>BTSX01000001.1:6452723-8888187 GCA_036245825.1 Pristionchus entomophagus
ACTCACCCGACCTTGCCCCCTCCGATTACCACCTCTTCTCAGACCTCCAGCGTTTCCTCAAGGGACAGAGCTTCAAAGACCGAGCCACTATCCAGACCGTACTGACCAACTATTTCAAGAACCAGCCCCAGTCCTTCTATCACGAGGGCATCCACAAGCTGCCTGGTAGATGGCAGAAGGTCATCGATGCGCATGGAGAATATTTTTAGATTCTATCGTGCTTTGTAAAGTTTTTATGATAAAGTGAAAAAAAATTCAAAAACGAGCGTTACTTATTCCTCAACCCGATATTATTCATTACTTCTCTCCTATACAAAGTATGGAGAACAATGCGGTTTATCGTTATGGCGATACATAAATCGATTCACAGAACAAAAAACACAGATGCAGTACATTACAACAATACAATTCATGTCTTAAAATGCTCACGTCTTTATCCACGTTGATATAATGCATGACGAGATGATTATTATATGAAAAAAGTTGATGATGAAAATGCTATCGTGTAGGCAGAATATCAAGCGTTTACTTCGATCCGATGCTTGCAAGCGCACCATTGAAAGCTCTCAGCTCATCCTGAGCAAACGGGGGTATTCAACTTGGAAACCACAGCGAATCGTATTATAATTTTTTTTCAAATTATGTGAACTTACAAAGGTAAGATTGAATTTTTTCATCACATTAATCTCCGTATCATTCAGAGCCCACTTATCAATGAACCACGATGCCGAACTGAGCATTATTTCTTTATTTTCGGTCAATTGTTTTGCTGAAAGGATTTTCAGGAGACTGAAAGAGGAGACGGCGTAAAAGATTAGGTGCACTAAAAATCAGAAAAACAACACTTACAGTTCATCAAGCGCTTCTTTATCATCCATCGTGGCAGTTGTCTCAACTTTCTTTGTGATGACACCCTTTTTTTTCTTCACAATCATAGGAGATCGAAACTGCAATGACTCACATCTGTTTCGAATATTTGATGCGCAAACCTTGATTCCGTCTACCACCGCATCCAATATGCCTGTCTTGAGGTAAGCGTCGACATCTTTGACTATGGCATAGGCTTTGGTGACTACATGGAGACGTCCAGTATTCTTCACAACAATCTTCTTCTGGAATTCTTAAGGAATGACAACCGGGAATAGTAAAAATGAGGCCGTTTGTGATACCGAGAATCCACCTCGACGACGAAGACAGTGTCGAAAAAGTCATTTTCTGAGATTCACATGAGAATAGGAGTTTCTGACGTATTTTCGTACGTAGAAACCGAATTTCTATGTTAGAGATCATGAAATAACGAAATAAAAAAGTTATACTCGAAAAACTGCAAAAATCGCAGGTTTCCGTCACCAAAAGTGATGTCAAATGCCTAACCCAATATACCAAAACGATCAGGAGAGTCTGCTCTTTAAAGTGGCTATGGGGTTTCTGGCGCCAATTCGTTTTTCAAAAAAACGATCATAACTCGATAAGGGAAAAAGATAGATAGCGCCTTAATTTTTTTCAGATTGTAGAGAATCAAATTCTGGTCGCGTACGCGAGATTTAGGCCAATTCGGCCCTTCCCGGACCAGTTTTAATCGCAGAAACTGATTTTGGCCAAATCGACGTCGAGTCGTACCGGGTTTCAGAAGGCTCAGATCGAAAAACGGGCTTCATCAGTCGATTTAGAATCAAAAACTACTCCTAAGGCCAACTTTGAGCATATGTTTGTCTCACCGATCTGGCTGAAAAGTTAATCTTAAGTACTTTCGATGATGCTCTTTCAAACTACGTTCGCGGAAATTTGATATCTTGTCTCATCTCCGAGTATTGGTAGGTCAAATTAGGTACTGTATGAAATTTTAGGCCGAATTCGACTCACGAAAATGATCGTAACTCGCTTCAAATCAATGCTAGAGAAAATTCCAAAAAAGCGTTCGAATGAGGAAGTATAGGACATCACCAACATTTGATATGTTGGTGATGTCATTCGTCGTTCATGCGCTGGAACGGGGCTGTCGGTTTTTTCAAAAAAGTTATGTAACTTTCCAAATACCGATTTCTCCAATAAGTGCCGAAAAGTGATTTGAGAAAAAACTTTCACAAACTCACAATTCAAAAATCAGAGGAATCTGAGAAAAAAAATGCGCGCGTGTTTTCGTCCGAAAAACCTGCGATTTTTGCAATTTTTCAAAGTTTTTCAAGCATAACTTTTTTCCTTTATGTTTTCATGAGCTCTCATATCGAAATTCGGAATCAGCGTGTAAAAATACGCCAGAATTTCCTATAGTCGTCGTTTTTGGAGACAAATCTTTTTTCGACTCTGACCACTTTTTCACCATGTGGTCCCCCCTTTTTTTTGTTTCAGAATCATGTCCCTATAGGATTTTCTGACTTATTTCTGAGCGTAGAAAACGAATTTTCTAACTATAGCACATGAAACCTTGAGAAAAAAAAGTTATGACGAAAATCCAGAACAAATTTTTTTTGTTGATTTTCTTTATAGCATAACTTTTTTCTTTCGAAGTTTCATGAGCTCTAATTAGAAAATTCGTTTTTTACGCTTGAAAATAAGTGAGAAAATCTTATAGGGACATGATTCTCAGACAAAAAAAATTCGACCAAAATCAGACCGGTGAGACAAATTCCTACCACCGCGGGGCTCTCGAAAATCTGGCGATTCCTCTCATATACAATAATTATTTGGCTAAAATGAGTTTCTAAAAAGAGAGTAGAACAGGTGTGAATGACCAGAGAACCACTTCTAACTACCATGCCGACTCCACCTCCTTCTCAAAGTCAGTAGACCTGATTGGCTTTCCAGAATGAACTGGACCATTCATGCAATTATTGAAATAATTATCACCTTGGATGGTGTCACGCTAATAGGTTTCTCCCACTTATCTTTCGCAGCGCGCAACGCATCGTCCGACAAAGCCGAAGCATCGACGAAGAAGATTCGCTCAGTCACCGTGATGCAGCCCTCATTAATAACCTTCATGCTGCAATAGATAGTATGATGTGTGAACAGGCACCTATACACAGCATATTACTATTCGAATCATTAGCTCGCACCTTCTTCACAAAGAAATGTGATTTAGACAAATCCGGTTTGAACGTCTCGGCGATATGAAAGTAGCCACATGTAATCTCCGAGTCACCATTGAGTACAACGGTCCGTCGTTCTAAAAGACTATGAGTTATTTCACAGCATCTGACACTGTGCGTGTAAAATGGCTCGATCCTGCATTCATCCCGATTCGAATACACAAGAGCAATAAACCACATCCTACCAAAAGCGACGGCGCCATTAGCTCACCTCATCATCATTCGACGAACTGAAGAAACTCAGCGCCTTCTTGATCAACTTAGCCATCTCTCGAGAAGAGCCGAACGAGAATGAGTGATTAGTACTTTATTGAACCTGCATCCAAACCGACTCCTCCGTTATCCATTCAAGGTCACTCGGCCCTGATTGGCTCTTCACTATGAGCTGGACCAATCACAGGGAAACAGTCCTGGGTGGGGCCAGCGTGGGTGGAACACTGCCAGGTCTACTGTTTAGTAGAGCTCTGCCACTGGGTTCAGTGAGGGGCATACGGGTGAGGTCGAGAGATAACTTTGCGAGACTAGCTTTCCTTTATCAAAAACCATCTGGTATGCAAGTCGTGCGTCATTTGCGGCTCTTCTGTATTCAAGGGAATGCAATTGCAGTTCCTTGTTCCTCTCATAATGACTCGTTCTATTATGATAGGTGTAGTTTAGCGCTCTGTAGAATATTCGTCGAGTTACTGAGTTTTGAATCTTTTCAATCTTATCTCGGTCACTTGAGTTGGGCGCGAAACACTTGAACTGAACTGAAGAGTGGGGCGCACGTAAATACATAATGCATTCACAAGCGTCTTAACGTCATTGGTGTGTAATGCTCGGAAAACCAGGTTAGCTTTTGTTTCGGCATTTTTGTGTGTTCTCTCATTGATAGATTACTACCGACCATTATTCCAAGATCTCTAACACAATTTTCGCTATTCAATTGTTGATTTCCCACAAAATATGTTTTCTTTGGATTCTTTTTACCCAGATGGATAACACTGCATTTTTTATTTGCAATGTCTAGCTGCCACATATTACTCCATTCCAAAATTTCGTCTACGCTCACAGTGTCTATTTTATCAGAGAAGCATTTGAATATTTTCAAATCATCCGCAAATGAGTAATTCTGACAATTATTTTTAATCAATATCTGAGGGAGTTCTGATATGTAAATGTTGAAGAATACTGGTCCCAACACCGACCCTTGAGGAACACCACTCGTTACATTTTTGCATTCAGAAAGATCGTGTTCGACACGTACTTGGAATGTTCGTCTCCTAAGGTATTCTTCTATCCATTTTATAGTATTTTCTGGAAATTCCATTTTGGAAAGTTCCAGCATCAGTTGCGGATGACTGACAGTGTCGAATGCTTTCGCATAATCGAAATAAACCACATCAATGTTTTCACCTTTATCTAGAGATTTGGACCAACAATTGAAAACCTCGAGCATTTGAGTTTCAACGCTTCTAATCTCCCTGAATCCATATTGAGATTGTGGGAAAATTCCAAACTTCTCGCAGTCCTCAATTATTCTTTTAGAGATACATTTTTCAAAAACTCTGCATAAAAAAACTTGTAATAGAGACGGGTCGGTAGCTCAGCGGGTCACTATACGGAGGTTTCTTCCGTAAAGGTGTTATAATCGAATGCTTCCACCGTTTAGGTACTTCACTGTTATCATAAGCTTTATTGAAAATCATTTCTAGGGGTATCGAGAGAGGGACTGCTTTTTTAAAATGAAATGTTAGGTTGATGCATAAGTCTTTGACGATTTTGAACCTGATGTTTGAGCTAAGGTATTTTCCTTGTCTACAGATCCTACTACCGATCCTCATAGCATTATCTGGGGGCATGTTCTACTAATACTACTACGGGTTTAAATTGGGCTCCGCTTGCTAAGTAAGGGAGAAATCGAGGTCTCATTAACACAAACATTTTCTTGAAAATAAAGATTATTTTCGGAGTGGTTATTCTCGATTTCGATTTTTTTCTGAGAAACGACACACTGTTCGGAGTGAAGCCCTATACATGATCTTCATGATAGCAGAGGCGGAATGGTGCTCGATTAACAATGGCTAGAATACAGCTTCATGAACGACGCCTAGTCGAATTATTTACAGTGCCCTTTGTCAAATTTCGTTCTTGAACGATCAGAGAGAGAAACCGGAACGCAAGTGCATTACATTCACGTACTAAGAGCCTACATAGCCACTATAACGGTTTGAGGCTGAATCTCCTGATTTTCCAGAAATGAGAAATTTTGAAATTTTTTATTTCGAAGATGAAATATCGAAAAACGCGATTTCAAATGCTACACGTTCAGACAAATATCACGTCACTCTTTCAATTGGGGCAGTGATAAAGTGAACTGACGATATGCGATGAAACAATTGCAAGAGAATGTATTAGGTGAATAGATTTTTGCAGAAATGTGGAGATAGAATAAACAGTCACATATTGTTAGTATTTGACGGGACGACACAAACGAGCGGATTGTCCGTTCGAATGTGAAAGATGAACTTGGATGTTTGATTTACCGCATAATCGAAATAATCAGGGATTTTTTGAATTTCACCTGTCGGTGTAAATGAACCGCATGAGTTTCTCGAAAGCGGACAAGTCATTTGCTAATGTGCTTTCTTCCACTTCTGACTGCTTATTTCACTGTGTCCGAATCTCTGGAATGTTTCAATTTCATCGATTCTCCACTCATTCCTTCGATTCTTGAGTAACATATTCTTTGTCTTTTTGTTGTATTTTCTATGACTGTTTTCAGCCCCAATAGGACATGCATAGGAAGTTATTGCTACCGCATCGAATATGAAATTAAACATCTAGCAGAAGAGCCTAACCAACTCTCTGTGCGAATGGTTCCAGTTCTTTTTCGTGCTTAACGATCTTCTGATTTATCAGGGTTGTTTCGAGTATCCTATCGAAACAGTGAGCCTTGGCTGCCGACGGAATAAAGAAGGATTGATTCTTTGCGTGTGGTAAGCTTTTTGCACTTTCTCTTGAGCACACTTTATGAATCGTTGCCCTACTCCTCATGATCTAATCTTGCTGCAGCAAGCTCGATCGGTGTAACGGAGATACGTCCTCTTTCGTGGTCGACCTGCCCATCGTGAGTGATTGTAGAAAGCAAGTGAGAGGAGATGGAGAGGAGGACAATGGCAAGACGTGCGCATCCCACTACCGCATCGTCTACCGATCTGCTCATGTGAGCGTTGCATTATTTCTCTGAGAGCCGCTTTTTTTTGTTTCAAAAGAAACTTGTAGATGCCGAACCCGTACGACCTCCAGGGAAATCAGTTCTTTGAATGCCAAGAATGCTTCGTTAAAACGAGTACTTGGCACCCTCCAATTCTGATTTAGTCAAGATCACATTTCCAGTTTGACCTCTTCGTTAACACTCTTGCTGGGAGTATTCCAGCTGGCCTCTGTATCGCATATCAGTTCAACGCGCAGAACATCTATGAGATTTGCTCCTGTTGACATGCCAGTCATACCATGGTTGCAGAATCGGTTCAGGTGTCACAGCGAAAGTGTTTCAACTTTGCTGAAATTGTTTCAAATTTATTGGTTTTGCGTGTTCTTTTGACTGCTCATATGCCTGAAACATTACATAGTACGGGGCTGTGCGGCAAATGATTCGGCAACCGTCCGAAAACGCGTCATAACTTTCCGGAAACAACTTATGACCATTCGTGCTTAATTAACAAAAGATGTAGCTCGTCGAGACGAATCGTTTGGTACCCTAACTGTCATGTTTCTGAACAGTTGGTGTTATGTGCCGCTTGTTTTTTTGTGATCGACAATTGCCGGTTGCCGGTTGCCGGTTGCCGAAACCACATTCTACCTTATATTTTCACACTCACAATACACAAACATGAAAGTAGGGGTACCAAACGATTTATCTCGACGAGCTACATCTTTTACTAATTAAGCACAAATGGTCATACGTTGTTTCCGGAAAGTTATGACGCGGTTTCGGACGGTTGCCGAATCAGTTGCCGCACAGCCCTGACATAGTAGAAAAGCAAACAAATAACGACAAGGGTTGATGTTGTGTGACTATTGCAACTCAGAGCGTCAATTGTTCTATGGCGTCTAGGAATCCGGCGAATTCGAGTCTTCCTCTAGATTCCCGAACAGAAGGAATGATCGAGTGTGCAACCATATCTCGTAAGTTGTGCGCCAGGAGCATATTGTGAAAAAAAAAGATTCCAATCCAAGCGATTACTGGTTGCTTACTGAAAATTGTCAGCTCATAATCCTGATTTTCACCTGTTGGTTATGAGATAATACACGCTAGATTTTTGCTCGGTTTTGACGAACTAAATTGAAAATAGAGAAACTCTACAAGTGCGAAAAAGTTTTTTCTTGAATATGTGCGACTAGTGATACATCAATTTTTTTCAGTTTCCATCGGAGCGACCACGTGCCGTGGCCACGCTTGTTTCATAGTCTTTGGATCACTGTTTGAAAATGTCCCTCAATCACAGCAAGGCTGCATCATCTACGATGCGCGGTTCATGGACAACAAGCTCGGTGATTATGTTGCCAATTTATGTCTTTAAGAGACCGGCTACGTTATTTTGGTTTTCGGCTGTTACCCCCGGACATCGATATAACCGATCCGGCCCAAACTTTTTCCCTGAATACCCCCATGGGTCCCGATCACCAAACGGGTCACTATTGGGCCCAGGTCATCGAAACATAAAAATGCCGGAATTTTGAATTTTGAAAACTCGAAAATCAGATAAAAATAACCGAACGACCTGGGTCCAAAGTTAGTGTGGTAATATTACATACATTCCTAGACAACAAAAACTTGTTTTAAGTTGGTCCGATATTTCGATCGGAAACTGGTGTTTTCAACTTTCGAAAATGGTTTTCGAATTTTTAAAAATCGTTATGTGAAAAGCGCAACGCGGCACTAGGTGCTACTTGTAGAGCCTTGAATTCTGTGTCGAACAGCTAATGGTGAAAAAATCTATAATCCTCTTTTTTGAACTATAGACTTGAAAGAGGCAGTTGAAAAAAAGTTCTCGGAACCTCATCAATATGGTTCTCATTTAGAAGAGCTTATCTTTTTACATCTGCGACGAGAGAATGTGTAACGAGAGAGAGGTGATTACGAACACATATTCTGAGATCCTAGGCTGACGAGTAGATTCACATTTGGGGTGGTTTCAGTAGCGATGAACGCTACATTGTTGTATGTCCATAATTATGGCAAGCGCATGCAGGATCCACGGGAGATGCTCAACTCGCAAGGGAAACCGATGGCAAATGAGTTTTGCAACTGGTCCATGTCAGCTGAAACGATGTATGGGATAGAGCCAGAAGCGTTCAGCAGTACGCTATTACTGAGCATTGGTATACTCGTAGCAATAGTTATTTGTATTTTTTTTTCGTACTGATTTACCGCATTCATAGGAGAAAATGGCCGCTGTTTCTCGTACTATTTGCAAAATTATGCGGAAAGGCAAGAGTGAATCCCAACTCGACCCGAATTCCAGTAACCTCGGCTAATGCCAAGAAAGAGTAAGTGATCGTTCGAAAGTTTTCGATAATAAAAAGTTCGAGAAATTATATATGCCCATTTTGGCTGGGCTGTACATGTTGCACTGGCAATGGTGTTGAGATTGAGAACACGAAGCACAATTTGACTTGGCATGTAAAGTAAACCCATAGATCATTCAACCTCTAAAACGGTAAGTAGAAAATACTTTGTTTTTACGATACGAGTTTGGCTCACGGGCATCTCTATTTTCACAATATTTTCTATTTTCGGTACCATATTATTCGGTATTTGCGGTCCTGTCTATCGTGCACGGTCCTTTCTGTTTTTTTAAAAACTGTTCTATCAATTGTAAACGGTTTTTCTATTTTCTTGTGCCCCGTATTCTACACGAGAGCGGAGAATTCATGATATCGCAAACACAGGTCAGTATGACTTTGGCATTCAGGGCTGTGCTTCTCTAAATTCTGGATATGACTGTTGCAGGTCAAATCTTGGTGCTCCGAATACGAAAGATCGAGGAAATAAGGTGACGCAGTTTAGAGGAAATGATGAGTAGGCGAACTGGCGATGAGAATATTGCGAAATCGTTGATGTACGGGTACTGAAATATCGTGTGGTTTAAAATTAGTATTCTTCATCAATTATCATTTGGGGGGGGGGGGGTTCCGGCAAGAAAACAAATTTCAATGGATACAATATTATACAGCTACCTACCAATTGCATTTCTCTAAAAATTATTCCAAATCTGCTATTCAAACTCTTTACTACATCCCCGAAGTGGTGTAGCAGTCTATGAAGAGCCCTCTCTTTCCATAGACCCGGGTTTGATTCCTGGCTGTGACACCGCCTCCGCATCACCAAGGCATCGAAGACGGGGAATTGGTAAAGAAAAGATCGCGCGGCAAATAGGTCTGGCGAAAAGTGGGCACCCCAGACTGACAAGCTGATTGTATTACTGGCCTAGCAGTGATCTCCCGCGAGCCCAGTCTCGAAGTCGGGATGTTCCTTTACCTGTAATCCATTCCTAACTGTGCCCATGAGCCTACCAGCTCCAACAGAATCATGTATAACTCCGACTCTCGAGGAGATACGATGAACAGTATCTGCTGAATACACTTGAGAGCATGCGAGATGAATAGACAAGCCGAATAAATAGTAATCCATACTCCTGCTCTCGCTTCAGCCATCTTTCTTTGCTCATTCGAATGCTGAACGACGACCAATTTTCGATCGGAAGATTAGTGATGACAAATCGGCTTCAAACCTTCTCTTCTCGCAGGCTTTCTTGCTTTAGATAAACGAACGAGTGTAGGAATTGAGAAGAGTCAGTTGCCGATTCGGCATCACTATCGCTATTCAGACTCACACTTGCAATGCTCAGAAGACTGCGCAATTTGCGCATAGTAAGAGTCGTAAGAACAAAACCAGACACAACATAGGCAACAAAGACTATAGCAGTGATAGCTTGAAATGTCTGAATGATAAAGTTCTGTTTTTTCTCTCAGATTTACTACCAGACAAGATATGTTTCACATACTTTGATCAGATAAGGTGGCCCGTATCCATTTCCAGTCGGTTGGGCAAAGGCGAGCGGTGAACAGGCTATGAGCGGAATGAGTAATTGAGCACCGAGCATTGCGAAGATCCAACTGCTCGGCCAGTCCTGACTTCGATTGAGCTCACACACCATAACCGCTCTAGTAACTAGTTTCTAAAGTTTAGTATAGAGTCCCTCTAGAATCACTAGAGTAAAGTGATAGTAGGGAAATGATTGATGTCACAATTAATGATAAATCTGTAATCTTTCTCAACGCTATTTCCGTTCTTCCGGGTTGTGACTTTTCCGATAATATGAATACAAGTGTGAACGTCTCTAATGCCTCCAACCACTCGATCACACTTACGTTATCCGTCATTTTGCTTGATCGCAGCACGATGTACCGATTGAGAACCACGAATAAGTTGGCGATTGTGAGAAGGTGTTACTCGTCGCCTGTGAGATATCGATATTCGGTTCTGGCTATCGGACAAACACGCAGAATCACGCTCAAAGACGTGTTCGAGGACCATCTGATGCTGAATGCAATCACACAGAAGATTCCGTAGGCTCCTGTAAGCATTAGTGATTCAGGATCGAGACTGACTCATCAATTTTTTTCTCATCATTCTCTTGCGGGTCAGAAAAACGCGATAGTATGCGAATTGAGGATCCATCACTAACAGTTTTCAAGATATATGACCTGCACTGATGGAGAAAATCCAGAATGGCTTCCGAAAGGCCTTGTCTCTTGACACGATAATCGACGCAAGTAAAAACGCGTAGAGAGCGCATCCAACAAATTCGAAATATTCGCGCATTGCTGAAGAAAATTCTCACAAATCAAGAGATGAGACTGCGCAAATACACGGATGTTTTCAGCTTCGCTAGATTCGTGATAAACTTAATCTTTCACAAACAACACATGACGTTTCACTCTTCGCATCATCATTTGGGTGAATAGAGTTGAGGAAATAGTGAACTTTGTGATCTTTATTATCCTTGAACCAGGAAGTGCGAGATCTTCATTGGAATAAAACGATGAATTGCATAGTTTGGGTGACACATCCTAAACATGCAGTACAAAGGGCTTTCCCTCTCCGACATCTTCAGTCCCATGATCTGGAAGAAATCCATTTATGCGGTGATTGCTTCAGTCCTTGCATCATCGGGAAGAGCTAGCACTTTCACCATTATTGCATCGAACAGGAAAATAGAGTCGATATTAGGCTTTTCGAGCAAATTCAGCCATATTTGGCACAACTCAGAAATATCGGTTTCCCGAAACTACTATAAGAAAATAAACCGTTTCACTTATCACTACTGCCTACCGTTATAAAGTGACACTTACTGTGTTTAGCAATCGTCAATAACAGATACTAGGTATTAATATTTGTATTGAATCAGGCCCTTGTGTGTCCAGGAACACGTCGAAGAAAGATAAAGAAATTTAAAAATTAATTAAATAATTAGCGAATATTTCGTTCCGCTTCAATGCCTACTGTATGCTAAGCAGTGGATCTCATGTGCTGAGTTTTTGAATCTTACAATACGTGTTTTTTAGGTTATCGAGTGTGCTGAAGATTTGGAATCCTCTCGACGAGCCCGATCTAACTGTGTAGTTCACGATGCGCTAAAATGATTTTGCAAAAAAAAGTGATTACAAAAATTATTTTCCCTAATGATGAAAAATAAAATAGATAGGCGTGTTCGCCATCCAATTATAATCCAGAAAACTATATCCAAAAAGAGCTAGGACTCTTGAGAGCTTAGAAGCACGCTAAAATGCAATTTGGACGTAATATGCTGGACGTAATAGGCTGAACGTAATACGTAATAGGAATAATTTGGACGTAATATTACTAATAGTGCCTGAAGCCAACGACGCGTTTAGGGACAAAATGGATATGCCCATCGTCTTCAGCACCCTCGGTAACCTAAAAAAAAAACGTAATTTCAGAAAATCGATAATGTTTAGCAGTGCCAGGCCTGGCTCGAAAATAAGGCGAACGGTCTCATATCTACTGAATATATTCAGTAGAATATGAGGACGTCCGCCTTATATAAACACTATTATCTTTATCGCATATTACCGAATCATGAGAAAAATTATGACCTCTCAAGTGATTACCTAAAACGTATCTCGAAAACATTTCAAATTGGACATTTCTAAATAACTGAAACATGCTTTTGGCGAAATTTTGTGGTAAGCACGCACGAATCTCCATCCGGTCCACAGAGTTTTCTCACGTTTCAGCTCTTTCAACAACACGCTACATACATCCATTGTGTAGAATGTACATGTTATTCCCCCCCCCACTAGTCTACATACGGACGAGTACAATCAGTACTTCCCTCTCGACTCCGCGTCCTTCAATGGAATCCGAGTGTGAATTTGTAGAGCAACTCTACTACAGCGTCAACATGCACATACTGCAATGGGTGCAGGTCAGTTATTTTTTAATTCAATTTATAATATTTTTTACAAAAAAACATACAAATCTGCATCTTGCTTTCGCAGTTTCTCTTCTCGTTCGCCTCAGTAATTCTCTGTATGTACACTGCGCGCAAGTACGTACATAAATCATTGTTCGAATCTTCAACAAAAGTGAGCGTCGAATACGAAGCAGATGAGCTGCCATGAATCGTTCAGGAGTTGATAGTTGCTGTGTACATCTTTTGCACAATCCATGGTGGAGTATTGGCTGTACTTCAGGTAAATAACGTTACGAATATAGAGATGCATTTCTAGACTACATAAACGGTAAGCTTTATTGATAGTGCGCACTTATCGACCTGGAAACAGTGCGAATCTGGACCTAATGCCGATTTTTAACATTAAAAAAAAGTAATTGAAAAGTTTTGAGATAAACGCCGAAAACATGAGGTGTTCAGATGCTTCACTTGGCTTCTCGCTACACTGCCTCGATACCCTGCGATGCACAGATCATAAAGGTTGCCTTACTAATTGCATGTGAAAAGCTCCGAGTTTTACAGAAATTATGCATTCTTCGGATGATTGCCACATCGTCAGTACCGGGATTCTGTATTCTTCAGGCTGGAATAACCGCTCAACGATTTCAATCTACATTTAATTACAGTTATCTTGCTCAGCAAATAACGGCGAGAGTGTGCATCACGGTTTCGGTTAGTCAGATATCTGATTCTTCGAGGTATCAGATTGATCTACAGATGTTCTACTCGGCCATTTTCGGATTCGTTGCTTTTCACAGAGAGCCTCTGGATGGGTTCAGTCCATACTGTAGCGGATTCTTTGCAACATCGCAAACGGTTTTCCTCCTGTTTGAATCGCTCTTTGTGAAACACAAAACATAAGGCATTACTATGGAATCTGTACGGAATGGTCGGGTCGGATATCGTGAATGTTTTCGCTACTCTGGCTCTTTGGAGTTACAACAAAGCCATGATGAAGAAAGAGTAAGCTGTTCGTGTTGATTGTTTTTGGATATGCAAATTCAGAAGGACAGAGTACAACGTAGAGAAGACATTTCATCGCAAACAGAATCTCATCGCTATCAAGCAGTTTCTTCCTATGAACTGCATTCACACAATCACATACATAATATCTACCTGTGAGATTTTACTCATATGCAATCGAATCACACCCTCATTTCTAGTCGTTTATTCTATGTCAACCTCTATGCGGGCGACACTGACTTCGGCTCAGTACAACTTTCTCAATGCAGTTGTCAATGTCAGTATTTTATCGTATATTCACATCTATACAAATACTAGTAGCATGCAAAACATTACTCGAAAAGTGTATCCATAGGTGATGCCATACTACTGCCTCATTGCTCCACTCACGCTGCTCCTCCTCATTCGTCACGGGAAATTCGAGAGAACCAAAGCCGTAAGAGGTTTCATCGCCCCCGAAAGAAGAGAAATTCACAACGATGTGAGGAGCAGAGATGGGATAAATCGATATGGACAGAATTGCAGATATACTTCAAGCAACTCAATTCTATGTGGAATCCAGCGACTCAAGTGACAAATAAATTATGAAAAGTTTTGAGCATACATTACACGAAAAAAGATGATTGAAAAGTATAAAACATCGATCATTTTCCGATTCGTTCAAGGAAAGCTCAAAAACTTGTCACGTGAATGGGCTAAATTTGTTCTTGTGAAAAATATGTTCACTACGTTACCCAAGCCCGTAGCAAAAATTCCGGTGTAGTCACCCGACTGGATTTTGATAACACATGTGGAAACGGACATAATAATTTGCCATCTATGTGAATAATAAAGATTAAGAGACCGGCTCTGTTATTTTGGAGCATTTTGGTCTCTAGCCGGAACCGTTGAGCTAGCAATGAGAATCCCCATACCATACACGGGTGGTATGTGGGTCTTGGTCCCGTAATAGACAACATACCACTTATTCGTCATTCCTGCCTCGGCGGACGGAGAGAGGTGGTTTACAAGGTAAAATGGTCGAAAAATCATATTTTCTCAACCGATCGATATGGACTCAATTTCTCTTTTGCGTTATTTTAGGGGTGCCCGGAGGCTCTGAAATATCTGTATCTGTAATGGGCATGGTGTCTGACTGGCATGCCGACGCAGGCAGGTTCGACTCCCCCCCGCAGGTGATGTTTTGCAAGAGGCAGAGATTATTATTTGCCCAATAATGTTGTTCTGCCGAGATCATGGCCCCGAGACTCTTCTCGATTTATCTACATCATTTGCAATGATAACTTGACGTTCGACACCGAGAGAGATGAATTTCTTCCACTCTTGGAGATTTAGTGAGTGAAGAAATAATATCTACAGATGTTAAGTAATTTCAGTGGGATTGAATGTGCTTACTCCTTCGCAAGTGTTCATAATGGCGAGATCAGTCTCGAGTGCTCTCATTGGTCCCTTTCTAATGGGCATGGTGTCTGACCGGCATGCCGACGCAGGCAGGCTCGACTCCCGCCCGCAGGTGATGTTTTGCAAGAGGTAGAGAAAGGCGCGGCCCGGCACTTTCCATGCGAATTTTTTTTCGAAATTCGAAAAAATAAATTTTTTAACCAGACGAGCTAGGATCAAAATATCTACGAAAGGCACAAAATAGGGTATCAAATTCTTTTTTTTAAACACGTATTGTAAGATTCAAAAACTCAGCACATGAGATCCACTGCTTAGCATACAGTAGGCATTGAAGCGGAACGAAATATTCGCTAATTATTTAATTAATTTTTAAATTTCTTTATCTTTCTTCGACGTGTTCCTGGACACACAAGGGCCTGATTCAATACAAATATTAATACCTAGTATCTGTTATTGACGATTGCTAAACACAGTAAGTGTCACTTTATAACGGTAGGCAGTAGTGATAAGTGAAACGGTTTATTTTCTTATAGTAGTTTCGGGAAACCGATATTTCTGAGTTGTGCCAAATATGGCTGAATTTGCTCGAAAAGCCTAATATCGACTCTATTTTCCTGTTCGATGCAATAATGGTGAAAGTGCTAGCTCTTCCCGATGATGCAAGGACTGAAGCAATCACCGCATAAATGGATTTCTTCCAGATCATGGGACTGAAGATGTCGGAGAGGGAAAGCCCTTTGTACTGCATGTTTAGGATGTGTCACCCAAACTATGCAATTCATCGTTTTATTCCAATGAAGATCTCGCACTTCCTGGTTCAAGGATAATAAAGATCACAAAGTTCACTATTTCCTCAACTCTATTCACCCAAATGATGATGCGAAGAGTGAAACGTCATGTGTTGTTTGTGAAAGATTAAGTTTATCACGAATCTAGCGAAGCTGAAAACATCCGTGTATTTGCGCAGTCTCATCTCTTGATTTGTGAGAATTTTCTTCAGCAATGCGCGAATATTTCGAATTTGTTGGATGCGCTCTCTACGCGTTTTTACTTGCGTCGATTATCGTGTCAAGAGACAAGGCCTTTCGGAAGCCATTCTGGATTTTCTCCATCAGTGCAGGTCATTTATCTTGAAAACTGTTAGTGATGGATCCTCAATTCGCATACTATCGCGTTTTTCTGACCCGCGAGAGAATGATGAGAAAATAATTGATGAGAGTCAGTCTCGATCCTGAATCACTAATGCTTACAGGAGCCTACGGAATCTTCTGTGTGATTGTATTCAGCATCAGATGGTCCTCGAACACGTCTTTGAGCGTGATTCTGCGTGTTTGTCCGATAACCAGAACCGAATATCGATATCTCACAGGCGACGAGTCACACCTTCTCACTCGGACATACAATCGCCAACTTATTCGTGGTTCTCAATCGGTACATCGTGCTGCGATCAAGCAAAATGACGGATAACGAAAGTGTGATCGAGTGGTTGGAGGCATTAGAGACGTTCACACTTGTATTCATATTATCGGAAAAGTCACAACCCGGAAGAACGGAAATAGCGTTGAGAAAGATTACAGATTTATCATTATTTGTGACATCAATAATTTCCCTACTATCACTTTACTCTAGTGATTCTAGAGGGACTCTATACTAAACTTTAGAAACTAGTTACTAGAGCGGTTATGGTGTGTGAGCTCAATCGAAGTCAGGACTGGCCGAGCAGTTGGATCTTCGCAATGCTCGGTGCTCAATTACTCATTCCGCTCATAGCCTGTTCACCGCTCGCCTTTGCCCAACCGACTGGAAATGGATACGGGCCACCTTATCTGATCAAAGTATGTGAAACATATCTTGTCTGGTAGTAAATCTGAGAGAAAAAACAGAACTTTATCATTCAGACATTTCAAGCTATCACTGCTATAGTCTTTGTTGCCTATGTTGTGTCTGGTTTTGTTCTTACGACTCTTACTATGCGCAAATTGCGCAGTCTTCTGAACATTGCAAGTGTGAGTCTGAGCAGCGATAGTGATGCCGAATCGGCAACTGACTCTTCTCAATTCCTACACTCGTTCGTTTATCTAAGGCAAGAAAGCCTGCGAGAAGAGAAGGTTTGAAGCCGATTTGTCATCACTAATCTTCCGATCGAAAATTGGTCGTCGTTCAGCATTCGAATGAGCAAAGAAAGATGGCTGAAGCGAGAGCAGGAGTATGGATTACTATTTATTCGGCTTGTCTATTCATCTCGCATGCTCTCAAGTGTATCCAGCAGATACTGTTCATCGTATCTCCTCGAGAGTCGGAGTTATACATGATTCTGTTGGAGCTGGTAGGTTCATGGGCACAGTTAGGAATGGATTACAGGTAAAGGAACATCCCGACTTCGAGACTGGGCTCGCGGGAGATCACTGCTAGGCCAGTAATACAATCAGCTTGTCAGTCTGGGGTGCCCACTTTTCGCCAGACCTATTTGTCGCGCGATCTTTTCTTTACCAATTCCAAGTGTTCGATGCCTTGGCGATGCGGAGGCGGTGTCACGGCCAGGAATCGAACCCGGGTCTATGGAAAGAGAGGGCTCTTCATAGACTGCTACACCACTTCGGGGATGTAGTAAAGAGTTTGAATAGCAGATTTGGAATAATTTTTTGAGAAATGCAATTGGTAGGTAGCTTTATTATATTTTATCCATTGAAATTTGTTTTCTTGCAGGAAACCCCCCAAATGATAATTGATGAAGAATACTAATTAAAAATCGCACGATATTTCAGTACCCGTACATCAACGATTTCGCAATATTCTCATCGCCAGTTCTCCTACTCATCATTTCCTCTAAACTGCGTCACCTTATTTCCTCGATCTTTCGTATTCGGAGCACCAAGATTTGACCTCCAACAGTCATATCCAGAATTTAGAGAAGCACAGCCCTGAATGCCAAAGTCATACTGACCTGTATAGAGATGCCCGTGAGCCAAACTCGTATCGTAAAAACAAAGTATTTTCTACTTACCGTTTTAGAGGTTGAATGATCTATGGGTTTACTTTACATGCCAAGTCAAATTGTGCTTCGTGTTCTCAATCTCAACACCATTGCCAGTGCCACATGTACAGCCCAGCCAAAATGGGCATATATAATTTCTCGAACTTTTTATTATCGAAAACTTTCGAACGATCACTTACTCTTTCTTGGCATTTGCCGAGGTTACTGGAATCTGGGTCGAGTTGGGATTCACTCTTGCCTTTCCGCATAATTTTGCAAAAAGTAAGAGAAACAGCGGCCATTTTCTCCTATAAATGCGGTAAATCAGTACGAAAAAAAAACAATACAAATAACGATTGCTACGGGTATACCAATGCTCAGTAATAGCGTACTGCTGAACGATTCTGGCTCTATCCCATACATCGTTTCAGCTGAAATGGAGCAATTGCAGAACTCATTTGCCATTGGTTTCCCTTGTGAGTTGAGCATCTCCCGTGGATCCTGCATGTGCTTACCATAATTATGGACATACAACAATTTAGCATTCATCGCTACTGAAACCACCCCAAATGTGAATCTACTCGTCAGCCTAGGATCCCAGAATATGTGTTCGTAATCACCTCTCTCTCTTGTCGCAGATGTAAAAAGATAAGCTGGCATGCTTTTTGGAGACAATTTTTGGGTCAAAAAATCATATTCTCAAAAATGCCTGTTTATAGGGTTTTCTGGCGTATTTTTACACGTAGAAAACGAAAATCGATGTTAGAGCTCTTGAAAATGCGACCGAAAAAAGATTCGCTCGAAAAACTATTATTTTTGGATAAAATCGTCGACTTGAACGTTTTCGGAAGCAGAGATGGCTCGGTCCCGGCGCTACGGTACTGAAAGAAGAGTACGCGCAGGGGTAAAATTGCACGGCGAATCTCTTGAAAGAGTTTATTATGCCCCCTCTGAACAAAAATTTTTCAGGTCGGCAATTTCAATACTTATTTTTTTTTCTATGGTGAAATTTTGAGCATAGGTTGCAAAATCGTTGAACGGACCCTGTTGGCAGAATCTCAATTATATCAAAAATCCTGTGGTAAACTCTCCTCTCGCGGATAAACCGAGCGAGAGAGTGAGAGAGCGCGGATATCTGCTATTCACTTTCGCCGCCCTACTAAGCACTGGAAATATGATCCGATTGATCTTTTAAGAGACCGGCTACGTTAGTTTGGAGTATGGGCCGGACATCGATGTCACCGATCCGGCCCAAACTTTTCCCTGAATACCCCCATGGGTCCCGATCACCAAACGGGTCACTACTGGGTCCAGGTCATCGAAACATAAAAATGACGGAATTTTGAATTTTGAAAACTCGAAAATCAGATAAAAATAACCGAACGACCTGGGTCCCAAGTTAGTGTGGTAATATTACATACATGCCTAGACAACAAAAACTTGTTTTAAGTTGGTCCGATATTTCGATCGGAAACTGGTGTTTTCAACTTTCGAAAATGGTTTTCGAATTTTTAAAAATCGTTATGTGAAAAGCGCAACGCAGCACAAGGTGCATCTTAAGAGCCTTGAATTCTGTGTCGAACAGCTAAATATGATAAAAAATCTATAATCCTCTTTTTTGATCTATAAACTTCTCGGAACCTCATCAATATGGTACTCATTTTGAAGCCCACATCAAGTGCTTCATTTTTTTGTATTGACTGTTTGACCTGAAATTGATTTTGCAACAAGTTATTACCATGAAAACTCACAAAAATCTGAAATTTTAATTTAGTAAAAGACAAAGTTTAAAATCGCAAAAAAAAAATTTCCAGAACCTCAACAATATGGTGCGCATTTTGAAGAGCTCATCGAGTAAGTAATTTCTTATGTTGAACGTTTCTCATGAAAATCATTCCTTCGTGACCTATGGACTCTGAGTTGTCAAAAATCAAAAATTTTCGAGTCTGAAAAAGTTGATAATTTGGACACAAAATGTGACAGGAACATTTTATGGTAATTTTTTTTGCTGTTTTTAGCACATTTTCAGCAGCCCTAGCGCTCCAACGGATGATTTTCGTGAGAAACGTTCAACATAAGAAATGACCTACTCGACGATCTCTTCAAAATGAAAACCATATTGAAGAGGTTCCGAGAACTTTTTTCAACTGCCTCTTTTTTTTATATATAAAAAAAGAGGATTATAGATTTTTTTACCATATTTAGCTGTTCGACACAGAATTCAAGGCTCTTCAAGATGCACCTAGTGCCGCGTTGCGGTTTCACATAACGATTTTTAAAAATTCGAAAACCATTTTCGAAAGTTGAAAAAACCAGTTTCCGATCGAAATATCGGACCAACTTAAAACAAGTTTTTGTTGTCTAGGCATGTATGTAATATTGCCACACTAACTTTGGACCCAGGTCGTTCGGTTATTTTTATCTGACTTTCGAGTTTTCAAAATTCAAAATTCCGGAATTTTTATGTTTCGATGACCTGGGCCCAATAGTGACCCGTTTGGTCAGCAACGTTTGGACTTTTGGTCACTCTCCATTAAAGAACCTTATACCTATACCTTTCTCTCGCTGTGAATAACTTGATATCGTGTGGCTATTTATGCCTGGAAATATAAAAAGAGAAAATATAAGACATTACATGATACAATATATGTACTCCATTTTTAACTGGAAGCTATAACACTAACAAACGGAATCTATTATCTGAACAGAAACCGGTTTCTGGAAAATTCACGTCTCTCATGTTTGCTTACCTGCATTGTTCACATTGTTACAGCCTCAGTTATGGGTGACGTCCCTCTACCGTTCTCGGCAATTGTGCTGGTAATCTCGATGTTCGGATTTGCGGGAAATATAAGATTCTTCGCGGGAAACTTCAAGGAGAAGAGCATGCACAGTGAGCTTTGAGGCTAAGTATTTCCCGGAATATCGCCACGATCCTTCTTCTGTCGGAAATCACGGCATTTTTGCAGAGCAATTGCTGGTGCTGATGACAGCTCTTCACATTGTTTTGAACATAGTGCAGATGAGCGACATTTCCAGGTAGTCCAAAACGACAAAATGTATTGAGTCGATGCTTTTGCAGAGTGCTTTTGGGAGTGTCGCTCACGCGCTCTTCCTGTCTCCGTTTCGTCGGCGCTTTCTACGCTTCATTCTCGTTCGCCCAATCCGTTCTCTATTCTCTACTCGGTCTAGAAGTGCTTATTCTGATCACCAACGTGAACTTGTTGGTGCTTTTGCATCTTATATTCAACACAAACCCCTTGCTATAAAAAACCCGATTTTGACATTGTCGACGGACATCCGTCTCTGAATACACCACAATATATTTTCTCGCATATGCATCTTAATAGAATTACCAATGAATTAATACAACTGTTGCAGATATCGCAAGCTGACAGTGTCGTGGTTCCATGCACTCGTATATTCGTCTTTCATCTTCTCTGGCTGGTGCATTTACCGGTCGTGGATTTCCGGTGAAGATCGTCCTGTTATGCTATGCATTCCTCCTACAGCAATGTCGAAAGATGTGAATAGTATCCGGAATACGGTATCGATTTGAATCTAAATATTTTTTTTTAGAAAAATCTTTCAGTGGCTAATGGCGAACAGTGTATTCATTCTCGCACAGTATGTGCTGATGCTAGCAATTCTGCTCAGAAGTGAGAAGAATCAACGTTTTCAACAGAAACCATCTGAATTTCAGAGAAATCTGAGCACAGCAGCTATCACGCTAAAATTATCCGCTCTTCGATAACGCTAATGATTGTGTTCACTTGTTCGTGGTTAGTATAGAGCTAACTTTTGAGTAAAAAAATATGCGATATGATTCAAAATACAGGTTCATGACGGGTGTCTTGGTTTACTTCGCTACGTCAATAAGTCAATCACTAGGCGAACCCATCTCATACGTGATCATGACCGCTGTAAATTTTTCTCTGATTGGTCCATTTTGACGATAATGATCTGCAGACCCTGCCTGCCAACTTGACCTACAGTCAGACACACTATGTATATTTTTTCGTGAGCTCAGAGAATCGGAAGGCGTTCATGAAACGGGGTGAGAACGAGAAAAGTCTATGAAAATATGTGAAATTTCAGGTCCAATTGTGCTATTTCTTCCTGCGAAAATCTTGTCAGCCAGTGTCGAGTCCACGAAATCTGTGACCGTTGTATTTGTAGCTGTGGATAAAAATAAACGACCAGAAGCATGATAAAATCGTATCTGTATTCATCGGAAATCTAGTAATCGGAAAACCATATCTCGAATTGGAAGGAATAATATCTGATTTTCGCTCATTTCTGTATCGCACAAAAACAAGCTGATCGGAATTGCTGCATTGATCGAATCACATGCGCAATTACAAACACAGGTTTCTTTATCAGTAGCTCCATAGATACGGTGAAGATGCGATGAAAATGTATTTGTAGCTGGGCGTCGTTAACACCAGCAAGAAATATAGCTTCATCTGTATCATTCATGGAACTTTTATAAGGAAACATCAGCTGCTCTCGTAGATACAGGAACATATTGATTGATTTCAGAGAAAGTGTGTTCCGGAAGTCTTACAATCACTATTCGGGACGGTCGATACACAATAATAATCCAATTCTCTGGCGAGAATTGGGATTTTGGGTTTCTGCAAGAAACTCTAACCCTGTGAATTTGAGCCGCCCCTTGCCTTATTGATGTGTTCAATAAAAGCAAATGAATCGCGAAGTTATTTTGTGAAAATAAAAACAAACATAATATTTATCACTGTAATACAAGTTCAGAAATCATGAATGTCTGAAGCAATAAAAGAAATGAAATACAAATCAAAAACATAATTCAAGCATACATACTTTCGATTAAACCCTTAGGCTGAAAGGTGGGGGGGGGGGGGTCCATGGATAATTTTCAT
Organism: Pristionchus entomophagus; assembly: GCA_036245825.1. Lineage (NCBI taxonomy): Eukaryota > Metazoa > Nematoda > Chromadorea > Rhabditida > Neodiplogasteridae > Pristionchus > Pristionchus entomophagus. The sequence goes on from BTSX01000001.1 coordinate 6,475,579, forward strand.
ATCTGTCAAAAAAAAAATATTCATGGGTTGATCACCGTCATACTCAATGATTTATTGATAGCAAGTGGGCTCTGCCCCCCTTCAACCCCCCGTTAGGAGCCATGTATCGTCACATACAAAAAGCTATCAATTATTCTCATCCTCTAGATGAGATTAATTGATTGCTTAACTGTCTATGCCTCGTTAAATAACTCGTTGAGATCAATCGAACGACTCCATACTCTTCATTTCGCATTGTGAACAAAAACATGTTTCCGGTCGGTAACGGTAACGTACCCAGAACTTCCTGGTACTTCTGGTACCACTAGTGAACTCAAAGAAAACAACTCAAGCTCTACGTTGACTACTCACACGGGGTTAGTGCTTCTTTAGAAGCACAAAATTCTCTACTTTTCCCTGATTTTTATTGATGCTTAGCGTCAAGTTATTTGCGAAGACTTCACTATTCAAAGTGAGAAAACAGAATACGCTAAGGAAAACTGAATTAACTATCGAACCCAAGAAATGACCCGCACCTCTGATGATAGAAAAATAAGGCAGCACCTATTCCACACTCTTCGTGCACTGGCAGTGCTTCACTATCATCCCTTCCACTCATGTGGAGATCCGAACGCGCTCTCCTCATCATGCGTGGTGTAATGGTATGGTGCCGCGCTGTCTATCCGAATGGCGCCGGTTCGATCCCGCTCGGTGACTCATCCTATTGCAATTTTTTTGCATTTTTTTCATGCGACAGCCCTGGACCGCACGATTGACTTTTCCGTTACTTTGCTCCCAGATGAGTTATCAATATGCCCTTTTAACTGAAGCATCCCCAGACCATGGGCACAAAGTTTCCTGAGTTTGGTGAGCTTAGACGTACTTTGAAAATCCACCATGGTACAATTTCCTAATGACTCACAGCGTTCATTGCTCTGTGGTATTCTGAAGAAGTACTGCACGATTTATACCCGAACTAATCATCAAGGTTCGAATGTACGTCAATGATTAGCTCCCTCGGGACCGTATCGTCTCGAAAACATCCGATTTCAGTCATGACTGACAAACTCATTCATGAGCTTTATCTCCCGTTATACATAATGCAGTTGTTCGTTCATCTTCCGGATCCTATCCCGACACACGATTTGTTGTCTCTCATTCATCATTCAATCGTAGATTCAGCGGGAATTTGTGCGAATATTGTACTGTCATTTGCATTGTACTTCGTTCGCCAAGGTCATGGAGGTAAATATTCGTAAATTTTGTCAACATTGTTGATTTCGTTGCGACGCTCACCGCTTTTCTGACCATGATTTGGTGTGAAACGTTGACAACTGTTTGAGATTATGTTTATCTATTTTTTAGAATAATTCCCGGTGGGGCAGCTCTTGGATACATATACGTCGGACCATGCGTGTTAGTTTCTGGTAATACTAAAATGTTATCTGAGATTATAATTGTCATAACAGGTCTATTTTGTCGCGGAGTCTACTCACTCATGCTTACCGCTTTTAACATGGCCAGGATGTTGATGTTAACCTCGTTCTGCTACAGACTTTTCGTCCTTATCAGGTCATTGTTATGCTACCTAACTAGGTTTTCATCATGCAATATGTTTACGAGTTCAGAGAAGCCCCGCCGGGCAGAGCAGTTGTTATCGTGTGTACTCTCATTTTGATAACTAATCTGTCAACGATCGTGAATCCCGAAGATGATGAATAATATTGAGAAATGTTGAGATGAATTTCTACTTCACGCTAGACAGTCCTGTTATGGTGAAGGCGAGAGTGCATGAAGTCAGGCCGGATTACGATCTGGACAGCTACGTTTTCGAGGGTGAATCCCTTTCCAAAACTGTTCCGTCATTAAATTTATCAGGCCACATTTCGATTCTATGGTTCATGGCACTGATGACTATTCTCTCTATCGTCTATCGTCGTAAATTTGAAATATGTTTTTTTTTTATAATTACTCGAACTGTGTTTAGATGTTGTCAGTGCAAGCTCTTCTGACACTTTTGTTCACTGGATCAGCCTACTGTTATTCGGCTTGTCAGGTCGATCTAATGTGTTCGCCTGTTCAAGAGCAGCGCATTATCGAGGTTTGTGGGACACAACCATGAAATTGTACATGTTCTATATTAGCAAATACAAATACTCGCGTGAACTCAGATAGTGTCGTATATGCCAACTATCGCTCCGATGATCACGATTTACTTTATCAAACCATACAGACAGTTCGTGGGAGATCTTAGACAAGTTTTTTGAGTTGAAATATGCAGATTCGTCTCGAAAGTTGTGTGCACCGAGAATTTCCCGACCAAGCCGATAATGCCCATGTAAATGTTTCTCTTCTTACATTTGTCTCAATATGAGTTTAAAAAACAAGTAAATTGCAGCGACATTCATACCATCTGACATTTGCACATCGCGGCAGTCAAGAATAATGGACGACCGTAACAGTTAAATGGATCGAATGGACCACGTTGTTCAACGATGCTGCATTTTCGCTTTTTTCTTTATTTTTCATTTCATTTTATAGCTGATAAATATTATTTTAGAATCTTTTTTTTTTAAATCCGCGATCACGAGATCCTGCGACAATGAGTTGAACCGTGAAGCAGGTGATGCACCTGCACTTTGGAATACGCAATCTCTATCTCCGTCATGTGGTGGTGATGTAGGTCACTGTACTATTCGATGGTAGTAAAAAAGGGTAAGTTTTTGACTTGTACTTCTGAAATGGACGTAAGGACATAGAATACGTGTGCTACTTAATTTACGAGTACATGATTATTACGGAAATAGTCGTTTAGTAGGTAAGTATCTACCTATGAAGTAACTGTGGAACTGTAATTGGAAAAAGGAGAGAAAAGCACAGCTGAAATTGTGTTGCAGGTGAAAATCGGACTCGTTTCTCTCTTGTCTAGATAGTAGCAGTTTCAATGGATTCGTAAAGCTAAACGTTGAGACAAATAAGTTGAATATCTTCCATTGCCACTACAAAAGTGTGGCCGGCTTCATCGATCCACTGATCGATCTTATATGCAGTAAATCAAATTTAGGTTAAAGTTAAAATCAGGTCTTTAGGATGTATAATGATCCATAGAAATATCCGTGAAATCATAATAGTCCAGAAAAACATAATTGTTCGGAGAGGATCAGGATCAAATTGAAGATCCGCAATTATTATACAGATCCGACAACGTAATGGTGCGCTGGAAGGACCATTAATTGTTGAACTATTTTATATTGGTCCGCTGGGAATTTTATGAAGCTTTGGGATAAATATCATCCGATAATTTCACTTAAAATTCAAAATACTGTCTTGTCCTCAACGCTGAATAAACCGTGACGGCGTGCATTTCTCGATGGTTTCTAAAATGTGAGAATATTTACTTTTCTCTCAAATTCGACAATCTTACTGATAAGCAGCCACACTTGATCACGGATAATATCTTTCTGCGGAAAGTCGGTGTTAGGAAAATAAGCAGAAGATTGTGAGCATTCGGATGCAGCATCATTACTATCAACAGCATTAGGGATTGTTCTGAAAAAAAAACGACTAAGTGAATGAATTATTCGGTCAAAACTCACCAAATGACACGAGGCCATCAGCCGCAAGTCCAGTGAAAATAATCGCAGCAGGAATGACCATTAGAAGCATATAAGCTGATTTATTTAAAATAAATCAAATTCGAACTAAATGTGTGAACCTGGATGAAGAGTCTCGCAACCGACTTCCTGATATTGGTCAGATTACGAATACTTCCTTTGCCGCTCTGATGAAATATCAATTTTTTTTTCGAGATGTAATTCCTATTTCGCAATTATTACCTTACATTACTTCTAACATTACTTACATTACTTCTAAGAACGTGGTTCATTTCAAAGAACATAAATGCAAGGAAAAACGTAGCAGTGATAATGAATTTTTTTGTGAACGTATCATTAACGCTAATTTCTCACCAAAAACATTTCAGTCAGCGTTCCTACGAAATAAAAGAAAACCCGTGATAAGTATCTTAAAACAAGATAAGAGATTGAAGGAGGACGGGAACAATTTTTTCAAACCTTTTTAAAAACTCCTATATTATTATTGGTGGATGCCCTGGGGCTGAATTTTCGAACTATCACGGTCAACGAGTCCCAGAGCCGGCTTTTAGGAAATATCCGGTCGCGGATCTGGCTCTAACGTATCTCAGCTCCCAGATGAGCTAGAATGCTGCTCCAAAGCTTAAAATGTGCGGAAAAATAATTCCAACAACTTTGCTGAAAAAAAGCAAAACGTTCGGAATATAACCAAAAAAGTTGTGATTGGAAAACTAAACAGAGTTTAAGGGAAAAAATATAATAGAAATGATGCAGTGCATTTGCACAGGATTTTATTGCAGAATATGGAAAAGTAAGTTCATATAACTATTTGATAAAAATATTGTGGAAATTTTCGGGGGCGGTTTTGAGATAATTTTGGTCAAGTGATAAAAAGTTTTCTTTTCAACAGTAAAAACAGTGCGATTTTCAACATTCTAGCTCATCTGGATTTTCAACATTCTAGCTCATCTGAAAGCTGAGATACGTTAGAGCCAGATCCGCGACCAGATATTTCCTAAAAGCCGGATCTGGGACGGGGGGTAGTTCGAAAAGTCAGCCCCAGGGCATCCATCAATAATAATATAGGAGTTTTAAAATGGGTTTGAACAAAATTTTTCTCGAAGGGGCGCTTTCTGCTACACTCTCTCGTGATACCTGTTTTAAAATCAAATCGAAAATTGGAATTAAACAAGTTATGCTCAAAATCTCTCTTGTGACGAATTCAACAAGTCAGAATCTAAATATTAGCCATGCAGTTCCATTCCCGTCTGAAGGTATCATTGAACACATTTTCCGACATAGGTTGTTAGCACATATTCTGCGCCGAACAAACCGAACAGGACGAATCTGAGCCAGCTTTCGAAAACTCATTTCTCAACAGTTCACATTAAAGCAATCGAATTTAGAATTCTCTATTGATTACATGTATTATCGTCATAATCATAGGTGTCCACGCCGCCGGTGACCAATTTTTTTTACCATGTATTGAATCTTCTTGGTCTTCTTGGATATGGTCTTGAGGGGTCTGACAGCTCGGCTTGTCAGACCCCTCAAATACCCGTATCATGGTCCAAAAAGGGTTGGTAGGTCAGGACCAAAAACCGTACCCAATCGATAATTTAGGACCCCCAGATACCGTATATCACTACCGTATTCCTCGATTATCGCAAACTGACTCTATTTTCAAATTGTCAAAAAAAATTATAAAAATAGTCATAACTCAGCAAGTTTTGGTCGAGGTGCCTCATCCGTAATTTTGCTCGAAATAGCGGACTCGAGGCTACAAATCATATGACAAATGCGAAGAGCTCCGATGCTTGCCAAATTTACTATGATTTTTAACGTCCGAACAGTTATGAATCGGATCAGCCCAACGTTAAAAATCATAGTAAATTTCGCAAGCGTCGGAGCTCTTCGCACTTGTCATATGATTTGTAGCCTAGAGTCCGCTCTTTCGAGCAAAATTAGGAATGAGGCACCTCGACCAAAATTTGCTGAGTTATGACTATTTTTATAATTTTTTTTTACTATTTGAAAAAATATCTGGGAGTACTGTAGAGTCGAATTGGTACGGTACTTTGACTTGTTTAAAAATAAAGTCAGTTTGCGATAATTGAGGGTTACGGTAGTGATATACGGTATCTGAGGGTTCTAAATTATCGATTGGGTACTTGGTTTTGACCTACCAACCATTTTTTGGACCATACGGGTACTTGAGGGGTCTGACAAGCCGAGCTGTCAGACCCCTCAAGACCCCAATACATGGTCCAAAAGTGTACCCCAATACATGGTCCAAAAGTGCTCGCCGCCAGGGTTGGACAGGTATGGTCATAATAGAAGACCTCAATTTGATCAAACTTTCTAAAGCAATCATAATTATCACCTTGAATGTCTGATTCACGGCATTGTCTCGAAGAAACCGACGCGAATGTGGTTCTCGAGTTGTCTGCGATTGCACCACTGTTATTCATGCTTCATTTCTTATGATTTGTTAAATTTAACATTTTACTACTCTTAGTCCAGGTGTTTTCTGATCGATTAATGAGAAATTTCCAAATTCGCAAGAGGCTCTATCGAATTTATTCTCTATCACGACTGCAAATGAGTGATTGCAAAACTTTTCCAGTTGCCTACCTTCTCTTCTCGATTCTAGTAGTAATTTTCACTTTTGAAAAAGTTTAGAATGCGCGCACTTGGGGCTATTCACGCTGCTTACGCGACCGTCGGTATCACCTCAAACACCGTACTACTCGTGATCATTCTATGCACGAGGAACAGTGGACTCAAGGTACGCGGATATCTTGGAATATAGTATAGTGTGATTTATGTTAACCCCGTACTCGAAAAAAGTACCAAAATGGTGTTGTCAGATGGTCGCAGTGATATTCCAGAACTACGCGGCGATTCTCGGCAAGGTCGCTGCCGTTGACGTCTTCGAGATCGCGCTGGACGCCTTCGACGTTCCCCGGTAAGCGACGCCTTCTATCTTCAACCCTCATCTATCTGTCATTCAGATTGATCTTCTACGGCGACAAAACAGTTATCGTATTTGACTGATTGTGTTCGTGAGTTGCCATTATCGAGAATTTGCACGCCGCGTAAAATATTAGTACTAGGGCTGGTAAATGAAGAAAAAATCGACAAATGAAGAGGGGAGTTGAGCGGTAGGTCATTCTGCTCTTAATGAAGAGTGACGAGGTCGTTGTCACTCTTCATAAAGAGCGATTCTCATAGAAAATACTCTTATTCGAGAACTGATTGATATTTTCTCTTGAAACTTTGAAATTGGCTTCAGTAGGTCTTCTTTCCTCCCTCTAGTTTAAAAAATAAAGCAATGGATAACGGTGCTGGAAGAGCCATACATTCCTAAAAGTGCGTACTATGATACTTCTGACAGATTGCTCGGGGCGGAAGCGTGCTGCGTCTGCCATATCATTGCCCTTCACCTCCTCCTCCACTCTCTCGTGCTGATAGCCTAATCATTCTGACACAGGTTAAAATATTTCTCAGAAACGTCAGATGCACTATGTGTATAAACTCCGATAGCGCATTGCACGTAGATACACTATTCTTTTCCAGACATTGTGCTCATCACTTCACCATTCATTAAGACACACGGTGCTATAGTCTTCCGTCTCTCACTCATACGTGGTGTAGATAGTGATTCTGCTGCTGCTGTGTGTCCCGAATACGGGGTCATGAAAAAGTTTCTCTTGAAACTTTGAAATTGGCTTCAGTAGGTCTTCTTTCCTCCCTCTAGTTTAAAAAAATAAAGCAATGGATAATGGTGCTGGAAGAGCCATACATTCCTAAAAGTGCGTACTATGATACTTCTGACAGATTGCTCGGTGGCGGAAGCGTGCTGCGTCTGTCATATCATTGCCCTTCACCTCCTCCTCCACTCTCTCGTGCTGATAGCCTAATCATTCTGACACAGGTTAAAATATTTCTCAGAAACGTCAGATGCACTATGTGTATAAACTCCGATAGCACGACTTGCATGTATCGAGTGCTCAAATGTGAAAAAATTTCCAAATCGAATGCGTTTTTTTTATTATCTGTACTTGGAAAATGAACCAGCTAATCTCTGACACTGATTCTGTGAATAGGGTGCCACAAAAGGCAAACTCAGCAGGTGAAAAAAATCTCGCAAACCTTCTTCTCAGTAAAATGTACCTTCTTTTTCGTCACTCTACTCAAATCATGGTATTCACCTACTCATGTGAGTGAGATTTGAATAAATTTGGCCTTTTTTATTATCTTTCTTTGTTTGGTTTAGTTTTAGTCGAATTGAAATGAGTGTTTAAAAAAATCTATTGTTAGCCTTGATAGTGTTTGTTACCCAAAGTCTTTATGATATACTATTTCTAGCTACCTTCCCTACCACTACTTTTAATAGAGGGAAACAAATGCAGCAATTGATTTCTTGGCGTCGCTATCGCCAAAAGAATTCTTTTCAGTGGCCGCGTTGGACGGTGCGCATATCGGGTTCCTCGGTCAGAGAGACACGAGCAAGTATATATCTCTCGTGTGCATCGAGTCTATCGTCGGATTATCCGTTGTCCTGTCAAATATACTCATCGGCTGTACACTAGCCATGGGCGGCAGGAAACTAATGCAGGTAAGAATGTGACCTATCACGCGTTCTCTGATATATTGCCGGACCCCACTGCACAATTGCCAAAAGTTGTAGCTAATTCCTCAAGAAAAATATGGTAGACTATATCAACGATGATGAAACTTTTGTTTTTGATGGTTCGTCCCAGAACGGGCTTTTAGGCTATTTCACGACTCCGAGCCGGCTATGACGTATCTCAGCTCCCAGTAGAGCTACAGGGCTGGCTAAAGCTTAAAGTGTGAGGAAAAAAATTCCAAGAAACTATTCCAGTAGAGTCGAAGTGATAGAATGCACGCGTCATAGTAATTTATCCAGAAAAGCAGGTAGAAAACTGGAAATAAAATCAGCTCATATATCAGATACCCCTGATCCAAAAATGTTAGAAAAAAAACAGTGGTACTTGTAATTAAAAGAGCATCCAAAAGTCCTATTTTCAAGATTTTTTGAGCATAACTGTTTTCTTGCGCGCTTTCATGAGCTCTGATATGGAAATTCGGAATCTACGCATAAAAATAAACCCGAAACTCTAAAATCGTATTATTGCAGTTTTATGAGCATAACTGTTTATCTTTCGAGGTGAAAATCGGTCGTCGGGCGGGAGTCGAACCTGCCTGCGTCGGCATGCCAGTCAGACACCATGCCCATTACCTGCGGGCGGGAGTCGTTGTGGTTGGGGCGCGCGCCTTTCTCTACCTCTTGCAAAACATCACCTGCGGGCGGGAATCACAACTTTTCTCTTTCGAACCTGCCTGCGTCGGCATGCCAGTCAGACACCATGCCCATTAATGGGCATGGTGTCTGACTGGCATGCCGACACAGGCAGGCAGGTTCGACTCCCGCCCGCAGGTGATGTTTTGCTAGATTCCTCTCCTCACTTTCATCTCCTTCTCCTCACCGGTAATGGGCATGGTGTCTTACTGGCATGCCGACGCAGGCAGGTTCGACTCCCGCCCGCAGGGTGATGTTTTGCAAGAGGTAGAGAAACCTTACCCTTCCTCGAAAGAACGCCCGCAGTATCGAAAATCGGTTTCTACGGGGAAAATACACCAGAAAATCCTATAGGCACGTGATTCTGAAATTTCAACTTTTTGACCAGAAAATCATCATGACCTTTTTCTTTTTCTTGCGGTCATGAAAATTTTTTTGGTCACTTAACTTAGTTTCTATAAGAGTTTCGGGTGTATTTTTATGCGTAGATTCCGAATTTCTATATCAGAGCTCATGAAAGCGCGCGAGAAAAAAGTTATGCTAAAAAAACTCTTGAAAATAGGACTTTTGGATGCACTTTTAATTACAAGTACCACTGTCAGGGACCTGGGTCCTCTTCCAAATTTTTCTTAGACACTATAAAGTGTACAGATTCAAAAACTAGTTTAACATTTTTGGATATGGGGTATCTGATATATGAGCTGATTTTATTTCCAGTTTTCTACCTGCTTTTCTGGATAAATTACTATGACGCGTGCATTCTATCACTTCGACTCTGCTGGAATAGTTTCTTGGAATTTTTTTCCTCACACTTTAAGCTTTAGCCAGCCCTGTAGCTCTACTGGGAGCTGAGATACGTCATAGCCGGCTCGGAGTCGTGAAATAGCCTAAAAGCCCGTTCTGGGACGAACCATCAAAAACAAAAGTTTCATCATCGTTGATATAGTCTACCATATTTTTCTTGAGGAATTAGCTACAACTTTTGGCAATTGTGCAGTGGAGGGTCCAGTTTCCTGCAATCTCTCATAAAACGTGTGCTATATTGCAAGAAATAATTATCACCGGTATCATGAGCCAGGAGAGCAAAAACAGGCCCTTTAGGAAATTTTTTTTCAAAACCATTTGAAACCTTCCATACTAATATGGGAGAACACCCAGGGGTCAAGTTTTCGAACGATACCGGGTCCTAGAGCCGGCTTTTAGGAATTTTCCGGTCGCGAATCCGGCTCTAGCGTATCTCAGCTCCCAGATGAGCTAGAATGCTGGCGTAAAGCTCAAAATACGTGGAAAAATAAGATAAACAACTTTCCTGACAAAAGTTAGGCGCCAAGAGCAAAGCTGAAAAAGTTCTGTCTCAAAATTTGACCGCAATTTCATATTTAAAATATTTTTACTATCATCTCTCTCGAAGACAGGAATTTTTATTTCATAATTCTCAAGAGGATATGGTTTGAACTCGGGTACTTTTTTGCTTCACTTCTCCCATATTAGTATGGAAGGTTTCAAATGGTTTTGAAAAATAATATTCCGAGACTGCTCTCCCGGCTCGTGATACCGGTGTTATAATGATCTAAAACAATCGGTGTCTGTGTCTTTCATGAGGCGTTTTGTTCAGAGTCATTTCTACATCGTTTTGAGTAACCTGATCGTGTTCACGTCACTGAAAGGTTTCGTTGAAATGGCATTCATCCTTCCGTATTACATACGTCAGAGCAATTGGGTAAAACCGGTATGTTTTTGATGTCTTGAAAAGTTATAGCTGATGGTATAACTCAATGAATCAGACAGAGAGAGACAGATAATCCTCAATCAGAATACTATTGGTGGAGTAAGTCAAGATAAGTTTGAAGAGAGGAACAATCAAAGTAAGACCATAATTTCACATCGTCAGCGTAGAGAATACAGTGCACGTCGGGTGGAAGAATGGTGGGCAGGTCACTAATGTAGAGAGAGAAGAGGAAGGGAGAGAGACAAGATCCCTGCAGGACCCAGGAGGGAACAGAAAAGGAGGGGAAGAGGAGTTGTTTACAAAAAAACGGATTGAAAGAGGTTGAGCAAGAAAGATCGAATTCAGGATAGGAGGCATCCATTGATTTCACAGGAGGAAGCACTTGTGAATCAGAAGGTCAATAGGGACAGTGTCAAAAGCACGAGAAAAATCAATGAAAGCGACGGAAATGTAACGCCCCTTGTTGAGAGCAGACTGCCGCTGGGAAAAGAAAAAAAAGAAAAAAAGGAGTGACTAGTGCAGGATCTACGAGGACGGAATCCGTGTTGAGAAGGGGAAATGAACTCATTGTCTTATTGCAGTCATCGGGATATTTCTCGACTCAGTACGAATTTTTCATCTTCAACGTCTCCGTGTTTGCAGATTACGGTAGATGATCGGGAATACTATAAATTCTAATTTATTAAGAGACGTTCCATGAGTTATCTAGTGGAACGGCTCTTAATTTATTAATATTATAACTAATAATGCAGGCAGTCTCTGAAGTTTAATACAGGTGTACTTTTCTTCACGGTGCTCATCGCACTCAATCGATACTCTGCGGTTAAAACTACTTCAATAAACAATAAACAATCTCGGTAGTTTTTTGAAATTTTTAGTCAACACACAAGAAAAAATTTTCAGCCAAAAAACCGCGTTGTCATGTACTCTAGTTTGGATCTGTTCAGCGATTATTCCGCTCATTTACTATTTTCTCGAATGTCAATACCAATATAAAAATAAAGTTAGTTTGTACGAAAAGAGAGGTGAAAGTTCATGAGAACCTGCAGCTTGATATCTATGTCCACCAGTGTAACAACGCCAAAGAGGCCGGATGGATCATGCTAAACTGCATAATTTACTTGAGCTACGCATGTGCGGTGGTCATTCTCATTATCTATCTCATCATATTCATGACTCTACGGTGAGAAACCAGTTTGGGATGGATGGTTCAGCGACCTTTAGTTTACATGTTGATAATATATTTAATACCGCAATGTTTCTTCCAGGAAGCGACGACGACGTATGTCGACGATAGACACGTCATTCAAGCCGTCGACTGCGCAACTGAAACTGCTGCGGCAGAGCGTCGTCGTGTTTGCTCTGTATTCGGTGAGCCTGCCCTTGGATCGGAGTAGGGGCACTACCTCTCATAAAAATAATATCAAAAGAAACTAGTAATCACTCGGAGTACAATCAGCACACAAGTATGCTTTTACAGGCATCGATGGCCCTTGTCTTCATCATCTCCTTCCAAGACCCACCACATTTTAATTTGAGAGTTAGCTTCCCCGACTTAGCTTATGCTGAGAACTTGCTCAATCTATCGATCGCCGCCGTCTATCCGATCTGTTTTCTGGCAATGTCGGGAGACTTGAGGAAGTCCTCAATTTCAAATAAAACATATCTCAACAATCACTAATATTGCAGTGTTCTTCTGACCAAACTAATCTATCGAAGATCCGCTCAAGTTTCCAGCATCGGGTCCAATAATAATGTTTAGTAATCCATTAATTTCAAATCGATTCATTGCAAAGATACATATTTTCTGGATAAATTTTGAACCTGTTCTGATCGGCTTACGATACACGAAGTTTGAGCTGCTGTTTATGCCCTCCCATTCAAATGACATCTTCTGCGTAACAAGCAGGTGCGATTGAATGTGAATCTATATTTCAACCAGTTTCCACTCCCACTTCCTTCGGTGAGAACTGAGCTGACTGAAATCACGTCCATTATGGTAATTTTTAAACTGTAAAAAAAAGAAAAAAAAACAATAGAGATTCATAACGACTTTAGTTGTGCTCTTCTTTTCGGTGCTCATTGCCATCAATCGATACTTAGCAGTGGTGAGACCTTCCGGTGCACAGGATAAATCACGGTTGGTCATTTATCTAAAAATCGATGATCGATATCCTGATTCAGCATCCAAACAGCCCTCTCCTGCGCGGTAGTCTGGTGTTGCTCTGCGATCATTCCAATACTATTATATATTCTCGACTGTCAGTATATTTTCGAAAATACAGTAAGTTGGCACGATACATGTGTTGATCCACCTCTCTTCACCGGTACCTGAGATGAGGCTGAGAAAACTTTGTATATAAAAGTTCAGTTTACCAAATATAAATTACTAATCGATAACAGGAGCAAAGCAAGTGATTATCCCTCAGCACAAACCACACAATTTTCAGTCACGCGTTTACTACCATCAGTGCTTCAATGCCAATGATAGCTGGTTGAATCTTCTCTACTGCTTGATTTACTTGAGCTACGCGAGTGCGGTGGCAGTGCTTGCTTTCTATTGTCTCATTTCCGTATACCTGCGGTGAGGAATATTCTTTGAACAACTGACGGGAAGAAACGTTTCGAAATCTAGGAGGAAGCGAAAGAGAGCGACCAACGTAGAGATGCCCACAAAGGCAGCAAGTTCCCAGCTCCGACAGAGTGTCGTCGTTTTCGTGCTGTATGCGTTAAGCAGTTTTTTTGTGTCAGTTGGCATACAGTATCGATAATAAGTCTTTGCCAACTTTTTCAATCTTTCATAACTTTTGACTCAAAAGAGATTTCTGGTTAACACTTTGACATGTCATAGTACACCTATGGTGTGTTAGGAATATGATATTGAGATATCACAGAACCCCCTGATTGTTGTATCGCGATGACGCAACATCTGCATGGTTTTTCATGGCATATTTTAAGCTCGATGAATTTTGTCTCAGGCTTCCCACTTTTTGTGGTGATAGAAGACCTCAATATTTCTCCGATAAAACTAAATACTCACTGGAAGTTGCCGTTCAGCAGCCATGGAATAGCTCAAAGTAGGATCTCGCAAAAATTTATTTTAGTTCATTGACGTGCTAGCAACTCGTTCGAAGTCTCAAAATGATCCTTATGATAATTCCTATTTACCCCCATTTCGTCGATTTATGACGATTTATGAATTATATCATTTTTGACTCATCATACCATGGGCTCTCATATGGAAATTCGTATTCAGTGCATACTCCTACACCCGACAAAACTTAGTCAGAGAGTTCAGAGATGAAAACATTTTCGACCGAAAATTTTTCATCCACGTATCATGGTCATTTTTTAGGTCGAAAATCCATTGACCTCGGATTTTCGGTTACCGCGGACAGGAAAGATATCCAAATGCTCGGAAAAGTTGGGAATCCTATATTCCATGGATATGCAACCATCGTGTCCAGGAACCACCTTTGGACAATAATCGTCCTCGGAACTGTAAACATTCAAATTTGGTCATTTGAAAAAGTGAAAATTTCGTGTCCTTAAGGCAAATTAAGAGCTATCGTTATGCAACTTTGGGGGTAATTAGGAATTATCACAAGGATCATTTTGAGACTTCGAACGAGGTGCTAGCACGTCAATGAACTAAAATCAATTTTTGCGGGATCCTACTTTGAGCTAGTTCCATGGCTGCTGAACGGCAACCTCCAGTGAGTATTTAGTTTTATCGGAGAAGTATTGAGGTCTTCTATCACCACAAAAAGTGGGAAGCCTGAGACAAAATTCATCGAGCTTAAAATATGCCTTGAAAAACCATGCAGATGTTGCGTCATCGCGATACAACAATCAGGGGGTTCTGTGATATCTCAATGGCATATTCCTAACACACCATAGGTGTACTATGGCATGTCAAAGTGTTAACCAGAAATCTGTTTTGAGTCAAAAGTTATGAAAGATTGAAAAAGTTGGCAAAGACTTATTATCTATACTGTAGTTCCGAACTTTTGAATGCGTTAGATATCAGCGAAACGGAGGTAGTTCTACACTAATTGCAATTCTTGTTCAGACGTCAATCGGTGTCACATTTGCTATCTCCTACGTACCGAGGGGTGCCTTTGACGCGGTCGAACTCGTTTACGTTGAAAACATGCTCAATTTATCCATCGCGGCGGTATATCCGATCTGCATGTCGGGGGAGATGAAAAAGTGAATCATTTTTTTTCAGGACTTGAAAACCACATATTTTCAGTGTCCTTCTCTCGAAACTTGTCCCGCGGAGGTCTGACCGCGTTTCTAGCATCGGGACTACTCGTAGTAGTTAGTGTCAGCAAAATCATCGGAAATATTTCAAGGATAAAGAATTCGGACTCACTTGGTGCAAACAACAAACAATGAAATGAGGAACTACAAATCGAGGAAAATTATTTCTTTTTAGAATATCTTCGTTGATATCTTTAATAGCACAATATTAAAGAAAATACATTCACTATACAAACTCTCCCCGATATATTGAATGCACTTACTTTAATTAGGACTAGGGAGAAAACAAGTCGCAGCAGGTGAGAAATTCGTCCTCGCAAACATCGTGAGAGCTAGAAGGAGTGCACCCTCTCTCCTTCTAGCTCTCACGATGTTTACATACACTCACTTACACCAAATTATGGTTTTCACCTACCAACGTGAGTTTGAATAGATATAACGATTTCACAAATATTTTGGTTTTCTCGACACAAAAATTAATTTAGTGGATGAGAGACCGAGATCTGGTACGGGACTCGTCGCAGCTCGTATCACTGTCAATTGACGCCGGCGCGCAACGCCGGCGTAATTTGGGTCTCACCCCAGAATTCCCCCTCAATATTTTAGGCTCCTTTGAGGATAGCCAGAGGCTAAATTTTCAAAATGCGTCTAAGCTCACCAAACTCAGGAAACTTTGTGCCCATGGTCTGGGGATGCTTCAGTTAAAAGGGCATATTGATAACTCATCTGGGAGCAAAGTAACGGGTACCTCGATGTGTCCATTTTCACCACGTCTACTTATTTTCCATCATCTCTTGGGAATTGCGCCAAGCTCACGAATTCCTGTCCATAAGCTTTTGGGGTAAATCTAAGGTTCACTTCTTCGAATGGAACATATTGCTCATTCCTGCGCTGGTGAGCTGTCGCTTGGAACCGAAAAACACGAATTTTCAGCAAAATCGACCTTCAATGGAATCGGACGACTGTCTAACCCCCGCGCTTCGGTCAGGCGTGACGAGATAGACTAGGAAACTAGTTGCAAGTGAATCGGATGTGTGGTTCTCGGCCTGTGGGAGTTGAAAAGTGCAAAAAATATGTTTTGATGATGCAGCAATAGAGATGCATCCGGGCGGAATCGAACCAGCGACATGCCACAACGCAAGCGAGAGCTCTCACCACTAGACCACACAGGCAAGTGTGGAGAGAGAACGGTGAGAGAGATACAAGAGGAGTGAGCGAGCGAGTGTAGGGCGTTATGTTCGTCATAGATGGCGCCTTTTCGATAAAAGGGTTGCGATTTTTCATCGGGAGAGCGATATTCAGTTCTCGATTTGACGGATATTCAAAAAAAACGATCGCGCTGGTTCGTTCTTGCCGTCTTTACGATAAAGCGACGCCGTTTTGAGTGGCCCATTGACGAATGTGAGGGTCATTTCTCGAAATATTCATAGTGAAGAGTGGTCGATTCAAGTAGATATTCGAGTTCGATCATCAATTACTGTATCAATAGGGTTCTTGAGTTTACGATAACCAGAGCGAATAATTTCTTGTTGTATACAGTGAAAGTTATCGATAAGCGAAATAGTTTAGGATAAGGCGAAAAAGTACGAAGAAAACAGTTCCGTTACAGACCGGAACTTAGCTAGAACCGGGTTCAGTTTGTCACGATAAGAATGTTCGAGCAGGGTATCATTCGATTCGTCTCTACGAGGTAACAAATGTGGTATGGATATCAATGCGATCAGTTGCATTTCATTCGGAGGCATATTCGACTACAAAACATACCTTTGCGCAACCCATTTTATCTCATTTTTGATTGCGAATGAAGCTTACCAGGATATACGCATCACAAATTAATCTTGAACTTATGTATCCCCGTAGCCGCCTTCGTAAATTTGCAATTTTCAACATTGCCTTTATCGCTTGTCAACCCCTATTGAGAACCAGGAGTACTGTACTTACAACAGGGCTGGGATTTTCAGATTTCCGACTTTCCGAAAATTTTCGGAAAATTTTCCGATTTTGTGACTTCATTTGAGCTAATTTTGTGAAGAAAAAAAGTATAATACAAAATTGTTTGAAAAAATATATTATTTCTCTGTAATTTTTTTGAAAATTTTCGGTATCTGAAATTTTTAAGAGGAAATTTCTACTCCGAAGTTCCAAATTGCATGCCTAAATCCGTCCTGGGACATTTCGTTAGCTGAAAAACATATTTTAAGACAATCCGAAAATTTTCCGAATTTTTTTATTTTTCGGAAAAACCGGTTTTCCGATTTTCCGAAATAATTTTTCCGCACAGCCCTGACTTACAACACGCTACGCATCAATAAAAGTAAGGGAATCCAATTCTCTGGCGAGAATTGGATGTTGGGTTTCTAAGAGAAACACTAACCCTGTGTTAATTTGGGCTGCCCCATGAGTAATCTTTATTCTCTTCACACAGCGATAAGGAATGATAAATGCGAGAGTCCATGATGAAACTGGTGAAATCGATGAAGGATCGCAAACCAAATTCGCGTCTGTGGCTTCAAGCCACCAAGGATTATCCTATGGAAATTTTGTATTGTGCATAAGGAAAATGGGAAAGTAGTGAAAACAAAAGAAAAACTATAAATATTTTCGTCTGGCCAGTTTTCAGGACGATTCTTTTGCTCGTCGAATACAAACGCGACAAACGACAGGCGCGAATTTGGTTTGCGATCCTTCATCGATTTCACCAGTTTCATCATGGACTCTCGCATTTATCATTCCTTATCTTTTATTGAATTCGGTATTTCACGCTGTGTGAAGAGAATAAAGATTACTCATGAATGATTCATTTGCTTTTATTGAACACAGTAATAAGGTGAAGGGCAGCCCAAATTAACACAGGGTTAGTGTTTCTCTTAGAAACCCAACATCCCAATTCTCGCCAGAGAATTGGATTATTTCTATCTTCTTTGTATCGAATTCATCTTCTCATTGATTGTTGCTCTCTCGAACATGCTCATAGTACTCATTCTAGTCATTGGGGGATGGAAACTTATGAAGGTCAGAGTGAGTGGAAATATTGGCTGTTTTCATCCATTTTGTCGTTCGTTGTACCGTTTATCTAAGAACATTTTCTTATTGTTACGCACAGAATCACTTCTATGTGATATTGGCCAAACTGATTTTCTTTACCTCGCTAAAAGGATTCGTCGAAATGACATTCATTCTTCCATATTACATACGTCAGAAGATGAATTGCGAACTTCCAGTATGTATTGTAGCTGCGTATTCTCTAATCCCTCATGAACGCGTCCACTGCGCATTACACGAATACATAATTGCATAGATGTTCGGATATTTCACAACGCAATATAAATACCTCATCTTCAACGTTTCCGTGCTTGCCGATTACGGTATTTCACAATTATGATAAGCCTACCTTAGACTGTGATTACAGAAGTACTTTTCTTCTCTGTTCTCATTGCTGTGAATCGATATTTATCGGTAGCGAGTAACTTAACTAATCTGGAGCAATCACGGTTTGTATCTTTCCAAAGCATCAATTGCGATTTTAAATTTTCCAGCCTGAAAACAGCGTTTTCCTGTCTCCTTGTCTGGATTTTTTCTATGATAATTCCTCTCGCATAATATATCCTCGAATGCCAATATCTGTATGACATCGACGTAAGTTATTGTGTTATTGTTGATCGTTTGTAAACATGGGAATTATAGATAAAATTATAATGATCATAGATAAACATTCCAGAAACATGTTTACGTTCACCAATGCCTCAGGGCCGAAGATGCATGGAAGATATTACTTTACTTTCTCATCTACGTGAGCTATGCTTGCGCTGCGGTAGTGCTTGTGCTATACTGCTTCATATTTGTTTTCCTGCGGTAAGTAATCCTTCCAGCTCATACTTTAAAAAAAATGAATGATCTTGCAGAAAACGCAAGCAAATGTACGTGAGTGATAGTACCCCCCATCCCTCCCATCACCCCTCCCGTCCTTTATATTCCTGTCGCTCTGTTGCTCCTCCTTCAGATTCTGTTGTTGGTGGCTACTCATATTTGGTGTCCCTGTCATCTCCTCAATCTTCGGGTTTCTCTTTCTCTCCATGTGCTGTATAGCACTGCGAAGAAGAGCAAAGGCTCAACATGAGGCCATGATGGAATACAAAAGAGTTAGTCCAATCGAGATATCGAAGGGGAATCTATCTATTGAGAAGAACAGTAAATTGGAGTCGGAGATACACAGAAATGTGGAATTGGCGAACGAACGGAGGGAATATCTGAATACTATGAATGCATTGAAGAAGGATGGATGGGAAGTGTATCGACGATTTGTGATTGGAGTGTCGTGTGCATTGATTGGAGTGTCGTGTTAGGCAATGGAGCATTTGGAAAAGCATATCAAGGTTAGTTTCAATGTGATTTCATTTGTTCAAATCACTATTCAGGAATACTTCCGACAGATAAATTACCCTTGAAATTAACAGATTCTGTTATTCAAGTGAAAGAATTGAAGAAGAAAAACGAGAAAGTCGCTGTGAAGATGTTACACGGTTAGAATAACGAGATTTGTCTCAGTCTAATCATTATTGAATAGAATCAGCTGATCGCTCGACTGTTCTTGCTTTCCTTGATGAAATTGAAGTGATGAAGGAACTGGGATACCATGAGCGACTGGGTTTAATGTAGCTCAATTTTATATCAACATCTTCGTGTATTCAGTGAATCTCCTTGCTTGTGTCACTGAATCGGAACCTCGAATGCTCATAGTGGAATTGTGCTCTAAGGGAGATCTACTTCAATACATGACACAGCGGTATCGATCAGAATTCTCTTTGAATATTCATTCAATATTCATTCAATATCTTCTCAGTCGCGAGTACATGATGAGACTTCGAGAAGGCGAAGAACCTACAGTCTAGTCATCACTCACAAACAGCAGTTCATATTCGCAGTTCGAATTGCATCAGGGCTGGTAATTGCCATGGTTCTACCAAACTGAGATATACTTCGTCTGACTGAGATATACTTTGACTGAGATATACTTCGTCTCTCAGGAGTACATCTCTCATCGTGGATTCATTCATCGGGACATTGCTGCCAGGAATATTCTTGTTCAAGACAACGGCGCACTCAAGATCGGAGATTTCGGATTGTGCAGGAAATTAGAAGGGAAAGAGGGCATGTACATATCGAGAGTGAGAATGGATCTCTCTCTTCTTTACAATCTATCTCTCTCTCTTTCAAGGGAGGCCGATTACACATAAAATGGATGGCCCCTGAGACACTCAAAGACTATGAAGCATCTCCTGCTAGTGATGTGTCAGTGATTCCCTTCCCCGATCAGTCATCTCTCTGTATCCTTTTCTCTCTCAGTTGGTCATACGGTGTTCTTCTCTTCGAGATAGTCACTCTAGGAGGGTATCCCTACGTAGGATGGAACATCGCCGAGGTTTGGAGAGGAGAGAAGAGATGATTCATCGAACGAGATTCACATTCCTCTGAGACTGGAACGGGGAGATAGAATGGAGAGACCCGCTGAATGCACTGATCGAATGTAAGATCACCATAAATTGAGAGAAAAATGATTGGTTACAGGTATGAAATAATGGAATCGTGCTGGATGTTCAATCCCAAAGATCGCCCTGATTTCACTGAATTGAGAATGAGAGTGGGAAGAGAACTAGAAAAGGTGGACACAATGAGATAATCATTATAATTGTAATAATTAAAGATAGACGATGACAACTATTATCTGCAATTGGTTGGAAGAAAGGAGTACTATCTGGTAGAAACAGAGAAGAAGGAGAGGGTGAGTGAGACGAGAGAGATGATCTATTGACTCATACATTACGAAACTCATACCATTCAGAATGAGGAAGTAGCGTGCTGAAAATGTCCATCCACATCAAGCGAGATTACATCGACTAGCGAATACGCTGGTGGGACCCGTCAGTAAGGCTGACATGCTGAATAATAACATCGCTTGTCGAAATTATCGATTATAATATATGTACGGTCTCCCTCGAATAAATGAAGATCTCACATATAATTCGATAAATAGTTATCGCATTCGTTCAATAATGTACAGACAATCGTGGTAGATACAAATACAGTTCTCCCTAATTGTTCTTTGTCTTCGTCTTTCTATTGTCTGCAGCATCCATTTCCACAAGGGGAATAGTTGATAGGACAAGAGCAAGGGGAAGAGAGACAAGGGCTGAAGTTGTTGTTGCAAGAGTTCTGACAAGAATTGTAGCACGAGTTACCACAGAAACCAGAGTTCTGAAAGAGAGAAGATCGGTGAAATATATTGACGTATTTGAACTTACGCAATTAATTAGAGATTGCGAATGAAGAATAAGTTAGAAGAAAAATTCTTCATAAAACAGAACTAGTGCTCTAACTGTCAACGTATGGCGCTTTAGAATCGATTGTGGGCATGTAGACTCATATTTTGATCCGCATTTTGAAGCACGAAAATGTGTAAACAAGAGTACTTCGCACGATTTCTTCATCTCGCGTCAACTTGTTCATTAGTGATGCCCAATCGATACGCCATACCGCCTCCAGCTCACAGAAAAGTTATCACTAAATCGATAAATATTCATCGTTTCCATTCAATTATGTACAGACAATAGTGATAGATAATAACTACAGTTCTCCCTAATTGTTGTTTTCTTCTTCTTTCTATCGTCTGCAGCATCCATTTCCACAAGGGGAATAGTTGATAGGACAAGAGCAAGGGGAAGAGAGACAAGGGATGAAGTTGTTGCAAGAGTTCAGGCAAGAATTGTAGCACGAGTTACCACAGAAATCAGAGTTCTGAAAGAAAGAATCTGGGTGAATTATACTGACAGATAGGAACTTACGCAGTTATTGTTGCAGCTGTTGTAGCAGTTATTGTAGCAATTGTTGATTGGAGTAGCGATGATTGCGATAGACGGAGACTGAAAGGGATACTGTAAGGTTGAATAAATGTGTTGGCCCTGACCGATCCACAGTATCCTCCACACTGATTGTTACAGGATGAAATACATCCATTGTTGGAGCAAGGGGAGTAGCATTGGTTGAGACAACTGTTGCAATTGTTACCAAAGAAAGGAGGGAAAACCTGAAATATCGATTGGAATGAGGGATGAAGGAGACGGAATGGACTAACCGAACACTGATTCTGACAAGTTCCTTGGCATTGATTGATGCAGAAGGGAGAGGAGCAAGAGGAAGAGCAAATATTCATACATGAGGGGAAACAACCTCCAGACATGAATCCACCACAATTGCAACCACTCTGAATGGAGAAGATTGAAGAATGAAAGAGAAGGAAGGGAAATGAGGGAGGGGCGAGAGAGGTTGGATTACCTGGCCGAAGCATCCACATTGACGACGGACTCGAGTGAGTACGGGATCAGTCGAATTCTGAAAATAAGATAGATGAGAATACGAAATGCATTCGGAATGAGATAGTGAATGGATGAAACCTCAGCAGCGAATATTGAACTGAAGCAGACTGCGGTAATTGAAATAAGAATGAAAATGCGAGCCATCTAAAAAAAGAAATTAAAATAGCACGGTTAACCAGCAGATCAGTGATGGGAATAGCGTACCTTTTGCTGGAAGAAGTGGGAGAGGTGGGAGTAGGGAAGGGGGAACGGGGATGGGATTATGTATGCACTCTGCCTCCGTCTTTTATATCAGACTAGGGGCGGAAGTTCTCTTGAGATCAACCCTAAGGGTGGGAATCTCTCCATCATTCCTCCATACATCAAGAGCACACTTTTGTTTGAGTGATTGTGAAACGATGAGGAGTGTTTCAGCTTGAGAGCACAGAGAGCACATCCTTCCCTATCAACACATTATTTCACGGATGGTTAAGCGAGACAAACGATGCAATGAATCGGTATTTGCTCAATCCTTCTCTCATCATCTGATAATTATTTCTCAATCCCTCTCTCTCTCTCTCTCTCTCTTCCTCCTCTTGGATTGAGTACTCTTATCAGTTCCATCAGTTCCGATGGGAATGTTCCGTGTTACGTTGATGTGTGAAAGTGCAAACTCTCCTCTACTCAATCTGGATCCGCTCTCCCTCTGGGCTTCTTCTCTTTGCTTCCTCTGTCAGTGATATATAAAAGATTAGGATGGGGGAGTGCAGACATCACTCCTTCCCTTCTCCCATTCACTTCCTCCAGCAAGAGGTAAGCCCATTGACTTCTAAATTACTGAACTATTCTACTTTCATTCTACAGATGGCTCGATTTTTCATTCTTGTCACAATTACTGCAATCAGCTTTTCTACAACCTACGCTGCTGAGGTTTTATCTAATCATTAGTTTTATAGATCGAATTTTTTTGTATGCTCATCTATCTCATTATAAGAATTCGACTGATCCTGTTCTAACTCGAGTCCGTCGTCAATCTGGATGCTTCGGCCAGGTACTCCATCCTTCCCCTCATTCCATACTCTCCTTCCCCTTCTCTCAGTCTTCTATCATATCCCTTCAGAGTGGTTGCAATTGTGGTGGTTTCATGTCTGGAGGTTGTTCCCCTCATGTATGAATACTTGCTCTTCCTCTCGCTCCACTCCCTTCTGCATCAATCAATGCCAAGGAACTGGTCAGAATCAGTGTTCGGTCAGCAAATTCCTCCTCCTTTATCCCTTTTTTCAACCGATATTTCAGGTCTTCCCTCCCTTCTTTGGTAACAATTGCAACAGTTGTCTAAACCAATGCTACTCTCCTTGCTCCAACAATTGGTGTATCTCATCCTGCAACAATCAATGTGGAGGATACTGTGGATCGGTTAGATTCAATCCTTTTATTCAATCTTACAGTATCCCATTCAGTCTCCGTCTATCGCAATCATCGCTACTCCCATCAACAATTGCTACAATAACTGCTACAACAGCTGCAACAATAACTGCGTAAGTTCCAATCTGTCAGTATAATTCACCCATAATCTATCTTTCAGAACTCTGGTTTCTGTGGTAACTCGTGCTACAATTCTTGTCAGAACTCTTGCAACAACTTCATCCCTTGTCTCTCTTCCTCTTGATCTTGTCCTATCAACTATTCCCCTTGTGGAAATGGATGCTGCAGACGATAGAAAAATGAAAAAGACAAACAGTTACGGAGAAATGTAGTTGTATCTATCACTATTGTCTGTGCATTATTGAACGAAAGCGATGAATATTTATCGAATTATACGTGAGATCTACATTCATTCGTTCAAATTCGTTAGTGGGAAATTGAAATCAAAACACAATTTTGGTTCAAAACGGTCGTCCAGCGAACACTTCAAAAATGTGGGCAGCGTTTAACAGCTGTGCTTTTTACCGAAATGGAAATGATGCATACTTGATGAATACTTCTCAACATGATGAGTTATGTTTTACCATCGTACACTCTGATCTATTGCGTTTAAGATAAGCAATGGGCGTTTAATAGCACCATTTAATTCCTAGGCAACACAAGAACAACATCAGGTACGAATTGAATAACGATCCAGAAATTTAACAGTATTTTACAGCAATTTGAGACAATCTATATTTTGTGGATTTGGAATGTTCTAGAATATTCTGGAGATCCGAAATTTGTCTAAGGCGATGGTCAGAGAACCTGAAATGTTTGATTTTGATTTGAGTTTATAGAATTCGGAGATATTATGATAGGATTGAACACGATGATTCGTAGTCACTTACACTGGTCATACCACTAACTGGACCGACTTTCCTTTGATGGCGTCATCGGCAATTTTCAATCGCTTCTCACTGGGACTTCCGATGTAATCGTGGCCACTGTGAGGTCGCTTAGAGGACGAAAACGACAGCGATTGAGAATTTGGTGCGTCGATATAGTTGCGCTCGTTCTCTAGTTGTGCGCGCGCCACTCTGAAGATCGGATCGATGGGACGAGAAGAGAAGTCAATCTGAAACACAAATTTAGACAAGATTCATGCAAATAGGACTTTGTGGAACAACGCTTCACCTTGAATAGAGTTGCAAGTGAAATGCTATGACAATATTCGTCTTGATTAGTTTTTGTGAATGCGGTGCTCACCGGCATGCTGTTTGAGTCCACTGAGGACACGGTGATGCCTTTCCTCTGAAGCGACGACTTAGCCTTTCCGATGCACGAATTGAGATAGGAGACCATCAAGCACATCTGAACAGATCTTTTCTTCTGCGTAACTTATTTTGCAGGACTTTTCAAGGATTTGTATCATGTTAATTCAACATTGATACCAGTTGTAGTACTCACGGTGGATTTATCGCTCGTTTCTTCGTTCGCCAATCGTACGTCGCGCCCAGTGGATGTAGACACATCACACATCCCCGTCTCATTCTGCGAAAAAAACAAATTACTTAAAAATTTAAGGACGTCAGTGAAAAGTTCCGTTACAAGTACTCATTGGCTACCGTACCTTTCTGAAGGCGTTGCTGAACATGCTCTCGCTGTGGCTGATGATTGGGTTGTCGGAGGCGGTCGCAGACTATGGCACCTGTTTCTGGAGGTGGCAAATGGCCGCGGTTCGAGCCTGATTGAGAGAAGTTGAGGAAGTTGAGGAAGATGACGAGGTGAAAGAAGACGACGGCGAGCGAGAGCAAGGAGGTGAGAATATGGCTTAAAAATGAAATTGTTGATCGTTAGATGTTGAAACCCCTTATTTCGAATAAATTTTTTTTAAAAGATGGAAGTACTAACATTTGCCATGGAAGAAACTTGAGATAACGAACCAGGTTTCTGCGCAATAGGATTGGCGACGTAAATCTCTGGTGTGTGTGCAGTCCTCATCATTGTCACTCATGTCGTGTACGGCGATACGGTCTGAAATATTATTTGATTGCTCTAGTCCATAGATTCTCACGTGCACAGTATTTTCAAGGCGGCGAATGTTGGTTCTTTTTCGCTTATTTAAAAAGAAAGACAAATCTTCAATTGTAGTTCTCTTGAGAATGCTTTGAATGTGAAAACTATGGACTAGAACAATAGTGTGATTCGAAGTCAATTTGGATTCAGGGACGAATGATCCCGGATTCGTTTCGAGATTTCTTCTAATAATCCTATACCCACTTGGACGGTAGCCGTTCGCGCCTCCATCTGCCGCTGCAAAATCTCCGGTTGGCTGACTGTCGACAAGTAGTTTCGGAGCGACGGCAGGTTCATGGTCGGCTGTTGCTGGGATGCAGCAGCGGTCGTGGCAGCCTGCTGCTGCTGCCTCTGCAGCGAGGTATGGATGGTCTGCAGCTGCTGTTGCAGGTTAGGAGCAGTGGGAGCGGCAGGGGTGACCACTGACGCAGCAGGAAAGAAGGACAGCGGCGGCGGTTGTGCAGCGGCCTTACCCATCTGCTGTGAGTGCAGCTTGACGCGGGATTGATGCACTCCGAGATTGAAGAAGAACCTGCAACGAACATTTACTACATATTTTAAGGCACAAATCTGACCTAATCAATTGCTCGATACAAATTTATGATCGCAATCAATCAATATTTCATTGAGCCCACTAATTATCTTATAAAAAATCATTTGACCAGATTGGAGATCTTGATTCCGGGTTATTCCTAAGCTATTTCGAACAATGGTATGGAAGGATTTACCACAAAAAAGTACACAAAATGATACTATCGACCATGAAGAAAAAACAGCGAATGCGCTCTAGTTTGCGTCCAATTTTAGTCACCGATTCTTTTGTTATCTCTAACAGTGCCTGTTATTCCTCTCCTCGAGCGTGTTATGAAACTCGTGAACTAGAGGGCGCACACTTTATCTCTTCCGCCTTCGAAATGCACCCGAAAACAGGAGAGGTCACGATGATTCTCGCTGTACTCAAAATAAATAGATAGTGCTCGTGAGCAAGAGGAGTTCTCTGAATTACACACACAAAGAAAGGAATACTGCTTAGTGGCTTCCCTTTCATTCTTCAGCGAGCATGGCGAAACCGATCTATGTCCCAGACTATGAGAATGTTTTCGATCTCGCTTAAAACAAGTAACCAACAACAATGGCGGGAAAGAAATGTTCAGACAATTGTCCGAAGAAACGTCCGAAGAACATTATTTTATTGTATGACTTCATTTCGCTTCCTTTTCCTTATTCCACACCCGATTCAACAGCTGCACCCAATTCCACACAGTTCTCTGATCACAACTGAAAATTCAAAAAATATCTTATTCTCAAATCTCTTCTTCATGTTCTCACCAATTCTCTCAATCTCTCATCTCTCTCTCTCTTTTTCTCCCGATCTTTGATCAATTCTATTTCTTGCTCGCTTGCAAAAAATACAGCCTCTGTTGTGCACAACTCGCCTGCAGTTGCAGAGATCGCTCGTTCTGCTAGTATTCCCTTCTTCATCAAAAATTATGTCAAGAGATCCTCGTAAATATCAAGACGGTTTCTGATTAGTATCTCTGTTATGTATCAAAATCCGGAACTGAGCAGGATTTGAATGAATGCATCATGTACCGAAGATAACGGAGGTCTCGCTCAAATTTGTCTAATGTTAAACAAGGAGTATACAAATAATCTTGCGACCTTTCTAGTGTGCACCGAATATGCAATGCATTCACACATCTTGTAATCCCTGTCAATGATCGATGATGAGCGATGACAAAACAAATTGCGAAAACAAATAAAATGCTAATTTAAACTCAGTGGACCTGCGTGCGAGATAAACAAGAGATTTTTTTCCAGATACCTCACCCTCCCACTAATAGAAATCGCATATCGTGCGATATTTGACGATTTCTGTAAGGATTCCTCGCAATTATCGGAATTCCCGCGGCGGCCGTCTTATATCCAATATTTCCTGATTACAAGAGTACGACTAACGCAAACCATCATAATCAGTAGACGTTACGGTGTAAGCAGTGGGCGTTAATGCGCATGACTATCTTTTTATATGATGACTAAGCTACGTACTAAGAGTATAAAAAGTGGCTGATCGCACGTTCACAGTAATCCCAGTAGAACATCTGAAAAACAAACACCCTCGCACACATACCGTAGTGTAGACATGTCGTTGAGCGGTAGGTCAAGGCCGCTCGGCTGAGCGGATGGAGGAACGTCCAGGTTTATACTCTGCAAAGTAACGACGTTGTCGCATACAGTTATCGATCGAAAAACAACGTGACGCTACCGTACCTTGTACATTCCGCTTTCGAGCACGTTTATTGCTGGTGGGTACATCGGGCACTGCATGGTGGCTGCGCCTGGAGAGAGGTGGAGTCGGTTTACGCGAAAAGTCAAGAGAGGAGGGAATTACGGGGAAATACCGCGGCAATTCTCGGAACACCAAGGCACCAAGGCGATTCTCGTGAACAGGCTATGCGAGATAACGATTATATGATATACCACATTGCAATTTCAAGACTCGTGCCAAACATCCATTCTCTTCTCCCAAACATTATTCCTTTCTCTCTTTCTCTCTTTCGATCTTTGGTATTACAAAAGAGATCGCTGACCAATCAACGCGCATGATCTCTGTCGTGTTTCACTTATTGTGGGTGTAGAAAAGAGGGAAGAAGATGTGAATAAATTTAAAGGAGAAGAGGGTGAAAAAAGCGACGCCCGCTGATAGCAACGAAATATAAACAAGAAAATCAATCAAGCACTACGGTGTAAATACTGTGGAGACGCAGAAACGCAATCGGTTCTCGATTCTGAAGAAACCATACAGGATCCGTATGTAATCTGCAAAAACGAAAAACAATTAGAAGATAATGTTCAGTCATGAGGCAATTTTTAAAAGCCAAACATGGCGTTGAGAACAGAGAACCAGAGATCCGTTGACGAGAGTGTCTATTTCGCCTCTCGGAGGGATAGAAATGAGCTGAAAATCGGATTGGCCGGACGCATGCAGTAAACACACCAGCTCACTTCCAGCACTCTCTTCGAACGTCAAAACAGGATTTATAGCCACTTGCAGATGCATTTGCAAAAATACTAGTGAAAAAGAGATTGAAGAGTGTAGTGGGCGCCGATTCTCAGAGCCGCAACATGGTTGAGGTATTTCTGTGGGAAATGAACTGGTCAATGCATGGAATCAGTTTGCACGGAAGGAATACATTTTCAAGCTTGTATGGACGTGACACGAGGTACGAAACATGCACCTCGTTGAGCCTGCTAGGGGGGGAATGGGAGAGGGGAGAGGGGGCTTAGCATTCATCATCGCACTCCACTTGGTCGTCCGAGCGGAGAAGGATAGCGATCGAGAGCACTTTGAGATTTTCGCGTCTGTACTTCCCATAGCAGACTCGAATTTGGTTCGTGATGAATGCAAAGGCTAGAAATGTGGCACACTGGGTTCAAGTTGACGGGTTTTTATGCGAATTTGGGTTTCATAAAAATGCTGCATTGGTGACAGAAGTGCGGAAGACTATAGGCGAGTTGAGCGAGCTGTGAAGATTCGCATGTCTTCTCTAGAGGATAATGGAGAACAAAAAACGGTAGGGAAAAACGTGCAAGACGCTCAAATAGTGAGGAGAGGAACTACCCATCTGCCCCTCTCTCCTCCTCTTCCCCTCCTCTACCAATCCCTTCTTCCTCGAGCTGGAGCAGAACAGTCATTGTTTGCAAACAAACTGCTAATTCAACACAGAACAGGTGATTTAGAGGTGAGGCTTATGCGGACGGTATCTGGGTATCTTGAGAAATCAAAGAGTCTTTCAGAAATTGGATCTATGGGTAGCCTGATGAAAAAAGTACAAACGGATCAGTCGCTAGAGAGATAGCAGATGTAATGTTTACGTCAGCAATTCGGTTAGGAATAACGAGAAAATGCAGTATCTTAAATAATTTATCTGGAATTGAGATTCTTAAGAATGAATGTGCTGCGAAAGTGAGAGACGTGATGTGAGCGCCGCACTACCCCATTATTCTCCAAGTGCACCCAGAAAGAGTGCAGCAAGAGATAACCTCGGTCGAGAGAATGAGAATTTACAGTGAAAACAAGCCTCGCCTGTACGACTGGGAGGCCGCAGCCCTGCAGAGACAGAGGAGGTCGTTCGAACGAGTTCGGATTGGAACTTGATCTGTTCGGCTGACATATGATATGCAGTCTGGCACAAAGATCGTCGCTACTGTATTATTCCCAGACTGAATCCCACCATGTTTTTCATGCCATGGTAGACAGAAATGAGAGACCGGAGATCAGCGTGGAAGGAACACCCCGTCAGCCTTTTTACTGACACGACAAAACAAGGCTTGCAGCTGCAGAAGAAGTAACTTCATAGGGCATGGATGATCAGCATGGTACACTTGATCGCGTTGATTTAGGAGTGGGCTGAGATAGAAGCCTTATCAAACGAGAGTGAGAATTCAACAGGTAACGTTCATTAACCAAAATCATTACATCACTTTTATCTCGGTCTATACAAGAACGATACGGGAAAATGTAATAATAATGCATACTTTCTGAATTGTATTGTAGTAGTCTTCATTGTAGTAGACA
The DNA here is from genome assembly GCA_036245825.1 of Pristionchus entomophagus. Lineage (NCBI taxonomy): Eukaryota > Metazoa > Nematoda > Chromadorea > Rhabditida > Neodiplogasteridae > Pristionchus > Pristionchus entomophagus. The sequence goes on from BTSX01000001.1 coordinate 6,505,883, forward strand.
TGTTTCCACGCAAATCTTGTGTGTATGTGATGTTCTATTTTCCACACAGATCTCAATTGAGTGCGATTCGCTCTATTAATGGCATCATTTATTATTTCTTTCGTGCATTTACTGGAATTTTAAAACATTGCTTGCCAAAAAATTAATATTGAGATCTGCTTCTGCAATACGGTATTTCAGGTCACAATATTATTGCCTGAAATCCCGAACCTTGGCAAAGAAGTTTGACTGGGTCTGGCATCGAACCCTCAATTTTCGGTTTCCAAAGCAATTGCGTTAGCCACTAGGTCATGATATTAGGTTGAAAATATTTAAATAAATGTTGCTAGCACATTTACTCCTACTCGCACGAAGAACCAATTTTAACACATTTTGAACAAAAAACAACTTAGTTGCAGATTAACCGATTACGATATTTCGGATTACTGTAGAATGCGCAATTACTGTAGTAGACTTTGGTAAATATTATACTACTTGAAGTCGATCCATGATGATACCCACCCCATTTTGGACCATAAACCCTCCATCCTGTCTTCAGGCACAGTGCAAACACAACGCATCACGGGGGCGTGGACAGGTATGTGCATATTCCAATTGTTATTCCAATTTGTTTTCTTTTTTCCGGTGATCATCATCGTGTATGTGCCCGATCTTGTTCTAAAATTGGTTACTTTTTAAAGTGTATATGAGCATGCTTGTCTTAAAAGGCAAGCTTGCTCATATACATTTTCACAAACGTTCAAATCATAATTTTCATTCTGTACCTAATTAACTGCTCGAATGCACGAATGTATGAGTAATTGTACTTGTCTGTCCGCGCTCAGAGAGCAATAGATAAGGAGAGCTTCACCTACAAAGAACCGTATGCAAGAGCACTAATTTAAAGAGAGTGCAAGCAGGCTGAAAAGTGCACGTGCACGGATTATTTTAATTGGGAAAAGTGGAAGAAAACGTCCCTTTTCTGGGGAGGGGGGTACACGCACGTGATATTCTAATTGACTAGGGGAGGGAACGGGATACAGCAATATTTTCAGCTCACTTTCTCAGTAACTCTTTATGCAGGTGTGCCGAGTAGTGAGTAGCTCTAGGCGCGTACGTTTTTGAGCCCACTCACGCACTTGAATGTATCGTGCTTGATTTTTCATGCGAATTTATTATTTCTCATATTTGCAGATGGACTCTATTTCTACAAATTATTATGGATACGATGCAATTTTTGCTTGGGATCGCTTATATTTCATCCCGTAAATTCATATATATATAAGTTGTACCCGATCAAACTCCTCGTGTTACAGATTCATGCAATGCTTCTGCCTGTACTACAAGTTTATCCCTCTAACTTTAGCCATTATTTTGAATCTTCTGATTATCTTCAAAAGTCCGACATATTCGAAAGAATACAGAAGAGCGCTTGCATTCTATCATGTTAGTTATTAGGTAACATCCGATACATCGTAAATAACTGTTCAGATCTCGGAGTTCTTCTTCGATATACACCACCTCATTCTATTCGTACCCTACCCGCTATTCCCCCATCCAATCTTCCTCTGTTATGGACTGCTCTGTCAAATTGGCGGTCCACCACAACTCGCAATGGTACTGTCTTTTCTGTATATTTCGCGATCGTGATTTTGTTTATGCAGATTTTCTCCGGTACTGTTGGCGTTTTCGCGAGTATTTCGCTCTGCCTTCTGATTTTTCTTCGAATGCGAAGCATCGTTCCTATCAGTTCGCCATTCCGACTTTCTCACAGGTTAGGGCTGTGCAATTTCATTCACCTTCCTCATGAATTTATTCCAGGCTTAGTGTATTCATAATCGTCCTTACTTCGTCGATTTTTCTATTAAACATTCCCGGATTTGCAATTTTCGCTCGTGATAGCGTGAATAAAACTTTGATTTTACAGGTGCTTAAAATTATGATATATTTTTGTTTTTTTTATTTTCAACAACAAAATATCAAACGTTTCAGCGTTCCGAGTTCGCTTGGGTGCGCGAAGTGCCTGGAGCTCTTGTATTCGGTGAAATGTTTGAGCTCGGGAATCATAAAAAATCGGTAGTGCGACGCTTCTTTATTCGAATTGAAATATTCTTCAGAGTTCGGCTGGTTGTCCTTCAGTGCTTTCTACGGAATTCTCTTCTTTCCTACTGTGATCATTCATAGTGGTGTTTCTCTTGCAAAGTTTGAGAAATTCTCTTTGGAAACCATTTATATTGCGAAATTCAGAGAGAAAAATAAACTTGTTCACTTGAAGAAAAATTTTAATGACAATGCGAACAAAATGCTTTTTGTTCAGGTATGTTTTTTTTTGAATATGCATTTTATTCAATAATTATATTTCAGTTGTTTGGAGCGGTGTTTACATTTTTCGGCCCATTTTTTTTCTTTTTTTTAGCGTTGATGTTCGGATTGCCAACTTCTAATCCAAACGTGCATAGTGTACGTTTTTTATCGTGTCTCAATCATCGCAAATTAATGCAGTGCCTACGCGCGCTTCTAATTTGTCTCTTCCTCAACAACTCGATGGTCGCAATTTCAATACACCTGCTGATGAATCGAACCTACCAGAAGTGAAGAAACATGAAATACCAGAAACGCGGAAATCTCTTTCAGACAAATTACTTCCGTACTGCGAAACATGTTAATGATTGTCCGATGTCGAACCAATCATGAGGTACACCCAGCCACTGTCACTTCGTGTGCTACAATACGACGTCGATCGTCTCATCTTCCTTCTAACGCATTATGAGTATATTATTCTCAGTTTTGCCGCATTATAAATATTATGATTTTTTAAGGCATTTCCGTGAGATAATAAAATACACTTTCACAATGATTCCCGGCACTTAGTCACGAATTGGCAATCAAGCTTTTTTTATAATTACACAATGCCTAAAGCATTTCACTTATGTATACCGCTAAAATAGTCAATATATGCAATGTCCTGATAATCATAGACAACTCTGTAATTGCCTTTTTCCCCTTATCAACACATTTTGAAACGTGAACTGTACAATGCGCATGAATTCGATGTATATTTTTTTCTGCGTTGGCCTTGCACATGTATGCACTTTAATTGTTCCTGAATAGCATCGATACTCTTCGGGGGACGGGTTGTGCTGCTTTTGCTGACCGAAAAAAATCGACCACACAAAAATTTTCTCGAATTTTCGTTATTACAAGATGAATTTAAAAAATTAAAAAAAATTACATTTTTCTCTTGTCTAAAATGCCATAACGCTCCAGATAACGCGTTGTGAAAAGTATATTTGTACAAATCATCGTTCACGCCACAGACGTGAACTTCTGCTGATCAGGCGCATGTGTTTGCGAAGGTGCGATGTTTTCGGTCGTGTTCATTGCAGAGATCGATGCCGCAATCGCCACATTTGTTGTGCATAATTGAAGCAAGGTGATAATATACCAGGAAAAGACATGAGAGCTGCATGGCGATACCATTCCAAGATAATCCCCATGCATATCGTCAGAAGGATTTTGTTACGACTGCTGATTGAGGCAGAAGGCGAACCTTCGATATGGTCTGATGAAATACAGCGTAGTGAGAGGTGTGAGCACGTTTTGGAGGTTGCTTATCTGAAATGATAGTTTTGATTTTACTTTTACCGCTTTGTTTGTCAACAGTATGGATCGGACGAGAAGAAACGAACTCTCCAACTGACACAGCCGCCTCAGACCAGAAAGCGATCGTCGATCTGTGCAAGGAACTTGGAGATGACGTCATCACTCAGGCACTCACGGACGGCACCCTCACCCACAAACGTCACCCGGAAGTCAAAGGTGATCGCAAAAGCCGACCTATCAAGATTCAGTTCGCCTCGGAGAAAACAAGAAATCACTTCCTTACGCTGGTCCGCACTATCCGCCCCCCTACCGTAACCAAAGCTGGAGGTAACTTCATCAGACGCGACTTCTGCCCCTTTGAATTGGATCTGGAAAGACAAGCTCGTATCGACGCGTGGAAGAACAACTGCAAGGCCGGATCCATGCAGTTCGGAGTTCGCGATGAGCTATTGATCAAATTCACCGGTACTCCCCGCCCCCTGCCCCTCGGATACCAGAATCGACCGCCCCGTGGTTTCGACCCCGCAAAGAATGAGACCATTGGATCTTCCTCTCTCAACGCCAGTTCTCTGAATGAATCTATCATCCTCTCTTCCCTCAATCCGATCGGAAAGTCGAATACCGCTGCAGCAAGAACAATCAATGGAGAGGTCAAGGCCTAGGACAGGAGCAGTGGTGAGGTTATTGTATCTTCTCATACTTTTGTGTCTGTCTCTCCCTCTTTGGTCTCTCATAGTCTTTCATCTTCCTCTCTCTATTTTTCGAAAAAATTGTCATCGTTATTCACTTTCCTGCATCAAAAAGTTCCCCTACATTACTATCCATTCGCATCTGCTTGATTTACCGCGCCCCCTCATGTCCCTCCTCATCTCTCGATTCTTTTCTTGCTTTTATAAATCCTCTTATTATTTATAAATCCTCTTATTAGCACAACTCCATTTATTCTCTGTGGTGACCTAAACTTCCCCAGTATCGACTGGTTTAATCTAAGCTCACCCACTCAAAATGACTTTCTCTCTTTTGCCTGCGACAGGAATTTTACGCAATTTGTGGATTTCACTACACGTGGTCGTAATATCCTTGACCTTATCCTTTCCAACACTAACATTGTGAGCAATGTAAAGTCTTCTATTCCTTTTTCTGATCATGCTAGTATCTCCTTTTCTCTTAGTGCACCCTCTCCACCCAAGAAATAATTTATTCCCTCTCGACTTTATCATCTTGCTGACTGGGATTCCATAAATCTCCATATTTCTTCTCATGATTGGACCCTAACACTTTCTCCTCTCAATATAGTCGATTCTTTCAACTATTTTTGTAATTTTGTTAACTCCCTTTTGGACACTTTCGTGCCTAAATCAACTCCCTCTCCCTTCTCCCGTTATCCACGTCATTTACGAATTCTTTATGGTAAATCTCAGAGAGCAAGTTCGATTGCACGTAATAGTACACTTGCCATCAAACTTGTAAAACGTTTTGAAAGAGCCTTGAGAGAGTTTCATGTGAGAGTTGAATCTCGTATCGTTGATTCTAGGAGCCCTAGGGCATTCTATAGTCTTTGTAATACTCGCCTAAAAGCCTGTAAATCCGCGCCTCCCGGGATCATTGACCTAGATGGAACTCAATTATTGTCATCGAGAGATAAGGCTTCCGCTTTTTCTAAATACTTTGCCTCTGTATCTACCTCCCCTCTGCATTCACCCCTTCCTGTCCCTTCTCCACCTCCCCACACCCAGCCTTTTGACCTACCCACTATTAGCTCTGCTCAAATCCTGATAGCGATTCGTTCCCTAGCTCCTAAGTGCAATTTCTCTCCAGACGGCATTCCCAACATCCTTTATTCAAAGTGCAAATTTTCAATTATCTCTCCTCTGTTGATCATATTCAACCAGAGCTTGCTCACGAACACAATCCCTGACATTTGGAAAAAAGCTATCGTGAAACCTATCCCTAAAACTTCTTCCAACTCTATCAATAGTTTTAGGCCTATTAGTCTCACCTGCTCTATAACTAAGATTTTTGAGAAAATTCTCATTTCTGAAATGTCTGAGTATAATAATCTTCTTGATTCGCACCAATCTGGCTTTCAAAGTTTCCGTTCTACTTGCACTCAGCTGGTTGAAACCCATTCAGATTACTTATCTTTCAAATCTCATAATTCCTCATTTGATACCATTTACTTTGACTTCAAAAAAGCTTTCGAAAGTATTGATCACCGGCTCTTAGTCCATAAACTCTCCAACCTCGGTTTCTCCTCTCACATTGTCTCATGGATCGCAAATTACCTCTCTAACAGATCTCTGTATGTTCTCATTGGCATCACTTTATCTGATCCCACCTCTGTAACATCAGGCGTCCCGCAAGGATCATGTATCGGCCTGCTACTATTCATTCTATTCATTAACGATCTCTCTAAAGTGTTGCCTCCTGAGATAAAGTACGGTATATATGCAGATGATCTAAAGATCTATGCAAAGGTTCCGCTTCACTCTCACCTCTTACAACGTGCTATTGACTCTGTATTCGATTGGTCTCTTGAATGGAATCTATCCCTAAACGAGACTAAGTGCACTGTAGTCCATTATGAATCTCTCTCACCGCGTAATCTTTACACAATTAATAGTATTCCTCTATCCGCTTCACCTTTCATGAAAGACCTTGGTATTATTATGAATCCCTTAAATTCTCCGACCATGTCTCTAAAATGGTAACTAAAGCGAGAGCGAAAATTAATATCATGTTTAAGTGCTTTTTCTCTCCTGAACCGCAATTGTACTGTCGCGCATTCGCTATTTTTATTCGACCATTGCTCGAGTATGGATCAGTTGTCTGGTCTCCTCACACCGTCATTCTTGCAAATCAAATTGAAGATGTTCAGCGTAATTTCACGAGGCGTCTATTTGCCCGGTGTCAAATCCCATATTCCTTGTATCCAGATAGACTGTCTCATCTTTTACTTCAAACTCTTGAGCACCGTAGATTGATCTTTGATCTTCTCTTCCTTTTATAAATCAATTCATGGATTATACTCATATGACCATTATAATTTATACAGATTAGCCCCGCTTTCCCGTAACCTTCGTAGATCCCATAATTTGCGTATCTCGCTGCCCTTCGTACCTCCTAAGTCTCACTCAAGTTTTGCGACTAGGATTATTGAAAGATGGAACGCGCGTTCTGCTGAAATCGTTACAAGCTCATCTGATAACTTCCGATCTCATCTTCTCTCAATTCCTTCTATTTCTTTCTTGCCAGAATCGCTTTTGCGACTCTAATGTTGATACCAAACCACTGCACTTCCCGAAGCCCCACCCCTCTCCAACCACCGATTCGCCAAACAAGACGACTGACCTCCACCTAAACGCTAACGAAGATTTCAGCTATTCCTATCTCCTGATACCCTCTGGTGGATAAATAATTGAATTGAATTGAATTGAACAAACGGTCATTACTCGAAAACGAAAAAAGGCCTCAACCAAAGTCTCATTTTAGTTCAAAATTCTGGTCGGGAATTCGAGATTTATAGTCAATCTGAAACTTCCTAGACCGTTTTTGTTTTTTTTATCGCTGAAAACAGCTTTGACCAAATTTACGTCGTGCGTGCCGGGATCCAGAAGCTTCTTAGCGGGAAACGGAAAAGCCATTCGGTTCAGAATCAAAAATTACCCTTGGGACCAAGTTTTGAGCATATCGAGATATTTTAATGTTCCCGACACTCTTGCAGACTCTTTCGCGAACGGGCTCATTTAATATAAAGCCGTTTTTATTAATTGTTTACAGGCACAACATCTGAATATTCGGAATGATAGTGCGATAAATTACTAATATTAGGTTGGTGCATAAGTCTTTGCCGATTTTGACCATGAAGTTTGAGCTCAGGTATTTTCTTTGTCTCTAAAGCCAAACACCAACCCTCATAACATTATCTGGGGGCATGTTCGACTAATAGAAATGCAGGTTTAAATTGGGCGCCACTTGCTTAGTATGGGAGAAATCGAGGTGTCACTAATTCTGGAATTTTCTTGAATATTTAGAATATAATAATTTTTTCGGCAAACCCAGTTCAAAAGAGCATCATCGAAAGCACTTATGGTTTACTTTACAGCGGGATCAGTGAAACAATTTCCTAAGTCCGCAGGGCTCTCGAAAATCTCGCGATTCCTCTCATATGTTGTAGCCATTGAGCACATCTATCGATCATTACAAATATGGTGGCATTTAATTTTGCACAACTTGATTGTAGACCCGAAAAACTGAATATTTCTTCTAGAGAGAAAACAATCTTCCTCTCTCATTTCGCGCCTTTCACCTCACCCGCGCGTTCCGAAATGGCCCGTTGCGGTGAGATAATGTTGAGAAAAGAATGAGTTTCAGAATGGATTCATCAATACAAATCCATTGAAAAAATTAATCGAGCATTTTTTTAAAACCACCCACACCATTATTTCCTCATAATCGATTTCATCCACGTGAATATTCACGTCCTCCCTCAGTTTTCCCTATTATCATTCGTAGTATATTCCTTGTGCATCTTCTTTGCATCAGCCTTTGGCGCAGGTTTGGGAAAATCTAATTTATAAAGAGTATCCCATATATATCTCTAATCACCTCTCACTCACTCTTGCGATTTTCTGGCAACTCTCTATTCCCTCCGTGGGGGGGGGGGCGGAGCCTGCGTTCTCTAGATGATGGTCGGTACGTGTGTATTCGAGTGTAAGCAGCTACAAAGGTCTCGAACCCATCGGACTCATAGCGCATCGGCCGCTGATCTTCACTCCACCTCAACTCCGTCTTAAGATGAAACTAAAAACACAGGTACATGTAGCAATGCTTTCGTCATTCCATTAAGAACCAAGTAATATATCATAATTATCACTCGTCGTTAATTGTCTATACAAATATAAATTATTTTCCTTTTTTATGAACGCGCTTCTAGAACCCTTCGCAACACAATGTCGTATATTTCCGTCCCTTCATTCCTATTTTTCGGAGCAATCGCGGTAATCGGGGTTAGTTCCTGCATCGCAAAGGAGTGAGGCATATTTCGAAGCAGGTTACTCTGAATGTCGTTGTTCTTACTGCGTTCGCCAGAGGACGACTGATACGAGCGCCAGAATACACATCCTCTTTTTTCTATTCATACAACAAATTAATAAAATAACATGATCATTGCATTTTCAGCACTCTTCCATCTACATTCTCGCACTGCAAACTCTTACGATTGATTTCGTTTTCATCTCAATTCACCTCTTCTTCTGGATACCCAAAGCGATCAATCCAGTGCGAACAAGCGAAACAACGCTCTAGCCACTCGATGGCAGAGACAAAATATTCAAAAAAAAACTCAACATTTTTAGAGTTTTTTAAGCATACACGGGGCAGACGTGACCATCCTCCATCTGGCCGATTCGATCGGCACTTACGCGTGGTTTCAGAGGCCATGTTTTCATCGCCTGGAACAGGTATTCGTATTTTCCACAGAAAATCCATTTCGCGAAAGACGTTGGTGGCTTGATCTGATCGGTCTGATTGTGAGAAGGAGCTTGTGAAAGTGAACTTCTTGAACTACTTTGTGTGTGAGTGAACTTTCACAACAGCCTTAGATAGCTTGAATGGTGAGCTCGTAGCGAAAAGATTATTGGCATTTGCTAATTATTCAATCGCGTGGTTTGCGCGAATGTGAGTAGGACTGGAAATAATGTCTTCAGCAGTTTTGATGTGCTTTCGCTGATAACTTAGCTTAATCAAGAATTAATCTAGAATCCTTCCAATAATACAAACTACAACAATCACAAATTTGTTGCTATAGGATTGATAATTATAATAGGAGAGAATATTTTTCAGACTTTTCGTTCTCGTCTTCTCCGAGTATCCTCGTCGAGTCATCGTCATAGCGGTTGCTCACCATATTCTGGCTGCCACTATTACCGTACTCACGCAGTTCGTGATTCCCTGCTACAGGTGAGCAATCGAGAATGACTTAGAGAAGACCAAAGCTGAAAGAAGACGTCTATGAGGGAGGAATCGCGACACTTTTGTGAGAAATTACCATACCGCTGCTGTAGGAATTTGTATCTCCGATCCTGCGAAATTTAAAAGTCAAGTACTTTCGATGATGCTATTTTTAATTTAAAACTGCGTGTAACGAATACGTTGTTGGGTCATGCCTCATCTCCGAGTATTGGTAGATCAAAGGGCGCTACGTCGGATGAGAACTTTATGGGTCAAGAGAATTACAGGGGCAGAAAAACAATTGGGAAAAGTTCTCACGTATTCGGCAAAAGCTGTTTTGAAAGAGCATCATCGAAAGTTCTTTTCAAGCGGGATCGATTTTCAAGCGGGATTACACTATTCCTATCGCCTCGGAGCTCTCGAAAATCTGTGGATTTCTTTCATAGAGTATGCGAAACTTCTGGTAGATTTAATATGACATATTCGAGAAAAAAACATGCACGGAAATGCAACTTGTAGACTGTCCTTCGATTTCTCCATCTTCTCCTACATCAATGTGCCGAATGGAGATATGCCCAACTACTTGGATACTTTCCTCACTGTGCCAGTGAACACGCTTAGCACCGCCACGTCACTCGTCTGTTATACGTCGGTCGGTGACTTGAAAAATTTTTTCATGATGCTCATGATATTTGCTAGCGACCTGGGCTGCAATGATTATCTCTTGTTATTTAGAGAAAGTGTGGAAAAGAAATACCAGGATTCAATGAAACCGTTTACCAACCTTATCAGATTTTCATCTCTGTGAGACGAGCGAGATGGAGCGAATTCCAACATGGAGACGAGCTCGTGAAACAGCGAAAGCGGGAATATCGGTAAATTGTTATGTATTTGGGTTTTTTTTTTTACAAAATAAGCATTCTTTTTAACACCATCGTAACACCATCGTTTTTGTGGATCACGGCGTTTTTCATGGTGTGAGCGAGAGCATGCGAATGCAAATTAGTCCGCATTGGTCTCTCTTATTTGGAGCTTTGACCGCCCTGGTGGAGTACAACCCGAAAAGCTATGCCATTCAATTCGCGTCACTTGCGTCAGTATTTTCTTTCTGCTGGATCTCCTTTCGCATCTTTCTCTCTTCATTTAGCTCTCGGACCCCAGCCTCGTCTGGGTGTTTGGGTACGTTTCTACCGTCAATCAAACGATGAAATTATCAATTATCGGAGATTTGGAGTCGTCAAAACTTTACAAGCCACATATAACTTTGAAGAACATTCAGACTTACCACAGTCACAACGATGACCAACTGCTTCATGAACGCACTGGTGTACCTTCTCAACAATAGCGAGGTGTATTTCGAATGCCTAAAACACGTTCTCTATACTATTGAAAATGAAGCTGTACAGTTGCTTCAAAACGGCCGTATGTAGTAATTTCTGGCGTATTTTACACGTAGTAACCGGAAATGCACACTAGAGCGGATGAAATTTCGAAATAACAAAGTTGGACCGAATTTGCATAATGTATCCACTTTGACATACCAATAGTCGGAGATGAGGACCGATATCAAAATTCCGTCAACGCAGTTTGATAGAGCACCATTTGAAGTACTCAAGTTAAACTTTTCAGTAGGATCGGGGATACTAATTTCCTAGTGCCGCGGGACTCTCGAATATCTCTCGATTAGTTTCTTAAGAAGTAGTACAATAATGAAAAGCCTACACATACAAAGTTAGCATTAGAAGCTTGATATCACTGCAGGTGCAGCAGCATCTCCCATTCAATTGCTTCGTCCCCAAGAAGAAGCATGCACAAACGGCAACTACGGTCCATACGATTGCTACGAGGCTGAGACGAATGTTTTGAACCCTGTAAAAAAAACTCGATAAATACATAACACCGGTATCACGAGCAGGGAGAGATGTCCCGGATTTTTTTTCATAACTTTAACTACCTTACCCAAAACCATTTTAACTCTTCCATACTACGATGGCTGTATACCATGGGGACAAGTATTCGAACTATCCTGGTCGAGCCGGTGCAACCCTCGACCCACAAGCTAGCTACAGTATTCCGCCCACGCGAGAGGCTATTCCGTGCGAGACCCTCAGCACTGGAATCGCTGACTCTCTGTATGGCAGAGTGATCAGAGTGCCGATGGCAAATATTAGGCGCCCTGCGAGAGGTACTCTCCCCGGCTGGCAGAAGATGGGGTAGTGGGGTATTAGAGATATCGACTGAAGAACGTGCCCTACCCTTACTTTTTAGAGATACCGTCTAGTTTAGAATGCGTTATTTGGTTTCGATGAGAGTTTCACCAAATCGTTCATCGCGTATGCTAAATATTGAGGATGGTGGCAGTCCGTCGTATCTCAGTCAAGGACCGTTCTGATCGAGTCCCGTTGATGTCTACTGGCAGGGAAGTCGAGGTCAGTCGATGACCGATCAAACGCTCGAACAAATGCAATTGCAGAAGTTAGCTCGAAGCGAGCTAGTTCGAAGCGTGATATCAAAAAAGAGTAAAGATCTCATCTTGAGGTTTGCGAAAGCGTTTCCATTCACTACCACCTGGCTTGTATGTGTACTGAAGGCCCCAGTCGTAATTCAAGTTGCCTGTTCCAGATCAGCTTCTTCATTCTGCTTGTGCTTGGACTCATTTATCTCCTTTTTTCCTTGACCTTCCTTCTACTCCATCTACCAATGCAGACTTCACGCTGGCTAGAAGTGCCCAGGCTGAATCTGAGGCTTTTCTGACCGAAACTAAACGTTTTGTAAGCTAATAGCCAGCCGATCCGATGTAAAACCCTATAGCTATTGCACGTTATCTAGCAACGACAGCGGAAGTTTTTGTCTTTACCTTATTGACAATTCACATCTCATGTTTCATCTATTGGCTAGAAGTGATGCCCATTCGAGGCCGACACCTCGTCCATTTACATACTCTTGTTTCTTTGACCGGCGAGAGAGCACGCAAATAAAGGAGAGACAGTTTCGAATGGGCATCACTACTGGCTAATGGATAGTGGATAAAATAAGTAGGCCCAAATGTTCACAAATCAGAGACCGAATATCTTCAATTGAGTGGAACTCTAGATTTCTGATCGGAGAAGGGAAAAAATCTGAATGGGGGGGGGGGGTTTCAGATTTTCTCTAACAAGTTTACGAACCCTGATTTATCAACTCGAATCTTCAGAAGCCTCCCCTATGTGATGGGCCCACTCGAATTGTACGATTGACCACGAATAATAAGAAGGAAGACCGATGGAGGCGTTTCGGCATACACCTACACTTTCACTACATAACGTCGGTGAGCTCGGCAAACTGTGTCGAATTTGACACTATGTTTCTTCCATGACTTATTTTTATAATTATAATTAAATTTTTTTCTCAATTCTATTTTGCTATGCCGAAATCTTGGTCATCAATCAAAAAAAGATAGTGGCAATGTGCAGCTTCAAATAGCTGCCGTGCTAATACAACGACATGAAAACTGTTGCAGATCGACCAGAGCAGGAGTGTGAGTCCTCACTCAAGAGGGGAGACGCGATCGAAAGTGTGAACGGCTTTCATGACCACGATCGTCCCTTCGACGACTTCTTCTCTCCATGTTTAATTATAAAATTGTTGATCTGTTGCAGAAATCTGTCTCTCCATGATTATGTTGATAATTAATGCGATCTTCGCAGGAATGGGAATGTGACGACAGCGGATGTGGAGGTCCGAGCCTGTCTCGGAGCACTGGAAGCACTCGAGAGATGCGAGGCCAAGTACATCAGACAAGGATATTCCACGGCCAACGGTCACGAACACTATACTTACCGGTACAAAGACCTGCTACGAAGATGCGGGCAAGAGAACTACGATGAGAATACAACCTCAAGCTATTTCGCGGATACCTATCGATCAGTTATGCACTACATTCACCGAGAGAGGGCGCTCGGCATGAGATGGTATATTGCGGTGTGAAAAATGCGTATTCCATCCCACTGGCGCCTTGGTATCGTCAAGCGGGAGAAAAATGAACGATTGGCGTTATTTTGCAATAAAAAACAGTAAAGACTGGCGTTTCGCCCAGAGTTGATGAAAAGGATTTATACCTTTCAAGACATTATCTAAAAACATTTTTCGAGGGAATAGTACTTTTCAAAATATTTGAAATCGGAAAAGCATTTTTTTAGGAGTTTCGTGGTAAAAAAGCGCGGTGTTCATGGATTCTTTCAGTTTCGCTGGTCCAGTGTTTTAGAGCATACATTGACTGATATACGAACTCACAAACGTTTTTACAAAGTGCATGATAAAATATTATTAGCGTTAAATTAAATTTACTGTTGCATGTTAGCCCCCTTCGGAAAACTCATGAACACCGAACTTGCTTACCAAAAAACTCCACCAAAACGCATTTCCGATTTCACATATGTAGAAAAGTGCAATTGAAATTCCCTCAAAATTTATTTCAGATAATCACTTGAAAGTCCCAAATCCGAAATATTGAAACGTTTCAACAACTCGAAATGCCATGCTTTACTGTTTTTATTGCAAAATAATGCAAATCGTTCATTTTTCTCCCGCTTGACAATAATGCTCTATCTATGTCTAGTATCGTTTCTTGAATGATTACGTCGATAAATCAAATAAACGTTTCTTGAAACTGATTTATGGCACATGTGTTTGCATTTTTTTTATGCAGCCCTGAGCAATTTTTGCTCAGGCTTGGCAAAATCTAATGGGCAGCAGAGAGTATATTGACATACCCTAGACGTCCGGTCATACTCAAATCCAAATATCCAGCGTTTGGGGGTCCTCGGTGGAAGCATAGAGGGTGCTGAATTGAAAATTTCAAGTCTCTATCACAACCGAGAGCTGATACCCATTTTATCAGGCTGATACCCATTTTTTGTCTATTTGTGGCGTCCTGAAATTTCGAGTGAGAGTCGCAGCTGTTCTAGAGAGACGTGCTATAGCTCATTCAATAGAGTGTATGCGATTTACTCTGCCCGTCAGATTTGTAAAATTCTTTCTCGAACCATAAATATCAGTAGTCGAAGTCGCGAAATCGTGCACCCTCTAGCAGTTTTCGCCAGATCAGATTTCCAAGCTCGCCTACCGTAGATACCGAATTGGAAAAAATTAGACTGAATATGGAAGACTTTTGCGCTTCTTCACAGTCGTAAAGTTTCGTGATTAGTATATTTCCCTCCTCCTCCCTCTCTAATAGATGGAATTCGCATTTGTATTTGTTTATTTATTCAAAAAGTCGACTTTTACAATAAAAGATGAATTCATCAAAGGTTTCCGCTTTCCAAGATACATCTAATGAGTGAGCTCCTGAAGCTAAATCTGCTCTAAATTTGTGACACCACATCGTAGATGCTAGCAGCTGCAAACTAAAACGAAAAGGCGCAACCAAGCGTCACACCTACTATTCTCAAGTGTCTCTGATGGAATTCATCAACATCCAACTGCCTAACAGCAATTCTTTCGCGAGTGTTCTCTGGATGACTTCAGGTCTTACTTCGTTCGTATTTGCTACTATCAATGCTACATAATTGTACTAATTGGACTACTACGTTGATTAGTCCTTATATTAGGTTGTCTCATAAGTTCCTGGCAGGTTTTATTTCATACATTTTGAACTGGTTCCAATCACTTGATTAAATCCACAATATAGCAATATACGGGGCTATACTATGGCATTATAGGCCTGTATTGGAATCGAATCACGCCTGCGTAGAAAAAAGATAAATAAAATCAAAGCTAAATTAGCAGATTTTCGTTACTTTTGGTACTCCTTTCACAGACCGTTCCTACCAAAAATGTTCATCGCACAATTCTGCCCAAAAAGCAAGTGAGAGGGCAAGGAGTGAATGTTATTTTGACGCGAAAATATCTGCCCTTCCGACTATACGGAGAATATAAATTATCGATTTTGACGCTTAATCTCAAAATCACGTTTCATAAAACATCAGATCTTCTCCGGTGATTCGGAACTTCTTGTAAATAATCTTGGGAACTTATATGATGTGGAACTTTGATTTGTATTTTAATTGAGATCTGTAGGTCTATCGACTAGAGAAAAAAAATAAGAAAATATATTTCGGTTTACGTTCAAAAACAGCAAATATATTTTTCGGCGCCTATTTCAAGAAAGCCAGAAATGACCGAGTCGTCGCCCTAACTATATTGGCATCATCAGACATTATACTTTACAAAAGTGACTTAGGTTGGGCCATATGCCAGTTCTTCGAATAGCTCTGATCCAATAACAAAGTGTATGTCATGGTCCAACTCGGCGAGTTCGGCTTTTCATTGTGTCCGTCTCACTGATTAGCCAGCCCTGATTCAATGTGCGCTATAAAGAGTATCCCAGCCCTCATCATTTATAAAAATCATTAGGTGGATAGTGCAAATGCTAAATACAGGAGAGGCCAGAATATTCGAAAATAAAAACCTGCCAGGAACTTATGAGACAACCTGATAATTATTTATTTGAATAACAAATTCGAAAGACTTATTAACTAATTAATTCAGGGGTAGCCGGTTGTCTGCTAAATCTGCTTCTCTTCTTGGTGGTGATGGCCAACAATTTGGCCACCCTTCTTGGATTCTACCGCACCCTCACGCTTGCCATCGCTGTTGTTGACTTTTGCTGCGCTTTCATGGGAATGTTTCTTGCTTCGGTAAGCACGAGTAGTAGGGGAGTAAAATCAAATCACTCACACATCTCTCGTTTCTCGGACGAACGATAGATCACGCAATTTGAGAGGCCTCAGTTGTTCCGATTTGACATAACTATAGGGTGCATTCGATACCGTTGAACGAGTCCCTTTCAGTGGTACTACAAGATCAACGATGTGCTCTTTTGCCGTGGGCATGGTGTCTGACTGGCATGCCGACGCAGGCAGGTTCGACTCCCGCCCGCAGGTGATGTTTTGCAAGAGGTAGAGAAAGGCGCGCGCCCCAAACACTCTGTCAAGCGATTGGTTATGGTGTCTGACCGAAGCCCGCTATATCGCCGGTTCGAGTTACACCAGAAACACTTATCATCAGAAAGTTCTGAGAATTTTTTAAATTTCAGTTTTTTTTCTAACCATGACGGAGACTAGTGGTTGGGGCGCGCGCCTTTCTCTACCTCTTGCAAAACATCACCTGCGGGCGGGAGTCGAACCTGCCTGCGTCGGCATGCCAGTCAGACACCATGACCATTAGCATGGTGTCTGACTGGCATGCCGACGGGCATGGTGTCTGACTGGCATGCCGACGCAGGCAGGTTCGGCTCCCGCCCGCAGGTGGTGTTATCCTTTCCCATTTTTTTGAGATTAACTACTGACTCACCCATATTGACAAATCTTTGGCAATTCCTGATCACATTATCCCCGCGGAATGTGCTCACCTAAATTGTCGGAAAAAAAAATTCATTCAGTTGAGTCTCCTGGAGACAATGCAAATGTTTCTTCCGGCTACTCTATCCGGTGTTCATCTAATGATAATCGCATTCTGTGCGCTCTTCATTCACTACAAAATCAAGCATGTGACAACGTTGTCTAATACGACGATTATAAACCACAAAAGGAGAATTTTCGTGCTGAGCATCCAGGTTTTTTTCATATCAGCAAACACATTTGTTTGTAGTTGCGCACTATTTGTTTGATTCCAATATTGTTCGTTCTGAATTTGTTCATGAATCATTGTCAAACTCAGGCGATCAATCCACTAATTTTGAATTTTTTTCGCCGCAGTCGCACTTCTTGCGCCAGTACCCGATGTATTGGGTTGAGGAATAAGTAACGCTCGTTTTTGAGCATCGTGTTTGGGCTCATATATCTCCCGCCAATCAAATCTAAACGAGCTGGCTTTATAACATTTTTTCAGGGTATGCTCGAGTATCATAGCCGTTATTATTAGAAATATCACGCTTCCTGTGTAGGAGAGAAATTTAGATTTCAATGTACCTGATAATTTTCGAAAATTTTAGATTTTTTTCGAAATTGTGTAATTTAACGTGGAAACTGTTCGGTAAAATCACACATTCTCAGGTGAGCAGCCCGATACTACACCTCTTTCATGGTGAAGTGAGAATGGTGCTCGATTCATTGTTGTATTTTTATAGACGTTTCAAGGGGAACGTTCGTGAAAAATTGCAGTTCACTTAACTTATTTGTCTACCTTGAGGATCGAAGGTGCTGGCCTATACACTAGTGCGCTCCAGTCACTCACTATGGAGCTATATTATCACTATAAACATTTGGTGCTACTTATGCTCCTATTTGAAAAATAACAGTTTTCCAAAAATAATATTTTGCGACGGAATCAAAAGAAATGCGTGTTTTGAGGACTTTGGATTAAACCATACCCAAGACATAGTAGCCATTCTATAATTGTGGCCACTTGGTGGATGATAGTGCAAAAGTTGCTCGTCCATTTAACCATCTAAGGCCTTACATTCAATTAGTACGGTTTACAGGAAATAGCAATAAATGTCGATTTCGAGGCTTGTTTTTCTATATCGGACTTACGCGCAATTTAACTCATAAAGAGAATGCTCCACACTTAGCAAAATTCGTCCATATTTTCAACAGGAAAGTTACTCCACATTCAAGCATAATTGAGGTCTTTAGATCTATTGCTAAGAAAACGCGGCTAGCAAAACTTCTTTCGGTCAGTAACTGAAAATCCTACATTCTCGTTAGGCGCATATCTCACACAGGCCTTTACTTGAATATTCCTCTGAATATCATCAGTGTAATGTATAACCATGATACTTTACTACTGCAGCTTAATTGTGGCTCAATAATTCTTCTTCCCTCAGTGCTGACCTGTCAAAATATCAGGGTGAGGTGCGACAACTTTGAATTGAGCCAGCCATTGTGATCGCCTAAATGATCGGAGATATATGATATAGTGTGCGCTAAAGAGAGTATACAAGCCCTTATCGATCATCAAAAACCGGAATATAATTGCACAATTTAGAAAGACGGGAGAGGTCATAATCTGAAATTGGAAAAACGAGCGTTACTTATTCCTCAACCCGATACTTGTCAGGTAAGTCAGAAGCAATATTGCATGTTCATTAAAGGTAAAAAGTACTTACCGACTTCGAGACTGAGTTCGTGTATTTTTTTACAGCTATGCAATGGGCTAATTCAGTTTGCTAGAGTGTTCTTAGTTCGCGCAAGACCTATTTATCTGCGTCATGTTCGGCAGTATATTCATGGAAAGAAAAAGTCTGTTCGAGCTGACAGAAGTGACTTTTTAGTTTTGTTCCCTTCTCTTCGATTCATCCCGCTCTCAACGCGCTGATAATCCTCACACTGACGTCTGAACATCGACATTTCATCTCGAGTTGTGTCAGAAGGATGGGAACATCGACGGTGTCAACAACATCTACGACGGGCTCTGATCTATTGAGAGGCTCATCAAAGTTGTTCTCGTTCGCTATAATTGTTCTCCGTTATAAATGCCAATTTATAGAACGGGCTGCAACCGATTCACAAGCAAGCAACATAAAAATAACCAGATATAACCGGAAATCAAACCAACATAAGAGATGAATCGCGAGAGACTCGAGAGTTTTGACGGTCCAGCGGCGGTAGGAAATTAGCATCGCCGATCCTGCTACAATATAATCTAAGTACATTGATTATCTATCAAACTGCGTTGGCCGATTTTTGATACCTCATCTCATCTCCGAGTATCGGTAGATCAAAGTAGGTACCCTATTAATTTTTTAGGAAAAATTCGACTCACGAAAAAAACCATAACTCGCTTCAAAACAATGCTAGAGACTACTTCTAAACTGCATTAGAATGAGAAGCCAGTGGGCAACATTTCTTATGTTGATGATGTCATTCCCCGTCCATGTGCTGGATCGGGGCGGTCGGTTTTCCAATAAAGTGATGTAACTTTTCAAATACCGATTTCTCCAATAAGCGCCAATAGGTGTTTTGAAGTACCTACTGGTACCTAACACCATCCCAAAAATCAGGTTCATCGAAGGTGCGGAAAAAAAAGAGCAGGGCCTTTTGTCCAAAAAAAACCTGCGATTTTTCAAAACTTTAACTGTTTTTCAAGCACAAAAATAAAAGAAAAGAGAGGGAGGGGTTTTGACGGAAAAACCTTTTAAAAAAAAAAAAAACCAAATCGATTTTTTGAAATTCTGACCGTTTTTCAACCATAACTTTTTTTTCATTTTACGTTTCATGAGCTCTCATATCGAAATTCGGAATCAGCGCGCCAAAATACACCAGAAACTCCTAAAGACATATTTTTTCGAGATGAAAATTTTTTCGACTCTGGTCACTTTTTCACCATGTGTTCCGGTTTTTTTTCTTTGGTCCGGTTTTGGGTCGAAAAGTCGATATATCAGAATTATGTTTATATAGGAGTTTCTGGCGTATTTTTGCACGTAGAAACCGAAAAAAGCATACTAGACCTCACCAAAATGCGAAAGAAAAAAGTTACGATTGAAAAACTAAAAAGTTTTCATTTTTTGATCAGAACATTTTTCTTTCGCACTTTGGTGAGGTCTAGTATGTATTTTCGAATTCTACGTACAAAAATACGCCAGAAAATCCTATAGAAACATCGTTCTGATATATCGACTTTTCGACCCAAAACCGGACCAAAGGGGGGACCACATGGTGAAAAAGTGACCTATAGAGACATTATTCTGAGAAAGTGATTTTTCGACCAAAAAACGGGGGTGAAAAAAATGAAAAAGTCGAAAAAATTTTCATCTCGAAAAAATATGTCTTTAGGAGTTTCTGGTGCATTTTGGCGCGCTGATTCCGAATTTCGATATGAGAGCTCATGAAACGTAAAATGAAAAAAGTTATGGTTGAAAAACGGTCAGAATTTCAAAAAATCGGTTTGTTTTTTAAAAATTTTTTTTAAAGAAGGTTTTTCGGACAAAACCCCGCCCTCTTTTTTTTCCTATACCCCGATTCTTCTAATTTTTGGGGTGGAGTAACGTACCAGTAGGTACTTCAAAACTCTCATGGGCGCTTGTTGGAGAAATCGGTATTTGAAAAGTTACATCACTTTATTGGAAAACCGACCGCCCCGATCCAGCACATGGACGGGGAATGACATCATCAACATAAGAAATGTTGCCCACTGGCTTCTCATTCTAATGCAGTTTAGAAATAGTCTCTAGCATTGTTTTGAAGCGAGTTATGGTCTTTTTCGTGAGTCGAATTTTTCCTAAAATTTCATAAGGTACCTACTTTGACCTACCGATACTCGGAGATGAGATGAGGTATCAAAAATCGGCCAACGCAGTTTGATAGAGAATCATTCAATGTACTTAGGTTATACTTTGTAGCAGGATCGGCGATGCCAATTTCCTACCGCCGGGGGGATCTCGAGTATATCGCTATTCGTCTCATAAAATACATCTAAGAATGGTGTGATGATATACTCGAGAATTTGAAAAATGAGACATGTCACATATTCAATTGTATGCATCTGTTTAATTCTACAGTATGATAGACAGTTATTTAGATTTGTTGACAAATTGTATTAATCACAATCGGAGTCGCGCTATTAGAAGAGTAATGCGTATTCATCATATATCAAAAAATGTCATTGAAAATTTGTCCAATTGACATGTTCTGTGTAGTTCAACTCAAAGGTTGGCAGTCTGATCTGAAATTATTAGTTTGTTCATTATTTTGAAGTAGTGTCAAACATTGACGTATTGCGTAGATTCCTTTTTTTAACATTTCTTTCTTATTTTCATAACTTACTCTCGCTTTGCAGCAGCGGTTTTGTAGATTTCGTCGACACTGAAAACGTTTGTGAGATGGCTCTCCGGTACGAGGGAAGATGAATGCGGACGGATGAATGCGACCAGGAATAGAGAAACGTCAGTGAGACACACAGCAGATTCACCTCTGATCATGTTACTAGTGTCAAAATTATTTCACATTGAGTTTTTCGACCATAACTTCTCTCAATCTCAACGGATCTTCATGAAATTTTGGCTACAATAATATTTTGTGATGCTTGATGCAATATCGACTCATGTTTGACCAAGCTCAAAGTGTAAGGTATGCACTCAAAACACGACTCGATTAAGAAAAGTTAGTTTTTCGAAATTACGAATAGCAAAAATCTAGACTGAATCGAACTGAACTCGCACCCAACAGATTCTAAAGAGCAATCATTGAGCTTCTGAATCCACTTTTCGGATAATGTCAAAGTCGATTTTTAACGTAGCTACAATAGATCAAACAAACAGTACTTTTCAGAGAATATGAAGTAGAACTCCATTCATAGTATATCGTTCAATCTAAAATTGATAGGGAAACGTAAGCTAGTGTACCCTAATCTATTCTGAAGATTTGGTGCCGATAAATTTCAGTTTGACGAAAATCCTCATTTTCAGTGCACCTCACAAGAAGAGCTGTCGCTTCTGACGCGATTTTCTTGGGGAGCCAGGATTTCATGCGAATACTCTACAGTGTTAATACAAGCATCGTGTGAAGTTTCGTGAAGATTGAATCTCGTACAACTCAAATACATCCAATTAAAAAGTAATAAAAACGGGAAAATTGGGCAGTTTTGGTCACAAAATATCAATTTTCGCAAAAAATTATCACATTGAAAAGGTCACGATTTGGGTTATTCAGCTAGAAACTTCACGAAACTTCACACGATGCTTGTACTAACACTGTAGAGTCTTTGCATGAAATCGTGGCTACCCAAGAAAATCGCTTCAGAAGCGACAGCTCTCCTTGTAAAGTGCACTGAAAATGGCGATTTTCGTCAAACTGAAATTTATCGGCACCAAATCGTCAGAATAGCTTAGGGTACACTAGCTTACGTTTCCCTATCAATTTTAGCTTGAACGATCCACTATGAAGGGAGTTCTACTTCATATTCTCTGAAAAGTACTGTTTGTTTGATCTAGTGTAGCTACGTTAAAAATCGAGTTAGACATTATCCGAAAAGTGGATTCAGAAGTTCAATGATTGCTCTTTAGAATCTCTTGGGTGCGAGTTCATTTCGAATCAGTTTAGATTTTTGCCATTCGTAATTTCGAAAAACGAACTTTTCTTAATCGAGTCGCGTTTTGAGTACATACCTTACACTTTGAGCTTGGTCAAACATGAGTCGATATTGCATCAGGCATCACAAAATATTATTGTAGACAAAATTTCATGAAGATCCGTTGAGATTGAGAGAAGTTATGGTCGAAAAACTCAATGTGATATAATTTTGGCCACTAGTGTAGATTGTACCGTTTCCAAAAATAATCATTTTTTGCAGAGCTAACCCTCACATTCACTTCATCTGGCGAATGGACGACACAATGGTGGTGCCGATCAACGTGCTGAGAAGCCTCTGGCATCCGCGAAAGGATATTCTCGGTGAATTTCTCACAATCAAGACATGTACCTTTTAAATAATAAACGTCGCAGGTCATCCGAAAATCGCTGCTTTCATCACCCACGGAGGCTAAAATTCCATCGGAGAATCAATTGCGAGCGGCACTCCGCTGGTCATAGTGCCGTTGTTCAGCGACCAGATGAGGTTCGTCATCTTCATTGTTTTCAGCCTATTAGTGATCGCTACTGACGCCGTATCATCACAAATATTTCCACAATGAGGTCGATTTTTTAGAAATTTTTTTTTCAGAAATTCTCGCCTTGTCGAATATCGCGGCTTCGGAGTCCGCGTAGATAAGCAAAAGCTGAATAGCGCAACGCTAAACGCTGCTTTGCACAAAGTTCTGGACGATCCGAGGTAATGTTCTGCTTCAAATTGATATAGTGTGGTAAGCAAACATGAGATGAAAAAGTATCTTTTCAGTTTCGCCAAATCCGCCTCGGCCCTGAACCGGATCATCTTTTCATCGCCGGTAAAAGCGGGATATTCACTGAGACACGCGATCAATTTCGCCCTCGAAAATCCGCATCACAACCGTGATCTACCCGCCCTCCCATTTTACCAACTCTACTCGCTAGATATGATCGCACTACTCTTCATCTTCCCGTTGTGCCTTCCAATCCTCGCCAAGTGGTAATCATTAACCTTTGATCTTTGATCGATGATATGAGAACTTTCCAGGTACTACTGGTCCTGCTGCAAAATAGCGTACAAGGAGAAGGAAAAGCTGAATTAGACATCGTTTATCCGAACATGTTATTTGTAAGTGGAAAACACTGATTCGACATCACAGCGACGGATCTCCACCAAATGCTAATGGCAACCACCGATTCTCTACCATTTCACTGTATTCTGGTGGATAAACATTTGCGTATGTAATTTTTCTGTTAATATTACATTATACACATGAATATGTGCACGCAAATACACGAAAGCATTCATTAGACACACCGTTTCGTCACGACCGGCGCAATTTGTAGCAATCGACACTTTTGTATCCAAAAAACCCCTTTCTTCGTGCGCTTGCGTGTCACAAGATTCGCTGAAATGCGTATTTCCTGAATAATCAGATCAAGAAACCACTACATCCACGTCTCAAGAAATATTTTGGGAGCTTTTGCACGCGATTCTTTGTTGTTCGGTATTCCCTAGCTTAGAAAAACGTGGAGATCATCGCGATGTTTGTCAAAAGTAATATTCCTGCACACATTTCCTAATTTGTGATTTTGGCTATTAGTTACATTTCGCTACGTCTAATTGTGTGAATACATCCTCGAACAAACCATTTAGAGCACTCGACTGGTTTCTTGTCAATTTTCAAAAAATAGTCTCATTTTTTTCATTCAATCAACTCATTAGAGCTGGCAAACGAAGGCTTGCTTCTTCGTTCTCTGCGATCTCTTTTCGATCGAGGAGCCCTTTGCCAGCAATATTTCCTATACTTCGAATGCTTACTACAATTTACTTGTTATTATCCCTCCACGATTCTTACAATGGGGCGGAGCGTCAACCCTTGGTTCAAGCTTTCTCGCACGCACACATAACATTTTGCTTGGCTGCATCTTCTCAGGGAATTTCAGATACAATAGTTCCTCGAAATTAGGCTGTACTATCGTAAATACTCGGTGTCAGCGGACCATTTTGATAACGGCCATTGTTTTCAGCTATTCTATCGCTGCATGAAATACGGAACACCAGAAAAATCATTATCTCATTAATTTGTATAATTTTTTGTTTAGACGATTAATTTAGTTGACTAATACAGGAAATGTCGACAATCGACACCGGAGTCGGGATCGCATTTATCATCACAGCTGATGTAATATTGTATGTGACTCTACCGCTCCATATACGGTGAGATACAACTAAATTCTCTAGCTATTTGAGCTAATTTTAGCTACTTTTTTTTTTAAATTCAGCGCAAAGCGTGTTGGTGAATTGAGGCTAGTAATACTGGCCAGCGAATATCGACTTCAGGCTACTGTACGTCTTGCTTCGCCCCGGCAGTCGAAGAGACCTGGACGCTTCTTTCCACACACTCATGATCAATACCAGTGAGCTGTGGCAGTTTCAATATTAATTTATTTTTGGCTTTCACACCGCAAATTCGCAATTGCTGCACACTTTTCACATGCTTTACGAGCGATCTTCTCTCTGGCACTCAACTCCTCTTGGACAAACTTTGAGGGTTGACATATGCATGTACATCTAACAGTTTTCATGAAATTAGCTGACTCCTTGTGAACAACGAATTCAGGGACTATAACGGTGTTTTTCTTTATTTATTAAATCTCCAGCAATCGTCAATATCCTCTTCGCTCTCGATTGCTGTCTCATCCAAGAGCCATCAGCGCACGGGATTTTCTTCGAATTTTACGATGTAGACTTTATTTGTCTTTTGAAATCATATACATTTCACGTTTCACTTGAGATTGTGGAGATGTTAGACGGAAACCGTGTTTTCAGGTCATGGGTCCGTACTTTGCCAAAATAGAGCTGACCAAGGTTCGTTGAGTCAATATTGCGACTTAATTATGACCTCAGACAATCAAATTCAAATGACTTCAAAGTATGATTTTGAGAACTTTTATACTAACTGTTAGAAATCGCCTACACAACATATTCAGACGACTGTGCTCACTATCATCGCTGATATTCTTCATCTGATACTGGCGATGAATTGATTCTCCGCTATCTCCTTACCTCTCAAGCACGAGAAGGTGGCACAAAATCACACAAAATCGTTACTATTATCAACTGTTGTTTTCATGTGTTATTTGGAAATATATTTGTAGCGTATGATGTGTACATACATATTGTCTCGAAATCTCAACTGCTTCAAACATTGACACAAATATTATAGCAATGGTTTCAGCTCTGGCAGGGTCGGAAGCTGTTCTGGTTTTGTGTGGTGATGTGGATCGTCGCATTTTTCTTTTCCATTCCGATAATCCTGCCCGGAAGCACAGCCCACACCGTGAGTTCATCGTTGGTATTTGATCTTTGATATCTGATCTCTTTCGTAACTGTTCAATTTCAGAAAGGGACCAATCTGTTCGGCGTGAAATGCGTGGAATACATGTTCCTGGGGAAGTATTTTGTCATATATTCGGTAATGTTTTCCATTACAAATTTAAAAACTCCAACTCCTTTCTTGCCTGAACTTGATGAAATCGATCGTTTTGTTTTCATTTTCCTGATTTTCGACACGTTCAGTACGGCGGGTCTTTCGGCAACATGTCACTCGAAATTGTCAGTCTCCTGTTCTACATCGCAATGCTCTTCATGTTTCGTAGATTTATCATGAGCATTTCATCTCGTTGACTACATTTTACGAATGCATTCATCTCCATATTCCAAGGACCTGCCACATATCTAAGTAAATAAACAAATTGAGATAATATCTCAGAAATACACACAATCTGGCGCGGTCGAAGTCAGGAAGATGTCGAAAGGAGTTCTGCGTACGACTCTCGCATCGTGTTGCATCAGCATGGGTAATATTGACGAGTACCACATTGCACAATTAGTGCCACTTGCTCTCGCTATTCTCACTACATCCTCTTGGCTCTGACGAAGCCCCACTACAATTGTGTGGCGTCATGTGCACAGCTAGCTTTGATTGCTTTCAAAATACATAGCGATTTATTGGCTGAGTTCAGACAATTATAATGGTCGCAAAACGATCTCTTTCTATCCAGATATTTTGCAATTGTTTCTATTTGGTTTGCCTTAGGGAACTTTATTCCGTTCCAGCCATATGTCTAACATGTGGAATATAATTCAACAGAACCGAATAATCTCGACGAGAGCTGTATACAATTGCGAGGTAAAATCTGAATCTTCTTCAGGTACCTGGTTCATAGTGATCTTCATGATGGTTCTCTACGTACCCATATGGACGATCGGACGGCCAATACTCATTGGCAACCTATTTTCTGCACCGTTCAGGTGGCTATTTTCCAGCGTTCTTATTTTTGACCGGTCTGTATCACCCCGAGAGGGGGTGTGGTCTTTCTAGAGAAAGTTTGGAGTAATACATTTCGCCTTGTGTTTGTCCAAATCTATTACGGATCTCTCCACAAGAAAAAAATTGTCAAAAAATTTCCAAGATCGATGGCATTTTTCAGATTCCTCAACGCCATCAACAACGTGCTCACCCCATGGATCATGCTGATCGCCTTTGAAAATGTACGGTTCATCTTGGATTTCAACATTTAAAAAATACACGGATAATTTTCCATAGATTGAACCATTTGTTGGCTGTATGAACAAAATCATGAACTAAAAGCCTCAGAGGTGCAGTCCGATTGCATCGTCTTGTTGCAAAGTATGACGTATTATCCACAGGTGCGCCACCTCACGTTCAACAGCAAGGACAGTCGCAGAGCCATGCCGGCAACTACCCTCAGCTCGGGTCTTGCCAAATTCTGAACAGCCGTTCGAATATTGATCATTGCAATACTCGTAAATATTCAAAAAGTTCAGACCTTATTTCACTAGTTTAAACCCAACGTCTCGTGTACATCTTTCAACACTTGATGCATCATTCAATATTTATTTCCGATAAAGAGAGTACGATTGTCTGTACCTCACTACAGTATCGCAATACAACATGAAAGTAATCTAACATTTCACTAATTATTATCATTCGCTATATTTCAAGACATTGATCATCTGAGTCACTTAATTACCTCAAGTATTCAGACAAGTGCAATATTTTACCTCGAATGATTCTGAAATATGCTATCACCGACTTATAAGGGAACCGCAAAAGTACACCGCGGTCAAAGTGAAAATTGTTGACAGAAGTTGAAAGATACCCCCCAGGGGGTGATAAAACAGTTTTGCAAAAAGACCGAACAATGTTCCTAAGGACCTAAAAAAGGTCATGAAAAAATGGTGGAAATTCGTTTGCGCGGTGCTCGGAATAGACTCAAAGTTTTGAGGCAAACAGAAATATGTGCTCGTGGTATAGTGGATAATGCGCTAGCTGTTCCTTTTTTGGGGAAATGAAGGGCACGGGTTCGAATCCTTTGGGTTCGAAAACGTTTTTGCAGCTATTTTCCCTTATTTCCATATTGATCTCATTTCATTTTGTGTCCATGTTCGTGTTTTTGCACAATTTCACTTTTTTGATGTAAAACTTCATCAACAACGTGCTCAACTGCAATAACAAATCAACAACGGTGAATGAGAACCCAGAAACACTGGAAGCATTAAGGCTTCTCACAACGAGGGCAGATACAACAACCACGGGAAGAGCAGACATAGCACGGAGTCATCGATCCCTTGCCGAACATGTACTCCTTGGGGGCGACGAAGCGAGGGGGGCGATCAGTGATGAATCCTCCCTTGAAGAATCCATACTGGACGAAGTGCTTGAAACGATCCGAGCCCATACAGAAGTGAAGCTGAGAGACAAATCTCAACAGATTGTCTCTCTGCGACACTTTGTAATCTATCTTTCGAGCGACGATGAAACTCTTGAGTCTCTTCTGGATGCCCTTCAGCTGGTGGTTGAAGGAGAGATCGGCGGGCTGACAGAGCGAGGTACCGCCAGGGGGGATGTTCACTATGAACAACTGGCAGTTGGGAGTGGCCGCAGCTCGAATCTCATCGTGTCGCTTGAAGCACGGCTACGAGTCGAGGATGAGAAGGAGCTTGGGGGGAACGAAACCATCGAAGAGGACCTTCTTGTAGAACTGCTTCGCAGTCTCCTTGCCCATGATGTGAGAAGTGCCCACTGCGATCTCCAGGTTGGGGTCACGGAAACATCCCTTCTGGGGTAGTTTCCCTCCTGGCTCCCCCAACTGGACGAACTCCTTGGGCTTGAGGTACCCGTCGGATCCAATGATGGGAAGAAGCGTGATCGATGAGGTAGTCGCACCCTTGGACTGGACGACCACTTCCACAGTCCTCGATCCTATCCGAGCATTGGTCCTCTTCCCGTGTGCCTCCTGCAACAGAAAAATATTGAGCACTGATAGAGAATTTCCCATCCCGATAGAGAAAAAAAGAGTGAATACTCACCTTCACCATTCCAGTCTGATCGCAATTCCAAACGTAGATGTCCGACGTGCGTGCCGTGCCGTGCCGATTGGTCCACGTGCCGATTGGTGCCACGTGTCCACGTGCCGATTGGTCCATGCAAATCGAGCCTGGCTTCTGCACATTCCTCCATTCCTCATCAAGTCCCGCATGGAGAGAAGACAATGATGTTAAAATCTTGAATAAATCTTGACGTCAAAACAGTGAAATTGTGCAAAAACACGAACATCGGACACAAAATGAAATGAGATCAATATGGAAATAAGGGAAAATAGCTGCAAAAACGTTTTCGAACCTAAAGGATTCGAACCCGTGCCCTTCATTTCCCCAAAAAGGAGCAGCTAGCGCATTATCCACTATACCACGAGCACATATTTCTGTTTGCCTCAAAACTTTGAGTCTATTCCGAGCACCGCGCAAACGAATTTCCACCATTTTTTCATGACCTTTTTTAGGTCCTTAGGAACATTGTTCGGTCTTTTTGCAAAACTGTTTTATCACCCCCTGGGGGGTATCTTTCAACTTCTGTCAACAATTTTCACTTTGACCGCGGTGTACTTTTGCGGTTCCCTTGTAAGCTGAGAGAAAATTTGGTGAGAGTCGTAGGTGCGCTTCTTAGTCTTCGGCTCTTTTGTACTTCTAATAAATTACTCAACCTTTTTGGTGTCGCGATATGAACGATATAGGCGGAAACGGAATTCATTGCGAACGGAATTCATACATCTCATTTGAAAGTTCACTGAGGGCTACGGTTGTGCACGGATTATCTTTATTGATTGCTTCATTTAAACCATGATTATCAGTGTGAACTGTTTTCAGCACGGTATGAAAAAAACTGAGATCGCGAGGAGAGAATCAGAACGTGAAGGGATAAACAAATAAGTCAATGAATTATTGAAAACTTTCAAATAGCAACAACTGAATGATTATTACACTATGAAGGTCGGGCAATCACCTCCTAGCAAGATTTAGAATGCTAATTAAGAGGATTCAGCTACTGGAAATGGCTACAATAGGGGGCTTTGTGGAGAGTTCTCGCTGATTCTCAATCTCTTCGGACTAGATGAGTTGTCGAGCTCATTGGATGCTCGTTTTTGTGGTGAGATCGAGACCACCGAGGAGATACCGGTATCTTCGGTGGCCAGTACATGCGGCGATTTATTCTCCGAGTTTCCCAGACATTCCACAAGCGATGGACCAATCGAAGTGTGATCTCCTCCGAAAATAAAATCTGTCGAGCGAGGATAATAGTCAATCTTCTGAAAATAAATGCTTGAATACTTTACTTGAATGCAATGTGTTTGATGAGGTGTGGCTCAAGAGTTTCATTTTTATGCTACACATATAGCGAATATTTCTGACCGGCATGTTCTTCAATTCGAAGGACGCAGTGACGCTTGCGTGTTGCGGGGCACTCTTCTCCTTTCCAGTGCATGAATTGAGGTAGGAGAACATCAACATCGGTCCGAGCTAGAAATGCCAATCCACTTTTAACACAACTCAAGACTCATGTTAGTTCATATTTGTACCTACTACGACTCTTGATTGCATGAATATACCGGTAGAAGCTCCCTAATCATCTCATTCACTCATTGTTCCACTCACCGGGGGACTCTCACAATCAATAGATCCTTGCTCGTCGACTCGAGATGGTGATGATCCGCTGGGACGTGAGCTATTGCGTCCCGATGGCGACGTCGTCGCAGTCGTGAGCTCCTGATGCTTGCGGTCGATGGCGGCTTGCTGCTGGGGAGTCAGGGGAATGAAGCCAGAAACGTTACAGGAAACTGCAAAAATCAAACACGTTGAGTTATTATTCAATACGGATTCAAAGCTCGATTAATATGAATTCGGAGAGAATTATTCATCAGACGAAGCAACTAACCGGAATTATGTGATGTAGGAGGGACGACGATGATGTCGGGTGTGGATTTCGCCATGATTGGAGCCTCTGATAGCTTCTGAAATAAGCTCGATCAGATCCACCGCGACTTATCGGTTCCACCCACATGCCATATTTCGCTCGCCGTTGCCCAACAAGCCAACTCACCATGCTATTGAGAAACCCGCTCTGAAGGTGAGTGATGGATGGTGAGCTCGTTGAAGACATAGTTGAGAAGGCCGACGGCTGTGCGCTTGAGCGCTTGATGAGAAGGAGGTTCCCGGGTTGCATCAGATTCATAGCTGCTTGGTTTGCTGCAGGGATCATAGGTTGATGTGATATTAATGGAGCGAGACTGCCGATGGAGAGGGCCGACAGCTGCTGCTGCATGGCTGGGGCTACAGCAGAGGTGCGCTGCATCTGCTGCATCATCGCAGGTATGGCGAGCATCTGCTGCAGAGTTGAGGGCGCAGGGACTGTAGGAGTTGCAGCAGAGGACTGGAGCTGCTGCTTTTGCTTTGTTGCCAGGTGTTGTGAGAGTAGCACGACACGAGATTGTTGCACGCCGAGGTTGAAGAAGAACCTGCAATTCAATCACAATCATGACGCGTGGCATTTCCGGCAAGGGTGAAAGCGCACTTCTCCCACGCTTTTCCCCCCTATCAATTGGTACTAGATATTGCGCCCCCGCAGCTTCGTGTTTACAATATCTGCACAAATGCAATACAGCGATTGGTTCTGAGAGTCTTTCGTAAACCTCCAAATTCGGCTGTCACTGAGTAAGCATACCTCAATGTAGTCATATCATTTAGCGGCAGGTCCAGACCACTTGGCAGCTCCGACGGTGCCGTGTCGAGATTTACGTTCTGCAATGAATTCACTGCACACTGTATCGAGCAAAAGCGATTCTGCGCGTACCATGCACATTCCCTCGTCGAAGAAGGGTATATTGACTGCGGGCTGGTGCTTCGGCCATGGCATGTGAGTCGCGCCTGGAAAGAATTCTTCATCTACGGTCATAGATATTGCCAGAGAGGGATAGACGGAGACGGATGCACAACCACGTTGCATTTAGAATCTGGGCCGCCCCATTCGACCCCACTCTTTGTATCCTCCAAAATACCCGGAGATCGCACTATAACCTCTGTGTTACGTCGAACATTTATTGCACACGAGGAAGAGACAATTGACAGATAAAATCAAACAGAGGTCGATGGAGGATGTTTCAATGGCCGGAAACAATGTTTCAATAAATGAATCCACATTGGAATGCGTTCCACGTGTATGAGATCGAAAGACGGATAGGACCTCAACCTTTCGCCCATTCGGAGAAAGTGCGTTTGCGATTTCTCGACAGGGAAACGATTTTATCATTCCTTCCGCCTTTCATAATTGTTTTCAGCAGACACATGGGATGAGTTGTAATCGGAGAGCAATGACGTGGCTGATTAGTGACTAATGTGTGCATCTATTCTACCCGCGAGCTGAATCATCATCAATTTGAACTTTCCATTTTGAGTGTATCCCGCCTGTGGCGATTAGTACAAGTGAAGGAGTGGTTCACGAGATTCCAAGACATGTTTGACAATTGATTGATTATCAATCGTAATAGAATAGCACTCTGTCTCGCTCACCTGCTGCCATTAACTGGATCTGCACTGCTGATTGGGCGTCGGAAGACAGGGCAGACTTCGATAAGTACAGTATCTGCGACCGCTGCGGAATGCTTGTTGCTCCTTCTGCGGCTTCGCTGATAGCAGACGGCGACATGGATTAGGCTGACGTTGGCGTATAATATAGTTGGCTGTGGTCTGAATGACAATCAATAGAACTCGATAGAGGAGGAGCGACACAAAGTTGCAATATCGCGCTCTATCTATGCGCCTCACTCTCTATTGTATACCTTGTCTAAAGCTCATTTTCTCTATTCGAGTGTAATCGATGCGTCAGACCGCTCGCGATCTGTCATACCAAACGGATACGATATTACACACATTTCGGATTGATTCAGAAGTGTGCAATAACACAAATCCCCAACAGCGCTATCCCAATCCTTCCAGATTCCGAATAAGCCAATAATGAGTACAGATGGATGATGAATCAGCTGGACAAACTCCTGCATGCAAAATCGTTTCATGGGTACTATATCTCACAAGATGGGACACAAGTAGCACTCCCAAATTCGAATGACGAGCTAATAGAGCGCTAATAGAAAATGAAGAAAATGGAAGAATTCTGAGAGAACAACTTTGATCAGCTAGTACCGAGAAACGGGTGCTGAAGCCAATATATTCCGTTTACATGCTTCATCACATGACATATTTGGCTCGTTTCAAAGTGAAGTACGAACACTAAAGTGAGGAGCAAACATCGTTGTATTCCGCGATTCTCTCTCTGATAAATGTCGGACTCACGTGTCGGAAGATATAAACAACTGCGCACATTGACCAGGCGAGAAACGGGACAGAAATAAGATGTGTGATGGAGACAGGGATAAGGATGACATTTGAAAGGAAGGAGGAAGTGAAAAAAGATCAAGGAAACTGATAGAATGATCGGAAAGTGTACTTTCGCTTTTGCGCAGAAGCAACTTTGCACATTGTTGACACGATTTGATTAGACCTGGTGTCGATCTCGCCATATGAGAGGAATCGCCAGCTTTTCGAGAGCTCTGCGGCTGTATGAATTTGTATCGACGATCCTGCTGAATTTTAAAAAAAAACTAAGCACTTTCGATGATGCTCTTTCAAACTGCGTTTGCAGAATTGTCATATCTCGTCTTATCTCCGAGTATTGGTAGGTCAAAGTAGGTACACTACAAAAATTTTAGGCAAAATTCGACTCACGAAAAAGATCATAACTCGCTTCAAAATAGTGCTAGAGACAATTTCTAAAAAGCGTTCGAATGAGGAAGCAGAGAGCTAGATTCCACCTGTTGATGATTTCATTCCTTGTTCATGCGCTAAATCGGGGCTGTCGGTTTTCTCATAAAGTGGTGTAACTTTCCATATACCGATTTCTCCAATAAGCGCCAATAGGTGTTTTGAAGTACCTACTGGTACCTAACACCATCCCAAAAATCAGGTTCATCGAAGGTGCGGAAAAAAAAGAGCAGGGCCTTTTGTCCAAAAAAACCTGCGATTTTTCAAAACTTTAACTGTTTTTCAAGCACAAATTTTTTCATGTATGTTTTGGTGAGCTTCATATTGAAATTCGGAATCAGCGTGCCAAAATACACCAGAAACTCCTATAGACATATTTTTTCGAGATGAAATTTTTTTCGACTTTTTCATTTTTTCACCCCCGTTTTTTGGTCGAAAAATCACTTTCTCAGAATAATGTCTCTATAGGATTTTCTGGCGTATTTTTGCACGTAGAATCCGAAAATGCATACTAGACATCACCAAAGTGCGAAAGAAAGAAGTTATGACCGAAAAACATTAGCTTTTTGGTTTTTGTATCGTAACTTATTTCTTTCGCATTTTCGTGATGTCTAGTATACATTTTCGGATTCTACGTGCAAAAATACGCCAGAAAATCTTATAGAGACATAATTCTGAGGAAGTGATTTTTCGACCCAAAAACGGACCAAAAAAAAAATGAAAAAGTCGAAAACATTTTCATCTCGAAAAAAAAAAGTCTATAGGAGTTTCTGGTGTATTTTGGCACGCTGATTCCGAATTTCGATATGAGAGCTCTCCAAAACATACATGAAAAAAGTTGTGCTTGAAAAACAGTTAAAGTTTTGAAAAATCGCAGGTTTTTTTGGACAAAAGGCCCTGCTCTTTTTTTTCCGCACCTTCGATGAACCTGATTTTTGGGATGGTGTTAGGTACCAGTAGGTACTTCAAAACACCTATTGGCGCTTATTGGAGAAATCGGTATATGGAAAGTTACACCACTTTATGAGAAAACCGACAGCCCCGATTTAGCGCATGAACAAGGAATAAAATCATCAACAGATAGAATCTAGCTCTCGGCTTCCTCATTCGAACGCTTTTTTGAAATTGTCTCTAGCACTATTTTGAAGCGATTTATGATTTTTTTCGTGAGTCGAATTTTGCCTAAAATTTTGTAGTGTACCTGGAGATACGACGAGATATGAAAATTATGCAAACGCAGTTTGAAAGAGCATCATCGAAAGTACTTACTTTTTACGTTTCAGCAGGATCGCAGATACAAATTCCTACCGCCGCAAGGTTGCCGTTTCTCTCGAAAATCTCGCGATTCCTCTCATATACAAATTCATGATATATGATGAAACTAGAGGATTTGCGGGAGAAATTCATTTACGCGACTGTGAAACAACTAATCACTTATTCCTGAATGCGATATCGCCCCCTTCCGTACACTGGACAAACCCCCAGCGAAAATCAATTATGGGCCACATCACGTCAGCGAGCACAATAAGAGCGAGGGAGGGTAGATACGAGAGGGGGATGGGGTGGTGAGTGCGCCCCCTGACCATTGGAACATTCGCACTGAATACACGTATTCTGTGTCAATTCTCTGCTTCCTTCCTCTCTGCGTTGTCGGTTTCGCGCAGAGGAGACACCAGAATAAGCATCGTTGACACAGCACGCGTCCGCAGATAAGTCCAAGACATGGGAAAACTAACACTTTCAACAGCAAAGCAAGCAAGAGCTCTCACCATTAGACCACACAGGCATATGAGAGGGAAGGGTGAGAGAGGTACTAGAAGAGCGAGCGAGCGAGCTTAGGGCGCTATGCTCGTCATAGCTGGGTGCCTTTTCGATAAATGGGTTGCGATTTTTCAGCGGCATATTGATATTCAGTTGACATATTGACGGTTATTCAAAAGAAACGATCGCGCTGGTTTGTTCTTGCTGTCTTTACAATAAAGCGACGCTGTTTTGAGTGGCCCATTGACGAATGAGAGGGTAATTTCTCGAAATATTCACAGTGAAGAGTGGTCGATTCAAGTAGATATTTTGAGTTCGATCATCAATTACTGTCTAAATAGGTTTCTAGAGCGTACGATAACTAGTGCGAATAATTTCGTGTTGTATACAGTGAAAGTTATCGATAAGCGAGTTGAAAAGCGAGATCCCCGGCTGGGGCAAAGTGTTTGCCAGAGTTTTTGCATGGTCGGGGAGTGTCCTGGCGCATCCAAACCCGGCGCGGGTATGTTTCAGAGTGGAAATTTGGCAAAACGTGATCGATTTGGTTCATTCTTCCTGGGAATTGATAAGGGAGTGGTCGGGGAGTGTCCTGGCGCGCATTGAAAAAAAAATTTGAAAAAAATAAAAATAAAACATTGGGAAAAAGCGCATTTCTGCCTATCAGGATATACGCATCATAAACTAATCTTGAACTTATGTATCCCCGTAGACGCCTCCGAAAATTTGCAATACTCAACATTGCCTTCATCGCTTGTGAAATCATGTTGAGATAGAACCAGTTTTACTTTACCTACAAGACGCTACGCATCAATGAAAGTAAGGGAATCCAATTCTCTGGCGAGAATTGGGATGTTGGGTTTCTAAGAGAAACACTAACCCTGTGTGAATTTGGGAATCCCTTCACCTTATTACTGTGTTCAATAAAAGCAAATGAATCATTCATGAGTAGTCTTTATTCGCATCCCAATGCGTGAAATACGAAATTCAATAAAAGACAAGGAATGATAAATGCGAGAGTCCATGATGAAACTGGTGAAATCGCTGAAGGATCGCAAACCAAATTCGCGTCTGTAGCTTCAAGCCAACAAGGAAGATGTAACATTTGAATTTTGCATAAAAAAAGCGTTGGAATTGGGTTTGACAGGAAGTGCGAAAAAAAGTGCGCCGCTCGGTTGCCTGGCGGTCGGTTGACAAGTTCTCACCGTTTTTTCTTTCGTTTATGTCGTATTTTTGTCGTTCCTTTCTCTCACTGGCTTCCCCCTGTTGCCGCTCTTTGAAAAAAAGGACCGTGCTGTCTTTTTAACCCGTAGAAACCCTTGACACTCAACAGCTATCACTGATTTGAGTCCCGTCTTTTGAGTCCTACCCAGTGAGAGATAGTTCAATTTGCCCACTGTAACTCAGCAGCTAAAACTAGTCCCGTTCGAGTCCCGTCTTAATGCGACCTGCCTTTACTCATGTTCCCAATTGATTCTACAACTTCTCGTCCTTCGGACACATCTACCACACCCCGTATCAATAAATGCATCAAGTTGATAGAGGAAAGCATCGCTGGTTCTGATGGAGAAATGGCCGAGCTTTGGAGTGCAGTCAAATCTTTTCAGTCTAAGGAGATGGCAAATACCACCGAAATCCGTATGTTGAAAGCTAAGACTCTTTCCCTTGAGCAAGAAAACAATGACTTACGTAGTATGGTAGTTTCGCTTAAATCTGAGTTAGATACTGTACATACAAATCAACCATTCAGATCTAATCATAATGAATCAGATAAAGTGGTCACAGAGAGTTCTGGCAAACCCGGTTCCCTCAATCTCGCCCCTCCTACTCATTCGCGAGCAACGTTCCAACCGATCACTGAGAATGAGGCAAGGAAGAATGCAATGATTGATGACGTGCAGAACGTGAAGGTATTCGATCTAATCGAGAAGGTAGAGAGAGAAAGGGCAATTGTAATATACGGTATCCCCGAATTTCCGTATCCCAAAGCGGCACAGAGAGATGCCAGTGATTTGGCAGCGATTGCACAAATCATGAACCATCTTGACGTGTCGGGTAAACCCACCCACGTGTTTCGCATGGGAAACGAGATAAGAACTACGAAATCATCAACTCGATCCTTGCTAGAACTAACTGGCAAGCAATTTTTCGTGATAATGATAGCGTAAATACTATGTACGAGAATTTGCTCAGTATCTTAGATCAAATGATAGAATGTCATGTTCCAATGAGAAGAGTTAATTTATCGGGATTACCAATTCCGCGTTACATTGAAAAAAGAATGAAGTATAGGTTCATTTGCTGGCAAAAATGGTTATCATCAAATGACCCTATGTACAAGTTTGAATTTGAAAGAGCACATAAACTTTGTAAAAAAAGTCTCCAAAAATACGAGCATAATCGTGAGAAGGCATTACTGGCGAGTGCTGATCAGAAAGGGTTCTATCGATACATAAATTCAAAATTACATGACACCAAGGGAAATACGATTGAACCTTTGATTGACGCGAATGGTATTTTACGCGATTTAACACAGGATTTTCGATATAATTGAGATTCTGTCAACAGGAACCGTACAACGATTTTGCAACCTATGCTGAAAATTTCACCATAGAGTAAACTTGGGGCGTAGAGTTAGAAAATCTACCTTAGAAAGCTGTATCTTCAAAACCCCATTCCCTGTGGCACACTTTACCCTGTGCGGTCGGTTTTTATATCTTATGAACGGCGCTTCAGAGACCCACAAATAGATAGTAATTCTGAAAGATCTCGACGAGCTAAGACTTTTTCTGACTGAAAGTGAAGAGCTTAAAATTTAAATATTGCCACCCTGAAAAAGTTTTGTTCGAACCGTGCAAAATAAACTTTTTCATTCGATTCTTCATGCAATTTTACTCCCGAATGCGAAATTTCAGCAATTTTAATTCAGGCCACAAGGGCCAAATTGGCCGACGAAGACCGCCAAGTAGGCAATTTTTATCGGAAAATGTTGTTTTTTGTTCATACCTTTTTTGTTTCTCATTTTTATCAACTCTGGTATCGATTTTCGGTTTCCACGTCGAAAAATATACCTGAAATTCCTATAGACAGGTATTTTTCAGAGTACGACTTTTTGACCAAAAAAGGGCCTCGAAATTACCATGCCAGAAAGTTATAATCTGTAAAATACCTGTCTATAGGAATTTATGGTGTATTTTTCGACGTGGAATCTGAAAATCGATACCAGAGTTGACAAAAATGAGAAATAAAAAAGTTATGAACAAAAAACAACAAAAATTAAAACAACAAAGATAAAATTTGCATACTTGGCGGTCTTCGTCGGCCAATTTGGCCCTTGTGGCCTCAATTAAAATCGCTGAAATTTCGTATCCGGGAGTAAAATTGCATGTAGAATCGAATGAAAAAGTTTATTTTGCACGGTTCGAAAAAAAATTTTTCAGGGTGGTCATTTTTTTTATTTTAAGCGTTCCTAACTTTTTTCGCAGCTAGCTCTTCTCTTTTAATTAGAAAAAGTATTATCTCGTCGAGATCTTTCAGAATTACTATTTATTTGTGGGTCTCTGAAGCGCCGTTCATGAGATTTAAAAACCGATCGCACAGGTTAAAGTGTGCCACAGGGAATGGGGTTTAGAGGATACAGCTTTCTAAGGTAGATTTTCGAACTCTACGCCACATGGTTACTCTATGGTGAAATTTTCAGCAGAGGTTACAAAATCGTTGTACGGACCTATCTTATAAATATCGAAAACCCTGAAAACCCTGAAAACCACTGACAAGGCCAATGTACTTGCAGACGCATTTTCGAATGTTTTCATAAAGGATAATGGAAATACCCCTGATTTCACTCATCAGAGAGAATCAATAACAGGGCGAAAATACGAGGAACTTTTCAATCGATACGATATATGCAATTTAATTGAAAAGTGGAAAAAGTCATCGTGTCGAACACCAGATAACATAAGCATGTATCAGGTTGATGCAAAAGTCTTTGCCGATTTTGACACTTGGAGATTATGACCTCTCTTTCTTTTCCTATTTGATGTATCAACTTTTGACCTTTCATAGTGGATGACGTCTCTAATACCCTCTTTAGCGCACACTATCTTAGATCTATGCGATGAGCAAGACGGGCACAGTGATTGATCAAATACGGCGCAATCGGCAATCACTATGGCATTTTGATGGGTCGACATTCAGTGATGAAGGAAGATATGGTCAAACCCATAGCACAGGCGTAAAGTGCAAAGGATATAAATACCAATATGAGGTCACTAAATGCCCACTAGAGATAAGCGTCTAAGTTAATAATAAGTGTGACTGCATCTGATCGAAATCAGTTTCTCTCATCGTGTATTCGTAACGATGAATAGAAATAGCTCAATTATGTTCGACTGTGACGCACTTAGTCTTCTTGGATTACATGATGATTATATCGGTACAAAAATAGATGGACAAGAACAGCGGTCGCTTCGTGACTGGAACACATTGAGTTTAATATATAAAAAAAAAAGGAAAAAATTATAATATTAAGAATTACAAGGTGAAATGGTCGAAAAATCATATTTTCTCAACCATTCGGGATAGACACAATTTATCTTTTGCGTTATTCTAGGCGTGCCCTGGGACTCTGGAAAACCCGTTCTGCTTGATTTCTAATTGTTTCCAAAATGGGTTTTCTACTTTCAATTTCAGTTTTTCGGATAAAGTTGTAACTTTTTGGCCGAACTACAAGTAGTCACTATGTGCGTTTTGTAGCTATTGCATGTATGCATCGGAATCACTGTTCGAATTGTTCCGTCAGGGACGCCGAATCCTAATATTTTTTAACAAAGCCAAAAAAGTCGTAATTTTGAAGGTTTTTAGATCATAACTTTTTTTTAGTTCTTGTTTTTATGTGCTCTAATAGCAAAATTCGGATTCTACGCGCAAAAATACGTCAGAAATACCTATAGTCAGATTGTTTTGAGAATATGGTCATTTTTTTTTTCATTTAGGGTCATGGTCATTTTTGGGTCAAAAAGTCGAAATCTCAGAAATATCTGACTATAGGTGTTTCTGACGTATTTTCACCCGTAGATGTCGAATTTTCATACTACAACTCACCAAAATGCGAAAGAAAAAAGTTACACTCGAAAAACTAAAACATTTTCTTTATTCTTTCGCATTTTGGTGAGCGCTAGTATGAAAATTCGACATCTACGGGTAAAAATACGTGGGAAACTATTGAATAAGGATTTTCGATTCAGACCTCCATAAGCATACCATGGGGGCATGTTGCGTACTTGTTTACAAAAGTGGTCTAATTAGGGCGCCGAGTCTAGAAAGCGGCGCGCCAGATGGGCGCCAAGTTTGAAAATCGGTTTTTCATATTTTCTCAGCCGGACAATTTGGAATCAATTTTTCTTTTGCATCATCATATACATGTCGAGAGTGCATGGAAACACTATAGAGATCTGGTTCAGGTCAATTTTGAATTAATTTTCGCGATGTCGAAAATCGTTTTTTCGACACATTGACTCACTTTTCGCGAGGGGGGCAACTAGGCACCTATTACACAATGAAGCTCATGCAATTCTGCGTCGAACGGTATACAGTACAAATCATCCCACTTTGGCAGACCCCACGAAAATATGCTTCGAAATCGAAAAATCCTCGATTTCGACCATTTTTCGAACTTTTTTTATTCAATAGTTTCAAGAGCTTTAATACCGAAATTCGGATTCTACGCACAAAACCACACTAGATAAATCAATAGTTAGATTTTCTGAGACTCAAAAATTTTCGACTTTACCATGACCACTTTCTTTGCCGTTTTCGTGAGCTCTCGCTAACAAATTCGAATTCTACGCACCTAAATAAATCACATAAGCTTATCATCAGACATCATCAGTTTTCGATTTTTTTTACATAAAAAGTGGCCTCGACCCCGGGGTCATTGTAAAGTTGAAAATTTTTCAGTCTCAGAAAAATCTGACTTTGGATTTTGCTAGTGTAGTTTTGTGCGTAGATTCCGAATTTCGGTATTAGAGCTCTTGAAACTATTGAATAACAAAGTTGTGCTCGAAAAATGGTAGAAATCGAGGATTTTTCGGTTTCAAAGCATATTTTCGTGGGTTCTGCCAAAGTGGGATGATTTGTACTGTATATCGTTCGACGCAGAATTGCATGAGCTTAATTGTGTGATAGGTGCCTAGTTGCCCCCCTCGCGAAAAGTGAGTCAATGTGTCGAAAAAACGATTTTCGACATCGCGAAAATTAATTCAAAATTGACCTGAACCAGATCTCTATAGTGTTTCCATGCACTCTCGACATGTATATGATGATGCAAAAGAAAAATTGATTCCAAATTGTCCGGCTGAGAAAATATGAAAAACCGATTTTCAAACTTGGCGCCCATCTGGCGCGCCGCTTTCTAGACTCGGCGCCCTAATTAGACCACTTTTGTAAACAAGTACGCAACATGCCCCCATGGTATGCTTATGGAGGTCTGAATCGAAAATCCTGGCGGCATGTCCGGAAATCCGCCGAAAGGATAAAATAATTAAAATAATCATCATTAGTATTTTGAAAAATAATTATCGGCAGCTGGTAAAATGAGCCCTGCGCAGGTAAATAAGTTTCTGACCTCGATCAACCGCCATGTATCCTCCAAGGACCACGTTATCACCCTTTCCGTAATATGAGATGCCGCATGATGAAAATTCCTGACTCTCCGCTCTCACTTGAATTGGTAGATCAACCTTGTCGACCGGGGACTGAAATGGCATTTTCGTACAGCTCAGAATTCGAGCAGTACATTGCAGAGCTCAAAATAGATAGAATATACCTTGAACACATAGAGATGCTTGACAGTGTATATATTTTCGACCCCAACCTCCTCAACCTTCTCGATGAGAACACGAGAAACTGAAATAGACGATTGATTGCAAGCACTACATTGTATGAAATAGAGTTGACCGTTAATATAATCAAACAATATCAGAACGAATTATATTTCGGATCGATCCGGAAAACACATCATAGTCTGAAACGCGTTTCAAACAGAAGAGTTGTCCATGCGCCATTTTGGTATTCGTCTCTTCATTTGGCGTGCTCTCTCATCGGTCAGAGTGACGACAGAGTGCACGAGATGAAGAGACGATTACCCGCATTGCGCACTCAAGTGTCTACCCACCAAAGTGCACTGCTTGGAATACATCGGCAGCTTCCACATGCCGATCGCATATTTAAATTATTTGTTCGCGCAATCCGTAAATTATATTTCCTTAGTGCGCTGGGCGTGGGACCACTGTAGAAGCAATTTAGCAAAAGAATAAATAAATAAAATATATTCACATATGCGAAAAGCCGATTCCAGTACGCAAAACCGGAGAATAGTTAAGCGTGAAACGTGCGCGGTCTCATCCTTTGGTCACTATTATG
This sequence comes from Pristionchus entomophagus, assembly GCA_036245825.1. NCBI lineage: Eukaryota > Metazoa > Nematoda > Chromadorea > Rhabditida > Neodiplogasteridae > Pristionchus > Pristionchus entomophagus. Next base: position 6,548,801 of record BTSX01000001.1, read on the forward strand.
ATCGTATCATTATAAAAATGTAATAATGTCTACCCACCAAAGTGCACTGCTCGGAATACATTCCCAGCCTCCAAATGCCGATCGCATAAGCATCCTTCTACTGGCTTGAAGGAAGCGATGGCGAACAGAATGGAAAGTAGACGAGACTTCATCTTCAGAATTGGAGATAGAGTTTAGCCCAAAGACGGAACTGAATTTGGTGAATCTATTATTACATAATGAAGAAAAATAGAGAACAAATAAGCTGTTCAATGAAAAAAAGGATGTATTGCATGAACGCCTACACTGAACGATACCGTCTTTCTCTGGGATGTTCTTGACTGGGCAATCATTCCTTACGAGAGAAAGGGATTAGACATAAACAGATAGTGACCTAGAATGCTCTCTCTCCTCAATATGAGAGAGGTGAAAGGGAGGAGATAATGTATACAAGGTGGATCAAAAATGGGTAATACGGAAGATTTATATTAATGCGTTAATATTCGTTTAGTATAAATACAAATGCTGCCAGTGTGACTGTAGTTCTCATCAAGAAACATCCTCGATTTCACAAGCATGCTCAGAGGGTATTCAGAACATTTTTGTCAGAATAATCTGCTTCATGTAAATGGATGCTTCATTGGATTCTTCATGGAAATGAACGACTTTAGCAGTTTTTATTTTCTCAAGTGTGGATGTGTATCATGAACTGAGGTGAGCATTTCCATTCTGCTCAATTTACCCATCTAAGGGCCTTCCAGATGGGATGGACATCGATTGTACTCGCATCAGCCATATCCTTCACTAGCAACTACATCTCTCCCGCCCGTAGAGGAACCTGCCAGGACCAGCATAATAGTGATCAGAGGATAGAGTGAATCTATTCATGGTTCAATCAATACCTCATTGTCTTGTTTGTCTCTCACATTCGACGGACAGAGCGGAATCATCGTTGCACGTACATTCCCTGTGATTACGCTAATTTTGAACAAACTTTTTATTTTATAATTCACCTTCGTCTGGCGTGCCATACCAACTGCTGCGAAGTACCGAGCACCCGTCTCCTAAATATTAATTGTATTTTACGAATTTGATTAGAAATTTTTTTAAAAGCAGGGCTGATTAAACTCATCTAGATTACTATGATGGATTGGATGGTTCACGTATCTTATTCTATTCACTCTGACCTCAGCGATGAGAGGGAAGTCGAGATGGGCATGGTGTCCGACTGACATGGTTCGACTCCCGCCCGCAGGTGATGTTTTGCAAGAGGTAGAGAAAGGCGCGCGCCCCAACCACTAGTCTCCGTCAAGCGATTGGGATGGATGCGCATATCGATCGGGATGGATGCGCATATCGATCTCTTTGTTCTCTATAGCTTTATTCATTGAAGTCTACCCATACTTGAAAGAGACCCGCACTACGGAAACGACGATCGATGTAGCACACTTCGCCCTTGTAGATGACCTGAATTCGTGGATAGAGAAGGATCTAGACGTATGCTCGATGGGCAATCAAAAAAGAATCAACTGTGATTTTTGATCTAACCTCCTCATCTGGGAATATTCTCCACACTTGATTGAATGTGTCGTCAAGTGGAGAGACTACAAATAATTTGCCTTTCTCATAGTTTTCTGTGTTCTGAATACTCACATAAAGAGAGTTCTTGTTTGTTCATGAGAGGAAGGGCTGGAATGGGAAAGGGAGCAGTCGATTCGTGTCTGTAGACGGGATGAGAGAGACGGAAGCCAACCGGGCAATTACTCTCCTGGAATTCTTTATTCTTCACTCGACACAATAAAATGAGTAGTATGTCTAGTGGTTTTAATTGGTTATTCAAAATGAGCAGAAGGGACTGACCCTGTGGAAACAGATCATGCTTCTATCGGTCACTTTCTGAGCTGCGATGGCATACGAATGAACGAATTCCATCATTCTCGCGCAATCATCGATCGTCGATTGAGTGGCCTGAAGGAGGAGAGATGAGGATGAGAAGGAATGGACTCACACTGGTTAGAGATTCATCCTCAAAGAATCCTTTACTTAGATCCATCAATTGAGGGAGATGATGGGAACGAATCTAATTGAAGAGAAATCAAGTGAATAATGAGAAGATGGAGTACCTTCTCAAAGCGAAATTCCTTCAAAACCCTTCGATGTTTGATTGCAAGTTCCAGTGTTTTCACAGTCTTAGAATATTTATTTCGAATTAAACTATTTATAATTAATACCATTTTGTAGTCGCGCATATAGCGAATCGCCTTGTGCATAGTCATTTTGAAAGCAGCCAGACAAATAAAAGGGAAGTACAATGTGTCACTGGTACGTCTTCTTTGCAGAGCATTCCGAAATGGGATCCTTCTCGCCCTTGGCATTCAATCTAATTAGCAAGTAGTCATCAGCTCAATCACTTTCATCCTGTCTACAGACACGAATCGACTGCTCCCTTCCCCATTCCCGCCCTTCCTCTCATGAACAAACAAGAACTGTCGTTATGTGAGTATTCAGAACACAGAAAACTATGTGAAAAATTCAAATTATTTGTAGTCTCTCCACTTGACGACACATTCAATCAAGTGTGGAGAATATTCCCAGATGAGGAGGTTAGATCAAAGATCACAGTTGATTTTTTTTGATTGCCCATCGAGCATACGTCTAGATCCTTCTCTATCCACGAATTCAGGTCATCTACAAGGGCGAAGTGTGCTACATCGATCGTCGCTTCCGGAGTGCGAGTCTCTTTCAAGTATGGGTAGACTACGATCTGGACTTCCCTCTCATCGCTGAGGTCAGTGTGAATAGAATAAGATACGTGAACCATCCAATCCTTCATAGTAATCTAGATGAGTTGGATCAGCCCTGTTATTTTTTTTTCGTTTTCTCATCCAAATTCGTAAAATACGAATAATATTTAGGAGACGGGTGCTCGCTACTTCGCTGCAGTTGGTACGGCACGCCAGACAAAGGTGAATTTTTTTTTTTTAAAGTTTGTTCAGAGTTAGCGTAATCACAGGGAATGTACGTGCAACGAGGATTCCGCTCTGTCTAAACAAGTCCTTCGAATGTGAGAGACAAACAAGGCAATGAGGTATTGATTGGACCGTGAACAGATTCACTCTATCCTCTGCTCCCTATTATGCTTTTCTTGGCAGGTTCCTCTACCGGCGGGAGAGATGCAGTTGCTAGTAAAGGATATGGTTGATGCGAGTACTATCGATGTCCATCCCATCTGGAAGGCCCTTAGATGGGTAAATTGAGCAGAATGGAAATGCTCACCTCAGTTCATGATACACATCCACACTTGAGAAAATAAATCGGCTAAATTGGTTCATTCCATGAAGCATCCAAAAGCTCGAAGTATACTTCGGACTCGTTTAGTCTCGGGGAGGAAATGGGTGAAACGTTTTCTGCTCTTGAGAATCAGCAAAAATGATTGTGTGATGACTAATCGGCATCCAACTCTCTTCATTTCGCGTGCACTCTCGATTCACTAACCGGCGAGAGAGTGTGCAAATCGAGGAGAGTTGGATGCCGATTTCCACAATGCAAAAGCGAGAGATCGGTTTGATAAGCTGAATGCCACGAGAGTGTGTGCATTTTCTAGAGACGACCATATTTATTGATCATAAGATCACTCTTATCTCTCTTGACTGATAGGCGCTTGTATGAAAGCAATGCTTGGATCTTGTTTTGCGGACTTATTTTGCTCCTCTTCTTTTCCTTTCGCTGCACTTTAATTGTTTCATAAAATGCCCATTTCTCTAGATATTCTAGAAGTTCGGGTGAACAGTGTAGATGGAACGATGCGTTTCTGGCTCCTTTTCGTCTTCCTTCTGAGTGTCCACTTCGCTCAGACGTATAAGGTTGGTATCGAAAAAAGTGTCGTCGTCTCCTCATTTCACACACTATCTAGACCTGTCTAGTGGCGAGAGAGTGTGTGAAATGATGAGACGACGATTATTTCGAACTCGAAGGTTCTTGTCTACTCTCCGACCGCATCCGCCAGTCAGTCCATCAACAATTTCCTTGGTAACATTGCGGATACCCTTGTGGAGGCAGGGCATGATGTGGTGAGGTTCTCGACTCTCTCAATTCTTCACACTCTCTAGTTTCTCTGACCGGCGAGATAGAGAGAGAGAGAGAGAGAGAGTTAACACCGAAAACACACCCCTAGTGAGTAATTTATCGTGATTATAAAAAGAGTAGGTGTCAATCGAATTGTTTCCTCATACATCATCTCAATCTTATGGCCGTAAATTGATCAATGAATCACAATTCAGACAACACTCATTCCTCTCTTCGATCCAAATGTGAGAGTCGGCACAAGTAAATCGGCCAAGATCTACATCCAGCCTAATGAGGCAGTCAAGAAGGTCTTGATTACTGATGGAAAATCGGAACTTGTCTCTCCTCAATTCACATGATCTCTCGCTTATCTGACCGGCGAGATAGCATACGAATTGAAGAGAGCGTTTTCCTATTTGCTATCGCTAGAGTTGATTTTGAATGTTTGTATTTGTTTCTTCTAAGATAACTGACGACTTCAACTCGAACGAAGTGGATTTATTCGACCATGACGTTTTCGATGTTATTGGAAAAGTCGCGGTAAGTGTCAACCGCTTTTATCATACAGTTCTACCAATTAATCAATGCCTGAGTCTGAACGTGCTGAAGGTTAGAAAGCAGTCATTACCGTGTTTCAGTTTGGACAGTTCTTCGGGGAATTTTGCGCTGTCCAGTGCAAGGCAGTTCTGGAAGAAACCAAGTTGATTGAGAGACTGACTGCGGAGAAATACGACGTCATGATTGTGGAGACCCTAGATCCGTGTGGTCCCGGTGAGCTCTGTTGAAACGCAACCCGTCACTCCTTGTTTTTTTCTCGGATTTGTTGTTTCTCTGACCCGATATTGTTCAATATAGTTCTCTAATGTGTCTTTGAGCATGAACTTGATTCCGTCAGGCTTACATCATGTTTAATTTTTATTAAATCTTTATGCAGCTCTATCCCATGTCATCCAGCCCAAAGCGCTCATAACAACCGCTGGCGAGATGCCGTTTGGATCGATGACGGAAGAGTTTGGAGTGGATCGAGCGTTCAGCTATAATCCCAGTGAGTATCCTGAATTAAATTTTGAAGACCTAAATAAAGTCTTTTTTGTTTTCAAGATGCTAGGTAAATACTAAGCGTATACACCTGAAATAAATCGGCAGTAGCATCAATCGGTTTAAAGGGAGTCGGCAGCTAAAAATGAATATGTCTCATATAATAGAGTTTCACTCACTCAAAAAGAGAAAAAAATATTAAAAATTATATTTTAATATTTAAGGAGTAAAATGAAAAATAAGCGAGGAATACTGTAGCTCTGGTACCGAGTGTAAAGACTGCGTGTGCCTGGTGTGCCTTGTCAGGCGCGATTCACCAAAGTACAATAACGGTATTCAAAACTACGGTAGCTTCCCCTTTTTGATTGTTTTCGCTCGCTTCGAGCATTTTTCGCCCGTTTCTCCTGTGTTTTATTTATTTTATCGGTGACTAATTTCAAGTTCTGCACGATTGCTCGGCTAATCTCTCCTTGGTGATCGTATTTGTTAGTGTTGGCACTCGTTTACCGGTCAAATGAACTATTTTTGGTCATTTAGCTTCGCGTTGTATACGATGGTCCTCGGAGTTCCTCGCCATTTATGCATATTAGCTTATTACTCCCTGTTTCCGCACTGCAGCAGTATTGGGTTGCATGCCTGAATCTCACTGACGAGAGAAAACAGCATATGCTGAGCGTGCTAAGGGAGGAGAGAGCGAGAACGAGAGTGATGTGGTGCAGCGTCCATTTCAACGCTCACGGAAAGCCAATCGATGTAAGAAATTCTAGAATAGTTGATGTTGCCCTCGTTGATACGACTTGTCATCTTTACACTAATTTCCAGCGTCGTGGCACCACCCCTCGTGCACCCTCTCCATCCTTTCCTGACTTAGACTCTCAAGTAATCTATCTTTTGCTTTTGTATTTGAATGGGAAATATGCATCATATGAAATAATATCATTCGAGTGCGCCGCTCGGTTGTCTGGCGGTCGGTTGAGATTTTTCTCTCCGATTTCTTTCGTTTTTTCGCGTGTTTTCTTGCTCTTTTCTCTCACTGATTACCCCCCTGTTGCCGCTCTTTGAAAAAAGAGGTCCGTGCTGCTTTTTTGATCCCCTCATACCACTGTTACTCCGCAGCAAACACTGTCGTGAGTCCCGTCTTTGCGAGTCCTACCCAGTGAGAGAAAGATCAATCTCCCCACCGTCACTCAGCAGATAACACTGTCTTGAGTCCCGCCTTAATGTGGCCTATCCCCATAATGTCTACTATTGATACCACTCCTTCTCGTCCTCCGGGGACGTTAACAACCCCTCGTATCAACAAATGTATTCAGCTGATTGAAGATTGCATAAGTGGTTCCGCGGAAGAAATGTCCGAGCTGTGGAATGCAGTAAAGACACTTCAAGCTAAGGATAAGCAGCATTCTATGGAGATTCAATTGCTCAAAGCTAAGTCTATTTCACTTGAGCAAGACAACGTAGACCTTCGCAATACGGTAGTCAAACTCAGATGTCAATTGAATACTCTGAGTACTAATCATAATGCTCTCTCTAATCCTCTCTCTAGCAATCAGTCTGAAATGCACTCGTCCATTGATCGTGTCGAGAATGGCTTGCCTCACATTCCCATCCTTGATGCCGCGCGCCAACCGACTCATACCGTCTCTCGAGGTGAGAATAAGAGGGCAAATTCGAATGTGGAGGAGATGAGTGAGAGTAGAGTGCTTGATCTAGTGGAGCAAGTTGAGAGAAATAGGGCCATCGTTATGTACGGTATCCCTGAGTTTCCTCATCTGAAAGCCGCTCAGCGAGATGCTAGTGATTGGGCAGCAGTGGCGATCATTATGAATCATCTCAATGTCCTCAGATATTGATTGAAAATAACTGTAACAATTACTCGTTTGCTGATGATTTAAAAATATTCAAATGCTTCTCAGACGAGATAGAAACGGTGAGTTTACAAAAAAGTGTTGACGATATATTGGAATGGAGTAATACATGGCAGCTAGACATTGAAAATCATAAATGCAGTGTTATCCATCTAGGTAAGAGAACCCAAAGAAAAGATATTACGTGGGTAATCAACTATTGGATTGCGAAAATTGCGTTAGGGACCTTGGGATAATTGTTGATACCAACCTCTCAATGAGAAACCACACAAAAATAATTTGTAAAAATGCTGAAACTAAATCTAACCTAGTTTTTCGAGCACTACTCACTAACGACGTTAAGACGCTTGTAAATGCATACTGTATTTACGTGCGCCCTACTCTTGAGTTCAGTTCTAGTGTTTCGCGCCCGATCAACTCAACTGATCGTCATAAAATTGAAAAAGTTCAAAACTCAGTGACTCGAAGGATATTCTACAGAGCGCTAAACTATACCTACCATAATAAACCAAGTCATTATGAGAGGAACAAGGAATTACAACTACATACTCTTGAGTATAGAAGAATGGCTAATGACGCGAGATTAGCTTACCAGATGATTTTTGGTAAAGGAAAGCTCGCATCATCTATGCGTGATTTTTTCACACTTGTAAAAACAAGAACTCGTGGTGCTAGGTATAAAGTTGTCGTAGATACTGCGCGTTTAAAACTAAGAGAAAATTCATATGTGCATAGAATCACTAAACGTATAATATCCATGTTGCAGAAAGGTAATCTTCCTACGTCTCATTCAGAGTTCATGATGGCAATGCTTGATGAGAAGAAATGATACATCAAAGCACCTTCTCCCGTATTTCCCCATTTATAATTACCCCCAATTACATGTGATATCGCATGATAAATCTATTCTATTCTATGCCAAGGGAAAGCATTTCGAAGAGATTGAACACAACACAATGGAATGAAAACAACTGTCGTACGATAGTAATGATGTGCATTCAGCTATCACTGAATGATCCTCCTGATGGCTCACCACCACCACCGATTTCTCGCATGGCTTCTCCATCCTTGCCTGGTCCATCACGTATCATTTCAACGGTATTATTTACAAATATCGATTCATTAATCAGTTTATATAGTCTACGATCAAGGTCACTCGAGATGATTCACGGAAAACAGACATCACATTCCGAACGGTTAGTGAGAAAACAACAATACGGATGCTGTTTCTGTTTTACCATTCCATTTGTGCATTTTTAGTTCGACCGCTGGTCCTTTCTAGCAGATTGTGTGAATGGAGAGAGTTAAAACCGAAGCAAGATCCCTAGGGAACAATAATGATGACCTATACAGGATAGAAGTGGATTCACAAGACACAATGGTATCGATCGACGGCTGCCGTACTCCTTCTCTCCCTGACTACTTGCTAGTCTCTTCTTCTTCCCTGCTCGATCTCTTCCTTCTTTGTCCTGCGTGTGGCACTGGATCGATCGTGTCCATGACGTCGCATCTGAATGGATCGGCTCTCACCCTCAAATGGGAATGTGAAATGTGCCAGGAGCAATCTTGGAGTTCACAGCCCCGTTTGAGAGGGAGATAATGGGAAGGAAATGCGAAGTTCGTAAGTGCGGCGCACACGACAGGATTGCCCTTTGCGGTTTGTGACTATATATAATCTATTTCTAGAAGTGAGAGGAGCGAACGAAAATAGTTTCACTACGGTACTGCCCTATCGGAGGTTACTATAGTAAGAAGTCATGACATGACTGATTGAACAGATATTTTGACTCATTATTAGCTTCTGCATTTGGACTATATTTACATTGTAAATCATAATAAATTCGATTGTAGAGACTGGCCGACTTTGCGGATGTTATGGGATTGGCTGTACCTGCCCAGAGAACCGTCCACGATCTACTGGTCAATCTCGTTCTACCATGTATACGTTGATCATGTCTACGTCAATCACATGAGGGATGTGCAGAGCACAGTGCGGAATGTGATGGACGCTACCATACTCCGTGACCACTATTGTCCATTCCCTTTTCAAATCTCTCCAATACTCCCTGGCTTGTCAGCCCGGATAGAGTATGCAAGAAAGAGAGAGCCGAACTGACCACTCATTCATAGATGAAGATCGACTACGGTATTAGTCACCGCACTACATCAACAACTTTATCCCACCGTTACTCCGTCCCATTGGGTCTTCTCCAAGAGCAGATTCGAGTCCCAATCGCAGGGTGGGCGGATAAGTCCACGCCGTCAGTAATCCGCGTGTCCACCACGTAATGCAGTACGCGATCGGGCACAGACGAAACTGCAATCGATATGGGGTTACGGTAAGAGTTGTCGTTGGGTCACACTATTCACTCACCGGGCAGTAGTAGCTCAATCAGATCACGAGCTCGATAATGTGCATCGCCACCTTGTCGATCGTCGATTTTGTCATCTGAAACGGCGATTGGGGGTTGGTGTTGCGGAACGTGGTGTACATTCCCAACGGTCGCCGTGGTGTGGTTACCGTACCTTCTGCAGCGGTGCGGCGCCACCGGCAGGCGCGCCAGGCGTAGTAGTACTGTAAGCAGTGCGACGTTTATTAATCACTTCGAAATCTAGCCATTTTCACACTGCGTGAGCCTGGGCGACGTTTACCAACCTGGGGTTGCTGCTGCATACTGGGGTCCATGGTGCGAAGTGGTGTGGTGTTGAGCTAGGCCGACGCGGGACGGAAGGCGCGATTCCGCTCTGGCCTGGAGCAGGGTTACGGTAGGCACACCACACGAATGTTTGGTAAATATTTCACTGTGTGCGGATGAGTATCGTTACTACTACAATAATAAACTACAAAAAGTAATAAGCATATTGGTGCTTCAAGCGCGTGATATTTATTAAAAATCAAAGTTTGTAGAAAAGAGCGATCAGCATAAAACCAAACGCTACGCTTCCAAAGTCATACTCGAGGCATAATTAACAAAAAGAAGCGCGTTGCTTAGTGTTGTTTATTACTCCGGGTTTACCGATCGCGCCACTTCTACGAAGCTGATCACGCAGCCGCGCAAAAGCATCTTCGCGAGTGGCGCGCATTGGTGAAAAAAGATATTACCTGGAGTGGCTAAATTGAGGTGTCGGGAAAGGGCACCGACTTCATGGGCGAGGGGACGCCAGTCAAATCTGAAAGATGGTGAAATTGAATTCAAATAAATCGCTAGTGAGAAAAAATAATCACTCGAGGTTTTCAAAATAAGAAAGGAATGCCACATCGTTGTTTCATGTTTCAATGGATGACATTGCAATAAAATAAGTAAAGTGACCTGTTGAGGTCGTGCTTGAACTCGAATGTTCCCAGTTTCTTACCTCGATTCGTCGAGTCAGCCCACATGGTGTCTGACTGGCATGCCGACGCAGGCAGGTTCGGCCTACCGCAGGGACTCCCGCCCGCAGGTGATGTTTTGCAAGAGGTAGAGAAAGGCGCGCGCCCCAACCACTAGTCTCCGTCAAGCGTTCCCTGCGGTAGGCCGCCCTGGCCTAATGGGCATGTTGTCTGACTGGCATGCCGACGTAGGCAGGTTCGACTCCCGCCCGCAGGTGATCAACCAGCGGTCAGTCTTGTGCATTTCCGGAAATAAACAGATATACATGCAAGAAGGATAGTCATAGCAGATGAATGGAGTACATAAAGAGAGTTATAAGTCGAGTAAAACGTAAACGGCCGACGACAGTGAAAATGACAGTGAAAATGGATAATTCGCGAGCAAAAGAGGTCCGGAGAAGTAATTTTCCTACGCGCCATGCAACAGAGTGGTTTTCTGAGAGAACAAGCTCTCCAATTATTACAAAATTAGGCTAAAACTCAACAAAAGAAGCTCGAAACAATGGAAATTGAAGGACGCCAGAGAAGGGGCGGAGTCAAGACGAGCGCGAGCCTGCGCGTTTAAAATTTTGCAGCACTTTCACTAAAATACGAAAAGTATGCGGTACGGCTCATACCGTATACCGCAAAAAATACTTTTTCACCACCTGCTTCAAATATTATTATTATTTTTAATTCTTCAATTATTTTTGTTTCTCAAACGCTACAAAGTGGCTGAAAATAAAATAAATTAAATTGAAAAATATAAATTTTCGCCCCCCAACTCCCTTTAAGAGACCGGCTCCGTTATTTTTCACTTCCCTCCGGACATCCCCGACAGGACTTTGGATTCAGCCTTCCATATTATCACCATCGAGGGGTGTCGTGACCTTGTTTACAAATATGACAAAATTGGCGCCCCTAGTTCCGAATGCGGCCCGCCATGTATCCGCAAATTTCAAAAATCAGGTTTTTGTATTTTCTGAACTGAATCAGTTAGAATTCTAATTTCTTTTGCAATGTGTTTGACAAATCAAAACAACAAAAATGCACCAGTAGCGATCGACAAAGATCGGCTCTCAACCCTATTTCTCGATTCTGAAAATCACTTTTCGGCCATTATATAGGCTTTTATGCGAGGGGGGCACATCTTCACATACCACACACTGTATTGAGATGAGAGGAAAATTTGAGTTTTCCTTTTTGAGAAAATATGGATTGAATCCCAAAAATGGCCGATTTCACTATATTGAGATAACAGGAAAATTTGAGTTTTCCTTTTTGAGAAAATATGGATTGAATCCCAAAAATGGCCGATTACGACGGATTTTCGATCATAACTTTTTTCTTTCATGATCTAATGAGCTCTAACACCCAAATTCGAATTCTACGCTAAAAGTTACGCCAGAATAAAATATGATCAGATTTATCCGAGATGCAAACTTTTCCACTTTTTTCATGACCCCGGGTTCGCGGTCATTTTTTGGTCAAAAAGTCAAAACCTCAGAACTATCTGACTATAGGTGATTCCGACGTATGTTTACCCGTAGATATCGAATTTTTATACTAGAGCTCACCAAAAGGCAAAAGAAAAAGATAAACTCGAAAAACTAGGCATTTTTTAGTTTTAGAACATAACTTTTTTCTTTTGCATTTTGGTGAGCTCTAGTATGAAAATTCGACGTCTACGGGTGAAAATACGTCTATACGTCGAAAATACGATACACCTATTGTCAGACAGTTCTGAAACTATGACTTTTTGACCAAAAAATGACCACGAACCCGGGGTCATGAAAAAAGTGGAAAAAATTGCATATCGGAAAAATCTAATCATATTTTATTATGACGTAACTTTCAGTGTAGAATTCGAATTTGGGTGTTAGAGCTCATTAGATCATAAAAGAAAAAAGTTATAATCGTAAAACCGTCGAAATCGGCCATTTTTGGGATTCAATCCAAATTTTCTCAAAATGTAAAACTCAAATTTTCCTCTCATCTCAATATAGTGATAAACTATTGATAGGGTTACAGTGTGTGGTATGTGAGGATGTGCCCCCCTCGCATAAAAGCCTATAAAATGACCGAAAAGTGATTTTCAGAAAAAAGAAATAGGGTTGAGAGCCGATCTTTGTCGATCGCTACTGATGCATTTTTGTTGTTTTGATTTGTCAAACACATTGCGAAAGAAATTAGAAGTCTAACTGATTCGGTTCAGAAAATACAAAAACTTGATTTTTGAAATTTGCGGATACATGGCGGGCCGCATTCGGAACTAGGGGCGCCAATTTCGTCATATTTGTAAACAAGGTCACGATACCCCTCGATGATGATATTATGGAAGGCTGAATCCAAAGTCCTGGCGAGGATGTCCGGGGAATGGCCTTTTTGCTAAAAAATAACAGAGCCGGTCTCTTAACAAATGTGTGATAGCGTTCTGTATTAGTGCTGTTGTTTCAATTTTGACTCTCCCAATTAAAGATAATTTTTTTTTCTCTATCCGATTAGAGAGTATGCGATGTGAGGAGAGTCGGATGCCTATTTTTTCATTACTAGTCTGTATCTCGTGATCGGTTTTCAGACATAATGTTGACGTATGTGGATGTGCATTCGTTCCGGAGTCGCTTGACTAATCTCTACGCTGCTCTAGTAGACTATCTAGAGTGGAGGGAGACACGTTCTCAGGTTTGTAATTTATTTTCAAAAATATTTCACTAAAAACGGCACATTAAAGTAATTATCGATATCAGATTAACGCCCTGTTCCATGATCGATTCGAGGAGTTCCCTGGAGTCACGGTTCGAATGATCAACAAAACGTGAAACAACAAGAACAGCTATTCAGGAGATAATCTCTCGTGCTGCGTACACATTCATAAACTCGGAGCCGTTAGTCGACTTTGCCGCGCCGATGCTGAACAGGTATTGAGGGGCGAACAATGTTTTCGACGAATCCACCTTGGCTGCACCAAATACTACTGCCCCGGGTCGATAACGACAATGATGGCATGACTAGTTCTCAATTAATGCAAGTGGAATGTTTCAGAATCCATTATATCGGTGGAATCGGCGCGAAAGAACCGAATAAACTGGATGAGGTTCGTTTACAATATTTTATCGGTCCAAAGCTGCATTTTTAGAACCTCGATCGCCTCCTCAATCTGCGCAATAAGACAGTGCTGATCTCGTTCGGATCTATTATCCCAACCCACATGCTACCACCGGAAGTCAAGCAGACGATCGTGGAGGTGAAGAGTAGGGATGTCGTTTCGGTGTTTGACTCTATTCATTCTGCACACTATCTCGCCAGTGAGAGAACCGAGAGAGCACGCGAGATGATGAGAATTGAGAAATCCTTGAATTACCAACCCTATAGTGAAGTGTCTGAAAACCAAATGAAATTTCAACCTCGAAAACGGCATGCACATTAGTAGTGCCGAATCGAGTATCTCTACTTATCCTGCACAATATTTTTTTTAAAAACTGTGCGTCTCAAACATCTGGCTGGTATGCAGATTGGATGTTCGATACGACAACACCAGTGGTCATTCACAATATCATATCCTAAGTATCCTTCTAGAAGTGCATGATCTTCTCGATATCTAGAACATCAGAAACTATTTTTCTTCGAACGTACTTTCTTTTCTTATTAACATTCTATCATATTTTATCATAAAGATGTTTTTTTTTTAGAAATATCATCGAACTTTGACAGGTTGTGTCCCGGTTCCCAGAAGTAACCTTTATCTGGAAGTACGAAACGGTCGAGGATGATTTCGCGCAGGTTTAACTCTGCTTAAAGACGAATTTTCTTGAGATCTTTTCAGTCAGTGCTTTCTTCAACGCCCAATCTGCACATGATGAAGTGGACTCCGCAGAATGATCTACTAGCTGATGAGAGAGTCACTGCATTCATTACTCATGGAGGAATGGGGAGTACTCAGGAGACGTTGTTGAGGGGCAAACCGGGTGAGATTGTTATATAGTTGGAAATAGTGATGTATTTTCGGTTTTTGACTCTCTTCATTCTGCACAATCTCTCTCGTTTATCTTGAGGACGAGATAGTTTGTGGAATTATGATAGCTAAAATCGAAATTGCATTCGTTGGAACATAATCATCATTTCGTACATGGGAATGTAGATGCTAGAGTAATTGGATGTGAATGAACGCTAAAAAATGTATTGCTTGTAACGCAAACCTTCAATATGTTTATCTATTTTTAGGCCTCTTCATTCCATTCATGGGTGATCAACCGCGAAATGCTGGAATGATGGAGAAAAGTGGAGTGGGAAGAGTGAGTTACACTTATCATTGAAAGATTGTGTCCTGCAAAATTGCAAACATTTATCGGAAATGGAAATAGGCTTTCAGGTATTCAACAAACTCGATCTGTACGACACAGGCAAATTATTCGCAGCTGTGAAAGTCTTGCTCGAAAGTGATAGGTAGTCGATAGGCTCTAAATATCATTAACGCACGTTTTTATTCGCTTTCAGTTATCGCCAAGCAGCCCAGAAAATGCTTCAAATGATCCAGAAGAAGCCTTTCTCCGCAAGAGAGACGCTCATCTCGTTAGAAAAGACAATTATTACATAAAATCTTCAAATACGGTTAAACGCTTTAGGTGGTGCTGTCAAGAAAAACAGACTTCCAAACAATCTTGCATTTTATTTCAGAACAGTCGAGTTCGCAGCTGAATTTGGTCCTTCTCCTGCCCTTCGTCCCCAATCATATGACATGACTTGGATCGAGTACCACAATGCGGATATTATCGCAGTTGCCCTTATCATTCTGATTGCTTCGATCGCGGTTGTGTTGAACCTGATGATGGTCATCGTCATGAAAATAATGCATTCAAAAATTAAAATAGATTAATTTCTTGTCAAGAATAAAAATTGCTTCCGCTCTCATTGACATTGTTGCGCAGTAAAAAGACTAACAGAAGAACACGGATTCACCAGATGCGTCACATTTTCCATGATAGATAAGAGCGTTCAGCAAGGATCCTTGCAAAGCATGGTTCTTCTTGAAGTGCATTTATTTTCCCACGCTTTTGTATTATAAAACTCCATTTATTTCTCAAAAAAATCGCACCAAAATGCGATTCTTCGCTTTTCTTATTGCTTCTATCGGCCTCTCCAATGCCCAATCAGGCCCGGAATATGCATCGGTCATGAAGCTACTCTCCGGACTGAAACTACTAGACCCAGCTATCGCACAGGTTAGTGCGTATCTCAGAAAATTACGTTTGTTAGGATTAGCGACAGTAAGTGTTGAGCGAACTCGACAAGTTTCTATAGGTTACTGATTCCCTATCAACTGTTGTGTTTTCAGCAGCTACAGGTTGGTACTTACAAAGGATTCAGGGCGAAGAGATTTCAGTACCTGCCAGTTTCGTTTTTTTACCTAATTTGCTATTCTCTCCATTCTGCACACTCTCTCGTATTTATGGACCGCGAGATAGTGTGCGGAATGCGGAGAGCGGAAACCGAATTATCGCAGGTGTCAGCTGTGGTACTGTCATGAGGCGCGCAATGCCGATTGCGTCCGAGTCTGCAACAAAGTCGCCGAGTCGAAGTGGAACGAGGGGATTGTCTCGTGATGTTGCTCGCTGGATCACGGACAAACCTCCGCCGACTGCGGATATCGGGGGCTGCGAACTGGTGTGAGAGTTCAACTAGGGTCACCGTCTCTTCATTCCACACACTCTTTCACCATTCGAGAGAACGACTTGTACAATATTTTCATACAGAGAGCGATCCTCGCGTAAAAAGTGCAAGAGCGAGAGATTGAAAAGATTCTGGATGTATGTTTAGTGACCTACCAAATTGGTTGCACCGGTCCAAACATGTGCTCCATACCTTGGTATCGGTCGCAGGTTTTGAATGAGTTTTGTCCCCTCAAAGTGGGCGGAGCTTGTGGTCTCTATGTATGTTTATGGGATTCGAATATTCAGGTGCAACTGCGGAATCGCTGATTGCGTCAAAGAGTGTCGCGTGCTGTGTTCGACGCATTACTCTTTCAAGAACAGATATGACTACGAGAATGAATTTCACGAATTCGTTGCTCGACTTGAGAGATCTAAGCCATCATTCATTCCGTGATTATTCACGATTCGTCTATAAACATCGTCATGACTACATCGTCATGAATGTTCTAATGATATTTCTATCAAAATACATCAAAACATGCGAGAAAAGTCTCAAATTGTAGAAGTGGATAAGTTCTTTCAATCGATACACGATTTTTGTATCTTTTATACCTTTCGTGCATTTGCATTTGGATATGTTGCATTTGAATGAGAGCAACCATTTATCGGGACAAGATGGAAGGCGACGTGCAAAAAGCCGAAAGATGTTGGGAATTGCGTGTCGAAGGCTGAAGTTGGGTGATGGTATCATAACAATATACAACATTATATAAGATTTTCAATAATATATACCAAGAAAACAAACCTGTCATCATCCTTAGAGTCTGAGCCATCCACAGTTGCCGTAGCGTGTAGTGCACGCTCCGCAGTTGAGAAGGAAGTTGGTGCGATGGTTGTGATGATGCATGATTGGTTGGTGAGAAAGACATGAGCAAGGCGATTTCATAGGCAATTTCTCATTTACTCACCGGTCTTATCTCCACGCCAAACCAAACAATATCGGCTGTTTTGCACAATAAGCGATTGTTATCAGTGTAATCGGCGAAAACACGTGTCTAGACTCTCTCCGGATCACACACTATCTCGCTTTTCGATTAGTATTTATTATCATTCCACTACATTTTGTACAGCAAGCAGTACTGAGTAGTCAACACCGATAACCGAATGGACTCCCTATAAAACGCCCTAGGATACTATGAATGATCACCAATCGACCATGCATCACCACAACCGTCGTACCACCTTCCTTCTCAACTGCGGAGCCTGCACCACACGCTACGGCAATTGTGGATGGCTGAAACTCTAGAAGGAAGATGGGGTGAGCGAAGAATTTTTGTCCCGGAAAGTAGGAGTAGGTTAACGAGGAATTAGATCACGGTAATATTGATGGATAAGACACTAGAGGGGAGATTGGGTGAGATTATAATTGTCTTTCTAGTGGTTTTCGATCCGGTGTGAAAAATGATGAGATATTAGCATTTCATTCTACTAAGTTTAATTTGTTTTTCCAGACTTTGTTCTCGTTTATTTCAAAGTATATTTTTTTGCAGTTCTCGAAATGCATCCCTCCGTCATCCATCGAGTTTTTCGTCGACTAATGTGATCTTCGATGTTTTTTCTCGATAAAACTGATTATTGATCTATCTGTTATTCATTGCCAGCGATTTTCCACTGGCGGTGTTCGGCGTTTCGCGCCTCACATAAGCTTAGCTCACGTTCGCTTAGATAGTGTGTTGACAGGGCGCCCAATCCGAACATACACACACAGACAGACAGACACACGTTTGCGGTTTATATAGATGTATACATTATTGAGAAACCCTCATTATGTACACGAAATCAGTCGCTCATTCTGATCACTCCGCTATCATCAATCTGATCACTCTGCTCGTCTGCAGTCGCGCTGACCCCTGTCTCTGCCTCCGACTGATCTACCGTTTCCCCATCGAGTTTTAGTTGTGAGAGCCTCCTTTGAATCTAGAACTAAAAAGTGCATGTGCAGAGTTTGCAAAATAACAATATGACGCCGTTTGCGTTATTTTCGAGCAAATCTGGTCGGATCTGGCACAGCTCAAAATGTCGATTTTCTGAAACTTGGTGTATTGGGCTTATCGGGGAAGCTGAAGACGATGAATCTATTCATTTTGTCCCTAAAAGCCTCGTTGGCTCCAGATTGCGTCACGTCGAAATCACATTTTAACGCCCTACGCGCCTCCCGAGAGTGCTAATTTTAAGGCAAATTATTTTCTGGGTCCGAATTACATGGCGATCACACTTGTCTAATTCATTTTTCTTGATTTTCAAAAATAATTTTTAAAAAGTGAACTTTTCACATAGGCCTATCCGAGTAATCCCATATGGACAGATCGATCGGACATGATGAGAGGATTCAGAATCTATAGTTTCATGGAATTTGAGCATGCGGTCTCCGAGCTACGCGACTTAAAGTGTGCTGAGATTGCAATGAAAATAGGCTTTCCTCTCCTCCCTCTCCCTCCTCTCTCGTGCGCTCTCTCCATTACCCACGCTCTCTCGTCGTGAGGGGTCAGGGAAGCGAGTGAGGGGGGAGAGGAAGGTGCAAGGGAGCCCCTTTTCCTTACAATCTCTATACACTGTAAGTCGCTTAACTCGGAGACCGCATGCGCAAATTGCTTGAAAATATAGATTTAGAATCCTCTCGTCATGCCCGATCGATCTATCCACATGGGATTCGGATAGGCCTACTCGGATAGGCCTGTGCGAAAAGTTCACTTTTCAAAAATTATTTTTGAAAATAATGAAAAATGAACTTGACAGGCGCGTTTGTCATTCAATTCTACCCCAGGAATCATTTTCACCTAAAATTAGCACTCTCGACAGCGGAGTAGCATCTCAAAACGTGATTTCGACGTGACGCCGTCTGGAGCCAATGAGGCTTCTAGGGACAAAATTTTAAAAAAGCACCCTCGATAACCCCAAATCACACAGTTTCAGAAAATCGACCTTTTTGAGCTGTGCCAACTCGTGCTCGAAAATAAGGCAAACGGCGTCATATACAACTAGATTTGACTACAATATCACGTCACAATAAAAATTGATTAAATTGGAAACAAACAAGTGCACGTGCAAAATAACAGCTCACAATTTAATTTGAATACGTCAATCGCACGTCTCCCCTCCCCTCCTCTTCTTCATTCACTCGTCACCATCTCTCTCGCGTGGGTCGGTTGGTGGCGTTCTGGCGAGGGTAATTTCCCCCTATTTTCGGCGATTAATCGCTAATTTTTTCCTCTAAGATGACGTCATCAGCGTCGCTTTTGCTGTTGATGCTGACGATCGCTGCTACCTGTGAGTTTACAGCAGGGACGAGGGAGAGAATTAGTGAGGACAAATCGGCATTCGACTCTCCTCAATTTGCGTGCTCTCTAGTTTCTCTGACGGAAGAGAGACCATGCGATGCGAGATGAATAATCGCTTTTCATTTTTCCATCACTGAAGCGAAAAGCTCGTCAGCTCTGTGAAGACAGCACATTGCTCTTGCGGAATCATCTCTAGGGGACAATGTCTGCTCTTCTTCGCTCAAAGCACTTCGCAGAAAATCCTTACTCTGACCCTCAGTTTGAATGTGTTTCACTGCGCATTCTTCTGAGATTAGATGTTGAAGTTCGGGCATTGTGAGACCACCATAACCTTACTTGGATACTGTTGGTTGCCCAGTAATATATTCATGTTGAGAGTGGGATTAGGGTAGTTTTCCCTCTAAGATGACCTCATCCGTTTCTGCTCCTGCTGCTTATTGTTGGCTGAACGATTGCGGGTGCGCAACCGCGCGTCTCTCCCTCGCCTCCGATGGCGGCGCGGGCCCTGATAGCCGGAATATCCAACCCTGCTACTGCTGACGATTGCTGCAGCTGAAGAGACAATTTTGCAGATTGTCTACTCTCTATAAATGCTATCACGGCTGCCTGCTCTCTCGCAGGACTCTTCACCCTGTCGCTCCTCCGTGATTCTCGTCGTTCTCATGCTACTCCATCTTCTCTCAGTCAACCAGTACACAGGTGAGATCTCGCACTCAATTGGCTCAATCAATGCTCATTTGTAGATATCAAGTACCTACCGTATCCATGGCACGTAGAAGACGCATGCGGAACTCGGTACGCTCTCAAGAACTCTGTTTAATTTTTTTTTAAATTGTCAGATTCCTCCATATTTCACCCGACTTAAAGTGATTGAAACGAAACGGAATTCACTGAGGCCGAGAGAAATGATTGTGGACAGGTACATGTACCCATGATATTACTGTTATAACGTCTAGAAAGAGAGTCATCAAACCTCTCTCAAAACTTTCCCATTTTTAGGCGTAAGGTGCCAAATTGTGTGCTCAAAGCTGCGATATTCCGAATGACAAATATGGTAAGTGAAATCGCGAATTTCGAAGTTGCAGAGAAAATTCAGAATCCTCAATGGTCGATAACTAGAAAAGACCTGTTTCAATGCATACAAAAGGAGCGAAAATCAAGGTGAGATGACCGATCATCTTCAGTCGATATACGCATTTGTTTCAGTGCGATCCTTAAACTCCTTCGACTAATTCAACAGAAAAATTCCGACTTCAAGGAACATCCATTCGTGAAATGAACAATTTTGTGATGGATATAAAGGTGAGAGGAATTAGATAATTTTATTCAGGTGATACCAAATGTTGCATAATTATGTCTGGTCAATTATAATACACCTTATCGCTCAATAATTCAGGCAAATGGACAGAAAATTCGAGTCGAAGCTCTACTCCTACTCGCACTTTACTGTACTGGATCTTCTGAGGTGATTTATTGAATGGTCGCAGAGAAAAATTTGAGGAAAACCTGGAAACATAAAGACAAATAAATTTCCATTCAGCATAGGATCGACGAAGCGGCACAATGGTGTTATACGATCATTGAGAAATTTCGTGCCAGTAATGGACAGTTGAGCGCTTCCAGCAGAGAATCACTGCGCGGCGGAAAATTGAAGTACAAGAATGCCCAGTTATACGACGGTGAGCTTAGCGAGTTGGGATGGGTTGGGATTAACCCCAATCATTCGCTTAATGCGGACTGCAGATGACTGGATTACTTGGGTGCTTCATAAATTTTCGTACATAGACCCATTTCGATTCCATGAGTTCAGTCATGAACTCAAAAAAAAGTTTATGATGCCCCCATGTACAAAGCCAATCGCTAATTGCTGGATACAAACGGAAATTGGTTAATGCGAGTTTCGAAAGTGTGATCTGGGAATGCATACCCACAACCTCCTTTGTTCAATTCATCTAGCATATTCGTGGGACAACTTCTTTTAAGATATTTTTTTCAGATGCGGAAATCCATCTGACATTTACTGCACTGAGTTCAATCATCATCGGAAGTGTTTGTGGGGAAAAATATTTCTAAAATTCAAGTGAGAATTTTAGGATGGCGCGAGATACAGATCAGACATCATTCGAAACTCGGCAGTACTGGAAACGGCGTTTGATGTAGTCCGTCATGAGCGAGTAGAGAAAGAATATAAATTTCGCGTTCCTGGTTCACTGGTGATGGGACGTTTAGAAACTCGCGTTTAGAAACTCTCAATCGGTGACGTTTAGGAACCCTTTCAATTGTCGGGAAGACGGTTTAGAACCCTCATTTGAATACCGATGGGTGCCAGTTCGTCATAGAAGAGTTTTAAAACGCCTCCCGTATTCAAATGAGGGTTCAAACCCGTCTTTCCGTCGTCTTAAACCGTCTTGAAAAGGTTCCTAAACGTCACCGATTGAGAGTTCCTAAACGTCCCATCACCGGTTCGCTGAAAACGTTCCAAGCTCTTATAGCACCTTAACACACTCATTGTTGCCAATGTTCGTGAACTCTTTGAGAAAGCTATCCATTTCCCCTGTTTCTTGAAGATGAATGAATAAATATTTCAGAGCCAGTTATGCACCAATAGGCAAGCCCAACCGCTGGTTTGAGAATAAATAGACTGCGCCGGTCGAGTTTCTCGGAAGGCTCTTGAGGGATTCGGAATCCGAGGACAGAGTTTATCTGATCCACAAATACAAGGACGATCTACTATACACATTCGTATGGTGTCATTATTTATTTGTTTTTTGTTTGTTATGGAAATACGGTAACTGTGGAGTCTCTCCGTTTCAGAGAAGATGCAGCTCGCAAACGTTAGAGTACGTTCTCTACCACGACGAATTCAAATCCCTCATTGCCCAGGTATGATTGGTTTATCGATTAGTTTCTCAAATTGGCCCGTTTCGCTGATTTTCCGAAGTAGTAAAAAAAATGTGATGAAAAATAACGATTTCGTATAGGGGTGTCCCATAAGTCTTGATAATTTATTTTTATTTTTTTGTTTTTTTTTATTTCTTCAACAGTTTACGATAATCAATAATCAATGTATGCCCCCTTCGAACCCTCGACCTGTCTCCATCTTTCGGGCAGGGTGTTAACACCTCTCTTCCAAAACTCGGGAGGCTTAGAGATGATCCATTCGGTGAATGCCCGAACGAGTGAGTCTCGGTCCTTGAACTTCCTTCCTCTGCAGAAGTCAGACAGTGAGCGGAAACAATGGTAGTCGCAAGGGCTAACATCAGGGGAATATGGAGGATGGGGAAGCCATTCCATATTGAGCTCGTCCAGTTTGGTCTTGGTGATTTTCGCGAGATGGGGCCGGGGATTATCCATCAACAACAGGATTTTCCCCTCGCTCTTGAGTTCGGGAGGGACCCTGATGGCCACTTCTTCCAGTTGTTGAGTGAAGAGGTCGGCCGTGACCGAGGTGTTAGGGGCGAGAATCTCCCAATAGATGGGACCGAGGGAGGAGAAGAAGAAAAACAGCATTTCCTTCTTTTCGTGCCGTTCCTTCTTCGGGGTGGGCTGGGGCTTCTCATCCACGTCGCACCATTGCAGTCTCCTCTCAGGATTGGAGTATGTGATCCACTTCTCATCTGCTGCGATGATGGATATTACCCATCGCAGATTCGCTCTACGAGAGAGTAATGCCCGACACACCTCAACTCGCTTTTTGAGTTGTGCCGGGGAGAGGTCATGGGGAACGACTTGAGGGAGCTTCGCTGTCTTTCCCTCCCGATGGAGGGTCCGACACATGGTGGTCTTGGGAGTGCTAGTCTCTGCCGCCAACATGCGCACAGTCTTCTTTGGATCCTTCTCCAGCGCTGTGAGAATTCGAGTGGATTTGCGTGAAATTGGGAGACCGGATCGGGGTCGGTCATCTAGGTTATAATCTCCTTTCTTGAAGCGGGAGTACCAATGCTGACAGGTAATAAGGGACGGGGCATCTTGTCCTTCCGTAAGCACCAGGTCCGCATGGGCTTCCTTGGTTGTACGGCCAAGGCGGAAGGAATGAAGTAAGACGGCGCGTTTATCGTGATAAGTCTCCATCACTTGAATGACTGTGGCAAATTCTAAACTGATGCAATGCCAATACCCCTTCGACGTCAGCATGATGCAATAGTTTGTTTACAATTTCCATTACGAAATCGGGGGATTAGATTGCGCAACAATGATTTACGGAGCAATTCTCAAGACTTATGGGACACCCCTATATATGAAACTGTGAGAAGATCTCTTATCTTTTGAAATATGCTAGTGGTATCATTCAAAAATTGTCGAAAAATGTATAGTTTCCAAAGTAAAAAAAATCAAAGATAAACGATTTGAGTGAGCAATGTCAGGACTCGGCCTCACTTGAGATGGTGGTCCGTCGAATGAAGTACGGAAGTGAATACGGTAACGACGTGGAAGATTACGGTGGGTATCTCCAGCTAAAAGAGTAGAGCTGTTGGTTACAAATCGTTGATTTCGCATTCGTTCCGCTCTTTATTGTGTGCAGAAACTGTTGTTCAAAAACACTAATATGAATGCCATTCATTAAGACTCGAATATTTTATTCACAGAATTCGAAAATGCTCTCTCACTTCTCAACTACGGACTGCAAAACACGTCTCTACTGGAAATGCTGATTGGTCATGGTAAGTGGCATTTTCTGGTGCATTTCTCGATGGAATGAGGGACGCTGAATCGATCCCATAAAATATAAATACCGTCCTTCTTTCCTTTTAGGTCTCATGGAGCCGCTCGCTCGATACCTCTGCTCTTCGAATATCCACCAGAATGACATTGAAGCCAATATGTTCAGAAGGTCAATCTTAGAATTTAGATTTTGGAAGAACCTCCGCGATCTGGATTCCTATGATTTTTATAATTTTAAGAGTCCTCCTCCTTCACCCCGAGTGGAAACAGAAGTTCCGTTCGTGGACTCATGATGGTACGGCTCACAGCCACACTGCGAATCTCGGAAGGACCATCCCACTGAGGTCAGGAGACACTTTTTAAGCCTAGGTATTCACTAGTGATGACAAATCCGACCCTCCTCATTTGCATACTCTATCGTTTTTTCTGATGGGCGAGAGAACAGGCAAATTGAGGAGAGTCAGATAAGTATCACAGACCAGTGACAGGCGTTTTCACAAGTTGAGGAACTAATCTGCCGAATGAATATATTCCTGATTGAATACTAATTTGAATCGAATTCAGAGTGAGAAGTCGTCCTGTTCGCTACACTGTTCCGTATGAAGACGGAACTCTCTGAATGTTCCTCGAATATGAATCATAAGAAGAGAAAAGGAATCGAGTTAACGATCCACTTATCGAATGACGTGATAAAGATCTGAAAACAAACACTTGCACTCAAAAATGCATTCATTCATAAGCCACAACCGTCGTACTACTTTTCTTCTCAACTTGCGCAGCTTGTAATGCTCACTATGGAAACAGTGGATGGCTAGACTGTAGAGAAGTCTATTTTGCCTTCTGTCTGATGCTTGATCGTTGATTTGTGAAATATTATTATGATAGATGAGAAAGTTCATTTCATTTTTTAAGTTTAATTTTTTTTTTTGAAATACTGTTCTCGCTCACTTCAAAATTAATTTTTCGCACTTCTTAAAATATATATCGCAATCATCCATCGAGAAACCCTCATAATGTCCTCAAGTCCAGTCGGGACAAGCACCAAGTGATTTCTTTAGTATGGATCCCCTCCTCTTTCCGCGTGTTCTCTCGTTTGTTCTAACACTGAGAGATAGGAGTGTAATTTCGGGTTTGACTCTCTCCATTCCGCACACTATCTTACCGGTCAGGGAAACGAGAGAATGTGAAGAAGAGGATAATCTAAAACCGCAACGATATCACCAGATTTAGCGATCATAAACGGAAGTGAGTGACGAACTGTTTAGTGAAGAGACGAGTAAGAATAAGAGTAAGAGAGAAAAGAAAAAGAGAAAGTAGCGCGATAATAGAAGAGAAGGGAGCGATCTTTACCGAATGATTGCCGGTGACTCACCGCAATCGATGTTTACCGAAGTAGTTAGTGATCTATTTCTTGACATGTGAGCACTTTTCTTTCCTGGCTCTTGGTTTGATCAACCCTTCTTAGTAGCTAGTATCTATTAGCTACTATATATATTTTTTAAATATCTAATTCGTTGTTTACCACACCAAAACAGTTTACGTTTGCTCCGTTGATCATTTCCCATCTTGTAAACTGAGAGTGATTCCACCACGGGTGTCTCTCCATCACTCCTGATCTTTGCCCTCTTCTTCTCAAAATAGATTGATAATCGATCGTACACTTATTCTTCTTTCTTACCATCCGAGTTTTTCTTCTCTCAGAAATTATCACCTTTCAGATTATTATCATGCACTTGCAGGTCTCTTTTGTATAGTTTCTCTCTAGGTAATTGCTCTCTATTTTTATGTGACTATGTTTTTTTCTTTCGAAGTTCACATTTATTGTTTTCAGGAAATGAACAGTCACATCCTGATATTTGCTTTCGCACTGATCGCGGTTTCTCTCGCGTGCAAATGCAAGGATCAAACGGCCAAGGAATCCTTCTGCAATGCACATTGGGGTGACAATTTTATCTCACATCTCTACTGTTTTTCATATTTTTTTTTAAGAAATAAAGGAAGAAAGGATTGATGGTTTCTCGCAGACTCGAAATTTAGATCAGCACTGAAACATATTTTTTCGTTTCGTTTTGGAATAATAAAAAAACTAATAACTAATTAACGTATAAAGATTAATTTTGTTTAATCTTTCAAATTTCAGTCTCTCACCTCAAGATCAAGCTGCGCGTGAGCAAGCAGCCGATGCCCGGTGATGACAGTAGAAAGGGACTGAACAACATCAGATATGCGGTTGAACATCTGGAGGTGTTCAAGGTTGGATTTTATGACATTTTTTATTATAGTATTTTACATAAATTTCACAGCATTTTCAGATTGAATTTGTTGAAATCATCCGCCGTGTAGTGAACACACCATCATTTTCCGACTTTGACATTGAGTTGATAAAAATTTTTTACTCAGAAGCCCGACAATCTCACCAACCTTCCGAATGAGATCTACACACCATCAGAACCCCCTGCATGTGGCCTGATCCTCGATGTTGGCAAGGCATACCTGTTGGCTGGTGGGCTGGCTTTATTAAATTATTAATTAATTTTTAAAAATATCATTGCAACTTTAGTTATGACATTGAGACGTACATGGTAGTTTTGTTAGATCAGCATCCTACTCTTCTCATTTCGCTTGCTCATTCATTTCACGGACTGACGTGAATTGAGGAGCGTATGATCGGATTTGGCATCACTAGTACAGGGAAACCAATTTTATTCTTTTTAAAGAAAAATGATAGACGAAATCGATCAAATTGTCACTTTCGAACTTTACACCACCTCTGAAACACATCCGATCGCTCCCGATTGTAAGTGATAATGTATTGATTCTATTTTGAAACGAATTCATATTGCAATTATTACATTCATCGAATTGAAATTTCAGGCCGCGTCGCTCCCGGAGGCACTCTTCTATCCACTGTGATCTGTGGACAGGTGAGACATTCGACCGTTCTCGAACATCTGTAAACAAAACAGGAGAGAGCTGGTAGAAAACTCAGCTTTGATAGTATTCTAAGCCAACGTGTGTCATTCCTTCTTATTCACTTTATTTTAGTTAAATAAATAAATAACTATATGTTTTCAGGTTCGCCCAGACGACACTCGAGAGGAGCTCTTTGAGAACGTTCTGGAGTGGAAGAAAGTGCCCACCTCTTTCCCTCCCAAGATGAAGGAGATGAAGTGCTAGATACATTCTTGTCATTATTCTGAAACATTTGTTTCTTGCCATTCTCCATGCGATTACACGAGTTTGTTGTACAACGATAAACCAAACGTTCCTTGTATGTTTGTCTACGATGATCTTAACCCGAATTCGATAACGAACTCTTCCAAGTATTTCTCGTCTTCTCCCCACATAAGAGAGAACAAGGTAGAAGGAGGGAAGGAGAACCCTATTCATCACTCCGTACATTCTGTTCGGTTGACATCTCCCTGCTCTTTCGAACACGATCTGACTCACCGAGTGAAGGATAACAGCGCGGAATCGCCTTTCCAATCCTCTCAATCTGCTCTATTTTACTGTCTCGTGTTACTTTCGACGTCGTTATTGCTCATTTTCTGGCTTGAGTGTACAGTAGTGATGTTGTTTCGGTTTTTACTCTCTCCATTCTGCACAATCTCTCGATTACAAGAGAGTGTGCAAAATGGAGAGAGTGAAAACCGAAACGACATCGCTAGTGTACAGTATGGATGATAATGACACACACCTGCAGTACCAATCACATCATGCTGCCTCTCCTAGTCTGTCTTGCGGCAGTTGCTGCAGTCGCGCAAGCAGATTGGGATGAGCTCAAGGATAGGCACTTTACCCATGCATACCTCCCTTTTTCATCTCCATTCTGATACGAGTGATCGTTTTCTTAGAAGATGATGTCGCTTTTGCTACTGCGTATTATAAAAAAAAGGGCTTTGTGACTTTGTGCAGATCGTTTTCTTCGACTGTTTCAAATACGTTTCACTCTGCTCATAAATTTGGCCAGCTCAGAATTTTTCCAATAATTTTGGCTATCGGAAAAAAAGTATTTGTTATAATAATAGCATAACTGATTAGGATTCATTCAACTCTCATTGTACAAGAAAGTTAGGTAAGGGCATTGGTAGCATTTTCAGTGTCGCATGTCAAGATCAATTCGCATGTGGAAGGAAACGTGACTGAGGATTTCAACAACATCAAATACGGAGTTGACCATATTGAGTTCTTCAAGGTAATAATGTAATGTACATCTTTATCTGGGAATTCAAATATCAATCGTGCTTTTTTCTTTGATCCGAGTTTATTTTTCACTCCTGAAACCATCCGTTCTCGCCTCCCTTCCTTCCACTGTTTATGGTCACTCCGTATGCGCTCTGCACACAGCCAATGAAGGAGAGGAGTACCTTCTAGCAGGTGAGCAAAGATCAACGATCAGTTATGATCACAGATAAGAAAGAAGTGCTGTAGGTAATGTGAATTACAGGCGGCTTCCGTGATGGTCTACTAACAACTTCCTTCTGTGGACAGGTACACATAGTTCTGAGATATTTAGAACTGAGATTTTTTTCTGCTGTCATACTGATATTGTGATTTTTAGGATGGGTGACCATTCTGCAACTTTTATTTTTCCGCAGCTTTAATTCTTTCCGCAAACAACATTTCCGCAACTCGACCAAAACGACATTTCCGCAACTCGACCAAAACGACATTTCCGCAACTCGTCATAATTCGATTTCTAACCATCCTATGTTCCTGGCAGAGGTGTCATTCTGATCGGCATAACTTCCTCTTTATTTTGACACCTCTGCCAGGATCCTAGGTTGGCTAGAAATCGAAATATGTCGAGTTGCGGAAATGACGTTTGCGGAAAAATAAAAGTTGCGGAATTGTCACCCATCCGATTTTTATTAGAAAAATAATTTGCGAAAAATAGCTTAAGCGTTGGTTCACATGCGCAATCTCAACCTAACAGCGCTTGCAGAATATGAGATAAATCCTTCCATTTTAAATACGATTATTGCTTTCCAGGTCCGACCCAACGTTGACGGTGTGTGGGCGCCGGTGCTCGATTGGCGCTAAGTGCCCGCCGACTTTCCCGCCACCATGAGAACATTCAAGTGCTGATTGCCGTCGAAGAATTTGCCGGATCTTTAAAATCTGCAATACTGTTTGTTCAGAATGAATTATTCATTTGAAAAATTTGTGTTGATTCTAATTATTGCATTATTATAAATATGTATGTTTTCTAAACTATTCTCTATAGTATCTCTTCTCGGATTGTGTAAACTCGTTGTATTCTTCTTGTTTTCTTGATATCCAATACCAGATTTACGTTTTCAAAGCGAGAATACGCACTATTTTTCTTGGGTGAAAATTGATTTATCGAATTTGTTGATTAGGATTGATCAGACAATGGAGAGAGATTAGAATATGGAAGTGCTTTGCATCTTTGCTTGCATCAAGAGCACGACGCCGATGTGATTCCCCAGCTGTCTGTATCACTTTGTCGCCAGAGGATCCACATTCCCGCCTTGCATCTTATCCATGCCTGGTAACGGAAAGGGAAAGAGATTGGCTAATAGCTGAAATAGAAGTTAAACCCACTGCGGCTGTTAGAGACTTTTTCACATGATCCCAGCTGAATTATGAGAGCGTGTGGGGGTGGGGGAGATGGGATAACACGGTGTTCAACTCATTTCTGCACTGTGCCAGTACCGTATCCGGGATTCGTTACTTCAGTTGTAGCGGGGTACTGGCCTACGTTGGATAGCTGCTTGAGCGGTTCGCAAGGGCACTTTAGACCTTAAAAATTTTTGTATAAAAATTTTGCCAAGTTGTGATCAATCGGATGTTTACCTGCAGTTGCGCAGACTGCCGCAATAATGTATTTTGTGTAAGTGGTTGCATAGTAATATTGGTACTTCCACATGTCTCCCGATTATGTGATTGTTGAAGGAAAATCATTGTCGAGCGTCATTCGACGTCCATCCGAGTCGATTGCTCTGAACAAAAAGTACTCTAGATACTTTTCTCGAGTGATCATACCGAATTATGTACTCCGTGTTTCCGTTGAGAGAGCAAATATATTGTATATATATATATGTCCGACGCCGAAACCGCGAAACGCCGCGTCAACCCGTTCATCGATACACGGATCAATTCCAAACTCAGTGGTGATATTGGTGCGTTATATTAATGACTCTGATAATTAAGAATGTAATCGTTCACCTACTCATGCAACCGATCGTTTGCTTGAGAAAAAGCGAAGTCGGGGCAGAGCAGATTTGATTCTTAGTCGAAAGAGAGAGAAGGACACAAGAAGCAGAGGAACCGCTCACTTTCAGGGAGAATGCAGAACTTTTTTGTATTTTTCAAGAGAGAATACTATCAAATCAGCATCGCAGAGGACCTCGCAGCCTCCTTGAGTTTCTACTGTTGCATTCTTAATGATATCGTAGGGCTTGGAAGTTGTGTTTGCCGTATAACACATAGTTGCTTCACCCATCTGAGTGAATCACTGATTAACATAAGCTCAATGTTGAACAAAAAACTCACTCTAATCAGCAGAAGCACGAGAAAAGGTATCATCTCTCCTTAGTTGACTCCTCAATGCTATGATAGGAGGAAGTGGCAGTGAGCTAGCAGTTTGAGAAGGAAGAGGAGGGAAAGGTTTTGATGAGACTGGCTTGACGAATCCATAGCAATCGGAAGCGGATTCATTCGTACATGTGACAAGACGCTGAAGAGAAGCGCATCAATGAGAATCAACTTCCTCCTTCTAATTCTTGGATTGAAAGATTGCAAGAGAGGAAAAAAATATTATAATGTTTGCGAGATTTTAGCAGGTTTGCAAAAGTTGTTATGCTCACTGTACAGTCCAATGAATTTATCATGTTCTTCTTAGAGCACTGAAATCAATTGTAAAAAATTTCCTATTTCTCATCGTTGTTCCACGGTATTCAAGATGATTAATGTTGTAGCTAGTCGTATATACTTTATTCTTCAATATGCGATATATTAGTACAGTCATTATGAATATTATGATTGCGGTAGCTTCTCTTGATGCTAAAAAAAAACTATGTACAATGAGGAAATATCGAAGAAGGAAGGGCTCATGTTACTCTTATGAACAATCATTTCTCGGGTGTTTAGAGAATATACGATTAGATGAGAGTTATGATGGGGGAAAATGAATCTGCATTGGAAACGATGACGAGAATAGAACAATCTAGCGTAACTCACTGCTTCACTGGAATCTCTGGAATACAAAAGAAACTAATCGCTCGCCTGTTAGGAATACCGTCAAGCGGGAGCAAAATGAACCATTTGCTATATTTTAGTGTATTTTAGTATAAAACACTATCAATGCCCGCAAACGTGTGAGAGTAAACGAAAAGTCGCAATTTTTCGGATTTGGACCTTCCTAGTGATTGCCAAGAAGGTGCAGCGAGGAAATTTTGATTGCACATTTCTAAGCATCTAAAATCGGGAAAATGTTTTATGGAAGTTTTGTGGCAGGCAAGCGCGATGTGAAGGAATACTATTTATGCGCATCGCGCTTGCCTGCCACAAAATTTCCATAAAACATTTTTCCGATTTTAGATGTTTAGAAATGTGCTATCAAAATTTCCTCGCTGCACCTTCTTGGCAATCACTAGGAATGCCCAAATCCAAAAAAATTGCGACTTTTCGTTTACTCTCACACGTTTGTGGGCCTTGATAGTGTTTATACTAAAATACACTAAAATATAGCAAATGGTTCATTTTGCTCCCGCTTGACGGTATTATGATAGTGATAGAGTCTCTGGATAACGGAAAACTACGTATAATGATGATTAAAAGATCGCAGGGAGAAGCGTTCACGATACTCTTTAGGACAATTATGTCTTCGAGAATATCTGATGAAACTAATTATGGGATCCAATAACTCTGCATTGGAAATGATGACGAGAAGAATCTAGCAATCTATGAACTGGACAAAGAACTCGAATCAATTATGTGCATATCGGGGGAATTTCAACAGATAATTCAATTATTCAAGAAATGGCTTCACGACCCTGAGGAGGTAGGAGTGTTTGGAGAGAAGGGGATAATTCAAGATTAGAACCGAGTAGAGGAAAGGGCATGGTCGTCACATGACCTGCGAAAAAATTTAATAAAGCTCTCCCTCGGTCGTTCCTGAACCGCACTAAATTCGAGTTTCGTAATGATGATGAATCGGAACTCGAATCACCGCGAGATGCGTGATGTTTCAACGAGAGATCAAGAGAATTGAAGAGAGTCAAGTTCACTGACCGGGTATGAGGAGTTGATGTTGAGTTCCCGCAGATTTTCCTCGAGGGACTGAATCCCCATGTTGAGGGCTGCGTCCCTAGTGTCGGAGTAAAGCGGAGAGGAGCTGAAAAGGCGTGAATGTGAAGAAAGATGGATAGAAGAAAGCAGAAACTGCTCTCGTCAATTTGTCTATTCTTTCGCCGGTCAGAAGAACGACAACGTAGACACGCTGAGGAGGGTCGCGTCTCGATTTGTCATAACTGGCTTTTGTACCAGTCCAAATAAGCCAGTCCACACTCACAGGTATCGCTCTCCGAATGACGGAAGGACGGTTACGACCAGCTTCCCGGCCATCTCGGGCAGCGCGGCGACGGCAACGGCGGCGCAAACGTTTGCCCCAGAGGAGATGCCTGAAATGAGATTGATGATGACAATTCTCCCAGCAAATGTTTCAGTAAATTTCTGATTGTGATTACTGATTACAGAATTTTAGGACGAAGAAATATATGAGGCCGTTCGCCTTATTTTCGATCAAAACGGAAGAGATCGCGCACAGCTCAAAAAGGTCGAATTTCTGAAACTGTTCGTTTAGGGGTTATCGAGGGTGGTGAAGACGATGTGCATATCCATTTTGTCCACAGACCCCTCGTGTTCGGCGTCGAAATCTACCCTAGGGAACTGTATCACCTAAAAATTAGCACAATCGGGTGCCGAGTAGCACGTGAAAATGTTATTTCGACGTGACGCCATCTGGAGCCAACGAGGGGTCTGTAGACAAAATGGATATGCACATCGTCTTCACCACCCTCGATAACCTCAAAACGCACAGTTTCAGAAATTCGACCTTTTTGAGCTGTGCCGACCTTTGCTCGAAAATAGGGCAAATGGCCTCATATTCATTTTACAGAATTATTTGTTCCGGATACCGTACCGCACAGCAGTCCCTCCTCGAACGCGAGTCGCTTGGCCATGACGATCGCCTCATCGGAATGAACCTACAGTAATCGATGGTTATCGATCCGGTCTCATCTACAGTAATGGATGGTTATCGATCCGTTCTCACCCACAGTAATCGATGGATATCGATCCGGTCTCACCTACAGTAATCGATGGATATCGATCCGGTCTCACCCACAGTAATCGATGGATATTGATCCGGTCTCACCTACAGTAATCGATGGATATCGATCCGATCTCACCTAGAGTAATTGATGGATATCAATCCGGTCTCACCTACAGTAATCGATGGTTATCGATTGTCTCCGGAACTAATAATAATCATCGGCGAATATGTGTTGCCAACACAAATGGATTCACGATCGTAATATATCAATGGCTAGTCGATTGCCAGGTGTACTCACTCGAATGATCTCCGAGTAGATCTCGGTAAGACCCAGCACACCCGGCCGGAAGCCGGCTCCCAATCCTGAAATGAAGTGCATACAATTACTCATCATTGAATACACCAGGAAGAATTTGCCAAATATGTGCCAATCTATGCAAATGCTAAACTGGTACACTTGTTCCTAAAAGGTGACTAACCTTGTATTTTGTGCGGGCCAGTCGGCATGCCAGACAAGAAGGCGGCCTCCTCGGGCTCGACGGCGACGATCTGAAGAGGCACATGTTCAGCAATCCTGCTTTCCCATTCCCTCCAGTGTCAACTCCGTCAGTCTGAGCCTACAACGACATCATCCCATCACCAACCTTGATATCCGGCTTCATCTCTTTGAGGAAGGTTCCGGCTCCGGTAATGGTGCCTCCAGTACCCACGCCCACAACGAATGCATCGATCTGGAAACAAGAGATGGTTGTTCACATCTCGTTGATGGTTCGATCTAAAAAAAAACGAGTGTGTCCATAAAGCAAAAATGTCTGCCTTTTATCTACTTGATTAAAGCCTTAGTTTCATCAATCCCTTTCGACTAACAGATCTCTCGTTCTTTTAACCAACGAGACATCACTCAAATTGAGCTAATGGTCGATGGACGGATTTGGTTCGGTAGTGGATTCAGGAACGATATAGCTGCATGTATCACTACTATTTCATCGTCATGTAACGATCTGGCTTGCTCTACCCCATCTCGACAATCGATTAGTTACCTTTCCATCCGTCTGCGCCCATATCTCCGGGCCGGTCGTCAGGTAATGCGTGCGGGGGTTGGCTGCGTTCTCGAACTGGAAACTTGCGATCAGAATCAGTGAAAATTAGTAATATCGATTCAGTTTTCGGCTCTCCCCATTCTACACACTCTCTCGTTCCTCTGAGAGAGTGTGTGGAATGGAGACAGCCAAGACCCAAACTACGTCCCTAGTGAATATGTTCCACTTGTTCTATTGTTACGAAAAGTTGAGATTCCAGTATGCAGAATGGATAAGACCCATCAGAGAAAAGGCGGGATCAGAGAATAGTGATCTACATCAGACTTACTTGCTGCAGGATATAGGAGTCTTTCGTCTCGGCATGAATTTCTCTTGCTCGTGCAATGGATCCCTGCAAGCAAGTATGGATCAAGCGAAATAGTGATGATAAAGTGGCCCTGATTCTGCTTGTTTCGCATGATCTCTAATGTCTCTGACCGACGAGGGAGAGCGCAAAAGAAGACAACTGATGCAGATTTGTCAGCTTTAAAGTGAATGAAAAAAGGGCAATAACACTACAATATCCAATATCCAATATCACTACAATACAATACAATATCCACAAGCCCCGTCCACCACCCCAGAGTGATGGTTCAGAACTTGATCTGTTTCTGAAGCATATTCCAATCCGAACTGGTTCGTGCGCCGAACTCGTTCGAGTCTGTTCCCACTCTTTCCCCCCTCTCTGTCTCCAGGCGTTCGGTCAGGCTCTGGCGACTCTAATTTTGTTCTCGAGTCATTTATCATCCCCATACGCCCGCTCCTATTTAGACAATGGTAGTATAGTAAAGAATAAAAATCCCTGTCCCTTCCTCCTTCCCTCAACTCTTCTTATTACTGTATATGTTAATTCACATGCTGTCACACCCTTTGGGGCGTATCAAATAAATAAATAAATAAATATGAAAGTAAGATACAACAGATTAGGCAGGTGCACTCACCTTCATGCCCAACGCGGGATCGGTCAGCACGACTTCGGCTCCATAGTTCTTGAGCATGATTCGCTGGAATAAAAATTCCATACACTACTATATTAAAAATTTGCAAATAATACTCGTCCAGGAAATCATGAATGTTCATATAACCGTTTCTTAACTCACATATGGTCGTGTGTTTGTATGTTCTCTTGCCTCTTCTTGTCAAATTCAGACAAGCAACTCACCCGCTCCTGACTATATCATACATAAATCGATATCCACCCTAACTTGTATTGATATTAAAACCATTTTGAAATATTTAATCAAAATACTGACCCTCTCTAGACTCATGCTCGCCGGCATCGTCAGGATCAGTCGATAGCCCTTGGCAGCGGCCACGAAGGCCAGAGCGATGCCCGTGTTTCCGCTGGTTGGTTCGATGAGGGTCGTGACACCCGGAGTGATCTGCGAGGAGCGAAACATATCATACATAGATACATACATTTATCATGTCAGGCGTTTGACGCCAGATGGGAATGGATGGTTTCAGATAGGTTTCGGGTCGGTGGAGCGAAAATTGTAGCTATGATGTAATTATGCCTGCCTTTCCATCACAGCATTAGTCTCTTTCATCCCCCTCAACTAGACGATTCATTTCGAAAGATAATCCATTAATTGGTAATATTTCCGGACCAGTGGTCAGGTAATGCGGGAGCGGTTTGGCGGATCACATTTGTTTGCACCACCGACCGTTTCCTAAATCAGAAACCATGCAGAATGTCACAAAATCATCCATCGATCGTGTATTGCATTAACATACAGCATTAACAGCATACAGCATTAACCATATTGGTATCCACGATCATTCATCGATCCAACAAGTCTACCGTATCTCCCGTTCACCTACCAGGCCTCTGTCTTCAGCGTCCTCCACCATAGCCTTGCCAATCCTGTCCTTGACGCTGCACGCGGGGCCATAGTATTCGAGCTTGACGGCTGGAAACAACCAATTGAGTGACTCATCTCGGAAGCTTTCTTGGTCGAATCACGAGTCTGAAACCGTCCCTTTCTCTGACCAGCAAGACAGTGTGCATAATTGAGAAGATCAAAACAGAAAATACATCCTTAATCTCTAACTAAACGATTCTGGAACTCACCAACTCGTCCGACGCATCCGTCGGTTACCTTATTCAGGTAGCACATGGGTGTGTTGCCCACCGCGCCAGTGGCGTTCGCCGCGATTCCGCCGACAAGCACTCTGAAGTTATACCGATACAGATTTTGCCCTGTCCTCAAGGCACTGGGCCTGCAGGATGGTAACACGGAGTGAAGTTTCGTGAAGTTCAATGATTGATCGGGGATGTATAATCAATGATTAATTTGAAAACTGTATCTTGAACTCACGGATGATTGTCTACCGTCTTCAATCGAATGCTAATTCTATTTTCTCGATTGCTAAGTTAAACTGACCTCGCGTTCATCGGTTGAACGCTCATCGTTGGCAAGAGAGGATAGAATAGATTTCAGAATCGGCTACTAGTAGGTGCCCTCAGATTGTTTCCCTGAAAGTATCATAAACTAACGAGATCGTTGACATGTTCTGGGCATGGACACGCATGGGTGACAAGACTGAACGGATTCTCATTTGCTCGCCAGTCAGAGAAACGAGAAACCATGGGAATTGAGGAGAGTAAAGTATCGCTTATCTATACACTACGCGATACAAAACAATACGTTCGGTCAGCGGCAGAATTATCATAGTCAATGCCGGTTGTTCGTTGGGTACACCTTAGTGATGACAAAACGGACTCGGAAAGCCGGCTTCGACGCGGGTTCAAGCCGGCTTCACCGTTACCGGGTTGAAGCCGGCTTGAAAAGACGTTTAGTCATCACTAGTACACCTCAAGCCAAGGGGGTCGGACAACTTGTATTGATTCAGTGAGAGGAAATGTGAGATATGCAGACAGCTATTAGTAGAGAGGGCAGAGAGAAGTGAGTGGAATATGAGAGGAGAAATCTCGATAATTGTCCCAATACGTTGAAGCATGTTTGTTGTGAAATATGTCTGCAAAACGGAGTGCGGAAAAGGAAGAGGATCTATGAAATGGTAAGAGCGTAAAATCTTGAATCCTTACAAGTTTGCCATAAAAGCTAACATTTAGAGCAACAAAACAACACATAACGGCTCAAAGCGCGCACTGACAGAGACGCAGGCGAGAAGCGAGGAGAAGAGGAGTGAGAAGCAGAGTTTTTCTCTGTGCGCTCTCGCCCTGTCCGCTCCCTCGTCCCTCGTCCCTCGTCCCCGCTAGTCTCTCGTCGGGTTGTTTTCGTTGCAAAACGCGCACTTCCTCGTCTCTCTCTCGCTCTTCTCTCTCTCCTCTATTTTCTCTCTTCTCTATCCTCTCTCTTCGCTCCCTCCTCGTCGTCTCTCGACATAGAGACACCCCAGGTAATCGATGATCGCGAGTTTTGGCCAGGAGCTATTTGCATTCTCAAGGATTTCTGAGATTCAGAAAATGCATCAATTCTGAGATACACAGCAACTATGGACAGTGTGGGTCAGAATGATTGTCCATGATTCGTGCCTCACAACACTATTCTTTGGATACAACAATGGCTGTCAATAGCAAGGACTTGGGCCCAAAGAGGCTATTGACTTGACATCACAGGTACGGAGTCTCATGAACATTTAACTGCGCATGACACAAATGTATGTTATCTCACGTAGATGATATGATGGAAAACGGTTAAATGATGGATGATGAAGCGAGAAAGCTGAACAACTGGGATCAGTGCGTCTGTGTCTGCTAGAACATGAGCACGTCGAATATAGAGGCGAAGTGTTGTTACATAATTATCGCAATAAGGAACGGCACCGTAGCTGCATGATCATTCACAATTGCAAGCGAGAGATGAGTCTGCACAGAGGGACAGAAGGGATATCACGTGTATTCTGAGATAATGCAGGACCCCCAGGAACTGGGAGCCCCAACTTTGGACGATCATAATAAGATAATTATGCTAGAGTATATTGGGGACGAGAAAAACATTGACGTCGACGATTGGTCACAGAACCGGCTTTTAGGCATTTTCCGGTTATGGGTCCGGCTCTAGCGTATCTCAGCTCTCGGATGAGCTACAAAGACGGCGTGGGGCTCAAAATGTTGAGCAAAATATGCTAAGAAACTTTTATGTAGAGAAGAAACAGCTACCAAGTCATCTTCAATGTGAAACATTTGAAAAACTGAGCGAAAAATCAGAAAATTAATTTTCCTGGCCGGCGACCTCCCAATTTGAGGTAAGTGGATACCATATTCGGATTCCCAAACTTCTATTTGTATAGGGAAACTATCCACTACCTCAAGTAGTAGTGCCGGAAAAAAGTTATGAGCCTTTAAATAAGAAAAATTTGCTAATTCGACAATTTTTCAATCAAAACTTTTTTCTTTCAACATTTCATGCAATCTTATATTGAAACTCAGAATCAGCGCGCGAAAATACACCAGAAACACCTATGGTCAGATTGTTTCGATACAAAAAAATTTCAACTTTTTCATGACCTAAAAAAAAAAGGTCATTGTTATTTTTTGGTCTAAAAGTCGAAATTTAAGAATTAGCTCACTATAGGTGTTTCTGGCGTATTTTTGCACGTAGAAGCCGATTTTGCATGTTAGAGATCACCAAAGTGCGAATGGAAAAATTTTTGCATGTTAGAGATCACCAAAGTGCGAATGGAAAAAGCGACATTCAGGTTTCATGGGCATAACTTTTTCCATTCGCAATTTGGTGAGCTCTAACATGCAAAATCGGCTTCCACGTGCAAACATACGCCAGAAACACCTATAATGAGCTAGTGCTGAAATTTCGACTTTTTGACCCAAAATGACCATGCATGAAAAAGTTGAAATTTTTTTGTATCGAAACAATCTGACCATAGGTGTTTCTGGTGTATTTTCGCGCGCTGATTCTAAATTTCAATATAAGATTGCATGAAATGTTGAAAGAAAAAAGTTTTGATTGAAAAATTGTCGAATTAGCAAATTTTTCTTATTTAAAGGCTCATAACTTTTTTCCGGCACTACTACTTGAGGTAGTGGATAGTTTCCCTATACAAATAGAAGTATGGGAATCCGAATATGGTATCCACTTACCTCAAATGGGGAGGTCGCCGGCCTAGGAAAATTAATTTTCTGATTTTTCGCTCAGTTTTTCAAATTTATCACATTGAAGATGATTAGGTAGCTGTTTCTTTTCTATATAAAAGTTTCTTAGAATATTTTTCTCAACATTTTGAGCCCTACGCCGACTTTGTAGCTCATCGGAGAGCTGAGATACACTAGAGCCGAACCCAGAACCGGAAAATGCCTAAAAGCCGGTTCTGTGACAAATCGTCGACGTCAAAGTTTTTCTCGTCTCCAATATACTCTAGCATAATTATCTTATTATGATCGTCTAAATTTGGGGCTCCCAGTTCCTCAAGGGGGTCGATTTCATGCAATCTCTCAGAATACACGTGATATAATTATAAAATCTCTCAGAATACACGTGATATAAAGCGAAACCCGGACGAATGTATCTAGTCTGCCTTCATCTTCCCTCTCTTTCTCTCTTCCTCTCAGCGTATTTCCGTTGCTAGGTCAGAGAGCGAGAGCATAATAATAGGTCGAATTCTCACGTATGCAGTTTCAAAGCAAGGAAACATCCGGGTTAGTGATGAAAAATTGCAAAAGACTCTCCTCAAGTCGCGCAGGCCAGAGAAACGAGAGTGTG
This sequence comes from Pristionchus entomophagus, assembly GCA_036245825.1. Classification (NCBI taxonomy): domain Eukaryota; kingdom Metazoa; phylum Nematoda; class Chromadorea; order Rhabditida; family Neodiplogasteridae; genus Pristionchus; species Pristionchus entomophagus. The sequence continues at coordinate 6,588,815 of BTSX01000001.1, forward strand.
TGCAGAATGAAGAGAGCGGAAAAAAACATCACTACGACATCACTACGGGTCAGCAGCAGTTCGAGTTCTAAAGAGCTGAACACACGAGATCGAACTTGATTTTAGGAGAGGCGACGGTATGAGGTTGATAATGAGATACAATGGTAACTCGGATCGTGGGATGAAACATATTATTGTAAACGGACACACAATCTCTCTTTTCTTACACACCCAGTTCTAATAGTTTTCCGTCCCGAACTGTCGACAACTGAACTAACAAAAATATTCGTCAAATAAATCACTAACTGTTCATGGCCACGGTCATTGATCTAGGCGGTTATGATGGCAAATCGGAACTTTACTCTCCTCAAATCGCATGCTCTCGCGTCTATATGTCCGACAAGATAGAATGCGAATTGAGGAGGGTCGATGCCGTTTTTCCACAGCAAATAGGCGGCACGAACACACTCGATGTTGAGACTAAAGTCAAAATTCTCTCGCGAAGCTAATTTGCTATCTAACACATCTACGTTTTCCCCCGTTCTCTATGTAATCCCATTGTGGGATCCTCTGGATGTGTATGGTCCTCTTGCCATAGAAGGGCAATTGCCTATTGCCTCATAGTATCATTGATAGATTGATATGTTATGCGTCTCAGCAAGCAATGTTCTTTTGAAACGCGTGTCTCCATGATCTCCTTCTCCATCCAGACAGTGTAATGTACGCGTGATCGTCGGAATGAGCGCCGGATACTTTTCTTGCGCCATTACAACGGATGACTCAGGCAAGTCCACTGAAACGTCTGTCCTTCACTTTGAACATTTGCTCACTCTGATGCAAACGCAGCTTTTCTGGACCGCTTGGGGGTCACAACCTGAATTTTTGCCCATTGTCCATTTTTTCATCCCGTTTCCCGAGATCGCAACTATCATAATCATAATCATGTGTTATCTTTCTCAAGATTCTCTTATTCATTTTGTCCTATCTCGTATTTTTCTCATTGAATAGCCATCAATCATAATGACTTAACGATCACCCTTCTCACTGAAGATAAAACAGGAAAAATAAATTTTAAAAACCAAAGAGGTTTGAAATGGGTATCCGTCTGGAGAAGGGACAGAAAGTCGTCCTGGCTGGCAAGTTGTTTGTATTGTCTTTTGACGTATTGCTTTGTCAGGACAGTACAGGTTCTTGTGGATTGCTACCAAACTTTGGTGTGATTGTCCGCTTGCCGCATATCGAAAAACAAAACAACAAGTGTTATCTAACATGGGTCAATATTTGGGGTATTCGCTATATTAAATCAATATTGAGGATCGGTGAGCGACGACCATCTCTCCATCAATTCATGCTCGAGAATCGATCCCTCCTTCGACCCAGAGAACTTCTACGGTATCAGGGCAAAATGCACCGCAATTCTCGAGAAAATGAACAACCCTCAGTAAGCAGGGTTTCACCCCAAACGTAAGATAAATATTTCGTTTTGATAAATATTATGCTAAAATTATCAAAGTATGCTTGCATTAACTTCTTCCATCTGCTGTCGCATGGCATAAACTGCGGTTGCAATGTAAGGTTGTTAATCGAACAATGACAAAAAATCAAAGATTTACGGAAATCGGGCTTGGTGTGAGATCAATATTACTTCGATCGAAGTCTCTCGGCGTCTGCTCGATCGATAATGCCATGAGTACACAGTTCGATCCTCAGAAAAGACGGGCTAACGGGGCCTGAAATTTTTATTTGGTATTCTACAACAAAATACCTACGTTTCTGAAACGCATTCGATCGTATCACAGAAAAGGTTATGGTCATTCGTGGTTACCTGCTAGCGCAATGTCTTGTCCCTTAGAAAGATGAACACTGCAACTCCCGGCGAAAATGAGAACAAGGCTCGCTCACCGGCGATAACGATCTCCTGTCCCTTCACAAGATGTACCCCGCACGTTCCCGGATCGCCGGCTGTTCGAACTTGAGTAGGCAGGACCTTTGGAGCGTCAAGGGACTGAATGGAATGCTTGCGGGACCGATTTGGGGTTTACCGCATACTGCGGCACATGGCGGTTCAGAAGAATGAGGAGAGCGGACATAGGGGACGGAAAGGGCATAGAGGAAGAGAGGAGAGACGCTCGCTGTCGCATTATCTCTAGTTTTTCTCTATATTTTGTCCACTCTCGAAACACTATGCAGCATCAGCACGCGTTTTGTCACTTATTTGCCCGGGCAATCTATAACCGTCTTGGACGAGATAGTGCGGCCTCATCGAGACCGATACGGCGACTCTACTGAAAATCATTGGCAAAAACGTCTACAAATATGTTGTAGTAAAGAAAAAATTTAGTTTATAATTAAGCAGAACAAATTTGTAGTAAAGCAGAACAGAACCTTGTAGACATCCAGATGCTTGACTGTGTAGATCATTTCTAGAACACGGCCATCGTCAATAATCGTCTGAACCTTCTCGACGAGTACTCGAGATACTGAAACATATTTTTTGAAGAAAAACATAAATGACGATGAATGTATAGTGGAGAAAAGTAGGCTAATTCAGATTGTTAAAAATTTTCCACACGATAACTAACCAAAATCCGCTCGCTCGAACGTCCAGGCAGCATCTTTTCTGACGCAACTGCAGCTTTTCGCTTGATCAAATGATAGAATGAGCAGCAGGATCAAAGGTAGTGGAGAGTTCATCTCTCGAGTTGAGAATGTGATGTGAACAAACTCGAGAAATGTGAGTCAGTTTCTTTTCTTTCGCCCGTTTTTTGTTTCGTTTGCACTTGACTTCAGCTGGTTGAGTCAGGTGGGTTTTATGAAAAGAATTTGAGAGAACTTGTGTCACACTTGAGGGCACTAGGTCGGATGAGCACCGTCGGAAGAGAATCAACCGGATAAGAACTAAAAAATTCGTCTTCCATTATTCTCTCAGTAAGGTCAATATGGTACCGAGAACTATCTGAGAAAATACTGAGAGTCGAAATTTTTTTCGGTTCTCATCCGACGTAGGGCCCTCTTGAGATGTCAAGATGCTCCTCTGGATGCTTGAATCCCGCAAGAATCATTACAATATAGGAAAGAAGAAAACTAAACAAAACTGAAACAGAACTCTAACCATGAAAGACTGACAAAGTCGTCGGAGAGAAAGTTAGTGTCCTGCACTAGTAGTTTGTTCCTGCCCTCCCGCAGGGATTCCGTCATCTCGAAGAGATCACTGAAACGATACCCACTACGATTTAAAACGAGTCTTATCTTTTATTTCCACTTTATTCATTCGAGAACTGAGCAATCACAGAATCGCTGCTTTTTGGCCAACAAAGTTTGTACCTAAGGAGAAGTATTCAGTGTTCCAGTTATAGCAATAAATTGGTAATGTTTCAAGTATGACTCACGTTCCACTAACAGCATTGGGTGTGGATGCATTACCCGCAAACTGCGCTCCGTACAATTGGCCTGAAATGAGGCCGTTTTTCGGTTTCCCGCTGGTCATTGCAAGTTGACTTCGAAATTCGAGCCGATATCTCCCCATTTTGCACACTCTCCCGCCACCGATCATGAGTGTGTAAATGGAAAAACAGTGACTCGTATTTCGAAGTCTACTGACTAACTAACCGATCATCATAGTGGCGAAGATGTAGAGAAAGTGGGAGATGGGTCGATTGAAGGGGAAGGAGGAGAGGAGGGAGTGAGACCATGAGGGAGAGAGGTAGAAGAGATCGTAGATGAAGGAGATTAGGCTGGAATGCAAGTTCATTCATTGATCGATTAAATGAGAGAAGCAGAATCAAAATCTTAGTGATATGTTTCAGAATAAAGCAATAAAGAGAAAATTTATGTGTCAGACAATCAGGCTCCGGCTCGTTCTCAGAATAAAAAATTGAAAAAAAGCACTCTTTGAGACGGAGTGATAACAATTATCGTGATTTCAAAACAATACCTGATTGATTCTTCAAAATACAATACGTTGAAAAATACAATAATGTTATTTTGATCACTTCCGAAATGTTCATGCAACGGACCTTTGAACCTTCAACCATTCATCTCACCGTGCCCTCATGGACTCCTCCCTCTTCATCTTCTCCATCTTCTCTCTGAATGATCCACTCGTCACCTCCCACTGCAGGTCCCCTCCCGCTTACGACTCTGGAAGCGACTCTCTTCAATTCACATGATCTCTCGCCGGTCAGAAAGAAAAAAGAGTGCGCGATTTGAGGAGAATCGGTTCCGTTTTTTCATCACTACTGGAATTCCATTTTGAATTTTCGAGAAATTCAAAACCGGAAGAGGTGGATATTCGCTCGCCTTCTCCTCTTTCTGGTCGCTTTCGCGCAGTTGGGGGAGGATCATCGATACTGGAAAAATACACCTTCAGGCTTCTCAAATTCCAGTGTGATGTATCAGAAATTGACCGATGTTTCCCTTCTTATAAATATAATACACTTTTAAAATTTTAAAATTTATTTTCAAAAATAAAAGATGAAAAAATAATGAGGCTCGCGTGTATTGTCCACAATCGGAGTCCCGAATCTCCTCCTGATTGCCGATTTGTACTTGTTTTTCGCTCTCATTCGACAGACAAACACGACTCGCTCAGTGACGACCACGGAGACACTGCAATTTATTTTACGAATTAAAATTTAAAAAGATAAATCGAAGAACTTTATTACTAACTAAAATGTTTCTACAATGTTAAATTTCATGTTGAGTTTCACTTGATGCTCAATAGCTTCAGAAAATGTTCTCTGCGATATTTTGTAGTCTTCTCGTTTCAAAAATCCCACTATAGAGAAAAATGTTCAAAAGCATTTACAGTGAAGCGAAGAGTAGAAATAACATGAAGGGCGGGAAGAAGATGTATGTGTAGAGATTTCAGAGGTTCACTGTCGCGAAGGTAGAAATCGTTCTGGAATAGTTATCACAAAATGATTTCAGCTAGAAGATATTTCAGTTAGTGTACGCGGTTTTACAAATTTCGTGTTGCTAATGAAATTTCGAAAATATTTCATCCCGATTCGATTTTATTGTTGTTTCGCAAGAGTTTCAGCCGTTTCTCATAAATTGAATGCGATAGTATTTTTTTGATTCCACCGTGATTGACTCTAAAAAATATCTTAAATAAAATGAGCAAGACTACCGTAGTGTAATCCACCGGACTGGTCGTGTAGAATGATCGAATTCTATCCGATCGATAATTGAAATGATCCAAACTCGCGTCGATTGTATTGTTGTACATGTCACCGAGTAGACCGAGAAGCCGTTATTCTTTACCGAGAGATATTCGTCTGGTAATTAAATAATTAATTTATACCTGACTTTCGTCTAATAACCAGATAAAATCAACCAACAAGAGGACTTTCTGTAGATTTCCAGTCGCTTTTTCAGCATTTTATCCCCAATGAGTCGCCATATCTCATAGTAGATGCCGTTGAGAGTGCCAGTCACCTGAGAAGTTGCATTAGTTTTTTTTTCAAGAGTTGTCCCTAAATTTGTAGAATGTCACCACGGGTTTGGATGCCGACAAACTACGTAGGCAATTCACAAATGTTATCATTAATACCTCTGAGTCACTACACTGTATCGCCAGGCTAACAATCAGGGTGACGAAGCAAGGAAATGTTTCGAAACATATCTAATACCCGGATCTGGATTACGGGACACCATGTACCCGGTAGTGATGTCGAATCAAAACCGTCTTCTATAACCGGGAAAAAGGAGAGTTGGTCTCGAAACGATATCACTAGTTCCCGGAACGTACCCGATTCTGATAAAGGTAAGGGAAGATGTTGTTGGAATAGGCGAGACGGATCGTTCGCCAATCCGCGAGAGAAGCTGCCATGCTTTGTGTTGCTCATCCGCGGATTCCATCCACTTTATTCCTCCCGGAAACCCTCTCGAATTGCAAGCGAATTGAGTAAACTCCATCTTCCGATATTGTCTGTTCGGAAGGAGATGCACGGGGATACCTTTCGTTAATTCAAATGAGAAATTCATTCGCACAGCTAAGTTTTGATGGTGTCAACACTGAAAGTGTGAGAACGCAGTATACTCTGATCCACAAGCCTGTAGCAGTGTGTCACCCCTGATTTTGGCCACTCTCTAGTCAAATAATGGGTGCAGTTTCGGTTCACATATTTCTCAATTTTGCACACTTCTTCGCATGCCTAACCGGCGAGGGAGTGTAAAGAATGGAGAGAACCAAATCTGCCATAATGAGCTGCTCGTCCCTTCTCTTGCAAGTAATTAAATCGAAGCAGCGTCGTTATCGTCATCCTGACAATCTTACTCAGGTGTGTCTCTCCAGACTCTCTCTTTAGTATGAATGTCAGTTCTAATAGTGCCTCTCTCCATTTCGCACACTCTCTTTTTCCTCTGATCGACGAGAGTGTACAGAATAGAGAGAGTACTATTTGTCTCTCCAGACACTCTTTAGTCAGCCTCAAACCACTATGCTCCGCCTCGAGTTCGCAACTCGTCCCTTATCACTCCTCCTTTTAGTCACACACGTTGTCACTCTCACTCACGCTATTTGACGCTAGCCCGCTGCGCTCACTATTCACTCTCCGGTCCATTTGGATCGATAGGTTCCATTCAAAATTTTTCTTTTTTTTTCTTCTTATGTTTCTTTTTAATTTTTCTTTTTCAATTTTGCACACTTCTTCGCATGCCTAACCGGCGAGGGAGTGTGAAGAATTGAGAGAACCAAATCTGCCATAATGAGCTGCTCGTCCCTTCTCTTGCAAGTAATTAAATCGAAGCAGCGTCGTTATCGTCATCCTGACAATCTTACTCAGGTGTGTCTCTCCAGACTCTCTCTTTAGTATGAATGTCAGTTCTAATAGTGCCTCTCTCCATTTCGCACACTCTCTTTTTCCTCTGATCGACGAGAGTGTACAGAATAGAGAGAGTACTATTTGTCTCTCCAGACACTCTTTAGTCAGCCTCAAACCACTATGCTCCGCCTCGAGTTCGCAACTCGTCCCTTATCACTCCTCCTTTTAGTCACACACGTTGTCACTCTCACTTACGCTATTTGACGCTAGCCCGCTGCGCTCACTATTCACTCTCCGGTCCATTTGGATCGATAGGTTCCATTCAAAATTTTTCTTTTTTTTTTCTTCTTTTTTTCTTTTTAATTTTTCTTTTTCAATTTTGCAAACTTCTTCGCATGCCTAACCGGCGAGGGAGTGTGAAGAATGGAGAGAACCAAATCTGCCATAATGAGCTGCTCGTCCCTTCTCTTGCAAGTAATTAAATCGAAGCAGCGTCGTTATCGTCATCCTGACAATCTTACTCAGGTGTGTCTCTCCAGACTCTCTCTTTAGTATGAATGTCAGTTCTAATAGTGCCTCTCTCCATTTCGCACACTCTCTTTTTCCTCTGATCGACGAGAGTGTACAGAATAGAGAGAGTACTATTTGTCTCTCCAGACACTCTTTAGTCAGCCTCAAACCACTATGCTCCGCCTCGAGTTCGCAACTCGTCCCTTATCACTCCTCCTTTTAGTCACACACGTTGTCACTCTCACTTACGCTATTTGACGCTAGCCCGCTGCGCTCACTATTCACTCTCCGGTCCATTTGGATCGATAGGTTCCATTCAAAATTTTTCTTTTTTTTTTCTTCTTTTTTTCTTTTTAATTTTTCTTTTTCAATTTTGCAAACTTCTTCGCATGCCTAACCGGCGAGGGAGTGTGAAGAATGGAGAGAACCAAATCTGCCATAATGAGCTGCTCGTCCCTTCTCTTGCAAGTAATTAAATCGAAGCAGCGTCGTTATCGTCATCCTGACAATCTTACTCAGGTGTGTCTCTCCAGACTCTCTCTTTAGTATGAATGTCAGTTCTAATAGTGCCTCTCTCCATTTCGCACACTCTCTTTTTCCTCTGATCGACGAGAGTGTACAGAATAGAGAGAGTACTATTTGTCTCTCCAGACACTCTTTAGTCAGCCTCAAACCACTATGCTCCGCCTCGAGTTCGCAACTCGTCCCTTATCACTCCTCCTTTTAGTCACACACGTTGTCACTCTCACTTACGCTATTTGACGCTAGCCCGCTGCGCTCACTATTCACTCTCCGGTCCATTTGGATCGATAGGTTCCATTCAAAATTTTTCTTTTTTTTTTCTTCTTTTTTTCTTTTTAATTTTTCTTTTTCAATTTTGCAAACTTCTTCGCATGCCTAACCGGCGAGGGAGTGTGAAGAATGGAGAGAACCAAATCTGCCATAATGAGCTGCTCGTCCCTTCTCTTGCAAGTAATTAAATCGAAGCAGCGTCGTTATCGTCATCCTGACAATCTTACTCAGGTGTGTCTCTCCAGACTCTCTCTTTAGTATGAATGTCAGTTCTAATAGTGCCTCTCTCCATTTCGCACACTCTCTTTTTCCTCTGATCGACGAGAGTGTACAGAATAGAGAGAGTACTATTTGTCTCTCCAGACACTCTTTAGTCAGCCTCAAACCACTATGCTCCGCCTCGAGTTCGCAACTCGTCCCTTATCACTCCTCCTTTTAGTCACACACGTTGTCACTCTCACTTACGCTATTTGACGCTAGCCCGCTGCGCTCACTATTCACTCTCCGGTCCATTTGGATCGATAGGTTCCATTCAAAATTTTTCTTTTTTTTTTCTTCTTTTTTTTCTTTTTAATTTTTCTTTTTCAATTTTGCACACTTCTTCGCATGCCTAACCGGCGAGGGAGTGTGAAGAATGGAGAGAACCAAATCTGCCATAATGAGCTGCTCGTCCCTTCTCTTGCAAGTAATTAAATCGAAGCAGCGTCGTTATCGTCATCCTGACAATCTTACTCAGGTGTGTCTCTCCAGACTCTCTCTTTAGTATGAATGTCAGTTCTAATAGTGCCTCTCTCCATTTCGCACACTCTCTTTTTCCTCTGATCGACGAGAGTGTACAGAATAGAGAGAGTACTATTTGTCTCTCCAGACACTCTTTAGTCAGCCTCAAACCACTATGCTCCGCCTCGATTTCGCAACTCGTCCCTTATCACTCCTCCTTTTAGTCACACACGTTGTCACTCTCACTCACGCTATTTGACGCTAGCCCGCTGCGCTCACTATTCACTCTCCGGTCCATTTGGATCGATAGGTTCCATTCAAAATTTTTCTTTTTTTTTTCTTCTTTTTTTTCTTTTTAATTTTTCTTTTTCAATTTTGCACACTTCTTCGCATGCCTAACCGGCGAGGGAGTGTGAAGAATGGAGAGAACCAAATCTGCCATAATGAGCTGCTCGTCCCTTCTCTTGCAAGTAATTAAATCGAAGCAGCGTCGTTATCGTCATCCTGACAATCTTACTCAGGTGTGTCTCTCCAGACTCTCTCTTTAGTATGAATGTCAGTTCTAATAGTGCCTCTCTCCATTTCGCACACTCTCTTTTTCCTCTGATCGACGAGAGTGTACAGAATAGAGAGAGTACTATTTGTCTCTCCAGACACTCTTTAGTCAGCCTCAAACCACTATGCTCCGCCTCGAGTTCGCAACTCGTCCCTTATCACTCCTCCTTTTAGTCACACACGTTGTCACTCTCACTTACGCTATTTGACGCTAGCCCGCTGCGCTCACTATTCACTCTCCGGTCCATTTGGATCGATAGGTTCCATTCAAAATTTTTCTTTTTTTTTTCTTCTTTTTTTTCTTTTTAATTTTTCTTTTTCAATTTTGCACACTTCTTCGCATGCCTAACCGGCGAGGGAGTGTGAAGAATGGAGAGAACCAAATCTGCCATAATGAGCTGCTCGTCCCTTCTCTTGCAAGTAATTAAATCGAAGCAGCGTCGTTATCGTCATCCTGACAATCTTACTCAGGTGTGTCTCTCCAGACTCTCTCTTTAGTATGAATGTCAGTTCTAATAGTGCCTCTCTCCATTTCGCACACTCTCTTTTTCCTCTGATCGACGAGAGTGTACAGAATAGAGAGAGTACTATTTGTCTCTCCAGACACTCTTTAGTCAGCCTCAAACCACTATGCTCCGCCTCGATTTCGCAACTCGTCCCTTATCACTCCTCCTTTTAGTCACACACGTTGTCACTCTCACTCACGCTATTTGACGCTAGCCCGCTGCGCTCACTATTCACTCTTTTTGTCTCTACCCACCTGTTCCTCAGTTTTCAAAATCTTCACCTTACCGAACCTTGTTCTATTGTACTATTGTACGCTAGTTCGGCGCTTCACCAATTCAACGAGATTGGCATCCGAGGATTGCAACACATTTTTTCGGATGATTCCCCCATTGTAAAATCCAATCTGAACCAATTTCACAATGTGAGACGGTAGTCTCGGCCAGGAATAGAAAAGCCCTGGATTTTGATGAATCCATACTTCATCCTCGTTTCTCCTTGATTGTGATTTTCAAATCTACTCACCTCTTTCCTTCATCCCCACACTTTTATCTCTCATACCTCAATTTGTTGGAATGGACATTTTCTCATCTCTCTCCTCATCTACTAAAATCTTCTCTTCTTTCATTGATTTACCCTATATCCCTCTCTCCATAAATGTTACCCTCACAATCTCCTCCTTTTTTAAATTCGCATTCCCTAAGAGAAATGTTTGATCCTCTAGACTAGGCTACTTCTTTCTTAGTGCAGAATGGATCGAATTTACCATGTAGCTCATCTTCCTCTCTATTATCATTTCAGAACAATATTTTTGTTTATTTTGCACTGCTATCTCCGCATTTTCGCGCTTTTTTCTTAGGTTTTGAATATTATTATTTCATCATCAGAGCTCTACTCGCTCCTAACAATGACGGGATCGTCAATATTGAATAAAGACATGGAAAAAATATGTTGAAAATGATTCCAGAAGGTGTGTTGTCTATTCCACTTTCTCTCCGTTGAAGGATTTACTATTCGGCCTTGACCTCTCATTCCTAGTCTCAAGTACTTAAAAGATGAGATGGAGTTGACGATGAAACAACATTTCAATTTCAGAGACAATTGAACTCTTCAATTCAAAGTCACTCCTATCAAGGCCTTTGCTAAGGACGCAGACTATCTCACTTATTGTTATTGTTGTTGATAATAAAAAATAACTAAAATGGTTGCACATTTTCGATTTGTGTGCATATTACAAAGAGGAACACAAGTGTTGTGTACTACAAAAAGAGGAAAAGGAGAAAACAGTCGCAGTCTCAGCCAGTAAGGTGAAAGAGAAGGCATTGGAGTCCAGGGATTGCAACACACTATTTTTCGGATGCTTCTCCCATTGTAAAATCCAATCTAAATCTCTCTCCTCTCGTCTCTCTCTCTCCTCTCGTCTCTCTCTCCTCTCGTCTCTCTCAGCGATAGGTGCTTTCCCGCGCTCTCTCCTTTTTTTTCGCTAATTCGCATTTTCGCCTTTTCTATTAGTGAATCCTTGTTTATTTCAAGCTTCTGACCTCTTTAGCCAATCCCCCACTTTCTTTTCTTGTCATATTTCCTTCTAATTAACGTGTGATTCGCTTTTTGCCCCCCAATCAACCCCTTCCTGTCCGCACTCTCTCGTTTTCGCTTGCTCTCTCGCCCCTCCCAACCATGACTCCTCCTTCCCTTTCCCATCCCTTCACCTCATCCACCCCTGCTCCCCTCCCCTCTTCCTCCGACACGACTCGCAAGCGCCGTGCCACTGAGCAACAGGAAGATTTCCGACTCGCTGTGACTTCTCAGCTTGAGTCGGTGACTTCCACGCTCCAGTCGTACCTCGACTCGTCCTCTGATCGATCCACCGACCCCCTCTTCCTCGCCCTCACTGCCTGCGTGCAGGTGCTCAAGGTCACCCACCAGCGCTACCTGCAGCCAGTGGAGTGCCCCATCGAGGTGGAGAAGAGAGGACGATCGATCGTTGTCGAGAACTTGGCCGAATCCTCCCGCTCCCTCCCCAGCGAGAGACTCACTGACGACTACGCCCATGTCACCAAGTTCCTGGACATGGCGGGTGTGGAGGTCAGACCAGAGACTGTCTTCAGGATGGGAGAGAGGAAACAGGGAAAGCCTCGACCCCTGAAGATCCTTCTCCCTCGCACCACTGCCCAGCGACTCCTCCTCAGAAACAGCAAGAAGATCACGGGCATTCGTGACTACTCTCACGTCCGTATCCGTCCTTCCCTCTCTTCCACTGAGAGAGAAGAGCAGTGGAAACTGAGGGAGAAGAAGAGGGAGTTGAACAAGACCGGAACCTCTCACGTGATCTACGCGGGTAAGCTGATGAAGAAGGATGAGGTAGCAGCCTATAAGGATGCACTGGCCAAGGGAACCCAGACCCGCCCGACCACTCCCATCTCCTCCCTCCACTCGCAGTTCCCTGCCTTCTCGAACCTCGGACTTCCGGGAAACCGCTAAGGTCCTCCAGACCACCAAACCTTCCCTGTCTCTTTCCTCTTCCTACCTCTCCTCCCCGATCTGTTCTCATCTCTCCTTCATCACCCCTTTCCAACCTTTCCATTCCAATCCCTGTCATTGCTCTTTCTCCTCTTTCATCTCCCATATCTTGCCTGTATTACTCAATAAGATACCCTCCTTCCATCACTTCCTGAAAGTAGATAAACGCGACATTGTTTTTATCACTTCCCGTATTCCCTCTTCGTTATTGATTGGTGATCTACCTTACATAGCTATTAGACGCGATCGATCCACTGGTAGAGGTGGCGGTACGCTCATTGTTGTACGGGACCATTTTCACTTTTCCACTGTTACTTCTATCCATCATAGCATCGAGTGTCTATCCGTTGACCTGCTCACTTCCTCCTCCTCTTTCATTCGTCTTTGTTTAGTGTACCGACCCCCCAGTTACAGTACCTCTCAAACTGAACAGCTCGTAGATTGTCTTTCTGACCTTATCTCTACCTCGAGCTATCCCATTCTATTCGTAGGTGACTTCAACAGTGACATTATTTCGCCCACCATCCCATCCACTGAGCAGTCTATGCATTCATTCGTGTCCACGTCTGATCTCACTCATCTTATTCAAAGTCCCACTAGACACAGTAGATGTATCGACTGGTTGTTAGTGAGTGATCCATCCATTGTCTCACATTCCTCAGTCATTCCGTCTTTCCCTTCCTCTGACCACTTTGGTATCTCTTTCTCTATTGATTCGACTATACTTCCTCGTTCACACTCTCTCGTTAGAGATTTTGCTCGCTCCAATTATGATGATTTTTCCTCATTTCTTCTCAACTTCGATTGGTTCTCTATCTTTTCACAATCACCCGAGCCAGATGCCATGTATTCCAACTTTGTATCTATTGTTCACCATGGCATTGACCTTTTCGTTCCTTTTCACCTCCCTAAACCAATTATGGCTGCCTATCCTCCTCACATCCAAAGACTCATTCGCCATAGGAGCACTCTCTTTTCTAAGATTCACTTGCCCTCTATTCGCCCACAGTACGAGAGGTGTAGTAGGGATCTGTTATTCCAAATTAAAAAATGGAATCAATTTTGTGAACATAAAAAACTGAAAAACTCTAAAGATCTCTACCGGCACATCCGTACCCTGACTAAACCCAAGTCAATTATCCCCAAACAACTTATTGACTCATCTGGTATTACCGTATCCGGTGAATTGAACATTGCCAGTCTCCTAGCCTCTCGATTTGCTTCTCATTTCACTATTGATGACGGTCTTGTCCCCACTATTCCCTCGCATCCGTTCCCTCCATTCCTAAGTAATGTATCATTCCTTCCTCATGATGTATATAAGGCACTCAAGCAACTCTCTCCTTCTTGCTCTACTGGTCATGATAACATTCCTCAAATTATTTTCCGTAAATGTGCACATGCTATTTCCCTACCCCTCTGTGACATTTACAATATCAGCATGCAAACTGGTATTGTCCCTTCTTTGTGGAAGCACTCACTAATTACCCCCCTTCCAAAGCCAGAAAAGAATACCTAGTTTCCTGATTCGTACCGTCTGATTTCGATATTGTCTCCTGCCTCCAAAACAATGGAACGCCTTGTAAAAGGGAAACTTGCACCATACTTGTACCGTTTTGACATTATTCCTAAGTATCAACATTGTTATCGATCCGATGCGTCTGTCCTCACGAATCTTCTAGATTCTGAGAACGACTGGACTCGTGCACATTCTTGTAAGCAACACACTGACGTTATCTATCTCGATTTCTCTCGTGCTTTCGACACTGTTTCCTTCTCTAAACTCCTCTCTAAATGTTCACATTATGGTATTCATGGTAGATTACTCAATTGGATATCATCATTTATCACTGATAGACACTTCTCTGTCCGTCTAGGTTCAACTGTATCACAATCTCTCCCCGTTCTCTCAGGTGTCCCAAAAGGATCAGTGTTAGGACCGATCTTGTTCTCTCTTTATGTTTCTGATATCACTCATATTCTTGCCTCATTTCCGGATGTTACTATCAAAGCCTATGCTAATGACATTAAACTCTATGTTTCATATTCTCTGGATACAATGAACTCTCGTGTATCCCAGTTACAGTATGCTCTTAATGCCATTTTCGAGTGGACTATCACTAACCAATTGTCTCTCTCCGAGTCTAAGTGTACTCATCTCCATATTGGTTCCTCCTCTCCTGTACCCCAGTACTCAATCAACAATGTCATTCTCAATACCGTACCCCAACAGCGTGACCTAGGTGTTCAAGTTGTCCCCTCTCTTTTAAATGCTCCATCCATTGATGCTCGTGTTAAAATAGCCACTACTGTTATGAATATTATGCTCCGAGCAGTTTCTGTTAACAATCCTGATATCCTCATTAAATGTTTCCGCACCTATGTTCTTCCTCATCTCGAGTTTGCTTGTCCTTTCTGGAACCCTTATCTCAAAAAAGAGAGTCAGAAGCTTGAGAAAATCCAAGAGAAGTTCACTCGAATCCTATTCTATCGTTGCTTTCCGTCTCCTTCCTATCCTCATGCTCTACCTTCCTACTCTAAACGTCTGTCTCATCTCGGTATTCAAGCGCTTTTTGAGAGGAGAGCCATCTTTGATCTTGTTCTGGCCCGTAGAATTATGAATGGAGAAACCATTCTCGACCGTAATAGATTCTTCACGTTCACCCCAGTTAGACTACGGTCCAATAACTTTGGAATACATATTGAACACACCAAATCCACACCTAGATATCATTGTTTCTCACGTAGAATCGCTAGAATCTTGAATGCTTTACCATCTTGTGTTCATTCATCGTCTAGTGTCTATGTGTATAAGAAGAGATTACGTGAATTAGATTTCGACTTTAGTAAATACATCTTTCGCTAGTAATATTCGAATATTCTATCCCTTATATTCCCCTCACCCCTCCCCCTCCTTCAACGATCGTCAAGTAAATCTACATCAACCCTTCCCCTTCCCCCTCCTAATAGTCCCCCCTTTTAGAGATCTATGAAACTGGTTCCGGAGTATAGTCTACCTGGTGCCCGAGTTTTCTCCTCCTCGGTTTCCCTCACCCAGAAGAAAGACAGATGGAACCAGCGGATTATATCTTCGTATTTATACTTGCCCCCCCAATTATCCATCTTATCCTCATTGAGAGGATAGTCTCATCGTTCTTGTCATAATCACATCACTATTTTACTACCGTATCCCGTTGCGCCTCGAGCGTAGATAAAATATAAATAATTTCACAATGTGTTACGGTAGTCTCAGCCACGAATAGAGAAGCCCTGGATTTTGATGAATCCATGCATTACTCCTCATTTTTCCTTGATTGTGACTTTTAAATCTCCTGGCCTCTCCTTCACTCTCACATTTTTCTCTCATCTCTCTCGTCGCTCAATTTGTTGGAATGGACAATTTCTCATCTCTCTCCTCCTCTACTAAAATCTTCTCTTCTTTCATCGATTTACCCTATATCCCTCTCTCTCCATAAATGTTACCATCACAATCTCCTCCTTTTTTACATTCGCATTCCCTAAGAGAAATGTTTGATCCTCTAGACTAGGCTACTTCTTTCCTAGCGCTGAACTTGGAGGGATTTGAACAGGGTCTTACCAATCATTTGGCAAAATGCAAGGGGGAGGGTCTCGTTCGCTGCGACAGTAATTCTCTTGCCATCTTTTTCTCTAATTCCAATGGTGAACTGTACATAACTACGTTAAAGATTAAGATAATTCTTTTGTAAATTGTAACGCCATTCAAAAGGCCCTTGAGTTATACCAGAATGAAACGAGTTTGTGAGTGGACATTCAATGTATCGACTGTTTACTACACCAACTGAAGTATCGGGAATGGAGAAAAGGTCAAGTTCGGGGACTGTTGACTTTTTCGACTTGGGGTTGATAAAATTTTGCATTATGGAGCGGGAACGAAATACGATCGTTTCTCGACAGGGATGGTATCAGAACTGGACCGCTTTCGACTGCCCAGACCAACTTGACCAACTTGCGGATTGCCTGTCGGCCGCTTAAATGCATCTGACGATGTCGATCCGCTGATGACGTCGCTTGCGACTGTTGATGCTGCCTGCTTAACCTGCTTGCCTACGGGCGATTCTAGAAACGACGGGA
This sequence comes from Pristionchus entomophagus, assembly GCA_036245825.1. Taxonomy (NCBI): domain Eukaryota; kingdom Metazoa; phylum Nematoda; class Chromadorea; order Rhabditida; family Neodiplogasteridae; genus Pristionchus; species Pristionchus entomophagus. Next base: position 6,605,275 of record BTSX01000001.1, read on the forward strand.
TAGCAATTCGTACTTTCTTTACGACCCCAGCAATACCTCGGCCTCGCTGATTACGCAGGCCGACAATTCTATTGCCGCCGTACTGACTTGTATTTTGCAGCATAGGAAATCAAGTATAGGAAATCAACTTTATCATAGTCAAAGTCTTCTGAAGTATTTAGGGCGGGCATTATTTGTAAAGTGCATAAGCTAGATCCGAAATGGAATTTTATAGGTTTTCCGAACGCATCACAAATACGAATCCTGATGGTATCGAGAAGTACCCTATTGATGGGTAAATGATGTATAGGATTGCATACTGTAGACACGGTTGTCGATACATCTGATGTTGGGATTATTCGTAAAAGTTGAGCCTTGGCATTTCCAACAATTGAAGGTTGTATGCAATCGGCATAGATGAAAATTGAAGAAAGATTATTACTGAAATCAATTGAATACGCTGCAATTGTCTTGGAGTTGATTAGTGTTAGTGACTCTTCGGTTGCTTGCGAAGAAAATCCACAAACATAGGCTAGCTCATGCGATAGTTCCACACTTTTCAGCATGTTCTTATTAATGCCAATTACGACTCTATGAAGAAGAGGATCGAAATCGAATGAGAAACCTTGTTTTGAGTATTGTTCCTGGGCACGTCCGAGAGAGAAACTTCGGACATTTGATTGATTGGCTATTCTCTTTGAATCCGATGCCTGCCCCTTTTGAATCTCATTAGTCTGCTGAACTAGGGCCTGTAGTTTCCTTGTTTCTTCGACAAGCACATCACTATTTTTCTTGTTCTGTTCAACAACTGTAGAGAAGTTTTTCTTGTTCTCTTCAACAATCATTGATATGTTTTTCTTGTTCTCTTCAACAATCGTTGATATGTTTTTCTTGCTCTCTTTGAAAATATGCGCTGCCTCATCTTTGACGTTTCGAATCGAATCTTGCAAAAGAATCTGAAGTTTTCGATTCTCGTCCAGCAAACTATTGGTGTTCAGTTTTGCAGCATTGAGAATCCTCGTGTTCAGCAATTCTGCCTGTTTCCCATATTCATTGAATGATTCTTTGATTAATGCTGCATATTTTGGGTCAAAGGATACTTGTGTCTGAGTAGACTTGTTCTTTGCTTGTTCGGATGGTTTAGACTCAGGCTTGGGCTCTTCAGTAGGTTTGGGTGGTTTTCCCGGCTGTTCTTCAGTAGGTTTGAGCTGTTCTGTAAGCTGCTCTTCAGTAGGTTTGAAGTGTTCTTCCGCAGGCGTTGGCTGTTGGGCTTAGGTTGTTCATCAGGGGGTGTAGCAGGTACTGCGTGAGGTTGAACGGGTGGAGGTGGAGGTGACCTCCGTTCTGGCTGTTGATCTGTTTCATCTCCCTTTGCTTTTTTATTTGGTTCTTGTCTCCTTCTAAGTAATTTTTTAATATCCTCTTCACTTGCCTCTTCGTATTCTCCCCTCTTAATCATAGAAATCATTTCTGCCTCTGTTAGATGATCATCATCTTCTTTGGGGACTTCTCGTTTTCTTCTATTTGGGGTCATGGACCATAAAGCGTCTAACAGACCCATCGCATCCTTATAGTTACCGAAGGCAGGAGATAATTAGTCTTTTCTCCTGTTTTTGAAGTTGTTGTTAGACTAATCGGCTCGGGGATATTCTCAAAACTGTTCGTATAAACGATCTCAGCAAGGCCACATTTCCACTTTTCAGTTTTCAGCTTGATTGGTTCTGGTAGCCGGACTAGAAATGACGAGCTGGAGTTCTCTGGATGGTCCTGAACGTTGGATGGTAGAGTTATGAAAACTTCCGCCATGTTTGATAGGAAAAGGAATTATTAGTGCCAAACAAATAGAAAGTAGACCAAGAAGTCAAAAGGATCTCCGATCACTATCGGGAAGTATTTTATGTTGATCAAGGCTGTAGAGATACAGACTGCTACAATTATCCGTTGGAAGAGAATAAATACCGATGACCGCTTTCCAGAAGACAGTTGAAAAATTTGAAAAATATGAATAAAGACAAGTTTGTTATAAAGACTCATGTCTACTTTATTGTTCAGGCGCTACTCGCAAAACAACGCTATTGCGAAAGATTTTGGAAAATGAAGTCAAAATGTTTGACAAACCAATCGATAGAATAATCTGGTATTATGGCATTGATGAGAAGATTGAGCTTCATGTAGGACCACCGGACATGCAAATGCTGGAAGGAAAGTACCATAAGTTATTTATCTTGGATGATCTCATGTCATACTATGCAAAGAACAAATCTGAACTGAATAACCTGTTTACACGTGTGGCTCATCATTGTAATTGTTCCATCATCAACATTGTTCAATCTTTATTCGCTCAAGAAAGGACGGCTCGAGCCAACAGTACCTACATTTGTCTGACCAAACCTATCGGAGATACTTTGCAAATTCAAAATTTCGCAAGGCAAATATTTCCTGGGAAAAGCAACTACTTTGGGAGGCATACGAAGATGCAGTAAAATCTCAGCCGTATGGATATTTGATAGACCTACATCCTACGACCCAAGACGATCGTCGCCTGTGTACAAACATTTTTGATGATTCGATTGTTTACTATGTTGAAAGAATGAAACCATAAAGATGTTACAAGACATGTATAGTATTCAACTGAAAAAATAGCCGAAAAGGCTGGGAATGGTCTTTGGAAGGCAATTGATTGCTTTGCTTGTAAAAAAAAAGTGGCTATGAAGATCTTCCAAATCGCACGCCTTGTTTACTTTGGTAGTATCCAGATGGACGGATTACGATTGAAATTATGGAAATGAATCGACATGAAAATATGGTTCGGTCAATTGAACCGTCTTGTTTACTTTGGTAATATCCAGATGGCAACAATGTTGCCAATTGGATATTACTATTACTACTGTCGTTGAAGTGAATAATACTCCTAAACCACAAGTGCTCTGAAATGAGCATCATACATAGATCATCCCTCCTATCTTAAGCATAATATTTCTCCTAGATTCTTCACCATAAAAAGCTTCTAGGACTATGTTAAATTCTTAATTTCGCGCGCTCTCTCGCTTCTCTGGCCGGTGAGAGAGCATGCAAAATGAAGAGAGACATCCATGCTCTAGAGACGAGTCGACTGGTCACTCATCCTCATTTCGCACGTCTCGTGCTGTTGTCAATTTCATTCTGCACGTCGCTGCACAGGTTGCAATGAATGTATTGACATTCTTAAGTGCAACACTAAAAGCAGCTGTTGCAGATAAGAAATAAGCAGCTAATGCTACAGTCTTAGGATAGGGCAGTGCCTGATCCAATTTTGCCGATTTCTCACAAGATACAACACTTTTTCTCCTGAATATTTACCCACCTGCCTCTCATCATGCTCCACGTTTCAGAAAGAAATGTTCTGTATCTTCCGTAGAAACTTTCATTACGATAAAAATTGCCGAATCTTGAACACATTGTCACTCACTCCACGCTATTTGACGCTAGCTCGCTGTGCTCACTATTCACTCTCCGATGCATTTGGATCGATAATGTCCACTCGCCAAGATTTCTTTTACTCATCGAACAACTGTATTTAGCCTTTATCATCCCTTCCTTATAATTTAACCAGAAAAGTGATTGAAATTAGCATGCAATCTCTTTTCAATACCGCCATTTAGTCACACATTGTCACTCATAGCTCACGCTATCTGCCAGCTCAAAGAGTAATGTTCTCTCTAATTTTTCTCGATCGATAATCAGTTTTTGTAGACCTCCACTCGATAATTCCACATTGATCTCCAATATTCAATCTCTCATTGGACATTGTTCGCCTGTATCTCCGATTAATCGTCTTAAAATGTTTGCGTAAGAGTGGGTAAACAATTCACAAAATGCTTCATCACAAGTGCATGAGTAATGTGTTTCTTCTAAGTCTCCATTTTCCGCGAGTTGAACGGAAGTTTGGAGCCGTTGATTGATGAAATCTTTGCTGCAGTAGCGAAAAGAGTGCGATTGACACGGTGCTTGAGGGAGGAGCGGTGGTAGCTGAAATTCAGTAAATATAATGATAAATCTATCTATCTTAGAAGGATAGATCAGTGTCAGCCGAAATAGAGCGCAAAGTTTCAGTACACTGCAGTGTAAGGACTGTGAATCCTCTTCAAAGTTTTCCATTTCGAAAATGTTCTTTATTTTTATCATTGATCTTTGATGTTTGACCTAGTATTTCGGACTGAGTAACAGGTGTTAAATATCTTCGGTATATTTGCAATAAATTACAAACCAGAACTCCATTCGTTTCGGAATACAGTTTTCTGTCGTCACAATTTGCAGGTATATCATCTTTGAATTCGAGCTAAAATAATGAGAATTCTCGAAATCAGTCACCTAACAACAAAACCGGCTCGCAATTAGCATCCTTCGAATTCTTATTGCTGACAAGTGGAGAGCTTTTTGTGCACAGTTCTGAATGAGTTTTAAACATTCCAAACGTTGCAATAAATAGCTATAAATTATTTGTAGATCACTCACTTTCACACTTTACTCCATTCGTGGTTGATTTCTCAGCACCGTCCACCTTCCAAGTTGTAACTCCTTGATCAATCTTTACACACTGTAATTCAGGGCCGAGATATTCATATTTTATGTTTGATTGAGCGTTGAGACCACACTAAATTCCAGATTAGTCTTTCAATTGATTAATTCTTACTGAGAATTTTGAGCACACGTTCCACTTGTCTGCCGATCCTGTGAATTTAGCGTATGGATACTTTTTGAATTCCTCATCTGGATTCCAGGGAGTTGTGCATTGAGTGCATTCTGAAATATAATTATTATTTGAACAAATAAAAAATTTTAGTGATTCAAATACTCACTGAGCCGGACACATTTCAGTTTAACGGACGATTTCGCTAACACGGCCCCACCGATGGGAGTAATTATGAATATGTCCGAATTGCATCTGGCTGACTGCACTAGGCTCCATTTTCCATTGTCTAATTTGACTTTACAAAATGCATTGTTTCTTTCCTTCTTATTATACACGTAACGAGAGCAGGAAACTCACTGGAGAGCATACTGCGTTTCACATTTTATCGCGTCACAGTTCTTCTCGGGCTGAAAAAAGAAAGCGTCATTTGCCAATATTTGGGTAATGTAACAACCATATTTCAAGCAAGAATCTAGATCATACTGCGATTACAATGACTGATTCTTTAGGGAAATACTAGCTAATTTACAATAATGTTATAACAGAGAAATAATTTTATTGTTAGAGGTCACTTGTCAGTGAATCTTCAAGTCATTCAGCTTCTTACCGCCTTGCAATCTTCAATTCTCCAATCGCAGAAATTTTTTTCGTAAGATTCCTCGGACTTCCTGCGAACACATCGCACTTCGCGTGGTGAATCAAGAGTTTTTCCGCCTGACGAAACATATCCGACAAATCTGTCAGGCGTATGCATGCATCCAACTGCTCCGAGGACGACCCAAAACCTGAGGAGAATTTATTAAAAATTCAGCAACGTACTCTAGCGCACGCGGCCTTGTCGAGTTTCGCTTGTAGTTTATAGTCTTTGGAGCATTGTAGGCAATTATTGATGGGAATATCTGGCTGAACAATTTTTTTAAATACAGTTATAGCATTATTAAATTGAACCTTTGTACAGTCCAGACCGCCTTCGCATGCATTTGGGTCAAAATAATTCGCCATATCACACAATTCTGCAATTCAGATATTTTGTTCTAGTGAGAGGCATTGATTCAGCTGGAATACTTACTCGGCTTGAAACATCGAAGAGCTTGAGGAACAATATCAGAGTGGGAACCGCTTGCCAATTCTCCTCGTGCCGTTTTGCAATCGAAAGACTATTTTTTTTTCGTCCAATATTTTAGATCCTTATACTTAGCATCCTTGACAAAGGGAGCGAATCTAAAAAAAAAGGAAAATTATAAACATAAACGACCGATATTTGGACGACTCACTCTAAATGGTAAGTAACGGCGCATGTGAACCCAGGTTTTGGCTGAAATTTGTAACATTTTAATGTAATTAAATACGGATCGAACCTCAACACAATTTTCGTGCGCATAGCAATCAAACACGAAGTAGAGACTTGGCTCGCAATTTCCTCATGAAATTATTTTTTTTATTTTTTTCAAAATAATTTAATTTGAAGAGGACGAACTAGCTTTTCTGCATCGGCCTCCTTCTGTATATTTCTCATTTTTTGTCGAAAAAATCGTTTGCTCAAGGAAACGCCATTATCGTCCGATTTTACTCTGAATTATCATCAATCGCTCCAATAAACTTAATTTTTAGCATTATTTATTGATGAATGGTGATAGAATTTCCGCAAATAGGATAGGGCAGATAGGACTAAATGAAAAATGTTGAAAATACCGTGCATAACTTACTCTAAAAAAGTGCCAACAGGACAGGTCAGAGTCAGCTTGTCCGCGGACAACACGATCTAAGAAAATATTTAAGATAATAATATTATTATTCAAGAGAATATTCACGATCTATTATAATGTCGAAGTGAACGTTGAAAAAAATAAATGAACTTCTCACGTTAGAGCATGTATCAAATTCGCACGTTACATCCTTTGTAAGATCCATCTCACATTCTGAACAAAAGTGGAAATAAGGATGTTAGGTCATTTCAGCGATAGTCTCAGTTAGGTATGCCAAAACAATTCCCAATTCCTTCAGATCGACCCAATTACTTGGTAAAATAATTGGATGGAATTGGGTTTCCATTCAACCAGTAAATTAGCAACAATAAACCAAAGAACCTGATATAATTGACTAATATGAGAGATATCACCAGGCATCGCTGTTTCCTATTTACTATCAGTTATTTGGAAGGTCTCCCGATATTTAGTAGAGCCAATTACTTGGGAATTGGAGTTGGGTGGAAATCGAAAATGTCCAAGTAATTGGGAATTGGAATTGGTCAGACATCACTAGTCTAAGTGTGAGATACGATTGAATCATATATCCCAATAGAACCAGATACAGAAAGATGTTTCGTCTAGGAAATTGTTTCTCGACGTGGGTTCCAGAAGTGAAACGCACTTCTCTCAGCGTGGCAACGCAACAACTGCGGCGTACTGGCCGCGGTAGTTTTGCCGTTATCGTAACTCCACTTTTCTGCGTTGTATAATCTCGTTACAGTTGCTTTTTCGACATCTGTCCAATCATCAACGTATATTCTTGAAAGATAATTTGCAAATCATTTAACCTAGGCCATGTGGAAAAAAGCTCCTAACGTAATTCACCAATATCGGATATATTCTCACAAGAAAGTTATTTAACTTACTGAAGTTTGCCTTCTCCTGGTGCGCATGTCACATAGTTCGTCTTATGATTTTTCTCTATCGCGTTTGGAATATCGTTACCAATTGTCGGCTAAAAATATCATTCAAGAATAATTGTCTTAGTGATTTAACCATTCCAATTATATAGTAATGATAAATGAATCAAACCAGTGAACAAATGAAATTGGGGTCATAATATTGATAGATTCGAAAAGTCTCTGAAGATATTTCATTGACGAAAACGATATGCCCTTCCAAACACGATGACTAATGTGTCGGGTAGGTTCAAAGACGAACTCACTTTTCTTTCTACATCGATTAAAATTGGTCCCTTCTTCGAATGAAATCCAATATTCACTCGACTTATGATTTCCAAAGGTACCGAATATGGCATTGCCCACACAATAGGCAAAGTCATTTTCAATCCACCCAATTGAAGCATTATAGTACCTGCAGAAATTTGCTAACGTAAATCAATCCAGTAAATTTTCTCTAATGTAATAAATGACGCATTAACATACTCCAATATGTATCCATTGTCGCACGTGAGAAAGTTCTGATCATCGACTGTTGTTGCCTGGAACACGCATAGGTTCATTTTTTAAATATATACATTGTAGAGTACCTTTTGACAATCTTCTTCTCTTTTGCAGCTTTTGAAACTGTTCTCAGGCTTGATTGAACATTCTGATAGAAGCGATTTTGATGTTTTGGGTCGATAATTCCGGAGATAAACTCACTTTTGTATTCACAAATCAAATTGTCCACATTCTCGGCTACGATTCCTTGTCTACCCATTAATCCCAGTTCAAGATTCTCAGCACGGCATCGGACATGGCTTGTATAAAATTGTGAATCTCCACTAGGGAAGATACTGAAATTAAAGAAATATCAATATGATAAACTACTATATTCCTTTAAAATGTGTGATACTGTCGCAAATGAGCTGTCACAGTATCGCTCTTTTTTATAGAAAAAAAAAACATACGTTAATGCTGCACTTTCACACCAGAAGTGTTCAACACCAGCAATTGTGTCTTTTTTATTTTTTATTTTTTTTAATTGAAATACTTTGTATTTTCTAATGAAATTTTGTTTCAGCTTTGATCAGAAGACTTCCTTGTATGTTCTAATTTTCCTTATTCTCTCGCGCACATCTCAACCAAACATGGTCGGATTTCGTTGATGATCTGACTACTGTTAGCGCGAAATCGGACACTAGTCATGGCAAAGTGTAGCCGTCTATCCTTAATTCGCATGCTCTCTCGCAGGCAATAGCAACGAGAGAAGACGCGACGTGTACAGAGTCAGTAGAATTCCTATTTGTCATCACTATTGGATACTCACTAGGGATGACAAAACGGCCTCGGCGTCCCGGCCACGACTAGGGTCCTTGCCGGGCATCACCGTTGAAAATGCGGACTTGAATGCGGCTTCAACACAGCATGAAGCGCCTTTTTGTCATCACTAATACTTATGGTGTCGCACGCCGTTTTACATGGTTCCTTGATTCTGCCCGCGAGACAATCTCCCGCGTCTCCGAGGTTACCTGAAGAAAAATAACAGTTGAGTTGTGAATTTGCATCATACATCATACTACAATCTTATATTACACGGAATTTATCTTGACCTCCAAATGGATAATACGACCCATCTAAGACATCTAAACCTATCACCATCGATATCGCGAGCTGGGAGCAGGGAAAAGAGAGATAGTGGAAGCGAGGAAAAATATGGAATCAAAATGTGAACGCGCAGAAGAAAGCGCTGTGAAACATAACCAAAATGTTTACAGCAAACCTGTTGTTTTTCAAGCACATCTAACCTGACACGATTTACAAACCCGCTTTCATTCTGAATCTCAATCCCATCTAACCCTTCCACTTGATCGTGACAAGTATCATATATCGCTTCACGCTAGCCTGTATTGACATAGCCCATTCACGTACCGGCCTAACAGTGAAATCTTGCTCGCGGATTCCGAAAGCCAGCATGTTTCTATTTGCGCAATCATCCAACATCTGAATAGCCCACTCACTAGTATCCGATCATGTCTAAAACAACATTAATAATCCATGATTACACAAATTTTCTCATGCTTCTACTCGTAAAGTTGATCTCTGAAGACAGAGCAGTGAAACAAATTTTCCTATGCTAGTCGAACAGTAACCCACACGTCGATTCAGGTCCAGCCAAAAATTGCAATAGGCAGGAAAAAGGTTTTGCAAAATATTTCTGCAGACATTCCCCTCTATAGTGAGGGGATGATATAGGGAGGCGAGAGCGACTTCATGGAGTGGGTGCTCTCTACACGAAACGGAATAGAAAAGCGATGAGAGACAAGGGGAGATCGAGATTAGAGATTAGGCATTAGTGAATCTCGACATCGGTGCCGTAGTGTGTGTTTTTCAATTACGCGGCTCCGACTACCCCACAAATGTCGATCTTGGACCGACGTGACCAAAACTTACCCTATAATAACCAAAGCACCGCAATCACACCTCAGAAACAGTCTGACAAGCTCACTTATTTCTACTAACCGACCTACAGTATCCTATTGTATTGCAAATACCGTAACAATGCGATACCAAACTGGGAAAGACAATTCCTAAAGCTTTTCCGGTTAAAAACCCGTAACCTGTGTACGTTCCTCCGCCTTCGCTATCCTAACATGAAAAAAGAAAATAACCTCTACAGTAATCTTATAGAAATCAAAAACTAGACTACATAGTTCTATGATACCTAACAATTGTAATTGATGCCGTTCGCCTTTAGCAGAGGCCGGCACAGCTCAAAAGGGACGATTTTCTGAAACTCTCTGTTTTGAGGTTATCGATGGTGCTAAAGACGATGGACATATCCATTTTGCCCACAGACCTCTCGTTGGCTCCAGACGGCGTCACGTCGAAAACACGTTTTCACGTGCTACTCGGCTCCTACAACCCAGGTTCCAGCCACAACTGTAGACACAACAGTTTCTTCCCTAGAGCGGCTAGGCTTTTAGTAAAACCAGCGAATCGGACCAGTTTCTCAAAGTAGATTTCACATTCTTTCCCATCGCCCCGATTCGCCATCTTTTTTTTTTCTAATCTTTTTTTCTAATCGTATCATATTCCGTTAATTATGTTTCATCGTTATTTCACTGAAATAGCATAAATATATATATATATATATATATATATATATATATATATATATATATATATATATATATATATAACAGTGATATCATGCGCGCGCATTCTGAAAGTTAGAATGTATATACTAACGCAATCGCACGGTACCCAATCTTACCGTAATTAAACCTTTGAATATCCCGATCATCTAGTTTTAAATATCCAATCATACCGAAAACCACTGTGGATATTACCCTAATTGTATTGTGGCTCACGAAGCTCACGAAGAAAAGTTTTGTGCCCAACTTTAAGGGTAAAAAAGCTGAGTTGAAGTAGGCAGGCTGCACCTTACAGGTGCTGCCGCGCGGTCAGGAATGATCCCACACGCTATTCCTTTGGTAACGTTCCTAGAGGGGTCTAGTGGGGTCCGAAACCGTAGAAACCTGGAATACGAAAAAGTGACTCGCTAACAAGAATCAGCGTGTCCAGGTCGAGAATTAGGTGAACGGCGTGATATCGCCCTCACCAAAGCCCGTTTTAACAAAGGCCTAGCAGCGATATATTGCGCGCGCATTTTGAAACTCAGAATGTATCTACTAGCCGAATCGAACGACACCCAACCATACCGTAATCCAAACTTTGAATTTCCCGATCACTAATCTTAAATATCCGATCATAAAAAAACCACAGTGATGATTAGCCTAATTTTCTCGTGATCCTACTTGCAAAGTTGATCCCTGAAAGATAGAGCAGTGAAACAAATCTGTCTGTGTTAGTCATACAGTAACCCAAAGAAACAGTAACGCTCCCGAATTCCCACTCTCATCCAATAACAACCAACTACCGTAATCACACCTCACACACGGTCTAACAAATACGGCAGCTTCATTTGTTTCTACTACGCAACCCCTACATCATCCTAGTACAAGTACCGAAGTCCCCCGATACCTAATTGGCAAGCCAATCCCTGAAAAAAGCGCAATGAAACATATTTGAAATATGGGGCAGCCTCGGGGTCTGCGTGCGATCTAGGCTCGGTTAAAGCAGATGAGGCTTTCTCTGTGATGCAATTTCCACAGATGATGGAGGTAGATCAATAAATGGACTTGACAACAGTTCCATTCCATTGCGTCATCATAACTCAATTCAGTTCTCAATTCGCTGCCGCAAACTCACATATTGCAGCGATGGCCAGCATCAGCAGCTGGCGCAGCGTGGAAGACGTCATCCTAGAGTGAAAATTAGCAAAAATTAGACGAAAATAGAGCGAAATTACCCCGCGCGATAGCGCCGCCAACCGATCGGTGCAAGAGAGAAGGGGAGGAGGGAGGAGGAAGGGAGGGGAAACGTGCGATTGGTGTAGTCAAATGGATTTGTGAACTGTCATTTTGCACGTCCAGTTGTTTGTTTCAAAGATTATGAGTTTTGATTGTTCAAAATTGCACGTGGCGAATTTGTTTACAAAAAAGTGGAGGGTACGGTCCACGCAAAATTTGAAGGCATCTGATTCTCTCATGCTATCGGGAATCACCACCACTGTTGTATTGCCTCCCTCGCCCGATAAACGTCTAAGTGAAGCTACTCTCCTTTTCCCCTCACACTACAAGGACACAAGCTCTTCAGTATCGATCAAGATACATATCATTTATATATTTTTATTTATTTAAAAAATATTCGAAAAGATAATCAAAAAACGGGAATACCGTATCAGGAATAGAGGGGAATAGCGCATGCTTCAATGACCGACTATTCACTACTCCATTCAAGAAATATAACGTGCGTCAGGAATAATAAACGAATTCAAGAAGGAAAACAATACGAATAGCAGAAAAGCTGCTAGAGTACAGATGACTTTGACATGATGACAGAGGACACATTCGAGATTTAGTGTATCACAATTCTTCCGGCTGATCTCAGATGCCCTTGGAGAGCAGGGCATTCTTCAGCACGGACCCGCCATCTATCGCGATTCGCTGCCCGACGATGAACTCGGACTGCGACCGGTCGGAGAGGAAGACGATCAACTGAAGATTTGGATGATGACATCAGGGCTGGGACTTCCTTCTTGTGCCATTTTTGAGGTCAGATAAAGAAAAATAGTAAAAACATCTATAAATTATATGAGAGACATTCTGAGATTTCGAACATATGCGTGGAACTAGGGAAAAGGTCGATTTGAGGGATCGGTTTTATACTTCCACAGGTGGTAGTACTCGGTGAGTGAGGAAGGTAGACCACCTCGGGAGTGACCGCGACGAGCCTGAAGCGCGGCAGAGCGCGCGAAATTTGAAACGCGCTTTTTCGATTTTCGCTCAGTTTCCATCCGGTCGATTCGAAATTGGTACTAATAAAAAAAAAAAAAGTCCTATCTGCATGGAGAAAATTTCATATGTTGGGAACTAACTCAGTCGATTTCATCATCATGGTGAAATTTAATTTTTAAAGTTTGAAAATTGTGTAAAAAATCGAGGAAAAAAAATCGGGAACTTTTTATTCCGGAATATAATCGAATTTATTTAATTATAAATATTAAGCAAGAAAAATCGTGGAAAAAAAATACCACAAGGCTCAAAATCGAACAAAACTATTCTGGGTTACTGTAAGTATTTTCATTTCTTTCAATTTCCCGGGATCTGCGTAGACTCAGTTCTACGGTTGAATACTATCTATGTTTCAAAATAACAGTTGAATAGTATAATTATAAGAAAGTTGGACTTTGCGCGATTCTGAAAAAAAATAAATTTGTAGATGAAAATTCTATCTACAATTGGAGATGGAGATGAATTTTTAATCTACAAATTTCGTTTTCTTTAGAATCCGGAGAAATCCGAATTTCTTGCTATCGATCAACTACACTGTATGTTACAATATTGAAAACGGATTTGCGTATTGCTGCGTGCAAGGATAACCGAAAATTGAAAGAAAAGAAAATTCTTACAGTAATACAGCATGGTTTTGTTCGATTTTGAGCCTTGTGGTATTTTTTTCCTCGATTTTTCTTGCTTAATATTTATAATGAAATAAATTCGATTAAATTCCGAAATAAAAAGTTCCCGATTTTTTTCCTCGATTTTTTACACAATTTTCAAACTTTAAAAATTAAATTTCACCATGATGATGAAATCGACTGAGTTAGTTCCCAACATATGAAATGTTCTCCATGCAGATAGGAATCTATTAGTACCAATTTCGAATCGAACTGAGCGAAAATCGAAAAAGCGCGTTTCAAATTTCGCGCGCTCTGGCGCGCTTCAGACGCGTCGCGGTCACTCCCGAGGTGGTCTACCTTCCTGACTCACCGAGTACTACCACCTGTGGAAGTATAAAGCCGATCCCTCAAATCGACCTTATTCCCTAGTTCCACGCATGCGCACATATATGTTCAAAATCTCAGAATGTCTCTCATATACATAAGGGAACGCTGTATAAGAGCACTGTTCATTCTGCACTCGAGATATCAAACCAACTCCTCGCAATTGTTTCTATCAACCCAAAACTTGAGTTTAATGAAGGAATTGAACCCAAGTGCAGAATGACGAATTAAGAGTGCAATTCATTCAAAATCCCCCCTGAGCAGACATTGGCAGTGGACAATGAAACAGGGGGGATTGAAGGATACCCAATGAACTTACCTTAGCGATATCCGCGGGAACACCCACTCTTCCTAGCGGAATGACGTCGCGGTTAGTGCCGGAGGCAAACAGTGCCTGAGTATCGGCCACTTTCAATGAGCTTTGCTAGATATTATTGAATATTTTTTATAATAATATTTTATTGTTTTAATTTATTGCAGATAATTATGCTCACATCCGACACTTCCTCTCCCGCCATCTTGCGTACGATGTCCGTCTTCACGAGACCGGGACTGAAATAGAAATGCCTAGGATAAATAGCTAGATGGAATTTTCCACGAGATCGAACATGTATATCTACTCTACAAGCGTAATTCGATAAAGCGTCATTCAGAGTACTCAGTAAATCGTTCGGAAATGTTGGGTGGCCGTGTTACTGTGCCAAGGTATTTTGATATCACCAATAGGGATGCCGTTTCGGGTAATGCCTCTTTCTCTCTATCTGCGCTCTCTCTCTCTGACAGCTCAGAGAGACGAGAGAGCACGTGAATTCAGGAGAGTACTCACTTGACCGAGTTCACTCGGATGTCTTTGGTGATGAGAGCGTGGGCCAGCTGCACGGTAAGCTGGTCGAGTGCAGCCTTGGAGACGGGGTAGTAGAAGTCCTGAGTGGAGTTACAATTCCAAGATTGGCTCTCCTCATTTCACACGCTCTCTCGCTTCTCTGAGAGAGAATGCAAAATGAGGAGGGTCTTCCATTTTCCAACTCTTGTCCTGAATAGAGTTGACCCCGTTCGGACAGTGGAAATTGATCAGAACATTGGGTATCAATTTGGAACAGTCCATTGTTTGAAACACCACGTTATCCGTTCGGTCATCCATAGTCCTGAATAGGGTCGTCAGAGTGAGAAATCCGTCCCTTCATTCAAGATCATTTTTGGGACCTAGCCATGGCTCGCTCCGAAGCTAGCCTAAACGCATTCCAAACCAAACATACAGTCATTCCAAAGGGCAGCCCGGCGATCGAAGACACGTTCACGACGGCGCCCTGCCTCTTCTCCAGATACGGCACGGCGAGGTTCGTCAGTACGAGGACGCTGAGAAACTTTTAAATGCATCAAAATTAAATGTTTCAAGTATCTGTGAAATACTTTCATATCTGAACCTTCTGATTTTCCAAAAGTCACAGAAGTGATGCAGATTTGAGTAATGCCTCTCTCCACCGACGCGATCGCTCGCAGGCAGGCAGAGAGGGCTTGAGGAATAGAGTGCTCAATTAGGGTATTTATCTCTTCATGCACTCTAACCTGTGTTGGAGTCCACAGAATGAAGAGACCAATACCCGAATTGCGCACTTAAATGCGGATAGTCAAAAAGATAGAGAGTGGTACTCACGATCTTAGGTTGACGCTCATCGTGCGGTCGTAGACGTCCATGGGCACGTCCATCGCCGTGCGTCCCTCCGAGTCGGCGAGCGCCATGCCCGCGTTGTTGACCTGTGAAGGTGGTGGGTAGGGTGGACAATTCGGTTTTGGCTCTCTCCAGTTTGTACTCAGGGGAAAAGGTTTGCAATTCGTACTATCAACGCATACCGCCTCCTGCCTCCACTCGCCTAATAGCACAATAGACGAAGGGGAGAGTAATGCGGCGGCGCAACGTCATGCCGAATTGTAAGCACTACTGATCAAACAATAAGATAGCGCCTGCTAATTCTACAGTTTTTTCGATCGTTCATGTTCCTAGTCTTTTTTTTCCTGGATGTCAATGAAATAAGCGAAATACAAATTATTGCTTGGTATCTCTATAATTTTCATTTTCATACCAGCACGTCGATTCCGCCGAATGCACGTACAGTCTCGTCCACGAGTCTTTTCGGCGTGTCGTCTGCCTCGAGGTCAGCGACTATCTAAATGGAGCTGTTTGTGAACAAGAGTAATGCCCCGGACTCATCGGTTCTGCCATTCCAAGAAGTGGGCCAGTAACTACAACGAAATCCATTGATAAAACACTGCAATACCTCTAAAATGTTGGCTTCAAAGGCTCCCGAGTCGAGGCACAGCTTCTTTGTCGCCTGGAATCACCAAGTTTCGATAGATGCTAGTGGAACGACTCCTAGTATCGCATTTCGTCTGTAATTTCTTTTCTACACACAAATAAGGTTCCGTGCGGCACAATTAGATTCCATGCGCAAACAAACACTGCCGTTTTCCGTTTTTTCTCGGCAAATACCGTCAAGCGGCAGTAAAATGAACGATTTGCAGTATTTTACTGTATTTTGCAATAAAAAACAGTAAAGCCTGGCATTTCGCCCAGAGTTGATGAAAAGTTGCAATTTTTTGGATTTGGGCTTTTCATGTGATTACCTAAGATGTGTTTTCAGGAAATTTTGATCGAACATTTCTAAATGTGTGAAATCGTTTTGACCGAGTTTGTGGCAAGCAAGCGCTGTGTTTTTAATTCTTTCAACGTTGTTGCGTAAATGTTTTAGAACACACAATGCAGGCATCACCAACTCAGAAAACGTTATATTTTATTTACTGATACATGTTACGACATCCCTTAGTAGAACTAAAGAACACCGCGCTTGCTTGTCACAAAACTCGGTCAAAACGCGTTTTCGATTTCACACATTTAGAAATGTTCGATCAAAATTTTCCTGAAAACTCATCTTAGGTCTCACATGAAAAGCAAAAATCAAAAAAAAATTGCAACTTTTCATCAACTCTGGGCGAAATGCCAGGCTTAACTGTTTTTTTATTGCAAAATACAGTCACATCGTTCATTTTACTCCCGCTTGACGGTATCCGTAATATTCAGAATAAAGCATTCAGAACCAAGGATTAAAGTGATACTCGCATTTAGTGTCTCGGAGTTTCTGCCAGTAATCGTCACTTTAGCGCCGAGTTCGGCAAACATTCGCGCCGTCTCCCGGCCGATACCGTTGGAGGAACCTGCGAGTTTAGGGTTTGAGGTCATTCCGTCATTTTAGGTCGGAAAAGCTTTCACAATTTAGGCTGAACTTTTCATCTTCACATTAGGGATGACGTTTCGCTTCTGGCTCTCTCCATTCTGATATTTCTCCACGATCAGGTCAACCCGCCTCGTGCTTTCTCACTGTCAGAGAAACGAGAGAGTAAGCAAATTGAGGAGATGCCGATCTCGATCCCACATCATCACTCACCAGTCACGATGACAGACTTTCCATGGAAGAAGGACGACGCGGCCATTGTATACGTGGTCTGACGGGAAGTGTAGGCACCACTCTGTTAGATCTTGAATCGATAGAGTCAAGGGAGTTTCTGTGTTCTTATAGGCTTAGATACAATGACACTGTAGCTCCGGACTACAAACTAGAGTGCACAAGCAATGGTATATCCTTTCCGCGCACTCCCTCGCCGGTCATAGTGAAGAGAGAGTGCGCGGAATGAAGAAACCCGATTTGTGTACGCTACTACACACAATCTACTTCCGATCGCACAGTAAGCACGGAAGGTGAATTCACGATAGAAACTAGCGATGTTGTTTCGGATAATCCCACGCTCTCTGTTCTATCCGCACGCTCTCTCGTCTCACTGACCGGCGAGAGACCGCGCGGATAGAAGAGATGTATCACCCTAAAGGACATCACAATGGAAAATGAGGGTACGAGTTTCACCCATTGCGCCTCAAATTCGGTACGTGTATAGCAGAGGCGACGTTTCGGCTTTGGCTCTCTTCTTTCTGCACACTATCTCGTAGGTCAGACAGATGAGAGAACAGATAGAGAGAGAGCAGAAAGCCGAAACAATACCATTAGTGTACATTGTAGTGCGATTGCAATGTGAGATTGAAGCCCTCCCCTGCCTATTCGCTTGTGGAATCGGCAAACAAACACAAACACACGGGTGGAGGCAGAGACAAGGGCACTCGGTCGGATGAGAACATACGGTTCATAACATACTGGATGAGTACTATTTGCACAAAAGAGACACAAATTTTGTAAGCGATGGCATAGATCGTCCGAATGTTCTCATTTCACCTAGTGCCATGGCAAGCGATGTATTCTAGGAATGTCAACCTCCCAGTCTAACAAAGGATCCCAGTTGATGAAGTGAGCGTCCGATGAAAGAAGGAAAAACAGTATTGTCGAAAACGTGTCGAATCATGTCATAACATACTTGTCGAAAAATATTGTCGAAAACGTGTCATAATCAATCATAATCATATCATGTCGAAAACGCTTCGAATCGACAAATCTGACAGCGTTTTATAAGGAATAAAGGGCTATCAAGAAGTGAAACATCCACTTTCGGATCATTTTATTGGAGAAGAATTTTATTGTTTTGCAAACTGAAAGAAACTCTACCGAAAATCGATATTTTCAAATCATACACACACAACTATAAATAGTTACGCAATGATGTTAAACTTAGTTTTATTACAAGCACGTAGATTGAATTGAATTATTATAGCGTAGAATTGAGAGCATATGAGTCCGTTAGCCTGAGATATAGGAAGTTTCAACAAGCTCTTTTTTTGTTTCAACAACAAAGGTTCAACAAGCTCGGGAACAGGAATAACATAAAGTTTCTATGGTTTATTGTTATTTTTTGTATTTTTTTTAGCGAGAAGTGAGGAGTCGGAATCAATATGCACTATGCTTTATCAGATATAATTGATACAATATATTTGACATATCCGTGCTCTTAGAATAGGTTGAAGTATTCATTATATGATTGCATTCGATGCATGCCAAGATAAAACCCAATTATTGCCTAAAACACAATACATTTCATAGACTAACACCACTCAATACCAATTCCTAGGGTTGCGAGAGACAAAAGTATCATTTTTACACGCTAATTTGAGCAAGACGCTGCTGTGATTCCGTAGGTGTTCGAATCAGTATTTCTGAAGATCATCCACATTCCCGCCTTGCACGTGATAGTGGTCTAAAAGAAAAGCAAATATCTTTTTGACCATCCGTGGACCCTTTCCATTATATTGTCTCCTTAAAAATTCTACAAATTTCTCATAAAATTCAATAAAATTTTTTATTTTTATTTTAAATATATGTTTACTGGTATCATTATCTTGTATTATATTACTCAATTAGTACAATCTTACTCCGGCTGTGGCAGGTGCATTGTTTATATTGTGTTTTCCCGGTATTTTCCATGCCTCGTTGCTAAAAAAATAGACAGATTTAATCGGTGATAATGTCGATTTCTTACTAGAGTCGTTTGCCTGGGCGGCACGGATTCAGTACATTCAACTTCGCGGAGTAGGGAGCTGCAGGGTTGGAAAGCTGCTGGAGAGGTTCGCAAGGGCATTTTACCGATCCTAAATCGGTAATCTTTCATACGATAGTTATTTTCTCCGCTGCCTCACTTTATTTCGGACTCATACAATCTTCTTTTATTTTGCTTTTTATTATATTTTTCTTCACCGATTAGTCTACTTCACCTGCAGTAGCACAAATCGCAGCCACGATATCCTTCTTATAAGTATTTCCAGCGCCGTTGTCGTATGTCCACGACCACATTCCGTTGAACCGCTTGAGCTGATTCAAATTATCATTGTCCAGAGTGATTCTACGTCCGGCTGAGTCGATTGCCCTGAAAGGAAGATACATTATTGCAATCTTCCTGACTTGCTGATATTATTTAGAGCAAATAAAATAGTTTAAATTTTACCGAATGATGAAGCCTTTGCCTTGAGTGCAAATCGGTTTTGTATAGAATCCCCTAAACGCCGAGTCAACTCTTTCATCGATGCATGGATCGACTCCAAATTCCGCGGTGATGTTGGTACGGTCTGAAAATAAAGTTTGAGGAAAATCAATAAGAGTATTTTACCGGCACATCCAGTCGTTTGCTTCAGGAAAATCGATTGCGGAGCAGAGCAGATTTGATTCTTGATTGAGATAGAAAGAAGGACGCAAGAAGATTCGAATCTGGCGTCTTTGAAAGAGAACCCGGCACACTGCAAGTAGGTTTTTTTTATCTAGGAAATTTCGGTTAGAATACCGTCGAATCAGCATCACATAGGACCTCGCAGCCTCGTCGTGTCTCTACGGTAACTGTATTGAGAATATCATACGGCTTGGAAGTTACGTTAGCAGTATAACACGTAGTTGCTTCGGCGATCTGACAAATTCAATGAACAATTTGATAATTCTCCATATTCAAACTCACCCCAACTATCGCTAGTAAGAGCAACATTACGCTTGCCTTCTCTTGTCGAATAGAGTTCCTGATAACGATTCAATTTTGAGTGATACAAAAATCAGACAAAGTAGCCAAGAAGAAGACAGAAGCAATGAGCTCTGTCCGGAGGGGAGAGGGATTGGGAACAGGGTGCTTTATTTTTATGAGCCTGCATCGCGAAACCATAGCGATCGGTGAGATGTTCCATTCAAGAGATCAGACGGGTGCAAGAGTAAAGCGGTTGACTTACTGTATTTTAAAAATCGCATCAAAACAACAAGAGTAAGGGATATGGATGCGGTGATACCGGTATGGAGATTATGAAAGTGATGTCGGAAACGATTGGCTTTAGGTGATGGGGAACGGCATTATTGTCGAAAGCATTTAAGTTTGTAATAATCGATATTAAGAGGCGCTAAAATCCTTGATAACTAGTCGAAAAATCTGGCTTTAAGTAGTGACTGAGGCTGTTTATTGACACATGTCTGAGTGGGAGGAAATGAGCATTTGATGTGTCTGGAGGTCTGAATTGGAAGAGGGAAGATGACTTTTGATGAGTCTGGCTTGACGAAACCATAGCGATCAGACAAGGGGGATTCATGCAAGCATCGAGAACAAAAAGCCTAAAGGGTACCGAACCATGTCTGGAACAGACAAGAACATTCCTTCTGAAATATTCCGAAAATTTTTATGCGCTATACAAAAGGGTAAGGAACTCCCGTTACTCAAGTCCTGCGGGAGTACACTGCTAGGCCAGTGTCTATCAAAAACATCACCTGAGGGCGGGAGTCGAACCTGCCTGCGTCGGCATGCCAGTCAGACACCATGCCCATTAGGCCAGGGCGGCCTACCGCAGGGAACGCTCGACGGAGACTAGTGGTTGGGGCGCGCGCCTTTCTCTACCTCTTGCAAAACATCACCTGAGGGCGGGAGTCGAACCTGCCTGCGTCGGCATGCCAGTCAGACACCATGCCCATTAGTACACTGCTAGGCCAGTGTCTCTTCAGTCCGGAGAGCCCAACCTCCTCTTTGGATCTATTTACCTGCGTGATCTAGATAGTCACGTATCTACGGCCGGGAATAGAACCCGGGGGGGGGAATGGAATGGGAGGGCGCCTTAGACCGCTATACCACTTCGCCTAAATAGGCTATGCCAGATATATATTCACGGCGGTTGATGGGCACATGAACGATCGCCCATCCAAGTTAACAGAGTCTTTATGATATTTTCTACGTCGGGGAATACCACTGGTGCTGCTCACCGCTTGAGAGGGGAGGCGTTGTTTACATGTTTCCGATTTCGCAATCTTTACATACGAACGAACAGACAGACGTTCGCGCTTTATATATAGTAATGATTGTCCTGAGATCATTCACATGTTAATTATATCTCAGACCTCTCTCAAATGTAAGGTGGTGATGTCTTCAGGGAGACTGATCGGAACACCTGATGTATCACGGCAACATCATTATATGAATCAATTATCTAACACGTGAAT
Organism: Pristionchus entomophagus; assembly: GCA_036245825.1. Classification (NCBI taxonomy): domain Eukaryota; kingdom Metazoa; phylum Nematoda; class Chromadorea; order Rhabditida; family Neodiplogasteridae; genus Pristionchus; species Pristionchus entomophagus. Next base: position 6,626,913 of record BTSX01000001.1, read on the forward strand.
CGCGATATGTGAGAGCAGTCACGGAACAATTTGCAAAAAGGTGGCCTGATCTCATTCATACTATTATGAGAGAACACCTTGGGGACAAGGATTCGAGCAATACCGGTGATATGTCTCAGGGCCGGCTTTTAGGAAAAATCCGGTCGCGGTTCCGGCTCAAGCGTATCTCGGCTCCCAGATAAGCTAAAATGATGGCGCTAGGCTCGAAATACGCAGAAAAATAAGATAAGAAACTTTCCTGACAGAAGTATGACGGAGGGACATAAACTGAAAAAGTTATGATCGCAAAAACCATGTGAAAAATCAAAAATTATTTTTTACTGTTTTTATATATGGCTTATATACAGGGATTTTTATTTCATTATTTAAAAGAGTAAACTTGTACATTTAGGATAATAAATAGGAACCGATCGATGGGCGCGGATGAACTGAGAATTCTCCCATTGAATGTTGAAAACCCTAGATTTTGATCGTATTTGCTTAAAATGGAAATTTCGTAAATCTGTTTTTACAGTTGGATCGGGGCTAATGGGAGAGGTCCACAGCCAAATTTCAACTAAATTCACACACTTTGAATATGTCATGGTGACATGATGAATAACACACGTCGACTCACCGTCACGGTTTCGTTGGGGCGGAGATTTTGCGGTACTGTAAATCATATCCATCATTTTTAACGTTAGCCCTGACATCATGTGCGTATAACAAGTAACCAATCACTCATCGATCATGAAAATACTTATGCTGACCAGTCAATTACGAAAGACAGGAGAGGTGCGAATCTGAAAATTCGAAAACCCGCAGGAACTTTCCTGACAACCTGATATTTTGCAGTGATGGCAACTCGGAACACGACTCTCCTCATTTTGCACGCTATCTCGTTTCTCTGACCTGCTAAAGAGAAAGCGAAATGAAGAGAGTCGCTTTCGTTTCGTCATCGCTATGTGATATCCCGATTCAATGTGAAGAAAAAACAAGTGAATCTCAGATGTCTTCGATTAGAGAGCCATCTCCTTGTGAAAGACCTATCCCATCCACAACAAAATCCGCTGACCCCTCCTCGTTCCCAATTCGACCTCGTCAACTAATATTGATGTAATACACATTCTGTTGCACCTAGCGTAGTGCATACCTAAATAAGATATTAGATGTAAGAGATCTCAGGAGCCGATTTTAATGAAACAGTAAGTGAATATCGGGAGATGATTTTCGGTTGTCATTTTCTGAACACTATCGTACTTAGTAAACAAAACCGAACAATTGAAAAATTTTGTAAAAATTGTCAATTTTTGACTTTCAATGGGCACAAACTTAAAAATTCCAATTTTTGTTTCATATTTTTGTCCACCCTGATTTGCGGGAATCGATCGGGCATGTCATGGTGAAATATTTCTTCAAAGGTGGAGAAAAGCGAGAGCTCTAAGTCAGTGTTTACGGTAGTATGAGGTAGGTAGATAATTTCTACCGTAATCCCTAGTTTATTTTCAATTTTCATGTTTGTTGCTCTCGTATTCCCCCATTTTAAAGGAATATTTCACCGTGACATGCCCGATCGATTCCCGCAAATCGGGGTGGACAAAAAACATGAAACAAAAATTGGAATTTTTAAGTTTTAGCCCATTGAAAGTCAAAAAGTGACAAATTGAACAAAATTGTTCACTTGTTCGGTTTTGTTTACAAAGTACGATATTTGACTCAAATTGATTGCACATCTCGCAACACAACATGATTCTTGAAGGTTGCGGAGTGGATAGCACGAAAATAAGAGAATGGCCTTGCCCAACAAATGCTAAAGAAACTTGCAAAAAGGTTAGTGCTGCTACTTGTGTTGACAAATCGGAATCGACTATCCTCAATTCGTACGCTCTCTCGCCAGTCAGAGAAACGAGAGAGTGTTCAAAATGAGGAGAGTCGGATGCGAATTTGTCATCACTAGCAGCTACCCTTTTATATATGATAGAGCTAGAATATTTCTTATAGGTCCAGTTATCGTCAGATGATAAATCCCTGTTGTGTACGACGGATTTCATGCTGGAGTTAGTTTCTATCATATTTAAAATACTCTTTTAATTCAAATATTTTAAATAAATATACCTTCCTTCTGCCTAAAAAAATGGATTAAGTGCGATGCAGAAAACCGAGTTTGTGCACATTGATTTTTCTGTATTCTAAAATAATACATTTAAATGGTTTAAGGAGAGTGCAAACCGGAGAATTATGTCGAAAAAGATTGTCCAAATGAGTGGATTTGTGAACAGGTAACGGTCTATGTAAATAAAGAATCGTTCTTATCATATATATGTTTCACCCCAATTCCAAGTTCAAATGCGAAGGAATCGAGAGAAAACTTTAGTAAGACACTTGGATGAAATGAAATCCATGAAGTTATATTGTTTTCAGTATCTCGTCTTCGAATGGCGTTTTGAAACAAATCAATTTTATCGAGTGCGATAAAACGAGAGGCAAAATTGGCGACTTATATTTTTTCAATGTTCCCGACGTCGTTGGTTGTCGAATGTAAAGTGAGTGATATAGTTAAATCTTTGTTTCACCTTGAATCTTGAAATACAGAACAGTGCAACGTGGATCGCTATTTTACCAGAAATGATTGTGAAGAGGATCTGAATTGTGAAAAGGTGATTGGCACGATCTAGCAAGTTCTCTTTTAGCCACACCAATGATTTTCATGTTCATATTATTGGAGTGTTCCAAAAGTTTTTAAAAAAAAATGGAAAATAATTTTCTCAACTGCCAAGAAATAAATCGAGTACCGCAAACCGGCGATGAATTGAGCTATCACTGCACTTAAGTTTCAATAAATGTGGCAGTGATATTATTACACTTCCCAGGAAATACGCTCTTTGATTATACATCACAAAAATCACCTGTTCTGAGTTTCTCTATAGCGGGTGGATAAAAATCTGTGTATTGTCTTCTGTGAGAGAAGACAATATATGCAATTTGAACGCTCTCACAACCTTCCGAAACGCATTGCATCATTACGAAAATCGCCATTTCCCACAATTTAAAAAAATGAAAATTCGCGAATTTCGCTGCAATAATAGATTGAGGATATTCAGTAATATTTATTACTTGAGGGGTATCGATTTAAATAAGATTGCAAAAATCAAAAACGAAAAAGTCTTTCCTCTGGAAATAATTGAAAGTGAAAAGAGTTGACCTACATACAGTAGCGTGCAAAAGGAATCAAAATTTGAATGGCTATAACTTCTTTTGAAATTGTGATATAGACCCACGATTTGAAGCATTCAATAGTCAATAAATAGGATAATAATCACTTGTTATTGAATCGCCCCTTGCTCTAGGTATGATCTTTTGGCGAAATTAATGCGTATACGATATATCGAAAAAAGTACAAGTCTCACATGGCATTTTATCACAAGTTCAAATGTCTCGTTCAGTTAGCACTACCTCAGGTGTACACAAACCACTTTGTGACACATTGAGTCATTTAAAATAATGTCAGCAGAACTATTTTCCTAGACATCCAAAAATTCTGAAAAATGGTGCTATTTTTGTTCTGGTCGAGCTACAGTCACAAAAGTTTTTATGATATGTCAGTACAAACAAACACATCACAGGTTGTAAGTTGGTCCTAGCTTGGGTAGAAAACCAAGTTTAAAATCAAACCGATCGTTGGCGCTTCAATTACGCAAGCGTCTATTGAACTCAAATGCGTTCAATTGAGTGAGTTAATCAGCACTGATTTGATTGAGAACTGAAATTATTGACAACATAATTTTGAGAGTGCACTCACTGCCAAGATCCCTGGCCAAATCACAAAGACTTCGGCTCTAAATTCACGAAATCAGAAAAGTGGAACATGTGCTCAAAATTCTCGGCAAGTTTACTCATAATGTTAAAAAATAAAACAGTATTCCAGTGTGGCACGAACAGTCGAGCAGTAATAAACACGAATAATCACGGCCCTGAATTTGAGTATGCAAAGATTGATCAGGGAGTTACAACTTGGAAGGTGGATGGAGTTGAGGAATCAACCACTGATGGAGTGAAGTGTGAAAGTGAGATGAAATATATATATAATATATATTTTTTTAAATCAATTTAGAATTGTGCACGAAGGAATCGAAATTAGAAAGCACGCAAACGACATATTTTGCACAAAAGTTTTCAATTTGATTATCTCCTAACTGTTAATGCCACTATTGTAGCTCGTCATCGTGGAGGACTTTCCTCATGCAAGTTGTGGTGATCGAAAAATGTATTCAAGACATACCGATGGAGCTTTGGTTTGTTTCTTCACGGCTATTCAATAGACGAACATAATATCCTTTTTTCAGACCGAATTATCTGAGGGTCTGAAGTGCAATAGAGAGAAAGGAACCTGGAATGTACCAGCCGGTAGCAATATTCACTGTCATTATGGATGCGATATCGGGAAATACTACAATCCTCAAGTTTGCGGAACCGACAACCAATGCCAAACGTTCAGTATAGAAAGTGGTTTTTAATAATTCCATTTTCAAGCCCATCAAGTCACAAGAAGGAATAGTAAGTTGCCCAGAAGGTTACGGCATGCAAGTGGACTTTGGTTCCCAGTAAGCATACACAAATGATCCCTGCACTAATATTTTATTTTGCAAAGGACCACTCCTTCTGGATGGAAAGACGTTTCAACCATCAAATGCGACAATCAGCGATTCACGGTTTCGGATCCTTCAATCACATCTAATCCATTTCCACTCGGAATTCACTGTATTAAGAGACCAGCTCCATTATTTTTCGCCTAAGTCCGGACATTCGCCAGGACTTTCGATTCAGGCCTTCATACTAGCATCATAGAAGGACACAGTAACCTTGATTACAAAAGTACACAAATTGGCATGCCTCGACTCTAACGCGGCCCGCCAGGTGCTTGCAAAGGTTGAAAAATTGCCAAAAACGTGGTTTTCATAACTTCTTAACCGAACAAGTTAGATCCGAAATTCTTTTTTCTTTATACTGGTCTTCTCTAAAAACCAAAATAACACTAGAAAAGTTCAGTTTACTTCGACTCTAAATATGATTTTTCAATCAAAAAATGCATATTTTGCCTAATATCACCACTTGTGTATCAATTCCGCCCCTTGCTCACTATCACAAATTGTAGCTTGTGCAATGCTGAGACCAATATGCTTTGCTTTTTGAAGTTCTCAGTTTTCAAAGTGACGAAAAAAATAAATCGAATCCAAAAAATGGCCGTTTTTCACAGTTTTTCTAGCATAACTTTTTTCTTTCGTTGTTTCACGAGCTCTATTTAGTAAATTCGGACTCTACTCACAAAACTACGTCGGAATAAATTATAGTCAGATTTTTCCTAGAAGAAAAATTTTCAACTTTTTTCAGACCATTCATGGTCATTTTTTGGTCGAAAAATTAAAATCTCAGAACAATATGACTATAGGAGTTTCAGACGTATTTTTGCACGTAGAGAACGATTTTCACTACTAGAGGTGACCAAAATGCAAAAGAAAAAAGTTATGTATAAAAATCCAAAAAGTTGCAGCTTTTTGGGCATAACTTTTTTCTATCTCATTTTGGTGAGCTTTAGTATGCAGAATCGGTCTCTACGTGCAAAAATACGTCAGAAATACTTATAGGCATATAGTTCTGAGGTTTCAAAAATTTCGACCCTCGATACCGGGGTCATGAAAAAGTTGAAATAAAATTGCTTCAGAAATTTCTTACCATAAGTATATCTGACGTATAATCGTGCGATTAGTGAAAATTTTTGGTTTAGAACTCATCATATCACCAGAGGAGAAAGTTCTGCTCGATAATATTGGTAAAAGAGCATGACCCCCGTATCGAGGGTCAAAAAGTCGAAGTCTCAGAACTATATGTCTATAGGTATTTCTGACGTATTTTTGCACGTAGAGACCGATTTTGCATATTAGAGCTCACCAAAATGAGATAGAAAAAAGTTATGCCCTTAAAGCTGCAACTTTTTGGATTTTTATACATAACTTTTTTCTTTTGCATTTTGGTCACCTCTAGTAGTGAAAATCGTTCTCTATGTGCAAAAATACGTCTGAAACTCCTATAGTCATATTGTTCTGAGATTTTAATTTTTCGACCAAAAAATGACCATGAATGGTCATGAAAAAAGTTGAAAATTTTTCGTCTATGAAAAATCTGACTATAATTTATTCCGACGTATTTTTGTGAGTAGAGTCCGAATTTACTAAATAGAGCTCGTGAAACAACTGGCCAAAATGCTAAAAAATAACAGAGCCGGTCTCTTAATAAGAACATCGACAGTTTCTTTGTTGAAAGTGTGAAACAGAATTGTGATCAGAATGATGAAGTGTGCGAAAAGGTTGAGTTTTCATCGTGAATACTAGCGAAAGAAGAATTATTTCAGCCAAAAAACTGCAAATCGCTTACATGTAGCAAAGACCTGTTTTTACAGTGAGATTCACATTATTTTAAATGGTACCAGATTTTATTTATCAGAATGACACACGACGGAAATCAATGGATGGATCTGCAGTCAGCAAAATGTGATTCCGACAAATTCACTACTGTGCTTAAAACCGGAGGAAATGTTATAACTCAGCCTAAAAGGATCAGATGTGTTCGACGTAGTGAGTGATTAAAGTTTTAGTTTTTTTCTTCTTGTATTTTTTCTAAAACAACTTTTAAAAAATTAAATATTCCATTTCTTTTCAGAATGCGCGTTCTTCATGAACCCTTGCACAAACTGTCCGGGTACACCTTTTACGGCTTCTGAAAAATGGGATCAATGCTCCGAGTTCTTTGTATGATAATGTCAGCAATCGCAAAATTTATTCGTGATTTTTCAGTGCGGAAAGCATACTTGCACCATTTTTGTAAATCATTTGACTCAGACACAAATAGATAACGCTAAGCTGATTTGTAAATCGGTCACGAACAACATACCAACTTGGAATGTTGAAGGAATGACAATAAATGTAGAATCCGCAAAGGTGGAATGCAAAAGTAAGAAATTGGATTACAGTGATTGATTTAGAATTGTGCACACTAATTTCTCCAATTCTAAGCACATGCTTGGAGAATGACGGTTACTGTGAGAAGGTATATATTTACCACTATTTATTTCGAGAAATTAATAATTACTGGTTCCTCTATTATCCCCCGTTCATCGTTCTATTTATACAAGCCCACTCGGGATAGAGTCTCCTCATTCGGTATCAACATTGAATTCACTACATGTACAGCCAGATTCAATTCTCTCCCTGTTAGATCATCTCGAATGTACTCTCAATTACCCGACTTTATTCGTACCGCACCAAATGTCAAGATTTTTAAACGTCGTTTAGGAAAGCACCCCCTCATTAATGACCTCTCTCAATCACAACAATAATTATCTCCATAATATTATTATATTCATTTTCTTGTTGCGCCAAGTGCGTAGATAAATTATAATTGCAGTTGGACTTGAAAGACGACAAACCAAACACTTGTGTAACCCCAAGTAGAAAGATGCTCTACAAAACGGCATCTGAACATGTACGAGTTCTTACAAACCTTGGTATAACACATGTTTTCTAGGTCGAAATATCCAAACTGGAGTGCAACCCCGCCAATGGTAAATGGAAGGCGACAACCGAAGGAGGGGAGATACTTGGGCAAAAAGGAATCGATGTATATTGTCATGATGCATGTGTTATCGAAAATTATTACATAAACGAAGATTGCGCAGCTGATGAAGAGTGCAAACCGGTACGAACTTGAACTTTCCATCGGTTAAATATTGATTTTTTAAACTCTTATTTCAGTTCAAGTCGGGCACTAAGAACTGTGATAGTGATTACGGGTTGCAAGTGAACTTCGGCTCTCAGTGAGTATTAGTGACTGAATTTTGCATAAAATACGTATATTTACAGGAATCCCAAAGTCTTTACCGACGTTTTGAGTGTCTCTTGTGCCAAATATCGATTTGAATTTGTACCCAAGAACAATGCACAAATCGACACTCCAAACGGAATTCGATGCATTCGCAAGAGAATAGAAAATTTCTTTGACGGAGATGACTGCGAAAATGGGACAGGACAATGCGAAAAGGTAACGTTTACCTAAGAAAATGTTCAATATCAAACCAATTCAGCCTACGAATTGTTCTTCGCTTCAGTGCGAATCGCAGTGGAATTTACAGTGATTATTTTCTCAGCCATGAATGTATGAAATCTTTGCAGATTAAAATCTCTCACAACTAAATGGGCTGATGTAAAATCGCTCCGATGCGATTCAGACAAGTTCACTGGCAAAGATCACAATGACGTGAAGAAACTGACCAACATTAGATGTATCAGACTCAGTGAGTGAAGAATACTCTTTTTGTGAACAGTCAATCCTTTATCATCACAGTTTTGAATCTTTCAGAGTGCTCGTTCTGCTCAAATCACTGTCCCAATTGTCCCATGGCAAAATTCACTAACTCTACAAAATGGAATGAGTGTGCCACATTCAATGTATGTTTTTTTTAGAAATAAATATTTATTTTTTTCAACATTTGTAGTGTGGTGTCAATAGTCAAACAGTGTATGATGAACAACACGATTCACTTACAAATGCACGCCTAGCATGCGAAGAAGTTACTAAAAATGCCGGAGTGATGTGAAAAGTGGACGAAAAATCATTTATTAACGTCCAGGGTAATGTGAAGTGTGAAAGTAAGTGCAATTATTATTGTATTTACCCTTTATTATGTTTTCCAGTTTCATGCGAACTCCAAAATCCACTCACAACCACTTGTAGTGAGATGAAAAATAATACAGCCTGTGATACGGTTGGGTATAGCTGCGCAATTCGTATGTAGAGTAAATGTTTCAGTTAAAACCAAAAGTAGAAAACAAAGGAAATGCGGTTAAATGCAGGAAAAGCATGTTCTACAGAACGAAAAGCAAAGCAGGGGTAAGTTAGCAACAATTTATTGAAAAATATTTTTAAAACAACGTTCCAGGTTGGAATACTCGACATTTATTGCAATACGGCCAACGGAACTTGGATTGCAAAAAGGGCGAAGGATAATCAATTGGTGCCTGTAGAGAAAGGAAGCAATGTCTACTGCTATGAGGGTAAATGCTTGAAATAAGAACATTTTTTTTTAAATGAACATGATATTTAAAGGTAAATGTGAGACTGATCATATCTTTACTTCTTGTGATAACGATAAAGGCTGTTTGCCAGTGAGTTTCTATGATTTTTCCATGAAAGTTCATTCTTTTTTTCTCAGTGGAAAGCCGATGGAAATAAATATACCTGTAAAGACGAAGCTACTTTCTGGTAAAATAATAGGGTGCACTGTTCCCTGATTTATAATACCATTTGAGCTCTAAAACATCGTCCTCCAATTGGGGTCAAATGAAAATGTCGGGTGATAAGGATGTCAAAGAAATGGAATGTTTGGCTGGAAGTATTGTCTATGGCGGGGAGACGTTGAAACTCGATCTTCAAGTGAGCTGCAGAACATCTCGTGAGTTTTCAAAGTATATTTTAAAAATATATATATATATTATAATGCAAATGTCTCATTATACGGATTTGAAGCAAAGAAACGAATCCGACTGTGGCCTTACTTTCTTGGCCTTACCTTCTTTCTGCTTTTTATCGTAGTCATTATTGCCACTATTTTCCTCCAAGTCACTGGACAAGGGTGGCTCCATACAATGTCAGAGAATATTTTTTATAAGATAAAAATAACATGATAATTGTTTTAGCGTTATCGATTATATTGGTGCTAAAAGAAAGAAGACTAGAAAGTGAGCTAGGACTCCGAAAGATTTTACGAAGTCACCTACTATTCGTTCGACCAATGCTCAGTCAACACCGAATAGATCTCCGGAGAAAATCACGAAGAGAGAAGCACAGTGAGCTTTATTTTTCAATAACTTGATTTTTATCAGTTATCGAATTGATTTTTTAAAAAATATATAAAATGATTTTTTTTTAAAATGTTATTGAAATAAAATGATTATAAAATAGTAAATCATAATTTCTCAGCTCTCCACAGTCCAATTCAAGCATCGAATCAATGAGGAAGGAAATATCAAATTGAGCAAGGAACCCAATCCCAATGTGTACGAGATCTAGCTCTCCATTCTCATTCTTCTCCCTTTTTCATCTCCGTTTCAAAGTGACTCTGAGTGTTGATCATTCTTCAAACACCTAAAAAATACATCGCAAAGCGAAACTAAATATTGACGATCGGAATAGATAAAATAATTCTGATATTGTTGTTCATTCACTGAGTTGACTTTTGCTGATTGATATGCGCCGATTAATGTTTCCGATTCAATACATTACATCTTGTCGATTTTGATACAAATGGTCGAGAAAATTAAATAATTCAATTGACTATCCTTTCGTTCAAAACGTTTCAAGGAACACTAGCTCTATAGCTTGCGCCTTTCATCATCCATTGGTGCAAAGTGCTTGGGCGTCGGAAAGAAAGTTCACACCGCTTTTTAGCCCCCATCAACTGTTGTGATGAGTCATTAGGAGAGGGCTCAATCCTTGAATCTTGAGAGTTTCAAGACTCAGTCCGACTCAAACCACGTTGTCTTTCATTTCCACCAGATTTGTATGGCGCCTATGAATCAACTGTTTTTCAGTATGTATTCCCCTCGAACCCTCATCTTTCTGCTCCCACTGTTCGTTATTTCTTGCGCTTGTACATGTCGTGACAAGGGATCGGAAGCCGTGTATTGCAAGGCGGAATTCGGTGAGTTTCATCATCTTATTAGACCAAGAAGTGCCAAACTTAGGGGATTACTCATTAATCTTCGCCTTCGACTGGTATAGACCTCAAAACGTGAAGAAATTGCGTTACAAAAATGAAAGTTCAACGAGCATGCCCAGTATAACGGTAGTGCTATTTCATACGATTTTAGAGGATATAGAAATTTGTCGATGTGATTGCAGTCTCGAAGGTCAAAGTGGATCAAGTATACGAACTGGCCAAGAACAATCACACCTACGAGATTCTTTACACCGTCAAGCATCTGGCAACTTTCAAGGTTTTTTCTTCACCTTTTCTTTAAATTTCAATTTGAAATAAGCAATTTCTCAGCCCAACAAAACGACCCTCTTCGAGGAGATTCGAACCAATGCCCATGAGAGCATGTGTGGATTCAGACTGAGGAAGGGAGAGGAGGTCCTTCTTGCCGGTGAGAGTTTGATCGTAAACTAACTTCTTTAGATGCACAATAACCGAGAGCTGATTTTTTCTCTTTCACACTCCAAAAGATACAAGAGGCAGCCATTTTGGCTAGTAATTCATGAGTAAAAAACAAATGATAAATGAAAAAAAGATTAAAATTTTCAGGTGAGATGACCGCCTGTGGCTTCCTCCGCATCGATACGTGCAATAGAATCGACCCCGCCTTCGACACGAACAAATTCAAGCAGATTAACTGCTCCAAACTCGTTGTCATCTAACAATGCCATGCCGTAACTTGAGTCCTCCAACCACCCTGGAAAAGGGCTATAAAGACATGTCATAATTTGTCTCAGCACATTTCTCATTGTGTTTTCACTGGTATTTTAACCAAAAAATGCCATTATTCTGGAATGATTTTGTTTCATTCAACTTCAAACTTGTTGCTGGACATGCTTGCTGGCAATATGCCTCTGGACAGCTCACAATTCTTCTATGATCTTCTCTAGTCCATTTCCTCTCGACTCGTCTCATTCGCTCGACGCAATCTCGTCAAACGAAACGATTCTCCGCGCCAGAAGTCAGGGGCCTCGAGTCTCGGCATAATGGGATTTGCTCCTCTTCCCTCGCGAGGGAAGAGCGCGGGAAGAGGGAGAGGGGGTGGGAGGAGAGGGGGAGGGAGAGGGGGGGGGGAGGGGAGGAGAGGAGCGGTCTAAAGCCCCCTCTATTCCCCCGCTCAGTCTTTCTCGTCCGTCTCCCCTTTCCTCCGTCCCTCTATCCTTCCTGCTTTGCCTCCCCCCACTACAGCCCATCGATTAAAGCCAAAACCAACAGAGAAACGAAAGTTTTTCGCTTGTTCGGCCCGTTCCAGTCACTCTTCTCGGCGACTGCTCGCGTTTCTGCGACGTTTAACGCGTTTTTTTCCCTCATATTTCTGGGTTTTCGTCAGTGTTAATACTGTGAACGATGAATTATCGCGCCTTTTCCACACAAAACAGGCAAATGTTCTAAATTTCTCTTGCTTCTTTGCTCTAATCGAACATCATCCATTAGCTGGACAAACAGAAGGAAAGGGTGTGAGAAGTCACTCAGCTCAATTCACACGCTCTTTTTCTGCACGATCTTGCTCTCCTTCCCAGATAATGGAAATTTCGTGCTTCGTGGGCCTCAATTATTCCAATTTTCATCCTAACAACCAAATGCAATTCATAAACACTTCTGCAATTATGCTTTGTAATGCTAACCATCCTCCTCATAACTAGGCGAGAAATTCTAACTGGATCTTTTATTGATTTTTTTGACTATTTATTAGTATTATTTGCATTTCGATACCATACGCACTTGTCAAATCAGAACTTGATTCAGATATATGAACAACTCATGAACTTACGCGCAATAATTAATAATTCATTTTTGCATTATATTCTTCATGCTTTTAAACTTCTTCTTCAAGCAGTTCTTCTACCAGGATGAACAACTCTGGTTATTCGAATCGGTCGCGCTCCCGTTCCAAACAGCCAGTGTACACGAGCGACAAGAGAGCGAGGCTGACGCAGAGGGATAATAAGAAGTTAGTTCACAGTTTCATTTTTTGTATTTATTCTTTGCGAGGAAACTTTGCAAGAACTGACTCCGATATCCGTAACTGACTATTAGCTTTGGTTGAAACATAACTTGTATGGGCCGCAATTTCGACCGTCACCTCAAAGAACAAGCTCGAATTAAATTTGCGATAAAGATCATGGAGGATAGGCCACAGTTCTAAGAGATCAAAGATCAATCAATCTCCAGATGGCTGCGTCTGCTCACAGTCTTCGGCTACGTGGCTTTCGTCTCCGCGCCGGCCATCTCCCTCTCCGTCTACTACACCATGATCTGGGACCCGATGTACATTGAGAAGGTGAGACTCTAAGGAAAACTTAGCGGTCTAGAAACTAACTGGGTGAGCATAATGAAGAAGATGATTCGGAATAAACACATAGTGATAGTCTAGTTGCTTCTAATCGCTATCTTTCTGAATATTCACGATGATCTGGGTCCCGATGAACATTGAGAAGGTATGGCATTGAAGAAATTGGCCATCACGGGCTAGAGAAAACATACCCTACTCAATGTGACAGAAAAAACATTCTTGGTATTATGTGGAGAATTCTGCTTTTCGATCAATAGGAGAATTCGATATAATTGATATTTTTCTCTTGCAGCACAACGTCACTCGACAAGCCGCGCTCGACCACAAACTGGCTCAGAACAAAAATAAGAGGTGATCAAATCATTCCTTCATTGTCTGAAAGATTAGCGAGGTCGGTTCACCAAAATGAGTTTCAATTAGTGTTCAAAGCTCGAGATACTATGACATCTCTAGTCTTCTTCTCTCGCACGTTCTTATCAGAAAAAATATTAAAACTAATTTAGTTTGACTTCAGATCGTTCCTCGAACCCATCATTCCTCCCGCGGAGGAGAAAAAGTGCGCCTGCGAGAAGGAAACGCCGAAGATCTTGGAAGCCCCAGTCAAGGAGATCAGTTTGGAGACGCTGCTGAAACAACGTGGGTGGTTTGATGACTAGGGTTCATACGTCAAATGAGGTCACGCCTAGAATTTTTTTGCCGACATGCCTAAACACGCTTACCGACGTGACCTACTCGATGCTATCGATTTTTACCATACATTACGCCGTTTTTCGATTTTTACCATACATTACGCCATTTGCCGAGTCTTGCCGAAATGCCGACGTGCACTCTCGATTTTTCGAGACCCATTGCTAGGGTTGGTCATTCAAGGATTGATACTCTTCATTTCGTGCCACCTGTGAAAGAGACCTGTGAGTGAAATTAGTAGATTCATCCTTGAATTGTCAAAAAGAAGAAAAACCCCTCTCCTCATTTCGCACACTATCTCGTCGGGTAGAGAAACGAGAGAGCAGGCGATTTGAGGATAGTCAAATACTGATTTACCGTAACTCATCTGATTGAAGCGAGTGTTTAGTGATACTCACAGTTCTTACAGGAGTCAAATCTAACTAAATGGTATTGTTTTCCCTCCTACAGGAATATCACGCCTCTCATTTACTATTCGAGCTGCCAGTAGGAATAGACCTAAAAGTCGAGGTTGAGATGTTTGTGGTTTTGGGCACCTCTAGGCATACCTGAGCGGTCCCCAAAGTATCACATCCCAACATCCATTCCGGGGGTCATGGTACCGGGGTCGGTTCCATGCGGTCCCATTTCAAAGCCTTTTTCTCGGCTTAGGAGCATTTTGGGGATAAATATTCATTAGAGTGATCACAGCTAATTTCCCATGCTCTTTCTAGCTAAACAATCCGATTGTCCAAATTTCAATTTTTAACAGAGCTTCATTCAATGCGACTTTTCTCAAAAGTGTAGGCAAAGGAGGTGCTGAAATTTTGACAGGCTATAGAACTTGGCGTTACCTTTCGAATGAGTGGTTTACGCTGGCTAAAGAGGGGGAGTTGTGAGAGTTGTGACCTCTGAAGCGCGCGATATGATTTGAAGTTAATTTCTTTATTTAATTCCACACAGCGCTCTTCGCGCTGCGCCGGTCGGAATGATTGGAATAATCACGAATGCACGAACAAAATGAACTTCAAATCATCTCGCGCGCTTCAGAGGTCACAACTCTCACAAATCCCCCTCTTTAGCCAGTTCCGACCGGCGCAGCGCGAAGAGCGCCGTGTGGAATTAAAAAAAGAATTAAATTTCAAATCATCTCGCGCGCTTCAGAGGTCACAATTCTCACAAATCCCCCTCTTTAGCCATCGTAAACTACTCATTCGAAAGGTAACGCCAAGTTCTATAGCCTGTCCAAATTTTAGCACCTCCTTTGCCTACACTTTTGAGAAAAGTGGCATTGAATGAAGCTCTATTAAAAATTAAAATTTGGACAATCGGATTGTTTAGCTAGAAAGAGCATGGGAAATTAGCTGGGGTCACTCTGCTGAATATTTATCCCCAAACTGCACCTAAGCCGAGAAAAATGGCTTTGAAGGGGGATCGCATGGAACCGACCTCGGTACCATGAGCCCCGGAATGAATGTTGGGACGTGATACTTTGGGGACCGTTCAGGTATGCCTTGAGGTGCCCAAAACCACGAAAATCTCAACTTCGACTTTTAGGTCTATTCCCGCGATGACTCATTTTAGCTCGAATAGTATATTAGTGTGGGATAAATGGAAATATTGACTCGGGGGCAGCTCATACCATAGAACGTTGATGCTGTGATAGGTATTCATAGTTCTTTGTGATCTACACAAGACGCAAATCAGTCACTGGTAGACACCCTAATAAACACGGCTAGCAAAGCATAAATCCGAGGCGTCGTTCTTATGGTCTGTCAATCATAGGAACCTTCAGAGATGATCAACAACCACAGCGTGTCACACTGATTGATTACCTCTCTTTAATGCTCTTTCGATCATTCGCGTCACAATGACTGCAAAATGTGTAAATATCGACTCAATAGTGGTTCGATATCGGCATTTCCTCGACCCTGGGCTAACTGCAGTGGTGTTGGTTCGGTTTTCTGCTCTCTCTATTTCGCACACTCTCTCGTCCGTCTGACTAGCGAAAGATATTGCGAACTATGGAGAGGCAAAACCGAAATGGCAAACTTAGTTCACTGCCTCCATTCACTCCGATATCGATATTTATTATGGAGAAAACGCGCACAATCATGATATTGATGGAATTTCGGAACCCGACTCTCTTCATGTTGCTGCTTTCTCGTTTCTCTGACCTAAGATCGATCATGCCACGCGAGGAGAATCGCTTCATAGCTTATAATAACCTTTAGAGATGATCAACGATCATAAACACAACGTTTCAGGCTGATTATTGCATCCCTTTGATCCTCTTTTCATTCTTCGGGTCACAGTGCATACAAAATGTGTAAATATCGAGCCAATAATGATGTTTCCCCGCCACTAGGTTCACTGCCTCCAATCATTCCGATATCTATGTTTATAGTCGAGAAAATGCGCACATTCTTGATAGTGATGGCAAATTTTAACCCAACTTTCCTCAATTTGATCCCTATCTTGTTTCTCTGACCTCCGAGTGATATCGCGGAGAGCCGTTTCAACCCTAGTTCGTGTGATGCAATATATGATAACCAGCGGTACGTCGGGGGATACCACTGGCGGGACTCACCGCTTCGCGGTGCGCCGTATTTCGCAATCGCAAAGATAGAGGGAGAGGGAAGGGGCGTTGTTTACATGTTTCCGATTTCGCAATCCGAACACACCGACAGACAGACGTTTGCGCTTTATTATATAGTATGGATGATTCCAAATCAGAAACGACTATTTATTTCCAATGCTCTCTCACGACGAGAGAACATGCAAATCGAGGAGATTCGATTTTCATTTTGCCATCGCTAATGCAAAGCTATTACAGATGAAGCCGAGCGAGACGTGTCAGTTTCTTCCGAAGCCGAGCTCCTCTCCTCTTCGACAGAATCGAAATCGGCAGAATCGCATGAAGTCTCGCCGAAATTGACCCCTGCAGGAGCTTGACACTGCTGACAATACGTCTCTTCATTCCTAAACAGTAATAGTGGCGTTGATAAGCCCGTGCCTATCCAGATTACCACTTTTTGCGCTGTTTTTTCTCTCGCATTTCTACTCTTCGATTCCGACTCTTTGACGTGGTCATACCGCAAAATGTTTTATGAGTGCCAATGGTTTTGGCACTACGAAAATCGGTGCTTTGTGTAGTTTCGTGTCTCTCTCAACGCATGACTTGTGACTTTTTCAGCAATAAAAATGAATAAAATATTCATACATTTTCACATTTTAATGTATCGTTTGTGGTTGTGCCGATCGCCACAAAGAGACGAGATGTGTGTGGTTGATACGAATTCGACCGGAAGGGAGCAAAAACAGGGGCTTAGCAGGAGACAAAGAGTCATAAGAACCTTCATCTTGTCTCCAAAAATACGAAGTCGACACAGATCCTGAGTATCTTATCTGAGTGATCCGACGGGATCATTGATACCAGGTTTGATAAGATTCCTTGTGCCCCTACCACGATTAACTTGGCACTAGTTATGGTCAGCTACAAGCTAGGGCTCTCTTCACCACTATGCTTTCAAAGATTATAGACTCAGAAGAGCGTTTTATTGGCCTGCTCTATCTGAAACGATCAGCGTTATGTTGCTCCCCTCTCGTTTTGATCTTTCCTAGCTGAGAACGTCTCTCTTTTGTTCACGCATTCTCTCGCTGATACGAGAGGACGCCCTGCATTGGGCATTAGGGATACACTTTAAGTTTTCACTCTCTCCATTTTGCACATTATCTCGCTGAGAGTGTGCAGAATTAGGAGAGTCGAATACCGAAACGACATTACCTATGCCCAAGGATACCGACTGTCCACGTGAAAGACCCACGATTGTTGACCATCCTGGAACACTTCCAACTCGTTACTTTGATCTTCCTTCCTAGAACTGTTCGAAATCGTAATCGCGCACTTTCCACGAACTGTGCAAAATCTCTGCCCAAAATAATCACTATCACGCTCAATGAGGACATTTCTCAACTGTTATTACCATTGCTGATTCTTCTACCCTCCCTGACATTTAGCGATGCAGTTTCCATCTCTCCTTTCCACACACTCTCTGATCATGAGAGTGCGTTCTGAATGGGGAGAGCTGAGTACCGCAACAGCATCACTACTAGAGTCCGCAGGCTGATATTCCAAAATTGCCCACACGTAATCGTTAATGGGCTCATTTTGTATTGTGTAGTCTACTAGGCCTTCCTTTCACCCCGTTCGTTCCTTCGACCCCTACCTAATCCCGAATATTGATAGAGAACACTGATGGCGGTTCGGGTCTCCACTCTCTTGATTCTGTACTCTCATTTGTGTGGATGATCGGCGAGAGACAATACTAAATCGATAGAGCAAAACCCGATATCGAGGCATTCGAGTAGAGGGGGGAGACTCCTTATCGGTTATCATTGTTGATTGCCTCCTCTCAGTCCCCCTTCCCTCTATCTTATCACTCCCAGTGTCAGGACCACAGCGCTCCATACGCTGGACAGGAAGAAGACACGGCTTGGAGCTGAAAAGGAGATCGAAGAGGAGGTACCATGGAGATTGCGAACAAGGTTGGTGAGCGTTCCGAAAAGTATGTAATCTGCCCGCACGTTCTCTCGTGTTTTGACTGGCTAGAGTGAAGGTAATCATGGGCGCCTTGTGTTGACGCCCCAGAAAACGGCAAAACACTGACGTGAGTGGTCAAGAAGCAGACGTTTTCTTCCCATTATGCGTGTTTCTCTGAACCAGCAGAGCAGAACGCGTAATGAAGAGTATTGCTGATAGCCGGAGTCTAGACTTCGTAGATGCCAATTACTCCTCTACTCTATTTTTGAACACATGTTCGAAGCCATGTCAGCTAGAGTAGGTTAGATGAACTTCTGATGCTATAAAAATCACATTTTTTAGCCAAATTGGCAACGTATTTTGAAAAGCCCCGCTACTTCCACTTGTTTTTGCATCTTCCATTCTTCTCTCTGACCTCTCGGAAACGCGAGACATCTGGCGCGATATTTTGAAGAATTCTAGATGAAATCGGATCCTCTACCCCAGTATGCTCAAAGCACCCATCTATCTCTATCTGTCTCTCTCCGTCTCAACACCTCCCCCATTCTTTGCTTATCCTCTACGGCGCTGCCCTTTCCGCATCCCTCTTTCCCTTCCTCTCCCTCCTCTTTCTTCCCGCATCTCGTCCCCCCTGTCCACTCATCTGTCGCTCCCCTCTCCTCCTCCCCACACACTGAAAGAGTATCCCTGGCGACTGCACTGGGAGTGCGAGAGGAGGTGGCTCCGCCCGCACTATATTAGTTGTGCCCGGAGTGTGCCCGAATCCGCCGGCTATTTGACGGCTCTGGAAAGACGGATGGTTTCGACGGCCATCCTCGGGTCTGGCTTGGGCAAATGGCAGGCAACCCCTTGGCAGATACGATGGTTCTTCTTCGTGTTCGGAATGGTCTACTTTCTCGAGTCGATCGGCGGCTTTTACATGACGAGGTGCGTGTTTTTCAGTAATCTTGAAATTCATCTAGGTTTCACGTGGAAAATGCTGTAAAAATTGTTTGCTCACAAACGGTAATGGAAATGTTATGTTTCACAGTCTTCATTTCAGTCTTTGGGGGTAATACTTTAGCAATACCGTGCAGAGAACTAAGAGCAACGCAATCACATTTTAAAAAAATGATAAAACTAAACTATTTCATCTGTTTCGTTGATCCTTCTCCGCAATCAGATGCGAGATCTTGCACCATCGTGTAATGTCTCCTGGCGATAGATCAAACGTAGCGCCTACGGAAATAAAATCAGATCATTGAGAATTACACTGGTTCTGCATCAACGAAGCACGTGTTTAAAACTGGCTGTTTTGCATCAAACCACTGATTTTTTGGATAAATAAATACGATTTTGAGACAAAATTCCGAATTTCAGTGCCGTCGTCTTCATCGAGAAACAGTTCAACATTCCCTCCCGACTCTCGGGAACGATGGTGTCGGCCGGTGACTTCGCCTACATTCCCGTCATCATCTTCACCTCGTATTTTGGCGGACGAGTGAGTCTTTCAACCCTAATATAAACGAAGGCTGAGCGTTCTCTTCTGAAAAGCAGTCTGTGTTTACTGGTGATGCAAAGCTGTGAAACCTCTAGCCTCAGGTGCAAGTCGGTGCAATATCCCCACGCGCGACAGTGTATTCTTAGACTAGAGGAAATACGGCGCTTTGCAGGGCGAAAGTGCTTCTGCACTTGCTGTTCCCTGTTTTCCGTGTTCTCTCAAATTGCAACATCGAATTTACGTGCCTTTCTTATTTTTCGCATCTGTATGACTCACTCGCCTCATCCTCATGTTGTCTCAGCCGAGTGAATTCAACGCCTGGTCTCTGCTAGGGATGCAATTTCGGTGCTGACTCTCTCCATTCTGCACAATATCTCACCGGTCAGAGAAACAAGAGAGTGCGCATAATGAAGAGAATCGAAAACAAAAACGACATCACCAGAGTCTGCCGTTTCTGTCACCACTGAGCTTAGTGTGCGAAACTAGAGCGTTTTCGCTTAGGAAAACGCTAAGGCACATCTCTACGAAACAGAAGCAACGTCAAAACACGAAGAAGATAGCATGCAACAACTCGAAATATTCAGGGAAATCGAGCCAAATGGATTGGTGCTGGCTGTATTCTCATCGCGATTGCCAACTTTCTAATTGCGTCTTCGAATTTCTTGTTCCCGAGGGCCGACTACGAGCATGATCTGCTGAGCATCTCGGCTGGACTCTCGAACAGGGTGGACAGGTGGGAAACCTACTTTAAAATGCCAAAAAAACGTCTATCAAGTTCGACACAAATTTATCTTTATTATTTATTTTGTATTATTTTCTCTCAGCTGGAGGCAAAGAATGATCCGAAGTTCCCGGTGATCTTAATCTTTGGTCTCTGAAACTCAAGACAAACCGAAGGTGGCACTATTCTCAACGAAACACAATCCTTGTGTAGTTTATGCTGATGCAAAGTTCGAACGAAATGAAGCTCGAGTGCGCGTTTTCCATAGTGCAATATCTCTGAAAGTGCACCCAAGCTAAAAGCGATAGAGAGGAAGCAGAATCAGAGTGACAAATGCCGCGTCGTTACGTGAAGTGGTGAGACGAGCATATGAAAAGAATCGGGAGAGGAAGCATATGTCCAAGGAAGAAACGAAAAGAAGAAGAAAAACACAATTTCAGGGTCGTCGCTTCCGAGTTCAATGGCACCGAATCGCCGGAGAGTGAGGTGAGATATAGGATTTTCAGAGAGTCGAAGACCGATTAGCAACTGACAATTGAAAGATGAGGGCCCATTGAAATATCAGTTGTAACGGAATTTCTTCACGTTGACACTGTTTTTCCTATGAAAAAAAGTAAAATTTCAGCGAAATGCCTTCACTCGAGCTCACGATCTGAAAGTGCTCACCGCCTTGCCGTACGCATTCTGTGATCAGGAAATCAACGGACTGCGAGTCGGGGTATATCTATCTTTTGGGTTCCTGAACAATCGAGATAATATGGAAAATGAACCTTCTTCCCTTCCCACATTGTCTCCTGGCACCTGTTGAGTGACCACCATTGATACACCTTACTGGTTAGAGTTTGAGCACATTTCGTAGTCTCTAGCGAAATGCGCCGCTGATAGCCGTTACTTTCTCTAGTTGGGACCTATTCCGATCCAGTCCTCTTTGTACCCCGAACATTAGGCTACAGGTTCCACACATTTGTGGCCGATTCCTTATCAACACTCGTGATCTGAGGGGAAATGATGCGCTGTGAGCAGAAAACATAAAAATATTAGAGGCAAAGAGTAAACTGCGAAAAGACCGGTACTAATCTTGGTGGAACTTTTGAATCAATAGGTACAAAACTTGGTGCGAAATCGATAGCACGAATATACCCTGTACACATATTTAAACAATACACACGCAAACTCTCTCAAAACCAAATATCTTGGGTATCGTCATCGAGAAAGAAATGGAACTGGTAATGATGCTTTTGCAGCAATCACAAGGAGAATGCGCCGCGAACCCGCCATCACTCGGCCCATTCCTGATGATCTTCGGTGGACTTTTGATTCTGGGAGTGGGTGAGTGAACAACTGATCGATTTGTTTGTAGTTTGTAGTTCGATAAATTGAGAAATTGTAGTTCGATACCGGATTAGATGACGGAATTGATGTGAGCCATCTTGCCTACTGAGATAGTCGAGATTGAACAAAAATAGTTGACCTACTCAAAAGAGCAGGGACTAGGAAGGGTGAGAAATGTCGGAAAAGCGGCTATGAGCAAAGTTCAAAGGGCACCAGTCAGAAAGCAGAAAATCGATGAAAGATTTCGTTGTGTTTCATCTTGATCGTAAATTGGGGATGTGGTTTGAAAATCAATGTACTTCAGAATCATTGCAAAGAAAACAATCAATTTGCATTGAGGAGGTCACACCTCTAAATTTTCTGTCTCGGCAAGTTCTTGGGATGGGGTGCAGGAATTAAATGTACTCAGAGATGAGGGATAACTACATGATAACTATTTTGCTTTCCTAATTCGTAATATGCAGGGCGCACGATGCCTTTCTCACTGGGTCTCCCGCTGATGGACGACAACGTGAAGAAGGCCAATCTGCCCGTTTACTTCGGTGCGTGGTGAACTTTCCTAATCTCAAACTTTGACTACCCGTGCAAGACATTTCACCGTTCTCAAGTATAATTTAAACCACAACGCTGTGAATGCTTGTAGTAGTTCTCGAAATTGTATTATCAGCTCGAAAATACTATGCATCGGAAAATATTCAATAATCTATGTTGCAGCCATCATGTTCTTCGCTAAAGTACTCGGGCCGGTTGTTGGACTTCTCATCGGCGGACAACTGAACAAGATCTTCTACAACTTCAATCGTGAGTTTTCTCCAATTCGTGTTCTTTATGGGGGAACATCCATGACTGAAACGACTAGCTTAGAAATTCGAATTGTCCTCTGAGCCAGCAGCATTGATTGATTCCTTTGGCTCTCCGTCGAGTGCGAAAACAAAACGTGAGAATGTTGATTCATAAGGACCGTATAGGGCAGGGGCTCAATTCAGCTTTGAAGGTCCTTTCTTCCCCGCTTGCTAGAATATGACGCGAAATCCCCACTCACCCCTCACCCAAGCTAAAGACAAACAAACGCTAGGACTGAAAGGGAGGCAAGGGGAGGCGAGGGAAGAGGGACTCTCTCAATTCACGGAAGCCCTAAAAGGGGTGTTAGCAACTGGTTAGGCATCAAAAGCTTGGTTATTCTTGAAATTTCGGTAGTTTGGGACGAGCTCCTCGCTGAATGTAGAGTGAAAAAACACACAAATCAACATGGCATTGCTGATCGACTGACTGTTAGATGTTTGATGCTGGCAATTAATCTATCATGAATTTGTGGCTGAAACTCTAAAAAAAAAACCTTTCAGCGCCCCAGGGTCTGACTCCCAAGGATCCTATGTGGATCGGTTGCTGGTGGCTGGGATTCCTCATCTTTGGCTTCCTCCTCTTCTTCCCCTCAGTTGCCCTCTACTTCTTCCCCTCGGACTCGATCGCGGCCACTAAAGAAGACGTATGATTTCCCTGATACCTTCACTTCAATTGTCGGGGAAAATGTATTAGAGCGAAAGGAATTCGACGAAATTTCCGATTGGCATTGGGAGCTACTTGATGTTTTTTTGGTCAAAAATAAAGGGATAAGAAAATCTGAGCTGTTTCAAATTTCGATGGATATTGCGTTTGTGAAACATACGAGAATGTGCTGTGGGAAATATTCCACGTAGACTCTCTGAATTAAAGTTCATAGAGATAGTAAAAAAAACATATTTTCCAGGTCGAACTCGAGAAGCTCAACGCCAAGAACGGAGATGCATCTCCTAAGAAGTGAGTAATTTCGAAAATAAATTTTTTAAAAAAACATTTAAAAAAAATATTAATAAAATAGGGAGGTCCTCCGTCTCAACCTCTACGACAAGCACAAGAAGGACCACGGTCATCTATCGGCAACCGAGGAGTTCAAAGGTCTGTATTAGTGATGACAAATGGGCATAAGAGGCAGTTTGCGTAATAGTCGGGAAAATGTACAATCGGTGGAAATGTGATTTTGAAAAAAAATGTTAAAAGGGGTTCTCGAAGGTTCTGAAAATCGTGATGTGCTTTATTTTGCACCATCTCGACCCGGACTGCATCCGGGCTACAAATCACGACCTTAATTTTTCTCAGGTTCCATTGAACCGATTGTTTTGAAAATTTGAGAGCACATGGAATCGACCATGGGGAATCCAACCATCATATTCGTGATTCCTCAAATGTACTCTTTTTCATTTTAATCTATACTTTTGAATATGAGGGCGTAGTGGAAGCCAATATTTGCTTCAAAAGATCCGCCTCATCACGAGGATCATTTTCAGTATTAATAGTGTGGGGTTTGAAGTTGACTAAATTAGCGCAATCTTCTATTTTTGTATCGATATTGTTCTTCCAAATCGCTAAGTTCGCGCTTTGAGTGAGGAATCAAAATTTATTCTCTCAGGAATTTGGGTGAATTTCATTTGCGGAAACAAAGGAGAAGGATCGAAAATGGGATGAAATTAATCTCATTCTTCATTTCAAATGTCGATTGCTCGGTGAAATTTAAACAACGCGTCACAAAATAGAAGTTTGCGATAATTTAGTAAACTTCAAACTCCACACTATCTATACGAAAAATGATCCTCGTGATGAGGCGGATGCAAGTCTTCTGATGCAAGTCTCGGCTTCCGCTACGACCTCATATCCGAAAATCATAGACTAAAAAGAAAAATAGCACATTTGAGAAACTTAGAATATGATGGTTGGATTCCCCATGGTCGCTTCCATACTCAAACGGCCTCATAAGACTCTCCTCGTTTCGCATGCTCTCTAGTTTCTCTGGTTGGCTAAAGATAACGTGAAATGAGGAGAGTAAGTTCCAGTTTGGCATCACATGTAAATATTAATATTGCCTTCATCGAAAATCTGAAGAGATTGTGATCCATTTTCCTTCGGTCTGTTTTTTTTTATTGAGGCGAAACCACGATGAAATCGAATTCAATTAGGAGTTTCTGGTTTGTCAGTTCCTTGAAACATGTGTCACCATTAGAGAGCCAAATAATCAGAAATCTGTAATTCCAGCCTTCCTGTCCACAATGTGGGAGCTGTTCCGTGTGCCGATCTACATGGGCTCGGTATTCGGACGAATTCTCGACGTGCTGGCATTCAAGGTCAGCATTTCAATTTGATTGTCAGGGAATCAATAACGGCCGGCCGTAACACTGCAAGATAGGGATTTAGTTACATTAAAATAAATGTTGTTAGACCTACTGTGAGGGAAATGAATGTGAATTGCATTCTGATGGGTAAAATATTTCGTTTCCAAGGTTTCTTCGAGGATGTTAGCCGGAACGACTCTTTTAATTGAATAATTTATTAAATCATCTCCTCAGGGATTCTTCGTGTTCCTCTCCAAGTACCTCCAGCTGCAATTCGACATGCCGCAGCACAAGATTCAGCAATATGTCGGTGAGTTGGCATCGCATGTCTTGTAATTAGTGATACAATATATATTCAATTTTGACAATGAAAAGCCACTACTTTCACCCAATAACAAGGACCGAGAGAAGCAATGATCGAATGTGATTTGGCACTCCTATAGTCTACAACTGAAAACAGATCGCTAGAATATGTATTAGTGATTACTAAAGATTACCAAACCATAATGTCTGTCTGTGTGTGACGTTGTCTGTCCGTATGTCACGCTTTCGTTTTTTTGCTCATATCTCGCTTTAAACTCATCGCCCGAGGACAAGTCCTTGACCATTCGAACCCTCTCGAAAAGCTTTTGAAATATCGATATCAATTGCGTCATCATTATGCAACATTTCGTCATCCTTACGCAATACGTCGTTTTTCGCGCCTAATTCAGTTCAAATTCGTCCGTAATGATCGGGAACAGTGTCAATTGACTCAGAATCGTTAGCGCTTTTAACCGACAGCAACTATTTCGCAATCCGTGATTTCGTCATCATTACGAAATCTTCACATTTTCGCTCATAACTTGCTTCAAAATCATCGCACAGCCTCGGGAAAAGTGCCAATCGACTCAGCAGGGCCAGCACTTCTCACCTACATCAAATATTTCGCATTCTTCGATTTCGTCATCATTACGAAATCTTCACATTTTCGCTCATAACTCGCTTGAAAATCATTGCGATGTAGCCACGGAGCGGAGCGGAGTGGCTTCATCGCAACTTTTCCGGAGCGCTCGAAGCTTTGATTTTCTAAGGCAATTTCAACTTGGAATCAAAACTTGAACGATCAGTTAGCTATCAGATGACCGTGAAACATATCGCAAATCGTTCCAAAAGTTTACTCCTTGACATCTCACATTTGAAGTGTAATCGATGGAATAATTTGCAGCACTTGTGGGCATCGTCGGGTTCGCGTGCGGAGTCGCCGCAGGCTCGTTCACGATGAGGAAATTCAGGCTGGATGGCAGGTGAGATAATTTAGTTTGGAATAATTTGTCAGTCTATATTGCCAAATGTCCATATTCCTAGGAAAATATTAAATAGCAACTGTTAATTCCCGTGTATTACTCACTTCATCTCATATTGCTTCCAGAAAGTACAATAATTTATGAAAAAATATCTACCCAGTGATGATAATGACGTGTAAGTTCGCAATTTCCATTTCTTTGAGAAATAAATTATCTCTTCTCCTTCCAGAAAGGCCGCCGGCTGGGTGGCTCTCTGCTCACTGTGCGCTGCTCTTCTCTCTTTCGCCAATGCAAATGTCGGCTGCAAGAATGTTATCGGAGAGATCGGACAGCAGGGACTGTGAGTCAATAATCTTTATTCTCTTCCATATCATGAATCTTGAGAACTGTTACTCAGTCAACGATACATGATTTACCGAATCGATAATATAGAATGTAAATAATAAAGGCGCACCAACTTCACGTTCAACTCGTGCGACAAGACTTGCGGATGTAACGAGGCACCGTTGTATCCAGTTTGCGACAGTCTCGTAAGCTCGCTTTAATACACGCTTAATCTCCAAGTCGATTTTATCTTGGTGGAGCCATTGCCACATCTCAATTTTCTTGACGTTTACAGAGGAAATGTGAATGAAAATGACCTATTCGGGTCATTCTCATGGCAATTTTACCTCAAAGAAACGCTTGAAAACCCGATTGAAGAGGCGCAATATTACAGGGCAACGCCTTCTACTCCCCGTGCCACGCTGGATGTCCGCTAGAAGGCAAGATGTTCAACGTTTATCAGATGGACACTAGCAGCACGGTAATTTTTTTTAAAATTAGCCATTTTTTTTTTGCCTAACGGGAATCTCGTTCATTGACTTCCACAGCTCTGCCCTTCATTTATGCACTGATTGAAACACACTCGAATCCTTCTCAGAACAGCATTGAAACGGATATCATCGGCGATTAAAATAATTGTATTAATATTAATAAGTAATAATTAAAGATGACACCGGTGTTCGCGAACTGCTCGTGTGCGGCGGGAGATGGTATCGTTAGCAGGGAAAACTGCCACAACCCTGACTGTGACACCAAATTCACCATTTTCTTCGCGTTCCAGGTAAGAGCTGATTGAGTTTCATAATGTCATAAAATATGCTTAGTGGGAAACGTTTAAAGTAGTCGGTGATATCATCTTTCAAAAATCAATTGATCACAACCGCTCTACAATGAATCAAATCAGAATCATTCAGGCAATCGGAGCCTTATTTGTCTTTCAGTGAGATAATTTCCCAGTCGAAACATTCTTTTTTCTTGGAAAATAATCATTGATCTCAACCGCAGTCGTTATGTTATGATCTTGATGAGAACAATTAAAAAAATCGATAAATACAGGCAATCGGAGCCTTCTTCGGAGGTATGGCTGTCGTGCCGGGCATGCTCATCATTCTCAGGTAGGTCATGAAATATGAATTCATCCCCAGATTATTACGCGCCCAGAATATCTACAGTAATCCTTCCATAATAAAATTACTTTTCCAGATCAGTCAAACCGGAGCATCGCTCAGTGTCCCTCGGCTTCAACGGATTCGTCGTTTCTCTCTTTGGTGAGCTCACAACACTTGCCCAGCGTAATACTCGGTATTCGCTCAACCGTGCGAGTTGCCTAGAATCTCAAAATTTATCGGTAATCAATCAAGCCCAGTCAATAATTTATTCAGCCACACTCCCATCTCCCGTGCTTTGGGGAAAGATCTACGACATGTCTTGTCTGCACTGGCCACAGTTCTGCGGCGATCGAACCGGCGCCTGCCAGTTGTATGATCTGGATGAGCTGCGAGTGCGGTAAGTCAATTCAGGCCGGTGTGTTACGGTTCTTATGGGGAGATCGATAGGTAAGCGACGATGGCGGTCTTTTATCAATCAATGATTGAACGGATATGTTCCAGTCATTCCATAACAAATATTCTTCTGGCCGTTTTCTAATTTTTGAGAGTCACGTCGGTAAGAACTTATTTCAAATATCGTGATTTTTCGAGCGTCTCAAGATTTTATCACTTCCAGCACTCACCTCATCTACGGATCGATCCGCATCATCTCTCTGCTCTCTGACATCTGGGTTGTCTACTGGGCCAAGGGGCTCAAGCTGATGGACGATCCTGTGGTTAGTTTAACCATTATTTTCAGTTTACAATCACTGTAGGCAATCATGAATACTAGCCGACCTGGAAAGAACATGTTCTTATTAAACCACATACTATTGATGGCAAATCGGAATCAGCCCTCCTGATTTTACACGTGTACTCTTGTCGGTCAGAAAAACGAAATAGAGAGCAGTCGAAATAAGGAGAGTTGGATGCCGATTTGTCATTATTTCACAACTTTAAGAGCGAAGAAGAGGATGACTCGAAATCCAACGAGAAGCTTGCTCTGGAGGAGAAAAGCGAGAAGCACGACGTAGTCCGCAGGCACAGCCGGAAACCAACCCTGCCCGAGGCAGAAATTATCGCCCTAGAGGAAGAAGGTCACAACCGAACTCTCTGAACCGTTTGACCTACCTCTGAGTTTCAAGCTTATTGTTTTAGCATCCATTCTTTGTTGAGAAACTATGTACAGTTAAAGGTTGCATGGTTGTTGTAGTATTGATTAGCGATCTCTCTCGAAGATCTACCCATGCACTGTGTTAGAGTCGAGTCACCACGACAAAGTGTGATAATCCCCCAGCATTTTTTCTTTTATCTCAATCAATATGCACATATCGATATGGATTCCCTCAACCATTCCATTCCCAATTCGCATCCCCACTTCCCTAACAGAAACGCGGTCTCAGCTCTGCATTGTTACTGTGATGACATTGAACTGATAATGAAGACTTATTGATAATGACATGATATTGGATAGTGAACCATCATCACTTGAAATGGGAAATAATATTAATTTCCATCGTAAACGGTAATTTGTCAGGATTTGTTTTTTGCCCGCCAAGAGAAAGCTTCATAATATATATAATTTATTCGATAAAACTCGAAACGTAGACAGTTTTCAATGAACGATCAATCGCACGTCCCGACGGAAATTCCAAACATCTCACCAAGGTAACTTCTTGTGTGTGTGAAGAACCACTGACCCGCCTTGCATGTAACGAATAAATCATAAATCACTTACGAAAATTTTCTTATTACGAATACTAAGCTAATCTCCATACCTTCAGTTGGATCGGAGTGTATTTCCATTTTTTTCGTAGTTCTATCGCTGTTGAGGATGAATGTAGGTTGAATGCTATGATAAAAACCGGAATTTATATTTCTCAATATTATACAGTTTTAATAAAAATTAATAGTTTCGACTCACTAAAAGTTGTTCTTGCACGGAGGTATCACATCAACCAGCGGGGGATTGCTGTTGGTGATGTGCGCTTTGAGAGGCTCGCATGGACATTTTAACGATCCTATAATTTAAAAAAAATACGTTAACTTCGTGAATGCAAAGAAATCTGGAAAAAGTATGTTCCCACAAAATACATTGTACAACTTACATAGTAATAACCATACCTGCAGTAACGCATGCAGCAGCAACAATGTGCTTGTCATAGATATATGCCCCATACACCCATATGCCGCCTGATGCGCTGATGTTAGTCATTGTATGATGATTGTCGAGAGATATGCGTCGTCCATCCGAATCGACGGCTCTGAACGAAAATAGGTGATTAAGGGTGGATTTATGGCGGAGACTCTCACGACGAATGTCCTGTACAATTATTCGGAAACAGATGATCAGGGGAGAGGATGAAACGTGGTCAACGCAACGGCAGACAATAAGATTTATCCCCTCATCTCCCCTCGAATTGCGTATGTGCCCAACCCCTTCCATGATGGGAGTGATCATGTCATCCCCCCTGTCGCACCGTATACGAGGCCGTTTACATAATAGTCAGTAAAAGAAAAACAGGGGCTGGCACAGGTTAAAAATCGAATAAGCTCAAAAGTTCATCCTATGGGTAACTTTTGAATCTAAATCGATAGGACTTTTTCGTTTTTCGATAAGAAGCTTTGGATACCCGGTACGACGCGACGTCGATTTGGCCGAATTCTTGTTTTACGATTAGAACTACCCCGGGAAGATTCAAAATTGCCACAAAACTCACGTGCCCTCACATAAGAGAGAAAGAGAAAACTGACGAATTTTCATAATTTTCTTATGCTTTGCAAGATGGTTTTGTTAACCTTACTTGAAATGCGATAAATGTGCTGCATAGTGAGTTCTGCACATCTGATGTAGTACTAACTGTGCGAGACATTTGAACTTGTGCAAAAATTCCATGTGAGACTTGTCATTTTTTCGAATATAGCTTGTCCGAATTAAATTAGCCTAAAATCAGACATAGAGCAGGATACGATTCAATAATAGAA
The DNA here is from genome assembly GCA_036245825.1 of Pristionchus entomophagus. Lineage (NCBI taxonomy): Eukaryota > Metazoa > Nematoda > Chromadorea > Rhabditida > Neodiplogasteridae > Pristionchus > Pristionchus entomophagus. The sequence continues at coordinate 6,657,557 of BTSX01000001.1, forward strand.
TAGAATAGAATAGATTTATCATGCGATATCACATGTAATTGGGGGTAATTATAAATGGGGAAATACGGGAGAAGGTGCTTTGATGTATCATTTCTTCTCATCAAGCATTGCCATCATGAACTCTGAATGAGACGTAGGAAGATTACCTTTCTGCAACATGGATATTATACGTTTAGTGTTTCTATGCACATATGAATTTTCTCTTAGTTTTAAACGCGCAGTATCTACGACAACTTTATACCTAGCACCACGAGTTCTTGTTTTTACAAGTGTGAAAAAATCACGCATAGATGATGCGAGCTTTCCTTTACCAAAAATCATCTGGTAAGCTAATCTCGCGTCATTAGCCATTCTTCTATACTCAAGAGTATGTAGTTGTAATTCCTTGTTCCTCTCATAATGACTTGGTTTATTATGGTAGGTATAGTTTAGCGCTCTGTAGAATATCCTTCGAGTCACTGAGTTTTGAACTTTTTCAATTTTATGACGATCAGTTGAGTTGATCGGGCGCGAAACACTAGAACTGAACTCAAGAGTAGGGCGCACGTAAATACAGTATGCATTTACAAGCGTCTTAACGTCGTTAGTGAGTAGTGCTCGAAAAACTAGGTTAGATTTAGTTTCAGCATTTTTACAAATTGTTTTTGTGTGGTTTCTCATTGAGAGGTTGGTATCAACAATTATCCCAAGGTCCCTAACGCAATTTTCGCAATCCAATAGTTGATTACCCACGTAATATCTTTTCTTTGGGTTCTTCTTACCTATATGGATAACACTGCATTTATGATTTGCAATGTCTAGCTGCCATGTATTACTCCATTCCAATATATCGTCAACACTTTTTTGTAAACTCACCGTTTCTATCTCGTCTGAGAAGCATTTGAATATTTTTAAATCATCAGCAAACGAGTAATTGTTACAGTTATTTTCAATCAATATCTGAGGAAGATCCGATATGTAAAGATTGAAAAGAATTGGTCCCAATACTGACCCTTGAGGAACACCACTCGTTACATTTTTGGATTCAGAAAGAATATTTTCAACGCGTACTTGAAACGTTCTCCCCGTGAGGTATTCTCTTAACCATTTTGTAGCCTTATCTGGAAAGCCCATTTTGGAGATTTTCTGTATCAATTTTGGATGGCTGACAGTATCAAATGCTTTAGCATAGTCGAAATAAACGACGTCAATGCTTTCACCTCTGTCAATCGATTTAGACCAACAATTGAAAACCTCAAGCATTTGAGTTTCAACACTCCTATTTTCCCTGAATCCATATTGAGATTGTGGGAAAATATCAAACATCTCACAGTCTTCTATTATTTTCTTAGAGAGACATTTTTCAAAAACTCGGCAGAAAAAGCTAGTAATAGAAACAGGTCGATAGTTCAGCGGGTCACTATACGGTGGTTTCTTCCGTAAAGGAGTTATTATTGAATGTTTCCATCGTTTAGGTACCTCACAGTTATCATAGGCCTTATTGAAAATCATTTCGAGAGGTATCGATAGAGGGACTGCAATTTTCTTAAGGAAATAAATGTTTATGTTATCTGGTGTTCTAAACGATGAATTTTTCCACTTCTCAATCAAATTACATATTTCGTATCTATTGAAAAGTTCATCATATTCTCGTCCCACAATCAACTCTCTTTCATGAATGAAATGAGGGGTAGTTCCATTATCTTTCGTGAAAACACTCGAAAATGCGTCTGCAAGTGCATTTGCCTTGCCATGATTAGACTCGCACAAAGTATCTTGTGCATCGATCAAGGGATCGATATTATTTCCCTTGGTGTCATGCAATTTTGATTTTATATAGCGATAAAACCCTTTTTTGTCAGCACTTGCTAAGAGTACTTTTTCTCGATTTTGTGCGTATTTTTGGAGACTTTTCGTACAAAGTTTATGAGCCCTTTCAAATTCAAGCTTGTACATTGGATCATTTGATTTTACCCATTTTTGCCAATAGAGGAATCTAAATTTCATCATTTTCTCAATATAGGATGGAATAGGGATTCCATTCAAGTTTACTCTTACCATCGGAACATGTAACTCTATCATCTGTTCAAGTATGATAAGAAGTTTCTCATACATAATATTCACACTGTCATCTGGCCGGAAAAAAACAAACCAATTAAAAAAACATTCTAGCAAGAGCTGAGTTTATAAGCTCGTAATTTCCCTTAGAGAAGTTTTTTCTTGATCGAAATTTAGGAGGTTTGTGATCTATCAGTAGTTCAAAAGTCAATGTTTGATGATCAGAGTTTCCTAGCGGAGGTGTGACCTGAACATTGTTTATTAGTTTCTTATCGTTTGTTAGAACCAAATCAAGAAAGTTTGTATCACGTGTTGGCAATATAACAACCTGTTGGAGGTTACACACATCTATTATATCTTTTTATCTTTGAAATCTCCACCAATCCCTTTGTATTCAATTTTGTCATCTAATGGCCATTTTAAAGAAGGTATATTAAAGTCTCCCATTATCACACTCGAATGTTGACAAACCATGAAGTCTTTCATTGTTTGCCACAATTTTTCACTTTCGCTTTGTGAAAGAGCAGGAATTCTATAGACTACGAAAATACGCATTAAGATTGAACTAATGTTGGCATCAAAAATAAGCACTTCATATGAGTCGTTTACTGATTCTTCGAAAACAAGTTTAGTCTCAATACTGCAATGAACGATAGCGCATACACCTCCTCCTCTTTTTCTCTTTCTATCACATCGAAGTATTTGGTATGTTTTCGCATTATCACCTAGGGTCATTCCATCAGGGATGTTTGACTTCAACCAAGTTTCTGAAAAGGAAAGAATCGAGTATTTTTGTTCATCAAGTAACATTTTAATATGATTGTGATTATTTACATTTAAAATAGAACGAATATTTGAATATAATACATGAATTTTAGGGAATTCCTTGTCCAGACATTCATCCCTTTTTAAAAAGAGTAGAAGTAATTGTTAGGCTGATTGGGAGAGAACGGGACACCGGTATTGAGAGAAGGAGAGGGAGGATGTGAATACTGAGGGGAATGGGGATAGTGAATAGGAAGAGGGGGCTGGCCGTATTGTGAGATGGGTGAGCATGCCTGGGTCACGTCTTCTGGATAGTAGTAGTTAGACGAGACGTTATTATTGGTCCTAGTCGTAGTCTGAGCGATGCCTAGAGGGTGCGTGCTTCTACCGTAATATTCCTTCCGATGAGTACGGGAAGGAGGAGGACCATATGTGAATGGCCTCTCCTTACTCACTTGTCTCTCCTCTTTCGTCAGCGATTCTCGCAGCCACGCACGTGCACCCACTCCGAGTTCATCTTTGAGACTAGACAGCTGGTGTCTTCTTGACATAACCTGTCTCTGTATTTTAGAACTCGGGAGTATAACCTTCAGAAGTCTGCCATTACGAGGACCAGACTTTATCTCATTACCCATTCTGAACACATGCGTCGGTTTTCCCGAGACATTGAGATGATTCATAATGATCGCCACTGCTGCCCAATCACTAGCATCTCGCTGAGCGGCTTTCAGATGAGGAAACTCAGGGATACCGTACATAACGATGGCCCTATTTCTCTCAACTTGCTCCACTAGATCGAGCACTCTACTCTCACTCATCTCCTCCACATTCGAATTTGCCCTCTTATTCTCACCTCGAGAGACGGTATGAGTCGGTTGGCGCGCGGCATCAAGGATGGGAATGAGAGGCAAGCCATTCTCGACACGATCAATGGACGAGTGCATTTCAGACTGATTGCTAGAGAAAGGATTAGAGAGAGGATTATGATTAGTACTCAGAGTATTCAATTGACATCTGAGTTTGACTACCGTATTGCGAAGGTCTACGTTGTCTTGCTCAAGTGAAATAGACTTAGCTTTGAGCAATTGAATCTCCATAGAATGCTGCTTATCCTTAGCTTGAAGTGTCTTTACTGCATCCCACAGCTCGGACATTTCTTCCGCGGAACCACTTATGCAATCTTCAATCAGCTGAATACATTTGTTGATACGAGGGGTAGTTAACGTCCCCGGAGGACGAGAAGGTTCTTATAGGTGGTTCTTATCCTATATTGACTACCTACTGCTTAAAACCATAGGTCTCTATTTCTATTTGAAAAGAAGTTTCAATACTTTTGCACGGAACTGTAGTTTCAAGTAAGAACTAAAATCACTTTTTTATAAAAAAAAAATCATTGAAAATTTTTTTTTTGCTCGGCATTTTGGCCGAAAAATCGCCGATTCTCACGGGTTTTAATAGTTTTTCTTGCTTAACCAATTCCTCTCACATTTTCTCTCACATCGAAATTCGGAATCAGCTCTCGAAAATACACAAAAAAATTCGATAGACAATCAGGCGATTCATATTATACTTGCGTACTTGCTCGAAACCCTATACGCGAATTTTGGGCAAGATGTGATTATCATATTTTATATATCTTGAAAAATTGCGATCGTGATTATACAAAGACGCGAGTAAGATCTCGACGATGAGGGGGCAATCCAAATTCGCACTGAGGTTGAGTTTCTTCCTCACCGGATAATTGAGATTCTGCCAACAGGGACCGTACAAAGAATTTGCAACCTATGCTCAATAATTGCCCCAAGGGTGAACGTATGGGGTAAATATTATATCAAGAACCGCGCTTCGGAGACCGATAAACTTATTGTGAAATAAACTACTTCATGAAATTCGAAGGTCAATTTTACCGTATTATGTATCTCTTGCTCAAGTTGGACAGGCAAGGCATGACGACTCCAAAACCTTGAAACGCCGAGGAAACAATCTCATCGACACATGGATCGACGCCAAACTCAGCCGTAATGTTGTTTCGGGCTCATAGCTGTGCACATAGGTGTGCACGCCGCCGGCGACTTTTTGTTTTGACATATAAGTCAGTTCACGATAACCGGATTACTGTATTTTGGTTTACGGTATAATTCGGAGTTAATTTAGTGCACTTTGGGATATGGTTCTCGGGGTCGAAAAATGACCAAATCCATGACCATACGTGGACTTGTAGGGTCTGACAAATTTCTTGTCAGACCCTACAAATCCATGTATAGGGTCATGGTCCAAAAGTACCATATGCCAAAATACACTACAGTAACTCGACATTCTACCGTAACCCAAGATACCGTATTCCGGTTTTCGTGAACTGACTTTTTTCGCAAAATGCGTTTTAAAGTTAATTTTGGTCGGAGAGCATCATCCTTAATTTCATGTGAAAGATCTGAATCTGCTCTACAATTCGTATGACAAGAGCTAAGAAATCTGACGCACTGTACAATTACTGTGATTTTTTACGCACAAATTTTAAAAAAAAAGGTCATCTCGAACATTTCGGACGTTAAAAAATCACAGTAAATTTACCGTGCGTCGGATCTCTTGGCTCTTGTCATACGAATTGTTGAGCAGATTTAGATCTTTCACATGAAATTAAGGATGATGCTCTCCAACCAAAACTAACTGAGTTATAAGAGTAAGTGTGCCAAAGAACTGACTTTAACACAGGGATTTTCGATATAATTTAGATTCTTACAACAGGGTCCGTACAACGATTTTGCAACCTATGCTCAAAATTTGGCCCTAGAACTTTGGACGTAGAGTTTGAAAATCGACCTTAGAAAGCCGTATCTTCAAAGCCTTATGGCTTACTTTACCCCGTGCGGTCAGTTTTTATATCTCAAACCCATGATGGCATGATTTGTAGGAAACCAAATCAAGATATTATGCGCAGTTTTTAATGCGGAAACTAATACGACTTCGCTCAGGGCCTACATTCAACGCCATTGTATCCGAAAAATCAGTTTTCCGTGACCTACTCATGGCTGAGTTCGATCCGATCGACAGTTTTTTAGGCATAACTTTTTTCTTTCGAGATTTAATGAGCTCTAGTTTGAAAATGCGGATTCAGCACGCGAAAATACACCAGAAACTCCTATAGACATATTTTTCGAGAGAATTTGTTTTTCGACTTTGGCCATTTTTCACCATGTGGATCCTGTGACCCTTTGGTCCGTTATAGGCTCGAAAAGTCGAATTCTCAGAATCATGTCCCTATAGAAATTTCTGGCGTATTTTTGCACGTAGAAAACCAATTTGTTAAATAGAACGCATGAAATTTCGAAATAAAAATGTTACGCTCGAATAAGTCAATATTTTTCGGAATTGTGATCATAACTTTTTTATTTCGAAATTTCATACATTCTAGTTAGCAAATTCGTTTTCTTCGTGCAAATATATGCCAGAAATTCTTTTAGGGACGTGAATCTGAGAATTCGACTTTTCGACCCTATAACGGACCAAAGGGTCACAGGATCACATGGTGAAAAATGGCCAAAGTCGAAAAAAATTTCTCTCGAAAAAATATGTCTATTGGAGTTTCTGGTGTATTTTCGCGTGCTGAATCCGCATTTTCAAACTAGAGCTCATTAAATCTCGAAAGAAAAAAGTTATGCCTAAAAAACTGTCGATCGGATCGAACTCAGCCATGAGTACGTCACGGACAACTGATTTTTCGGATACAATGGCGTTGAATGTAAGCCCTGAGCAAAGTCGAATTAATTTCCGCAGTGAAAACTGAGCATAATTCCTTGATTTGGTGTCCTACAAATCACGCCATCATGGGTTGCCATATGGATGTTTGGTGAAATTGAGCAAAAAAGTCACGTTTCGAGCCTAACTAGCGTCGCCACTGCTCAAATCAAGTGTCCACCTACCATTCAGCATAACTTTGGATGCTCTTTCGAATGATATGTCACATGATACCGAAATCTCAACTGTTAAATTATCGATTTTTGGAGATCAAAGATCAAAATTTTTATGAAAAAGTTTTTTCAACCCAAAGGGGTTACACACCTAAAATATGAGCCCCGTCCGACTATTTTGAAGCAACTGTACCACTTTACCTTCAATAGTACAGAGAACGCATTTTAAATTGCATTCACTATTGAATCAATATGAAACATGCAATTCATAGTTAATTCATAGTTACTTCATTTTTCAGATACCAGTATTCCTTAGCAAACAATAATTGCATAAAATAGTGGAAATGCATCAAGTACTTACTCATCGTGAATGTGTTCTTTGCGTTTTTCATGCAGACGACTTCCATCCTGATGATTTATTTTTGTTCAATGTTATTATCTTATACTAATGCTCACAAATTATGAGTTTCACTTTTGTCTCTCTTTTTTGCTGTTTTTCACTTTTTGTGAGTTGCGTGTGAGTTTCACTTTTTTCTGTGCTGTCCCGTTTTATCGATTACGGATGCCGTGTCCTTGGTGCAAGAGTCATGGGATCCAGGATCTGTAAATAGACCGTGTAGTCGATTCTATGACAAGATGCACTAACATAGCCGAAGATTCTTATCTGTTGGTTCATCGCAAGTAGTCCATTTCGTGAAGTCGCGAGCTTGTCTCCACTTGAATCCATTCTCACGCTGCGCGGCTTTGTTAACCCATGCAGGACCATTGAGGAGAACTTCTGACATGATACGAAAAAATTCGGATCCATTATGGACTGTGCTAAAGAAAAAGACTGCGACTAACCTATGATGATTTTGCTGTCCAAATTGTTAGCCGGAGAAGGCATTTTCATTGAAAGATTCTCACAAAAGTTCTGTGCCTGAAAGACTAGTTTTAAATTGTTTGAGATTTCCAATGAAAATTAAAGGACCATTATTGCAAATTTATGCATCATTGAAGTTCATATTTTTAGGAGCTCGATAGATACATTGACTGGAAACCAACATCAGATCAGAATCGCACTTGTAATCATTCTCTGAAAAAAATGCTTTGGCCGTTTTCTTTGTCATGAAACAAAGAAGTGATGAACTAATCAAAAACATTAGGCAAACTTTCACATACCAACTACACAAAGTATGTGCTTAGCTCCAGATGATTTTCTATCCAGATGGAAAGCGGATTTTTGATACCGTATTGATAGTTCCATCAAGCACATATCTATGCCCTTACTTGAATCATCATAGTTTGGAATATCGATGAAGGAACTTTCAATGCAACCTAAAACATGCTGATTAATATCAAAATGTTGTGCATTAGGTAGAACCTTAGCGCCAGAAAATATATCCGAACACTCCTCAGGAGCGTCACCGTACTCGATCTGCAGTATAAATATTATTTAGATAAGGGTCATTCAAAATGTCCTTTCTTTGAATGAACAAATTCGATAAATACGAGATTAATATGCACCTTATCCATAGCAGCAAAATAGCATCCATACTCGGCGAAGGTTTTTCGATAGGGGAGGGCATCGCATTTGTCCTTTAGATTGATGGCTGAAAAATATTTGATCAGACATGATATTACTTGCGCAGCAGATTTATAGTTCTGGAATAAAACATTATTCATTTACTCAAAATGTCATACAACTTGATAAATCCTCTGTGCTACGTGGATGAAGCAAATAATTTGAAAACTTACATAAGTGAATTTTCGGAGTGTTGATGAATTGCGCTTCCAGTAAAGGAAGGAACATGGCGATTAGAACAAGGAGAATCATGTTGAAAGCGTACGGAATAGAAAAAAAAGGCTCTGTTTTATACGTGCAAATCGAGCTATCGGCACGTGAAATAGCGTCCATCAGATCGTTTCGAAATGAAACTATTGGTTCCTTATTTCCTTGTTTCATCGTGTTTCTATGATTGTCGAAACTTCCTTGTTTCATCTAAGATTTGTTTTCAGATCGATATCATTTTTCATAATTGAACTGCGACATTAGATCGATCTGATAACACATTAGTTTTACAAATTGTTTATGAAGATTTTGGACCAGTTACTCTCGTAATTTCAATGATGGAATCTCAACCAATTCTCAACCTATTCTTCTTCTTCTCCTCTCTAATGTGATGTTAAAAAGCGGCGAAAAGATCCGATCTTCTATGTTGGTCCTGTTAAAAAAAATGCAAAGATCCGATCTTTGATTTGAATTCCCGCAATTTTCTATCTCCCCATTGGAATTAGAGACTAGAAATTTTAACAGCAGCTTGAAAATGTCAATAGAAGCCCAGAAACCAAATTTCAAGTCTCTAGCTATCCTAGAAGTCGATTTATTCGTAAAACACGAAAACTACGGTAATTACAACGTTAAAATCTTAATTTACGAATAACTCGACTTCTAGGATAGCTAGAGACTTGAAATTTAGTTTCTGGGCTTCTATTGACATTTTCAAGCTGCTGTTAACATTTCTAGTCTGTAGCTTCACTGGGAGCTGAGATAGAAAAATGCGGGAATTCAAATCAAAGATCGGAACTTTGCATTTTTTTAACAGGACCAACATCGAAGATCGGACCTTTTCGCCGTTTGTTAACACCACATTAGAGTGTTTTTTCTTTCGATTTACATATGAGGCCGTTCGCGGTAGGATCAACAAGAGTTCAACGGGAGTCGAGAACAGGTAGAAAATTCGATTTTCCCAAAAGTTGGCCCTAGGGATATTTTTCGATTCTGAATCGACCTGTGGAGTCCTTTTTTCGATTAGAGCCTTCTGAATCCCGGTACTGCACGACGTCAATTTGGCGAAAATTTGTTTCTGCGATAAAAACTGGTCCGGGAAGAGCAAAATCGGCCAAAATCTCACGTTCCCGAACAGAATTGAAAGTTCTACAAAATGACACTTTAAACGAAGCTCTATCTTCATCCGTTTTCAAGCTATGATCGCTTTTTTGAAGAGTGAATTGCGTGAGGAAAGATCTTGTAAAGTAGAAAGAGAATCTTCTGCTGATCATTTTGGTATATGAGATTACGCATTTGACTTCTATGTAAGTTGTTTTACACAGCATTTTGTGCGGCCAACTTGTATTTTTTTGTTTTTCGAGAATATTTTTTTCTTTCGTAGTTTCGTGATCTCTACTATAAAAATTCGGTTTCACGAAGTTAACGTATTTTTTTAAATTATAGGATCGTTAAAATGTCCATGCGAGCCTCTCAAAGCGCACATCCCCAACAGCAATCCACCGCTGCTTGATGTTACCCCTCCATGCAAGGTTCCCGGCAAAGCGCTTCAGTGAGTCGAACCTATCAATATTCAAAGTTTTGAAAGTTAGTGCTGTTGGAATTATATTAATTCAGTTATTCTTTCCTAGAATTGTGCATGCACATCTTATCATCAACAATATTCCGTATAAGTGGACTTATCCCGCGGGGCTCCACAACGTGAGTCTTTAGCTTAGTTTTTGACCGAAAAATTAGTCACAAAAGAATTTTAAAAATTTTTTTGACTATCATTTTTTTCAGGGATTTTTCATAACATGCAAGGCGGGTCAATGGTTTAATTGGAAAAAGAGCGATGACCAGACCGTAGTGCCTCCAATTTCCGCCGCGATATGCGTTTGAGCATTGTGAAGTGTCTACGGTTCAACTTATTTCGAATAAGGTATTTATCGTTTGCGATGGAAATTTGTATTTAAGATCGATGATAGTGAAAATATTTTTAATATGGTCTGAGAGTCAGTTTTTCAAACACAACTTTTTCAGTTTTGGTCCTAGAGTTCGACTTTTGCCAGAAAAGGTTTTCAATTAATTTTTTTAAACGTATTTTGAGCTTATCGGCAGCTTCCTAGCTCATCTAGGAGCTGAGAAACACTATAGCCGGATCCGCGACCGGATTTTTCCTAAAAGCCGGCTCTAGGACTATTGATTAAGAAGACATCTCGCTAATTTGAGACCAATCCCCGGACACGTTTCTCTAGGAATGAGAACAACAAGCTCATACTGGAGTATTAGGAAGGTCTTGGTGCCATGATGTAAATTTCACGGTGAAATGGTCGAAAAATCATATTTTCACAATCGAGTGCGATAGACTCAATTTCTCTTCTGTGTTAATTTAGAGGTGCTCTGAGGTTCTGAAATAACTGTTCTGATCGATTACTGATCATTTAGAAAATCACTTTTTTGATAATATATTTCACATTTTTGAAGAAAAAAAAATCGCATTTAATGGACTTCGCGTAAGCACTTATTACAAGGAAATTGTAGCCCTTGTCGTTCTGCATCTTATCCACTTATGGTACAGTCCTCACGTCCTGCACAACCACGACGCTTGGGTTGGGCTGCATGGAGCAAGCTACATCATCTGCTCGCTTCACGGATTCTTCCTTTGAAGACAAAGAGACGTCTTTTCGACAGCACCTCTGGGCACGAATTTTTCACTTTTGCACATTATTTTTTTCTCCCTAATTTGGATGATCGCAGTTCAAAGGCCGATTTTTGTTTACAGGTAATTCCTGGACAGATTAGCTGCAAATCTATGGAATATACGATTCCCAACTTTTTAAAGCATTTGAATAACTTTCCCGCCCACGGCAACCGAAAATCCGAGGTTATTCAATTTTCAAAATCTGCTATTTTTTGACATTCAATTATTTATCACATCAGGCTGTAATGCTCAGGTGAGGATGGGGCCATATTCTTCATAGGGCGCGTTCCACCAATGGAGTCCGATCGTACGTCTGAGGTCATCGCGCCATCGAGTCTTGGGGTGGCCAATTGGGCGCGCACGGTTGTAGGGCGTCCACAGGGTTGTCGCGCGTGTCCAGTGATTGGTCGGCATTTCCCGGATCTTCAGTGCCCATTTTGCTTTGCCTCTGAGGACCTCCTTGTTCCACTCGCGAACTCTGGTGATCTCTCTTATTCTCTCGTTTCTCATTCGATCTCTGAGGGTCACTCCGATCATTCTTCGCTCCATCTTTCTTAGGGTAACATCCAGACGCTCCTTATCGCTTGATCTTAGTGACCAGGTTTCGCTCCCGTAGAGTACTGTGGTTCGGATGCAGCTGTCGAAAAGACGTCTCTTTGTCTTCAAAGGAAGAATCCGTGAAGCGAGCAGATGATGTAGCTTGCTCCATGCAGCCCAACCCAAGCGTCGGGTGGTTGTGCAGGACGTGAGGACTGTACCATAAGTGGATAAGATGCAGAACGACAAGGGCTACAATTTCCTTGTAATAAGTGCTTACGCGAAGTCCATTAAATGCGATTTTTTTTTCTTCAAAAATGTGAAATATATTATCAAAAAAGTGATTTTCTAAATGATCAGTAATCGATCAGAACAGTTATTTCAGAACCTCAGAGCACCTCTAAATTAACACAGAAGAGAAATTGAGTCTATCGCACTCGATTGTGAAAATATGATTTTTCGACCATTTCACCGTGAAATTTACATCATGGCACCAAGACCTTTCTAATACTTACGAACCGCCACATATTTATTTGGAGCCTGAGAATATAAATCCTGTAGATATAAGTCAGTTATCGATAGCTAAAACTACCGTAACCGAGGACCCTGGATCTCAGAGATGAAAAGAGATAGAAACATGAAATTTTCAGAATATGATATTCAGATAGCTGGTTTATCACTGTCATAGTTTCAGACCTCTATCTTCACATTCACGGTTGTTATTACGATCTTCCGCTTTTTTCCGCGATAATTGCGGAAAATCCTAGGAATCGTTCATTTTCTCCCAGTATCGGTAATATCCAAATCCTCTCGTCTCTCTCAGCGATAGGTGCTTTCCCGCGCTCTCTCCTTTTTTTTTCGCTAATTCGCCTTTTCGCCTTTTCTATTAGTGAATCCTTGTTTATTTCAAGCTTCTGACTTCTTTAGCCAATCCCCCACTCTCTTTTCTTGTCATATTTCCTTCTAATTAACGTGTGATTCGCTTATTGCCCCCCAATCAACCCCTTCCCTGTCCGCACTCTCTCGTTTTCGCTTGCTCTCTCGCCCCTCCCAACCAAGACTCCTCCTTCCCTTTCCCATCCCTTCACGTCTTCCACCCCTGCTCCCCTCCCCTCTTCCTCCGACACGACTCGCAAGCGCCGTGCCACTGAGCAGCAGGAAGATTTCCGACTCGCTGTGACTTCTCAGCTTGGGTCGGTGACTTCCTCTCTCCAGTCGTACCTCGACTCGGCCTCTGATCGTACCGATGACCCTTTCTACCTCGCCCTCACTGCCTGTGTACAGGTTCTCAAAGTGACCCACGAGAGATACCTGAAACAAGTCGAGTGCCCAATCGAGGTAGAGAAGAGAGGACGATCGATCGTTGTCGAGAACCTGGCCGAATCCTCCCGCTCCCTCCCCAGCGAGAGACTCACTGACGACTACTCCCAAGTCACAAGAATCATGGATCTGGCGGGAGTGGGACCAGAGACTGTCTTCAGGATGGGAGAGAGGAGACAGGGCAAGCATCGGCCACTCAAGATCCTTCTCCCTCGCACTACGGCCCAGCGCCTTCCACTCAAGAACAGTAAGAAGATCACTGACACTCGTGAGTACTCCCATATCCGCGTGCGCCCTTCCCTCTCTTCTGCTGAGAGAGAAGAGCAGTGGAGACTTCGAGAGAAGAAAAGGGAGTCGAACAAGAACGGCCCCCCTCATGTGATCTACGCAGGCAAGTTAATGAAGAAGGATGAGGTGGCTGGCTTCGTGCATAAGTCATGGGACACTTTTTTTCAAACTTTCATAACTTTTGACTCATGATAGATTCCTGGGCCACACTTTGTCATGTCATAGTGCATCCATCATATGTTAGGAATATGCCATTGGGATACCACAGAGCTCCCTGGTTGTTGCGTAGTGATGACTCAATCAAGTAATACTTTTTTTTAAAATCGATATTCTTACATGGATTTTTTCCTGATCATCAATCTTTTTGATATTATAGGTAAGCTCGAGGGCTACCCAGAGAAAAAATTTGAAGTTGCTACTCCATCGCATCGTGCCTACAGAATTAATCAAAAATGAGTCTTGAAAAAATAGATTTTCGTTCATTGACGTGCTAGAGACTCGACCAAAGGCTCAAAATGATCCTTGTGATAATTTCTGATAATCCCCAAAGTTTGATAAGGATAGCTCTTAATTTGACCTCAGGACACGAATTTTCACTTTCTCGCATGACTCTATTTTGGATGTTTATAATTTTGACGGTGATTTTCGTTCAAAGGTGGTTTCTGGATAGGAATACTGCATATCTATGGAATATACGATCCCCAACTTTTTATATCATTTGGATACCTTTCCTGCCCGCGGCAACCGAATATCCGAGGTAGATCGATTCTCTTCCATAAGATGACCATGATAACATAAAATGAAAAAACTTTTTCTCTCAGAACTTCCTGACTAAAATTTTCTCTGGTGCATTTATGTGCGCTGATTCCGAATTTCAATATTAGAGCCCATGAAATCACTATTGAAAAAAGATAAAATTTGAAAATGTCAAAATCGGCTATTTTTTGGACAAAATGTCGTGCTATTTTTTTCTACGACTTCTGATTCCTCTTATTTTTTGAGTGGTGGCCGATACTAGTATGTGCTGAAATCACTTTTCGGGGCTTTATGGAGAAATACCGTTTTTTGAAGTTACACATCATTTTTGGAAAAACAACCACTCCGCACCAGGTCATACTCGTGGAATGATATCGTCAACATAAGAAATCTTCTTCTCAGTCCTCTGCTTCGAACAACATGTCGGTTTGTTATTAGCATAATTTTGAAGCGAGTTATGGCCGCTTTCCTGAGGCGAACTTAGTACAAACATGTTTTTGAATTTTATCTTTTTTCAATTGTGATATCATGGGCTCTTATATCGAAATTCGTAATCAGCGGACAAAAATAAATCAGAAAACAATTAAGGCAGAAAGTGAAATTTTTTTTTTTTTTAGAGATAAATTTTTTTCGACTAAAACCATGATGGTCATTTTTTGGATTGAAAATCGATTGACCTCGGATTTTCGGTTGCCGCGGGCAGGAAAGTTATCCAAATGCTTTAAAACGTTGGGGATCGTATATTCCATAGATATGCAACCTTCTTATTTTGGAATGACCTTTGAACCAAAATCAGTGTCAAAACTCTGAACATCCAAATTACGGTAATGTAAAAAAGTGAAAATTCGTTTCCTGAGGTCAAATTAAGAGCTATCCTTATCAAACTTTGGGGATTATCAGAAATTATCACAAGGATCATTTTGAGTCTTTGGTCGAGTCTCTAGCACGTCTATGAACGAAAATCCATTTTTTTCGGGACCCATTTTTGATTAATTCTGCAGCCAAGGTGCGATTAAGTAGCAACTTCAAATTTTTTGTGTAGCCCTTCGACTTGTCTAAATACCCACAAAGTTTGGTGAGCAGGGAAAAATCCATGTAAGAATATCGATTGTATGAAAAAGTGTTGAAATCCATGCCAACATCTCCTGTCCATCCCTCTCCAGACTCTGATATTCCAAACTCGCATCTAGTCTCTTCTTCCTCTCAGCACACGCTCGCCTCACTCCCGCACGACGCTCGATCACCTCGCGACAACCCTGAATTTATATTAATTATTTAAATATAATTTTTATTAATTCAAAAAAATTTTAAATTAAAAATACTAAATCATCAATACGGAAGAACTGAATCTATCTACTGATTCCAATGTTGTTTTGCCCGTTCCAAAAACACCAAACAATGCAATTCCTGGTCTCAGGGTTGAGATATGATATATCAGCTCATGTTTTCAATAGATCGCAATTCCTCGATTTCATCTTATTCAAATAATTATTCAGACTACCGTACCCCTTCCCTCATCTCACCTGTTCGATGTATGGGCTCTCGGCGTGTCTGTGTTTGATCAATTCATCCGCATTCCTCGAGAAAGCCGTTAATCTCGACTCTTGCGCATCCAATTTCTCCTCCAGGTCCTTGTGCTTCATCAGATTCTCCACTGACTCAACCGAGTCCTGCAACGATCACTGATTACAGTATACACCGGGAAATATTCTTGCGTGATATTTCGGGTTTTAGCTCTCTTCACTTTACACACTATTTTGGCTGTGATGTAGTGTGCCGAATGGAAAGCGAAAACCGAAAAGAAAATATCCATAGAGTCCTCCTAGATCTACAGTAGTCGATCAGTGACGAATCTGCCGTATCATATAGCCTACAGTAACCTATGAATGGTTGATCTACCGTACCCCGAGGTCGACATAATCGAGGAATGCCTCGTGTCCCTTGCTGTCAACGTCGATTATCTCTGCTTCTCTGTTGAAAATCTGCAGATCGAGAGGATGTTGGAGGAAGATGTCACGGTCCTCCCAGAGGGAACGAATCACTGAAAGGAGCAAGTAATTATACCGAAATTCTAGACAAGTGTGATGAGGGTTTCGCGATTGTCATATCAGTTCAAATTTTGTAGGGACGCCAATTACTTTTCTGAAGTGCAGGAAAAAAACATAAAAATACAAAACAATGTGCGTGCTCGCGTTTCATCAGTAATTTATAAGTTCTCTGCTCGATGAAAAATTCAATTTAAGGTTGGTGTAAGTTTAAAAAATTAAAGAAGCGCATTTATCTGTTAGAAGAAGTAGTGCTTCAGGATAAAAACTCCGTTATACTCACCATCCATTTCTCTGTCCAATCCCGCCAGACTCTCCTTCACCATTGCCAATCGCGGGTTCATCTCGAGAAGACGCCGACTCAGGTCGTTCGCGTATTCGACCTGAGTTATTATAATCTTGAAACCCGAAACAGCCGATCGATAATTGACTACCGTATAAAATCAATCGATAAATGATTACCGTACCTCATATGTCTTGTCCTTGATTGTCTCGCCGAGATCGAAGTGCTTCTTGAGCAATTCCTCCGCCTCTGTCCACGGGACGGACCTGAGATTAATTAATTAATTAATTAAAAATTGAATAAAAAAATGATATGGAAATATAAACTCACATCCTCCGACAAATCCTTCTTCGTCTTATCGATCCATGCGTGATTATCTCGAAGGGCCGAATCGAGCTTCGACTGAATATCGGACGATTAAGCAATATCGTACTCCAGATCATCAGTCTGTCCCACCGAACTCGCTGCCGTACCTGAGTCTGCTCGGCCATCTGAATCCTCTCCTCGGCCATTCTCAGCAGTGACTGGTGCAGTTTGGTCAATTCCGACATCATGGCTGTGATTGCGGCAGCCTGTTCGGGATGGGCAGCGCGCACCTACAATTGATTAATTAAATTACTGCAAGAATTAATTAAATATTATTATTTCATGCATTTACGCTAGGAATTGTCATCGCTCTCCATTCTGCAAACTATCTCGTCAGCTTTGCTGTCGAGATAGTGTGCAGAATAGAGAGATCTTGAAACTATACTGACGTCTCTAATGTAGGCCTTGAAGCTCCCCAGTTAATGCCAAATACCGTACTCTATTCTCCATCTACCGTACTCCAGACATTCCCTTCGGGACTCACATCATTGGCCATCTTCTCCAGTTGTTTGATTCTGTCCTCGAGTGGTTGCAGGTCTCTTTCCAGATTCTGCAGACTATTGAGATCGCTCGGATTACATTCGATCATGTCGAATTTGGTCTGCGATGAAGGAGGATTATTCAGGTTTCAACATTAACAAATAACATGAAGGACAACTGTCTCTTCAATTTTTCCCCGATAAAAAAGATCATTTGCATGATAGTAAAAAATAAACAACTGAATGTTTGGTCTGGAAACATATCAGGGTCATTCAGGTTTCAGCGGTAGCATACTATTGACGGCCTCGTCAATAGTTTCTTGGTTCCATATGCCCAATAATATAAATAAAAATAAAATCAAGATATTTACTTATTTTTTCGAATTTTTCATTGATTCTTGCATTAGAAGCCAGGTAATTTCTAGGTTTGCTCTCTCCATTCTGCACACTATTTCGCAGATCAGACAGACGAGATAGTGTGCAGAATGGAGAAAGAATGAAGAGAAACGGCGAAAATGGCAAGGCAAATCTCCGTTTCAACCACGAAACAAACTTCATTGCACGATCTCTGATCGATCTTTTTCATGCTGCTTCAATTCCTCATTTCTCAAGTAATGCGCACGAAAAGGGTCTTATTTTCCAGATTTATTCAACGGAAAAATGGTTGTTTCTTCAGGAATTTAGAAGATTCCCTTCTCGACTCGAATGTGAATCACTGAAGATTACGGTAGTTTATCGGGTAGTTGGGAATGCGAAGAATCAGAAAAACATTTCCAGACTGTTTTACTCTATGGTACTATTACCTTAGTACTTGCTCCCTCCTGGCCGCCTCCTTCTTCATCCTCACAGTTGACCTTCTTCTCTCGCTGAAAATAATTAGTAATTGTTGTTTGTTTTCTTGCATAATACAGTAAACTATCGTACTCCCCATAACCGACTACAGTACACGAGAATGCTGCTACAGTAATCTCTCCCACCGTTTCCGGCAGTGAACAAAGCATACAGCATCTCATCCGATTTTACTAAAGTGTCCCGAGACTATCATACTCCATTCTAGAGTGCGCCATTCGGGTAATCGTCTCTTCATTTCACACACTCTCTCGTCACTCTGACCGGTGAGAGAGTGTGCAGAATGGAGAGACTCTCTATCGTACCAGTGTCCATTCAGCTACTATATCTATACAGCATGATCTTTCGTCCCTCATCTCATCCGGCGAGCAAAATGCACAGTAAAAGCGCCAAATCACCGGGTGAAAAAAGTGTATCCATTTCCCTTTTGTTGTTGAAAACATTTTTTTTCCAAACATTTCCAATCTAAAGACCAACGATCAATGGTCAACATAAGGGAGAGACAGGCCATAGAATCAAGCAGGCGCGCTAATGTTTCATGGTGAAAATGACAGCTGGAGTTGATGGAGAGACACTGCGCTCTCTCTATTCAGCACACTATCTTGCTCTTCTTCCTTTCTCTGACCGATGAGAGAGTCTTGGCAAGTTCTGTACCTTGACAGGCGACACTGCGCGCGCCGTCTGCACTCCTGATCGATCCTCAGTCACTGGGTCAGTCTGAAAGAAGATGCATTAGAAGGCGCTTGTCCGTTGTGATGACTAGAAATGCTGCTCTATTGTTGGGAAGTCCTATACCTTCAATGTAGAGGAGGGAGCGGAGAGGGTCGCCTTCGAAACGAGATTCTGAAAGAAGAAAAGAAAATCACCAACAAAGTGTGCGCAATGGAGAGACCTGAGGATCGAACAAGGTTACGGTATGTGTTCAGCGATCAAAAACTGTGCGTTTCTGCGTCACGATGGCGAATGGGCACTTGCGCGGGTAGACACCGTAGCCAGACAACCGTATCGCAGATAGTGAGACATGGAGCGATTTCCTCACCTCACGATTCGGTCCCTCTCCGCCCTCTGCTCCTCCTCCACTGCCATTGCCAGCTCCGACCGATTCACTGCAAAGTATGGCTCGTTAAGGCACCGATAGATCAAAGATCAGCCCAAGCGTCTTCGATGCTACCGTAATAGAAGGTGACGCTGTCGCTAGCGCACGCGTGCTCACCTCATTGTACTCTGTATTGATCAGACGTAGATCACGATAGGCGCCCAGTCACAGCAGACCACGAACGACGAATGAGGGAACTACGCGCGACCCGTAACCGAGTAAAAAATGAAGAGAGGAGGAGAGGGAGGGGGGGGGAGGATGAGAGCACAATGGATTCATTTCCATTCAAATTGAGGCAAATAGCATTGTTCATTTTCAATTTTGGCCTATTTGCATTTGCACTTTGCGCAAACAAGTTGAGTAAAGAGGAGATCAGACGATGATCTACCTCATCGAAAGATCAAAGATCACCTATCTGACAGGCGGAAAGAGAGAAGAGGGATAGGAGAGGGGTAGGAGAGGTTAGGGGGGAGATAAAATCTGAGATCAAAGATCAACGCTCAAACCAAAACAGCTGAGTAGGCGACCCTCCTCTCGTCATTGTCTACTAGTTTCGAGTACAATTCCGCAGCAACTCTCCCCTTTTATGCACCCTCACGTCTCCTAGAATAGCCAGAGAGTGTGCAGAATAGAGAGAGCTGCAATTCGACACGACAACACTGCCTCTCGCATTCCCTCGACAGCAGGGGCATTGGCATAGACAGAATCGTGCTCTCTGTCTCTCTCGCTTGCCGGAGTTATGGGAGGATAGACGAGAGCACTGGTTCCTAATCGACCAGTAGCCTTCTCCATTCTGCACGCTCTTTCTCTATTCGGCGAAAGAGCATTCAAAATGAGATAGTCGGTCACGATTTAACATACTTACTCCGAAAAGGACCCTTGCCATGGGCGTTGGCCATACAGATGCCGGATTGAACAGTGCTCTCTCCATTCTGCACACTCCCTCGCTGGTCAGAGAAACGAGAGAGTGTGCAGAATGGAGAGAGCTGCAATTCGACACGACAACACTGCCTCTCGCATTCCCTCGACAGCAGGGGCATTGGCATAGACAGAATCGTGCTCTCTGTCTCTCTCGCTTGCCGGAGTTATGGGAGGATAGACGAGAGCACTGGTTCCGAATCGACCAGTAGCCTTCTCCATTCTGCACGCTCTTTCTCTATTCGGCGAAAGAGCATTCAAAATGAGATAGTCGGTCACGATTTAACATACTTACTCCGAAAAGGACCCTTGCCATGGGCGTTGGCCATACAGATTGAACAGTGCTCTCTCCATTCTGCACACTCCCTCGCTGGTCAGAGAAACGAGAGAGTGTGCAGAATGGAGAGAGCTGCAATTCGACCCGGCATCACTAACAGGCATTGCGACCTCTCTAATGTGGCATCGCAATCTCAAATCAAGAAGAAGGGGAGCAATGCGATAGCGATTCGCAATGCACTGTCCAGCATTTTTTTTCCACTAGGAGAGGGAGCGCGGTAGGCGAAACTGTTTTGGCTAGGAAAAGAGGCTGAGCATCCTAAGATCATTGGCGATTGTTTCGCGCCGTTTCATCACAATTGGCTCAATCCACGATTGAAATTTGCGAAAACATTCGGCATCATCAATATCTGATCGTGATTTCGGATCGATTGAATAGTTAGAGATATGAACAGATCTCAAACCAAATCCTCTCAAGTCCCGTGGCTTTCTCATTAGCCATCACAAAGTGCCTTGTACATCGAAAGATCAAAGATCACCTATCTGAGGAAAGAGAGAAGAGGGATAGGAGAGGGTAGACATTAAGTGTGCTAAGTGCCTCTATCGTTCTTCTATCTTCTGATGTGCGAAGAAACAGGCTCATTTTCCTTTCTTTTAACCTGGTAATGCATTGCAAAAAGTCTGTTTTAAATTTTAAATTCAAGCCTTTCACGTATCTCGTGTTTGCTTAAAAATAATAACATGATTACTGAACCTGCTGTGACGCAAGCTGCAGCGACAATGTCCCTTGCGTATGCTCCTCCGACCCATGTGTATGAGAACCTCCACATATCTCCCGATTTCTGTATTATTTTGAGCCAATCATTGTCGAGCGTGATTCGACGTCCAGTCGAATCGACAGCACTGAAATAAAGCAAAATGTGATTAGCCGTAGTCTATATTACTAGATTCAATGGCATACTCAGTCATGTTTCAGGCTGAACACTTTGTATTTCCCACCGTATGATGTATTTCTTGCTCAGGTCGGGATCGCAAATCGGCCCTCTTCCGAGGCCTCGAAACGCGGAAGGAAAAATCTCGTCAATGCAAGGGTCGACGCCAAATTCAGCCGTGATATTGGTTCGGGCTCAAGAATAATAATGATTTTCGAAAAGGGGACATAGTTTCCTCACGGACACAGCCGGCAGTCTTCTTCTGAAAAATTGCAATGGTGTCCTCGCAAATCTCATTGGACGCCTTCGATGCGAGCAGGACACAAGATGAGGAGAAACCGGCATCTTTGAAGGCGAACCCGGCGCACTTCTGTGTTTAATTTTTTATAGCATACTTTACAGCAACAAGTCGAGGCCTATGCAGTGAGTTTTCACCCGTTTGTGAATGTTTAATATTACCTCGTATTTGGCATCACACAGCACCTCACAGGCCCGCTGAGTCTCAACTGTCGCTCGTCCAATAACAGTATTAAGTGTAGTTGTACTCACGGGGGTGAAGCAGGTCTTCTGAAGATAAATGTCAAATTATTTAAAAAAAAAAAAATCGCGATTTGTTATTATTATTTCAATTAGACAACGGATCACTGTTTCTACTTACAATTAGTTGGATTATTTTCTCAATAGTCGTGCCGTATTCATGTCTTAGAATACCTTTGAGATGTAAGGAAACCCCGATATAAAACTCACTACATCCGTGGTTCCTTGTGATTGAGAGAGCGCGTTTTGTTGTTTTCCAGAAGAATCGTCCGTTGCATGGTGATTTACATGCCGAATCCTCTTAATATTTATTTCCTATTCAAACTGCCAATTTTTTCAGTTCACAATAGACAACTAGAGTAATGAATACGTACCCTTTGTGAATGTGTTCTTCGCGCTCTAAGCAAACGACCTCCATCCTGATATATTTGTGGTTCGATGTTATTCATTTCTGCTCACACTCACAGATTCTCATTTCCAGCGTTGCTCGAGACCAACATCAGATCAGAATCGCATTTGTAGTCATTCTCTGAAAGTCTCCTTTGGGATATAGATCGGCTAGGAAAATTGCTCAGATTAGACAAACTTTGACATACCAATTACGCAAATTACGTGCTTAGCTCCAGATGATTTCCTATCAAGGAGGAAGTTGGATTTCTGGTAAAGGTATCGTAGATTAGTATCGTGAAATACAAAGACCGCCTCATTGGAAGCATCATAGCCTCTAATATCGATGAATGTACTTTCAAAGCCACCTGAAATAGCACCCTATCTAGTATCTTTTTTTTTAAAGATACAACCTTAGCGCCAGAAAAGATGTCGGAGCACTCCTCAGATGCGTCGCGATACTCGATCTGCAATGAAAACATGTATGTTCATTCTTCTATGAGCATTGCAGTGAACTTGTTACGCTAAAGTAATTGTTACGAAAAATATGATAATTACGAGCTCAAGTGTACCTTTTCCATGACAGCGAAATAGCATCCGAACTCGGCTAAGGTCGTTCGGTACGAGAGGGCATCGCATTTGGCCTTCAGATTGTTGGCTGGAAGGAGTTTTCATCAAAAAAATCCTTTCATAATCTAATTGAGTACATTGATTCAACTATCTAGTTTGCTATTTTAATAGAATAAATAATTTTAAAACTTGCATAAGTGGCTTTTCGGAGAGTTGATGAAATGCGAATCCGTTGAAGGAAGGAAGAGGGCGATTAGAACAAGAAGAATCATGTCGAAAACGTAAAGCAAAAGCGAATATAGCTGCATTTATAGATGAAGAAAACACTATTATGAAGTGGAATTGCCACAATAAAATCGTTTCGAGATGAAAGGATTGTTCCTTTATTGATTGTATTGATTGATTTGGGATCAGTGGTTGATCTACTCATGATTTTGAACTGCACCACATATCGTTTCGGCTCTCAGTTTTGCCCTTTCTGACACCGGCCAGTGAGTTTAGAGAATGCACAGCATGGAATGCGCCGAAACCTGAAAAATAAATATTTTTCATCACTATTTCAACTCTTCTATTGTGAAGATATTCTCCTTGCGATACTTACGTGTAGCGGAGTTACTTTTCCGCGTTCTCTAGCTACTTTTCCTGATGTCGAAGGGCGAATTGATATCGATCGATCAACAATAGGACTGTCATAGTAAAGAGTTCGTCTCTTCATTCAACACAGTCTCTAGACCGGACGAACGAGGAGATAACGTGCGGAATGAAGAGACGAACTCTTCACTCTGACAGACCTAATCCCATGTATTCGCTCACCGAGGGATCAGCAATGCATTTGGTACTGAAATGATATTGAACTGATAGTAAAGATTGATTGATTATTTTTCTTTGATGAAAGCTTTTCATGATTTATCGGCAAGATATTAGATTAGATTTCCAGCATTGAGTCAATCAGAGGCTTGTGAGGTACTAAACTCAAACTATGTTTTTTTTAAACAGCAATGCTAGTGTCCTAACTATGCACACTATGGAATAACAAAATTCATCACCATCTCGAATGATGTTCGTGCAAAACGAAAATTTCAGTATTAAAAATGACGTTTGTTGTTGTTTTTTTTAATTCACGGAATATATTGTATAGACGAATCTTTATTCGATACAAGTTGAAGCGAACACACTGTAAAAAGCTCAAACACACGACGCAGCAGATATGGCACCCATGTTGCTCTGATAAGCCCTGTTCAAGAAGTAGAACCACTGGCCCGCCTTGCAATGTAGGAATACCTGAAATAATAGTTATGGTTAGAATTTTACTGTTATTTTTTTTTTCATTTTTAGACAAAGCCATTTGTACGATACTAATTATTTTTCGAGCCAAGAAATGAGTGTAAACTGATTTCCCAAGCACCAGTGGCATGCGTGCATGGTTTTTAGCTCCGTCGACAAGGATTGCAAGCGTCAAGCTAAAGAGTGAATATCCGAATTAGTGATATTTTTGAGACCGGTCCCCTACTATTCAACAAGAGACAGAGACAGTAATTTTTCGAAAAACTGGAAAAAAGAGGTTCTCGAGGGTGCTAATCACTTCGGTGAGGAAAATTAGGGAGTTACTAATGATGTAACTTCTTTCACATACCAATTACACAAATTATGTGCTTAGCTGCAGATGATTTCCTATCAAGGTGGAAGTTGGATTTCTGGTATTGAAATGTAGTATCGCTAAATACAAAGACCGCCTTACTTGAATCATCATAGCTTCGAATATCGATGGAGGAACCTTCAAGGCCACCTAAAATAACGCTATGATTAGTGGTTAAGTTCTCAAGAATACCTTTGCGCTAGAAAATATGTCCGAACATTCCTCAGGAGCATCGCTGTACTCAATCTGAAATTACATTGTTTAAATAAATAAAAACGAAAATTACGATCTCGAGATGTACCTTTTCCCTGACAGCGAAATAGCATCCGAACTCGGCTAAGGTCGTTCGATAGGGGAGGGCATCGCATTTGGCCTTCATATTGTTCGCTGGAGGACATATTATCAGAAATAATACTAGATACCGTATTCAAACGTCTGGAATGCTGAACTTACATAAGTGAGTTTTCGGAAAGTTGACGAAATGTGAATTCGATGAAGGAAGGAAAAGAGCGATTAGAACAAGAAGAATCATGCCGAAATCGTACAGAATGGGCGAAATTGCTGCTCTGTTATATGCATGGAAATAGAGCTATTAGAACGTGGAATTGCCTCGATCAGATCGTTTCGAAATGAAACGATCGTCACATCTCTTTCATCCTGTTTCATCACAGAGTGATTCTCCGTAGGACAGAAATGATTTTTAGTTCCCAATTTTCAGATCGAAAAGCTAGTTGACAACGAATTGGTCAAAATGTGAATGAAAATGAGTGTATTGCCTAGTTGTTCGGGATTCATTTGTAATGCAAAGGTGTAGGTACCTTTGCTAGTGTTGACAATTGGAAGGGCTCCAACTGTACTAGCATTCAATTCAGTAAAAGTTGTTGAGAATACAATCATTCGACATGATTGTTCCTCGAATTATTGGTTTGCGATTTTAGAAAGATCTACTCATCAGTTTGAACTGCTGTTTCGTTGGCACTAGTGATGTCTTTTTTGTTTTCTATTCATTCAGCACACCTCACCGGTCAGAGAAACGAAAGAATATGTAGAATGAGGAGAGTCGAAAACCGCAACGATATCACCAGTTGGCACCTCATCAAGTGTGATAATCTCTCTCCTGCAATTCTTATCACTGAAATAGCGCTCTCAACTTAATCCCTTATTCTCACCCGTTTCTTCGATCCCAAAGGCATATCGATTTATCAACCATCAGATGATGAAAAAAAGCAAAATCTTGCTACAATGACTGCTCAAAGTACACTGGCAGTTGTTTATCTGCCATCAGTAAGGTCAGGTAAACGGACAGGGTACTTACCTCCCGGTGTCCCCCCTCGCATAATATTTACACACCCTTGCAATACATCACAGATAACAGTGGCGACTGCGACGTGGAACGATGTTTTTTCTCTATCGATAGTTCCTGTAGCTCGCATGCATACTCGATAGGCATCAACATTGCGGCTTTCACTCTATTCATTACGTGTTTGTCCATCAGAAAAGTATCCTCCGATCGCCCCAAATGCTCTAAATTAGCGATATAGGACGTATCCGTATTTCGCTCGCTCTCCTGTCTCTCTGACCTACGAGAGAGCGTGTGATATGAGAAGAGTCATTTCCGTTTTTATATCAGTACAATCTATCCACGTCTGTTCGATTGACCCCGCACCGGCTAAGCGATCAAAATACGCTTCGCTCTAGTTTTCCGAGAGTATTTGCGTACTTTGCCTTGATTTCCTCATCGCACCCGTTTCACGCCTGCTTATCGATCACTGATCCCTGTTAGTACTGCCGTTTTAATTTTCGGGTCTCTTCATTCTGCACACTCTCTCGTTTCTCTGACCGGCGAGATAGTGTGCACAATGGAGACAGCCAAAACTTAAATAACATAACTAATCCATGTGTGCAAAAGCATGCGCATAAAATTTTGCGATTTTCTCCATTTGAACAATGCATATTTACCTTTATAGATGATATCTAGCTTAGAGCCTTTATGAATTCGATTCCATCATTGAATGGATTAGCTCAGGTAAGCCAACTGGTTCAAATGATCAGCGAACCAGTCCTTATCAATATTTGGTCGTGATCTTCAGAATTAATCACTGCATCATTTGAACCACGAATAGATCACTGACCAAGTCTTCTCTTACCACAAGAAGCCCACACCCTCGTACGCAATTTCCTGTCTGACCAGTCAAGATTAGGATTGGCAATTCAAGGATCGACTCTCTTCATTTCACACGTTTTCTCGCTTCTCTGACTGGTGATATGGTGTGCAGAATGGAGAGAGCCAAAACCTAAAGTATATGCCTAGATCAGAATAATCTCGTATTAGATTCGGTGCACCCAAACCACGCCTTCGATTACGTATCTTTCGTATATATTGACAGGTTCTCATATGATCAAGCAAGATCATGAATCGACTGCTCAGGGTTCTGATTGCACTGGCTGCATATGGAGTAAGTGTGTTTTTTACGAGCTTGAGACCAGCTTGAACCAAAACATTATTTGCTGATACAATGTTTTATTCTCGATATGAATATTTATCTCAGCGCCCATGAGTTTCTTCATTAGTAGTTGGTTGAGATTGGTTTGATACGAGAATTGCAGTTCTTCAAAGAGTTCAAGCCGAGCGAGCCGTACTTGTATGAATTCGAGCACGAAACGCTAAATATCTCAAGCGAAGATCTCAGTTCGCGAGTGAGTTTTCATATTAATTTCATTTGCCAGCATTCACCAACTCCGCTACTGGTAGTCTTGTCGGAACGAGTCGATCTTGACCTCTTATCCGCTTTCTTCCAGGTCTACCCAGTCTGGACATACTCCTATCTCATCTTTCTCATCCCGGTCTTTCTTCTCACCGACATTTTACTGTACAAACCGATAATCGTCGCCGAGGTGCGTTGTGGATTCTTCAGACTAGAGTATCATTACAACTAAGTCTTCGTTGAAGCGAAGATACGGTTTGGTGAGGGGTTTGGGTTTTGGAGGATGCAGCTGGTTAGTAAAATATGAGAGACACAGAAGCGACTCATGAGAGATCGTTGTTATTGCTGAATGTGTATTGAGCTATTAGTTGGTACCATTATGCCCAATAGAAGATGATACATCGGCCATCACAATAGTGAAAAATATAGGCATCGGATAGTTATTGTAGATTATGGTAGATTCAATCGATATTCCAGGCAGTATCGTACCTTGCGTGCTGGATTCTCTTCGATCTGCCGATCGCCAAGTCCGTACTCACTCAGCAGATCATTGAAGTACTGTATGGAGCGGCATCGGCTACTGAAGTACGGTATTAGATACGGTGTTTCATTGAATCAATCATAAAGTCTATTCTTTACCGGATGGTATAGTGTTCTTGTGGTTTACAAGACCGAGAAATCGGAATGCGATCATTTTTTTTCTCCATTTTTTTGTGAATCGCGTAATTTCAGGTTGCCTACTTCGCTTACATTTACGTCGTCGTGGACCGATCGATGTTCAAGAGGTGAGTGATGGTCAAAGATCAACTCAGGACAACAACAAAAACAGGCAAAGATCTAGCCCTAAGAGCAAAGATCAACCCTCAGAGATCAAAGATCAGGGCGACATCTATCTCTCGAGCAGCACTTCAAGCAGGAAAATTCACCTCGTATACGATCGCGCAGCTAATCATCTTGCTGGACTGGGGCAACTATTACGTGATTATTTGCATAATTAATCATAATCAAGACGATCGAATCTGCAGACTTCCGCATCATCTTTATGATTTAATATAATACAAATTGTGTTTGGTAATGTTATTACACCGTGATCGTTAGTGGCAGTAGTATGCAGGACGATGAATGAGGAAGAAGGCCATGTGAAACATACTTGAAATACGAAATAAAGAAGTGAAAAGAATATTAAAATGCGATTTTTTTCAGACCCTAAACTACATCGCGACTGGCTCACTGGCACTCGGTTTCATCGCCTCTCTCCTACTACCGATGACCTCGTGGAGAACCGCCTACGAGCGACGATTTCCAATCAAAGGTTTGCGAACAATTTGTTGTGTTTTAAACTGCATTGGTCGATTTGCGATTTTTGCCCAAGGAGGAGCTGAAAAGGGATGAGTTTCATCTCGTTTTAATAAAGCAGATGAATTGCTTTTTAGGTTAGTCGTCAGCTTCCGTGGCAAAAACAATAAAATGAGAATTCGTTGCAAAAAAATAAAGCCAATCGTCTCTTGCAGAAGGAGAAATGCGAAAGGAGGAGCCATCGTACGGGATCTTTGTCAAGCGACTGGTGATCACCCTCCTCACTTATTATGATATATTCCATAAGGGTTAAAATCGATTCATTGATCGTAGGACGTGGCTTTCATGGCTCTGGAGATGCCACTATCCAGTATCGGAAATAATACTTAGAGTGGGCAATTCTCATCGACATTTCTACTCCCTCACCGGTGAAAGAAACGAGATAGCGCTCGAAATGAAGATAGTCAATTATCAACCCTAATAATAATCAATAATGAAGGTGATGACCCTCTGGAAGGACGCTATCGCAATGTACACCAACTCCTTCATCTTGAAGTGGAGTCTGTGGTGGGCACTCGCGAGCTGCGTGGACTACCAGGTGATCATGTTATAATTGTTTCTCTCAATTTGTTCCAAGACATTCTTAATCGACGGATAATGCAGTAGTAACTGTTTTCCTTTGAGAAAGTAGAAGAATACGATAGAGAAAATGCGTTGATTTCACTCAATCATGTAATTTACTGTCCATAATCGTAATGAAAATAAGTAAATAATTATTTAAATTCTAGGTTTCGAACTACGCCCAGACACTGTGGGGCTCGGTGCAGACAGAGGACACGCAGTACAACGGGATTACGGAAGCGATCGTGCCTCTGATTGGTTCGTTCAACTAGACAAATGCTGATAGAAATTTTTCTTGATCACTACTTGGCAATGTAAGTTCACGGGGATTGGTCTGCCACTCAGGTGTAATGGCCTCATTTCAGCCTTTCCCACCGTCCTCCTCATGGAGAAAGTCAACGTGCGATGGCATCTGTGGGGCGAGGCCACTCTCGCCGTGCTGTCACTCATCGACGCGGGTGAGATTGTTATGATGTATAATAGATTTTTTTGAACTCGATTGTGAAACATGATTGCATTGCGAGTGTATGAGATGCGTAATAGAACCTGTGAAACCCAATTGTACCGCTAACGGAGAATCGAGCTTTGCCTACACTTGAAACCTAACATATTTTTACTATTCCCAACTAGATCCATCAGTGTACAGAAACTGAATCCATGTTTGTAATTTATTGCTAACAGGACTTTGTTAAATAAGATTATTGTCAGGAATCCTTCTCCTCTCCGGTCTCACTCCCTCCATCTTCGTCATGTATGGATGCTACATTGTCTATCGAGTGCTGTATGAAGCGATGATTACAATTGCACAGTGAGTTAATTAGGAGAATTGCACTTCTAAATGTAAAAACTATGTAAATTATAAAAGCTTTTTTGATTTTTTTTCTAATTGGAGAGTTTTTGTTTTCATTTCGAAAACAATAGAGTGTATCCCATGAAAGAAACAGCTTCGTCTAACTCGCTATCTGATCTGGAGTCAATGATGAATCAAACTGCAGATTCAACCTCGCCTCTCACCTCTACAAGGACTCCTTCGGTCTGCTCTTCGGCCTGAACACATTCGTCGCCCTCGCACTGCAGACCATCCTCACGATGATAGTGGCGGACAAGAAGGGACTGCATCTGCCGATTAGGACACAGGTTAGCGCGCTGCTTTTCTTCGATGGAATCAACGAAATTGGCCGGCTTAGCTGTTAAAAAATGCAGGGTGGAAGTCGCCTTCAAACCCAGAAAAAAACGTTTTGTCCTCACTACTCGTCTTCAACTTGTCGACTGATGAGTTCGTTCTTGTCACTTCGTTTAGCATGATTTCTCGACATCTAGTGACTGACTGAAATTTGAAAAAATATATATTGGGGTGTCCCAAAAGTCATATCGTTTTTTTTTGAAAAATATTTTTTCAACTGTAAAGAGCCTTATCGATTCCTGCTAAGCGGCGATTGATGAATTAACTATTGACCTTCTGTTTCAATACTTGAGCCAGTGAAATCATTACAATTCCGAGGAGCTACGGTATGTAGAACTGACCACACTAAAAACACCCACATTCAGTTTTCGTTCAAAAAATCCGTTCTCCTTTTTTTGAATAGATAAAAATCAGTTTAATGTTTGCCACAAATAGGAAGTGATCCATACTCAATATGCGCACCATTCCGACCCTTCTCGAATTGCATCATCACTATGAAACTTGCCATTTCCCACACATTATTCTAAAAATTTTCGAATTTGATTCCGGAAATCGATCAAAATATTTACAAATAAATAAAATATAAAACGTTGAAAAATTAACATTAGAGCGCAATCGAAGGGGGTAAAAATAGATAACTCAAAAATCGACCTGAAAAATGGTCATGATTTTCACATATTCTTGATTATTTCTGAGTTCTCAAGCGATATTTTTAGGTCGAAAATTGCATTTAAAAGTCTGATTCCTACTACTACTATGGTATTTGTTTGGGCTTCGGAATGTCAACCGCCTCTGTTTTATGAATATTTTAAAACAAGGTCGAAAAACATACATTTTATATTATTGTTTCACCATTAGGCAATCTCATGATCTAATCGAAGTCGAATAAATTAGTGCAGGAGTACTTGCACTTATTAACAACAAGTGAGAGATATTGCGACTTACGGTTCTTTTGAAATAATAAAAAGAAAAACGGCGACAAGACTTTTGGGACACCCTAATATATACACAATGGTTGCAGTTCTACGTTTATTCCGGATGCCATGTCGTCATCTCGGCAATATTCATTGGAGCCGCAGTATTTACGGCAATCAGGCATGAGTTTTTTGCCTTTCGATTTAATTTGTATTTGTCCTATTGTTTAATTTTATTTCCACGATACATTTTCTCAATGAAACTTATTCGACTTTCAGATACTGCCAGCGCGGAGACGTAGTGGAAATGGATGACGAAGCGCGAACGGAAAACAGTAGTGTAAAAGAAGAAGAGAGAGGGGAAGTAGAGGCAGAACACTTCTGATAAATGATTATTAGGCGCTGTGTTTGTTTTGTGATATTATAGTTACGAGGTAAACAATTCGAGTGCAACATGCAAAAAAAAGAAACAACACATTTGCAACGTGCCCGTTATGCTGATCATTTGAACTAGGTATTATACTTTGCTTTTGGTTCTCTCTAATTTGCGCACTATCTCGCCGGTCAGAGAAAGAGAGGGTGTGCAGAATGAGGAGAGTCGAAACCCGAAACGACATCACTAATTTGAACGTAATATGCACTCAATATGAACCGCATAGACTGTCTCCGTCTCATTGCTGCCTCTCTAGACGCTCGAATGAGTCTGCCTCATATCGCCATAGCTACATCTAGCTATTCGTCCCTCATAAAAGGAGGATTGCTTCCTCCCCGAGAGTCTGCCCAGTCTCTTCTCAAATAGTTCCTGCAGCGATTTATCTAAATAATACGGATAGTCATTCACTGGTTTGTGTGATGATCTTTCCCCGCAAGAACATGATGTTGCTCCTACTAGCGATTGTGAAAGTTCGTTCATACAGTCAACATCCGGGAACGATTTGTCTCCATTAGATTGCTAGTGCAACTACCTGCTATCCGTCCAATACAACTTCTACACCTTATGACGTCCTCAAAACAGCAATAGTCGAAACTCGGAGGGGCTGCGAAGTCCTCTGTGACGCAGAATGCACGGTATGTTAGTAAAGGGTAACGTATCCCCGGTAATCAAGGCACACAAGTCCTGCGGGAGTACAGTGCTCGGCCGAAAAAATGGTGACGGTATGTCAGTAGAAGAGTAACATCTCTTATTCTTAGTCGGTGCTCTTCTCGGTCTATTACAATTCCCAGTAATAATATCAAAATATTCAACAGTGTGCCGCGTTCTCTTTCAATGACAATGGATTCGCCTCGTCGTGTGTGCTTCTCTCCACGAATTCAAAGAACCAAATATGTTCGACAAAGACAACAATCTTCCTGAAGACCACAACTGGATGCCTTCGTGAGCAGAGCCAATTTGTTTGAAAAGTTATTCGTTTTCCTTCAGCTCGTATCAATATCACGGACGAAATCGGCGTCGATCCCTGCATCGACGAGATTTTCCCCCTGAGTGTGAACACTAACGAGCCCATCAGCATGTGTGAACAAGACAAGGGGGCGGACACCGCATGAATAGCCTCTCAGAAATATTTTAAATTTGTAATTTTTTTTATATAATCGGATTTTTGAATTGATCTAACAAAGAAAACTAACACGTTTGTACCTGGACAATGCTGAGCTTATCGATGGGAACGGGTAGATGTCGCAGCATTCGTATGTTTTTAAGATCAGAAAGAACAAGATTCCAACGCCGAGAAACCAGTCGCAGTGAATCGATTAGTGATTTTCTGAAACGTTTCATCATTAGATAAATGTGTAAATTCGTTTAACGTTACACTAACCCATTTGATTCTTCACGATCAACCTTGATGATGATTAAGATTATGAGATCATTTGAAAGATATTCGAAGACACTATGATGTTGCGGTTCCACCATAACATTCAGAACTGAGTGAACAACATATGAGTGCTGGAAGAACAGCGATGACCTGTAGTATCTAACAAAGAAGGGAATAATTACCAGCACACGCTGTATGTTCCCGCCATTTATCGTCACTGACCCGAATTAGTGACACCTCCCTATAGGCCTCGGCGGTGACTGGTCCAGCGAATGTGAGATAGCCAATCAATGTCCAGTGACCTTGACCTGAGAGGCGGAGCCATCATGAGAAAGAGTGATAGAGAGTGGAGATATTGGTCGAGCCATTTCCCTTCAGTCTTCAGTGATGGCGAAGCTAGTCAAGCAAGCTCTCAGCATCTTCAAGTCCGAAAAAGTCAGTTTTTTTTCGGGACTGTGAACAGAATTTCCGGAGTGAATTTGCGTCAATATTTCAAAAATTGTTGTTAAGTGCTTTTGAATAAGAAAACTGTTGAGTGCTTTTGAATAAAAAACTCCAAATTGTTTGATTCTACAACGAATGTTGCCAATATTGAAGCCTCTCTATCACAGCCTCAGAATCATATCAAACTCGAGGACGACTCATACTTTGAAAACAACTTTTACACCATTATCGATATTGCCTCCTCTAATATCGTGCATTGGTGGCCAACCGTGTCAAAGGTAACACGGATAACTGCATTCTTCTCATCTGTAAAGGTATTCAATGTGTATCTCGCAGGATATTCTCCCGGATGTGATGCTGATCAATCGCGGAGAAATCACGATCACCGAGCGAATTATGTTAATTGATAAATCCGCTATACCTACGGATCGATTTCGTAAGACTAGGAAGCACTTTTACGGTGGATTGGCGAAGGATAAAAATAAGAACAAGGTTGGTGGCATAATTCTCTACCATGTACATTTCTCCTCTATAATATCTAAATACGGGCGCTCAAAACTAACAAAGAGATGATCATTCACTGACAGTCTTGCTTCTCTAACGAAAGATGTATTCACAGAGTTTGTCCACGTTCGAGGTTGTGAACGAAGCTCGCATGCACATAGCCACTAACTTGTACATCATGGTGAACGATGTGGAGGCATTCAAGAAGGATGTAGGCCTTCTTACCGGATTGAAGGTAAGTAAAGCCTGTGCCTTGTTTGAACTTTATTTGCTTCGCTTGGTCTAATGGGTCTGTCAGAGCAATGTTCGAATTTCAGTTTGAGTCACCAATGATCGTCAAGTCAAACACGGGTAGCTGCAAGAAGACTGTGGAGTTCATTACTGAACCGGGAGAGAGAGATGCGACATTGTTCGATATGTTGTATGACTTGATCACAAAACTCATGGTAAAGCACAATCTGTTTCAGATTCGAAGCCAAGAAGATTGAAACGAATTTCCCAATGACGAAAACGGAGGAGATGATAAAACACAATCTTGGTTTCAAAAAGGTTTGCATACAATTAAATTTACAATTAGATTTTCGTAATGCGCAATTTTAATTACAGGTGCAGATGCGTTTCAAGAATGCGCTCTCGAGCATTCAACCCTAAGCCTGCAAACTGAAAACAAGAAAACTTCTGACATTGCCCAATTTTCATATATCTCTTGACTATCTGTGATTAATTCCATGCTCATTGAATTTGATCATGTTTTCCCTTCTCTAGGTCGATTCGCACGTTTTTTTTGAGTTTTGAAGCGGATAAATATGTATCGTGTTCAGCACTCAATTTCATGTGTCAGCCGAGTAAATCATTCACTTCATACGATTGACAATAGCAAACAATCTATGAAGTTCACAACATGAACTATGATTCATGTAAATATTCACAAGTCTGAAGTTGGTACGGGCACATTAATACAGCCACATGGGGTGGAATTAGATGAAAAGTACGTTCACCACCCTCTTGTGATCGCCCGGTCATACACCGTGATCAGATCTTCTCCAGTCGACATGTTAGTGGTGAAGATTCGATTCAACATCAGACGCTTGCTTCTGCTTGTGAATGAGCGTTTTAAAATTCAGGATTATATTTGTGTCGAAAGGGTTGCGAATCAGATAAGGCCAACGATCATAGATCCTCATATTCGGAAAGAACATACGAACCTATATCGATAGAGGAATATTAACGGCATGCATAATTCTCTACCATGTACATTTGTCCTCTATAATATCTAAATACGGGCGCTCAAAACTAACAAAGAGATGATCATTCACTGACAGTCTTGCTTCTCTAACGAAAGATGTATTCACAGAGTTTGTCCACGTTCGAGGTTGTGAACGAAGCTCGCATGCACATAGCCACTAACTTGTACATCATGGTGAACGATGTGGAGGCATTCAAGAAGGATGTAGGCCTTCTTACCGGATTGAAGGTAAGTAAAGCCTGTGCCTTGTTTGAACTTTATTTGCTTCGCTTGGTCTAATGGGTCTGTCAGACTAGTGAGAGCAATGTTCGAATTTCAGTTTGAATGATCGTCAAGTCAAACACGGGTAGCTGCAAGAAGACTGTGGAGTTCATTACTGAACCGGGAGAGAGAGATGCGACATTGTTCGATATGTTGTATGACTTGATCACAAAACTCATGGTAAAGCACAATCTGTTTCAGATTCGAAGCCAAGAAGATTGAAACGAATGATACTTTACTACTGCAGCTTAATTGTGGCTCAATAATTCTTCTTCCCTCAGTGTGTCAAAATCTCAGGGTGAGGTGCGACAACTTTGAATTGAGCCAGCCATTGTGATCGCCTAAATGATCGGATATATATGATATAGTGTGCGCTAAAGAGAGTATCCAAGCCCTTATCGATCATCAAAAACCGGAATATAATTGCACAATTTAGAAAGACGGGAGAGGTCATAATCTGTATCTCCGATCCTGCTGTAAAGTAAAACTTAAGTACTTTCGATGATGCTCTTTCAAACTGCGTTTGCGGAATTTTCATATCTAGCCTCATCTCCGAGCATTCGTAGGTCAAATTAGGAACACTCCTCAGGGAAAAGACCATAACTCGATTCAATTTATCGGGTTGAGGAATAAGAAACGCTCGTTTTTCCAATTTCAGATTATGACCTCTCCCGTCTTTCTAAATTGTGCAATTATATTCCGGTTTTTGATGATCGATAAGGGCTTGGATACTCTCTTTAGCGCACACTATATCATATATCTCCGATCATTTAGGCGATCACAATGGCTGGCTCAATTCAAAGTTGTCGCACCTCACCCTGAGATTTTGACAGGTCAGCACTGAGGGAAGAAGAATTATTGAGCCACAATTAAGCTGCAGTAGTAAAGTATCATGGTTATACATTACACTGATGATATTCAGAGGAATATCCAAGTAAAGGCCTGTGTGAGATATGCGCCTAACGAGAGTGTAGGATTTTCAGTTACTGACCGAAAGAAGTTTTGCTAGCCGCGTTTTCTTAGCAATAGATCTAAAGACCTCAATTATGCTTGAATGTGGAGTACCTTTCCTGTTGAAAATATGGACGAATTTTGCTAAGTGTGGAGCATTCTCTTTATGAGTTAAATTGCTCGTAAGTCCGATATAGAAAAACAAGCCTCGAAATCGACATTTATTGCTATTTCCTGTAAACCGTACTAATTGAATGTAAGGCCTTAGATGGTTAAATGGACGAGCAACTTTTGCACTATCATCCACCAAATGGCCACAATTATAGAATGGCTACTATGTCTTGGGTATGGTTTAATCCAAAGTCCTCAAAACACGCATTTCTTTTGATTCCGTCACAAAATAATATTTTTGGAAAACTGTTATTTTTCAAATAGGAGCATAAGTAGCACCAAATGTTTATAGTGATAATATAGCTCCATAGTGAGTGACTGGAGCGCACTAGTGTATAGGCCGGCACCTTCGATCCTCAAGGTAGACAAATAAGTTAAGTGAACTGCAATTTTTCATGAACGTTCCCCTTGAAACGTCTATAAAAATACAACAATGAATCGAGCACCATTCTCACTTCACCATGAAAGAGGTGTAGTATCGGGCTGCTCACCTGAGAATGTGTGAATTTACCGAACAGTTTCCACGTTAAATTACACAATTTCGAAAAAAAATCTTAATTTTTCGAAAATTATCAGGTACATTGAAATCTAAATTTCTCTCCTACACAGGAAGCGTGATATTTCTAATAATAACGGCTATGATATTCGAGCATACCCTGAAAAAATTCTATAAAGTCAGCTCGTTTAGATTTGATTGGCGGGAGATAAATGAGCCCAAACACGATGCTCAAAAACGAGCGTTACTTATTCCTCAACCCAATATTACCAATAAAATACCTGCTTCTTCTCGTAAGATCAATTTCTCACAAGAATGTATTCCCATCGGTAACCTAAATCGCAAGATGTCGGAGTTTCCCAGAAATTTCGTAGTTACGATGGTTGATAAAGCATCTGGAAATTAAGCATTCACTTGTAAGAGACTATATCTGGAATTCATGGAAAGGGAACTCAATACAACCAATAATGGTGATAGAACTTATGAAATCAAAGATCAGCATAATTCTGATGAGATCAGAGCAGAACATGAAAGATTCACTCGCAGTTTCGGTATCACCGTCCAAACTGATGGAAATCTACCTAAAATTTACGGTATTCCGAAGATGCATAAAACCCCTATAAAATTTCGATTCATCACTGGTGCTCACGATAGTACGCTAAAGCCATTGTCGGTTGAGTTGCAAAAGATTCTCAAGTTCCTTCATGGACACTTCAGAAGATACTGTAACACCATGACTAGTCATGACAAAATCAATCGATTTTTTCTCAATACAGAATACATTCAGAGTGGTTCAACAATTGAGTACAGTCAGTAACCCTAATTGTAAAATTTTCTGTGCTGATTTCTCATCTCTATTCACAAACCTACCACACAAAGTTGTCAAAGAAAAACTCTATTATTTATTCTATATTCTATTTAGAAACGCTGGTTCAGAATATGTTGTGGTTCGTGGGACTAATGTCAGCTATGATAGAAATAATTCCAGTACCACAGGTAGAACATACCATAAGAATGATTTGAAGCTGGATTTCATTTTAAATAACTCATATGCATACTACGGTGGAAAATTATATCAACAAAATAAAGGTATTCCTCAGGGAAACAATGCATCTCCTCAAATAGCAGATCTAACATTGGCTGTGATGGAGTTTCAATACATTCGTAATAACATCAGAAAAGGGCATTTGCTTTCATTCAAGCTCAATCGAACTTTCCGATATATAGATGATTTGTTTCATATATCGTACAGAAAAGATGATTTCATAAGAATGACTTCAGTCATGTATCATCAGTCACTCACTCTTGAGCAGACTAACGCAAAACCGAACGAGTCGGCATTTCTCGATCTGTTGATTAGAGTTTCCCATGGTGGAAGAGTTGACACGTCATTATATAATAAGACAGACGACTATTCCTTCTCGGTCATTCGATATCCACATTTTGATTCTAATATCCCAATTACTATGGGGCTAAATACATTACATAAGTTGTTTGTTGTTTACTGTCGCGTCGCGCATCTATTACCCTCTTTCCTCATACCTTCGTATTCCCTTCCTCACGCTAGGCATCGTGCTGATGAGGTCTACCTAGCGTGGGGCGGTTGGATGTTCACGACCTAATAGACCGGAACATCCAACTGCTTCATTCGGAAGTATCATTTTCTAGATCCATAGGCAGTTTCTCTCAATAGATCCCGTTGCAAACCATGTTTTCTTTTTTTTTAAATATGGTTTACTTGCAAGGAATCGCGATGCCAATAATCTTCCTCAGTCGATATCGGTGCGTCTTCTAGACATCTCAGTTTGGATTGATTATCGAATAAAAAAATACAGGAAGAAGCGATTCATGGAGAGGCAAATTCTCACTACGAATTCATATTCTGGAGAGAATATGAATTCGTGATTGCACATAATGCTGCGATACTAAGGGGATGGTGATCTACCAACCCATTAATGGATCACGAATAAAACATTTTACATGATCGTCTGATCAATATATATTGTTTACGTGAATTAATCTGATTGCATATTCTTGTCATTGCTCGGAATAGCCGTTGTCATAGACGTATTAGCACTCCGCGACCAAATGACTGTTAAATGCTTTCAGTAATGCACTTTTTGATAAAATGTCTTCAGCTTTTAGCAAATGTTATTACACGTCGGGCATTATCTAAAGTGGTGCCCGATACTATCGCACATTATTATCAAGGAGATCTCATTCGATTTCTTCAACATGATGAATGAGTTTGAAACAGCGCAATTTTTTGCTTCCAGCATTTATCTCAAAGAGGTGCTCTATTTATGATTATCTGCTCGAGATCCCATAATTTTCAGCTTATTTTTTTCCGTCTTCTGACATCCGGAATTGCTATTGTGTTTATGACTGTATTGGAGTGCAATCGAAAGTTTGTTTTTATTCATGAGTACCTCTACATAGAACATTCAGGAAATTTGTTGCTCACAAATCGCTGAAAAAACTGTTAAATTTGCATGGTTTCTGGACATTCGTGCTTTGTTTATCGACATTTGCAGAAGGCTGTCAGCAAGCTTACGCATATCTTACGCTCAAGTAAGCAATAATGAACACAGAAAATGTACGATTTAGTTGAAAATATTTATTTTTCAGAGACTCTTCTGATCTGCTCTTGATTCCGAGACAGTGTTTTCATCGAATGCTACCACAATTTTTCGGAATTTGTGGTGATTGATTTCAAAAACAAAATGTTTGAAACCTTGTTTTGCAATCTTTGCAGGTTCTGTATCGTCATTGTTAGTGATGTCGTTTGAGCGCTATGAAGCTTCTCGAAATATTTCTACATACGAATCGTCAACTACACAGCACGGCTTGAAATTCGTTGCTATTCATGTAAAAATCGCCTATCTACTGGACATATGCATTCTCTGTTCAGATCTTACTAACAGTTGTCCTGGTTTGCATACAAGCATGCATGTATGATTTCCCAACGAAAATTGTCCATTGCACAGTTGTGTCTGTGGATGGAAGGCCTATCCAAACCCTTGTTACGGCAAGAATAGTTTATGCCCTCGCATAATCTTATTTTCACAGGCACTACTTTTCAACTCTGAACTATTCGTCATATTTTTCTGCTCGAAAATGCTGAAGCGAAATGAATCTTTGTATGCGTCAGATGCTTCACGGCACATTACTCTTTCAGAGAGGTAAATGTAGAAATTCCAAATTCAGATTCTCACGTTTATGAATTAGGTACCAACTCAGTGAGAATATTCGAGTGATTCGACTATTGCTACCCATAGTGATGTAAGTTAAGAAAGATATTCCGTACAACAGCAAGAAGACTTAAAAATGAAGAAAAAATCCTTTGCAAAACCATCGAAACCGTGTTCAGTTCTCACACTTCAATCACAATTGCCGGGGCTGCGGGCTTTTTCTACTTCGAACTCGCTGGTTTTGAGAAGGAATTGTATCCGATCTTTGAAGCAAATTCTAGAGTTTTTTTTGCAAAATCTTAATATCCTTTTAGGACACAATCAACATGGTGTACCTCCAAGGAATCGCACTGCCGTTGATTTTCTTCTTTTGTCACAGGTCTTTAGCATCGTTTCAACCATCTAATGAATTTATTTCAGAAACAAACAGCTGTCTGAGATGCGAATATTTGCAACCAACACAACGACCGGGCAGAAACTGATCACCACCTATGATCAAGAAATAACGAAGGGGTGGTGATACCTCGACTAATGATCACTGTAGTTTTAAATACTACGTTACAAATTGTTTTTGACAATTTATAAAATATTCACCAGGCTTTCTTGTGTGCCGCGGCTAACATCTACTCTTGACATTGTTTTCGGTTGAGAGAAAAGGACTTTTCGGATGATTGACTGTTATCGCGTAATGTGGTTGGAGAACTCATTAGCTCATGGCATTCATCTCGTATCTAAGACGTTGATGTATGCTGTATGTCAGCTGTCGGTATTTCCATAATTATTGAGAAAGTATTATCATCACAGGTTTTCAAGTAGTTCTCGTTTCCAAATCAAGCAGTGATGAATTTTTTCGCTTCCTCTAGTCTCAGCGAGCTCGAAGTAGCTACAAAATTCGCCAACTGTGCTTACCTAAAAACGGTACGACTTGAATCTTTTCCGTTACAGTTCAATAATTTTTTAGAAAAAAAATCAATTGCCCTAATATGCATGGTCATATTAGAGATGAACACCAAGTTTAAGCCTCATTATTTTCCTTGGTATCTAGATATTTTAAGGAAGCTAGTAGCGCACAAAACGCTTAAAATTTTGCTGAATTTTCATGGCTTATGGACCTTCATGTTGTGTTTTTCGACGTTCACCGAGAGTGCTCAGCAAGCCTACGTGCATTTCAATATGAGGTCCTACTATTCATAGCGGCATTAGAACAAAATTATCGATTCATTCTCGATTTCTCCTTCATGTTTTGTTATTTTCCGCTTCAGGCATCCTTCCGAACTTCTCATCACACCGAATATGTGTCTGATTAGGATGATTCCTTCATTTTTTGGAATCAGCGGTGAGTCAAGAGGTGTTTAACCTATAGGAAGAATATAATCCACATCATAATTCGGGCTTATTTCGAAATCTTAGTTGCAGGTTCGATGACGTCATTGTTCGCGATGTCAGTCGAACGGTTAAAAGCATCACGGCAGCTTTCAACGTACGAATCATCATCGAGAAGGAACGGCATGAAGTTCATTGCTCTGCACGTTAGTGTTCTTCCTAATTGTGTATTGAGAATCTTGGGAAACTTTTTACTCCGCTGACGAATCGATTTGGTATATG
Organism: Pristionchus entomophagus; assembly: GCA_036245825.1. Classification (NCBI taxonomy): domain Eukaryota; kingdom Metazoa; phylum Nematoda; class Chromadorea; order Rhabditida; family Neodiplogasteridae; genus Pristionchus; species Pristionchus entomophagus. Next base: position 6,699,392 of record BTSX01000001.1, read on the forward strand.
CCAAAAGCTATTAAATATTCACTATGATTGCATGCTTTTGCAGATCTCATTAACCGTCATTGGTGTACTTATGGAAGCAATTACGTACGATTTCCCCACTCGGGTGCCTCATTGCTCTGTCGTCTCAGTGGTTGGACGACCGCTGGAAACAGTGTTTACGGTTAGAATCAAAAATAATAGCTATTTAAGACATTCAAATTTGCAGGGTTTGCTCTTCCTAACCGAGGTATTCACAATATTCTCGTACACGAAGCTTCTGAGGCGAAATGAGAGCATCCAAGCCTCTGAATCATCGCTGAGCATGACATTATCTGAGCGGTGAGTTATAAGGGATACCAAATCTGCACCCCTCTCTCCTCGATTCGCGTGCTACCTCGTTTATCTGATGCGAATTTTGGCTTGTGGGATCCGTTTGACCACCGCTACGATTTGTCTCATTTTAATTTTTTCGTCAGGTACCAACTCAGCGAGAATATTCGAGTTCTTCGTTTGCTACTTCCCATTGTGATGTTGGTTGTTGGATAATTGTTTCACGTTTGCTAAACAGTGAAATGCAGTTCTCACACCTCCATTACTATCGCAGGATCAGTCGCCTTTTTCTATTTCGAAATAGCCGGATATTGCAGCGAGTTATATCCGATATTCGAGGTTTGCGGCTGAGCACTTTTTCTTTCTAAACTTTGATCTTGCAGGACACAATAAACATGATCTTCATGCAGGGAATATCCATGCCGTTAATATTCCTCTATATAGGTTCGTATGTTCTTATAGGTTCGTATGTTCTTTCCGAATATGAGGATCTATGATCGTTGGCCTTATCTGATTCGCAACCCTTTCGACACAAATATAATCCTGAATTTTAAAACGCTCATTCACAAGCAGAAGCAAGCGTCTGATATTGAATCGAATCTTCACCACTAACATGTCGACTGGAGAAGATCTGATCACGGTGTATGACCGGGCGATCACAAGAGGGTGGTGAACGTACTTTTCATCTAATTCCACCCCATGTGGCTGTATTAATGTGCCCGTACCAACTTCAGACTTGTGAATATTTACATGAATCATAGTTCATGTTGTGAACTTCATAGATTGTTTGCTATTGTCAATCGTATGAAGTGAATGATTTACTCGGCTGACAAATGAAATTGAGTGCTGAACACGATACATATTTATCCGCTTCAAAACTCAAAAAAAACGTGCGAATCGACCTAGAGAAGGGAAAACATGATCAAATTCAATGAGCATGGAATTAATCACAGATAGTCAAGAGATATATGAAAATTGGGCAATGTCAGAAGTTTTCTTGTTTTCAGTTTCGCTCATTCACAAGCAGAAGCAAGCGTCTGATGATGAATCGAATTCCCTTCAAAGTTATAAAAAAAACAGGCGGCGATTACCTTATCTGAACTCATAACTGCGTATTTATACCGCGAAGTGTTGGAGCAAAACGCAGCCGTGTATGCGTCAGAGGAGTCACGCAAAATGACGCTTTCAGAGAAGCAAGTGTTTAAGAGAGCAACTCTGATTTTGTTTACACCTGCCCGGACATGCCGCGGGGATTTTCGATTCAGACCTCCATAAGCATACCATGTGTGCATGTTGGGTACTTGTTTACAAAAGTGGTCAAATTAGGGCGCCGAGTCTAGAAAGCGGCGCGCCAGGTAGGCGCCAAGTTTGAAAATCGGTTTACCATTTTTTCTCAGCCGGACAAGTTGGAATCAATTTTTCTTTTGCATCGTCATAGACATCATAGACATGTCGAGAGTGCATGGAAACACTATAGAGATCTGGTTCAGGTCGATTTAGAATTAATTTTTGCGATGTCGAAAATCATTTTTTCGACACATTGACTCACTTTTCGCGAGGGGGGCGCACAGCCACTTATCACACGATGTAGCCCATGCAATTCTGCGTCGATCGGTATACAGTACTAATCAACCTACTTTGGCAGACCCCGCGAAAATGTACATTGTAGCAGAAAAATTCTCGATTTCGACCATTTTTCGAGTACAACTTTTTTATTAATCTTTTTCATGAGCTCTAATATTGAAATTTTGATTCAGCACGCAAAACTACGCCGAAAACAATTAGAGTCAGATTTTTCTGAGATACAATTTTTTTCAACTTTACCATGACCCCGGGGTCAAGGTCTTTTTTCGGTAGAAAAATCGAATTCTGACATTATCTGATTATACGCTTATTATATGTATTTGGGTGCGTAGAATTCGAATGGTAAAGTTGAAAAAAATTGTATCTCAGAAAAATCTGACTATAATTGTTTTCGGCGTAGTTTTGCGTGCTGAATCAAAATTTCAATATTAGAGCTCATGAAAAAGATTAATAAAAAAGTTGTACTCGAAAAATGGTCGAAATCGAGAATTTTTCGGCTACAATGTACATTTTCGCGGGGTCTGCCAAAGTAGGTTGATTAGTACTGTATACCGATCGACGCAGAATTGCATGGGCTACATCGTGTGATATGTGGCTGTGCGCCCCCCTCGCGAAAAGTGAGTCAATGTGTCGAAAAAATGATTTTCGACACCGCAAAAATTAATTCTAAATCGACCTGAACCAGATCTCTATAGTGTTTCCATGCACTCTCGACATGTCTATGACGATGCAAAAGAAAAATTGATTCCAACTTGTCCGGCTGAGAAAATATGGTAAACCGATTTTCAAACTTGGCGCCTACCTGGCGCGCCGCTTTCTAGACTCGGCGCCCTAATTTGACCACTTTTGTAAACAAGTACCCAACATGCACACATGGTATGCTTATGGAGGTCTGAATCGAAAATCCCCGCGGCATGTCCGGGCAGGTGTAAAAAAATTCAGAGTTGCTCTCTTAAACACTTGCTTCTCTGAAAGCGTCATTTTGCGTGACTCCTCTGACGCATACACGGCTGCGTTTTGCTCCAACACTTCGCGGTATAAATACGCAGTTATGAGTTCAGATAAGGTAATCGCCGCCTGTTTTTTTATAACTTTGAAGGGAAAATCATATTTCTCACCATGATATTTTCACATGAGAGAATACAAATTTCATGCCTTCTTTTCTCGTCGAAGTCTCGTAAGTGGAGGTCTTTTCAGAAGCTTCGAGCCTCTCAACAGACATTGCAAGCAGCGGGGAAACGGAACCTTCATGTGTATCATCATATTTAAAACATTTAAACAACGAAAGAAAAATAAATAAATAAAATGGCTGAGACGTCTTCTGACCACAGGTTCCGAAAAACTGCGGAATCATTCGGACTAGACACTGATTGGGAGTAAGAAGAATGAGAACGAAATGGAGAAGTAGTGAATATTCACAGTCTTGGGAATATCCGGATATTTTTTGCCTATCATCCGCATGAGAAACGACAATTGGTGAGAAAGTATTGGGTTGAGGAATAAGTAACGCTCGTTTTTGAGCATCGTGTTTGGGCTCATATATCTCCCGCCAATCAAATCTAAACGAGCTGACTTTATAGCATTTTTTCAGGGTATGCTCAAGTATCATAGCCGTTATTATTAGAAATATCACGCTTCCTGTGTAGGAGAGAAATTTAGATTTCAATGTACCTGATAATTTTCGAAAATTTTAGATTTTTTCGAAATTGTGTAATTTAACGTGGAAACTGCTCGGTAAATTCACACATTCTCAGGTGAGCAGCCCGATAGTACACCTCTTCCATGGTGAAGTGAGAATGGTGCTCGATTGATTGTTGTATTTTTATAGACGTTTCAAGGGGAACGTTCGTGAAAAATTGCAGTTCACTTAACATATTTGTCTACCTTGAGGATCGAAGGTGCTGGCCTATACACTAGTGCGCTCCAGTCACTCACTATGGAGCTATATTATCACTATAAACATTTGGTGCTACTTATGCTCCTATTTGAAAAATAACAGTTTTCCAAAAATATTATTTTGCGATGGAATCAAAAGAAATGCATGTTTTGAGGACTTTGGATTAAACCATACCCAAAACATAGTAGCCATTCTATAATTGTGGCCACTTGGTGGATGATAGTGCAAAAGTTGCTCGTCCATTTAACCATCTAAGGCCTTACATTCAATTAGTACGGTTTACAGGAAATAGCAATAAATGTCGATTTCGAGGCTTGTTTTTCTATATCGGACTTACGAGCAATTTAACTCATAAAGAGAATGCTCCACACTTAGCAAAATTCGTCCATATTTTCAACAGGAAAGGTACTCCACATTCAAGCATAATTGAGGTCTTTAGATCTATTGCTAAGAAAACGCGGCTAGCAAAACTTCTTTCGGTCAGTAACTGAAAATCCTACACTCTCGTTAGGCGCATATCTCACACAGGCCTTTACTTGGATATTCCTCTGAATATCATCAGTGTAATGTATAACCATGATACTTTACTACTGCAGCTTAATTGTGGCTCAATAATTCTTCTTCCCTCAGTGCTGACCTGTCAAAATCTCAGGGTGAGGTGCGACAACTTTGAATTGAGCCAGCCATTGTGATCGCCTAAATGATCGGAGATATATGATATAGTGTGCGCTAAAGAGAGTATCCAAGCCCTTATCGATCATCAAAAACCGGAATATAATTGCACAATTTAGAAAGACGGGAGAGGTCATAATCTGAAATTGGAAAACGAGCGTTACTTATTCCTCAACCCGATATGATGAAAACAAGTAGCATTACTTTTTATATATTACTATATATCATATTTTATATATTTTATGCATTGCATTTTATATATTACGAAATATTTGTATTTATCAGATGAAATGATAAAGAATAAATAGGAGTCACCATCCTCTTTTGATGATAGTATTATGAACTACGGCCAATTGCTCGCCGGTTGCCATATTTGTAGTGTATATTTGGATCTCATTCGACCGCTTTTTCCTTTATAAAACATTGCATTTTTGTCTGAGTAAATTATGAAATCACCTGTACTGACAAAGAATAACCAGCGGCATTGTTATTCCCTGTAGATACACCAAGTTGATCGAGTCCTTTGATGATTTGTAAACTATGCATATAATAGTTTCAGTTACCTCTAACATGGGATACAGCTCTTTTTCAAACTCTGCCAGCATAAAATATAAATACCCACATGCTCCCACAGCAGAAAGGCAAGCGTGAGATCTGAAAAAAGTTTCAACCTCTGCCAGAATTATTAGTTAAAGGAGCTGTTTCGTGAGATACCGCTAGAGACTCCTACCACGATTAGCTTGTGCTCAAATTCGGATTTACTGTAAACAGTTTTTTTCCACGAAAATTGGTGACGTAGCATTTAGATTGGCGCAATAAATCACAATTGGGTGTCCAATACATGCTAAATATCCAAAACTGACTGATTTGATAATACAAGAATTATATTTTTTTTAAATAGAAAGTAGAAATGTTCTCAAAAAAATGCTTTTAAGCACATGCAAAGGTTAGTGATTTTGCCTACACTACATACAGCTCGAGTTTTGCCTGCTCTAGATTAAAACGCTGCAAGATGTCAGATGTTTCTGTGGCATTAAGCGACCCGCACAACCAGTCCTTGATAATACATTTTCGTGTGAGGGCTCCATTAAAAATAAGTAATAACAAAAAAACGAACATCACAATGGGAAGCAAAAATCGAAGTGCGCGAATGTTTTCGTTCAGTTGATACCTGAAATATTTTTTTTTAAATTGTATACAAGATTTTTATTATACAATAATTTAAAGCACCTTTCAGATAGCGATAATTGCTGCGATTCCTTCGATGCTTTCACGGTTTCATTTATATTTAATGATTTATAGAAAAGCACTATGGTGAGTAGTTCACCACAAGAGACAACGCCCTAGGATCAGCAATATTGAAGGTGTGATATTTATGGTTTTGGCTGACCGCAAGTACTGTTTGCATCAGTTGGCCATTTACAGATACCACTGAACAGTGCGCGATTCTTGTCGGGAACCCGTAGAATATTATGCCAACTAACGCACCGATGAAAGTCAGCGAAATCTGAAAGATTCCGATATTCCACAATACCTAGGTTATTCCACAAACATGAGCAATAATAAATTTCCTGCCGTCTTTCAAAGTGGAAGCTTCGTATGTTGAAAGATTGAGAGAAGCGTCGAATCGTTCAGCTGACATAAACAACATTGATAGAACGGAACCTGAAAAATGTTGAGAAGGGATCGACAATTTACGACAAATACGGACCACAAATTCCGAAAAACTGTGGAATCATGCGAACATAGCACTGATTGGAAGTCATAAGGAGATCTGATGGATGTCTGAAAGCAGAAATTGTTCTGTTATCGCTGGAACTTTTTTTTTCAGAAATATACCTGAGCGTAAGATGTGTGTATGCTTGTCGACTGCTTTCCACAACAGTCGTTACGCAAAGTAGAAATGTCCAAAAGCCGTGAATGTTCAAAAGAATTTTCAGAGACTTGTGCAGAACGATTTTCCTGATGCATTCATGAAAGACATATTATGGAGTGTACTTACTTTCTATTTAGCTCTAATGCAGTCATGCAGAACAGACCTATCAAAGAAGAGAGAAATCGAAAGATTATGATCTGAAACCGGTTTGGTATTACCGACGTAGAAGTGGTGCAAAATACCACTTTAAGATAAGAGCTGTTCGCAAATAGGTGTGCTGATTCGAGCTCACTCGGCATGGTGAGGATAAATATGATCTGAGAATTTTGAGAATAATACGCTAGAATTCATGCAGAGATGAGAATGCGCAGAAGACAAGACGAGTAAAGAAGAAGAGAGGCAAACCTCACATGACAGATATAAGCAGCGGCATTTAACAAAGTTTGCCTCTATTTGAGCCGTCTCAGTAAACAACCACGCTATTACCCATTGTCTCATTAGAGAAAAGATGCACATGAAGTGAAACATCAATATTCATGAGAAACATATCATGGTCGTATTCGTAACGAACCATCAACATAAATCAACTTATAGCCGTAGTTTGTTGACCTTCCGCATTTGGTTTGGTTTTTAAACGCATACTTCTCTTTCTGTATCCCTTCTCCTCCTAAACATGAATTCATCCCCTCTAGAATGTATCATCTTGCCGACTGGAATTCGATCAACTTTCACATTTCCAGTCATGACTGGACATTCGCTTTTTCTTCGCTCGATGTCGAGAGTTCTTACAAATACTTCTGTAATTTCATGAATTCTCTCCTCGACACTTTTGTCCCTAAGTCAACTCCATCTGTTTCCCGCTATCCCCGCCATTTGCGAATTCTGTTTGAAAAATCCAAAAGAGTTACATCTGTTGCTCCTAACAGTGTTCTCGCACATACCCTTTCCATTCGTTTTGAGAGAGCTTTGAGAGTGCATAATGTGAGAGTTGAATCCCGAGTTATTGAATCCAAAAATCCCAAAGCGTTTTATAGTCTATGCAAATCTCGCATAAAATCTAGCAAATCTGCCCCTCCTGGTATCATCGACCTAGATGGAACTATCGAACAGAGATAAGGCGCAAGCCTTCTCTAAATACTTTGCGTATGTTTCAACTCTTCCTCTACAAGCCCCTCTTTGCTCGCTAACCCCCTCACCCCACACCCTACCTTTTGATCTTTCCTCTATCAATTCTGCTCACATTCTTACAGCTCTTGCTCCTAAATGCAATTTTTCTCCTGATGGCTTACCCAACATTTTTTACTCAAAGTGCAAGTTTAGTTTTTTTCTGTAGTATCCCCTTTACTCATTCTTTTCAATCAATCCTTGCTCTCTAACACTGTTCCCGACATTTGGAAAAAAACTATTGTGAAACCTATCCCTAAAACTTCTTCTAATTCAATCAACTCTTTCAGACCCATTAGTCTAACTTGCTCTGTCACAAAAATTTTAGAAAAGATTCTGATATCTGAAATAACTGTATATCTAGAGACACATAACCTTCTTGACACAAATCAAGCTGGCTTTCGTCGAAACCGCTCAACCTGTACCCAGCTTGTTCAAACTCACTCTGATTACTTATATTTCAAATATCAGAAATCCTCTTTTGATACTGTGTATTTCGACTTAAAAAAAAGCATTTGACAGTATCGATCATCGCCTCTTACTCTATGAACTTTCCATAATAGGGTTCTCATCCTTTATTGTTTCCTGGTTAGGTAACTACCTCTCCAATAGGTCTCAGTATGTTCTCATTGGTAATACTCTTTCTGCCTCTTCTCCTGTTACTTCAGGGGTTCCGCAAGGATCTTGTATTGGTCCGCTTCTTTTCATCTTTTTCGTTAACGATTTGGCAAAAGATCTTCCTCCTGAGATTAAATACGGTATTTATGCTGATGATCTAAAGATCTACGCTCAAGTTCCGTTACATTCGCATATTCTTCAATCTGCAATTGACTCCATGTATTCATGGTCTCAAGAGTGGAACCTCTCCCTTAACAAGTCTAAATGCACTGTCGTTAATTCTGGTCCCCTCTCCCCCCGTACTTCTTACACTATCAATGGGCACACACACACACTACACTACACTATCTCTCCTCATCTCCTTTCATGAAAGACCTCGGTGTTATCATGAGTCCCTCGCTGAAGTTCAATGCTCACATTTCCAAAATGACATCCAAAGCTACATCTCAGGTAAACATTTTGTTCAAATGCTTCTTTTCTTCTGACCCTTTTTTGTACAGCCGCGCTTTCACAACTTTCATCAGGCCCTTACTTGAGTACTGCTCTGTTGTTTGGTCTCCACGTGCAATTAACCTTGTAAACCACGTTGAATATGTTCAACGCAATTTCACTCGTCGACTTTTCGCGCGCTGTCAAATTCCGTACACTTCCTACCCCGATAGGATCTCTATTCTTTCCTTACAACCTCTAGAGCATAGACGAATGGTTTCTGACCTTCTCTTTCTCTTTAAATCAGTACATAGATTCTACACTTATGATCACACTAATCTATTTAAAAATTTCCCCCCTTACCCGTTGTCTTCGTGGAGCTCACTCATTGCACGTCTCTGTCCCCTTCGTTCTTCCTAAGTCTCACTCAAGTTTTGTGACTAGGACAATCGACAGATGGAACGCGTTTTCTTCTGAAATAGTAACAAGCTCTCCGAATGCATTCCGTTCTTATATCTTGTCTCTCCCTTCTGTCTACTCACAAGAGTCGCTTCTGCGTCTCTAAAATTTTACCAACCCGCTGCATCCTCCAAAACCCAAACTGCATAAAACTTCCTTTTCCAACAATTAATTGATATGTGGCATATATTTTATAATTTCTGTGCCATCTGAAGAGCAAAATAGTTTATTCAGTGTAAATAATTGAGTGGATGAACAGACTCTAGGCGGTCTATGATCATCATTGAATTACCACCCCTTCTTGATAGCACCATTGTGAACTGTTGCCAACTGCTCGCCTGTAGCCTAGTTTACTCTGATAATTTGAATCTCAACCATTCGTTTCTTTCTGAAAAAAATGTATTGAGATTTCGAGTTCATAGAAATACAATGTTGGGAAGAAACATGAATCTACTGAGGAAAATCAGCGGCATTGTGAAAAAATTCATCACTGGTTGAGTTGGAAACGAGAACTACTCAAAACCCTGTGATGATAACACTTACATATTGCACATGGAAATAACGACAGCTGACATACAGCATACATCAACGTCTTAGATACGAGATGAATGCCATGAGCTAATGAGTTCTCCAACCACATTACGCGATGACATTCAATCATCCGAAAAGTCCTTTTCTCTCAACCGAAAACAATGTCAAGAGTAGATGTTAGCCGCTGCCTTCAAGAAGGCCTGGTAGTTATTTGAATATGTTATATAATGGCAAAAAAATTAATTTGGCATGTATTATTTAACACTACAACATTGATTGGCATGAACAATGATTCACCATCCTTTCATTATCTCATGATCATGCGATGCGATAAATTCGTTCCCTATAGATGTGTTTGTTGCGAATATTCGCATCTCAGTCAGACGCTTGTATCTAGAAGAATATTAATATAATTATGATTAATTATTATTATATAATTATAATTAGCTGAAAGAAATATAAATTAAAGACCTGTGTCGAAAGAAGAAAATCAACGGCAGTGCAATTCCTTGAAGGTACACCATGTTGATTGTGTCCTATAATGATATTTAATGATATTAAAATATTTTGCAAAAAAACTCTAGAATTTACCTCAAAGATTGGATACAATTCCTTCTCAAAACCAGCGAGTTCGAAGTAGAAAAAGCCCGCAGCCCCGGCAATTGTGATTGAAGTGTGAGAACTGAGCACGGTTTCGATGGGTTTTTCGAAGGATTGTTTTCTTCATTTTTAATTTTTGTTGTTGTTGTTGTTCAGAAAAACTTTCTAAACTTACATCACTATGGGTAGCAACAGTCGAATCACTCGAATATTCTCACTGAGTTGGTACCTAATTAATAAACGTGAGAATCAGAATTTGGAATTTCTACATTTACCTCTCTGAAAGAGTAATGTGCCGTGAAGTCATTTGGTCGCGGAATGCTAATGCGTCTATGACAACGGCTATTCCGAGCAATGACAAGAATATGCAATCAGATGAATTCACGTAAATAATAGATATTGATCAGACGATCATGTAAAATGTTTTATTCGTGATCCATTAATGGGTTGGTAGATCACCATCCCCTCAGTATCGCAGAATTATGTGCAATCATCAATTTCTCTCCAGAATATGAATTCGTTGTAAGGATTTGCGCCTCCATGAATCGCTTCTTCCTGAAAGTTTTCGTTGAATAGTCATTCAAAAGTCAGATGTTTAGAAGTCAAACCGGTATCGACTGAGGAAAATTTGTGGCATTGCGATTCCTTGCAGGTAAACCATTTTGATAGTGTCCTGAGAATTTAAAAAATATATATTATAATAAAATATGATAATTATTGCTTCTAGCATTGGATACAGCTCGCTGTGCAGTCCAGCGGCTTCGAAGAAGAAATATCCCACTGCTCCGGACATCGTGATTGAAATGTGGGAGCTGAACACGGAATTATGGGAGCAAAACAATATTATTTGAAGAAAAAAAAACATACATCACAACGGGAAGTAGCAATCGAAGAACTCTTATATTCTCGCTCAGTTGATATCTGTAAAATTATGATATTATGAAAAACAAAAAAAATTGGATTAAAAATACTTGCTTCTCTGAAAGCGTCATTTTGCGTGATTCCTCTGAAGCATACACGGCTACGTTTTGTTTCAACACTTGCATATAAATAAGCAGTTATAAGTTCAGATAAGGTAATCGCCGCCTAAATTATATCATGGTGAGGAGAAAATCAGATTTCAACCCACAAGCATCGAGTGAATATTTCTGCCAATAACGGAAACCACTGTGCAATGAGCAACGCGTGTAGGGAAGTCATATATGGATATATCTACAAGCACTCCGATCAAAGTAAGCGCCAGCTGAACGTGGTTTTTCGAAGAAATGATGGCGACGGTCAATAGCATTCTCACATTTAGGCCTACAAATTTCATGCCACCTCTTCTTGTAGAAGACTCGTACGTAGAAATTTTCTTAGAAGCTTCAAGCCTCTCAACAGACATGGCAAGCAACGAGGAAACGGATCCTATATAATTTGAGTAGATTGATATATAATGCTTTCAAAAGCCCTGTGGTACTTACCGCAGGTTCCGAAGAATTGAGGAATCATCCTGAATAAACATTGAGAAGGAGCTAGAAGACGGTCGGAAGGATTCCGAAAGGGAGAATTTAAATCAAACAGCTAGTCATACTATTCATGAAATATGTTAGCTTACTTGAGCGTGAAATGAGTGAATGCTACCCGGGAGCTTTCCGTGAACGTCGAAACACATAGCAGAAAAGTCCAAAATCCATGAAGATTCAATAGCATTTTGAGGGATTTGCGCGCAACAAATTTTCTGAAACAATTTACGTGATAGATCATACGAGACTCGTGCTAACTTCCTGTTCAGCTCTAATGAAATCATGCAGAGCATTCCTATCGCCGACGAAAGCAGACGAAAGATGGTCAACTATATTTGAGGATATTTTCAAATTACAATGGATAGACACACCACTTTCAGGTATGAGCTGATTGCGAAGATTTGGGCTGTTTCGAGCTCGGTTAGCATGGTGTTTGAAATAAAGGTTCACAGTCGCGGATTGAATAACACTACGCATATCAAGGAAATCCACACATCGACGCATGGAAAATCATAATGAAAGCACGACGCAATATGAATGACGCATTTGACAATTGAAATACATCTATTAAACTACTTTTGACTCTATGTTTTGTATAAATACATCGTAGCACATCGATGTCACCACCCTCTCTTGATAACCCCATTATGAACTGTTGCCAACTGCTCGCCTGTAGCCTTGTTTACTCTCATAATTTGAATCTCAAACATTCGTTTCTTCTGAAAAAAATGTATTGAGATTTCGAGTTCATAGAAATACAGTGTTGGGAAGAAACCTGAATCTACTGAGGAAAATCAGCGGCATTGTGATTCCCTGTAGATACACGAGGTTGATTGAGTCCTGTGATATACTGTAAAAAATTTCGAAAATGTGATTCAAAAACCTCTAACATTGGATACAACTCCTCTTGGAACCCAGCTAGCTTGGAGTAGAAAAATCCGCAATCTCCGACCGCGGTAAAACAGGTGTGTGATCTGGAATTGGATACTTACAAAAAACAAATTTAAAACATAACCAACATTACGATAGGAAGCAATAATCGAAGAGCTCGAATTTTTTCGTTCAGTTGATACCTTAGTATTTTTTTTTGAAATCAATTTAAAAAATTTATAAAATATATATATTTTTTAAACCTTTCAGTTAGCGACATTTGTCGAGATATCTTCGAAGCTTGGACCGTTTCGTTATGATTCAAGGATTTATAGAAAAGAAAAATAGTGAGTAGTTCACCACAGGATAGCAAAGCCTGAGAACACAATTTTAATTTTTAATTTGCCTTTCACTCTGACCGCAAGCACTGTTTGAACAGGTTGGCCATTCGCTGATACCACTGAACAATGCGCGACTCTGGTGGGAAACCCGTAGAGTATCATATCCATCAAAACAGCGACATTTGTTACCGAAATCTGAAAAGATAAGTTGATTTAACTCTATCGAAAATATTGAGCAGACATGCGAAACGACGAATTTCATGCCATGACTGAGTGATGGTGATTAGTATGTGGAAATATTTCGAGACGCCTCGAATCTCTCCACCGACATGAAAAGCATAGACAGAACCGAACCTGGAAAATTTTGAACTTTGTTCTTAAAATTAATAAATGGAGAACGAGAACATACCACAGGTTCCGAAAAAATGTGGAAACATCCGAATAAAACACTGATCAGAAGTCATAAGGTGTTCTGACGGATCTCTGAAAACCGAAATCGTACTGACACTGGTGTATACCATTTCTTAGTGAAATACCTGAGAGTAAGATGGGTGTACATTTGTCTTGCGCTTTCCATGAAAGTCGATATGCAGAGCAGAAATGTCCAGATTCCGTGAAGGTTTAGTAACATTTTCAGAGATTTGTGCAGAACGATTCTCCTGATTTGTCCATAAAAAATATCATAGTGAGGACTAGTGACAACAAATCGGAAATCGACACTCTTTTCACATGCTTTCTCGTTTCTCTGACAATTATCGACAGAGACCTATTGGACCTCAATCTGGACCATGGGGAGGTCCTATGTATATCAAAAAGTGCGCAAAAAAATTCTTTCGTGAGATTTTTAATAATGTAAATTGCACGTGAAATTTGCGCGCCGGGCAGCACGATACACGTCGAGAAAGACATCGCTGCTGTCAATCGACTCCGTAGTCTATTGGTAGAGCGCGTGCTTGGTAATCATGATGACACTGGTTCAAAACCTTTTGTGGCCAATTGTTTTGCAACTGTTAGATAGGTCTCCTACCCCGTTTCTCTAATGTATTACACACCTTTTAACGAAGATTGGGCATGACACAAGCACGAAATAGTGAGCAGATCAAATCCTAACCACTATATTACAAGAATGCATTGATGACTCTTTTAGCGCTTGTGTCATGCCCAATCTTCGTTAAAAGATGTGTAATACATTAGAGAAACGTGGTAGGAGACCTATCTAAAAGTTGCAAAATAATTGGCCACAAAAATTGAACCAGCGTCATAAGGATTACCAAACACGCGCTCTACCAATAGACTACGGAGCCGATTTAGAGCAGGGATGTCTTTCTCGACATGTATCGTGCTGCCGGGCGCGCATATTTCTCGTGTAATTTTCATTATTAAAAATCTCGCGAAAGAAATTTTTTGCGCACTCTTCGAAAACTGATATAGGCCTCCCCATTGTCCAGATTGAGGTCCAATAGGTCTCTGTCGATAATTTTACGGTCACTAGTTTTCATTCCTTTGTGAGCAAAGGGCTAACACACAATGATGAGCGTGGTTTCCGTACTATTGTCCACCAACTTTCTATTAAGAGACCCTCCGGGATACAGTGGAAAGGGTCCACGGATGGCCAAAAAAATGATTCCTCCCATACTTTTTTCTTAAAGTAAGGGTCCCGAGTGCTGATCGACGGCACTATTTGCTAAGGTCTCAGGTCGACTTTGGCGGACTTACAGTAACCCACAGTTTTTGGAGTCGAAAAAAAAGTTAGAGAAATTTATAACAACGAGTAAATTGACCGGGAACGCTTGACGGAGACTAGTGGTTGGGGCGCGCGCCTTTCTCTACCTCTCGCAAAACATCACCTGCGGGCGGGAGTCGAACCTGCCTGCGTCGGCATGCCAGTCAGACACCATGCCCATTCTCACATCACCTGCGGGCGGGAGTCGAACCCCTTATTTTCCCCGTATTTTCGAAATTGATTTTAGTATAAATTGACCGGGAACGCTTGACGGAGACTAGTGGTTGGGGCGCGCGCCTTTCTCTACCTCTCGCAAAACATCACCTGCGGGCGGGAGTCGAACCTGCCTGCGTCGGCATGCCAGTCAGACACCATGCCCATTCTCACATCACCTGCGGGCGGGAGTCGAACCCCTTATTTTCCCCGTATTTTCGAAATTGATTTTAGTATAAATTGACCGGGAACGCTTGACGGAGACTAGTGGTTGAGGCGCGCGCCTTTCTCTACCTCTCGCAAAACATCACCTGCGGGCGGGAGTCGAACCTGCCTGCGTCGGCATGCCAGTCAGACACCATACCCATTCTCACATCACCTGCGGGCGGGAGTCGAACTCCTTATTTTCGCCGTATTTTCGAAATTGATTTTAGTATAAATTGACCGGGAACGCTTGACGGAGACTAGTGGTTGGGGCGCGCGCCTTTCTCTACCTCTCGCAAAACATCACCTGCGGGCGGGAGTCGAACCTGCCTGCGTCGGCATACCAGTCAGACACCATGCCCATTTATCTTACGTATTTTTGCTCGTAAAAAACGAATTTCTATACTAGAACTCATGAAACCGAGAAAGAAAAAAGTTATGGTCGCACAACCTCAAAAATCGATCCGAATCGAGACATTTCATGTCATAACTAATTTCAAAAAAATTAAATTTTGGGTGGTTACTATTTTCGCTATCTGTATCATGTAGCCAGTCATTGGTAATTTTTTTCAGAATTCTTAAAATGGTCCATCATGTTTACTTTGTGATCCGAATTCGGCTCATAGAGGTGTCGTCTGAGATTGAAACGGCCATTAATGATCTAATTTTAGGAATCAATGGATTGCTTGAGAAGCGAAATTGATCGCTATGGCATAAGGATCATCTTTTGTGTTGACATTATAAAACCATAATTGATGAGTCTCGCGGAAACTTTCAAAAACGAAAAATCGTTCTTCAGAAATCTGAGAAGTTCAAATCTGTATAGCATGAGTCTAAATATTCCAACATCGGTGTTTCCAATTACAAAATGACATTTCAGACGTAGAATACACTTTTCAGAAAGTTATAGGAGAGTTGGCCGAATTTTGTAGTTCTGAAAATTTCGAAAAAATCGATTTTACGTGAAATTTTTTTTTCGTCAAAGGCTTTTTCCAAGTAGCCGAAATAATCACACTGATCCATATGAGTGTCGATAAATTGTGCATACCACTGATACAGCGTTTATATTCATGCTATACAGATTTTAACTTCTCAGATTTCTGAAGAACGATTTTTCGTTTTTGAAAGTTTTCGCGAGACTCATCAATGATGGTTTTATTTACGGATCGATTTTTGAGGTTTTGCGACCATAACTTTTTTCTTTCTCGGTTTCATGAGTTCTAGTATAGAAATTCGTTTTCTACGTGCAAAAATACGTAAGATAAACTACTCGTTGATATAAATTTCTCAAACTTTTTTTTCGACCCTAAAAACTGTGGGTTACTGTAAGTCCGCCAAAGTCGAAATGAGACCTTAGCAAATAGTGCCATCGATCAGCACTCGGGACACTTACTCTGAGAGAAAAGGATCACTTACTCTGAGAAAAAAGGATGGAGAGAATCTAAATTTCAGCCGTCCGTGAGCCTCTGCACAAGTGTACCGAAATACCGTGGACTGTCTCTTAAGCTCCAACGTAGTCATGCATATTACACCTATTCCAGAAGAAATAAATCGAAATATTATGAGCTAAAATCAGTTGGTTAATAATCAGATAAAAATAGATGCAAATTACCACTTTCAGATATGAGTTCTGAGCAAAAATGTGAGCTGTTTCGAGTTCACTCATCATGATAAGATGGAAATTAATAAATATAGTTTCACAGAGATGATTATTCTCAGAATACGAGTAAAGAGGAAGAGAATAAAGATAAAGCCTCACATGACAGATACACGTAACATCATTAGTGGCGGCATTTTTCAAAGTTTGCCTGGTTTTTGCGCCTTCCGTGTAAACAGGCAATTACTCCTTATCTCATGAGAGGAAGAATAATCAGAATATACAAATGTTACATCAAAATGTGTATTTATTTTAAAACGAATCAAAAAGGAAGACTGAATCGTTTCTGAGTAAACTCTGGTCATTGCCGAGTAGGCTCAGGGGACATTGATCATTTTTTGCAAAACAGCTTCGATCCCCGGCTCGGCACTATATCTTTGTTGTCTTGCAAAAACGATCAAAAATGAAGATTACACCAGTAAGAATCATATCATTTTCAAGGCAAGCGTAGACAACTTCCATCATTGTGATTTTGATTTTGACCCTCCTTTCTATTTTCTCATTTTTATAGTGTACGATGAATAATTCAAAATAGAATAAACATAATGCAGTAAAAATAACCTGTGAAAGATAATGCCTTATGATACAAAGAATCATTGGTACTGTCATTGGTGATTACATTTGGAAAGATCACAATCGTATCGCTTGCTAATGGATATTGTGGATAATATCGCACTGGCATATTGTGGTGTATTAGTTTATCGCTACTACCATACCACAATCCTATCACGCCGTTGATTGTTGATATGAACAAAACAATGATTTTTTTTAAAACAAGATAAATTCGAAACATTAATACACAACAGTTTTTCATGAGCGAATATGTTTTTACAGAGCATAATTTACCATCCTTTAGTAATAACTCCATCATAAATTGCAATCAGCTGCTGCCCGGAAGTCTTATTTGTCGAGACTATTTGGACCTCGGTTGATCGTTTTTGTCTGGAATATTAAAAGGCATTCTTCGTCAATTCTTTAACTTATTCAAAACTAACCTGTGTCGAACGAGAAAAATCAGCGGCATGGCGATACCCTGTAGATAGAATATGTTGATGGTATCCTGTCATGCCATTCTCGGTTATTCAGAAATAATGACTATAGGAAACCTCCAGCATAGGATACAATTCGATCTGATAACCAGCAAATTGGAAGTAGAAAAATCCGATCGCTCCGACCATAGTGAATGCAAAATGAGTACTGAAAATTGCTAAATTATATTTTCGTTGTAAGCCCATTGTAAACGAACAGTACAACGGGCACCAGCATTCTGATGACTCGGATATTTTCATTCAATTGATATCTGAATTTTGATGATTTGAAACAGTTCCAGGCCTTACTCGACAACTCACCTTTCGGATAGTGACATTTTCCTCGATTCATCCGACGCATACAATGTTTTGTTCAGTTTCAACGTGCTGATGTAGATATACATTGCTGCTAGTTCAAAGAATGTGAAGGCTCCCTGGCAGAGCATTTTAGGTGGAAAACAACAATACCAGTCTTACCCCAAGCATTCGTTGCACGGTTTGGCTATTTACTGCCACAATTGAACAGTGAGGAACGCGATTGGGAAATCCGTACATGCAAGTGTTCCCGCAAACAGCGATAGATATCACGGAAACCTGAAATTCAAAAGAACATTTAATTTCTTGTACAAATACAAACTTGTTGGAAAATGCGTATTTTGCCATTTGTCTGTGTCGCACTTTCGTAAGTGGACAAATTCCGCGAAGCTTTCAACCGTTCCGCCGCCATGAATAGCATGGACAGAATTGAACCTGAAATTGATAGAAATGTCAAGTGAATCAAAAGAGGGTTTTCACTTACCGCATGTGCCGAAGTGCTGTGGTATCATTCGGAAGAGACACTGATTAGTAGTCATAAGGAGATCAGATGGCTCTCTGAACGTATTTTGAATCTCAGATATTGTTCAAATGGACAAAGAAAAATGTTGCCGAGGATCACCTGAGATTGTAGTGAGCGTATCCCTGCAGGGCGCTCTCAGCAAATGTTGAAATGCACAGTTGAATCGTCCAGAAACCGTGAAGGCTCAACAGTAACTTCAGAGATTTATGAGCGACAATTTTCCTGAATTTTTGGTGAGAAATGGAAGGCGCTCAAGCGCGCCTACTTTTTATTCAGTTCTAATATGAGCATAAAGATAATGCCTATTCCGGAGGTTGTTAGCCGGAAGAATATGAGCTGAATTGGTTAGGTGCTTCGTAGATGAATTGACGGTCCTTACCGCATTCAAGTATGAGCTGTTGGCGAAAATGGTGGCAGTCTCGATTTCGGTGAGCATTCTGGTGGATATGAAATACGAGGAGAGTCTTCAGTCGCCGAACCGCAAATAATCAAGAAGATAATTAAGTCATAAAAAAACTGCCGATGCGTTACTATTGACATTACATGCGTAAAGTTTATCTATTAACTCATTATGAATAAGCCATCACTGACTATTACGATGATCAATAGTAGTATTACTAGGGGCCACAAAGTGGATAGCCAACTTCGCGGAATCAGGTCAAAAGTAGACTCAATATGACCGTCAGGTTCTCAATATCATTTTTGCTTTTGGACGTTTCTCGATAACTCTTCTCTGAAGCCCGGGAGAGTTTCAGAAGCGCGCGCACCTCCCCCAGCCAGAGTGGAGGGAGAGGCGAGACGAGAGAGAAAGGAGCGGAGCCTCTCTCGCACGCGTCTCTCTCGCTCCCCCCGCTCTCTCGCCTCGCTCCTCCCGCGCTTATATTAAATTCAAGCACAAAATCAGGGAGATAATTAAAAATGCAATTTTGTGCTTAAAATTCCTCTAAAATACGAATTAACCTATTTCGAGATGGGCAACAATGAGCGTGCACTGGAAGTGCCCTAATCACCCTATTCCCAACCTTTACATCGATTTTTGATCTATTCAAACATGAAGGTGCAAGGTGCCTATCAGGAAACTGATATTGGAGGGCAAGAGCTACATTTCAAGCTTTTGAGCGTGCGATTTGGTTGCGTCTCCGAGGTGTGCTGCCTCGATCTCGTTTTGAGGGTAATGGTGTCGAGGGAAAATGGGCGGGGCTTGTAGCCCCTAAGTATTACTAATACAAAGGCGGATGTGAGAGAATAATTGCGAGGCACTACAAATGGCTCAATTCCACGAAATGGCGTAAAGAAAAACAATGCGTTGACATTATACAATTCTGCAGATGGACTGGTATCATGAATCGCAAAAAACACAAATACAATACTAAATTTGCTCAAATTATCTCCTGGTTGAGAGCTCCTAGTTAGTGCGATGTATTCTGTCGGTCCATCGTCAACCATCCCCTCCTGATGACGCCATCGTGAATTGCAATTAACTCATTTCCTGAAGACATATTCGCTGAGAACAATTGCACCTCAGTCAATCGCTTTTGCCTGAAAATATATAATTTTTTTCCTGTGTCTACACACCAATTACAAACAATCCAAAGTGTAATTGATGCGACTAACCTGTATCTAATGAGAAATATCAACGGCATTGCGATTCCTTGTAGATAAAAGAGGTTGATCGAGTCCTACGAAGTCACTCTTTAGAATTGTGAATAGTGTCTGTTTTACCTCTAGCATTTGAAATAACTCTGTTGGAAACTTAGCAACCTCGAAGTAGAAATATCCAATAGCACCAATCGTAGTAAACAAGAAGTGGGTACTGAATATACTAATAGGCTATCACTGCATTAGACAACGCACTATATAACGGGCAGCAACAATCGAAGAACTCGAATATTCTCGCTTAGTTGATATCTAAAATTAACGTTCAGACACGAACAAGCTACTCATTACACCCGGTTGATCAAATTTCACACGATTCGTGGATAACTACACGGTCAGTGAAATGATGAAAATGCGGATTCTGAATTTTCCGGAAATCAAGAACTCGCCTCTCGGACAGATATGTATTTCGTGATTCATCAGATGAATACACTCGATCATTATATTTCAAAGTTTGTAGATATACAATGTTGTTAGCTCGAAAGTTGTGAACAATACCTTAAACTTGTGATATTTGATTCAAAACTAATTATTTCTACTACCGAAAGAGGACGTTGTGTAGTGAGGCCAAATGGTGATATAATTGAACAATGTGGGATACGAGTAGGAAATCCGTACACACACATTTCCGTGCAGACTGCTAGGAATGTCAGAAAAATCTGAATAAAAAATTGCTAATTGCTTGATATCTGAATATAGCGCTGAATACATATATCGGAATCAGTCGCTTATCTTGTAAAATCAGTCGCGTATCCTTTAGGTGTTTAACAACTACCAGTCCTCAATCACAACCCACTAGACTCGCCTCGGCCTATTTCATAATTTAACAAAAGCCGTACATTTAAGGTGACAAATTTCGAGCCATTTTTGACGGTTGAAGCTTCGTAGGTGGACAGATTTCTAGAAGCTTTTCGGCCGACATGAATAGTAGCGACAAAATTGAACCTGGAGAAATGTTTGAAATAACAGGCGGGAAAAGGCTCACCGCATGTTCCGAAGCACTGCGGTATCATCCGAAAGAAGCACTGTCGGGATGTCAGGAGAAGATCTGAGGGATCCCTCAAGAAATATAGTAACTATCGAAAGTTTCATGATTAGTTTTGAGATATTGCGAGACCAGTAGTTTTGTTAGATCGAATAATTCGCATTCGCGAATGATTTCTCAGCGATTGCTCGCGAATTAATTCCTCGATTCTATCCACGAATGAGCGGTCACTCGCGAGTGTTATTCGCGAATGAATTTGCATTCATTCGTGAGCAATGACTGGGCATTATCCAATCATCTCTCACTCTTGGCCACGCAAATAACCGCCTAGCGATGACCAATCATTCGCGAATAAACGTGATTCGCGAGTGGTTTTCTTCCTTTTCATTCGCGAATATCGTACTTTGTAAACAAAACCGTACAAGTCAACAGTTTTGTTCAATTTGTCACTTTTTGAAAGTCAGCGAGCACACAATTAAAAATTCTAATTTTTTTCTTCTTTTTTTTTCCCCACCCTGATTTGCGGGAATCGATCGGACATGTCACGGTGAAATATTTATTTTAATTGGAGAAAAACGAGAGCTCTAATTCAGTGATTACGGTAGTATGAGGTAGGTAGGTAATTTCTAACATAACCCCGAGTTTAAATTTAATTTTCTTTTTTTTGCTCTCGTTTTTCTCCGTTTCGAAGGAATATTTCACCGTGACACGCCCGATCGATTCCCGTAAATCGGGGTGAACAAAAAATAAGAAACAAACATTTTAATTTTTAATTGTGTTCTCATCGACTGTCAAAAAGTGACAAATTGAACAAAACTGTTCACTTGTACGGTTTTGTTTACAAAGTACAATAGATTGACCGAGCGAATAGGTTTGGAAATGAAATTCGCCGAGCAATACTCGGCGAATAACACTAGAGACCAGTCCTTCACCTGAGAGTAAGATGAGCGTGAGCCTGTTGAACGCTTTCAGTAAATGTCGACAAACACAGCAGGAATGTCCAGAATCCGTGAAGATTCAACAACATTTTGAGAGATTTGTGCGCAACAATTTTCCTGATTTGTCTATGATCAAAGGAGCTGCTCAAAATGACAAACTTTCGATTCATTTCCGTTATTGTCATGCACACAAGTCCAATTCCGGAGGTGACCAGTCGAAATAATATGAGCTAAATTTGAGCAATAGTATAGATCAAAAACAATGACATACCGCTTTCAAAAAGTTGGCGAAAATTGTGGCAGTATCGAACTCAGATTGCATGATTGATGTGAAATGAGGGGATAATTCCCAGTCACAGACGTGTGCTTGATGAAATAATCAGAAGTCAATCAAGGAAAAACAATGTCGTGATACGATTGTGCAAGTGGATGGATTCATAGTATCGTCTGCGAATCAATGATGAGAGCTTGACGCTATAGATTTGACATATTATCGGTGTAGTTTGTGGTTTTTTGTTGTTGTAATATCTGTCTGTCTGTTGCAGTCTCCGTCCCAACAAGTGGGTCAAGGAGGGTCGCCGTGGGTCACCCGACGTCCCCCCCACTTTCAGGCGGCCTTAGACCCCTTCAAAATGCGAGTTCGATTTACTATTTTTGTCTATTGGCTTTTTTCATGAGTGTCAATGGATCTGTAAAAACATATTTCAGAAATTTGCAGTTTGAGCTACTTTTCTGAGACGTCATCTTGACCCGTCTCTCTTCCCCTTCACTCCATTCATCCATTCCTCACTGTCATCTTTCGCGGGAGCGCTCGTTCATGAAAATTAGGGGAGGAGAAGAGAGGAGGGCGAAACGATGACGTCTCAGAAAGTAGCTCAAAATGCAAATTTCTGGAATCTACTTCACAGATCCATTGGCCCTCAGGAGAAAAGCCTATATCCAAAAATAGTAATCGAATTCGCATTTAAAAGGATCTATTGCCGCCTGGGGGTGACCTCTGGTGACCCACGGGGACCCTCCGTGACCCACTTGATGGGGCGGAGACTCTGCGGGACTCAAAAAAAAAAAAATAAAAAATATATACCTTTGGGAAGTACACGGTTCGAAATAGCAAATCCTTTCACAATCTGTTTCGCAGATTTATAAACGTTTTTTGACAAATTTCAATCAAAACGATAGAAAGTTGACAAGCTTTCCGGCTCAGAAACAAAGAAGAAAATGCGATTCATGGCACTAAAAAGACAATTAACAAGAGCAAAAAAGGGGATAAAAATGTCCCAATGAATCCATCGATTCAACATCTTCCTTCTCTTCTTCTCCTCCAACTCCCCCTCCCCCCCCCCTCCTACAATGAGATTCTTGCTTGCAATTCTCTCCCTGTGCCTGGTCGCAGTCCTGACTGTGGTAATATAATTTCATGTTCTTGGATGCTTAACTATCTATTCCCATTATTCGCAGTTCTCAAAAATCATTTTAAAATTTCTTTCTGTGAGGACGAACATACGCATGATTGACTTTACGGTCTTTTGTTTGAGTTTAATTCTAATCTGGGGTGTTCAAAAGTTTCCCGCACTACTCAGGACCTGTGTGTTCCCGGCAAGAACACCTGCGATCCCAAGTCGACGAAGTGCAAGATGCTCGCCGACAAGCCTGCATTTGTGTGCGAGTGCCTGGATGGATATGAGAGACAACCGGGAATCACCGACTCAGGTGCTGATATTAATGAGTGCGCTGATGAGTCGACGCCTTTCGACAGAGGGTCCGTCATCTGCAGGAACAAACCGGGCACGTATGAGCTCAAGTGCACGGATGTGAGTTATCTTTCCATTGGTGATGACAAATCGGAACCCGGAATCAAAACAGAAGTACTCAAATTTTCATTCGAATCTGGCTTGAGAGAAGTTTCAAGCTGGTACTCAAGCCGGAATCGCCTATTTCAAAGCGGAATTCCGAGTTCCGATTCCGATTTTTCATCCCTACTTTCCATACGCAGTACTAGCCATCGTATCGAAATAACATTGACTTTATCCAGCTCTACACTGCCAAGTCTATCTCTGCGGACAAGAAGACCATCGAATGCGTTGACAAGGACGAGTGCGACCTGGACCCTGCGTACGCAGAGACGATGAAGAAGGTGCATTATGCTAAAAAAAATTATGTCCATTAGACCAGTGTCCTGAATACTGTACATTTTTCGCGTACGAACTGTTTCAGCAACGTTCTTCTGTCTCTTTCTCTAATATTTTACCAACGCGCTGCCTGCTCCAAACCACAAATCCCCCAACCAAGCCGTTTCCTTGCTACAGCGAAGACGAAAATCCACCAATCGATGACGAAATTACCGAACCTTTCCCTACTTCAAATACCATAGCGGATCAATAATTGAAATTGAACCTTGACGATATTCAGGTGGAAGCCGGTGAGAACAAGGGTACGTGAAAGGAGTGGATGGTGGCCCCGAAGGATAACTCCTCCGGATACGCCATCTGCTACTATAATGTGAGAGAGATTACTTAGAAATCAAGAAAAACAAGATTTCCTAATGATCCTAAGTATGACTAAACTCTCCTTCAGGCACTCAACGGCGTCAGCTTCAACGCTCTCGACAAGGGCATTTCCCTTGCTGCCACTCTCTTGCCGATGTGCCGCAACCTCAGTCCCAAGAATATATCCAATCAGAGCAGCTACGATGCCAGACTCAAGGTTCGCTGCTAAGTAGAGTTTATGAATCGTCGGAATACGTAAGTTGTGGATCAAAGTCGAGACCACATGGTGAAAAAGTGACCAAAGTCGGAGAAAATATGTCTATTTTTCTATCAGGTTGGCCTATGAAACGTATTTTTCAACAGGGCTTCGAGTGCGATTGTGCTGCTGCTAACACCCGCGTATCCCGGACAATACTGAAGCGATTCGGATTCAATTGCCCGGCTTGAGCTCACCACAGCAATTGAAACACGATACATGTTTTTTTTTAGATAATAAAGCTTTAACACACTCATGTCATGCATCGAGTGGTGGATTTGTTTGTCAATACGGAAAGTTAATTCGGAAGAAAAAGGAAAGAGGAAATAATAACGAACACATAACAGTTATAGATTCTGATTGGAACAATTCCACCTGCAGAATCCATTACATTTCTGTTATCATTTTTTTGTATTCTACTAATGGGAAGTGGTGACTGATAGCATATTATTGTTTTAAAAAAAAATTATCTAGTTTCGTCTAGTCGACGTTTAGCCAACTGTTCATAAAGTAGCCGTCCGCAGTTACCGGCTACTCGTGTCATCTGATTAGTCACTGATTTCTCAAGGGAATTTACTAGAAAACCGTCGTAATTTCCGTCAATGTAGTGAGATGCTCTCGAATGACGATATCGCTGAGGTTTACGCCAGGAACGTCTACTTGAAAATCGTATGTCAATTTATCTTCTTTAAAAAAATATATTTGCATTAAACTAACGCTTCCCAAACTTTGCTGACTCTAGGTCATCGCTTTTCGATTCATTACTTCCGGAGTAGGAGTTATTCTGCTTATTTCGATGGAGTTAAAGAAAAAGTGAGCTCGAAACAACTATCATTCTACACTCAGATTTGATTTGTAGAAAATTCCTCGCTCACAAATGCTTACTCGTTTTGATGAATTTTCATGCGTTTTGGACTTTCATTCTGTGTTTCTCAACATTCGCTGATAGTTCCATCAACATCTACACCCATTTAACGATGAGGTATTCCCACAGGCAATTCCTTGTTCCCTTAAAAAAACGAAATGTTCCCTTATATCATTATTTTCTGGAAGTTGTTGCTTCAAATATCATAATTTAGACACTCATCCGAATTGCTTTTGACCGGCGCGCAATGCTTGCGGAGACGTTTCTTCGCAATTAATGGAGTCTTTGGTACTCTAATTTAACTGTGTTTGTCTATATTATTTTTCAGGGTCGGTTTTATCGCTGCTAGCCATGTCCGCAGAGCGGTATCGCGCATCCAATAAGCTTTCCACTTACGAATTCAGTTCCAACGGTCGCAAATATGTTGTTACACATGTAATGCAATATAAATTGAAATAATTTAAATTTTGATTCTCCAGATTGCAGTGCTTATTGTAGTTACAATATTGCACTGCTCGGTTTACGGAAGCACTTGGATCAGTGCACACTGTGTTATGGTCAGCAAAGAAGGCGAACCAATCATCAGAGTGATAGTTGTAAGCACGTTTTTGAAATTATCATATAATCAACAGAGATTTTCAGGGTCTCATAGTACTCTGTGAAATATTCTCCATATTCTCCTTTACGAATTCGTTATCGAAAAATGTGAAAACTCGCTCTACCCGAGCAGGAATTCTAACATTGACTGAGAGGTTGATTGAAAAGACAAGAAAATCAGGGAAAACAATATATTGTATATTATTTATTCAATATATTGGGTTGAGGAATAAGTAACGCTCGTTTTTGAGCATCGTGTTTGGGCTCATATATCTCCCGCCAATCAAATCTAAACGAGCTGACTTTATAGCATTTTTTCAGGGTATGCTCAAGTATCATAGCCGTTATTATTAGAAATATCACGCTTCCTGTGTAGGAGAGAAATTTAGATTTCAATGTACCTGATAATTTTCGAAAATTTTAGATTTTTTTCGAAATTGTGTAATTAAACGTGGAAACTGTTTGGTAAATTCACACATTCTCAGGTGAGCAGCCCGATAGTACACCTCTTCCATGGTGAAGTGAGAATGGTGCTCGATTGATTGTTGTATTTTTATAGACGTTTCAAGGGGAACGTTCGTGAAAAATTGCAGTTCACTTAACTTATTTGTCTACCTTGAGGATCGAAGGTGCTAGCCTATACACTAGTGCGCTCCAGTCACTCACTATGGAGCTATATTATCACTATAAACATTTGGTGCTACTTATGCTCCTATTTGAAAAATAACAGTTTTCCAAAAATATTATTTTGTGATGGAATCAAAAGAAATGCATGTTTTGAGGACTTTGGATTAAACCATACCCAAGACATAGTAGCCATTCTATAATTGTGGCCACTTGGTGGATGATAGTGCAAAATTTGCTCGTCCATTTAACCATCTAAGGCCTTACATTCAATTAGTACGGTTTACAGGAAATAGCAATAAATGTCGATTTCGAGGCTTGTTTTTCTATATCGGACTTACGAGCAATTTAACTGATAAAGAGAATGCTCCACACTTAGCAAAATTCGTCCATATTTTCAACAGGAAAGGTACTCCACATTCAAGCATAATTGAGGTCTTTAGATCTATTGCTAAGAAAACGCGGCTAGCAAAACTTCTTTCGGTCAGTAACTGAAAATCCTACACTCTCGTTAGGCGCATATCTCACACAGGCCTTTACTTGGATATTCCTCTGAATATCATCAGTGTAATGTATAACCATGATACTTTACTACTGCAGCTTAATTGTGGCTCAATAATTCTTCTTCCCTCAGTGCTGACCTGTCAAAATCTCAGGGTGAGGTGCGACAACTTTGAATTGAGCCAGCCATTGTGATCGCCTAAATGATCGGAGATATATGATATAGTGTGCGCTAAAGAGAGTATCCAAGCCCTTATCGATCATCAAAAACCGGAATATAATTGCACAATTTAGAAAGACGGGAGAGGTCATAATCTGAAATTGGAAAAACGAGCGTTACTTATTCCTCAACCCGATATTATATGTTATATTTGTTTGTTCATTATATTTGTTCAGGTATCAGCTTACCGAAAATATTCGGATGCTGAAGTTACTATTGCCGATCGTGATGTAAATATTGTAACAAGCCGGAAAGAAAAAATACGTTATTTCAGTTCGCACACGTCAATAACTATCGCTGGTGGCATATGCTACGGGATCTCAGAATATCTCAAATTTGGCCCCGAGTATTATCCGATGATGGAGGTAAGTATGTGACGTCGAAAAGTATATGCTGGACAGTTTGTAGGATTCATTCAATCTGGTCTACCTCCAAGGAGTCGCGATGCCTCTCATATTTCTTTATCGTCGAAGGTAATTTCAATGATTTTAGGTTATTCGCTATTCTTGGTTTGATGTAGACAAGAGCGAACGGATGGCAAGAAACTTTTTGCTACGAATCGAGCAAGCGGAAACGACTTCTTCACGCGCTACCACCTCGAGATAACAAGAGGATGGTGATAAACGGTTGACGTTGAACGGGAGACTTTGTGGCAAGTTATCCAACATGCCCTTTTGGATTCTCAACAATCTGGTTTTCGAAGCTTCCGTTCTACTTGCACTCAGCTTGTACAAACCCATTCAGATTACTTATTTTTCAAATCTCAGAATTCCTCGTTTGATACCATTTACTTTGATTTCAAAAAAGCCTTTGATAGTATTGAATACCGTCTCCTTCTGCATAAACTTTCCGATCTAGGGTTTTCCTCTCACATTACCTCATGGATCTCAAACTACCTCTCTAACAGATTTCAGTATGTTCTCATTGGCAACACTTTATCTGATCCCACTTCTGTCACATCAGGCGTCCCGCAAGTGTCATGTGTCGGTCCGCTATTATTCATTCTATTCATTAACGATCTTCGTAAAGTGTTACCTCCCGAGATAAAGTATGGCATATATGCAGATGATCTAAAGATCTACGCAAAGGTTCCACTTCACTCTCACATCTTACAGCATGCTATTAACTCTGTATTCGATTGGTCTCTTGAATGGAATTTATCCCTAAACGAGACTAAGTGCACTGTAGTTCATTATGGATCTCTCTCACCGCGTGCTCTTTACACGATTAATAATATTCCTCTCTCCACTTCACCTTTCATGAAAGACCTTGGTATTATTAAGAACCCCTACCTTAAATTTTCCGATCATGTTTCTAAAATGATATTTAAAGCGATAGCGAAAATTAATATAATGTTTAAATGCTTTTTCTCTCCTGAACCCCAATTGTAATGTCGCGCATTCGCTATTTTTATCCGACCATTGCTCGAGTATGGATCAGTTGTCTGGTCTCCTCACACCGTCATTCTTGCCAATCAAATTGAAGACGTGCAGCGTAATTTCACGCGGCATCTATTTGCACGGTGTCGAATTCCTTATTCTTTGTATCCAGATAGACTGTCTCATCTTTTACTTTAAACTCTTGAGCACCGTAGATTGATCTTTGATCTTCTCTTCCTTTTATAAATCAATTCATGGATTATACTCATATGACCATTATAATTTATACAGATTAGCCCCGCTTTCCCGTAACCTTCGTAGATCCCATAATTTGCGTATCTCGCTACCCTTCGTACCTCCAAAATCTCACTCAAGTTTGCGACTAGGATTATCGAACGATGGAACGCGCTAGATGCTGGAATCGTTACAAGCTCACCGGATATCTTCCGTTCTCATATTCTCTCTCTCTTCCATCTATCTCTTTCTCTACAGAATCCCTTTTCGACTCTGATATTGGTACCGATCTGCTGCTCCTCCCAAAGCCCCCTCCCCCTCCCCCAACCACCGATTCGCCATACAATACGACGGACCTCTGCCAAAACGTTAACGCTATTTCAATCTCCTTATACCCCATGGTGGATAAATAATTGAATTGAATTGAATTGAATTGAATATTGTACAGTTCAAAAAATAGGAACGAACTCCAAACATTAGAATTTTTCAGCACTGAGTTTTCAGCACAGCACAATATTCTCAAATGAACCTTTTTGTTCTCGCACGAATTATGTTATGTCATATTTTCATTAACGTCAGCGCATCAACGCATCAAGTCAGCGCATCAGCTAGATTATTTCGTAATATCTAATGAAAAGAAAAGACTAACAGGATGTTGATGAAAAGGGGGATCACAAAAGCGTAAGAGAATCGAAGATATGATACATACGGTGACAAAGCACAATCTCATATACTTGAGACCTGATCTCGTGAGAACCCGTTTTCATCATCATCATTATCTGAGAAGGTCGGCAGGTTCTTGAGATATACCAGTAGTCTTCATATCCTACTGAATGCTCACCGAACTCGAAACAGCTCGAAACAGCAAATCTTCGCGACAAGCACCTACCTCAAAGCGGTACTTTGATAATATTCCGCCGCATAACTTGCAATTACTGTTTAGCTCATGCTTTTTCGCCTTGTGTCATCAGGTCTTTCTTTAATTTCGATGTCGGTTTTGGAGTTGAATGAGAAGGGAGTATACTCAATGGTTGTTTCGAAATTGAGAATTTTCAGAAAATTCGTGGCTCACAAATCGTTGAAAACACTGCTGAATCTTCATGGTTTCTGGACATTTCTCCTTTGCTTCACGACATTTATAGAGAGCTCAATACAATACTATACTCACTTAACTTTAAAGTGTGTTAATGAGTGTGGTCTTTAATTGATTATGAACGATAAACCGCGGCTCATCACAGCGTTCAACGACATCAATTTAGAGAACCATCCGATCTACTCATGACACCAAGCCACTGTCTTGTTCGAATGGCTCCCCAGTTCTTCGCAATCAGTGGTGAACAACAAGTATCAGTGCCTCTCGCAATCCCAATTTCAGGCTCGGTAACGTCAATGCTGGTGATGTCGTTTGAAAGGTGTGAAGCATCACGGAACCTTTCCACTTACGAATCATCATCCAGCAAGAGTGTCAATAAATTCGTTGCACTTCATGTGAGTTTCTTGAGGTTCTTCGAAGATATTCCCGATGATTCCAGATTTTGCTGACCCTTCTCGGAGTTTTCCTCGACGCTGTGAAGTACGACTTTCCAACTAAAGTCGCGCATTGCAGTGTTGGATCTGTTATCGGGCAGAACCCACAAACTGCGCTTGTCGTAAGGGAGAAATTTCAATGCACTGACTAACTCATTTGATCAGGGTTCATTTTTCTTGTTTTCCCTCTTCACAATATACTTCTCCTCGAAATTATTGAGGCGCAATGAATATCTTCACGATTCAGAAGAGTATTTGAACATGTCGCTCACTGAAAGGTTAATTGCCTTTTCGAAGCCTAATTGGGTAATTGTGATAGTAAAATTTCAGATATCAGCTATGCGGAAATATTCGTGTTTTACGACTTCTACTGCCTATTGTAGTGTACGTTTGTCTTCAAAAACAATTTACGTCTTACTTATCATCATTTGACATGTTAACTACGATAAATCATAATTTCAGTTCTCACACTTCCATTACCATGGCCGGTTCCGTGGGACATGCCTACTTTGTGTTCGGTGGATATAAGAAAGAGTACTATCCTATTCTAGAAGTATCGATGCATGAAGAAAATCGAAATTCATTGCATATTCGTTCAGGATACTATCAATATGGTGTACCTTCAAGGGATTGCAATGCCTCTAATATTTCTGTATCGTTATAGGTAATTGAACCGTTACTAATTTTAGTAAAAGTGAAATTTATAAAAAAAAAAAAGGTTCAGAAATAAGCGCGTAATGGAGAGTCAGATTGTCACCATGAACAAGTGGAGACGAACTCATCTCTGTGCATGATAGAGCAATTAAGAAAGGATGGTGATAAGTTCCCATGAGGATATTAAAATGAGAATGACAACAGTTATCGGTCGAATGATAAACAATGAATGTGTTTAATGATGCGATTCGCTCTTGACATTTTGCAAAAGTGTATTCCAGCTCTGTAAACTAGAGATGTATATTCGGTTTTCGACTCTCCTCATTATGCACACTATTTCACCGTTCAAAGAAACGAGATAGTGTGCAGAATGATGAGAGTCTAAAACCGAAACGGCATCACTAGTTTCCAGTCACGCAGCCTTATCATCTGCTCGCCTAATTGTTTACTCTATCATATCTAGCTCGGTGTCCGTGTTACTTGATCAACTAATATCTCCAACAAAGCAGCGTCATTACTCATCATTTTCTCATTACTATTTGTGATGCTGAGTGAGCTAGAGATAGCCCAGCTTTTTGCAACAAGCCCAGTTCTGAAAGCGGTATTGCGGGTTTTTTTGCATCAAAACGCTCTTTCGTGTTCAGATCTTAATATTTCGACTCGTCTCCTCCGGTCTGGCAATAGTTTGCACGATAATTTTGGAGCGGAGAAAGAAGTTCTCGCTCTTTGAGTATAATTCAATTGAATTTTTTTTCCAGAAAATTTGTCGCTCACAGAACAATGAAAACACTCCTGAATTTGCACCGATTCTGGACTTTTCTTTCATGCTTGTCCACATTTATGGAGAGTGCCCGGCAGATGTATGCTCATTGGATGATAAAGTGGGTGATGGCAATAATATTTCTTTTTTGGACGATTCATAAAGAGGGTGTAAAATCATGGGCAACTCAAGCCAATAACGTGTTGAATGAAATATCACATTTAGAGATCCCACTGATCTACTAATGACCCCAAGCCATTGCCTCGTACGTATGATTCCTCAATTTTTTGGAATTACTGGTAAAATTTAATTATCAATGTAATTTAATTAATAATTGAATTATGCAACTTCAGGATCGATTTCGTCATTGTTCGTTATGTCATTGGAACGTCTCGAAGCGTTTGTTCATCTCTCCACTTACGAATCATCCTCTGTCTGTGCCGGCGCTAAACTCATCGGTCTCCATGTAATTTTTTGTTTTTGCATTATTATTTTTTGATGTATTTTTTCCAGATTTTTCTGACGCTTTTTGGTGTGTTTACTGACACTTTCAAGTATGATTTTCCCACCAGAGTAGCACACTGTACCGTGGTGTCAGTGGCAGGTCAACCATATCAAACGGTGCTCAACGTGAGTAATCGGCTTTTCTACTCAAAAATTAGCTCATACATTTCGCATTTATAATATTTCCATCACTCATTATCTTTAGCAGCTTCGGGTTTTCACAGTTAGATACTCATTTCTCAAAATATATTCCATATTTACAGGGGTCGTTTTTCTTATCTGCTCTATTCTCTATTTATTTATACACGAAACTGCTGAAGCGGAACGAATATTTGCAAAAATCAGGAGAGTCTCAGAACATGTCGCTATCTGAGAGGTAATTTCACCAAGACTTACTTGCAATTTTTTTGTTGTTGTAAAATCAGGTATCAACTTAGCGAGAACACCAGAGTACTGCGAGTGCTACTACCGATTGTCGTGTTCGTATTTTTTTTTATTTATTTATTTTTCATTTTTTCCAAATCATACAACTTCAGTTCTCACACGTCCATAACGATCGCCGGATCCTCGGGATTTTTCTATTTCGAGTTTGGTGGTTTTCAGAAAGCATATTATCCCATATTCGAGGTTTCGATGCAGAAGCTTAGGGAATTAATAATTATATTATCTTAGGAAATGATCAACATGGTGTACCTTCAAGGAATCGCGATGCCGCTGATTTTCCTTTATCGATACAAGTGATCGAGAGAGTGCGTTACCCAATTAAATTAAATACTTGAAGAAACAAGCGCCGAGTAGAGAGTGTGCTTTTCACAGCAAATGCAGCAACTGGAGAAGAGCTAATAGCTGTTTATGATCGAGCGATTACAAAAGGATGGTGAACAGGAATGTACTTTTACTTTGGCAAATTATGTGTAGCAATGCCGTTAGTTGATTGTATTTACACGGAGCAGAATTTATCTGTTGCACTTACTCATCACGGGTCGGACAAAATACATTATTATTATAAATTATTACTTCTTCTTTGGTTGATCTTTTTCTGAAAGAAAACGATTTTGGTTTTAAATTTTTAATGAATTAGGAAACACTTTGAACCCTTCTTCTCAGAATAAAGCACTGACCTCCTTCCTTCTTCTTTGATTTGAAGGGACTCTTCAGAATAGAGAACCCTTTTTTCAGTAGAGAACCTTTTTTCTCAGTTTTTGGTGCTATGCCGATTTTGGTTGGCATCTGCGAAATGTGATATCCGATAATTGAACATGAAAAATCTCATAACCTTTCAGTCGTTAGTTGGCAGAACATTTGACTTTGTCTTCGTTTGATTTACCTGTTGTTGTTCTTGTTTCTGTATACCAGAAATAACTAATTAATAACTAAATAACTAATTTACTGTCACGTATCTTGATATAAACCTTCTTATCAGCTTTTGAATGGCTCTTCGAACTCGCAAGAGCTGTCTCATCCTTCTTCTCTTGTCCCAAAGGTTCAGATTTCTTAAGGCCGTAAGAATCGTCGTCGCTCTGAAAGCGAAGAAAATATGACATTATTTAAAATGATTAATATTAAAGTACAAAGTAAGATTAAATTTAAAATAAAAAATGTAATTTGTAATTATTAAAAAAGTAGATTGATAATGTGTAAAAGTCACCAGGTGAGCAAATGGTTGAGTCTCTCTCGTTGCAACCTCAGATGAATTCGTTACAGTTTGTGTTTCACTTGCATCTTCGGATTGCTTATCAGCCTTTTTTGAACCATTCTTGCTATCATTCTGTGATTATCGAATTGAATCTCTGAACGATAAAATAAGAGTTCTAACAATCGATTTGGGTCCGCTGATGTTCTCGGGTAAATTGTGAACGGCTGCGGGGACGGCATGTTCATCGAAAATGTTTTTATGAAGTTATATTCATTAATTTTCTTCATTTAATTATCGTAAACCACGGAATGTGCTTCAACATGCACATGATATTCGAGATGCATTGAAAGTAATACCATACCTTTGATCGGCTTCACCGTATCATCCTTTGGCTTCGGAGTTCCCTCCACCACCAGCGTCACCTTCTCCGATCTCGAAGGTACTTGAGCATCATGTGTTGGCTTATGAGGCTTGTCTTGATGGCCGGTCACCGTTGAGGCTCCGTGAGGTGCATTCACGGGCTGGCATGCATTAATTGTGTTTTATTTTTTTGTAAATTTCATACATCATTAGGTTTATCATTAATTTGAGGCTGCTGAATTGGCTGTGTGGGTTTTCGTCTGCGATAGATTTCCTGAAAATATGATTCTCAGCAAAAAAATAAAACAAAAAAATCAAGTGAAAACCTCACCATAACACAGACAATCAGAATCAATATGATAACCGAGGCAGCACTTCCTAAGACCAAAATATTGATCCATTTTCTGTTGTCTGTAGAATTTAAGAAAGCCATAGAGAATGAAAAATAATGCTTTCATGCTCGAAGCACCCCCTGTTTATAGCGAGTTGAACAGATTTAGTTGATTAGTTCGAGTAAAATCATTTGCTCAAGATAATGCAACTCTTAAATCTATCATAGATAATTATAAAATTACGATTTGATCATCTGAGTTATTTTGTAGAGCCAGAATGGGTGCATGAATGAAGCGACCTAAATCAGGCCGGTGGCACACAGCGTTTCGTTCAAACATGTTTAACTGTTAAGCATAACTTTTTTCTTTGGCAATTTGGTGAGCTCTAGTATGAAAATTTGATTTATACGGGTAAAAATACGTCGGAAACACCTATAGTCAGATAGTTCTGACATTTTTATTTTTTGTCCCAAAAATTACCAAAATTACCATCATATCGGTTATTCAAAATCATTTTAGAATCTATCAAATTTTTGTCTTGATTCGAATGCATATCCTTCCACCGCATACTGAAGTAGATGACCGTCTCTTTAGGCAGAGTAGGAGGCCTGGGTAAACTTCCAGACTCTCCCCGAGACATTACCGTATCTGTCTAGGAAGTTCGCAACCTATTAGAACCGACGAAAGATCTCCTGAAATTTAGTCGAATTTTGTTATAATCAAGTTCTCAGGTAGCAATTGAGCGAGAACACCGGGGTAGTAAGAGTCCTTCTCGCCATTGTTGTCTTCGCTTACTTTCGTCCAATCCGATCAAATATATTCACAACCAATACTATTTGTTTGTACACTTTCATTCGATAACTTGACCCGTGTATCCCCTTTTTTAAAGCGGTGTTTTCAAGAAAAAAAATTACCCCATCTTGGAAGGTACCCATTCAAATATTAAAACAAAGAAATATATGACAAGATTCTCTCAGGAAGCGATAAACATGGTGTACATTCAAAGATTTTCGTCTCCGCTGATATTTCTTTATCGCTACAGGTTATCATACGTAATTTTCTCAATTCAATCAACATTTTATGGATCAAATGTCAACTTGCCAATGTGCCTATCACAACAAAGACGGTCACGAGAAGAGATCTAATTGCTGTTAACGATCAAGTGATAACAAAGGGTCAGTCCAGAACCCGATTGCGCGATGAATTAACAAGATCCATTGGCGCACACTGGTGGTCGGCTACAACTAATAATTCAGACCCATACTCATCTAGCGTCAATCGCCTGGCATGATTAATATCGATTGATTGATTAATAACAAAGGGTAGGTAAACAGGAATGAGCTTTTCCTCCTGAACAATGTTTGATATGTTCTTAATAATTGATTGCCTTTATACGTTTTGAACAGTGTGAATTTATCTATTGATAGTATTTACTTATTTATTCATTTCTTATTAATTCACTGGCAGGGCAAAAATACATTTTCTTACAATACACTACTTCTTCAATGGTTGAGCCGGGGTGATCTTAGCTGGATACGTATGTATTAGGTTGAATCACTGACCTCCTTCTTTCTTCTTTGATTTAAAGGGACTCTTCAGAAGAGAGAACCCTTTCTTCAATAGAGAACCCTTTTTCTCAGTTTTTGGTGCTACACCGGTTTTGGTTGGCACCTGCAAAATATGTAGTTCAATGAAAGATCATGCACAATACCTTTTCTTCTTTACTTGAAATCTTATTAACTGGTGTCTTTGTTTCATGTATATCTTTGTGACTTGTCTGCATATTAGATATATCTCTTCTCCGTTCATTGAATTATTGTATACCTTGCCCTTCTTTTTATCATCTTTTGGAGGGCTCAGTGCTCTTGCCAGAGCAGTCTCTTCATTTTCATCTTTTCCAAAAGGTTGAGATTTATTAAGGTCGAAAGAATCCTCGCTCTAAAAGTTCCTTGCTCTTTCTCGGACAGAATATCCAATAAAAAACTAAAATTCACCGTCTTTCTTAACATCTGAGTCTCTCTCGTTGCAACCTCCTCAGAAGGCGATACAGTTTGTCATTCAATCACATCATCTCTATTCATGGTATCTTCGGATGATCGATTGTTTGCCTTTTTCGGCACAATGTCGATCTCATTCTGTGATTAACGATTTGCGTATCATCTCGAACCACTAAATATCCCGAACCTTCACTTTGGATCCATTGTTCTTCTCTGGTGTCTGGGGATTGGGTGAGGGGTTGACTGGTTCTACTATATTGCATATTTGGAGTGGTAATCGATCAAAAGTATACTTTTTTTCAGCTTCAACGGTTCATCTTTGTGTTTAGGTGTTTCATTTGACTTCTGTACTTCTTTCGATTTCGACTGTCCTACTTCGGATTCATTTGTTGGCTTATGAGGCGTATCTTGGTGACCGGCAACTGTTGCAATTCTGTGTGGTGAAGTTACGGGCTGAAATGCAGATGTAATTTCTCTAATTATTGTTTTCATACAGCAGTAGGTTTGACTACTTCGGTATCATGTGCTGGGCTATGAGGCTTGTTCTGTGGAGTGATGACTGTTGGAGTTTTGTGAGGTGAATCCACGGGCTGAATGCAGATTCTATTTCTCAAAATATTGAATTACATACATTAATAGGTTTGACTTCGATGGTTTTCTTCTCATCTAACTCTTTCACTTCCATTGGTTTCCCAACATCAAGATCGTGTTTTGGTTTTAGAGGCTTGTCGTGTTGACCGTTCACCGTTGAAATTCTGTGAGGTGATTTAATGGGCTGAAATGTAGATGTTATTATTCACAATATAGAATTTCATACAATAGAAGGGTTGATTTCGATGGTTTTCTTTTCATCCAACATCTTCACTTCCTTTGGTGTCCCTACTGCACCATCTTGTATTGGCTTTTGACGCTTGTCTTGGAGAGTGTTGACTGATGGAGTCCCATGGGATGGATTCACAGCCTGGTATTTCATTATTGTTATGTTTTTCAAAGCAATACATCAAAACAGTTTTTTATTTATCTCAGACCGCTAATTATACCTCACCTTCGCTTTATTTCCATTGTTGTTCTCCGTTATCTGGCCATCGACAGTGTGGTTGACTGGTTCAACAGTGTTGTATATTTGAAGTTGTGACCAACGCCTTATCTTACATTTGATCGGCTTCACCGGATCTTGCATTGGTTTCGGAGTTCCACCCAACATCTTCACCTCCATTGGTTTCAACGGTCCAACATCAGGTGTTGGCTTGTGAGGCTTATCTTGGTGACCGACCACTCTTGAAATTATGAGAGGCGTTTTCACGGGCTGCAATGCAGAAGCAATTTCTCTAAATATTGATTTTCATACAGCGGCAGGTTTGACTTCGATGGTTTCCTTCTGATCTAACATCTTCACTTCCTTTGGTTTCCATACTTCAACATCTTGTTTTGGCTTTTGACGCCTGTCGGGGAGAGTGTGGACTGAGTGAGTCGCATGAGATGGATTCACAGCCTGTCATTTCATTAGTGTTATTTGCAACAAAAAAACATGCATCAGTAGTTTTAATTTCGTCACCTTTAAAACATTAAATAATATGAACTGTCACATGCCTTAGTCGTTCTATCAGGTTTATGTGGGATCATCTTTCGCGCTAGAGCAGTCTCTTCATTTTTCTCTTTTCCCAAGTGCGGAGATTTGTTGGAGTCAAACGATCCACGGGATTTATTACTCTGAAAAATAGCATCGCGGATTTATCTTGGACATATTATTCAATAATTAAATAAAATTCACAATCTTCTTAGGAGTCTCGCTCGTTGCATGTTCATCAGAACTCGTCAATGTTTGTCTTTCAATCACATTATTGATAGCTCTCGATGGCGGATTCTTTACATTTGTCTGAGCATTGTAAGCATCATTTTAGATTTATTTTTAAAAAAAATTGTGTCTTTGAATGCCAAAGATCGCTCACTTTCACTTTATCCCCACTGGCGTTCCCATGGAAGTAACGTTCGGCTGGGCGGTTGTCAGCTTCATCTAAAGTGGTTTAGTGGTCTATGAGGCTCTCCCATTCCAACAAAACAGGGTTCGAATCCTGGTGGACAAATACATTGGCCTAGCAGGACGAATGTGATTTGAGAAACGGCTGTATCCTTTACCTAGGCAATAACACACCTTTCCTCAGCTTCACCGGTTCTTCTTTTGGTTTCGGTTTTCCCTCCGAACTCTTCACTTTCTTCTTCTTCGACGGGCCTTCCTCGGCATCAGAAATGGGTTTATGATCTGTGTCCTGTTGACTGTTGATTGATGGAATTCCGTGAGGTGAAGGCTGAAATTTAAAAAAAAAAATTTTTTTAAATAAGAAAAAGTTTTTTTCTTCAAAATATTCAATTCCATACTTCAGTAGGTTTGACTTGGTCAGTTTTCTTTTGTTCTAACATCTGCACTTCCTTTGGTTTCTCTACTTCAAGATCTGTTCCGGCTTGGGAAGCTTGTCGTGTGGACCGCTCACCGTCGAAGCTCCGTGAGGTGGAGTCACAGGCTGGCATACATTAATGGTCTTTTAGAAGTTAAAAATTTCATACATCAGTAGGTTTATCTTTGATGGCATCAATTTGAGGATGATGTTTTCTTCTGCGATATAATTCCTGTAAAATGATTCTCATGTAATAAAACGAAGATAAAATTCAAATAACACACTCACCACAGCAAAAGCGATCACCATCAATATAATCACTAAGGCCACACATGCTCCGACTAAAATATATCCTAAGGACATAGCGAATAAAAAAAAGTGCTACCTGATGAATCAAACCACTATTTGAAGTGATGTTGAACGAATTCTGTCAATCCGATATATCTGATTCACTTCGCATGGATCCAATCAGATAGTAAAAATCACTTATTTGAATCTATCAAATATTTTATCATGTCAAATATGAATATTCGATATTTTCGAAATGCTGGAGTATTTTCTGTCTTTATTCGAATGAAGATCCTTTGACAGCATACTGAAGTAGATGTCCGTTTCGTTGGGTAGTGTCGGAGGCCTGATAATTGTATTTTTTTGATATTTGTATTGACCATAATCCGGTCATTATCTGATAACTATTGCTAGAATGATAGCACACAGGTAAGAGTAATGATCAATCGCTCAATTCAAGAACTAGAGATTTGAATTCGGTTATGGATCTCTCTATTCTGCACGCTGTCTCGCCGGTCAGAGAATCGAGAGAGTGTGAATGAAGAGAGTGAAGAGAGTCGAAAACCGAAACGATACCACTACCAACAACTAACGGTGAGCGCGTGGTAAACTTTCGGATCCTTCCAGTGACATCATCGTATCTGTCCAGAACGTAAGCCGCATAGTAGAAACGGCGGATGCTCTCCTACAATTTATTGATTGTTGATTTTTTTAATCTTAAAAAAAATAATTACCTGCAGTCGTGGCTCCATATTGTAAGTGAGAAGTCCGAACATCGCTGCATACCTGTAAACAGTATTCTTGCAATCCGCAAATCAGAAGATTCACAATTTTCTGTCCTCTCAAAATGAATTTCAATATAACAAATTCAACAATGACGGAATGTAATATAGTTCAATAATTGGGTATTTATAGTGGTAAGATGACGCGAAGAAGGGATTATGACATATTATTGCTCATATTCCAAACTCACAGAGCGATCCATAGATCGAAGAGAGCGACAGCCACATTTTTCACTACGTCCAGCCTTTGCTCATAGCGCAGGAAAGCGTACATCGAGATGAAAGCAAAGCAGGGAATGTTGAAGATCAGAGTAGGGAAGGCGAGCTTTCGGAGCATCTGAATTTCAGTTTTTATGAGCGAATGAAAAAAAAAGTCCTTGCTTGGTGAAAAGAAGGAAAATTGCATGTTGTGACTACCTGCATGACCTTGATGTTCTCTCTGATCTGGTATGCGCGGGAGAGGCAGTATTCCGAACTGAATACTATTATTATTTTAATAATTTTATGCGAGAGAACCGTGTCATCTTCTGCAGTCGCCTGTTGTACTTGACGTTGAAACTGAGGATTTCTTGGAAGAGCTGCAATTAATAATGACAACTCGGAACCCAACTCTCCTCATTTCGCATACTCTCTCGTTTTCGTAATCGGAGAGAGAAAAATATGAGGAGAATCGTTTGTGTTTTAGCATCACTATGTATTCTATTCACAATATTAACGGCCAAATGCATTTGCACTCACAATTGATCCTCCAACGAAAATGAGCATGTATGCGACGATGTTGAACTGTACCGTATACACTTCTGAATGTTTAATCTTTCCAACTTTGCTCTCGAAGTTCGCAACCAACCATAGATCAGAAACAGCGCGTTACACCAGGCATACGCCTCGAGTGATAGGGACTGCATGACAAATACAATTAGCGTCGCCGCTGATTGCTTCTCGTACCTTAATTATAATTCGAATTCCAGTTGACTATTAAAATTCAAATGGACATAATTGAACACTCGATTTACGAAACACATCTAGCACAGAATCGCTCTGATTTCTAGAACACGATTGATATATGACGAAAAAATTTCACCATGATGAAAAGAGCGTGGCGAAGCAGCGATCGAATGCGAGAGCGAACGGACTGCAAATAATTATATAATAATTATCATTGAAAACATATTTTAATATTGAGAAAAATAAAGGACCACGCCATAATCCACGCATAAAACGCCTCTCTGGTGAGGTTAGCGAAGATGAACAGTGTATCGTCATCTGGAAAGTTAGTTGATGCGTTGTAAATGAGCTTAGAGAATTTAAAATCTGACCCTCATCGGTTTCTGGCCCAGATTGTGACCGCCCAGATTGAAATTAAAGGGATAGAATGTAAATCGAGATAGGGGAACAATCGCAGAATTATCAGGGTCAGGAACCGAAGAAGTGCTTTATAATCGCACCGCTCAGAGGAAGATGGAAGAACTGATAGTTCAACAGGATGACACGAGCGAAAGCAGCTGAAGCGTAGTGGAGAACAACACTGGTGATGGTTAAACGAAGCTGTAGTTGTTTATTATTATTATTAATTTATATTTCATAGAATTCATAGAGTTCAGACATGATACATTTCTCAAACGACTTGGAAAGTTCAATCGTAATTGGCAATCACCGACAGAGTTTCTCAGAGATCGCTCAGAAAGTCACGACTTTTGATTACCAGACGCATGACTCCTACAGTAACCGGAAAAAATGAGTTTTATGCATTGACGAGGAAAATTAGAGACAAAATTAATTGAAATAAACGAAAACTCACATTTCGATGCACCGCCGACATTCCCCACACAGTGTAGACTGCCAGTGGGATCCAGAAGAGGGTGGACATACAGATGAACACCTCGATGAGGTAGATGCACTCAAATAACGGGCTGAATCGTGCAGTGAGTGTGAGATTGACCATAACGAGGAAGAAAGTCATATTTCAGTGAGTTGAAACTGAAAATGGATGATTTCATTGTCGATAAGGGCAGGATATGGGAAATACAGACGAATCAATTAGAGCATTTACGTCAGAGGCATGTGTCTATTGTCGAGAAAGAACAGTCTAGACACTTCCGAAACGTGAAGGAATATGGGGTTACTGATAAGTTATAACAATACGGGGGAAATTGAAGGTGGCAGTCCGGTTGTATGCAGAATCCCCCGGAGATAATGATTACGTGAGCAGGGACAAGCGTGGTAAATATGGGAAATGATTAGCGAACAGGTGATTGAGGAAGTATTTAGGAAAACCGCGTGCATGATGCTTGAAATGGTGTATGAAATAGCGTTTTGATGAATATCTAAAGCAAAAATTCGGTGACCGAGAGAGCTGTTGAAATCTACTGTTCGATTATTTCATTTCCGAAACTAAAATAGTTCCGACACTTACTGAGAAATGAGCGTTTGATCACGTGCTAGTAATTCGAGGAATGGAGTACATGCACTAATCCGGATATAGGAAAAAATAGAGCACTTCGAATATATTCCATGTAAATCGCCGAAGAGCAATTCATTAAAATGTAATAAATTAGTCTCACGGAATCGTCATCACTCTTTGTGCTGGTTTTGGAGTTTATTCGACAAAATTTTTATGTAATTCTAAGATTCCAGACATTTTGTAGCTGTATCTTTTTGCCTTTCTTCAAATCATAATTGAAACTGTATAATTCTTCTGAATCGTTCAATTTCTTCATAGTTTGATGTGTTTATCACTATGGAATGTACTACTAGATTTTTACTTCGTTACTATTAGAGCCTTGATAAATTGCTCGACTATAGTAGTGGGCATTCTCATTCGCACAGTGTTCTTGCCGCGAATATTTTACATGCTTCGAATTTCTTAATAAATACTGTTTTCCATGCTCTAGTTTGTTCGCTAATAACATACTAGACAACAACGTCATGGTATCGAATAGACACGTTCCGTCGGCGCGATATTTCGAAACTTCATCCTGTCATTTATCACATTTTGATTCAGTGACATGTACCAGCTCGCGTGGCTCAACCGATCGATAACTGATGATTACTCG
This sequence comes from Pristionchus entomophagus, assembly GCA_036245825.1. NCBI lineage: Eukaryota > Metazoa > Nematoda > Chromadorea > Rhabditida > Neodiplogasteridae > Pristionchus > Pristionchus entomophagus. The sequence continues at coordinate 6,742,937 of BTSX01000001.1, forward strand.
CCGTTGTTCGAGATTTTGTACGGCATCGAGGTAAGAAATAGAGTTTAATTTTGCTTTTGTTTTATATATTTTAGGCGATCTGTCACGTCGGATGCATAATTCTCGGACCAATCATGATGTATGTGTGTTATCAGGCGCGTCCTCTGCATCAAACAGTGAGATTTTCAATATTTTGTATACTATTGACGTCATCTTCGTCATTTTCAGATCCGAGCATGCTTCGTGAACGCAATATTTCGAGTGATACTCGGCTCAGGCGCGCGAATCATCATACTGCATCATCAGTACTTCGGATCAGATGGTATAACACTAGTTTGTATATTTAAATCACATATTGTTCTAGAAGATGCAATATGGCTCACGATGGCATCCTGCCACCGCGAGGCGTTTCTCAACTTCTTCAATGGAGCGTTAGTATTTCAATTTATTATTTCTAACTCGGGGTGTATTTATTCTTCAGGGCGTCACCAAATTGTCGGAAACGGAAAGGTTCTCCATTTTTTGTAATCCTGAAAATGTTAAACTAAAAAAACTTATGTCAGAATGGGCGCGCTCACTTTTGATCGATGCATTGCAACATTCTTCTGGGAATGGTGAGCGAAAGTTGAATGCCGAAAAAAATGTTCAGATGTTTCTAAAATATTTCGCATCTTCATTTACTGATATTTTGTGAAGTTATTATAAATAATCACCTTTTCAGGTACGAAAAAGAATCCCCTGCGACGATATTGGTGTTCGTTGCCAATGAGATCATTCTAGATAGTATTAGCTGGACTAATACAATCTGTCTGGTTTTCGGTATGTTGTTTATCCATTCACTCAAAATCGCTGAGACTAATTATTTCCCACAAAACACTTCTCAGACGAATATCTTAGCATAATTGGCCAACTTCCCGATATTCGAACCATCGTAACTAGGGATGTCAATTCAATTCCCAATTCCTTGCCATTCTCTCCCCATTCATTTCCCTCTCGCTCAATTCTCAGCGAGAGAGTGGTCTCTCTCATTCCCACTCGTTCAAGTACTTAAGCGGCTGTGCCAGCGAGTCAAGTACTTGGGGACTATTTTTTCCTGATTTAAAGCATTGAAACTTCCTCTGAAAGAATTGGAAAAAAGCAGCTCGATTCGAGTGCCAACACCCCAGACAATCCCCCATTTACATATCAACCGAGACAGTCAAATTTAGTCGCGCTTGCATTGCAATTCAGAGTCAACTTGACTCGCTTTCAAGTACTTGACTCTCTCCCCTCCCCTCTCTCCCATTCTCTCAATTCTCAGCGAGAGAGCGCGGTCTCTCAGATCGACCCATCAAGTACTTGGGAATTGGAATTGAATGGTCATCCCTAATCGTAACATTATAATTTCAGAGTATGTATCGATATACACGAATGCGATGGTCATGGCGTGTCTCCTAATGGCGGGAGCATTTGTAAGTCAAATATTGCTATCGGATGGACCTACCTCTTTAGTCTGAACCATTATTGCCGTTTTTTCTCACTGTGCTAATCAGTTGTACTAGCACGGAAATATCGACTTAGATTGTATGGGCATTAGAGATGACAAAACGAACTCGACATGCCGGCTTCAACTAAGGTTGATGCCGGCATTATCGTTGAAAATGCCGCTTTGAATCCGGATTCAAGCAGGCATGGAATGCCGTTTTGAATCCGGATTCAAGCAGGCATGGAATGCCGTTTTGAATCCGGATTCAAGCAGGCATGGAATGCCGTTTTGAATCCGGATTCAAGCAGGCATGGAATGCCGTTTTGACATCAATAATGGATATGCTTCAATTTCTTCAGAGTTTCGTCGTGCTGTATCGTTTCAATCTGAAGGAAATTGCGCACATCAAGAAAGGCGCAGTGGTACGCTATACACAAATATAATTCACTTACAGTTTTGCATTTTTTGCAATTATTATTTCATGACCTCCAATTTTGCAAATTCAGGTCAATTCCTACTCCATCTCTCGTTCGTTTCAAATACGCGAGAATATCGCTGTTTTCCAGGTTTGCACAAATTCTGATCATTGCTTTTTAGTCATCGATCCCTAAGCTTTTGTATTTGCAAACGTAGCAGTAACTGAACAGGCGCCGTTACAAAAATCGGAGGGGGAAAGCTAGGGGAGTGATGAAAGATTCGCAGAAGTAAAAGAATACAACATAATTAGTCGGTGAAGAATAAATTTGTACATTGAAAATATATTTATTGATTCAGATGATGCTGCGCGTAGTGTTCCCTACAGTTATCTTCAACGGTCCTGCCTATTTTTTCTTCTTTGCTTATCTTCTGATTCCTGCCGATTGCGGTCACGATTTCATGAAGCATATCAGCATCGCGATGTTCGACCTGTGGATTAGCATGTGAGATTGCGACTAGCGTTGGCGAATCGGCTACCGACTCTCCCCAATTTGCACACAATATTGTTTCTTTGTCCCGTGAGAGAGCGCGTGAATTGAGGAGAGCCCATTTGTCATCATCACTATCTTCAACGTTTATTTGCACATTTTAAGCTCCAGTACCTTGAGTGTAAATAGCTATGGCCGTGATGTGGGATAACTGCATACCGCAGAACCATGTAATTGTGTTACCTTGACATGCACTTATCCGTCATTTTCTCAGAACTGTAAAAAAAATCAAATCGCATACTTTCATTCGAGGAAAACTGCATAACGTGCAAAGATGCAATTCGATCACCATTATGTAAACAGTGATCTCAATGCAATCGGAACAATTCTCAGATACGCCCTCTCCCTGGTCTCGTTGATGCGAAAGGAGCCCATCTTCAAGGCGACTTTCGAGCGACTGGGAATATTCCATTGTCGTAGTGTATCGCCGGAACCTTCGACAGATAGCATGTGGGTTGTTATTAATCGTCAATAATTGCATATCCTCTTTTAAAAATGCGTTTCCTTGCTCGAAAATCCATTCCACAATCCAAATGTGCCTGGGGTGTGCAATTTCTAGAAGACATATCAAGATCTGAGGCGCCATTCGATCATCGGATACATTGGTGACTAGCGAAACGCATTTTCCTTAAGCACCAGCCATAATTTAACACCGAACTGCAATTAGAGGAATGCGTGACTGCGTATTTGCTCTCATGTGATCTCTAGACTCACATTTGTGTTTGAATAGAAAAATTTTGTAGTCTGTAGGGCTCTTACTACAAACAGTGAGCTTTATATTATCTGAAGCATAGTCATGCTTCAATTACGTGAAAATATTTTCAGAGCCTATCGACGCGGGTCACAAACGGAGGCAGATGTATATTTCAAGATGTTTACCTTGGACATGAACAAGGCGCTATGATTTTCACGCCGGCAAGCGTCGAAGATAGTTTGCTTTGCAAGCGTGTTATGATCGCTTGTTGCGCATATTTATCACATAGAAATACTATAACAGTACCATAAATTCGTTGCCTACTTAATTTCTACGTACGATGTGCACCGGAAAAAATACTGTAATGCAGTGCAATATGGAAAACGCCGAACAACAACGTTTCTCGTTCGTTCCTGGTAAGGGTGACCAAACTATGTTCACAATGCAGTAGACATAATCTAACTTGTGATGAATGAATTTCGCCGAGCACTATATTGTTTACTGCCGCGTGTTTGGAGATAATAATGAAAATACCCTAGAGAAGGAAACATTTCACAGCTGTATGCATACTTGTAGAGAATTCCAATATTACCACACCTTGCAGATAACTATGAACAGGCAACAAAATTTTATCGACCCAAACATTGAACTCTTACTAACCACTGATACATATAATTATAGTCATTTGTATACGTGTAATTCCCATTAGATTGTAGCACCTCTTTCTTTGCCATTCAGCATCAAACGATTTATCATACCTTGCCCTATTCTGTCCTACTCGCACATAATTTTTAGCTCTCTAGAATGATGGAGCGAGTGAAATTGACACGTGCAAGAAGTATACAAGGAAAACTAAGACATTCACACCACCCTAGTACAGTCCTGTCAGGTTTCCCTGTGGACGCGGGCTCCCCGGGGCGACCCCGGGTAGCCCCATCCAACCCCATGGCCTGTATTGCTAGGATACGTGAAGAATAGGGGGGCTCTGTATGAAAAGCTTATCATTTGATCACTCAACGGGAACTCGCTTATTTCGACTCTTCTCCTAGTTACGTTCTACCATTCGTTCTTTTCACTTCTCTTACTCGTTTATTTCGACTCTGCTCACTAATTGTGTGATATCCAGATGCTCTCTGATGTCCCTCCGTTGGGACGACTGTTTCTTCGGCTGTTCCTAGTCAGGTGAGCAGGCAATGCCTGTGTCTTTCCCGCCCCGTTGACAGTGTGTGGCTTGTTGTTAACTCCATCAGGCATAACCATTCATTCATCGGGCGGACAACGGTAACAAGGATAATCGATTGATAATTATACATGTGGATCAAGACTCCTTATCGATCAGGTGAGACAATTTAAGCAATGGGTATCGTTTCGCTTTTCGACTTTCTTCTTTTTGCACACTCTAGCGTTTCTCTCACCTTCAAGATAGTGCGCAAAATGAGAGTAGAAAAACGAAAAGACATCGCCAATTTGAACTAAAATACAAAGTGGACAACGGGTGATATTTGATACTAGATTATTATATTTTTTGACAACTTTTGATGGTTCTTGATGAATCAATGAACAATTTTGAATAGAAAATCTTCTGATAATAACTTGCAAATAATGTATGTAAACCCAATCAATGCAAATTTCCATCCATTGGATCTACTTCCTCTTCTTCTTCTTCTCTGGCTGCTCGATCGGCGGCTCTCTCGAGAGATCTCTTCTTCCTTCTCTCCAGGTTGGCATGATATCTATAATTCACTTGCTGGGAATCAAACCTTCAAATTTACAATCACCTTCGCTCCATGAGCATCCAGTTTGATGGAAAATCGATAGGGTTAGGATTGCAGTAAAGGCGGAATTGCTGAAAAGGCTTGGTAGGTTAATAAATACATACCATATTAACCTCTTGAGCAAATTCAATTTTGACAGAGTTCCATTCCTCAAGCCTCTTTCCAATTTCCGAGTTATCCGACAATTTATCGAGAATCTTCGTCACGAATGCTCCTCGATTTCTCGTCATAAACCAAATCTTAGATACTTCTTTCTTGTCAATAAACTGAGGACCGTTATCTCAAAATGCTTTTGTAAACAGAGAGTGTATTGACTTAGCTGACATATAGGGAATTCTTTCGCATCGTTTTGATCCTTCAATTTCCTGAGAACAGACTGATTATCTTCGCTAATCTTGATAAGAGCATCAAGTGATTGCTGTAGAGCGGAGTACCAAAAATAAATTAGTAAATTGAAAAATAAATAAATCGCTTCACTTCAGTGGACAAAATTGACGACGGAAAGGGACCAATCGGGGACGAGCTAGAAGGACGAGAAGTCGACACGATTCCAAGTCCTTGGACAGGAATGGAGAGGGAAGAAGTATTGGGGATGGAGATCGGGGAGGGGGATTAGGAATGAATGCAACCCTGAAAATAGTGTAGATTCGTCTGTAGTAATGTTGTTTGATAATAATAAAACGTTTTGTACTCACCTGGGATTCGCTGGTTTGTTGATAACAACTGTCACTGGTTTCACTTCTGGAAGTATATCACTAGGAAATATGATGTAATTTACTCACTCTTACTCTTCTTCTTCGTGAGAACATTTGAGAGATCAAGTGAGAAGGAATCATTCGAAGCAACAGACGAAGCTGTGTACAGATCCGATTATTTCGCGTTTTATTCACTGATAATTTACCTCTCTTTCTCCTGCTAGTTGTGGGCATCTCATTAGCATTGAGTTCATTCAAAAGATCCGTTTCAGTCACCAGATCTAGAGAAGTTGATTGATTGATTGAACTGTTCACAACAATGTTATAGTGATTTATTTACTGTAATAAGAAATCAATGAGATATAACTTGCCTACACCGTGATTGGATGCGTACTGCGTACATGCAGTCTTACTGCCAACAATCTTGACTACTCGGACAAAGAGTGGGCCTAATTTCGATCGGTAGGTCACTTGTCTATCCACTTTCACTTGTCCAGAATTGATCGAATTTGACTCGATAATCTCATATCCTCATCGACATACTTCACCAGCACAAAATCAGCACCCATATCTGAATACGATGTATAGCAAAGCAATTCTAGCAGATTAGCGAGTAATTGTGGTTTAAACAAAGAAGTCAAGAAGAATGACTGGCAAAGATCGAGCTGAACGATGACGTCACGATCAAGTAAACAAGATTACGGTATCACTAAAGATGTAAACAACACGATCGAAGTAAACAGGATTACGGTAACACTAAAGAAGTAAACAACAATGCGTATCTCAGCCTGCGACATCACAACGATCTACATTCCCTCTCTCTTTGTTTTATAGTATTCTGACTGCAACACATCATTTCATTGTACTCTTTATCACCTTATTACAGATTACAATGGGTGATCCACCCATGAGAAGTAAGGAAGAGATTAAGTCGATTGTACGGGCTATGTCGGCAGCCGATGAATCAGCAGCTCGCATTTACCGATTCCTGAAATCTCAGCGGGAAAACGTTTCTTATTCAAAAGTTTTGACGATTGTCAAAACTACAGAAAGGAAATGTTTGGAGAAACAAAACGCTATAGGTTTAAACATTTCATGATTTTATTAAAGTTCCCCCTGATAGTCCCACGCGGATACAGTCATACTAGAACCTAGATACATCCCAAGGTGGATAAAAAAATCCATTCCAAGGTAGACAAATATAGAAAACATAAACTTAGCTTTTGAGATCGCAGTAGCTTGGCGATCGTACGGAAGAAGTAGCTGAAATCGTGAAAGGAATTTATGAAGATGTAGACAAAATTGGAGAATATTCGGAAGCCCAGGTGATTCAAGTTTCTCATAAGTACTCTAAACTCAGTACTCTAAAGTGATCGATATTTTGAAAGACGAATACGGAGTCAATATCAAAAGAGGACTTCTCAGGAAGCTAAAAGAACTGAAGTCTCTCAAATGCTTAAAGGAGATGTAAGACAGATATTCATCAAAATCGATTCCAAGTATACTAATTGTAGCTCTGTTCCGGAAATGAGTGCAGAACAAATGGTCAAAAGATTCTTAATCGTTCATGATAAAATCAGCAAAGGAGAGGATTTCAAAAACTGGGTATTGCGAATAACCAGTTTTTGATTTTAAATTAGATTCTTAGATCTGGTCGGAGGAGATTGTATTCTCCCTTCGTTCCTACAGGAGATTTATCACGACAAGCAATAAATTCGATAAGCGAAGATTGACGGGAGTGAAGAAATGTCCAACAAGAGTAGGTCATGCCAAACGGTCATACCGTTGTCCGCCCGATGAATGAATGGTTATGCCTGATGGAGTTAACAACAAGCCACACACTGTCAACGGGGCGGGAAAGACACAGGCATTGCCTGCTCACCTGACTAGGAACAGCCGAAGAAACAGTCGTCCCAGCGGAGGGACATCAGAGAGCATCTGGATATCACACAATTAGTGAGCAGAGTCGAAATAAACGAGTAAGAGAAGTGAAAAGAACGAATGGTAGAACGTAACTAGGGAAAGAGTCGAAATAAGCGAGTTCCCGTTGCCAGAACACGGAGAAACGTGATGGGCACACTCCACATAGTCAGCTCGATAGAATCAAAAGCAAATCAGAGCGGTTTTAAAGAGAAAAATAAATAAATAATGCGAAAACAGAGACGCGATTCGAAAAAGACGTGTCACTTGGCAAAAAGCCAAAATTCTGCTAAAGAATGTAGCGCTACAGTAATCAGAGCGTCACTCTGCATGCATGCACGAATCATTTTATTCTCTCAATATTTGTAAAATTGATTTTTAAAAAATTACTAAAATATTTTAAAATTTATTTTCATATGAATCGACTCAGAGCGATCAAATGATAAGCTTTTCACGTATCCTAGCCATACAGGCCATGGGGTTGGATGGGGTCACCCGGGGTCGCCCCGGGGCGCCCGCGTCCACAGGGAAACCTGACAGGACTGTACACTAGAAACGAAAAATAGTGTACATCTCACTATGAGCTTCTATGAAGAGTGATCATAACAATTCTTGTGAAAGCCACTTTTCCACTTTTTTGCAGAGTTTATATTTAGCAGGGTAATTGCTACTTGAGTGTAAAATCGCGGAAATCAGTATCTCATTGCAAATGTTATGATGATGCATTTTACTGACTCAACAATCAGCTGCTTATTTTCTTTCATGTTCGAATGAGTTATCGATGTTTTTTTTTAAAGATTATTTTTTTGTTTTGTTTCGTTGACTATCTATTTAAGGTGTGGAACATATTGTCGTCCGTTTGTGTCTACATGATTGATTGGCTGATACAAATAGGCCGAGTTGTTACAATACTAGAAACTCCATTCACATAATGTTTGTCCTTTTAGCTTTCTGATAAATTATGTATTTTCCTGTCTAATTGAGCATACGCGCGAATTATCCTACCGGTATATAAACGCGCGAGAATGTGCATTTCTGTCAGTTGTTTTGAGCATATTTATTCACTCCAAGTTGCCCATTTTACCACTGCTCGTCGCTCATAATCACCGCTTTGGAAGTGCTCGTTTCCTGCTCCGATAAACCTTTCGATCTATTTTGTTCTTTCCCGAAGAAAAAATTCGCAAATATTTTTCTCTCGCGAAAGCAGAATTGCTAATTTGCATCTGTTACAACTAGCGAGTTGACATTTCTTCGGGTCTCTCAAATTTACTATCGCTTGTTTCACTCTAAAACGCACATACTTCACTTTCAGCATGCCTAACTACCTCATCTGGGTGCCAAAGGTCGCCTATGAAAACGACCCCGGTCTGTACAGTTTTTTATACATTTTTGAGGTTGGTTGTGTCGAATTTTCTCGATAATTTGGATTATTTCAGTGTTGTATGATCTTTGCACAATTATTAGCATTACCAGTTGTAACCTATCGCATGTACCGGACAAAGGCCCTTCATAGAAATGTGAGGTTATCCTTATCGAGTCTACGAGAAACGATCACCGAGCAAAATTCGACCGAAAGTGAACTTGTAATGATTGGTTACGCCTAAAATACATGCGATATCGTGAAATACAAGCGCAAAGAAACATAAATTACTGCTCAAAAGTTACAGATCCGTCTTTTACTAATACACACCTTCATCTCCACCGGCATGTCAAGTGTTTGTCGCCTAGGGCTTATTTATTTTCAATACACGGGAATTCCGTCCCCTGGTTCAGGTAGTAACATTATTTTAATCAAAATAATTTTAATAATCGTAAATTTTAAAAAATATATTTTTTTCTCGAAATGTTCCAGGCAAAGCAATCATCGTTCTTCTCGCATCCATTGGCCGAGAGCTCGGGCTTGGAATCGTCGTTTCGATGTGAGATACCGTTAAATCGAAGTTTAGTAATTTTAGTCAAAATGATTTCTATAATCAGCCCATTCATCATCGCGATCGAGCGCATGGTTGCTACACGACACTGGAGTTGGTGGGTACACTTCGCTCAACGTTTCATTGATGTGACTCCCTCCTCTAGAAACTCTGCGAACTTCACCTGTTGTGTGTCACTTCCATCACAATCATAGCTCGACATGATGTGTAGTGAAAACATCAGGTTATTTTTTATCAAGATTAACAGGTACGAGAAAGAAGCGATTGGCACGCTATGGGTCTTCGTTTTAACACTCTTCATATCTGTTTTCGCTGCCCTGATAAACGGAGTGTGCTTCATTTACGGTATGCTGCAATCAGATGGAAAATAATGTTCGATTTGAAGATTTATATCCAGGTCTCTATCACGAAGTTGGGAATTTACTGGCATTCGCTATTATCATCGCATTTGGCATGGCGGTAAGTATTTTCGGTGGCGGTTCGGCCCAATTTCGTTATAATGCTAGATCATATTTCTCCGACAGCATTAACTAAGAAAAATCTCTCTGAATAAGGAATTATCTTATACTGGAAAATATTTTCAAATTTTCTGGGACACATTATTCCAAGATTTAAAAAAAAACTATTGTTTAGGCCCTCGCATACATCTACCATCGAAATGTCGTGCAAATGCGTAAAATTTCCCTCGGTGCGCGGGTCAACGGATATTCAGTATCGCACAGCTATCAAATACGAGAGAATGTAACATTGATGAAAGTGAGTTGAGATGTTTAAGGAGGCGTCCCACGACCGTTCACGCAAATTGAAAGGCCGAGATGTGCTAGCTGATTTGTATCAGAGTGGTGCATAATTTTTGCTGTTTTTCGGATGTGAAGTTTGAGCTCGTATATTTTGTCTGCCTCAAATCGATCAGGTCTGCCTCTGTAGTATTATTTAGAGGTATATCCGTGCTTCATGAAAATAGTTTGGAATTTTGCAAAGCTTGCTGGGTGTTCGAGAATTTAAGGTTTAGCCAAAAGCAAATCCTCGAAAAATTTTAGATTTAATTTTGCAATTTTTGTACTCAGCCAAGAAACAATTTTACGGAATGAAACACAGTTAATTGCGAAGCTATCCTGGTGCTCTATATTATATCTAAACGGGAGAGGTGCTCGAGTTCGCATTGCCCTGGTACTGGCTGATAGTCAATTTCATTGAAATTTTGCATATTGTCCGTTTTCCCGATGGGAGAGATCTGAGTTATCGTGCGCTGAAGAGAACATTGAAGGCTTCAACTATGATGGAAAACCGAGAGGTGATCGGTCAAAATCGAAAGAGCTAGGCATCTTTAATTTTTAAAACGCAGCAAGAATTATGCACCAACCTAATATGAGCGGTCTCTTCATTGTCCCTTTATCTCTCTCTCTCTCGTTGCCTCAGTTTAAACGAAGCCTCAAAACATGCGAGTTTCGAAAGTCTGTTCGGGTACCAGATCCCCACAATGTCGATAACTCATACAGCTAAAAAGTCGTGGGACACCACCGTTAATACTCGCAAACCATTTTTGTGCAAATCAGTTTCTCTTCAAACTCATCGTCCCCTCACTGATGTTTGCCGGTCCTTCCTTCATTGCGTTCACTATTTTTATATTACTTCCGAATGGTAAGAAGACCCCTTTCTCGCAGATTTCATTTGTGAAGTCCTAACACAACCATTCAGAGGCTGACTTTTTTCGGCACATCTCCGTTGCGTTATTCGACATTTTCGTTGAAGGGTACGATTTTCGAATGAATATTCCATGATTCGAAGCGAGATTCAGATTTCATATGATGATATCAGTATTTCTGTGGTACTTCGTGCCGAGGCTACGTCAGAATGCCAGGTGACTTATATTTCACAATTAGTAACACCAACGATCAATTTTCTTCGATCTGAATAGAATCATGTGAAAATTGTTCTTTCAGTCTGCCGACACTGGACTCTGCACAAGAAACAAATCAGTACTTTGACTGGCTGACAAGGGATCTCAATAGGGTCGCTGTATCGCATAATGGGAACAGCGTCCATACTGCAATCCAAATAGTTATCAGATAAAATGTTGTACTAGCATATGATTAGAGAAACGTTATCGTCGCATGACTACGTTGTACGTTTATTGTATAACACAATTCATGATGTATTGAACATTGCTCAGGCGAAATTTTATCATGGGTCAACAGGTCTTTGGTGTATGCTGTTTCTCGCTGCTTCTTTGTCATTTCACCTGCCATGAAAATCGCGAACTGAACGGCCAATGGAACAATAAAGCTGATTATTAGAGATGAGTGATTTTCTCGGTACGTGGACTTGGTCCATCCAGCAAAACATCAGTTATACAAATTCGGAATCAGGCACTATAGATTATTTTACGGTTAAATTGTATTCTCGAACAAGTTTGAGCATAATCGAACAGTCAGTTGTTTTACTTGTATTGTATATGAGCGACATTCTGAGATTTCGAACATATATGTGCAGATGCGTGGAACTAGGGGAACAGGTCGATTTGAGGGATCTGCTCCATACTTCTACAGGTTGTAGTACTCGGTGAGTCAGGAAGGTAGGCCACTTTGGGACTGACCGCGACACGTCTGAAGCGCATCAGAGCGCGCGAAATTTGAAACTCGCTTTTTCGATTTTTGCTCAGTTTCTCTCCAATCGATTTGAAATTGGTACTAGTCGATTCCTATGTGCATGGAGAACATTTCATATGGTGGGTGCTAACCCAGACGATTTCATCATCATGATGAAAATTAATTTTCAAAATTATAAAAATTATGTAGAAAATCGAGATTAAAAAATCGTGAACTTTTTATTTCGTAATATACAGTATCGTCCATAAGTCATGGGTCACTTTTTCATTCTTTCATAACTTTTGACTCGTATGAGATTTATTGCTCATACTTGGTCATGACACAGCACACTCACCATGTGTTAGGACTTTTCGATGAAAATATGTACTCATGGGAGGATGACGTACAGTGGCTCTAGACTGTTTCAAAGTAGGGTCCCGAAAAAATGGATTTTCGTTCATAGACATGCTAGAAACTCGTTCAAAAGCTCAAAATGATCCTTCTCATAATTCCTGATGATCCCCAAAGTTTGGTAACGATAGCTCTTAATGTGACCTCAGGACACGAAAAAGACGAATTTTTCACTTTATCACATAACCCTATTTTAGATGTTTACATTTCTGAAGCCGAGTTTCGTAAAAAGGTCATTCCAAGACACGATAGTAGCATATCCATGGAATACAATTCCCAACTTTTTAGAGCATAAGGATACCTTTCCCGACCGCGACAACCTAAAATCCGAGGTCAATCGAATTTCAAAATCGGCTATTTTTCGACATAATGAATTTTTACTTTTTTCATTAATCATATCATGGGCTCTCATATCGAAATTCGGATTCAGCACACAAAGATATACCAGAAAAAAATTTAGTCAGAAAGTTCGGAGAGACAATTTTTTTCGACTAATGATGGGGTTATCATGGTCATTTTTTCGGTTGAAAATCGATTGACCTCAGATTTTAGGTTGCCGCGGGCGGGAAAGGTATTCAAATGCTCTAAAATGTTGAGAATCGTATATTCCATGGATATACTACCTTTGTGTCTTGGAATAATCTTTGAACGAGAATCACCGTCAGAACTGTAAACATCCAAAATAGGGTTATGTGATAAAGTGAAAAATTCGTCTTTTTCGTGCCCTGAGGTCAAATTAAGAGCTATCGTTACCAAACTTTAGGGATCATCAGGAATTGTGAGAAGGATCATTTTGAGCTTATGAACGAGTCTCTAGCGTGTCTATGAGCCAAAATCCATTTTTTTCGGGACCCTACTTTGAGACAGTTTAAAGCCACTGTACGTCATCCTCCCATGAGTACATATTTTCATCGAAAAGGTATTGATGCCTTCTAGTATCACAACGAATAGGAAGTCTGAGAAAAAATCCATGTAAGAATTTTGATGGTTTGAAAAAGTATTGCTTGATAGCGTCATCACTACGCAACAACCAGGGAGTTCTGTGATATCCCAATGGCATAATCCTAACACCCGGTGAGTGTGATGTGTCATGACCAAGTATGAGCAAGAAATCTCATACGAGTCAAAAGTTATGAAAGAATTAAAAAGTGACACATGACTTATGGACGATACTGTAGTCGAATATATTTAAAACTAAATATTAGGCAAGTAAAAGAGAGAAAAATAATGTACAGTCAGGCCCAAACTCGAGGAAAACCGTCTTGGGTTACTGTAACAATTTTCATTTCTGTCGTTTTCCCGGATTCCCGTGCAAGAAGTAGTACGATTAATTGCTGTAATTATTGCAAGAATTTATCGAATCGATTGATGGTAGGTCCATTAGAGTTTGCACGATTCTGAAAAAAAAAGCTTTTGTAGATACAAAAACGTCTACATCTCTTTTTTAGTTTTTCCATCTACAAAAACTTATTTTTTTAGAATCATGCAAACTCTGATTTCCTAATCACAGATCGTAGCAATAAATCCTTCCAATAATTTCAGCAATTAATCGTACTAATTCTTGCACGGGGAATCCGGGAAAACGACAGAAATGAAAATTCTTACAGTAACCAAAGACAGTTTTCCTCGATTATGGGCCTGATTGTACATTATGGTTTTCGCTTTTTCTTGCCTAATATTTCGTTTTAAATATATTCGACTATATTACGAGATAAAAAGTTCCCGATTTTTTAATCTCGATTTTCTACATAATTTTTATAATTTTGAAAATTAATTTTCATCATGATGATGAAATCGTCTGGGTTAGCACCCAACATATATAATGTTCTCCATGCACTTAGGAATCGATTAGTACCAATTTCAAATCGATTGGACAGAGACTGAGCAAAAATCGAAAAAGTGAGTTTCAAATTTCGCGCGCTCTGATGCGCTTCAGACGTGTCGCGGTCAGTCCCAAAGTGGCCTACCTTCCTGACTCACCGAGTTCTACAACCTGTAGAAGTATAAAGCCGATCCCTCAAATCGACCTTATCCCGTAGTTCCACGCATACAGTATCGGAACTAAGTCTAAGCCAAATTTTTGAAAATGGTGTAACTTTCGAACCAGATGGGTGATCGTTCTGAGGTTTTGGCAGATGAGAGTACTTGTACTCCTACCTATGCTCACTGCGTCCGACTCTAATACGATTTCCCAATATTTCATGGTGATGACGCAATCATGACTTGTTTTTTCATGGTGGATTATTTGCACGATGAATTGTTTCTAAGCCTTTCTACTCGATGGGATAATAGAAGGCCTCAATACCTTTTCGATGAAAATATGTACTCATGTGATTATGACGTACAGTGGATTTAGAATGGCTCAAAGTAGGGTCCCGAAAAAATGGATTTTCGTTCATCGATGTGCTAGAAAATGGTTCAAAAGCTCAAAATGATCATTACCACAATTCCAGATGATCCCCAAAGTTTGATAACGAAAGATCTTAATTTGACCTCAGTGCTCGAATTTTTCACTTTTTCACATAATTTTTTTCTCCATAATTTGGATGATCACAGTTCCAAGGCCGATGTTTGTTCAAATGTCTTTCCTGGACAGGTTAGTTGCAAATCCATGGAATATACGATTCCCAGCTTTTTAGAGCATTTGGATAATTTTCCCGACCGCGGCAACCATGAAAAAACAAGTCATGATTGCGTCATCACCATGAAATATTGGGAAATCGTATTAGAGTCGGACGCAGTGAGCATAGGTAGGAGTACATGTACTGTCATCTGCCAAATCCTTAGAACGATCACCCATCTGGTTCGAAAGTTACACCATTTTGAAAAATTTGGCTTAGACTTAGTTCCGATACTGTATGTTCGAAATCTCAGAAAATCTCTCATATTGTATTCTCCATTAATTCTAGAATGACTAACAAGTGATAATCATTATTGTACATGCGTGCCTATCTAGTATTATATCCGCGGTATACTGAAAACAGAACGGGAAATATATGCCTTCCCACTCCATTTATCTGAGGAATAAGCCACAGATAAATGAGAAATACAAAGCCTCCACCTATGAGAGCTTTTGCTTACGTTTTCTCATTGAAGAGTTTCATCTTGCAATTTCAGGATCGATGTTTCTCGTCAATTATTTGAATCGCATCATTACCGATAGAGCTGCACCACTTTTCGAATGGTTGTATGTATACGAGGTAAAAAAAATGCAGTGAGAAGTTAAAAAAAAGAACGATCTAATCGGTCGCTAGTGGTTACAAGGATGGAATGTGGGGAGGGTTTCAATTACATTATTTCAGTTAACAATTCTGCTTATTACAATTGTATTCAGTTTTCCAATTTTAGACTCTGTTCCGCGAACAACGCTTCATAGAAATGTAAGCATCTTTGTGACTGTTGATCGTCCAATATATTAATTCCTCAAACTTCAGATCAAACTTCGAATCATTACCGGAATTCTGCAATCCTGGCTTTGCATAGTTGCTCGGATCATTGTGATCATTCATCAGTACTATGGACCGGCCCGTTATGGTATGTATCGCTGTTATGAAAAGATTCGCAATTATGCTAGTTGTATCTGCTCTAACATTTCGAAATATGATCTGTTCATGACTATGCCAATTCAGAAGAACCTCCATACTTGATTTTATGCAGTCTCATCAGAGAAGCCTATCTGAGCTACTTCGCCACTGTGTGAGAAAGTTTATTGCCTAAAAAATCATCGAAACCCGAATACTTATCTTTTAGAGTTATCTTTCTGGCAACAGATCGTGCGATGGCTACATGGGTCTGGTCATGGTTAGGTTTGATACTACTTATGAGATAGCAAAATGTGGAAGTGCTGAAAGTCAAAAATTGTTTGTTATCGAATACTGTGAGTTCTAAGGTACGAAAGTCAAGTGCCATCAACACTAATATTTTTCGTCGTTCAAGAAGTTCTTCTTGTGTTGATTGCCTGGTTCGCCAGTATTCTCCTCGTTTACGGTACGCTGCAACCTTTTGTATCCCTTTCCAAAGGGAAATGTCCAGATTACATAACTGACATCACTATCGTTTACTACTTCGCGGTTTCTATTGTTTTCAGAACCACGGTATGCTGAAACGTCGCTGTTTTCCGCTTACATTCGATTCAGATATTCGTGCTTGTTCTTCGACGAAACATCCGTGAGGTAGAAATTCTCAAACGAGGCGCGGTAGTTCACCGGTACTCCATAGCGCGCACCTATCAATTGAACGAGAACATTGCTTTCCTCAAGGTATGCCTTCGCACTATCGTTCTCCGTTTCATTAGTACGATCAGTACACTTATACCGGTTCTCCACATTTTCCATAGGTAAATACAAATTCACCGATATTGTTCTCATCATATTACCTCACAAAAGCGTTCGAGGGAACAATTGAAACACATGATTTTGGATCATTTGCTTTTAATGAATCTCAATTAAGATAATATCCCGCTTGGTGGCCCCTTCACTCGCCAACGTCAATCCCGTGTTTGTCTTCTATCCCGCATACCGGTTAATTCCGCCAGGAATCGAATACGATGGGCTGCGATACGTTTGTGTGCAGCTATATGATTTATGGCTTGCGATGTGCGTTTTAAAAAAAATCTACTTTTCCATCAGTAATTGATCGATATTTAAACAAAAAAGTATTATAATTAACGCAGAAGCTGCCTTATCATACTTCTATGCGTTCCTGTCTTCGAGTCGAAGGTCGCGAAGAATCTACGATTCGTCCCAGCATCATTGCGAGCACTGTTGCTGAAGCGCAATACTGAAGAGCGGTGAGAACTCACGTCTTTTTCATCAGCAGTGCAAGCACACTATAACTTGTAAACAACACGCAGGAGTGCACACGAGCTACTGCACCTTTTTGTGTCACTTCCGTTAGGTCGAAAGAACGGAGAAAGTGCAACTATAGGAATCATGAGTCAACTATAGGAATCATGAGATTCCAGAAACTCAAGAGACGACCGATTGACGCCTACCACCGACATGTACTTCAACATGCTCTCGATAGATTTGGCGAGTGTCCACGCCATTGCTGGTTCTAATGGCGGTCGTTGATGAAGACTAGTGATGACAAGTGGTCATCCGACTCTCCTCAATTCGCACGCTCTCTCACCGGTCAGAGACTCGAGAGAGCGTGCGAAATTAGGAGATTCGGATGCCGATCACTAATGAAGACACGTGGATACGGATTATCCAGTCCTTTGTTTGACTATTGTAGCTGCATTAAGAATGGGAAGTGAACCATCGCTACCACTTCAATATGAAACCCCGGATATAATTCAGCAGTAGTTCATGAAGGAAACACAAAATGAATCATAAATTGTATAATAAAAAATCAATTGCACAAGGATAATTACATGCTCATTCGAAATGTAGATGAAATTCTAGACAATTACAATGTCGTCAAACGTGTTATGTCACAGACTCGGCAGAATAAAAATCTATATTTCGATTAAATGATAATAACTAGAGACAGTCTGTAGGCACCGACCGAACGTGCCTACATTCAGTCTAGGATTCATAACATTCGAGATTTAGAAAGTGACTTTACCTAGTGCGCTTCACACTTTTTTCATTTGCAAATATTTCTGTTTTTCTACTATTTTGCATTTTCGAAGGAGAAACAAGATCACGAAGACATGTATTACAGCGACTTTTTTTTTCAAAATCTCAAAATACCCAACAACACTTTGTATAAGACTGTATTGAGAAAATACCAATAATCAATTTGTTGTGACGCCAACTTTATAATCGTGCGTGTTGCTCGTTAACCATCTATACGGTGTCACAATTACTGTTAACTGGTAAAGTTTTTCATTACGTCTTTTACGAGAAACCTTGAGTGAGATTATCTGCCCTAGCATTATGAAACGGTTTCCCAAATATTTTGTAATTGAGTGAATTGAATAACCGTCCTGTTTTCCGCATATAATCAGCTCTAATATATCGCAAGAAATATGTGTAATATCTGTGTTATTATTGGTTCTCCATAGTTCTCTTAGATCACGTATTGTAAAAGCCTATTCCCTCTGTGATCAATTGTATTTCACTGGTTTTTCCAGTTATAAGCTTCTGAACTACATGGTATAGCGGAAAAGGGCTGACTAGTGAGAATTAATTGCTTACTACATTTTCGCGCTGTCACGCGTTCTAATTGGGTAGAAAATCGAAACTTGGAGAAATGTTTTCCTGAACGCGTTACGGTATCAATTTGAGTGCATTTTGTCGCGAAAATGATCTCGTTTCATTGACTTTTTCACACATTTCAGTGAACGCTCCTTGTTATCTGTAAAATAGTTATTTCAGTGAAATGTTCCTTGTAAATTACTTGAATCTCAACATGACTGATGAATATGCGCCGTTGTACGAGTTTCTTTACCTCTTTGAAGTGAGATATATCATAGATATAATTTAAATTCATTCCTCCTTTTCAGTTTTCACTGCTAATCACGACATTTCTCATCAGCATTCCTATCGCGGATGCGGTGTCACGAGCTAATCTTCACAGAAATGTAGGTGATCCGTGTAAATTGTGTTATATAGTTTTATTCAAGATCAAGATACGCCTGATCATGGGCATGTTCCAAGCTTGCCTAGCAGCAACAGCAAGGATGGTTGTGATCATCCACCAGTATTATGGACCGATCGAATATGGTGAGAGGTTGTTTTGATAAAAATTTAAACACCTTTCAAAATGTTCCCAAAAATTCTCAGAATGTATTATTCAGTATGTTTAGTTGAGCCTCCCTACCTTATCGTGTGTAGTCTTATTCGTGAAGCGTTTCTTGGCTACTTCACAACAGAGTGAGCCGGTGTTCTCCAATTACGTCACAAACAACTAATATTTCAGTATCTCCATACTCGCATTAGATCGATTAGTCGCTACTGATCGTTGGTCATGGTATGTTTCCACGGTCTTGCTATCCGTTCCATTCTTTTGAACTTGTAAACAAGATTTTTGAATTGGTAATGTTTCCGAGGACGTTAACATACTTAGGTACGAAAGCCAAGTTCCATCAACATTGCTCTTTATGGCTGGTCAGGAAGTCCTTGGTGCCTCAATCATATGGTTCGTCAGTGCCCTGCTGATTTATGGTAGCTTTTGTGTTAATTTTTTGTATTTGTTATTTAAGTTTCATCAGAAATGTTATCCAAACTTCTATATGTTGCAGACTACATAACCGATTTTACAATTGTCTACTATTTCGCATTCGCTCTTGTTGTTGGTGCCACAGTAAGCCCCTGTCATTATTATGAGCTTTCCCAACGTCGACTCTTGCCAGACATTCATATTGGTGTATCGCCGAAATGTCCGAGAGGTTGAAGTGCTCAAACAAGGTGCTGTCATTCATCAATACTCAGTGGCGCGTGCTTACCAGTTGAACGAGAATATTGCCTTGATGAAGGTACAACCTAGCTAATCATATTTCTCATTTTTTTCGGGAAAAAATGTTTTAAAAAATACAAACCAGAAAGAGCTCGTAAAAGCCTTGTTATTTCATATATTTTTCTGATTGTTGTATCTGTATAATGTTGATTTAGCAATCCATGTTATAGATGTTCACACGAATGGTCGGACCTCTCATGGCGGCGACCACTCCTGCTTTTCTATTCTATCCAGCTTATCGTCTTATTCCCGGTGGTCGGTTATACTATTAATTTCATAGCAAAATGAGATATATTCCTTTGGAAGATCTTTTTCGATATAATATAGCATGGCCAATAATATACATGTATTGTTCTTACTTGACTAATGTTGACAGGTATCGGCTACGATGGACTACGATACTTTTCTATAGACATGTATGATCTATGGCTTGCAGTGTAGGTATTAAACAAAATTAAACACAATAACACATTTAAATAACAAAAATTAAAAATAAATTTTTCAGGACCGGCGTTGTCGTTATTTTATGCGTTCCAATTTTCGAGAAAAAGATTTCGATTAATCTGCGTCTTGTACCACGACCCATTCTTATGAGACTTTTCCCCGAGGAAGTCAAGGAACTGTGAGTGCTATCGATGAGTTCCCGCGAAATATCAGAGAAGCTGGCTCTATTTTTTAAATGTCAATGGAATATCCTTTCAGATCAAAAAGAAACGATCAAGTGGATACCGATACCTACTTTGAAATGTTTTCAAGAGATCTAAATAAAGCTAGCACGGTTGAACCTATGAGAAGCATTTAGATAAATATGGTTGTATCATCTTCTAGCATATTTTTATGAGCGTTTTTCATTGATCTCTTTGGCACACAGTATGTCATTAATCATGAATTGTATGTGTGTATATTTATACCGAGCATCAGAGAGGACTGACAACATAAAGTTCTATCTTCTGCAACTTCTCATGCCGACTGATCCGATAAGCATCACCAACTGATTTATTTCTTGCTTTATGCGACTGGTTGTTTATCGCAGAAATACTTTTCTCGTTACTATATTTTTACCGAATAAAATTATTTCTCTGCGAACCGATGATCAAGCTCTCTCCACGTTTATTAAACCAGAAATGAGAAAATACCATTGTTTTCACATGCTGATGAGGACAAGCGTCATAAATTCAAATTTTTAAAAAAAATTATTTCATTGAAAAAAATATGTAAGTATTGGCATGAATTCTCGAACATTACTTGTAGGCGAAACATTAATGGCACAGAACCTATAATAATTCAATCTCCCTTTCGATTGAATATCGCAGTCTCGCACGTAGTTACCGGCAAAAAGTGCATATTTTCTGAGTATCATCGAGTTCAAGCTTGTACTACTCATTGCTTGCAGCGTAGGTTACAGCTAACACGCCAATCTCTTTGCGATAGCTAATGCTTCGGAGCACACATAACCGTAGAAACTGTTGTATCTCGAAAATCATGCTCGATAAGTAATAGGCGTCGTTTCAGCCTGCAGGATGGAAGTAATCAGCTCTTTTTGAAGCTCAATGATCGACATCACGTTTTTGCTCGCTCTCCATTTAGACTGCATCGTCGCAACTCGCGGTCACTTAGAGAGAAGTAATGGATTACTTCTTGATTCCGTTTTATTCCTGCACAATATCCAAGTGGGTCGCGAATACGTTTTCTGCGATTGCAGAATGAGCTTCACAACTTACATGTCTATTTCTGTCTCTAAATCTTTTTGTATATGTTCATTTCTCTACCAATAGCTACAATCCATATAGAGTGATGCTTGATGTTTGCACTTCTGTGAGTTGTTCTTTGTGCGTGAGCAAAAATTACCATTAGGCACATCATGATACGATCCCAATTGGTTTACCTTTGTATTCGTATTTTTCTGAACCACCGAGTTTATGGCTGCGCATGCGCATTGTAAATCATATCAACCATATATCAGAAGTAAATGTCTGAAGTTATATTGCATAATATATTTTCCTCACTTAATGCACTCGCTCAATCTAACTGAGTGCCAATTAGGGTGCCAAGGCTATATCTCACTAACTTCTCAGAGTTCTGATTCTGACTGGCAGCATGGAGCCGTCTCCACAGAATATGATTGAAAAATGTTTAATCTTTGACTTAGTTGATTCTTAGTACAGATGTCATGTCATATCGTTGTATTTTTTTAAACTTGAGAATTTGTTTTTTAAATTGATACTTTCCGGTGGCATGTTTCTCGTGAACTACCTGAATCGGAACATCACTGATGATTTCGCTCCGCTTTATGAAATTCTGTACGGCATTGAGGTGAGCATTTTTCGTGAGTAATCAATTTTTATATAATTTTTTCAAATGATGTTTCAGTTCTCACTGCTCTTTACCACTGTTCTAATACGCATCCCTATCATTGACGCCGTATCGCGAGCGAATCTCCATAGAAATGTTAGCGATTTTTTTCTTTTTTTATCAAATTGATTATCAAAAATGTTAAGATAAAACTACGCCTCATAATCGGCATTCTTCAAGCGTGTCTGGCCGTAGTGTCAAGGATGATCGTGATCATCCATCAGTACTATGGACCGACTGAATATGGTGACTATTTTTTTTAATATTGGAAAATTACTAAGTGAAAATATAAACGTATTTACGTGTATTTCGTAGCTCTTAGAAACATTTTCAGTGGAGCTTCCCTATCTTATTGCATGCAGCCTGATCCGAGAAGCGTTTCTCGGCTACTTCACTACCGTGTGAGCATTCCATCGCATTTATCGATTTTGAAATTACGATGATTCAGAATTTCCATTCTCGTTCTAGATCGAGCGATGGCTACTGTTGCGTGGTCGTGGTTGGTTTTCATCTAGTCTTGCATAATGTTGTGCATTCTAAGGTACGAGAGTCAAGTCCCTTGGTCAGGAATTGTTTCTTGTAGCGATCGCATGGTTCGTCAGCGCCCTGCTTATTTATGGTAATAATTCGGTGAACAGTAAATATTGCATTATAGCATTTTTTTCAGATTACATAACCGATTTCATGATCGTTTACTACTTCGGATTGGCTCTAATCGTAGGAGGAGTCGTAAGCCATTTCTGATCTCTGAACGCTTATTTCGATGCATTTCAGGCATTCATTTTTGTCTATCGTCGAAATGTGCACGAGGTCGAAATTCTCAAACGAGGAGCGGTGATCCTCAAATACTCCGTGGCTCGCACCTATCAGTTGAACGAGAATATCGCTTTGATGAAGGTATTTCCCTGTACTTTAATTTTTTTTTCGCGTCTCTCTTTCTTATGCAGCTAAGGCGCATAAATTAATGAAGACAATAATTTAGGAGTGGAGTTTTGCTTTTCGCTGATTGATTTTTTTGTACACTGATCAAACCTCTTCTGATGAAACATGATGTCACACCCGTGGGGGTGTATGAAATAAATAAATAAATAAACATATTCGTTCAGATGCTATCACGCATGGTCGTTCCCCTCGTCGCTGCAACCACGCCTGCCTTTGTTTTCTATCCAGCATATGGCGTGATTCCAGCAGTTGAAATGTTTGTTTATTGATATTTGCACATCGTTATCTGGATCGTTCTAGTTCTCAGATACAACTAGAAGTTGTGATAAGCATTTAAAATAGTAGGAACGGAATGACGAGTGGTTATGTAAACGTATGGTGCGATGATACACAAGCTCATCAAGATTTTTAAAAAAATATTCTAATATCAGGGATTGGATATGACGGGCTACGCTATTGGGTTGAGGAATAAGTAACGCTCGTTTTTGAGCATCGTGGTTGGGCTCATATATCTCCCGCCAATCAAATCTAAACGAGCTGACTTTATAGCATTTTTTCAGGGTATGCTCGAGTATCATAGCCGTTATTATTAGAAATATCACGCTTCCTGCGTAGGAGAGAAATTTAGATTTCAATGTACCTGATATTTTTCGAAAATTTTAGATTTTTTTCGAAATTGTGTAATTTAACGTGGAAACTGTTCGGTAAATTCACACATTCTCAGGTGAGCAACCCGATAGTACACCTCTTTCATGGTGAAGTGAGAATGGTGCTCGATTCATTGTTGTATTTTTATAGACGTTTCAATGGGAACGTTCGTGAAAAATTGCAGTTCACTTAACTTATTTGTCTACCTTGAGGATCGAAAGTGCTGGCCTATACACTAGTGCGCTACAGTCACTCACTATGGAGCTATATTATCACTATAAACATTTGGTGCTACTTATGCTCCTATTTGAAAAATAACAGTTTTCCAAAAATATTATTTTGTGACGGAATCAAAAGAAATGCGTGTTTTGAGGACTTTGGATTAAACCATACCCAAGACATAGTAGCCATTCTATAATTGTGGCCACTTGGTGGATGATAGTGCAAAAGTTGCTCGTCCATTTAACCATCTAAGGCCTTACATTCAATTAGTACGGTTTACAGGAAATAGCAATAAATGTCGATTTCGAGGCTTGTTTTTCTATATCGGACTTACGAGCAATTTAACTCATAAAGAGAATGCTCCACACTTAGCAAAATTCGTCCATATTTTCAACAGGAAAGGTACTCCACATTCAAGCATAATTGAGGTCTTTAGATCTATTGCTAAGGAAACGCGGCTAGTAAAACTTCTTTCAGTCAGTAACTGAAAATCCTACACTCTCGTTAGGCGCATATCTCACACAGGCCTTTACTTGGATATTCCTCTGAATATCATCAGTGTAATGTATAACCATGATACTTTACTACTGCAGCTTAATTGTGGCTCAATAATTCTTCTTCCCTCAGCGCTGACCTGTCAAAATCTCAGGGTGAGGTGCGACAACTTTGAATTGAGCCAGCCATTGTGATCGCCTAAATGATCGGAGATATATGATATAGTGTGCGCTAAAGAGAGTATCCAAGCCCTTATCGATCATCAAAAACCGGAATATAATTGCACAATTTAGAAAGACGGGAGAGGTCATAATCTGAAATTGGAAAAACGAGCGTTACTTATTCCTCAACCCGATACTTCTCAGTAAACATGTACGATCTGTGGCTCGCGGTGTGGGTATTTCATTCAAATTGCTCTTTAAATCTATAGCTCCATAATCGCGAAACATTTAAAAAAAATAAAGTTTGTCAGTATTTTCATATATTTCCAGAACCTGCGTTCTGGTCATTCTATGCGTTCCGATGTTTGAGAAAAAGATTTCGAAAAATCTTCGATTGTTGCCACGACCTCTTCATCGTTTCTTTTTCACCGAACAGATACAAAAGCTGTAAGTGGCAATGATTTATCAGGGAAGATAGTTTAGCAAATTATATCAATTGGAAATATATTTACATTTTCCAGCTCGACAATCAGCGATCATTTGGATACCGACACTTATTTCAAAATGTTGTCAAGAGATCTAACGAAAGCAAGGACGGTTTCGGAACCTGCGATACGCTTTTAGATATTTTTTTGTTGTTGTTAATTATTGATTGTTTTAACCTTCGATTTCCAACAATCCATTTGAGTATTCGTGTATATTCGAGCGAGAAAGAACAAGTTTTCGAACGTGAACTTTCATCGGAATACGTTAGCAAATCCAAAATTATCTCGCGAGAGATCTTTGAGCTCAAATGTGTATCCCCGTCATCCGCAGAATAAGGTGAGTTAATTGCAGAATAAGGTGAGTTAAGGCAGGTGAGTTAATGTCTGAGAAATTTTTACGTCATAATTCGTTTAAAATGCTGCTCGGAGATCCACTAGTATAACTAGATAAGTGGAAAGGGATGTTCAGAATTTAGTGTTTGCCAATCTTGAACTTTTCGTCTCGAATGCTCGGTCGAGATCTCTCGTCAGCCAGTCAAAGTACTGATTCGCCTCTTGGACAGAGTCGAGCGTGCGCAAGCTGAAATATACATCATAAAAATAATCGTGGCATCTCATAGAACACAATTTTATACACTCCCCTATAGTTGCAAACTTTTTTCATCATCGTTCACCTCGATTAGAAAACCAAGTTCTACTGCAGCTGCTATACACCACCTCAAAAGCAAAACACTAGAAAATGCGATAAATTACCTGATATTTCTCCGCAATCTCGGCACATAATACCAGTATAGTGCGCATATCGCCAAGTAGAATCTTGAATAAGAAAAGCAATTTTACATATAACAACAGTTAATGCTCACCCTTGAACGAAAATATCGAATAGTGCAACGGATATATGTCGGTAGAAGTCTGCTTCTGGAAATTAAACAAATAATAGGCGATGACAAATCGCACTATGACAAAACACAAGCGGAATTATTTTGGTTCCCGGCTCACATTGCGCTCGCGCAGATTGCAATGAAAGGGATATCAATTTTGAATTAAAAATGTGAGGAAGTCCAAACAATCGAAGAATAGTCAGTGCCGTAAACCGAAGAAGCGTCGAAGAGGCTAGCAGAATACCTTGAGGAAGCAGCAGAAATGCAGTGAAAGCCGCGAAAGAAGGTCCCGCAAAAAGAACACATGGCACAACTAGCTTGAAGAGAAACTGAAATAAATATTATTGCGAGATTTGGATGGATTACAAAAATAATCTCACTTTTATCACTGAAATATTCTCCCGTATTTGGTAGGTATGCGCTACAGAATATCCCCCGATTCTTGCTCCAAGCAACATCCTTCGCATTTGCATCACATTGCGATAGTGAATGTAACCGATTGCCTGAATTACCCGTGAATATGCATCGTATCAGAACCTTGATTACTGGAGATACAATAGCATACCATAACTCCGATCGAGACTCCAATCGCAAATGCCAACAAATTCCCCATATCATGACTGATGCCTGGATACAAATCTTCAGATCGACAATTATCATTCTCAATCCCGTTCTCACTCACCATAAACATAACAGACGCCATTCAACAAGGCTATGAACACTGAGAAAATCAGGAGGCATACGAAGACCCAAAGTGTGTCCGCTGATTCCCTTTCGTACCTAGAATCAATTATTACGCTCGAAAAAACAGAGTTTCGGACGAGACAAAGTATACGTTTCATGGTGTACCTAAGAGGAAGTAACCGTACGTTTAATATTGTGTTTTCCGCTACTTTTCGAAAAAAAAAAGTCTTACCAACTCCAATGTCGAGTGGCTACGATGCGCTCAACCGCGACGTCGAAGGGACTGAACGTCAACGATTGTTGAATGAAGTTTTGCAACCAAAAAATTGTTTATGTTGCGTACATGGCCACAAGTACTCCAAGTCCGACTTCTCGTCCCAGAGAAGCAATCAGAACAACAGAGTCTGCAAGGATAAATTCTATACTACTATTAGCTCCGCACTTTCCATAAGCTGTACGTCACTGCCAGCACTCTAAAATTCTACTTACCGGATTCCGGAGGAGGAATGCCTGTGTATTGAAAAAAGAGGAGCACCAGTCGGCAAATACTCGAGAGACCGGTGAAAGACAAGCAACTTACAATAATGAGACGGATCTGAGAAGTTGCCATTATTTTCGAAATAATCATATCCCTTATTTGAAAGTGGCTGTTTTTGTCAAATCATTTACGAACTGTCGGTGAACTCTTACCTACTGAGTGGTACAAAAAACTCCTATGTTGTCTCAGACCAAAACGATAGTGTTTCACAGGGTATAGGCAAGAATATTAAAGCTCACATTCCGATGAAGTGGCCTCGTTCGGTACATCCGATAGATAATAAATGGGTCGGCGATGAGTTGAGTGACAATCATCAAAATCTGAAAATATTCACTAAAAAAACGCAAAACTAGACAATTATTCACCTCAAAAATATATAAGCAGCTATAGAGACCCGGGGAATCATCGAACGCGTATTTTGGCACCCAGATCAGGTAGTTGTGTTGCATACTGAATAAGCAGTAATGACAGAGATACGTGCCGATAGGCAAACGTGCCGAACACATATCTGTTTACTCGCTAATAGATACAGAATCAAATTCGTAATTTTGCTGGATTGCGAATGTTTTATGCGTATGATTATTCTTGAATGAACGTCTAGTGACAAAAATTCGACGAAAAGTTCGGCGCTCGATATCTTGTGAAACGTTCGACATGTCAGTTTTCTCCCTCCCAAATCAAACAGGTGCAACACAAATCTGCGGACTTCAGGTGATTCGAAATTGAAACGGGTGGCACCTAACTGAATGGAACATGCAATCATGTTTGTTCGAAAACCCACAAATTTCACGACAAGTTCACATCAGTTCATAACTTACGAGTTTTCGCATGGATTCTGTGAAATTTGAGTAAAAAAGTCTACGACGATATGTGCTACAGCGCAAAGTTGAATTGCAATATCACGATGAAGGCATGAGTCTCAGTTACGCTTCTTTTCTCGCTTCTCACAATACAAATTGGTCTACGGGGAAATTCCAGAGCGTAGTCATATGCTTGACAAGATTACATAGTAGGGAGCAGGCGGCTTGTGAGCGAGTACTTTCTTAGGGGTGATTAGTGAAAGGAAGGAAGGGTTACGAATGAGCCCTCATGTCGGAAAGTACGAAATCGAGCTCAAACATCTCAGCTATTCTGATGAGAACGACCACAAACCATCCACAGCTGACATTTAAGTGAGTTATCGACGAGCATGTCGGACGATTCCTAATGATTCTTCATTGTTTCTGTTAGTGTTATATTTGTGCAATGTCTCTGGATTCTTCGGTAACCAACTCCTAATCAATTGAAGCCGATACCGCAAAACAATCAATAATCATGTTTTATATTAGTTTATCTCTAAATGGCTAAATAATTACATACACTTGCCGCCAAAATTATATCACATTGCGTTTTTCTCGCATAACTTCTTTCAAGCTCAATCAATCCTTATGAAATTTTTATTGCACGAATATTTTTTGTGATTATTAGCAAAATATGTGAATGGTTTCAATCAATATCGAAAACTTAGGTATGCACTCGAAATCAGTTTTTCTCAAAATATCACATGTTTCTTATTTGCGAATGGGTACATTTTAGACCGAACCTATCAAAATCTCCACGCTACTGATTCGAAAGGGCAACTCATGAGCTTTCAAACTCGCTTTTCGAATAACGAATAAGTCGATTTTTGACCTCGGTATGGTAAATCAAACATACAACTTTTTATGAACTTCATACGCTGTATCTTTCTTCGCAATGAACCTTTTGAGCTCAAATTGATAGAGTAGTGTCTTCAAATGACCCCTAAATTTCTATTAACATTTGGGTATGATTGGTCTCCATTTCAGGAAAATCGTCATTTTCAGTACTACTCCGGAGCAGAGCAGTCGCTTCTGAAACGAATTTTTCACCATGCCGGTATTTCAGTTGGATACTCTCCAATACCTGTGCGAACACTCCGTGAAATTGTGGGAAGATTTCATTGCGAAGAAAGATACAGCGTATGAAGTTCATAAAATGTTGTATGTTTGATTTACCATACCGAGGTCAAAAATCGACTTTTGTGTTATTCTATAAGCGGGTTTGAAAGCTCATGAGTTGCCCTTTCGAATCAGTAGCGTGGAGATTTTGATAGGTTCGGTCTAAAATTTACCCATTCGCAAATAAGAAACATGTGATATTTTGAGGAAAACTGATTTCGAGTGCATACCTAAGTTTTTGATATTGATTGAAAACATTAACATATTTTGAAAATAATCACAAAATATTTGTGCCACCAAAATTTCATAAGGATTGATTGAGCTTGAAAGAAGTTATGCGAGAAAAACGCAATGTGACATAATTTTGGCGGCAAGTGTATACGTGAATATTGCCAACAGACCACCTCTAAGGTATGATTATCTCTGCCCAATTTAATCAGCAAGGCAATTGAATGGTGCTGAAAACCAGTGAAAATGTATCTCTCTTCACCCACGCGCTTTACACCATGGATAATGCACAGTTCATGAAAATCGATTGGTTGACCGATAGAATAGACAATTGATAGAAAAAAGTTTGTATATTTTCAGAAAAACTTTTAAATTCGGAGCTCTATAGACTACTCACGGGAATGACCATAACTCGCATACCCCGAAAAATCTGAGAAAATTCCAGAAAATGCAGAAAAAAAATTCTATCCGGGAAACTACTTTCAAAATATAATGAATGTTTTTTTTAAAATTTCGATTTTGTGCGAAAATAGCGTTTTTGAGCCATTTTGGCAGATTTCTTACCATAAAACGATATTTTTGCCAAAAAATCGAAATTTAAAAAAAACATTCCGCAGCCTTTGAATGTCCTGGATGGTTTTTTTTCTGCTTTTTATGGATTTTTTTTTGAATTTTCGTGATATGTCAGTTCTAGTCATTCCCGTGAGATGCCCAGGTGGTTCCTTTCGAAGAAATATTGCTGGGGAACACTTTCAGTGATACATATCAATCAATGTGATACATATGATTATATCAGAAAATATCAGAATTATTTTATCTATTCAGATCGTCAATATTTAGTTTCGCTTTGCGATGTATTTTTTAGGTGTTAGAATGATCAACATTCAGATTCACATTGAAATGGAGATGAAAAATGGAGAAGAATGAGAATCGAGAGCTATATCTCGTACACATTGGGATTGGGTTCATTGCTCAATTTGCTGTTTCCTTCCTCATTGACTGGTTCGATGCTTGAATTGGACGATGGCGAGCTTAAAAATATGATTTATTCAATTTAAAAAGCAATATTTCATCATTTTCATTTAAAAAAATTTTTTTAACTATTCAAAGTCAAATTACTGTAAAATCAAGCTCACTATGCTTCTCTCTTCGTGATTCTCTCTGATGATCTATTAGGTGTTGACTGAGCATTGGTCGAACGAATAGTAGGCGACTTCGTAAAATCTTTCGGAGTCCTAGCTCGCTTTCTAGTCTTTTTTCTTTTAGCACCAATATAATCGATAATGCTAAAACAATTATTATGTAATTTTGTTTTATCTTTTTTAGAATAAAAATTCACTCACATAGTGTGAAGCCATCCTTGGCCAGTAATTTGGACGAAAACAGTGACAGTGATGACTACAACGAAAACCAGAAGGAATGAAAGGCCAAGAAAGTACGGCCAAAGTCGGATTCGTGGCTTTGCTTTATTATCTAAGTTGTTTTCATTATTATATGGCTTACAAAAAACGGTTGAAAACTTACGAGATGTTCTGCAGCTCACTTGACGATCGAGTTCCAACGTCTCCCCGCCATAGACAATACTTCCAGCCAAACATTCCATTTCTTTGACATTCTTATCATCCGACATTTTCATCTGACCCCAATTGGAGGACGATGTTTTAGACCTCAAATGATTTTATAAATCAGATAACAGTGCACCACACTATTTTACCAGAAAGTAGCTTCGCCTTTACAGATATATTTATTTCCCTCGGGTTCCCACTGAGAAAATATGAATGGAACATCATGGAAAAATAATAGAAACTCACTGGTTCACAGCCTTTATCGTTATCACAAGAAGTAAAAATATTATCGGTCTCGCATTTACCTGAAAATATTATTTTTTAAATGAAATTAATATTATTATCCGATATGTAGGTTTTTATTTCAAGCACTAACCCTCATGGCAGTAGACATTACTTCCTTTCTCTACATCCGAAGTTCACTTGCAATCCGTAGCCATTTTCACATTGTGGGACTGTTGGGCTGGGCTAAAATATATTTAAGATACTAACTATTGGAAAATATGTGCTTTGTACAGTATCACTTTCTTACCAATGCGCACTCGTCTTTTGGATCACAATCTACAGAATTGTAGTATTTCTCTAAGTCGCATCTATACTGACAGTTATGCACTTCAGACCCTCAGATAATTCGGTCTGAAAAAGTTTGTGTTTACGTCAATCGAATAGTCATGGAGTTACAAACCAACGGTCCATTAATGGGTCTGTAATACATTTTTCGATCACCACAACTTGCATGAGGAAATTTCTCCACGATGTCGAGCTACAATAGTGGCATTAACAGTTATGAGATAACTAAGTTTCAAACCTTTGTGCAAAATATGTCATTTTCGTAGCAGTTGCTTACAAATTCCGATTCCTTCGTGCACAATTCTAAATTGTTTTTGCTTATTAATTTTAAATTGTTGAATTATTGCTTACTTTCACACTTCATTCCAGACGTGATTGATTCCATATGCCATCCACCTTCCATGATGAAACTCCTTGATCAATCTTTACACACTCTAATTCAGGACCGTAATTCTTCGAGTTAATTACTGCTCGGACGTTTTTGCCACACTATAATTTATTTTTTCATACGTTTTTGGTGAGTAAACTTGCCGAGAATTTCGAGCACTCGTCCCACTTCGTTGATTTTGCGAAAATTGAGCCGAAATGAACGTTCAATCCGGAGGGGGTTGGATCAACAGAGATGGTAGGAATAGGATCAGGCCAGGGATCTTGGCATTGAGTGCATTCTAAAAAAAATATTATTGTGCTAAAAAGTTATTTTAAGGAAATCGATAAATGACTAACTGTTTCGAGCACATCGCAATTTACGTGGTATTTTAGTTGATCCCTCTTCTAGTTCCATTGAATACCAGTTGTGTCTTTCACCGTATATGCATGTACCGGATTTACAGTTAATCCATCTGTGCAAAATATTAAATTCGATTAAATGATTTTTCTCACGTTTCACTGTTGAATTTAGCCTGCAGTTCAAAATCAACAGCGCAGCTCAATTTCTGGTCTGTGAGTTCTGGCTGAAAAATGTTTTCATTGCGGTTTATGGGATGGGTGAAAATTCCGCAACTTTTATTTTTTCGCAACTTGAATTTTTTCCGCAAACGAGATTTCCGCAACTCGACATAATTCGATTTTTATGTTGTAGAATGTTTACTCCGGTGCTCTAATTGTAAGCAGGAGTCTGCCACCACTTCCTGACACTTCCTGAAAGTTTTGAGCGCAGTAGTACTACTAGAACATTTGAGGCGCAGCTTTCGATATCAATGCATGGTTTTCCTACTTGGTTTTCACGTGGGTATCTATCTCAATTTCAAAAGAAGTTATGGTCATTCAAATTTTTATTCCTTTTGCACGCTACTGTAGGTAGAGACCACAGGGTCGAGAGCCGATTTCACTCAGTCAGGCGAAAACCAGTGCTAAGGAACCCCTCTGGGAGCCAATAACATCATACCGTTGGCCGTTTGCTGATATATCAACTAATTCTCGAGAAACAATTGAAAAGGTGATCTCGAGGCCCCCACTATGCATTACTCGCCTAATCCATCCTCGCACAACCTTGTAGCGCACGTGAGACGAGCGATCACATGGTCTTGTGGCTCAATCGGTGGCGAGCTCGTTCATCAAACCCGAAATCCCAGGTTCGAGTCCCATCCTTTGCAGCCAGTTTTGCTAGTTGTCAAGATAAACAACGGAAGTCGGAATACGAATACGCGCGTATTATTACTTTTTGAACGTGAACGGCAATTCAGAGACACTTCTGATCTTCGATTTTTCACCTTTAATATTTCTCAAAAAATCGAATGAACGATATGCGAGCTGCGCATCTGGGTACGAACACTAGAAAACCATATTTCCCCTATCATCGACCCTTTACCTTGAATTTTGACCTACTTAACGGTGATCAACCACGCTGCGCATCAGGTCATTTGTGAAGAATCCTCAGACCTACAGAACGCGCCTTTGATCGACAGATTTAGTTGAGACTCGATTTGCCGGAGCTCTTGCGGATTTTTGGCAATTATCTATCCCTCCCAAGTGGGCGGAGCCTGTGGTCTCTAACTGTAGGTCAACTCTTTTCACTTTCAATTATTTCTAGAGGAAAGAACTCTCCACTCACCGAAGACAATAATCTGATTTTTATCTAACCGCTATGGAGAAACTCAGAACAGGTGATTTAGTGAGGTCTAATCAAAAGAGCGTATTTCCTTGGAAGTGTAATAATATCACTGCCTCAAATATTGAAACTTGAGTGCAGTGATAACTCAATTCATCGCCGGCTTGCGGTACTCGATTTTTTTCATAGCAGTTGAGATTATTTTCCATATTTAAAAAAAAAAACAACTTTTGGGACACTCCAATAAAAAAAATCATTGGATCATAAAAAATCATAAAAAAAAAAAATTTAAAAAAATGAAAATCATTGGTGTGGCTAAAAGAGAACTTTCTAGATCGTGCCAATCACCTTTTCACAATTCAGATCCTCTTCACAATCATTTCTGGTAAAATAGCGCTCCACGTTGCACTGTTCTGTATTTCAAGGTACGAGGTGAAACAAAAATTTGGCTAAATCACTCACTAAACATTCGACAACCAACGACGTCGGGAACATTGAAAGAATAGTTCTTGCCAATTTTGCCTCTAGTTTTGTCGCAATCGAAAAAATCTCGGTTTCGAAATGGCATTCGAAGACGAGATACTGAAAACAATATAACTTCATGGATTTCATTTCATCCAAGTGTCTTACTAAAGTTGACTCCCGATTCCTTTGCATTTGAACTCGGAATTGGGCTGAAACACATATATGATAAGATCGATTCTTTATTTACATAGACCGTTACCTGTTCACAAATCCACTCATTTCAACAATATTTTTCGGCGTAATTCTCCCTATGTCATTACCACAATAATATCAGGTTGATCGGAAAGTCTTTTCCAATTTTGACAATTGAACATTCGGTCCTCTCTCTAGTTTCCTGTTTGATGTATCACCTTTATTTTTTACCTTATGGATGGGGTCTGGGATATCCTCTTTAGCGCACAGTATCTCAGATCTGTCCTATCAGTGAGAGGGGCACAGTGGTTGATCAAATACTGAATGAGCGATCATCACATAGTCATTTTGATGAGTCGGCGTTCAATGGCGAACGGAGATATGATCAAACGGATAGCACAGGCGCGAAGTATGATGGCTATATGTCATTATTAAACCATTACCAATTGGGAGACACTGAACGCCTGCTTGAGATAGGTCACAACTTCAATAATCAATTTAACTCTCTCTGGTCGAAATTCATTTCACTAGCCTTATATTCATGTCAATGATTCTAAAGACTCCAATTATGTTGGGTCGTGAAGTGGATATCCTAATTAGGTTACATTACAATTTGTCAAAGATTATAGCTATACCCGCAGGAGCTGGTTTGGTTATATCATAGATATCGTAATTCGAACATCGAAAGTGGCTCATTTGACTATTTTCCGCTTTCCTTATACATTGGAAGACGGATCTTTTGTGGTTAAACTATCGAGTAACCCTTACCCCATCACTCACTGAAAAGACAGAATTTTGAGATCTCTACTTTTTGTGTAGTTGAGTGTGACCGAAAACACATAAAATCACATTTTTCGATGTTTTTGTCTAAAATTAAAATTTTGAAAAATCTCAAATTTCTGGAATAGGAGGAAACCCAGACTCAAACCTTAATAGTGATAACTTAGCCCCTTGGTAACTGAATGAAGCGCACTTGTGTTCAGGTATGTCTGTGGGATCATTGAAGAATTACATTTGATCACGCGAAAGGTAGTTTTTTTTAGAAGTCTTGTTTCAAGGGTCTGTATTACGGTCATTATGAATCGAGCACCCTTCCAACCCAACTATCATAAAGGGCACGTATCGGGCTTCTCAAAAATCGCTGTGCCGTACCTCAGACAAATTACCTCGTAAAGAATAGCTTATCCAAAAATATTCTAAATTTTCAATGAAAAGTCTGAACAAGTGAAACATCGATTTTTTTTTAAGGCGAGCGAAATGAATTTCGACCAGAGAGAGTTAAATTGATTATTGAAGTTGTGACCTATCTCGAGCAGGCGTTCAGTGTCTCCCAATTGGTAATGGTTTAATAATGACATATAGCCATCATACTTCGCGCCTGTGCTATCCGTTTGATCATATCTCCGTTCGCCATTGAACGCCGACTCATCAAAATGACTATGTGATGATCGCTCATTCAGTATTTGATCAACCACTGTGCCCCTCTCACTGATAGGACAGATCTGAGATACTGTGCGCTAAAGAGGATATCCCAGACCCCATCCATAAGGTAAAAAATAAAGGTGATACATCAAACAGGAAACTAGAGAGAGGACCGAATGTTCAATTGTCAAAATTGGAATAGACTTTCCGATCAACCTGATATTATTGTGGTGATGACATAGAGTGTGAGAAGAACAGTTTATCGGCAAAATTCAGGGTGAAGATGGAAGAAGTGGTGCAAAAAGCCGAAGGATGTTGTAGTTGCCATCGGAGGCTGAATTAAAGTAAAATTAATGAATGGCAATTAATAAAATCGTTGTGAATCATCTCGAAATATTCGAAATTAGACTCTACTATTTGTCCGTTTATTTTTTTCATCAACAGCAAAAAAAGAGAAAACAAAATCGAGGATAGTGAAATAGAGAATATCAATGCAAAGGTAGCTCACCGGATATTATTTTTAGAGTCTGAACCATCTCATGGTGTGGCCTCTATCGCTGCCTTTGAAGTTGAGAAGGAAGGTACGACGGTTGTGATGATGCATGATTGGTTGGTGGGAAATATATCTGGAGGGTTCCTTTTATAGAATAAATTATGGTCTTATCTCCCCGCCAAAACAGACAACATTGGCTTACCAAGCGGTTCGGTTATCGGTATTTGCTGACTGATTACTTTTGCTTGTTTTCCAAATCATGCTCATTAGTAATAAATACGAACCACAAATCGAGAGAGTGAGTGAACCGGAGAGAGTAAAGAGATTGTTTTTGCCCATTTCTCTGATAACAAACGCAAATTTTGCAAAACATCCAATATTATATGGTTTGGAGTGGAGATAAGATCATATTTTTTCCTATAAAAGGATCCTTGCTTATCTCATTCCCACCAACCAATTATGCACCATCACAATCGTCGTACCTTCCTTCTCAACTTCAAAGGCTGCGATAGAGGCCACACCATGAGATGGTTCAGACTCTAGAGAGGGTCACAGGTGAGCGTAGTTGATTTTTTTTTTATAGATATTCTGTTCTCGAATTTCTGAGCTCTATACTTTACAGATGTTGTATCTTAATTCTTGATTTGCTCTTTGTATTTCAGCTTCCGAGACGCAACTTTCAACATCGTTCGGCTTTTTTCACGACTTCATCAATCTTCGTCGTTATTTTTCCCGATAAATAGTTGCTCACGAACAGTTTCAAATCATTGCAAAAACACAAACTGCTATGCAGCTAAGGTTATTTCTTCAAATTTTAGTCTCCGAGTCGCTGATTTTCCTCCTTTCTGGCTCTTCCAAAAGAGAAGAGTTAAATCCTTGATACTTTCGATAAGCACTTCCGTGTTAGGGGAGGAGGGGATTACCACCGGTGGCTTAGCACCGCCACCCGGCTACTCGACGGGCGCCGATGACTCCGCCTCCTCCGGCTACGTACTGCTGATGTCGCAGCCGTAGCAGATGATGTGCTACGCGGTGAGTGAGAGTGGTGCAATGGGAGACGTCACCTATCCTCACTGTGTAAAATTTGACTGAAACCCGAAAGATAAACGTCGATCTGATATTGCAGCCCGCACCACCAGGCGCCCGCTCCGCCTACGCCGTGCCTAGGTAATACCAGCCGGTGAGTCTCGGTGTGATTTGACAAACGGCTCCCTCGCTTTGGAAATGTACATTTTTCTTTTCCGTGACCCCCATATCATAGCCTTGTGACCATGAAGACCACCGTGAAGAAAACTCCCCAAATGACCTGATTTGACCGGAAACGAGTGCCAACACTAACAAAGATGATCACCAATGAAAGAATGACCGAGCATTCATGCAGAACGTGAAAATAGTCACTGATAAAATAAATAAAACGATGAAAAACCGATCGAAAAATGCTCGATGCGAGCAAAATAAATCAAAATGCTGAGACTACCGTAATTTCGGCGAATCGCGCCCGATAAGGCGCACCGGGTATACCAGATGCAGATATAGTATTCCTCGCATATTTGTTTTTCATTTTTCTCCTTAATTAATTAATTTTATTTTTAAATATTTTTTCTTCTTGTTTAGCGAGTAAAGCTTTATTATTTGAGACACGATCTTTTTTCGCTGCCGACTCCCTTTAAAGGGATCCAGTGGCCTCAAACTTTTATTTTTTATTATTGCTGATATTTTGAAAATCCACAGACATGACTGATCCAAAATCATGATAAAAGTTTAAAATTAAATTAAAATATACTCGATTTTTAAATAGAAGTTTAAAAAAATTGAGGGAATTTGAACTACCCGGTGTGGTTACGGTAGTTTGACGACATTCATGGCTTTGTCGGTTTGGCCGATTTGCCGGTCACGCTTTCCGGTTTTTCTTTGTTTTTCATCGCATTTCCTTCTGTTTATTGATTCATTGACGATTTCGCTCATTTATTTCTCATCAGAGTCTCTCCTTGGGTCCACCACGATGGCGCCAGCCTACAATTTCAAGAAAATCTGCGTGGTGCCAACGGCGGCGGTGAGTCGAAGTTTCTTCTACTTTTCTTCGATTTGTTTCTCGTATCTTTGGTTCTTATACTTTATCTATTGCACTTTTTTCCAGTAGCTGAAGGAGATCGTCCTCTCCAATACACAAAGAAAGACGCCCACCATCGTCCATCGGTTCGTATTTTACTTCCTCCAATAACATTGCCATTTGTGACGAAATGCGGACTTGTACTTCTCCTGGTATTGATTTCTCGCCTGTTTTGTGTGATAGTTTATCACCATTTCGTAGCTACACTTGCGTTTAATCGTTTCCTCACCACATAACTGTTATTTGATTGCCTGGCCACTGAATATCATATCGATAACGCTCGTATTTGCTAGATGGCGCGTTCCGAATCGCCGCCAGCCCGGAAACGCCGCGACTCCTCTTCCTCTGCCTCGGGCTCCGACTCGGCCAGCAGCAACAGCTCGAAGGGTAAGCGCCCAATACTCAATACTGCCGGTATTTTTGGAAATAGTGCTTTCCCTCTTGTTCTTCGGCCAATTTGGCTCGTCTTTTCGATTATTGCTATGCTTTCTCGGCCCTAATATTAATATTCCAGAGGCTGTTCCCTCGAAGAAGGCGAGAAGGTCATCTTCGCCGTCCAGCAAGCGGAAAGCCTCGCCGCCCTCGCGATTCCGAGGTAGTTTCCACTCATTTTTCGCCTAATTTGCTCATTTAGTCGTGTATTTGCGATTTTAAATATTAATTGCTTATTGTATGATTTAAATATATTTATAGATGACCGTCGGCGTTCGCCGCATCGCGACGACAGAAGGGAGCGCGACAGGGACGAGAGGAGGCGCGATGATCGGTGAGTATTTGCTTCTTGAAGAAGTTCCTCTGCTCTTCCATTCCCAATCGGTTTCAGGTCTGGCTAAAAAATATCAGCGATACTACTAAGGTGTTACTCTTGTTGTTGGTGCCCCTGTTTATGTCAAATTTCTCTTATTTATTTAATTAAAATAAATAATAAATATCATTTAGTCGTCGCGATTCGCCGCCTCGACGCACCCCGCCGCGTCGCTCGAGATCGCCCAGGTATTTACCTTTATTTTGTTTATTTTTTTAATCGTCGTCCACTGGACCATCCTCGAGCGCGAGGTGTTGCATTTAAGAGGTGATAGTGAAATATAAGTTCAGCCGGGAATGTAACTTGCGATATAATCAGCGATTGAGAAGTAGTTGGGCCTCAACTAATTAGCTACACTACTGCACATGCCTAACTAGGGATCAATACGTTTCACTAGTTTAGTAAAACATTAATTGTCCTTAATTTAATAATCGATTTCAGAAACGAGCAAGGCGAGGGAAAACAGAAATGGGGAACGAAGGAGATGTGGGAGGAAGAGGAGAGGAAGAAGAAGGAGAAGGAGGAGGGACCTGCCAAAGACAAGGAAAAGGTACGGTACATGATAGTGATGTCGTTTCGGTTTTCAACTCTCTTCGTTCTGCACACTTGTTTCTCTAGCCGGCGAGATAGTGTGCATCAAGGAGAGAACCAACACCGCAATTACATCCCTAGTATATGATGAGTGAAGAATTTAGTGAAGAAAGCTAATTAATATTCAGCACTATAATAATAATAATTTTTATCGCTATAATATCATATTCTCAGATGGCGACTGTACCAGTTCAAGGACGGGGATGATTCGCTGCCCTGCCTCTACATCCACAGGCAGAGCGCCTATCTGGTGAGATTTTATAGACTTTTTTTGTAAAATATGTTTGTAAATTAATTAAAATAGCGGAACGTCACCTTATCAATGTGATAGGTATAATATTGTTTACACTTACTAAATTGTTCAATTGCTCATACCATGCTTTCCAAGGAACGAGTATTTGATATAATTCTGCTACTGGAAGGTATGTGTTTCAAGGTGTATATCCGATAGGTGAAATGGTATGAGCAATGAGAGTCGACATAGAAATAAGGTCGAGATGAGTCATAATGTTTAGTTACACATTGCAAACTTTGACGTATAATTTATTTCCGACTACTTTCCGTCAACATATTACATAATTTCAGATCGATGTACAGACGATCGAACGGGGGAAATGCGGAACAATTTATCGTGAGTCAATTTAAATAAAATGGCAACATGATTACTAACAATAGAGCATGCTCCCTTGCATGTCCCTAGGCCCTCTATGCCCCCTTCCTCCCCCTCTTCACCTGTTCTTCATAGTCTTCATCGCTCGACTCTTCCGCTCGCCCTTGGTTCTTCCTCAGAGGCCTTCTCTTCCTGGGCTGATCTACCTCTCCCTCTCCCTCGTCTCCATCTTCTCCCTAATTCATCTTCTTCCTTGGAGCCCCTCTCCTCTTCGGCTGATCTCCCTCTTCCTTCCTCGACGCCACTGGGCCCGTCGCTCCTCCTGTCCCTCCTCTCCCCCCTCTCTCCCCTCTTCCTCTTCCCCTTCCCCTTCCTCTCCCGCGAGCTCTGGCTGCCCTTCCGCTCTCAGCCACCTCATCCTCCTGCACATCTTCCCACTCCGAGCCTGAGTCTGCCTCTGCCTCTTCTTCCTCAAGCGGCTCCTCCTCCTCCTCTCCCTCCGGCTGCTCCTCTCCATCACTGCGCTGGATTGGTTCCATGATGGGGTCCACCTCGTCTCCATAATCGCCTCATCCCAACACGACAGAGACGTCGCTCTCCTCTCCCTCGTCATCCTCCCGTCCTTCCATCTCTTCCTCAGCGAGTGCTGCCACGAATTGATTCGAGTCCGGGATAATCCCACTCCACACCTGTCCTCCCACACCTGTAATTACACCGGTGATTCTCTGCTAGAAAAAGATTATGATAGATCGCAGTAATGACCTTATCTAACATATAGAAAACACACGAACCTCTCTCCTCCAGTAGTGATCTACGTCACTTCTCTTCCGCTTCACTGCCACTCTTCCCCTCACTCGAGTCACATAGGAGGACTTCTCCTCTCTCAGGCCGAGTTGATCTGCCGCTGCGAGTGTGTTCCAGTGCAACACCACGAGCTTGATCTTCTCGTGGTAGATGGGGGGCTTGCTGAATAGGTATCATAGGAAATGGTGATTCGATGTTTCACCCAATTGCGATAGTCCACCCTTATTCATTGCTAACCGGAGATGCGCTTGGGAGCATACATGTTGATCAGCGAATTGAACGATTCGCATGGAGAGGTGTTCTTGGAGGGGGAAGCTCGAAGGAAGCCGGTGAGGAAAGTGCGCTTGAAGATGACTTCCTTGAGGAGATGAAATTCCTCGCTCGTCCGGTCGATTTCGTGTCGACGAGAGCAAGGCAGTCTCTTGTGGAGACACCGTTTGATGCCTTTGAGGAATTTCACCTTAAAAAATGACGATTGCTATTAGCTATGCATGATGTAACAAATAACATATTCGCTAATGAGATTATAATACTAACATTATGGAAGTTTGTGTGCCTTCCAGCGACATGCGCGAGTGCACTC
Source organism: Pristionchus entomophagus (assembly GCA_036245825.1). Classification (NCBI taxonomy): domain Eukaryota; kingdom Metazoa; phylum Nematoda; class Chromadorea; order Rhabditida; family Neodiplogasteridae; genus Pristionchus; species Pristionchus entomophagus. Next base: position 6,784,618 of record BTSX01000001.1, read on the forward strand.
TTCCAATATCCTAGTCCCGTCTCCCTGTCCTTGATCTTGAAGTGCACGTGGTAGGCATGGTTGATGAGATGCTGCCGCCAGTAGTTCACATTTGGGCACTTCTTCAGCTTGCCCAACTGAATTAATTAGTTATTTTGCAGTCGCCCCTCAGCTCCCTACATCCACTCCCCGCTTTCATTGGACTCATTACGACGTGAGTGTACATGTAAAATGATTTCAACCTGCCGATTCAGCGTTTCAAGGATGGTATATAATGAGGTGGTTAGATTTAGTGCAGTAATAAAATACAGACTCAGGTGGAATAGGTGTTTCACGGTAGAAATATATTGAGTGTGGAGACTCGCTTTGTCAAACTCCATTCCATATACTCTCGTCGGTCAGAGAAACTAGATAGTGTGTAAAATGTAGAGAGATACAATTCGATTCGGCATCGCTTACCTCTCGCAGATCCTTCTTGAGATTTTTGAGATTGTGCCAAAAATCGAGACGATGAGTGATGGAAGAGAAGGCATCGTCCTCTCTCATCATCTTCGATATTTTGGCATCGTTGTCCGTCACGACGCTATTTATCTAAAAAGTTGATGTCAAGGCCGATTGTTCATTCCTAATGAAGTCCCTGATCTCTGGCTAACCTTGAACAGCTTGGCCAGCAGCCTCTCCAATCCGCGCTTCACTCCCACTTTCTCCACCTTACCGCTCGCTCCATCTGAAATATAGTCCCTCTTTGATTAACCAGCGGATCAGATAATATTACCTATCCCTCGCATATTCTTGTCCATGTTCACCACTGTCAGGACGTAGTTGGTAGACATACAGATGAAGGATATTGTGGAATTAGTGGCACAGTATCCAGGAGAGTCGTACCTCTCATGAACAGCGAGGTCGATACCTCGATCCTGAGAAAAATAGATGTTATGGTTTACAACTGATTTCCGATACTGTAACTCTGCCAATCAATGGGATACTGTAGGCCTCAATCGATAGACTATAAAATTATTAATTCGGTCTATTTTGCAGGCGGATAACGGCGATAATCGTCGTAGATGTGGACTAAGGATGCAGAAGGAAGGATTGAAAGGGTATGTAACATTTTTTAGTACACTGGGATTTTAATTTAAACAACTGACTGTGTTGGCCGCTCTCACAATATCCTCGACCTCCTTCATGCGTCGTTGGTAGACGATATCGACGGCTGGCATGATCACGTTTGCCAGCTGCCTTCTCGCTGTCAGACGGAAGAGCGAGGCCGAGCTCTTTTCCCATTTCGAGTTACTGTAAACAGGGTTACTGAAGTTTCATCATAGCTATTCTAGCAAGGTGATTTTCAATAGATATATTTGGCAAGACAGTAGTACTAACCGGGCGAGGAACTCCGGTGGTGTGCATGGCGGTGGTCAATCTGAGATATCCCTCGTAGTAGTCATGCACCATGGATTGGGAGGACCACTTGATTCTTCGATCACACGTCAAACAAAACCATTCCAGGAGGAGGGCCGATCCGACAGTGCGAGAGCAGAGGGATCCTTCTTCAATCTGGACACTGCCGCATTCGGTGCAACGGGAGAAGAGGGAAAGGAGAGAGGCAGCCGAAAAGAGGTAGTAGTCATAATCCTCTTGAATAGAGGGAGGCTCCTCGTACACTGCGGAGTCGGATGTCTCCTCCGTGAAGGCTATCTCTTGTGACGTGGGTGCGAAGGACTGAAATTAGATTTTAATTCTATATGAATCGTTTGCCTAACAGATATTATTCCGTAGTAGACACATAAGAGAATAACTTTTTTTTTTGTTCTTCTAGTAACTAGGGAACTAGGGATCTTTAGTAATAAACTGTCTCTATTTTGCACAATCGCGTAGTTCTTGGAGGCGATAGATTCCGCAGCATCGTTGTTCAGAACGACCATAGAGTGTGCAGAACCAATAGAACTTAGAGCCGGCAAAATTAGGACACATTCATTTATTCTCTTATCGGATTAGTACGGTAGCTTCGCGCTCTGATCGATCACTAACTAATCACAAATCATCACAGCAAGAGGAGCTCCTGCAGGAGGGACCACTCAGTCCGTGGTGGATCGAGGCAGCTATCGAGGAGTATTTTCCCCCGACGCCCCTACCCCCGAGGTACGGTACAATGGAGGGACGGGGATACTGTAGTATTGCTGCTGTCGATGTGAACAGGGATTTCGGATGAGAGTAATCAATGTAGTTTGATCGGAAACTGTCATTCTGAATCAGGGAATAGTTGTAGAGGGAACAAGTAGCATGAGACAGTGATAAGTAGATTGTGACTAGATCCATGAGTTGTGAAATTGCCAGCCAGACCTACCGTAACGGGCAGATTCTCGATTGAATACTGTATACTGATGATTATCGATTGGTTTGAGACGACGCCGACTCTCCGACAGGCCAGATGCCAGCGGTCTCACGACTACTTCTTCGATTCCCTAGAGAGCGACTGGGTGCGGTATCGATTGATGGATTATGGTAGCCATGGTCAACGCCAATCAATAAATCGATTTCAGGAGAGCGAACTGGAGGCGCTAATCTCGCAAAGGAGCACTCCCGATGAGGAGAAACCCACTGATGAGAGCGTCTGCTGGAAGGTACGGTAGCTGGCCATACTTTAATCGATAAATGATGGGTACGGTAGTCTTGGAATGCGGTAACTTTCGTTTGACAATGTTTCTTGTTGAGGTGCGGCAGCTCGTCCATTGCTTTGCGACTGCAGCTAAGGAAGTGAAGGAGTGCCAGAGGGAATAAGAACTGCCCAGAGTGTGGGAAGAAGACTAATGAGAGATGGAAGATGAGATGAAGAGGATGTAAAGGGAAAGGAAGAGATGAATGGAGGAGGAATGGTCAGTCTCCTGTTCGGAGGATGCTTGAGGTACTGTAGGAGAGGGCTATGGTAGGAGGATACGGTAGTGTGTCAACGGATTCCCTTTGAGTGCCTGTCAACGGATGTCTCTGAGTGAACACAGTCTAGGCGTCTACATGGCCAGTCCCAGTGAGGTGAGAAGGAAACAAAGAGAAGAGAAGATACTATAGTAGTGACAACAGTCTCTTATCAAATCAATTTCGAAAAGTTTGATTCTTAATCAACATCTCTCCAATCCACTTGGAGAAGTACACGGTGTGTGCTGAGTGGACCGTAGTCCATGGGTACGGTACTTTATTGATTGATTCCTCCCTTGACGTGACCTTTTCCTCTACAGGTGAACTATTCGTGCCGACGGAAGTGACTCATCCCAATGGAGCAGCAAATGGAGGAAATGGAGGTGAAGAGAGAGGTAGAGGGAGGGGTGGAGGGGGTTGCCTAATGATGATGATGACATTTCAAGGGATTTCTCTCTGGCGGTGGATCGACTCCTAGGGGGGCTAGACCCACGGATCTCGATGCCATTTGAGTTGAGAGAAGCGGGAGGAAAGGGAATACAGTGGTCGAAGAGATCGAAGGTTCATAACGATCACTCATTTCAGTGGCAGACAAGCCAGGTCCCTCTGGCACGAGTGGATCAGTGGCCATGCGGACTGTGGGAAGGACCATCCCAGGTATAGTACCCTTCCCCCCCCCCCCTCGTACACCATACCATCGATCGATTCTCTCATTACGGTATTCGTTATAGGACCGGCGCGTCTTGATCAGGCAACTGCTGGTGGTGTCTATGCTGGACAAGCAGCTGCCATGGCACTACAGGTATGAGGAGAGGAGAGGGTTACGGTAGTCTTCTTTCGAAAGGATACGGTAGATATCGATGAAAGTAATAATGTAATGATTTCAGAATCTGAACGAGCGATCGAAGAAGAATGCGGCTGAATCTGAAGAATTCAGCGATGAATATGGCATCTCGATCAGCCAAATTAGTAGAGAAAATGGAGAAGAATAAGTGGTATAACTTCTGATGAGACAAGAAGGAATGTCTCCATCTCTCTTCTCACTCTTTATAACTTAGCTATCAATTGTCTTTGTTGTTTGCCCGTGTTAATCATTTTGTTTTTCAAGATATAACTCGCGAGAATAAATATTTGCGCACACAACTGAAGTATCAATTAAACAACGAACCCGAGAGCGAGTCTTGGTGGGGTCGGGCATGAGCAGATCATCGAGACCGTCATCGATGGGGAGACAAGCCATGTCATTGAGTAGATTACCGTCTACAGTATCGGCCTGGCTTGATACCGTATCCCTCGACCGTTCCCGCTGTAATAGATGGATCAACCTAGTAATATGTATCTTCTCTCTTTCATGTATAGTAATAGTTCTCTTCCTCCTGTCAGTAATATGATATGTTCTCGTTTCTCTTTCATATCCTCCTCAGGACAAATGTATCTGTGCTATCTGCCTCCTCAGGGCATTCTATACTGTGATTGTGTTCTCTATGGAAGCAATGCCTACTTCTTGACGATGGTTTTGTCTCCGAAGGGGCGGTGGTAGATCAGGAAGCATGCGATGCTAAATGCTCAGAATAGGGAGGAACAAAACATTGTATTTCGAACTAAGAAGACTCACGAAATTGAATAGCAACTAGAACGGCGTGCGTAAGTTAGTTCAAACGATAACTAGGAGAACAAACGCGTGTAAATCAATCGATAGATACTCGCATCGATGGGCATGGCGTCGCGGAACTTGTCAACGGGGAAGTGTCGGTAGCAGAGGAGCGCCTTCTTGCCGGCCCGTTGAAGAAGGACGCATCGTTCGTCCAACTCGTCCATTTCCTCATCCAGGAGGTTCAGGCGGAGCAGCCATTCCCTCCTCAGTAGATCGTCAGATGGTATGAGTCGCAATTGAGTCGCAGCTTGGGCGCAGACGACGCATTTCCGTGTCGTCATTTCACTGAGAGCAAAAGAAGCGAGAAACCAGAAAACGAGCACGGTTTTGTAGCAATAAATGAGCATTATCGACCGAATACACGCGTGTTATCTCGTAAGTGCTGTCTAGAAATACAATTCAAAGCAGTATCAAGCGAAATACAACAAAATAAAATGAAAATAATAAAGAAAAAGCTTCAAAACAGTGCACAAGAACGGGGCTCGAGTACCGTATTTTTTTAATCAATGCGCTTTGTCCACCGTATTTTAGCATTCGTTGAAATACACCGTTTGGAAGTTCGAACTAAATGCCGGTTTCGTTCGTTTTTTGCGTTAAATAAATTTATTTAATTTTATTGCTTTATGCTATTGAATTTAATGATCAAAAAAGAGCAAATTGAGGCATTCTTCATTTTTGGGTACCGGGTCCCTTTAAGCAGTAGTAATTTCAAGTGGGCACTTGGAAAACACGCATTTTTCAGATTCCATCAACTAGCCTTGTTTGGCTTCGATAAAAACGTGAAATACGTACTCTGTAAAGGAAACGAAAAGAAGCGCAATATCTAAACGCTGATAATGCCACTACAATTGATCGTGGTTGGTTGAATAGCATGCATTGCAGCGGTGAGTTGTTTTAAATTGTATTAATGATTTTTGTTAAAAACGCTGACTATAATTTAATAAAATATATTACAGAATGTTCGCTCACTGACGATCTAAACAAAGATTACAACGTTGATGGTTGCCATCCAAAATCGGATTGCTCAAAGGTGAGGCGAATGATAATAAAACTGGAGAAAACGACTCATCGATATCTCGAGTTTTCCTTTTTTTTTTAAATCTGAGTCGGTTCTCTCGAGTATTCGTACTAGTGATGACAAACCGACATCTACTCTTCTCATTTGGCGTTATTTCTCATTGGATAGAGAGGCATGAGATCAAGCGAATTGAGGAGTGTAGAAAACCGAAACGACAACACTAATGAACAGTTGTCATTTATAGTAAAAATATCATCATGAACCAAAAATATATTTTCAGGCTATAATCGAAGAGGGAAACTTTCTGAAGTGCGAAAAGGATGATTATATGCTCGAGTAAGATATGAATTTCTAATTAATATATTATAAAATAATTCAGGATTTATGATGAGCGTCAAAAACGGTGGTCGGAGTATTACTTCACGTACTGTGTGGGAAATGTCATATTCGGCGAACATTCGGAGCCCAAAGTTGTAAAAGGAGGTCCAGAATATTCCGTCAAAATTGACAAGGGCAATGACAAAATTCGCAGCAGAAAGAGACGTGAGCTTCGTTTTTTTTAAAATATTTATTGTATAGTTTGATTTTTTCGTTAATGACTCCTCCTTACTCTAGCCAAAAGCATCCTTATATTTAGTAATTTATTCGAGCTATTTGAAAATATCGTATTTCATATTTGAAAATCGAATAAATAGTTCAAAATGACAATAATTCTCTAAGCACGTTTTCCATTGCAATTTCTTTTCAGGTGCCTTTTCAATGGATCAATACTTCGATGAAACCTCTTGTCCTTCGAAATATGTTTGTTTGAAGGTTTGAAATTAGGTCACAAACTGCAACAGAAATTGTGTTTGCACTTGCTGGCTCTCTCTCAAATACAATGGAAGCGTGCTCGTTTATGGCGGTTAACGCTGAATTGATCTTCAGTAGGGCGCACTTTGGTGAGTGAGTACACTGCTAGAAAAAGAATAGAATCCCCTTAAAAATGGTAAATTTATTAAATTTTCTTTTCAATGCTCACACTCTTTCGTTAGTTGAGCGGTCACTGATCAGAACATATGTTCCCATAAGGAAACCCTAGTAGTCACCATGACAAAATATCGTTTGAACGCCTCTATCACGTTTTGGAACTTGCATCGTAATGTTGTGGACAGGCAATGACTAATGAAATTATATTACCAAGTACAATGCATTCTCCAGGTTCCTCCATTCTCCGGTCCGGAGCAGGCGAATCTGCGGTGTTCAACTCTACAGATTACGATGGTGGCATCGCAAGATTCCCCTACGGCCACGTCTCGCGAATTCTCACTCAGATTCAGGAGCCAGGTGAATTCTAAGATATTTTCTTAATTATTCATTATTTTGAAACATTTTTGAAGCCGTACTTTCAGTAATTTTCGACATTTCGAGAAAAATCGTGCATTTCAGCATAACTCGATTTCTAGCCAACCTATGATCCTGGCAGATGTATCATTCTGATCAGCATATCTTCTTCTTTATTTTGGAACCTCTGCCAGGGCAGGACACGGGCAAGTGAGATAACATAGCTTTTCCTGAGATATACTGTGGTTGAGAATAAAAGATTAGTAAACAAATAATATCGTGGACAAGGGAGGATAATAAAAGTAGGTGGACCGAGTGTACCGAGAGAAAGTGTATGATCCTCTACTGATTGCATGCCGTGATAAGATTAGTTAGATGATTATCTTGACCTCTCCAAACCATTATTTTTTTTATAAAATCAACCCGAATTCGTTCAATTCGTATTACTGCGAGTGAGATATGAGATAGAGAAGTGAATAGTGAGAGCAGCTTTATCGGGAAAAAACATCAACTATGATCGAAGTTGTCGAGTGAAAAAACCGAATAGAGGCGGTGGGCTGCATCTCGAGCTGAAATTTCTGTATTGTTTTTTATTTATATTTTAAAATCGATATCGTTGTTCCTCTAAGCAAAATTGCTGAGTAAAATTAACTCAACAATTAGAGAAAAAATATTTAAAAAATCAAAAATTGACCGTTCATCCTCTCTAGAGTCTGAACCATCTCATACGTATTACGGCGAGTGAGATACGAGATAGAAGTGAATAGTGAGAGCAGCTTTATCGGGGAAAAACATCGACGATGATGAAATTTGTCGAGTAAAAAACCGAATGGAGGTGGTGGGCTGCATATCGAGATCTGTAATTTATGTATTGTTTTTATTTCTATTTTGAAATCGATTTCGTTGCCCCTCATGGATGAAAAATCTTTAAAAAACTTTTTTTTTTAAATTAAAAACTGACCGTTCATCCTCTCTAGAGTCTGAACCATCTCATGGTGTGGCCTCTATCGCAGCCTTTGAAGTTGAGAAGGAAGGTACGACGGTTGTGATGGTGCATGATTGGTTGGTGGGAATGATATTGGGAAGGGGCCTTTTATAGCAGAAATATTGGTTTTATTTCCATACCAAACGAGAAAATATTGGCTGTATTGCTAAATTTGCGTTTGTTATCAGAGTAATGGACGAAAACATGCTCTGCGTTCTCTCTGATCCTCATACTATCTCGCGTTGTGGTTCGTATCTTTACCGATCCAGAGTCACTTAGAAAGCAAGCAAAAATAATTGCCCACCTAGTACTGATAACTGAATCGCATGCTCAGTCAATATTGTCTGTTTTGGTATGGAGATAAGACCAATATTTCTGGTATAAAAGGCACCCTCCTGACATCATTCCCACCAACCAATCATGCGCCATCACAACCGTCGTACCTTCCTTCTCAACTTCAGAGGCTGCGATAGAGACCACACCATGAGATGGTTCAGACTCTAGAGAGGATGAACGGTCAATTTTTGATTTTTTAAATATTTTTTCTCTAATTGTTGAGTTAATTTTAATTCTAAGATATTTTCTTAATTATTCATTATTTTGAAACATTTTTGAAGCCGTACTTTCCGTAATTTTCGACATTTCGAGAAAAATCGTGCATTTCAGCATAACTCGATTTCTAGCCAACCTATGATCCTGGCAGATGTATCATTCTGATCAGCATATCTTCTTCTTTATTTTGGAACCTCTGCCAGGGCAGGACACGGGCAAGTGAGATAACATAGCTTTTCCTGAGATATACTGTGGTTGAGAATAAAAGATTAGTAAACAAATAATATCGTGGACAAGGGAGGATAATAAAAGTAGGTGGACCGAGTGTACCGAGAGAAAGTGTATGATCCTCTACTGATTGCATGCCGTGATAAGATTAGTTAGATGATTATCTTGACCTCTCCAAACCATTATTTTTTTTATAAAATCAACCCGAATTCGTTCAATTCGTATTACTGCGAGTGAGATATGAGATAGAGAAGTGAATAGTGAGAGCAGCTTTATCGGGAAAAAACATCAACTATGATCGAAGTTGTCGAGTGAAAAAACCGAATAGAGGCGGTGGGCTGCATCTCGAGCTGAAATTTCTGTATTGTTTTTTATTTATATTTTAAAATCGATATCGTTGTTCCTCTAAGCAAAATTGCTGAGTAAAATTAACTCAACAATTAGAGAAAAAATATTTAAAAAATCAAAAATTGACCGTTCATCCTCTCTAGAGTCTGAACCATCTCATACGTATTACGGCGAGTGAGATACGAGATAGAAGTGAATAGTGAGAGCAGCTTTATCGGGGAAAAACATCGACGATGATGAAATTTGTCGAGTAAAAAACCGAATGGAGGTGGTGGGCTGCATATCGAGATCTGTAATTTATGTATTGTTTTTATTTCTATTTTGAAATCGATTTCGTTGCCCCTCATGGATGAAAAATCTTTAAAAAACTTTTTTTTTTAAATTAAAAACTGACCGTTCATCCTCTCTAGAGTCTGAACCATCTCATGGTGTGGCCTCTATCGCAGCCTTTGAAGTTGAGAAGGAAGGTACGACGGTTGTGATGGTGCATGATTGGTTGGTGGGAATGATATTGGGAAGGGGCCTTTTATAGCAGAAATATTGGTTTTATTTCCATACCAAACGAGAAAATATTGGCTGTATTGCTAAATTTGCGTTTGTTATCAGAGTAATGGACGAAAACATGCTCTGCGTTCTCTCTGATCCTCATACTATCTCGCGTTGTGGTTCGTATCTTTACCGATCCAGAGTCACTTAGAAAGCAAGCAAAAATAATTGCCCACCTAGTACTGATAACTGAATCGCATGCTCAGTCAATATTGTCTGTTTTGGTATGGAGATAAGACCAATATTTCTGGTATAAAAGGCACCCTCCTGACATCATTCCCACCAACCAATCATGCGCCATCACAACCGTCGTACCTTCCTTCTCAACTTCAGAGGCTGCGATAGAGACCACACCATGAGATGGTTCAGACTCTAGAGAGGATGAACGGTCAATTTTTGATTTTTTAAATATTTTTTCTCTAATTGTTGAGTTAATTTTAATTCTAAGATATTTTCTTAATTATTCATTATTTTGAAACATTTTTGAAGCCGTACTTTCCGTAATTTTCGACATTTCGAGAAAAATCGTGCATTTCAGCATAACTCGATTTCTAGCCAACCTATGATCCTGGCAGATGTATCATTCTGATCAGCATATCTTCTTCTTTATTTTGGAACCTCTGCCAGGAACCAAGGTTGGGGAGAAATCGAATTATGTCGAGTTGCGGAAATGTCGTTTTGGTCGAGTTGCGGAAATGTCGTTTGTGGAAAAAAATCAAGTTGCGGAAAAATAAAAATTGCGGAATTGTCACACATCCATCATTTCAGGCTCGGAAAGCTCGCTTTACCTTCGAACCGATTCATGTTTTCCGGGAGAACTCGGAGGAATGATGCGCGAAAAAGAGCGCAATCAAGACAGGTCGAACTGGTTTGCGCAGAACCCAGCACTGAAACCGCTATCAGTCGAGTATGTTAGGAAGCTGAAAGAAATCGATGAAAATTCGGAAAGAAGTGTATAATTATCATGATGTACTCATAATATTGTTCTCGAATTGAGTAATCGTTCAATCAATTGTTCCCTCATTATGTTCTATTGTAGTTGATTGACTTTCATGCAAAAATTCAAGATGCCAGAAAAATGCGAATTAATTGAGGCCTCAGGCGATTGTATAGAGTCAAGAATGTTCTTGTGATGATGCGATATAGAATAGAATAGATTTATCATGCGATATCACATGTAATTGGGGGTAATTATAAATGGGGAAATACGGGAGAAGGTGCTTTGATGTATCATTTCTTCTCATCAAGCATTGCCATCATGAACTCTGAATGAGACGTAGGAAGATTACCTTTCTGCAACATGGATATTATACGTTTAGTGATTCTATGCACATATGAATTTTCTCTTAGTTTTAAACGCGCAGTATCTACGACAACTTTATACCTAGCACCACGAGTTCTTGTTTTTACAAGTGTGAAAAAATCACGCATAGATGATGCGAGCTTTCCTTTACCAAAAATCATCTGGTAAGCTAATCTCGCGTCATTAGCCGTTCTTCTATACTCAAGAGTATGTAGTTGTAATTCCTTGTTCCTCTCATAATGACTTGGTTTATTATGGTAGGTATAGTTTAGCGCTCTGTAGAATATCCTTCGAGTCACTGAGTTTTGAACTTTTTCAATTTTATGACGATCAGTTGAGTTGATCGGGCGCGAAACACTAGAACTGAACTCAAGAGTAGGGCGCACGTAAATACAGTATGCATTTACAAGCGTCTTAACGTCGTTAGTGAGTAGTGCTCGAAAAACTAGGTTAGATTTAGTTTCAGCATTTTTACAAATTGTTTTTGTGTGGTTTCTCATTGAGAGGTTGGTATCAACAATTATCCCAATTATATCTTATGAGAACAACCGTTTATCGGGAAAAATCACAACCAAGATGGAAGAAGTCGTGCAAAACACTGAAGGATGTTGGAAGTTGCAACTCGGAGACTGAAATGGAGTCAATTAAAATTCTGTGAAGAGGAATGTTCATAAGGAGTCTAACTTAGGAACGAATTTCGAAAAATATTTTTATTATATTTTTAAAATAATAAAAGTGTATTCTTAAATTTGTTGGCTTGGTACTCGGTTTGGTCTGCATCAAGAGTGACGATTTGGAAAAAAATGGGCGATTAAATGGGAAATTAAAATTTGCGAAGGGCTCACCTGTCATCCTCTCTAGAGTTTGAACCATCTCATGGTGTGGCCTCTATCGCAGCCTTTGAAGTTGAGAAGGAAGGTACGACGATTGTGATGGTGCATAATTGGTTGGTGGGAATGATATTCGGAGGGTGCCTTTTATAGGAGAAATGATGGTCTTATCTCCATTCCAAACCATACAATATTGGCTGTTTTGCTAAATTTGCATTTGTTATCAGAGAAATGGGCAAAAAAATCTCTTTACTCTCTCCGGTTCACTCACTCTCTCGATTTGTAGTTCGTATTTATTACTATTGAGCATGATTTGGAAAACAAGCAAAAGTAATCAGTCAGCAAATACCGATAACCGAACCGCTTGGTCAGTCAATATTGTCTGTTTTGGAATGGAGATAAGACCAACATCTCTGCTATAAAAGTAGCCCTTAATATATCATTCCCACCAACCAATCATGCACCATCACAACCGTCGTACCTTCCTTCTCAACTTCAGAGGCTGCGATAGAGACCACACCATGAGATGGTTCAGACTCTAGAGAGGATGAACGGTCAATTTTTTATTTTTTCATATTTTTTCTCTTATTGTTCAGTTAATTATACGAAATTTTGCTTAGCGGGACAACGATTTCGATTTTAAAATATTAATACAAACAATACAGAAATTACAGATCTCGAGATGCAGCCCACCACCTCCATTCGGTATTTCACTCGACAACTTCGATCATAGTCGATATTTTTCCCCGATAAAGCTTCTCTCACTATTCACTTCTCTATCTCGTATCTCACTCGCAGTAATACGAATTGAACGAATTCGGGTTGATTTTATTTTTTTTAAATAATGGTTTGGAGAGGTCAAGATAATCATCTAACTAATCTTATCACGGCATGCAATCAGTAGAGGATCATACACTTTCTCTCGGTACACCCGGTCCACCTACTTTTATTATCCTCCCTTGTCTACGATATTATTTGTTTACTAATCGTTTATTCTCAACCACAGTATATCTCAGGAAAAGCTATGTTATCTCACTTGCACGTCCTGCTATGCGTGATGGCCCTCACAAACACAATGGAAGCGTGCTCATGTGCGGGGGTGAAGACCGAATTGATCTTCAGTAGGGCGCATTTTGGTGAGTGAATTAGACCTGCTTGTGATTCAAATAACCAAGTGTTGATATTTTACTGCAAAATGGAAGAGTTGTGTAATCTTAAATCTTGCTTCCTTCATTCTCTAACTCTCGTGCGGAGAGATTCGAAATCCCTACTGTTCATTCAAATCAGTAGAGTTACAAAAAGGTTATGTCATTTTCAGTCTCCCGAGTGCTCGTCGAGAATGTTAATCGCACTGTTGACCCTGAGAAGGGAGAGGAAATGGTGTACACCGTGAAGCATCTGCAGATTTACAAGGTTTGGAGAAGGAGAATGTCTCATGGAGAAAAAAGCCTCCTTATTGGGAGAAAGTATTGAAAAGAGAGGATAACCTACTGCTAAAAACCTTATCATGCTAATTTTCTTTTTTTCTAATAATTTCTACCCTTTCCGGTCCCTCCTCACTCCACACCCCCTCCTCACACAAGTTCGAGTCTGGATGCCAAAACCAGAGCCTCCAATTTCGCTGAGCGTGTATTCTAGCCCAATGGCCGCTCATTGTGCGCGTACCTGCAGACGCTCGTGTGGCTATCGGTTGAGGAGAAAAGATGAACACGTCATCGCAGGTCTGCTAGAAAATCCCTTAAAAATATTTATTTAAAATAACAATAACCCTGAAAAGGGTAAAGAACTCGTCCTTGCGGGAGTACACTGCTAGAAAAAGAACATAATCCCATTAAAAATGGTAAAATTTATTAAATATTCTCTTCAATCCTAACACTCTTTTGTTAGCTGAGCGGTCACTGATCGGAAAATATGTACCGTTGATGAACCCGTACTATTCACCATGACACAATATCGTTCAAACGCCGATATCACGTTTTGGAATTCAGTTCGCAGTATTGTGGACATGCAATGATAAATGCAACTATTATAGATTTCCAAGTATCATACACACGACAATACATTCTACAGGTTCCTTCATTCTCCGGTCCGGAGCAGGCGAATCTGCGGTGTTCAACTTTACCGATTACAATGGTGGCTTCGCAAGATTCCCCTACGGTCACGTCTCGCGAATTCTCACTCAGATTCAGGAACAAGGTGAATGTTTAGATATTTTTGACAATTTAAAAATAATAAATTATTACTATATTCAAAATAAATGAAAGTACGAAAAAGGTAAACATTCTTCAGTCGTTCCTGATATGGTTGTCTTACTTTCAGTAATTTTTAACATTTTGAATAAAACCTATCATTTCGGATGGGTGACAATTCCGCAAACGACATTTCCGCAACTCAACCAAAACGACATTTCCGCAACTCGACCAAAACGACATTTTTTTGACATAACTCGATTACTAGCCAACCTATGATCCTGGCAGATGTATCATTCTGATCAGCATATCTTCTTCTTTATTTTGGAACTTCTGCCAGGAACCAAGGTTGGGGAGAAATCGAATTATGTCGAGTTGCGGAAATGTCGTTTGTGGAAAAAAAATCAAGTTGCGGAAAAATAAAAATTGCGGAATTGTCACACATCCATCATTTCAGGCTCGGAAAGCTCGCTTTACCTTCGAACCGATTCGTGTTTTCCGGGAGAACTCGGAGGAATGATGCGCGAAAAAGAGCGCAATCAAGACAGGTCGAACTGGTTTGCGCAAAACCCCGCACTGAAACCGCTATCAGTCGAGTATGTTAGGAAGCTGAAAGAAATCAATGAAAATTCGGAAAGAAGTGTATGATTATCATGATGTACGCATGATTATGTTCTATTGTAGTTGATTGAATTTCATGCAAAAATGTAAATTACTTGAGGCCTCAGGCGACTATATAGAGTCAAGATTGTTCTTGAGATTATGCGATATCTTATGAGAGCAATCTTTTATCGGGAAAAATCACGACGAAGATGGAAGAAATCGTGCAAAACGCCGAAGGATGTTGGAAGTTGCAACTCGGAGACTGAAATGGAGTCGATTGAAATTTTTTTGAAATGGAATGTTCACAATAATTGTTACTCGGGAAACGAATCTCGATTAATAAAATAATATTTGTATCATAATAATTTCTGATTCGCAGTCTTGTTCGTTCTAGTACTGCGTTTTATTTACATCAAGACAGATAAGTAGAGAAGAAAAACTGGACAAATTTCGCCTGATTGAATTTCAGCTTGAATTTTAAGAAGAGCGTACCTGTCATCCTCTCTAGAGTCTGAACCATCTCATGGTGTGGCCTCGATCGCAGCCTCTGAAGTTGAGAACGAAGGTGCGACGGTTGTGATGGTGCATGATCGGTTGGTGGAAATGACATCAAGAGGGAGCCTTTTATAGCAGAAATGATGGTCTTATCTCCACTTCAAACCAGACAATATTGGCTGTTTTGCTAAATTTGCGTTTGTTATCAGAGAAATGGGCAAAAACAATCTCTTTACTCTCTCCGGTTCACTCACTCTATCGCTTTGTGGTTCGTATTTATTACTAATGAGCATGATTTGGAAAACAAGCAAAATTAAGCAGTCAGCAAATACCGATAACCGAACCGCTTGGTCAGTCAATATTGTCTGTTTTGGAATGGAGATAAGATCAACATCTCTGCTATAAAAGATCACCTCCTGATATAATTCCCACCAACCAATCATGCACCATCACAACCGTCGTACCTTCCTTCTCAACTTCAAAGGCTGCGATAGAGGCCACACCATGAGATGGTTCAGACTCTAGAAAGAATGGCAAAGGTAAGACCTTCTTCAGTAGAGAACCTTCCAAATGAGCGAACCTTGAAATATTGAACTTCATTTTATACTCTGAAACCTTTTCTAACTGACTGACACGCCGGACAGGACTTTCTATCTCAATTACAATTTTTCGCGATATTGTGGAAGTGCTTTTATTGATTTATTGAGTTATTTCCTCTTATGTTCAGTCTCCGAGATGCAACTCTCAACATCCATCGGATTTTTGCACGACGCCTTCAATCTTCGTCGTGATTTTTTCCCGATAAACGGTTGCTCTGATACGGTACCGTATAATCACATGAATACCTGAGACGAAAACGACATTCATCTCGTCCAGAAATAGATTTTTTCAGAGATTTGGTCTTTTTTGCTGATGGCTCCAGATTCACTGATCTCAAATGCAAGGAAAGAATTGGGCGGTGTTTTGACACCAATAGTAACGAGTAATACTCCTCGGCATTATTCAAGCCAGTGATCAGGCCAGAAGTGTGTGTTTATCGCACAATTCGAATCTGGGATGAGGGTAGGCTAATAGGCAAGGATCAAGAGCGCGGCAACTGGTAACGCAGATTTTCCTAATTCTTTCCTTGCATTTGAGATCAGTGAATCTGATCTCAAATGCAAAAGCCATCAGCAAAAAAGACCAAATCTCTGAAAAAATTTGATACAGATTCGAATCTAGTAGAAGGAGCATATAGTTTCCATGATCGATTTGAGACGGATTTGTTAGTATTTCCTCAGCAATCTCTCACACGAGAATGTACCTTTGTCCTCCGAAGCGCAAACTGAGCACAGTATACAATGATCTCCCGTATATTATGGTCATATTTCACTCCGTTCTAATCATCAATAACCAAGCTCGACTCCTGTGCCTCGATTTTTCAAATCATGTGTCTCTCAAATTAGCATTACTTATCAGCATTGTTTTTATCTTGTTCCTCTTCAATTCTTCGTCTTGAACTCAACAAACAACTATAATTGATTTATCTACATTCAAAGGTTGCGATTTGCATTGGACAACAACATGTTTGTCTCGCTCGATTTTGACTCTCGCTCTCATTCTACCCTCATTCTCGTCCCTTCCCTTCACATCGCGCTGTTTCTTCACTCCATCCAGGTAGTTTTTGAGCAATAAAACGTTATAATTTCTTGCTATTTCGTTAATTAACTAATTATTTTTAGTGATGAACACTCTGATTCTGTTGCTGCTGCTCATGCCGGCGGCCAATGCAGATCATCCAGGTAATTTAAATAATATTAAAATTAAAATTACAATTAAAATAATTCATCAGCATGCGCCGATTGCGGGAATCCTTGCGAGTCGTGCCCTAATTTAATCTATACCGTATCAAGTGGAACGAAGTGTGAGACTATTAAGGTGAGAACAACTAGTGATGCCGGAACAAATCTCGTTTCTCTAACCGACATGAGAGTGTGCAGATTGGTGAGAGTAACCAGTCGTTCCAGCATCACTATTGAGAACTTAGCTTGGAATGTCGTTACTAGTTACGAAGAAGGAAATTTATTTATCGCATTCCTCATTCGTTGCACCCCCGGGTGTTACCAAAGTCTCCGTTAAACACAGCAATTCCTATTGATTGATTCGCTTGATCTAAGTCTTGTGGTCGACTCTTGGATTTGAAACTTTTTTGGCATTCCCAACAGAGTTGGTATGTATCAACAGAGTATGTATCGGGCCTACGGGCCACCGACTCCCAAGCCCGACTCGGGCCGAAGAAGTCGGGTTGCTCAAAATGTTCCTCAGCCCGGGTGAGCGGCCCGAATGTGAGGGACACGATACAGGCAGCCCGGGCTGAGTCGGGCTTTCGGGCATTTTCGGGCCAGCCCGTTGAGCCCGCGGGCCAGAGAGGGAAGAGGAGGGCGGGAGAGAGGAGAGCGCACGCGCTTGGGAGAGGGAAATCGAGAGGAGGGGTGATTCCGAACAAGCGGACTGCACGAATAAGTAATTGTAAGATTCAAAAACTCAGTTAGAGTCATGGACTGTTTAGCATACAGTAGGCATGATGAGCGGAACAAAATAATCGCTAATTATTTATATAGTTTTCCAATATTCCCGATATTTCTCCTATGTGATCCTGGACGCAAAATGCACTGATTAAATACAAACACTGAAGCCTAGAATCCCTTATTAATGATTGCTAAACACAGTAGATTGGACCGTTCGTAATAACAAGTGAAACGGTTTATTTTCTTGCAATAATTGTATCATCAGCAGACAACTTAGGGCTCTCTATCCCACTAAATTAGACGTTGATTAGAACAAAGAACGCTGAACGCACTCTATTTTTCTAAGGTTTTTTCTGGCGCTTTGAGCTAAGGCCCCTCCATTCTGTGCAATTAGCCCTCCTCTCGATTAGACGCGATTTGAGCTTAAAAAAAGGTTCATAGCTCCTTATAAAAATGGAGAGCGTTCAGCGTTGCTCTAATCAACGTCTAATTTAGTGGAATCGATAGCCCTATATTTACCACTGATGATAAAATAACTTATTCGTGCCCGTAGCGTCTCCCTCACATTCGGGCCACCGGCCCGGGCTCAGGCTAATCCGGGCCAAATAATGAAGTTTCCCGATCGGGCCTCCGAACAACGGGCTGGAACGTTTTCACCAACCTTAATTCCCACTCTCGATATGTGAACTGAACAAGAATGCTGAAAGGTGTGGCATTGTTTGAGGAAAATTTTAAGTGCGCACCCGGATTCTATCCCGAAATTGGAGAACATTGGGAAGAATTTCAACCGCGAGCTCACGTGCATCTACGACGAAAATGAAACGAAATGTTGGACGAATAACGAAAAAGAAAAGAAAAATCAGCTTTGGATGAGGCATACACAGCGAACAATCAAGTGTAAACAAGCCAGTAAGGATGACCATGACGGATCAAATTTCGGTTTTGGCTCTCTCCATTCTGCACACTCTCTCGCCCGTCATAGAAACGATATAGAATGCAGAATGAGGAGAAGCGATAACCGAAACGACATCACTAATATACATTTTTTTAAAAGTTGTGTTGCATATGTTTTTATTTAGAATCTTGCACGAAATTGGGACCACTAAAATCAAGATTCGAAAACGACTATTTATGCGAAAAGGAGAGGCTTACCGATATAGTCTCTCAGTAATGGTTATCTTTAGCTGAACTTCAAAGACGATGAAGTTACGAAGTGTGATGGTCTGATTCAGTACGAGTGGAAAGGCCAGGTCTGTCGAGTATTGCGGATTCAAAAGTGTCGTGAATGTTTCAGATGACTTATCTATTCATTTAATATATAAAAATAATCAATAATAAAAAAAAAACTTAAATTATTTCATGAATAATTCAGATGATTAGCGCGGAAAAGATTGAGTGCGATAAAACGAACGGCAAGTGGTATGCAACAGGAGGTGAGGACTACGAACATCTTCCCGCCTTCACGAACGCCTACTGTAGGTACGGTATGTGGTACGGTAGGTACGGCTTACTGTAGATACATTATGTGACTGTGACTATGGTAGCTATCGTCATTTTGTCCATTTTTTTCTCTCTCGTATACGTATACTGGAGAGAGTTTACGACTGTGGAAGTTGTCTAAGCAAACGATTTTTATGACAATGTGTTTCAGAGTGCGATAAGTCTTCGATTTTCATCTCTGCTGATCAATGCGGAAAGGATGAAATTTGTGCTGAGGTTAATATTATTTCTAGTAGTTCAGCTAAAAAATAAAATTATTATTCAGCCCGTTTCGCCTCAGCCACTTTTGCAAGAATGCCCAGTCGGATTTCAGTTGTTGTTCGTTTCATGGGTTATTCTGCACACAATACAATCCTTGGCATTTGCAGCACTCGCAACTCCTCATCTGCTGAGTTCCAATCTGACTTTTGACTGCTATAAGAGAGGAAGCCATCACAGAATTTGTTTTATCTACTTTTAATCGCCAATGCTCAGTTGGGAGGGCGAAATTAAACTTCGAATAATTGTTCCTTGACGTTTACATTGATTTTACTTTTGACGTCTTCGCTTGTCGCAAGACTCGAAGCTGAAGCCGAAGGACTGAAATGTTTCGGTTTATAGAAAAAAAATACACATTTATTGAGTTTCACTCAATTTAAAAGGGGGAAAAGACTAACCGGGTTCTTTCAGTGTTCACTTTTCGCTCGGTTGAACTTTCCGGTTTTCGCGAAGTTGCTGTATTTTGAGACCCTTTTGAGGAAACTTTTGCTGATCCTTTTGAAGAGGCGGGATAGGTGTTTCTGCGGGTGATTCTTCTCTTCTTTTTACCACGCATCGCTTCGATTATACTGAAAACAATATCAATACTTCATCAGAACTTCCGAGATTGTTTTCAATCAAAGGAACTCGTTATTTCTCTTTCAGGTGTTTACTGCACACTTTAAATTGTAAATAAATAGTTCGTTGCTTAATAACGAAATCAGTGTTGGGTGCTACTTGCTTCGTAATTTTTGTAATTTTTTTAAAACAAATAAACGTAACGAACATAGTGTGCAGCCATCCATTTCCGGTCGCTCGAACCACAATAACGGTGACTATGAGCACAATAAGGATCAGAATTCCGGAAGATACGCCAATATATGTTCCCAATTTACTTCCTGGTTTTTCAGGTAGCGCTTGAAATTGATGGTTCATCATTCAAAATAATAGTATACACTAACGTTGTCTACACTCCGCTTGAAAGTCGTAGCCCATTTCATCTCCATTCACAACAATATTTGCTGCCAACCATTCCATTTCTTCAACGTCTTTCAATTTCTTCCACGGTTTGTCATGTGCTTCTCGAAACCCGAGAATATTTCATATCTGTAAAATATAAATAATGCAATTAAAAATTTTAAAAAAAAACTTAAATTTGTGTTATACCAGAAAACAGCAGTCCCTGCACAGTAATATTTGTTTCCGTCTTCTCTTAGCTGTAAAATGTCAATTAATTTTACAATCGAATTAAGGTAATTCGTACATCAGGACATCCTGTTTCGGATTAGCAAGATGGAAAATATCGAGATTTTTCGAAATCACCTTTAAAAAATAATTAGGTTAAATTCTTTGATTTATAATAATATATGGTGCAAATCAGTCAGAAACCCTACCCTGACGGCAGTAAGTATTGCTTCCTTTCAAAACCGGTATCTTCTTTGTATCTTTTCCTATACCGAACCAGGATCCGTCATCAGTGTTGCAATTTAGAGACACTATTTGCACCTAAATTAATATATCATTTTTTGTACATAATTCAAGGAAATATTACCGGTGCATTGCCATCCGTGGAAAAATGCATGCTTTTACGGCAAGTATTCGGATTGTCGAATGAGACTTCCTTGCATTGAGTGTCCTGTGGGTCGCAAGTGCTATATAGCGGATTTTGTTGCTCACAGATATCTGAATGTAGCCAAAGAATTTATCGAAATGGATTTAGGAAAGAAACTAACATTCACAACTAACAGACTTCGGTTGGATATATGCTTCTTCCCATTTCCATGTGGGAGTTTTGTCATTGTCGACACACATAATAGTGTCATTATTTTGCCGCTCAGAGTCAGAAAACTTGAAAATCATTATCGAGTTGTCGCCGCACTAAAGATAGTTAGCGTTCCCTTTTTACAAAGATTCGAAAAAAATACTCACATTGAATTCGGAACACTGATTCCAATTGGTTGAAAACTTTGCATTGATGTTTTCGTGCGGTTTTTCGCATCGAGAACATTCTGGAAATTATCTTGGGAATTTTTTTTTGTTTTTTCAATTCATAAAACAATTGTTAAATAACTGGTTAGTTAATTGATCTTCAACTTACTCTTGCGAGCACATCGAAATCCGACTGGGTATTTTCCGATTTTGGACTTATCCAAATTATAAACATGCATTGTATTAGACACACATTTTGCTGTGACATCGATCCATGGCCTGGAAAAAACCAAAATTAAATTTGAATAATAATGGAAGTATTTTCCGTACCGATCAATGAACTCTGCGTGTAAGCTGAAACCAGTTTGGCATTGAAGATATTTTTCGGTGTCTGTTTCGCTTCCAGACTTATAGAAAGGCTGAAAACAAATGATTCCATCCATTCACCAAAAGCATTTTTTAACCATTTCACATTCCATGTCGTCCACGCAATTTTTCGCATCAAAGAATAAACTGAGCTCGCAATTTTCTGAGAATAATATTGTACTCAAATTGAATAAATTCTCAGTAACTCACTTTTTCTCATGCATCTGACGTGGACTGGAATTTAATGTGATTCCTGTCCATTTCCGTCAGTAATTCTCAGTCTGTTCTCCGTATTTTTACAGACCATGGAACGCGGATTTATCCAATGTACAGCGCCTTTGGACAATGTGAATCTGAGACGTGTTTGACATTAATTTGAATATTTTCTCGCGTTTAATTATTGAGACAGCTCTTAAGTTCTTACTGTAAGTCATATCCATTACGGCATTTGAACTCTTTTTCAGTAATTGTCTCTTTATAATCAACAGGCAGGCAACTTTCTTTCAAATCACATGCCGATGAGCCAAAGAGTGAAGCCACGTTACATTTTTCTGAATGGAAACGATGATTGTTTCATTTTAATTTGCATTACCTTTTCGACATCGATATTTTTCATATTGTGTAATCTGAGATTTTCCATTGACATAACATTTCATATCCTTCAGAAAGGTCCAGATTGAATTCTTCTGGCCTCTGAAAAAATATCACTCATTGAAATCTAAATGAATAGAATGCAGCTTTGGTGAAATATTTTTTCAGAAAAAAACTTATCTTAGAACAGGAAAAACTCACTCTAAGTTAAAGTCGAGCGGACATGTGATTGCGAAGTCCTCAACGATTATCTGCAACATATACAACATTAAAAATCATGTGTTATTTTCACGAAAACTGTGCTTTGTCTCGAACATGATCTGATCAATCCTTAGCCTTATTCTAATCCATACGTCAAATGGGTCTCGAAAAAGCGAGAGTGCATGTCGGCACTCCGGCAAGACCCATATCAGCAAAACGAGGAAACCAGCGTGATAAAAATCCGATATACGATATACGAGATTTATGGTAAAAATCTCGTATATCGGCTAGACCACGTCGGCAAACTCTTGTTTGGGCATATCGACAGAAATTTCTAGGCGAGACCTCATTTGACGTTCGTTATAATTTTTTCGAGATATCATGATGTACAGGAAAAGAATGACGAAGAGAAGGCAATTCTTACGAAGCAGATTTGAATTCGAATAAATAACTGTTTTACTATGTGAATACTAAAATATTAATATATCAATAAATAAATGAAAATGATTCAATTTATTTAACTGACCGATGAACAGACATCATCCAAAGTACAGGTGTGTGTCATCTCATGTATAGCGTTTTTATCTCAAACTGAAAATAAGCCATCATTCCTCATGAATTCTGTTCGATTGATTCTTACAATCAGCCTTGCATCGGAGGAGTTCCAGAGTCATCATTTTTCGCTTTCGAAATGAAATTTTATCATTGATGCATTTCATTTCCAACTCTGGTTTATCTACCACTTGAACAAATCTGTCATGTATGTAGGATCTATAAGCAGTAAGGCATTTTTGACAGACATTTTATTAGCCTGAGATATTTTTAAAAGATGAACAAGACCATCCGCCTATGAATAATTTTCAATCGAGCACAATAAAATAAATTAACAAAGTGATTTAATATCTATTTAATCCTTCCTATTTATACTCTCCTACGAAAACAACGTTTTCTTTTTTCTAGTGTGCATCCCTAATATCGAACCAATTTATTGCAGGCTTCGATACGAATACTTGGAATTGGAGAGATATTTTGATGATACAACGGTGAACCTGGTATCAAGACAACTCACTCTAATATGCCTTGCTTGCACCGGACACGTGTATCTATTATATCGGGCTGTAAAGAGACAAATTAACCCTTACCAAATTAATCGGTGAAAGCCAATCGGCTCTTCTCCTGAAGCCCAGATCGGCTAAGAAATACAATAATCCTCGATTCCCCCTCCCATTTCTCCCTCATCGGAAGAAGATCAGTCCACGGGGACGACTCTCGCTCGAGCGAGCACGCCTGGACCTGGATCTGAGAATGACCGGGAGGGCGCTGTTACATGCGCAGACTGTATGGAATGAAGAGAGAAGCTGATCACATTCAAATATACTCTAATCACTCACTCCATCGCCCGTTCAACATCGCATGAAATACAACAAATGAAAGAGGAGGTTGAATCGAAGATTGAGTATATTTCTAGCGGATCTGGGCTTTTGGAGAAGAGCCGGTGTCTTACCGCCGTACACTTGGATATGGTGCGGTTGCACAGTTCCTCATCATAATATTCACTCAAATCACAGGTTCCTGAATACAATGAGAATCGAAGATGCATGTGAAAGACGCGACAAACTTCTTTCGACAACGCAGGTCTACTGTTTCACCCTTATCATTGTATACTTTGTCCTTCTTGCATTGTGGTTTAGGTTGTTGAAACCAAACAAATACGGTCTCAAACGAAAGCGTTTCTCTGCAGAAGAAAATAATTGCATAATTAACTTAATTCATTTGCAAATTGTTTGGGTTCTCACTCTGGTACAAAACCATCTTCACAACCGATGACGCCCTGATTGATCTTGATCTGAAGAATACAAATAGTCCACCCATATATTGGAAAACGTTTATGTCTCCTCTTCTCCTATAGTGTAATACCTAAGGCTTTCCCAAAATAGCTTAGTATGTGTGCTCTAGCGTTTTTGCGCGCTCTAACTCGATTAGTTCATTTACCAGAATGAATGAAACATATTTCATTACTCGTGTGAATTCCGATTCCGGACTCTACAATAGAAGACCAGATTCGTTGCAGGTGTCTATGAGCACAAAGCAAGAAAGAAACAAAATCCAACATTTTTTGAAACACTCTAATAGAACGAATCTGGTCTTCTATAGTAGAGCCCATCAACCATAACGTTCACCGACGATTCTCTATCCTCTCACTCACAGGTTTGCAGTGGCCTTTCGGATGGCATGAATAGTTGGTGATAGCCTTCTGGACAGCATACTTGCAATCTGGAAATTACAATGGAATCATTGTTACAGCCGTGGTCGCTCGACAGGTCTCACGAAAAGCGAGATAGAGTTTTAAAAGAGGGTCTGGTTTCCTCATACTATCTCGGTTGTCCAAGTACATGGCGAGTGGTCCCATATCGTGCTCCGACAGATATGACTTCGTCCGTATTGTAGGGTCGCATGATCGGGATTAGTATTGGGATACCAGCACTATCTATCTCTCTTTCGCTTCGCCCCGATCCCTATCGGAGACCCCGGCTCTTTCGGATGGAGAGGCCGAGAATCCCGGCAATATCTGGTACTCCCGGCGTCCCTCCCTTCCTTTTTCTTGTCGCGTATCGCCGAGAACGGAGATTTGATATGACGAGAGGGCGCGCGCTAGACAACGGTTAGGGAAGCGGAAGGGGAGACAAGGGGCTTTTGGACGGACAATCGAGAGGAGGGCGAATTCTGCGCGAGGGGACAGTCTTAGGTCAAAACAGAATCATGATAAGCAATGATTTCTAAAAAAAAAACGTGACTCTTCAAAATGAACAGATTTATTGTCTTTTTAGTGTGCAACTCGCGTGGCATTTTCAAGAAAAGGGAGAGGAAGACCGTGATTCCCGACAGGGGTCGGGGTGACAATAGAGAGAGCGCGCGGGATTCACGATCACAATCCTGCAACCCTAGCGTAGTGCCTCACCCTCAGCGGTTGCCAATGCGGGACCATGGATGAGCAGAATCAGCAATAAAAACGGTATCATCTGAACGAAATTAACGATAATTAGCCGAAAATACGCGCGAAAATACCTGACGAACCGTTCCGCGCGGAAGAAAGACGGGAGAATGAAGCGAAATGAAAAGAGAACAGAGGGGGAGAGGACAAAGGGGTAATTGAGTTTAGGTATGAAAATGAGATTGTGAATTTCATTGTTACACGTGCGCATTGATTTTGAATAAGAACTTCGAACAAAGTGCAAACAATTACGTTTTCTTATTAGAGTCGGACCACGGTATCAGGTTGGTGCGAAATTCTTGCTGTTTTTTGGATGTGAAGTTTGAGCTCGTATATTTTGTCTGTGTCAAATCGCCCCGGTCTGCCTCTGTAGTGTTATTTAGAGGTATATCCGTGCTTCATGAAAATAGTTTGGAATTGTGCAAAGCTTGCTGGATATTCGAGAATTTTAGGTTTAGCCAAAAGCGAATTCTCGAAAAAAATTTAGACTTAATTTTGCATTTTTTGTACTCAGCTAAGAATTAGTTTTTCGGAATGAAACAAAGTTAATTGAGAAGCTATCTGGGTGCTCTATCTGATATTTAAACGGGAGAGGTGCACGAGCTCGTATTGCCCTGGTACTGGGTGATAGTCAATTTCATTGAAATTTTGCACAGTGTCCGTTTTCCCGATCGGAGAGATTTGAGTTAACGTGCGCTGAAGAGAGCATTGAAGACTTCAACTATTATGGAAAAACGAGAGGTGATCGGTCAAAATCAAAAGAGCTAGACATCTTTAATTTTGAAAATGCAGCAAGACTTTCGCACCAACCTAATAAATTTGGGTCCACCCAATCACAATCGATACCTCTATTCGATCAATCCCGGCCTCGAGAAAAGTTGATGAATCACTCATAGATGTGATTTCAATAAAAGTGAGGGAATCAGATCTTGACACAAATTCGCGTCTTGTGATTTGAGCAAACACACGACTGTGAAAGAGGACTCGTTTCTCTAAAGAGACAATCTCCGATATATATCACAGCATTATACACTACATTGCTTTTCGAACGGTAAAAATAAATTTCATGTGACGATGAGAAACACAAATATCGAGAAAACACTCTCACTTCACACCGATAAACGCCCTTTTTCATAGCTTCGAATGAGTTCCACTCACGGGTCATAATCTTGACTGATCGGAAAGAAATGATTTGTCTCTGGCCAATGAGACAAACCCTCAACGTCAAAGATTGTCTTGTTCCCGATATATCTATAAAATATTTCATAGACATACTAACATGTGGCTCCAAGATCCTAGGGGTCCTGCAATCTCCTAGAAGACGTGTGATATGAGGCCATTTGTGGAAGGATCAACAAAGGTAGAGAACAGGTTAAAAAATCGGATATGTCCAAAAGTTGGCACTAGGCGTAACTTTCGATTCTGAATCGAGCTGTGGAGTCCGTTTTTCGATCTGAGCCTTCTGAATCCCGTTACGGCACGACGTCAAATTGCCCAAATTTTGTTCCTGCTATAAAAACTAGTCTGGTAAGGGAAGAATTGGCTGAAATATCGCGTACACGACCAGATTTTAATTCTCTACAAACTGAAATGAAAAATGAGGCGCTATCTCAATCCGTTGTCGAGAAAAGGGCCGTTTTTTGACAGAATCAAATACGCCGGGAAACCTTATAACAGATGAATGAGCATGCTTCCCTGATCATTTTGGTATATAAGGTTAACGAATAAGTTTAAGGTCCGATAGTTTTATATCGATTTTTGTGCCGCCAACTCGCGATTTTTGGAGTTTTTCGACTCTAACTTTTTTCTTTCGCAGTTTCATGTTCTACAACATAAAAATTCGGTTTCTACTTTGTCGTCTTCGAGATCGAGTTTTGGGTCAAAAAAGTCATACTCTCAAAATTACCCGACTATAGGATTTTCTGGTGTATTTTCGAACGTAGAAACCGAATTTTTATGTTGTAGATCATGAAACTGCGAAAGAAAAAAGTTAGAGTCGAAAAACTCCAAAAATCGCGAGTTGGCGGCACAAAAATCGAAAAAAAAATGATGTAGCTCCAATTACGATTGGCTAACAAAAACACACAGACACCAATCATAGAATTTGTTTATCTACTTCTTGGTCGCCAATTCTCAGTTGAAATGGCGAATTAAAACATCGAAAACTTGTTTCTTGACATCTTTATTCATTTTACTCTTGATTATTTCGCTTGTCGCAAGACTCGAAGCTCAAACCGAAGGACTGAAATATTACGGTTTATAGGAAAAAATTAAAATTAACATTTATTGAATTTCACTTAATTTAAAGAGGGAAGCAAACGAACCGGGCCCTTTCAGTGTTCACTTTTCGATCAGTTGGACTCTCCGCCTTTCGCGAAGTGAATACATTGGGAGACTTTTTTGAGGATGATTTTGATGATCCTTTTGGAGAGGCGGAATAGGTGTTTCTGCGGGTGTTTATTCTCTTCTTTTGACCACGCATCGCATCGATTATACTGTAAATATTTTTTAAAAATTATTCATCAGAATTCCAAGCTACTTTCAAGTACTTTTTAACAGTAGAAATTATACTAGAAATCTTTTAGTGATTGATTGCGACTAATCAACTAATATATCCACTATTATGTGGAACTTGTAGTTTCGTCATTACACAAGCTCAAAGTAACTAAAATCAAACTAACATAGTGTGCAGCCATCCATTTCCGGTCACTCGAAGCACAATAACGGTGACTATGAACACAATGAGGATCAGAATTCCGGAAGATACGCCAATATATGTGCCTAATGGACTTCCTTTCTTTTCAGCCTTCGCTTAAAATTATTAGGTCGTCGTTCGAAATTAGAATGTACACTAACGTTGTCTGCATTCCGCTTGAAAGTCGTAGCACATTCTTTCTCCATTCACTGCAATATTTGCTGCCAAGTACTCAATCTCTTCGACGTCATTTCTTTCCTCCCATGGTTTGTTATGTGCTTCTCGAAACCTGAGAATAACTGATATCTCTGAAATATGCATAATGCAATATTATTACCAGAAAACAGCATTCTCTTTGCAATAATATCTGTTTCCTTCTTCTCCGAGCTGCAAAAATAGTACTTTTTACAACCGAATTAAATATAATCTTACATCAGGACATCCTGCTTCGGATTCGCAAGATGGCAAAGAACGGGATTTCTCGCATTCGCCTTTAAAACAACATAATATTAATAGATGACACTTCTATTCAACTTATGTGGTATAAATTATTCTGAGACCTACCCTCACGGCAGTACACATTACTTCCTTTCTGAACAGGTATCTTCGTTTTATCTTTTTTCTCACCGATCCATGTTCCGTCGGTTCTGTTGCACTCTGTTTTCCGTATGAAAATCTGGATTAAATACTATCCTACGAAAATATTTCTAATTAATCAAACCGGTTTCCTGTTATCCGTGCTAAAGTACATGCTTTGACCGCATTTCGGATCATCGAATGAGACTTCATTGCATTTAGTCAATATTTTACGTACACGTACAAATACGGCAAGTGCATAGCGTGTAAACATCCCTACTTCAAACCGATAAACGCCCGCTTTTTCATAGTTCCTATTAATTGTCATGACTTCGGTAAAAGCTGAGTGGAACGAGGTAAAATGACGATGGCTACATCGATATCCCATAAATAAAAGTTAACTCGGCTCGACATGGAATTTTCACAATTGGTGCGATAATGATGGTACAGTATTGAGACGAATCGTCACAGCACAGAAAATGTGTCTGACCCAACCGACAGTATACAGTACCGCAGTGTTTCCAGATCGAGTAGAACTAAATTCTGCACACTATCACGCATGATTCGGTAGCACCACATCATCTTGGATATCTCAACTCCTTTTTTTGATAAGCTGGAGTTTAACTCAATACGGTGGCTAATAGTCAAGGTTTTATGTGGTGTTAAATTTCTCGAGATCGATCTTTGATTTGAATTCCCGCAATTTCATATCTCCGTTCCCTGTTGAACTACTGACTTGAAAATCATTTTTGCGCATTCTCGGGGTATGAAAACCTTATAAACTGATTTTCAAGTCAGTAGCTCTACAGGGAACGGATATATGAAATTGCGGGAATTCAAATCATAGATCGATCAAGAGAAATTTAACATCGCATTATATTACAGAGACGATTTGAATCGACAGAGAGTCGGCACACATAATCGGCAGATATTACTGGCGTGATGTACAGTATCGAGAATAAGTAATGGCCCAAAAATTCAAAACGGTGTAACTTTTGAACCAGATGGGCGATCGTTCTGAGGTTTTGTTAGATGACAGTACATATACTCCTACATATGCTCACTGTGTCCGACCATAATGCGATTTCGCAATCTCACATGGTGATGACGCAATGATGACATTTTATTTCATGGCGGATTATTTGCTCTATGAATTTTCTCTCAGCCTTCCCACTCGGTGTGATAATAGAACCATGACATTTTACATCCTTCAAAAAAGTCCAGCTTACTGCGCCATTGGTTTATTGGCCTCTGAAATCATAGGATACGGGATCTTGCAGAAACGAATAGAAATTGTAGACGGTAAATAATCATGTAATAATAATGCTTCGCTAAATAAAGGCTCACTCTAAGGTGTAGCCGGATTCACATTTGATTGAGAATTCTTCAACGACTATCTGGAAATAAGTTGTTTTTTATTCCTTTTTGTCAGGAGATTGAGTAGAGATATCTAAAGTTGAATAAAGTGTATTTCAATACGACAAGAGACTACGCTTCTAGGACTGGCTAACGTCTTTACAGTAATCGCTTATGAAATGAACGCGATGAATTGTATGCGCCACAGAACGGAGGAGTACTTTAATTTTTCATTGACTAACCTCTGTGCATTCATCCCCCTCAGCGCAGTCGTATGTTAGCATCTTTAGGGCATTTTGATCACAAGCTGAAACTTATGTGTAATTCGTGTCCGAAATGGTTCCATCGGCAACAATATCACTTGAAATGCTCACTGGAGTGGTCTCTGCATCTCATCAGCTGCGCAATCTTATTATGACGTTTCAAAAAGCGTGGTGCATCAATTTCTTTATTGCAAGTTAATTCGTCTTGTTTGATTTGAATCCACTTGTCAAAGAGGTAAACTCTGAAGCATTGAAAGTATTGTAATACCCTTGACGAACTGCTGGTTCAAATAATTCCCAAAACCTCGCTTGACATTAATTTTTTTTAAATATGTATTTTATTATAAATTAGGACATTCGTTATCCGTGAAGGGTCCTATCGGTAGAATTAACAATTCAGGATCCTACCCACAAAATGAGGAAAAACCTACTCGAGTTCTCCCTCCTTGCATTTGACAAACTCATATTCAAACTCATTTATTTTAACAATTTCTTTGAAAGGCTGTCATAATGAAGATGAAACTGGACATGTGAGAATTGAGTCAGCTCACCAGCATGCACTTGTATTGAGGATAATCACATATGCTAGCATTGAAGTATTCATTCAAATCACAGGTTTCTATAGAAAATATATATGTCATCGAACATTGCTATTTAAAATAGATATGCAGTGAAACTCACTTTTCTTTCGACAACGGAACTCATCTATAAAGTGTATTCCAATTACGTAGCACGTTCCTGTGTCTGCATGATCCCAATAGTCTATTTTATCATCAAGCGTGTGTGACTTCCTAAAAAATATGCATATTAGAACGCGTTCTCTGTACTACTGCAGGTGAGATGGCACGGTTGCCTCAAATTTTTTTTTTCGATTTTTTGTTGTTGAAATTATTATGAAATTAATTTATGAAATTAGAGTTTTGGAGATCAAAGATCAAAATTTTTATGACAAAAAGTCTTTTCGACCCAAAGTGATCACACACCCAAAGTATGAACCGTCGAACCTGCCTGCGTCGGCATGCCAGTCAGACACCATGCCCATTAGGCCAGGGCGGCCTACCGCAGGGAACGTTTGACGGAGACTAGTGGTTGGGGCGCGCGCCTTTCTCTACCTCTTGCAAAACATCACCTGCGGGCGGGAGTCGAGCCTGCCTGCGTCGGCATGCCAGTCAGACACCATGCCCATTTTCTCGGGGTTGATACTAGTTCACGAATAGTTTGTTTACTCAATCCACTTTCCAACACAAAACAAGTACTTACTCAGCTTCAAAACCATCTTCACAGCTTAGTTCATGACTCCTTAGGATGTAGAGAGCGAGATGTTTGCTTGTGGTATTGACGATTGCCTGAAGAAAAAAAGTTGACAATTATTGTAAGATTCAAATGCTCAGCAACGGTAATACGGTGTTTAGTGTACTATCGTTGCAAATTCGGAACAAATAAATAGCTGCAGCTTTAATTGAATTTTCCTAAATTTTTGGCCTTTCTCCTGTTCATTGTCAAAATATGCAGTGAATAAGAGAAAAGCCGAAACCATAAACCTCTTAGTTAAAGAATCGATGCTACAGCCCTGTCTTGTTTCCCTGTGAACTCGCGCGCCCCGAGGCGACCCCGACGGGTAGTACTGTTACTCGTGGAACGGTTTATTTTCTTACAATTATCACAGGCATTAGTCCATTCAGTTTCCTTTTCGACATTTGTTATCGACACTTTCTCTCGCGTAGGTGTCCTCGATCAGGGTCAGAGATGTCGGGTAAAATTAGGTAAACCCGATCCCTTTCGGACACTTCTCACTTTTTCGAGCACTCTGGATAAGTTGCGATGTAGCAACTCCGCTTCCATTTGTGGCTACATCTGCAACATTTGCTCCGCGCTCTCACCTCACGAGCTTTTTCACAACAGTATAGCCCGAGCACTGGCAAATGTGATAATCATGCTATTGCAAAATGTGCACGAGGGTGGGAGGAAGCCGATTGGCACATCTCCCGAGGCTCTCCCATGATTATGATGCGAATTATGAACATGAAAAATTGAAATTGCATTATGATGACGAAATCGAGGATTGTGAAATAGTTTCGATCGATTGACACTTTTTTCCAACCTTTGCGGTCGAGTTCGAAATGAAATAGATAAGATTGGTGAAATATGTCGTAATGATGATGAAATTATAATTGATTACGAAAACGATGTTTTGGTGGTTTGATTGATATCAAATTCTACTTTGTTTGATTAGATCTGTGCTATCTACATTGGAATCACTATTCTATTCACTCCAAAGTCTTGAGCGAAATTATCTATCGTTTAGCGGTCTATGGCGCGCATTTCCATTCCATGCTCCAGGGTACGTTTAACTGTAGTGACACCGCCTCCGCCCGACTAATTGGGGACGGGAAATTGGTAATGACAAGGTCATGTAGGTCTGGCGAAAGGCGTGCACTTTAGACTGGCAAGCAGATTGTATCACTTTGAAAAAATAAAAAGACGCGAGAAAATTCGCGGCAAGGGACAGGGGATAGAAAAGGGAAACGAGAGAGATGTCGAAATTATCGAAACCGATCCTGCTACCCTAACAGGTATCATGTGATCTAGGCACCTCGGAGCAACCGTTTTCACCGTCAAATGCGCTGCTCTTTCAATTTTTTAAATGAAGCGTTCAAAACTGTAGAAAGCTCGAAAACTATTTGGATTAGTCTACTCTCCTTACAGGTTTGCAGTGGACTTCGGGATAGCACGGATACTTGGTAACAGCTCCCTTCAGATCATACGTGCAATCTGGAAATCATGAAGCAATTCGATCTAAAGTCACGCCTATTTCTCACCAGGAGAGGTTGGAGTTGATGAGTCTCCATGGATGAGCAAGAGAAACGGTATCATCTGAGCGAAATTCGCGATAAATAATCCAAAAATACGAGCGAAAATACCTGACGAACTGTTCCGCGCGGACGAAAGGCGAGAGAATGAGACGAAATGAAAGGAGTACAGAGGGGAAAGGACAACGGCTAATTGAGTTTGGCTACGAAATTGCAATTGCAAATTCAATTTCAGCACGTATTGTTCTCTGATTATGTAAAAGCAGAGAAAGTAAAAGCTCCAATCAATCCATTGCTGCCTCTCGTATTGGTGTTTACTAGTGCAGGAAAAAAGGCTTTTCATGATTGCATCAACCCGTAATCTCCAACAGCGATGCCGGCTTGAATCCTAGTCGAAGCCGGCTCGCCGTTTTCGTTTTGTCATCTGTAGTAGTGATGACAAAGCTGACTATCCTCATTTCTCGTGCTTTCTCCTTTCTCTGACCATCGAGAGAGCACTCGAAATGAGGATATTCGCTACCGTTTTGGCATCGTTAATCTCTAGTATTGTCCTTGGCACCTGGCGCGGACCAGTTGTTGTGGTGTTTTTCTCCGCTTTGCAGTTATCTCTGACTCTCGTTGTTCCTCCAATCGATTCTCTTTCCGGTACCTCTGTTCATAGTACTATATTATTCTGCATCACTTGTCAGCGGTGTACTTACTCTTGACTAATTGTACGCCTCACGCATTGCTGATGTCGAATCACCTGAATTAATCACTTATTCCCCATAAAATTCGCTCATACCACCTACAGATATCTGCCAATTAGACAGTGAGGCCGGGTTTAGTCATCTCCTCCTGCCAGAGTAGTCATCTCCTCCTCTCTAGGATCGTATAGTCACTATTTCGATTCTCCATACACTCTCATTTCTGTGACCGGCAACATATTGTGCAGAATGGGGAGAGGGCAAATTCGATAACACTATTTTTTCTTTAATAACCTTTTCCTCCTCACATCGCCCTTTACTGCAATCAGACTGGTCAGCTGACCTGATAAGATCGTGTGACACTGAAGCAGTTGTTCTCTCCTCGCGGATGTCTTTCAATGTCCTAGATAGCGATGAAAAATCGGCATCGATTCTCCTTTCGGCGCGAAACAACAATTCTAGCCTCGCTCAACGTTATCCCTCTTCTGTTCCTTCATCTGTAGTGTTTTGCGAATGCGCAAGGTCTCCTAACTGGTCTTTGATCTCTTCTCCCATTGATATTTGATCTTTTGATCTTTGATCTTTCCTTACCCCCACTACTTGGCCCTTCCCCGGCTGTTGATCGGGCATATCGGGGGCAAAAACGAGAGGCCTGATGGATGACCAGGTCCCGTGACTGGCCCGGCCTCCTCTCGTTTTCTCTGACCTGTCTTGCCTCTCCCCGATTCTCTCAATCCCTCGCCTTCTCTGACCTGTGGCCTCTCCTCGACCTCCGCAGTCTCTCTTCCCCTCCTCGGGATCCCTCGAGATCAGAGGCCGAACTATGCAAGAGGCGGCTGGTCCTCCCATTCATCTTTCCACTCATCTCTCGTTCCTTTTCTTCCTCCATTCTCCACTTTCCGGACTCTATTTTTTCTCTCGATTAGACTAACCTTTCATATCGCTCAAGAAAAGGAAGCAGTTTCGTAGGGAAAATCGAGTAAATCACAATGATTCATTCTTTTCTGATATGAGAAAGTGCTTATGGTTGTCTCCTCCCATGATTTTGCGCAGAAAACCGTCTGCATTGCTTGGCTACTCTTCTCTTTCCTACCAGCTGGAAAGCATCCCATGCTCTTCTCCATTGCCTCCCATTTCACGACTCCCCAGAGCCTCCTAACATTTGCATACTTTCAAAGTCTGCTGCCATCTACAATCTTGTCTTAATTTGCTCTATTAACTATACTTTCTTATATTCCATTCGATTGTCAATTCCGCTAAGTCCATCAACTTGATTGCACAACTATCCACCAGACATTCTTAGTCGAATTACTCTTCCCCCTCCCTTCCCTTCTCTCCCTCCTGCTCCTCCTCTCGCCCTCAGTTGTTTGAGAGAGGTCAGAGTTCACGGAGGAATTGCGGAAGTCGAGTCCATTTCCTGATTGGACTGACTTTCTGGGAGGGAATCGGCTGCACTTTTGGGTGTTCTTTGGAGGAGTTAAAACTAGGGGTTCCCATTCTTGATAGGCGGCCTGACCTAATACTAGTATGTGAAAATGAGATGGTCACGCCAAATTGCGACCGCTTTTCCTACCTGAAACCCTAAAAAGCTAATACAATCCATCCGGCTGTCAATCTATGTCTAGGTCCGCATGTGAGGTTGGGGGAATCAACAGTGTTATTGAACCGTTGCACGTTCCTTCCCACCGACACTCGACAAACGCATCCCTTCATACTCCAGTCTATCCGCGAACTGTAACATATTCAGAATCTTTTCTCTACGGTACTATGTCTGAATGCGGATATTTTTCACGAAAAACAAAGCCTATTCTACTCCATTCTTCCCATGCACTTCAGTAGTGCGGAATCATCTTGGATTACTGGTTCAATGTTGATGTCCTCCACATTGATGAAGCCGTATTGTTCTTCGGCTCTCTTCATTCTGCTCACTCTCTCGTCTCTCTGACCGGCAAGATAGTGTGCAGAATGGAGAGAGCCCTCTAGTCCGCATCAACCTCTCTTCTACTCAACTCCACGCTAATCCCTTCTGTCATTAGATGCGTCGATTCGAGTTGGCAGCATCCATTGAGAAGACATTGGAGGTGGAGACGAGAAAAATACTCACAAAAAGCAATAGACCGCTGCTTTACATAGTAGGAAGTCTAGCCTTACTCATTCCACTTATTTCAATCATGTGAGATACTGAGAAATCTCGAGAATGATCCTTCTTCTCATGCCTTTGGACTCATTAGCAACAAGGATGTGCTGACTAGCTTCAACTTTCAAGAGGGTGGGAGGGGGCATACGGCTTCTCTGAATCGGGTAGATCATGAGGTTCATCCCTATGCTAGCAAGGTCGTTTCGGATTTCGACTCTCTGCATTCTCCACACTCTCTCATTTCTCTGATAGTGTGCATAATAGAGAGACCCGAACCCGCGATTGCATTCCCAGAGCACACGTTCTGACTAGGGTTGACATTCATGGATGACTCTCCTCATTTTGCATATTCTTGTCAGAGCAGCCAGAGAGAGCGCTACATGAAGAGATTCAATCCTTGAATTACCAACCCTAGCTCTGGCACACGCTCGCTCCGCCCCCTCGACAAGCTAGCATGCGCGCGTGCCCCGCCTCCTTCTGGATAGTCACTTCGACGTCCCAGTGACCTACCCACAGCTTGTCCACCGTAATCTCCGACCCACCGTACCCTACCGTCATCCGCATGGGATGCGCGCTGTCGTCGAGCGCGCCCGCCTCGCCCCTGCCGCGTAGGTCGCTCGTCGGAAGAGGTATACGGTAACACTTGGGCGAATTATTGATCACTGACTTTTGTCGTGTAGTGTGATAAGCGAGGGAAGACTTGTCGAGGGTTGAGATGTTAAAGTAGGAATCGCTGTTCAAAACACTATGCATTAGCTGTTGACGAATGTTCAATGTATGGAACCTGATCTCTGGTATACTGTTAGCAATGCTATTTGATACTGCACTTTTCCTGCCTACAATTAGCACTGCTAGTAAGTCTAGTATCAGATTTACTAGCTAGGCCACTAATAGCAGATAGAGTACTAGTAGTAGAACAAAACCAGAGATGGGAAGATGCTCATATCGAGGACTGACTTATTTCCCCCTCAAAGTGTAGGTGTGGGAGCCTCTCGCCCTTCTCCTGTTTCAGGATGTTAGTGAGCCTCTCTCGATTTTTCTCAGCGAGCAAAAGAAAGGAGAAGTCAGGGCAATTTGGGAGGCAGCAGGAGGGGGATAATAACAACCGCACTCTCGACGCTAACGACATCTGGAATAGTGATGACAAAACGGCATTTAACTCTCCTCATTTCCCGCACTCTCTCGCCTGTCAGAGAGACGAGAGAGCAGGCGAATTGAGGAGAGTCGAACGATTTGCTATCATTAGTTTAGTAGAGAAGCGTGGTGCGGCCATAAGTGAGCCTCGTAAACCCTGAGGAGGGCCCGGGAACCGCTTCGCATCTTAGTGAAAGGTCTGAATAACGTTCACTCCACCCCAGTAACACTTGTCGTTTCGGTTTTTCCTCTCTCTATTCTGCACACTCTTGCCGATCAGTCTGGCGAGAGAGAATGGAGAGAGCAGAAACCCGATGCGAAACCACCACTAGTTACTGCTGAGATGCCCCTCGTAAAGAGAACATTTGTGGAAATGACTCGGAGTGGAGAACGTAGAATCGTAACGATTTGTTTGCTCCTGGGGTTCTGAAGATCATCGAATTTCTCTCTCGGTTTACCTTCCTCGAAACGTGCACGTATGAGCACCTGAGCAGGCGAGGGGAGGGGGGTCAAAACAATACGGGATCGGGTGCGAAAGAGGATACGCTTGTACGTGCGAACCAGGTAGTTATGATGAAGTGAACGACATTGTTGTTGATCATCTGGAACATGAATAGTGCCAGTATTCGTGCTGAAGGATCGCCATCTTGACTTTTCTTGGGATTGACATTGCACTGAACTCGAGAAGGAAGGAAAGTCGCGCGCCAAAATATGGCGAATTATTCATGCACTTACTATGCGTGACGAATAATATTCAACTAGTAATCCTCAATTTCATCTTGAAATCGCATCGCCAACTGACTTCTACCGTATCTCTACCGTAACCCTACCAAACCTTACCGTACCCTACCGTACCTTCCAGACTACCGTCCGCTCTCCGCGCAACCCTACCACCCTCATCACCACCATCACCCGCATCAACATGGCTCGCTCTCTCTGGGCCTGCTGCATCGTCACGCTGGCCTTTGGCACGGCAAGTGGTCGAGGTGATTTGAATTTTTTTGAATTTCGCGCCTAAAAACTAAAATTTTCGAAAACTGCGACTTTTTTGCACTACGCCGCCAATTTTGGTGAAAAGTGGCGGGAATTCAAGTATATGAATTGCTTGCAGATACGATCAGGCATCCGCGGAGCGGCCTGGCCGCCACGACGGCACCGGCGGGCTCGGCTTCGGCAATGCGCCCGTCACTAAGCATCGAGGTCAGAGATCAAAGATCAAAGATCATATTTTAAAATACTTGCGCTCCTTAGCGACAGACGTAACGTAATCAGCACTTTTGCGCCTAGGTGAGCATTTACGCGCGCTTAATAGCACTACCTAGACTGCATTTCCGAGAAAATTATGCTCTAATTATCCCCCTGTTTTCTGCCATAATCATGGTATAGTGAACTGTTCACAGCTTCTAGGGGGGTCCTTTCCACTTCACAGAATTCCTTCTTCTCACGAACTGTGTGGGGGGAGCCTATGCGTAGGGAGAAAGTAGTCCTAAGACGAGAGTCCTAAGGAGGGCGCCCTAAAGCGAGAGTCCTAAGTCTGAACAGTGTCCTAAGCCCGCTAGGTAGTCTTCCCCCTACACTTTCCTGCCCTCCTCATCCGTTCGCTCGCCTCTCAACAATAATTCCTCCTCCCTCGCCGCCCCTCCTGTCTGACTCTCCTCATTCTGCCCGTTCTCTCGCTTCTCTGACCGGTGAGATAGTGTGCAGAATGGAGAGAGCCAAAACCGAAACGACATCACCACTCCCTCCTGTCAGGCCGCTCTTCAATCTCCTCATTGCTCCCCCGCCCTCACTTTCCTAACAGGGGGGAAGGGGGGGGGGCCAAAGTGGGGTGGGATGAATTGTGCTCCGCACGATCCCCACAAACGACTGGGGAAAGGAAGAATGGCCTCGTAATGCGACAATGACTCTCTCCATTCGGCACACTATGTCTCGGCTCAGGGAACCTAGAAAGCAGGCGAAACGAGGAAAATAGTGAACACACTGAAAAATGTGGCCTGATTACGCCTCCTTGCCGCGCCTTTTTTTCCTGAAGCACCGGTACACAATAATAATAGACAGTAGAGCTGTCGTTTTGGTTTTCGACTCTCTTCATTCTGCTCACTCCCTCGATTCTCTGACCGGCGAGAGAGTGTGCAGAATGGAGAGAGCCAAAATTACATAATAAGCAGCCCGGAAAGGAAAAGAATAGGCACAATGATGGCTGTGAAAAGCAGCAGTGAGGGTGGTACACTAATACGGGAAAGAGTACTTCTTGCACGAGAATACCGAGAAGTCTAGTTCCTAACGGACTAGAACTATCCAAGTTCCTGGTTTGAGGGCAAAACGATTCAATCATCTCTGACGTGTTTGCTCCCAACTTGGAACATTTAGCGGAGAAAAGTTCAGATTGTTATTGCTGTGACCTTTCGACGCTTTGCACACAGCCAACCTGCAAAACTCGATGCTTCAAGGTTTGCTCATGTGAGAAAACACCAGAAATCGCTGCTTCTGTATGCTCTTGCATGATGAAATTCAGCCAGATTTTCCGGTGTCATGCATCGCCCACAGTGAATTCCTTGCGTGTGTTGTTGGCATTCCCCCTCCCTCCTATTTTCTCATTTCTGTTCGTGAGGGGGGAATAGGCTTAGAGGTGTCCTGGAATGCCCGGATCCCATGGCCTCCTCGGGATCGAGCGATAAGCTTACTGTTTTTGGCAGTGAGAGGAGCTAAGAGACGAAGTCAATTAGACGGGGGCTGTTTGCCCGCGAGTAAACAAGCCAATTGCGGGCGCTGAAGCAACGCATTACACAATCTGACACTTTGTCTTGCAAATCGTGCAAATTTGCACCGAATTACGGGAACTTGCTTGCTAATTTAAAGAAACATGGTTTGAAACGTGATAGATTGAGAGAAACTGCCAATGAACTTAAATAAACTTCCGATTGATGCGGCTTGATGTTTCGGTCTTTTAACTCATGAACAATGTGGTGTTAAAAATCGGCGAAAAGATCGGATCTTCGATGTTGGGCCTGTTAAAAAAATGCAAAGATCCGATCTTTGATTTGAATTCCCGCATTTTTATATCTCAACTCCCGGTGGAGCTAGAGACTTAAAATTTTAACAGTATCTCGAGAATGTCAAAAGAACTGCAGAAACGAAATTTCAAGTCTTTAGCTATCTTAGAAGCCGAGTTATTCGTAAATTAAGATTTTAACGTGGTAATTATCGTATTTTGCGTTTTTCACGAATAACTCAGCTTCTAAGATAGCTAGAAACTTGAAATTTGGTTTCTGGACTTCCTTTGACTTTCTAAAGATAATGTTTAAATTTATAGTCTCTTACTCTACTGGGAGCTGAGATATAAAAATGGGGGAATTCAAATAAAAGATCGGATCTTTGCATTTTTTTTAACAGGCCTAACATCGAAGATCCGATCTTTTCGCCGATTTTTAACATCGCATCAAGTGCTGTTTCCCGGCAGCTTTATGCTTCAAAAGTCGACCTCCTCAAATGGGGAAACACTCGGGTTAGCCTCGGATCCCAAGGGAGGCCGAAATGACAGTTCATCCATCATTCAATGTTGAAAAGCCTCTTTGAGGGGCCTCAATGATTTTTTTCGATACTGAGAAAACAATTGCAATTCGAAGGAACTGTTTTCACACGTGAAGAGGCCAATTTCGAGCTGTTTTTAGGTAACTTCTACCCAGGTTTTCGTCTCGGGACCTTTCCTCTCGTTCCAATTAGCGCGCACTTGTCAGTTGGTCTGAAAGAAGAAGAAGAAGAAGTGTGAGAATCCACGGGAAGAAAGTGTGAAATTTGAGACGGGAAAGAAACGGAAATCGGTAATTGAGACGCGCACGCGAAGTTGTGTGTGTGAGTTTGTTTGCACTGGAGATGAGCACTCATTAGAGCTGAGGGTAAGGAGACTCTCTACATTCTGCACACTATCTCGCATCTCTGACCCTTGGAAGCAACAATCTTTCCGTCATTCTACGAGGAAACTTTCGATTCGGCGAATTACCCATCATTATGAGAATGTTATCTCTTAGAACGAGAACATAAATTCAAGTATGCTTGGTGTTATACGGTTCTGATCACCTCTAATTGAGAAAAGAGCATATTTTTCCTTTTCTTCGCACCAATCTGATTAAACAGTAACAGGAAGCGCCACAAATTGCCAATACCGAGTAGGTATGTCGTGTCGGTTTCCGCTCTCTCCTTTTCACTCTCTTTCGCTGGTCAAACAGACGAGATAGTGTGCAGAATGAAGAGAGTCGAAAACCGAAACGCCATCACTAGTAGGAAACTTCGTTATCGCTACCGGTAATATCCGGAAACGCTGGAAATTCAGAAACATATCGTCGCGTATTTTCTCCCCTGGGGACTCGAGCACTCCCGCGAAATTGCCCCACGAGTCTCGTTTCATAAATTTTATTTGCAAGTTTTGGGCGCAGGGAAACACAAGCCAATTGAAGCGAGGGGACAATTTCATTGATGAACAATTCCCGAAAAATGCCTGAAAATTGAGCCATCTTGTGTAGGGACTTTCAAAAGTTCGGAAAAACGAGCGAGAAATTCAAATTTGAATATCGCTTTGAAGGATCGCACGGCTGCGGCGGCACTGGCGGCGGACACCGACGATATCCGTAGAGCGCAGGCGTATGCGGCGTGAGTTTTACTATTTTCTGGTTGCCGGATGGGCTTTCTCAATTCTGCACACTGCCTCGCCGGTCAGATAAATGATGGAACGGAGAGAGTTTCCATTCGATCAGAAAAGCTGATAAAAAGTGTCATAACGTTCCGAGCACAAACATTCGTTTGTGAACACTACCCTTCTTAAAACGAGTTCATAACTTAATAATTGAATGAATACAAAAAAATTTACAGCCGTGACTCAGCTCCCCTCTTCAAGTCCAAGACCGAAGATGTGCTCTTCAAGGTGTGCCTGTTGTTTTCACTCCAGAAATCGGATGTGTTTCAAGCTCACGTCAAAAACGAAGAATGCAGTTCTCCATTGATAGATGCAGCTTTACTTTCTTATATAGAAAACAAACATACATTTATGATCTTCTATTCTGATGATCTTCCATCTCTGATCTCTGATCTCTGACCTCTGATCTCTCAGGTCGCCGCTCACATCAAGCCCAAGGACCGCGCCGCCTTCTCGTCGTTCCTCGAATTCGTTGGACGGTAGGTTGATCTATGTAGTTTGTACTTTGAAGTTTGGATTCTGTGGTTTGGTGATTGTAGTTTGATCCTTGATCTCTGATCTCTTCAGCTTCAACAAGACGTACGAGCGCAAGCGCGACGCCCATCATCGTTTCCAGGTGTGATCTTAGATATTTGAACTTTGATCTTTGATCTCTGACCTTCGATCCCTTCCAGGTCTACAAGCGCAACCTCAGGGCCATCGCCAAGTGGCAGGAGCGAGAAACTGTAAGTTTTATGTGAAATTTCATCATTTTCCAGAAAATTGTTCAGATGAGTTTCACGATCTAGATAAAAAAACATCCCTCGGTTCAATCATGATTGTTTCTCTTTCGTCACATGGTTCTGACAATTAAGAAACGGCTGATGATGGGACTTACTGTAGTAACTGGTAAAGGTCAAAGATCAAAGATCAATCCTCTCATCAGGGCACGGCAGTCTACGGCGAGACCATCTTCTCCGATTTGACCTCGGCCGAGTTCAAGCAGGTAAGGAGGTCAAAGATCAATCAGAGTTCAAAGATCACTCTGTCATCCGAACATGCCATTCCCATCACATATACCCGAGTGAATAAAAGCAAAGCTTGTGAGAGTAGACTCATTGTCAACGACTCTTGTATCCATGTTTTCAAAAATTAAAGATGATTCAAAAAACAATTCCTCAAGATCTACCTGCCCTACCAGTGGCCGACCGACCGTCGCTACGGAGCCGTCAACCTCGGTTCGGTTTTAGATTTCAAGAAGTCTTTCCTCTGTTGAATGTAGCTGATCCATCTCGTGGCCAATAAGGATGTAATTTCAGTGTTTGGCTCTTCATTCTGCACACTCTCTCGTTTCTCCCACCTTCGAGATAGTGTGCAGAATGAAGAGAGCCAAAACATAACCTATCATCCTACTATCTACCATTTCATTCGCACCTACTGCAACTTTCCCATCTTTAGAATCCTACGGAGTGAATCCCTCCGACGCCCCGGCCGAGTTCGACTGGCGCCAGAAGGGCGCAGTGACGCCCGTCAAGGATCAGGGTGAGCAGAATGATATTTGGTCTTTGATCTCTGATCTCGGATCTCGAATCTCTGAACTTTCGCAAATCACTTCAAGCTCTAATCTGCCCTTGGAGAGCGATGTGATTTGACTCTGTGTTGAAATGCGATTCACGGTCAACACAAAATGAGCTGACAGTGTCGTCAATAAATGATCTTCGTCTGCCGATTTAAATGAATAATTAATTAATTAATCTCAGGAGCATGCGGCAGCTGCTGGGCCTTCTCTACCACCGGCAACGTCGAGGGGCAGTGGTTCCTCGCCAAGGTTGGTGGTTGATCTTTGATCTTTGTTATCGTTACTGGAGCAGCTAAACTGGACAGAACATGTGTGCATTTTTTGTAATGCCTGAAGGCCTAAAGTAAGTAATATGCCTAAAGTTTTGTTATTTTTATTTAATTTGTTCGTAAGGGATCTGCTCGTACTATTGAAGCAAAGTTGAAGCAAGATAATTTCATCGAGCGTTGAAACTCAACTCAATATGTAAAGGAAAACTTTCATTTTTCTCTCCAATGTGATCTTTGATCTCTGATC
This sequence comes from Pristionchus entomophagus, assembly GCA_036245825.1. NCBI lineage: Eukaryota > Metazoa > Nematoda > Chromadorea > Rhabditida > Neodiplogasteridae > Pristionchus > Pristionchus entomophagus. The sequence continues at coordinate 6,828,325 of BTSX01000001.1, forward strand.
ATTGATCTTTGATCTCTCAGGGCAAGCTGGTCTCTCTGTCCGAGCAGGAGCTGGTCGACTGTGACTCCCTCGATCAGGGATGCAACGGAGGACTGCCGAGCAACGCCTACACGTCAGTTGATCTTTGATCTTTGGTCTTTGGTCTTTGATCTTTGGCTTGACAGCGCGAATGATCTCTCTGCGTAACTTTGTAGTTTGATCTTTGATCTTTCCTATTCCAGGGAGATCATCCGTCTGGGTGGACTCGAACCCGAGGACGCCTACCCTTACCATCACAAGGTGTTGTTTTCTATTTTTTCCAAAGCTCAGATCGTCTCATTAGAGTTGAGCTGAAAAATGTGCAGTTATTTGAGAAATTAAACTCAACACGTTGCGCAAATAATATTGAACATTTTTTTTGCGCAGCAAGTTATTATTAAATTTAAATAATAATGATAATAGCCAATTAAAGGACGAATCGTGCTCGATCGTCAAGTCGAAGATGGCCGTCTACATCAATGACTCGGTGACGCTGCCCAAGGTGACCGATCTTTGATCAGTGGTCTTTGATCTCTCCTGAACTCAAATTCACTCTCGCTTATTGACATATTGAGATGAATGTAGAGAGATTGAGCTCAGATTCAAGAAACTTCTGAGTGCCCGTGAGACTCTCAGCGAGCTTTGATTTATGCTAATTAAATATAATGTATTGAATTAAGGACGAAGACGACATGAAGGCGTGGCTGGCGACCAAGGGACCCATCTCGATCGGTTAGTTGGTTTTTATCTTTGATCTCTCTAATCAGTGAGAAAGAAAAATCTGAGATGGATTTGCGCACATGTAATGAAGAATCCTCATGGGTAGGATTGGATGGCAAAGAAAAGAGAGCAGCGGGATACAAATGATGTATCTTCGATCCTTTTCAAAACCGATTCTAGACAAAACAATGAGCTTGAAAGAGCAAAAGAACGTAGGGGGCACCCGGAGTTGAACCGGGGACCTCCCGATCTGCAGTCGAATGCTCTGCCACTGAGCCCCCGAGTGAAAGCGCTTTGCTAAACGCCGTCCACAAAGGAGGGAAACAACTATTTATCTCTCCTTCCCTCCCTCCCCAAAAGCGATTAGCCTGTCATGTTTGCTTTAGAATCGTCCGAAAGAGACGCGGAAATTGGGGGGGGGGGTGCGAGACCCCGAGGGGCAGTTTGCATTGCTGACCGCACCAAATAGGCTCCCTGTCCTAACCCCTCCATCGGGGGTATAGCTCAGTGGCAGAGCATTCGATTGCAGATCGAGAGGTCCCCGGTTCAACCCCGGGTGCCCCCTACGTTCTTTTGCAGTTATCGAAAATGTTTTGCAGAATATTCTCCTTTCACGGATCTTTTGCAGCATGCATAAACAAATAGCATCGGTGCAAGAATATTGAAAATCTTTATTTTTATCATCTCGACATGAGAAATACATGCAATCGGAATGCTACCGTGACAAAGCTTATGAGAGTACCCGAAAATCATTAAAATGCTGGATCTGGAGATCAAAGATCAAAGATCAGAGATCCGCGATAAATTCCATTAGAACACGCAGAGGTTTGCCGCTCGATCGCGATACATGGCCAGCCGCGCCGATCTACCGTAGTCGCCGCGCGCCGTCCGCTGCCGAGATTGGCCCTGAATCAGGGGCAATTATCGATTTTTTTTTGGAAAATCGATATTTCGATGATAGCGTACCTTCTTGCCGCCGCCTCCGCTGTTCCGTCGCGCCTGCTTGAGCGCCATTTCCCAGTATGTTTCAGGGCTGGAAAAAGTGGTTGAGATTCTGGACACTCTCAGTATTTCCCTCTCAGTATGTCTGCATAAAAAATCAAAAATTATAAGAAAATCAAAAATGTTTTTCGTGATTTTCGTGGTTATCGCGATATGCTGTAAATATCGAGGAAATGCAGCTACTCGATGACCAACCGTTTGCCGTCAAACTCCTCCGCGGGAGTGAGCAGGAACCACACGATCTCCTCCTTCAATCGATAAATTAGTCTGATTCACTTAACTGATTATCAAAGATCAGAGGTCCGATGCGAACGGATGTTTTGACGCTGGTTTGGTGCAAATAGGCTCCTTTTCCAACCGTTATCATTGGGGGTATAGCTCAGTGGCAGAGCATTCGATTGCAGATCGAGAGGTCCCCGGTTCAACCCCGGGTGCCCTCTACGTTCTTTTGCAGTTTTTGGATCACCTTCAGTCGGCCCAGCAACCAGGCGATCGTGGTGATGACGTTCATGGCGATCGTGGCGGGGGCTGAATTATCATTAGGGCAGGTAAATGAAGAGTTAGTCGCTTCATTCTGCGTCCTCTCTCGTGGACCGAGCTGTTTAGATAGTGTGTAAAATGAAGATAGCGCGCTCCTCATTTGCCAGCCCTAGTCCTCATCGGATCGCAGGGGATTCTCTCTTAGACGTTATCTACTTTTCATCCATTCCGCAGATCCCTTACTAGCAGTGCTGTCGTTTCGGTTTTCGAGTCTCCCCATTTTGCACACTCTCTCGATTCTCTGACCGACGAGATAGTGTGCAGAATGGAAAGAGCTAAAACCGACATTACATCCCTGTTGCTCTTGCTCGAGTAGAATAACTCACATTCCCTCTTCCTCACGGCTCCTCCGGTCAGACTCCTCCTCGAGTGGCTGAGGGAGCTGGTGGAACTCGTGGGCGTCATGTTGTACTGCAGGCACAGCGGCTTAGAGTGGGCGAACCTGAGAAGGGAATCGATAACTGACAGGGATACTGTAATGCGCTTCATATCAATATTGGGTCCTACGCCTATGCTCCAATGTGTATCTAGGATAACTACTAAACCTCTAATGAAATGAGGAAAAGCTACGGTGTTGAGCTTCAGAATACGGTGCTATTAGCTAATCAGGGTTACGGTAGCTAAGGTCGTCACGGATTTGGCAGCAGAGGGTCAGGGATACGGTAGCCGTCGGCGGATTGTGAACATCACAAGAAGAAGTGCGCACAGAGGAATGATGTGGAGGCCCGTGAAGAGCGATGCCCTTTGAAGTGTTTGATTGTGGGGATTCTCTGCGTTTCTCGAATCCCCCAATTGAACATAGTGATGTCGATTGTGCCTGTTTTCTCTACGTCTATTCCCACTCGTCAGAGAAACAAGGGTAGCTGCGAAATGAGGAGGGCATCGTTAAAAAGAAGAGAAATCTCGGGAATTTTCCAGAAAATAGATTATGGTCCATTGGGGTGTGACTATTGGGGGGAGTAGTGTGACGAATTGGGACCAGTGAGACGCCCCAATGCAGGATGGAATCCAAGCGATTTCTGGTTTCAAAACATGCATGACTCGCCTATATCGCTCGGATCGGTTAGAAAACGAGTGAGAACGGGCTAATGAAACTGGATGAGATCTAAATGACGTGTCGAGCAAATTTAAAGTCGTCTGACCGAAGGTTGATTGCTCGGTTGGACTACCATTGCTCTATGATGAGGTCTAAGACCTCTAGAAAAGCAGGAAGACCGCTACACTAACGCTGGCCACAGCTGACTGCTGCATCATAACAAAGGACTAGTGTCCTCTTCTCGTCTCGGGTTACCCCACTGAGCACTAAAGATGTCTTCTCCGCTCTCTCCATTCGACACACTCCCTCGCCGGTCAGAGCCGCGAGAGAAGAGATCACTACTGAGCACTAGTCATTTGTTACATAGTCAGCTGCGACTTAGAGCAACGTCTCCCGATTTCTCACGCTCTCTAGCATTGAGGGTGGAGCCTTTTTCCATGTGGCATGCGAATCCTTGGGTGAGTCGGTCGTAGCCACTAGTGCTGGCAAATCGGCATCGACTCTCTCCATTTTGAGTGTACTCTCGTCGGTTAGAGATACGATAAAGCATGGGAATTGAGGAGAAACGGCTGCCGATTTGTACGCCACTCAGTGGCCGCTGACTAAGAGCTAATAAAGACCTATATGAAGGAGCTAACCAATTAAAAACTAGATGAAACATCGAATGAAGCTATTCTCAGTCAATATTCAATCAATTCTCTGACAGATGATATAGCATAAAGTGATCAGGGAATGATCGAATCCGTAGTGAAGATCAGCTAAAGACTAGTCAACAAAGAGAGAAAGAGGATGTCCTAGGAGTATTCTGATTATCTCTCGATAGCGGAAAGAGGCGAGAACAAGCAAAAGAGGTCAAAACAGGATAGAGCGAGGGATCTTCCGGAAATTTTTCGAGGGCCTAGAATCATTGTTATCAAAAGGCGAGAACTACCGGATGAGGGTCAGGAAGGGGTCAAAACAGGAATACTGGAGAATACGGGGGCGGATCTTTCAGAAGTTTCTCACGGGATTCCCTTGCGTCAGTGGGATCATCGATTGTTTGGGATAGAGAGAGAATTCGTCATGGGATAGTGGGATATCACTAACAGTAGTCAGAAAAGTGAACGGGAAACTGTTTGCGCGGTTCGCTGATCTCTTAGGTATGTGGTCAGCTTTAGAAAATCTCTTTAAAAATCTACGATTTGTTTGGGTTTGATAGTGGAAGCCGTCTCTGATCAATGATCTCAAGATTGAAGAAGAGAGCGAATCAAGGGGTAGTGATGAAAATTTGCATCAACTCTCCTCATTTTGAATGATCTCTCGTCTGTTAGAGATACGAGATAGCGTGCGAAATGAAGAGAGTCGATTTCCGATTTGCCATCACTAGTTGGTGCGGATCTCCCCTTGCTGATGCGTCTGACGTGCGCAAACTCCTAGAGAAACCTTGCAATGAATCGAAACGTTCGTCAACTAAAGGCGAGGCTCTCGAGCTTGTCAAAAACATCTGGGTTACATTCGGAAAAGCCGAGAAAACAGAGCTAAAACATCTGCCGAGACACCCTCGCTTGAAACATAGCGAATTTTGAGACTTGGATTTCTAGCCGATTCCAAATGGTTGGGAAATGTTTCAGAACTTGTTGAGTTTCACTCATTCTATAACTCGGCTTGAAGCCTGTTTAGATAATTTTGACAGGGAATGAAGTTAAACAAAATAAATTGCTGAAGAAAGGAACTAAAGGTTTTCGACCACTCGATGACTAATATGCGAAGTGCGCACATTTGGCAAAAAGCGGAAACAACAGCGGAGAAAAGTAAACAGATTGACACATTCTTAAGGAATGCGCGGAGGTGGAGGACAATGGAATGGGCGAAGAAGCGGTTCTGCAACGTTCAGAAACTGGAAACCAGTTTTACTCCTAATGCCACTAATCTAAATGCAAAACAGCATTATAAGCGAGCAAAGAAAGTTACTCCTTGTCAGATTGAGCATGTTCCAGATATGCTGATGACTGATAATATTTAAAATATAATTAATTAATTAATTACCTCAATGGTTTCTGCGGCGACGGCGCTCCGTTGCTCCTGCGCGAGTCGGTTGAGATGGTTCTCGGTAGACGCGGAGTCATCTAAACATCACTTTTTGAACAGAAAAAGCATGAGCGACATTCGAGTATGAATTTACTGGAACCAACTAAAAAGCGGTGAGAAGAGACGCGCGAACGATCATAATAGCGATCCAACAGAACAAAGCGGAGAGTAAACGAAGCACCATTTGAACGGTGTAGCTAGATCTGCAAGACAGATCGAAGATGAAGTGTTACCAGCAATTAGAACACACCATGCTATGAAATAACCGATCAACGCTGAACAAAGAGCAATACAATACAGAATTCTGAGAAGAGACTACGAGCTGAGTAAGCCATGCAGACAGACAGGAGGGAAGGTGTGAACGGTGATATCATTGTGATAACAGATCCGTTCCCATCCACTCCCCTAGCTGACTCAGTCTATCCGAGGGTGGATTCCCCCCCCCCCCCCCGATCGGCTACCGATTCGAACAGGGCTTTCTCCATTGCGCACACTATCTCATCTATCAGACAGACGAGATAGTGTGCATAATGAAGAGAGTCGAAAACCGAAACGGCATCACTAGTGTGCAGAATGGAAAGGGTGGATCCCATTTGTTTGGAGATATCCAGAAGGGAGCGTGCGGAGCGACAAAGAAATCGAGCCGGGATCGTTGACTTTTGGGAGGTGCTGATCTCTTCAAGGAAGTTTAGTATCCTGATGGAGACTATCCCAAACAAAAAATATGGTTCACTTTTATGGTTGGTTCACTTTTGTAACGCTACTCTGTATCTAAACTGCGAGGATAGGACAAGAAATGAGGTAGAGCATAGGTCGAATGAGAACATTTGAATGAAAGCACTGTTTACTTATGAAAGATAACTGTTATGGATGTGATTTGAATATTGTGGAATAGTTCAAATCACTGCCATTAAGGTCACCATACGAATGATCTTGTCCGACCTAGTGTCAGCATTCAAATAAGATAAATAAACGAGAAATAAGACGAGAAAGCGGTAATTGAGATCCAAACTAGTGATGACAAAACGGACTCGGCAAGCCGGCTTCATCGTTGAAAAAGCCGTGTTGAAGCCGGCCCGAAAAGCCGATTTGTCATCACTAATCCAAACCCATCGAAAATGAGCGTTCTTAGATAAGCTTCGAGATATAGTTAGAATTCAATAAACTCGCAAGATGATCGTTGGCTTTTGTGCGGACCAATGAAACCGAGACGGCTCACTAGCTCACTTCAATCAAAGCAAACGATAGCAGAAAGGGCAGAAGGGAAGGTTCACTGATGAGAAAAAGTGAAAGAGACGAACTGATCTCGGATCCAGAGATGTTTGCGCACTTTATCGGATTGATTGTGAGATGTGAGAGTAGGAGGTTGAAAGTTGCGAGGAGGATTACGCGGAAGGAACCTCTCTTGTCAGGGAAAGTATGTCTGGAAACTGTATAACCATGCAAGGAAAAGGTAATGAAAAACAATCGTTGAATAAGAAGGATATTGAGCCTTTCTCTTCAATATAGATTTGTAATGGGTATTGAAGATACATTTTATACGCACAATCATTCTATTCGATAGGACCGAATGTTGGGAGGAGGCGACTGGAAGGAAGAACAAATGAGACAGTGTGTGCTGCATCGAAACAGATGTCTTTTGTCGCTTTTCGGGGTGGATTGAAACCGAATGGTGCTGTTCCAGTTTGCAGAAGAAACGCTCCGGAAGAAGATGAGATGGGACCAAAGCATATTTATTGCATCTTTAGCCGAGAAACTCGAAATTTCCACGTCAAATTTTGATGAAGCGCCAATTTCCGGGTAATCACGAGGGAAAGGCCGACTATCAACTAGATGTACTAATCGGATGTTTATCTCAAGAGCGGTAAACATAGCGCCCTTGAGGTTGAGGAAACAAGAAAACACTTGACACGAAGAATGAAGCGGAAACGTGGTAATCGGATGAATAATACCAGTGTTGCCGAATCGAACAGTGCGCTCTCCATACTGCGCTATTTCTCTCGCTGGTCAGAGAGACAAGAAAGTGTACAAAATTATGAAAATTATCAACTATTAGATCACAACGCCCCTAATTTCCCAATCATTGCTCTTACAAGAGCGATCTGATTCCGAAAACAGTCAACAACCCTGTGTGGCGGCGGGGAAAAAACTTCTAGATCGTGGGAGAAAACACTTGACGATAGACGAGATGGAAGATCGGGTTAGTGGGCGTGGATTGGCGATGTCAAAACAATACCCTAATACTTTCCTCAAAACCCGATTCATTTGGTGAACTACCATTGCCCAATACCCAGACATTGAAAGGTAATACACAATGGGAAGGTATTGGGCAGAAATCCCTAGCGAGAATGAAAGCAAACGGAGCACTGCATTTTATGCGGTGTTGCCAGGAAATTATCTCTAGGGATGACAAATTCGAATGATTCTCTCATTTCCGAATGTACCGTTTGCAGTAACTGGATTTAGTGGAGTATAGTGCGTTTATTCGGCGTGCCATTCTCACCATTGTGTTCGCTCCATCGACGATAGTAGAAAGTAATCGAAAACATTCGAAATGACTAATTTCAATTTTTTTTTAAATTGAGTCTATTGCTATCCCTCTGCATCCTCACTGCTCTGAGCATACAATGCTGAACTGACACCAAATGGATGAATATCTCTATAATCTATCTCGTAATAGGAATAAAGCCGATACCCAACAAGGTATACATCGGATTTCATATATAGTGAGTTGACCAGTTGGGTAATTGTTATTTACGTAAAATGTATAGATTTACTGTCTCTGAACACGGATACAAAATATTTTATACAGTTTGCAGTGTGTTACAGTACTCTCGATTACAGTACTCTTCGATCGATCTCTCCATCCACTCTACTTCTTTCCGTACATGTACGAGTAGGGGTAGTAGCTGTATCCGTAGTAGTTCGAGTACGGATAACCACCGTATCCACCGTAGCCGTAGTAGGAGGAGTAGGGGTACTGTAATGAGGTACTGTAATGGGGTACTCTAATGGGGTACTGTAATGGGGTACTGTATATGGTAGGAGTACTGAAATGGGAGGTACAATAATGGGAAGAACTGTAATTGGAGTAATGTAATGCGGGGCGCTGTAATGGGATGTACTGTACTGGGGTACTGTAATTGGGGTACTGTAATGAGGGGTACTGTACGGTGGTACTTAACTTGAAGGAGCACTGTAAAAGTAGGGGTTAAAGCGAATCAATGAGTTGTGTTTCATCAAGTCTGCATAGTATGAACTGCGCAACAAAAATATTCTGAGCAGTTTTTTCCAGTGATATAAGAAAACTATATTAGCAAAACTATATCTTGGGGAATCTTTTTTAAAACATTTTTTTCACAATATTAAAATAATTAAAAGAAATTAAACTGACATATCCGTAGCTGAGGTACTGCGAGGCGGTTTCCTGCACGCAGAGAGCGACGAGGAGAAGGACGAGGAGGAGGATGCTCAAATTATATTATATTTATTTTATTTTATTAAATGTTTTTTCCCGCCGCTTATGGGATCAAACAGTGTACAGTGTATTTACTCGCTACCGGCTAATGATATATTTCGATTGATTCCAAGCAGTTGTTGCGATGAGTGATCTTGGAAAATAGTCTGATGCCCATCTTGATCAGCGCCCAGAAAGCGACAAATTCTGATTCTGATTCCCTATCTCAGCTTGATATCGCAAGCCAATCCTAGGCCTATGAAGCAAATTCTAGGCATTTGAAGCCAACTATAGGCCTTAGAAGCCTATCCTAGGGATTTTAAAAATACATTTGAAGTGCGATGTAGGTCAAATAGGCCGTTGAAGGTGCTGTAGGCTGTAGGTCGTACCTGCTGTTCATGGCTGGTCGAGAGAAGGAGGAACTGCTGCGGAGTTGTGCTTGCTTCTGCAGTATCTACAACCCCACATGCTTTTATACTTTGTCTCTCGACATGCAATGGCATTTCTCGCTCCTCTGCTTACTTTGCGTAGGACAAGAGGGAAACATCTCTCGAATCTTGTTGGTCAGAGCGGCCAGACAGCGACGAGATGGTGTGCGAAATCGAGAGACGCCAGAGAAATGTCTCTCCGTAATTTCACACTCTATCACGTGGGAGGTAGAGAGGGGAGAGTTACATCGCCTTTTCCACACTCAGCAAAGGTCAGAGAGACGAGATAGCAGGCGAAATGGAGAGAGTCAGGAATGGGGGGAGGAGAAGCGAGAACAGGGGGGGGGGGGGTGCAAACAGAACGGGAGAACGGATGAGGGAAGAGCGGGAACTAAGCAGTTTACGAAGACGACGAAAATATCGTTCGGAATGCGCTCAAGAACAGAGGATGAGTCACTTTCTGGTCGTTCAGTGAGGTTCGGAAGAAGCATTCGGTTTAAATTATATTCAAGGTGAAGATCGATCCGAAATCGGGGAAATCGGATGGAACACTTGATCACCGCTTGAAACATACTTCAATGCTCTTCTGCAGAATTCCTGAATGCTGCGCGGTAAATAGTCGAATAATATTAGAAAACAATTATTTTGGCGATTGCAAAACACCAACCCCAGTAGGGTCCCCATAACGGATACGATCTACAATGTGCTCATTTTCTCGCCTGAAAGAGAGGAAACGGAATCCCAAGTGATCGCATCACGTAACTACCCGGGCACCTGACCCACCATGTTTTATATGCGGCCATGATCCGATCTCGTGATGTGTTCCTCCGCCCTAAATATGAATGCCGGCAGAGTAAAAAGCGGATTTACCCTTACCCTCTCTCGAGAGAGCGAGAGGGCTATGGCGGATTAGTATCGAGAATGTTCTACGATCCTTTCACAATTATTGAGAGGATTATCAGGGTTTTGAGGCACAGTAAATTGTGAGTAGATCTCACACGAGGTTATCTCTGAATCACTCGTTCAGTTCGTATTGAAAAACGTGTCAAAAATAGTAGTCATTCAGGTGTTTCGTTCCTTTCCAGTCCATGGGCAGGACACCCAAGCTTGCTTAAACAATTGCCTATTGATAGAATATGCTCGAGAACTCGAGAGCGATCTGGCGAACACTTGACAATGCAAGCGCGGATTATAAAAGTTGCATGCGATCTCTCACGAGGCTCGCTCGAAACCACCCAGAGAAACAGTGCAAAACTATTAGACATAATCTCTTTCACAGGGTTTTTCGGGTGCCTATTCTGGCGTTTTTTGGCACCCAAGCTTGCTTGCTGTGTGTCGGTGGAAAATATGGTTGAGAACGCTTGCGATCGTTTGCGTCATCCGATGCACATTTCCATCCGGTGTTATCACACAAATGAAATAATATTAATTTAAATTAAATAATAATATTATTAATAATATTGCAGGAATCAACGCGAACCCGCTGCAGTTCTACCGCCACGGCATCTCTCACCCGTGGAAGGTGGGAATTTTTGAATCGAATATATATTTTTTCAAATAAAATCGCATAAGTGAACACATTTTCTCAACATTTTTTCGAACACATTCACAGATTATTTAATCCATTTTAATTTTCGCACTTTTTCACAAGTTCCTCTGCCCAATAAGTGAATGAACCTCATGCTCTCACGGATTTTTTATACAAACCTATTTCCGCTAATCGTTTCTATAAAAAAAAACATCGATATTTCCGTTTGTAAATGCAATTCGATAATTACAGATGTTCTGCGAGCCCTTCATGCTCAACCACGGCGTGCTGATCGTCGGTTATGGACAGGTAGCATTTTCGAAAATAATTAATTAATTAAATATATAATTATTATCAGGAAGGCAAGAAGCCGTTCTGGATCGTGAAGAACTCTTGGGGCGAGACGTGGGGCGAGCAGGGATACTATCGGTCTGTTTTAGCGCGAAAATTCTGCATTAGTGAGGACAAAATCGACATTCGACTCTCCTCATTTCGCGTATTCTCTCGTGCTCTGACGGGCGAGAGAGCGAACTATTTGAGGAGAGTCTGATGCCGATTTGTCATCACTATTTTAACCATTTCCATCCTAGAGATTATGTAGTTTCCAAATGAAAAACGCTCGGAAACCTACATAAATCTGGAAAATGCGCTTCAAAACATTCCGATCTCAGTTTTTTGTTGTGCCGTTGAGTTAGGTTTCACTGGCAATTTAAAATGCTCGAGTTGAATGAGATTCATTGGTACGTGAAAATGATGTGTGAAAATACAATCTAAGATCAAATATCGCTTGCAGTCTCTACCGTGGCAAGAACGTGTGCGGAGTGACGGAAATGGCTACTTCGGCAATCGTAAACTGATTGCGGAAGATCAAAGATCATCCATGACTTCATCATGACCTCTGCATTTTCTGTTATTATATTGTTGTATATTTCACACTATAACCCATCACCGGGTCATACATAATGTATCGGCATCTTACTACTCTTTCACATGTAATTATAAAGTGTAATAAAGTGTGTGTTTCGAAACAGGTTTTCTTGCTAGAAAGCAATCACATGGTCTCACTTCTCAGCTTAACGTGAGAGAAAAACTGTCAGATCACAAGTGATGCGGTAAAGTTCTCAGCTCTCTTCTTTTTGCACACTCTTTCTCTGTCTGACCTATGAGAGTGGAGAATGGGAGAGTCAACGTCGAAGTGATATCTCTCCAGAACACTCTTGAACGATCATAGATAGGGTTCAGTGATGGCAACCCGGCATCGGCTCTCTAGAGTGTTCTCTCGTCGATTTGAGAAACGAGAGAACACGCGAATTGGGGAGAGTCGGTAGCCGATTTCTCATCACTAACAGGGATCAATGAGCGACCGGGAGCGGAGAGTAAACATAATTGGAATCCAGAGAAAAGTCAACCACACTAATTCACACCATCGCCCACAAATACACTGGTAACTTCAAGAAAGGCCTCTCAACTTCCCTCAATTTCCTAACAGTCTGAGAGAATAGAGAGATATTCGGCATTTCTTCGATTTCTGTGATTAATTTATCTACCTCCCCTATCTCCATTTCCATTCCACCCCTCTCATTTCCATCTGCGCTGTTGCAATCTGGGCCAGAAACCGAAGAAGTTCCAGATAATCATCGTACGAATATATTTCATCAAGTGAATGCATCGCCAGAAGAGATCATCAGCATGTAACCCCGGAATGATTCCGTGAGAGCACGATTCGATTTATGTTTATTGACAGTGATAGCTATTATGTACATGACACAAGGACACATTTTCCAAGACACAAAGCATAATGCACACATAACTCTTGAATATTCGATGCAGTATATCTGTGGTGCCCATATTCTTCCCTTTCCTATGCAATCTCATCGACAAATCTGAATAAATATTTATCCTCATAGGGAATAATTCTGGAATAATTCTTGAATAATGCTTGACTGCTGAATCATCGTGGTCGTCACTCTTTCTGCTCTGAAAACAGTCAGTTCGCGCTTGATGCCATCTACCGTAATCGGAAAGCCTACAGTACCCTCCCGTAAAAAAAGTCAGTTTACGATCAACCGTAATCGGAAAGCCTACAGTACCCTACCGTAAAAAAGTCAGTTTAAAATCAACCGTAATCCCCATCGACCGTACTCCCTACCGTACCTCGGCCCGAGTCGTCGTCGGTCATGAGAGGCGCGCCGGATCTGCCGAGGCCTGAAGGGACACTTCCAGGATTTCGCCTAACTCTCTCCAATCTGCACACTCTCTCGCCGGTCAAACAGCGCGAGAGAGCAGGCGAGATGGAGAGAGAGGTGAGAGAGTCGAGACGACGAGAGCGATGACCTACCCATGGCGTACTTCCGGTTGAAGTCGGTGACCTGCAATATTAATTATTTTAATTTTTTTATTACTTATTTTTATAATTAATTAATTAAATACTAAAATTTAAATAATTAATCACCTGCGCGCAGAGAGCGGTGCACGTGGAGAAACCGCCAGGCGAGGCGGCGTGATGTCTCTGAAAATTGAATTATTAATTTATTTCGATTTTCGAAAATAAATCATTTTATTACTCGAAAAATAATAATATTTTTACAGGCACGATCCCTAGTCTCATTGGATGAGCGAGCGCGCTACTCTTTTACGCTATTCTTGAAACTCAAACTGATTCGCAGAGAGATACATGTTTTTTTTTAATTCTCGATTCTAAACATTCAGTTCCGAATCACATTACTTAGACTCTGTGGCTTGAGAAACCAGCGAAATTAAAGTTTTGGATCATTTTTTTTAGCTGTGGAAGGTTACAGTCATGATTACGGTATTCTACAGTACCCTGTTTGACGAAAAGAACGACAAAACAATGTTGCTCTCCGTGGAATTTTCAGTTTACGATTGTTTGCGGTGATCTACAGTACTCACGCAAACGGGAGGGGGCGGCAGTCTTCTCGGCTTCTCGGGCGAGGGAACGAAACGCGCGGCATAACCGGGCGAGCGACGAGCAGCGGGAGCAGGACGCGGCGTCTCTGCAAGAGAGCCGGGAATTAAACACTGCCGGAAAGTAGTGCCAGGACCAGCTTTGTGGGAGATCCATGAATTAGAGAGGCTACAAATATTGGGTTGAGGAATAAATAACGCTCGTTTTTGAGCATCGTGTTTGGGCTCATATATCTCCCGCCAATCAAATCTAAACGAGCTGACTTTATAGCATTTTTTCAGGGCATGCTCGAGTATCATAACCGTTATTATTAGAAATATCACGTTTCCTGTGTAGGAGAGAAATTTAAATTTCAATGTACCTGATAATTTTCGAAAATTTTAGATTTTTTTCGAAATTATGTAATTTAACGTGGAAACTGTTCGGTAAATTCACACATTTTCAGGTGAGCAGCCCGATACTACACCTCTTTCATGGTGAAGTGAGAATGGTGCTCGATTCATTGTTGTATTTTTATAGACGTTTCAAGGGGAACGTTCGTGAAAAATTGCAGTTCACTTAACTTGTTTGTCTACCTTGAGGATCGAAGGTGCTGGCCTATACACTAGTGCGCTCCAGTCACTCACTATGGAGCTATATTATCACTATAAACATTTGGTGCTACTTATGCTCCTATTTGAAAAATAACAGTTTTCCAAAAATATTATTTTGTGACGGAATCAAAAGAAATGCGTGTTTTGAGGACTTTGGATTAAACCATACCCAAGACATAGTAGCCATTCTATAATTGTGGCCACTTGGTGGATGATAGTGCAAAAGTTGCTCGTCCATTTAACCATCTAAGGCCTTACATTCAATTAGTACGGTTTACAGGAAATAGCAATAAATGTCGATTTCGAGGCTTGTTTTTCTATATCGGACTTACGAGCAATTTAACTCATAAAGAGAATGCTCTACACTTAGCAAAATTCGTCCATATTTTCAACAGGAAAGGTACTCCACATTCAAGCATAATTGAGGTCTTTAGATCTATTGCTAAGAAAACGCGGCTAGCAAAACTTCTTTCGGTCAGTAACTGAAAATCCTACACTCTCGTTAGGCGCATATCTCACACAGGCCTTTACTAGGATATTCCTCTGAATATCAGCAGTGTAATGTATAACCATGATACTTTACTACTGCAGCTTAATTGTGGCTCAATATTTCTTCTTCCCTCAGTGCTAACCTGTCAAAATCTCAGGGTGAGGTGCGACAACTTTGAATTGAGCCAGCCATTGTGATCGCCTAAATGATCTGAGATATATGATATAGCGTGCGCTAAAGAGAGTATCCAAGCCCTTATCGATCATTAAAAACCGGAATATAATTGCACAATTTAGAAAGACGGGTGAGGTCATAATCTGAAATTGGAAAAACGAGCGTTACTTATTCCTCAACCTGATACAAGCCGGATTTTGAAGCTAAAACCGTGGTTGAGAGCCGGAACCGGAAATCTGATAGCCGGGAAGTATCCTCACCGTGGACGGCTCTGAGGTTCGACTGGCTGCTCTTGGGCGAGGGTTGCTGCTGCGGCGGCTGCAGCTGCTGCTCGGCACGAGAGGCGGTCGTGAGCTGCAAGGACCGTGTTACAGTACCCCTACCGTATACTTACAGTACATACGGACCCTGTGGATAATGGTAGGGGCGGGTTACTGTAGATCCCTCACCGATAATCGATATCTGACTACGGTATCCGGAGCATACTGTAACCAACCGATCAGTCCAAAGATCTATCCAACTCACGTCGGGACTGATGCCTGAGGCCTCGGTCTGCAGCAGCTTCCGAGGCGCGGGAACGGGAAGAGCGGCCATGGCCTCCAGCGAAGAGTCCGCCTGGAATACGGTAGGAGATTTCCGAGGATACTGTAGTGTACGGTAGATTTGAAATTAGTACTGTAGGATACTGTATAGTTGTATGAGATGCAATGGCACACTGTACAACATCGTCTAATGCGCTTGGCTACTGCGGGTTACGGTAGGATTGTCTAGGATACTGTAAGGTGCTGTTTGATACGATAGGGTATGGTAGGTCGAAATGGATACTGCATGAAAGGGGGTTACGGTAGGTTACTGTAGACTACCGTATGCTACCGTACCTTGGCGCGTCTGGCTTCGATCGTGTCCTCATCGTGCATGAAGTAGTCCTCGGTCTGGAATCGCGTCACTTTTTAGGAAAGTTAAGGAAAAGTGTCATATGAAGTAATTGAATAGTTATAATTTGTTGAAAATACACCGATTACATCATCACTGTGCAACCGGGAGAATTTGCATAATTTCACGCTTACTAGGCAATCCCAAAAAATAATAATAATATTGCCTGATCTTGTCTGATTGCATCATCACTATCTCATCCCCCGTACTAGTAATGCCAATACGGCATCCGACACTCCTCATTTCTCATGATATCTCGTCGGTCGGAGAAACGATAGAGCGCGCGAAATGAGGAGAGTCAGATGCCGATTGGCCATCACTATCCCGTACCGGCTTGGTCATGCTCTCGGCACTCGACACAGGATGTAGGGACGAGCCCGAAGTGGCGAAGGGCGTCTGCTGCTGCGGTTGCTGCGTCTGGAATATCGACGGGTTACGGTAGGTCCGTGGGATACCGTAGACTACGGTTACGGTAGAGTACTGTGGAATCAGTTCAGTAAGGGTTACGGTAGCTTAGTTCGATACCTTAACCCGTGGTTACGGTAGAGTACTGTAGCCTCAGTTCAGTGGGTGTTACGGTAAGTCAATCCAGGAAACGGTAGCTCACCGTCATGGTCGTGGCGCTGCGCGACGTCGAGGCTGCGGATGTGGGTGCTGCAGTTGCAGCAGCGGGTGTGGCGGTAGCAGGGACGATGTTAGTGTCACTCTGGAGAGGAATTGCGTCATCAATAGGCAAATTTCACGACTAAAATGTCATTTTATGATATACATCTCATCATGATTTTGACATGTATCTCTTTGTGAATGAATTGCATCATCCCTAGATCACAGATACTGATGGAAATATATTATTAAAATTATTTCTTTTGGTAACGGGAGAGCTGTTGGATCATTGTATTCATAGCGCGGTTCAGAGTAAACCTCACACATGAAACATGACCCATTTCTGAATGAAAAATTGAGACATATTTATGATTCCGATGCTGCAACTCACATTGACCTCGCTCGGCGGGCCGGACGGGGGCGCACTCGTCTCCTGGCGGATCGGCTCGGGCGGCACCTCGGCTGGCGGGGTCCTGAGCGGATTCTGTATTACAGTACTCCCAGGAACCAGGATGCAGTAACCCCTGATTATTGTGAGCTCCCAATTTTGAAACAATTAATTAGGGATACAGTAATCTGACCTACCGTATCCATAACTACCACTACCGTAAACATTATTACTGTACCCAGAACTACCGTAATCTACCGTTTCCCGCTAGTACCGTACTCCTCTTCCCTCTCACCTCTCAACCTTCTTCGGCTCCTCTGGCTGTGCAATGAAGTCGTAGGCGTGCAGTTGCGCCCTCTCGTCAGTCGTGAACGTGAGCCTCTGAAGAGGGTACGGTAGGAGAGTTCGGTAGGGCAGGGCTGGTTCGGTGGGTCAGATTGAGTACGGTAGATCATGTCGGAGTACGGTAGATCAAGAGAGTTTGGTAGGACATGACGGAGTACGGTGGGTCAGATGGAGAACTGCTGGATACCTCTCCGCCGTCCTCCACCGTCCGAATGAACATGAGGAGAGTGAAGCTGAATTAAAGTTTTTTTTTTTAAATTTAAAAATAATTGATTTATTAATCAAATTTTTTTAAAACATACATTAGCAGGTAGAGAAAGACGATGACCGTCTGTGCGGTGATGATTGTGTCCGAGTACTCACTATCCTAGAAATTAAAATACTTTAAAAAAATGAATAACGGTAATTATTATTAATTTATTTATAATTATGCAAATTATTAACAAAAATCTAACCTGCACGAAATCATTCATAGTCTCGTAGACGTTCCACTGCTCACCCCACATTATTTCGGTCGAGTTTTTGGCTGAAATATTGATTTATTTAAAATTTTAAAAAATATTGAAAATACTTTTATTCGACTCTTCTTGCGTCGCCGACTTCAGGACGACATGCGTGCCTTCAGGACCATCGCCAGTCTGAAATTCAAGGGCATGTGGTTACGGTAAGCCATGCTGACGGCTACTGTAGAGTACGGTAAGACATGTGGAAGGCTACTGTAGGGTACCGAACGCCAATACTCTTTGTAACTGTAAGCGTTTTTTGAAAGAAGTTTGTTTTCTGTAATACGCCGTTTATGATCAAGGTAGGTTACGGTAGGCCATGACACGGTTAGTTACTGCGAGGGGTATGAGACATCCCCAAGTCATGTCGAATACTACGGTATATTACAGTAGCCTGTCACCGATCGTGGCAGGATCTTGTGCGTGCTGTGGCCGGCTTTCAGAGCCGGCAATTCGACCACTCCCAGGGTGGGCAGGCGCTCGGAACTCGCGCCGACGCACCGGAACCACTTGTCCTGATGATATTTGAAATAAATATTAATGTAAATACAATAATTATATCAAGAATAGGAGACAAGTGGGTTGGCGTGCACTTAACATCAATTCACAGACATTTCTCCCCATTGACACACTATCTCGTTGCTCTTGTTTGTGAGATAGCGTGCAGGGGGAAAGACATGGTAGACGCGCCAGAGCATCATCCCATCGGGGGGTATAGCTCAGGGGTAGAGCGCTCGCTTTGCATGCGAGAAGTCTGGGGTTCGATTCCCCATACCTCCATCTATCTTTTGCAGGTTCAATGTACCTTTGTCCCTCTAAACAGCGTCTTGCAGCTGCTGTCCTGGTCGCAGCTCCGGGCAAGCAGCGCTCCTTCACCGGCCGCGATCATCGATCCGACCTGAAATTAATTTCAGGTTGCAAACCCAAATCAACCTAAAATTAATTTCAGGATGCCCAGTCACCTCCGCCCTCAGCAGCTGCTTGCCGACCGCTTCAATGACGAGGTCCGAGCTGATCTGCAGGAATAAAATTATCGAATGATTGATAGTCTACCGTAACCAGAAATTAAATCAGTTCTCGATAGCCCAACCGTGTGTCACGTACCGTAATCTGCGTGAGCTTTCTCGTCTCTCTAGACCACGTGCACACGCTGATGGTGCCGTTGCGGGACTGGTGCACGGAGAGGATGGAGGCGTGACCGGCGAGTTCCCCGTGCCCGAGAGCGAGCGGAGTGGAGGAGACCAGTCTGGAAGAGAGGAGTACGGTAGGGAGTGCGGTATGGATCGATAACTGATTAGCAAAGTGAGGTCAGTCTGAATGAAATCGATCAGCATGACTACTGTAACAGAGACGGTATCCTAGCGGGAATGTCTGCGAAATTTGTTGTGAGGGTGAGTTGGCACTGATTCGGCAAGTCTACGTTTTTTCAAAGTAATTAGCTCCCCGTGAACATATTCGAATTCGTGGGTTTGCTATGCCCTAGCGCAGTTGATCTGGACTTGATGTGTTTGTGAGATATCCTACCGTAACCGAAGGCGGTAGTAAGTTGCGGACTCTCTGCAAAAGTTTCCTTTCTCACGTGAATCTCTGCTCCTCTTTCAGCTCGTATCGATCCAGTCGCAGCGAGTGCCGGTCGGGAGCGAAAGCACAGAGGAGGGACTGAAAGACGGATATTGTAGATGAGAGAGAAAGGTACTGTAGCGACAGAGTACTCGTACTACTCGTACAGTACCCACTCTCGTAATCCTACCGTATCCCCCAGCCTATAATACTCATCAAGCCTATTGTATTCGGTCACTACATTCCAGTCATGTTGCACCGTACAGTACTCCCGCCGGACACTTTTATCATACCAAAGTTCTACAGTACAACTACCGTAATTCCACAGTTTACTTTGCCCACTCCCAGTCCGCACGCTTCGAGCTCCTCCTACAGTATAATACCGTACTCTCACGGGTCTACAGTACCCTACCGTATCCTACAGTATTTCCAGCCTACCGTATACCAAGTCCACTCCCAGTCCGCAGGCATCTTACTTTGTGTTGATGTCACAAAAACCAGATTCTACAGTACACTTTGCCCAGTCCTAATCTACAGCAACCTCACGAGTCAACAGTATCCCTACCGTAATCATACCGTATACCTTGTCCACTCCCAGTCCACAGGCCTCGTACTCCTCCTCTCCGTTCCTCTGATGCAGTGAGTAGTCCTCGTCACCGATCGCCATCGAGAAGGATGAGAAGGGCGAGGAATTGATTGAGATGCTGGAATGATCGGCGTGTTACGGTAAATCAGGAGCAGTGTACGGTAAGGATACGGTATTTTGAAGGGTACAGAATGAGCGGTACGGTAGTCGCAGCGGAAGATCTAGAGGGTAATAGGGCCCTGAGAAGGAATAAGAGTGCGCGATGGAGATACTCAAGGACACGGTATGTTCCATCTGTACGGTGGTATTGAGGGTACAAACGATTTAGTTAGTTAGTTAGCGTGTGGATTTGGGACGTGAGCGACATGAAACGTATTTGAATACTTCCCCCGCAATCTTTGCCATTTTCCCGAGCTGAGTGACCAGAGGCGGTTACGGTACTCGGCAGTGTTCCGGGATATAATAGAACTCTCTCCAACGTGCTGACTACACTCCGAGTAGACTGTTGAGGGAGTGTGCAGAATTGAGAGAGCAACCATTCGATCGGGTTACGGTGCTCACAGGTGAACGATCCAGCTGGGCGTTATCGATCGATCGTCGGCGACTCCCGCAGCGACTGTCGGGTTACGGTACATGACGAGGATGCACGGCGTCGTGCCGTCTGAAGCACCAAGGATTGATCTTTGATCTTTGATCTGTAAAATCTGATGACTATAATCCCGAACCTGCTCCGGTGAAGGTGCCATGGCGCACGACGTGAGGATCGGCGCAGGGCGTGCTGTTGGACTGGAATGGGGCACGGTAGGTTACGTTAGACCATCCTGTGTTACTTTGGGACGAGTACGGTAGATCGTCACTACGGTAGGTCACTGTAGGATACGATATCTGACCGGCTTGAATTGCGCGGAGGGAATGGCACCCGTGGCGACGCGAATCGAGCAGTCCGGCTCTGAGTGTATTCGGGATCAGAGATCAAAGATCAAAGTTCAGAGATCAGAGATCAAATATCAGAGCTAAGAGATAAGAGATCAAAGATAACGCGTCCGAGCGACTCACTGATGGTGTAGAACAGCAGGCGGTCGTTGGCGACGGCGCAATCTGCATTTAAATAATTAAGTTAGTAATTAATTAGCTAATTACTTCATCGGATATTAATGAAACCAGTAATCACCTTCAGCCAGCGAAAGCGCCCACAACACCGCGGCGAGGAGCGAAACCCTGCGATAAGTGAGGGTAAAAACGCGAAAAATATGAAAGAAAAACCTCCATCCGACAACTCCTCGCGCCATCCCGTGAGCGGAATGAGGAGAGGAATGAAATGGAGGTCGAGAGGGAGAGTGCAATGATTGGATGTAAATGAGATTGTGGACGTGTAAATTCGATCATTTTGCGATGCTAGTCAAATCGCTGCTCTTTTGTTGCATTCTGGTCGAAATATGGGAACAGATTCTGTTGGACCATGTTTATCAAATATCACAGGATGGAGATCAATGATCAGAGATCAAAGATCAAAGATTAGAGATTAGACATGCGTCTCTGTTCTGTTGGACTATGTGTGTCTTGATGTTCGATTCAATAGCTCCTGTTTCAACCATGTTCTTTTGGCTCGCATCAAAACGATCTAAACGTTACTCTCGTCGGCAAACGGGGGAATAGCGAGACGCATTCCGGAAAATAGACGGTAGGGGTGTCGAATCGAGATCGATTCTCCTCATGTCGCGTGTTCTCTCGTCTCTCTTACCTGCGAGATAGCACGCGTATTGAAGAGATTCAGTCTCGATTAGACATCGCTATTAGACAGGAGGGATGTATTCACGATGTTCTGCTCCATTGTACATTCTATCGTCTCTCTGATGGGAGAGACAGTGTGAAGAATGGAGAGAGTCAAAGCCGAAATGGCACAACAATAATAGACTGTGCCACCTCTATTCAGTCCCGAGAAGGCGCGTATTTTGCCTTCACGTCGAAGGCCTATCCTTCCTTCTCCATCAGCCATTATGATGCGACTCTTTGTTCAATCCGGGTTTGTTTAAGAGATGACTTCGCAAGAAGTGACTCTCATCTGCCAAAATCGGAGTTGGACTCTACTCAATTCGCGTGTTCTGTCGTTTCTCTAAACAGAGATAATGCGAATTGAGGAGTGTCGGTTCTGTTTTGGTAGCATTATTCTTTCCATTCTTCACATATCACAGTTTTCATCTACGAGATAGTGTGCTGATTGGAGGGAACGGTTCTTGAGAAGTCATCCCCAGTAGTGCTAGCGTTTCCGTTTTGACTCTCTCTATTCTTCACACTCTCTCGCCAGTCAGACAGACGAGAGAGAGTGCAGAATGGAGAGAGTGCTAGAGTGATTATCCTTCTGAAAACGGTTACGAGTTTGGATCTTGGGAGATTTCAGAGAGCAAACAATGGCCGAGATGAATAGGGAGCCTGTGGAGATCTGGGTTCGCCCGTCCAACTCGTCTTTCGAATCTCCTCGAGCACAGCAAGTTTTCGTTCGCCCACAAAGGTAGGTCAATGAACGATTCTTTGTACTATTGTCTACAGAAAAGCGGGTTGATCTTTGATCTTTGTTGCGTGCAACCTTGCTCAACCTTGATCAAACATTGCATTCATTGTTGTGAGATCTCTCTCTCCATTCTGCACACTGTATCATCGGTCAAATAATCGGAATAGTGTGAATTAGCAATGGCAAATAGGTAACGACTTGACTAAATCGCGTGCTCTCTCGCGGGTCAGAGAAACGAGAGATCAGGCGAATTGAGGAGAGTCGGGTCCAATTTGTCATCACTAGTGTGTAAATTGTAGAGAGCTACTGACGCTTCACGTAGTTCAGTGTCAAAGACCACAAGTTTTTAGTATGATCAGATAACACTGCGTCTTTCTCTCGCTTTTCCGGGCCGTTTCCTCACCTTCTTTCGCTTCCTCAAAAGGATGAGCATTCTCTGTCTCTCCTTATGTCGCGTGTTCTCCCTTTTCTCTGACCGACGAGATAGTGTGCAGAATGGAGAGAGCGTTCTCGATTCGCTCAGGCGCTTCTCGGTCACTTTCTTACCCCTAATCACTAGCAAACAGTGAGCTTCTCCTTCCCTTTTTCGTCCATCTCCCCCTCCCCTTCCCCCATCCCTCGATAGCTTCTCTCCTCACACTTCCCTGCCCTCAAGTGTTCGCCCTTCGCCTAGCTCCCTAATCTAGCACCATTCGGCTACTTGCCATGTAAGTTTTGCGTAATTTTCACACCTTTTATATGAAAAGCATACCCAAAGCGCGCAATTTTATGGAACTGCGCGTTAAAAACTGCACGCGCAAACGCAAAGTATACTCCAGAGAGAGATTCTACTATGCCCAATGGACATTGATTTTGTCGATTCAGGGGGAGGGCATTATCGTACCATTACTCGAGAAAAAGACCAGAATGCGGAGGAATTTGAGTGCGAAAACAAAGACTTGCACTCGGAAAAAATTCTTATCTGGGGAATTTTATCAGGATCTTTGACAGTTCGAGACGCGATTTTTTGAGCAAAAAACACTAGACTACTTCGCTCTTGATCGCTGTTCACAAATCGAAAATGAAACTTTATTTAAACCAACATAAAGCCAACATACCATGGGTTATGATCACGTTGCATGCTGAATAAGAAAGGGGTTTTTGTGGCAATGACTATTCATGTTTGTTGCAAGAATATCCCGGTTTCGGCTCTAAGAAGGAGTGCGGAATAGCCGTTTTAAGTTTTCCCTCGAATCCGCGTGATTTCTGGCGCCGTCTCGAAAGTTTGCTGATAAGTAAGGACGCCGGATCGAAAAGCTGATCTCTCCATTCCGCACACTCTTTCTGGGTCTGACCAATGATAGTGTGTAGAATGGAGAGAGCAACTATTCGATCCGGCAATGCTGATAAGGAATAGAGTGTTTCCAGTGCAGTACGAGTCTTTCAACCGATGAATTTCGATCGGAATGTGTATTCGGGTTTGAACAAGTTTCTTGAAATTCATGAAAATTAACTTGGCAAATAATAAATTTTGTTAGGACCGTTGTCGGTTGAGTTTCACGTTGTCTTGAAGAGTATGAACATTATTGCCGAATCAGTGGTTGCTTGAATTGGGAATTAAAATACTATACCAAAATACATTTCCGAGCATGTAAACCGGGCTAGGAATCTTGGTAACTGTGATTGACCTGTATGCATTTAGTCAAAATACCTGGTCAAACCATGCCCACCGCATACAATATAGCTGTACGAACATTCAGTGTTGAAGCATGGGTCTTTTTGTTGACCAAAACACCCACAAAAGGGCTTTCCCCCTCCCTGCCTATGAAAAGCAAACTATGAATCTTCTTCCACTTTTTTTCGATTTCTTCTCTTCTTCCCCTTCCTCGTCGTCAAAATCGCTATTGATAAGACTCTCTCCCGCTCCTTCTCGGCCGATAAAACCGAGGCGTGGCCCTCGCCTCTGCCAAACAGCCTCAGTTGCCCGCCAGAGCCGGAAAGAGATCCGTGACCGGAGGAGAACCGGGAAATAGTCAGCCAGCATGTCCACCAGATCGTCACGTTCCAGCACCCAGGGAGGAGGCGTCGGAGCAGGAGCTGCAACCCCGCCCCGATCTGCAGCGGCCGCAGCACCGGCAACGAGTGCCTACTACCAGGAGCCGCCCGTCGTGATTGAGGTGAGCGATATTTTCTGGCTCTAGTTTTGATATAGCTATCATATAAATCGTTTCGATAAGCGCCGCGCTCATTGCGAATGAGTTTCAGGCTAGAGACAAAAGCCGAGCTCATGGGAGTGGAATGATTTCACCTTCGGAGGTTATCTGAAAGAAAAAAAACTATTTAGAACTAGGGTTCCCCATCCGATCAAGAAAACCGAAGCAAATAACTGGAGATACACTTCAATGAACTCAGCCGATGTATAAAATCATTTTTGTTAAAACAATACATGGTCAAAGTTCGTAGACTTCTCAAAAATTGACACTTTCGAAAATCGTTTGTCAAAAATGAGAGACATGCACATTTAAACTGCTCTAGCGCTCGTCTTTCTGGAGAGCCGCGACTTCGCACATTTTCTATCGATTGTAGGGTCATAGGCCCACAATTTAACCGAATATTGGTCAATTCCACTGATGCCCACGCTATCTACATGGAGTCAAAGTAAGGGATACGATAGTGATCTTTGATCTCAAGTAAATAACGTTGGCATCAGCGAAATTATCTAATTTTTGGATATGTTGTGCAGGGATAACCCAACTATCAATATAATCTTTGAATAGTTGCGGCTTTCAATAACTACGGATTTTGGAGAGCTCCTTGTGAAAATTAGCCAACAGAATTGCGTGAAAAACGTATTCTGTATCAAATATCAAGCGTCGGCACCTACCGACTCGTACATGTAACCAAAGAACTTTCACCAACAGGAACCAAATTTCGCTAAATCGCCCGTAATCTTCGTTCCAGTGTGAACCATGTAGATTTGAGATCCTCTGAATATATTTTACAATTTAAAACATATTATTTCCAGGTGGGAGAGAAGGAGAAGATGAAGATCATCGAGGCGACTCTTGAGGATGAGATTCAGGTCTGTTTCAGTGCAGTTTCCCTCAAAAATAGGTTTTGCATCACGGTTTGATTGCTGTTTTCGGTTGAGTTGCACGGTTTATTTAAGTTTGACAACATTCAGTGATCAATCAATGATGTGTGGGTTCTCTTTGCAACAAAAATACAAACATGATTATAATAAAACACATTTCCAGGCTTATAAGCAGGACATGCAGAATCGTGACCCGATGAGAATAAACAGAGATCTCAAGGTAAGATCGGTGAATTTTTAAACAACATGGTATTCCTATTGTTGGAAATGAACCTGAGGAGATACAGTCCAATACTGTCTTACCGAACAGCGCAAAATTTAAAAAAAAAACTTCTTTATTGATTGTAACTCTTCGTTCTTTACACGTTTTAGCTTTTCCTATCGCTCTACACTTTTTTGCGCTCCTTTGGGGCGTGGAACTTCTCCATCTAAAGAACCTCCTTCTCTATCTCTCCTTTTTCCGAACACAAACAAAGAAAGGTTACGCGCTCACTGATAGTCTGCAGTTGGAATGATCTCTCTCTTGGAATGATTTTTATCTCCA
The DNA here is from genome assembly GCA_036245825.1 of Pristionchus entomophagus. Taxonomy (NCBI): domain Eukaryota; kingdom Metazoa; phylum Nematoda; class Chromadorea; order Rhabditida; family Neodiplogasteridae; genus Pristionchus; species Pristionchus entomophagus. Next base: position 6,854,348 of record BTSX01000001.1, read on the forward strand.
CTGATTGTGGACTGCCGAGTGGGTGCGAGATAGGGACTTCGGCACTCATCGACGGGTGATTGATACGAAAATGGATTACATGAATGCCAAAGCAAAATAAGAATGGACTCTGGGTACACTCTAGCCATTTTTGAAAGACTTTCAGTGAAAAAATAACGAAGGCGAAGTGGTGTAGTGGTCTAAGGCGCCCTCCCATTCCATCCTCCCGGGTTCGAATCCCGGCCGTGACACCGCCTCCGTCTCACCTAGGCGCCCACCCATTGGGGACGGGAAATTGGTAGTGACAAGATCACGCGGTAAAGTAGGTCCGAAGAACAGGATCGGGAGCTGCGGACTGAATCCTCCCATTACAAATACACTGGCCTAGCAGTGTGACCCGCAGGACGAATGTGCCTAGAGAAACGGGTGTCCTTTACCTTTTTACTTCTGAAAAGTATCTCTGTGATACTTGATGATAAATTTAAATGTGTTTTAAATAATAAAATTAAATTGAGGTTGGTTTCAACGAGATCTTTGCCGAGCCCGATGTCACACTGCACAGTATCGACTGCGTGTGGATGAACAGTTACAAGGTATGGAACTATGCGAATTAGTAATTGAAAATTTTCAAATACACCTTTGACGACCGTTTTCGTCCGAGTTTAACGGTGGGATTAAGTCTTAAACAAGTTTCGACAAAAAAACGACTCTTAGTTTCCATAGGGAATAAAATATACTACGACCATTCTCCATTCTACAGACTCTTTGGTTGTTCTTTTCGGCGGAGCAAACACAGAGCATATAATAATATATGCTATTGACTATCATGATGTCAGCATTACACAATCGTGACGCCATCAGTTACTCTATCTCTTTTAAAGTCAAAATGTCTCTCTGTCAGTTCGTTCGTTCGTTCGTCCGTCTGTGTGTGTGTCACACTTTTCAAACCTCAATAACTCGCTTTCTAGGCATCGCCCGAGGACAAGTCCTTGACCAATCGAACCACTGTAAACTCCTTTTTCAAAATCGATAATAATTTCATCATTATTGCGAAATATTTTTTGGTGAAATATTTCATCATCCTTAGGTAATAATCCGTTTTTCGCGCCTAATTAAGCTCAAATTCGTCCGTAAACACCGGGAACAGTGTCAATCGACTCAGAATCGTCAGCGCTTTTCACCGACACCTACTATTTCGCAATCGTCGATTTCGTCATCATTATGAAATCTTCACGTTTTCGCCTATAACTCGCTTCAAAATCATCGGAGAGGCTCGGGAGAAGTGCCAAACGACTTCACATGCTCAGATTTCGCAATCTTCGATTTCATCATCATTACGCAATATTCACGTTTTTGCTCATAACTCGCTTCAAAATCATCGGAAAGCGTCGGGAGAAGTGCAAACGATATTTTACGATATTTTCTAAGTTTTATTAAGTATACTTTGGCCATACTGTTATGAAAAGCTCGTAAGGCTGAGAGCGCAGAGGAAAAGTTGCAGATGTAGCCACGGAGCGAAGCGGAGTGGCTACATCGCAACTTTTCCGGAGCGCTCGAAGCCTCACGAGCTTTTTGCAACGGTATACGCCCCACTCGCAAACAAGCGGTGTTTAGATAACGTGTAAGGCGGCCAAACGTGGCAAAAATGAGATATATATTGATGAAATTTGCCTATACTCCGGCCATACTGTTGTGAAAAGCTCGTGAGGCTGAGAGCGCAGAGGAAAAGTTGCAGATGTAGCTACATCGCAACTTTTCTGGAGCGCTCGAAGCCTCACGAGCTTTTTGCAACGGTATACGCCCCACTCGCAAACAAGCGGTTCATTGTTAACCTGTGTTTACGACCCGGCATATAACGTAGCAGCCGTAGGCTGCTAGTTTTGAAACAATAATGTCATTGCTGACATCAATAGATCTCGTTCGATGCACATTCTTTTGCTTCCCGGAAACCATGAAAGGTGCGGCCACTAGAAAGAGAGAAATCAGGACAATTTTACGATCGCAAGTTTAGGGTGAGCCTTCAAACTAATCAAAAATATCACGTGATTTCAGCCATAGAGAATTGATAGGAAAGGAGAACTCGGAATGTGTTTCTTATGCTATTGAAACATCACGAATTCCGAGCGATTTTTTAACGCAATTACGAAACCGAAAAGACATCTCGGATAGGCGTCATTGGAGGATAAAGACGCCTGGTAACTCTGGATTAAAAAAAATTATTTCAGGTTTTTGAGCTAACGAAGTTGTGGTGGTACCGATTCCTCTCAGTAATCTGCGGTCTACCGATCGCTATTTGTATGGGATGCTGCTTCGCATGCTTCTCTTTCAATGTAAATTTTTTATTACATTGTATTACTTAGTTAAATTAACGTTTATTAGATCAGCAATAGCAAAATTGCCGATTTGATTTTAAAAAAAAATTAAATACCATTAATAAAAAAATCATTTTCAGATCATCTGGTGCTTCCAACCGTGCGTGCGCGCGTTCAGAATCAACATGCTTTTCATCAAGCAGGTATGAGTTAAAAAATATTCTATCGAGAAATTATGAATGAATGAAAAACCGGAATATGTTTCACAAGCTATTGAAACATCAACGAAATCATCTTTGAACAATCGTTGTCCGCTAGCTTCTCTGAAACAAAATAAATAAATAAAAACGAAAGAATTTGCCTTCAAAATTGAGTCGAGTAAATAATATAGTGAATTTTCAGCTCTGGGCTTACACCGTTCATGTCTTCCTACGTCCTCTAACCCTTGCTTGTGGAGGTTTGCCTTTCTCTCTTTGATTTATATATCTTCAGGGTCAGCTTCTTTATTAGCATCACTGCTTAGGAGACGCACGATAACGTGCCCTAGCATCAATTAGCATATCAATGGCCCAACCAAGCAGACGACATAACTTTTGTCGCACCTAGTGTAGTCGTCGAAGATGACTATGAAGTGGTCTTACTTTTGTTATGTAAAAATAGTTTAATTTTTATTTAATCTGAAAATGGGAAGCAACTCCAATGTTTATTTTTCCAGGTTGCTTCTCTACAATTCGAATCCACCAATCAAGCGGCGAATACAAAGAAGAATCCTTCATCGTTTGATCTACTCTTTTCCTCCTGATCCATCCCTTCCGACCCCCTAATAATCGAAACTCAGCGACCAATCATCAATAAATATGTGCTTGGAATGAGTTATGACAGATGCAAACCTGCCCGAGAGAATCAGTATCTCGTACGATAATATTGTGATACTTGAAAATATGCAAAAACACATGACGGGGAAAGCGCTTTGAGATTGAAGATCAAAGATCATACAATAGTATGGGTTTACAAATGTAATTGTTAAATAGACGTTTTATGTTTTATGTTTTTTCAAATATCAATCACCGAGTTTTCATTCCTATCGTCGATAGGCTATCGGTCACAGCTTTTCTCAAGTGAATGAAACTCATTCGGATCAATACAAAATGGCGCTCATCGGGGTGAAGTGAGAATTTTTTTTATCGTTATCACCGTGTGACATTTATATGTGCCAAGCATTTATTTCTGTTATGTACTAAAATAGTGAGATTTTTCTGTTGGCAAAACTGGAGGAAGGACAGCGCCTCAGCTGTTCGGTAAACAATGTGGCAAGAAATTATGGGATGCATATCGGTGTCCGAATGAAATCAATGTGACTTCAGAGATCGGAATTGATAACGTGTCACCTAACTTATGCTAATAATTGAACTTAGATTTTAACGAGAGAAGAGAATTTAATTGCAAATTATTATTCGATCGTGTCTACGTTGTGCAATGACTCTCGGACTTTCCAAGTTTCAATGTCGATGTTGCTTTGCATAAGAATGCGTAATTATTTGTTCTTTGTTGGAAGTTGTTATTCAAAATCAATGCGCACGTGTCAGAATGAAATTCACAATCTCATTTTCATATGCCCATTAGGCCAGGGCGGCCTACCGCCTTTCTCTACCTCTTGCAAAACATCACCTGTGGGCGGGAGTCGAACCTGCCTGCGTCGGCATGCCAGTCAGACACCATGCCCATTAAACTCAATTACCCCTTTGTCCCTCCCCCTCTGTTCTCTTTTCATTTCGCCTCATTCTCTCGTCTTTCGTCCGTGCGGAACCGTTCGTCAGGTATTTTCGACTATTTTCACGTGAATTTCGTTCAGATGATACCGTTTCTTCTGCTCCTTCTGCTCATCCATGGATCCTCATTAGGAATCGCCGAGGGTGAGGAACTGCGATAGGGTTGCTGGATCGGGATCGGGAATCCCGCGCACTCTCTCTCTCTCGTCGCATCGCCCCCTGTCGGAAATCCCGGCTCTCTCGATCAGATTGGCCGGGAATCACAGCCTCCCCCCCTCATTCCCGCTCCTCCTCCCCCTTTTCTTGTTAATGGCACGCGAGTTGCGCAATACAAAGACAATAAATCGGTTAATTGTTTTAAAGAGCCACGTTATTTTTTTAGAAAGCACCGGAAAACGTTGCTTATTATGATCTGTTTTGAGCTAATTCCGTACCCTCACGTGGAATGCGCCCCTTGTCTACTCTTCCGTCTCGCAAACCCGTCACGTCTAGCGTGCGCCCTCTCGTCATATCGAACCTCCATTCTCAGAGTTGCGCGACAAGAAAAAGGAGGAGAGGGAGTCCCAGATATTGCCGGGATTCCCGTCCTCTCTGTCCGAAAGAGCCGGGGTTTCCGATAGGGATCGGGGCGAGGAGAGAGAGATAGAATGCCTTACAGTAAGAACTTAAGAGCTGTCTCAATAATTAAATACGAGAAAATATTAAAATTAATGTCAAACACGTCTCAGATTCACATTGTCCAAAGGCGCTGTACATTGGATAAATCCGCGTTCCATGGTCTGTAAAAATAAGGAGAACCGACTGAGAATTACTGACTGAGGCGGACAGGAATCACATCAAATTCCAGTCCACGTCACATGCATGAGAAAAAAAGAGTTACTGAGAATTTATACAATTTGAAGCTCTTCTTTCGAAGCCCAGATCGGCCCAAAATGGTTAATCACTATCTTCTTTCATTTTTGATATTTCGTATCATGTTGAACGGTCTGAATGAGTCAGTCATTTGACATTTTAACAACTTTATCAGCTGGTTTAAGGGTGGTTTCTCAGCTGGGTTGCCATGAGAATTCTCCATTGCTTGTGATCGTGTCGAGCGACTTGGAGGAATCGAGGTCCGGCTGCTTTGACAAAGTCGTCTCTCCATCGCGTCGCGGGCCTTCCTCGCTTTCTCTTGCCTCGTGGGGTCCATTCGAGCATCTTTAGACTCCACCGCTCATGGCTTAGGTTCGAAAGTCTTTCAGCCCAAATCCATTTACGCTTTTCCGCCTCCCTAACAACATCCTTCAATTTTGTGATGCTACGAATCCTCTCATTGGAAATGCGATCGAGTATGGTGATTCCGAGAATGTTGTGTTCGAGTTTGCGCTGAGCAACGGATAGAATTTGTTTATTTCGCTTACAAAGGTACCATGTTTCGGCTCCATAGAGGAATGCGGGTAGAACTACACCATCAAAGAGGCGCTTTTTGAGATGAATGGGGCAACTTCTTTTCCGGAAGAATTCTCCGTACTTAGTGAATGCCCAGTTAGCGCTTCTAACTCTACGGTGTAATTCTCCCTTGAATCGGTTATTATCCAGAGTGATTTCCTATTCCAGATACACTACCTTATCCTTTACTACTACTCGTTCACCTGCGACAATGACTGGCCTAGTATTGGGATTGGTGGCGAGTGCCACAGTTTTGCTACCATTAAGACGCAGTCCCACCTTCAGCAATTCTCTTTCATTCTGAGACCATGGATTGAATTTGGTGGGCATCGTGGGAAATTAGGACACAATCGTCCGGAGGTGAGAGAGATATTCGCCATCCATGCTAAGTGAGACAGCGAATAGAGAGAGAACAAGAGGTTTATCTAATTGATTTTATTCGGAATTCGATAAGACTAGATTTGATTTGTATTAGTCTCTCTCTTCGTTCCATACTTTCTCACCCTCATTACCATCCACTCGTCTCTCCGTGTATAAGCGCCTTTCCCGCTCTCCTTCCATCAGTCCAGGCGCTCTCCAATCTGAGGAGAGCGCGGGGAACCTTCACCCCCGTGGACCGATCCTCCCTCCTCATTAGAGTAGGAGGGGAGAGGAGGGAGGAAATGGTCATACTGGGCCGATCTGGGCTTCGAAAGAAGAGCCCAATTTAAGTACAATATTATTCTCAGAAAATTGCGAGTTTATGTTTTATTCTTTGATGTGAAAAATTGCGTGGACGACATGGAATGTGAAATGGTTTGAAAAATACCTTTGGAGAATGGATTGAATGATTTGTTTTCAGCCTTTCTATAAGTCTGGAAGAGAAAGAGACACCAAGAAAAGTCTTCAATGCAACACTGGTTTCAGCTTACAAGCAGAGTTCATTGACCAGTATGGAAAATATTTTCCTTTCCATTATAATTAAATTTTGCATTTTTTCCAGGCCATGGATCGATGTCGCAGCAAAATGTGCATCTAATATAATGCATGTATACAATTTGGACAAGTCCAAAATCGGAAAATACCCAGTCGGATTTCGATGTGTTCGCAAGAGTAAGTTGAAGATCAATTAACAAACCTCATAGGTTATTCAACAATTGTTTTATGAATTTAAAATACAAATAAATCCCACGTAAAAATTTCAGAATGTTCTCGATGCGAAAACCCGTTCGAAAACTTCAACGCAAAGTTTTCAACCAATTGGAATCAGTGTTCCGAATTCAATGTGAGTTATTTTTTTCAAAACTTTGTAAAAGGGAACTCGGATTATCTCTAGTGCGGCGCCAACTCGCGAATGATTTTCGAGTTTTATGACTCAAAACAGAAAACGTCGCTAATGACACCATGTGTGTCGACAAAGACAAAACTCCCACATGGAAATGGGAAGAAGCATATATTCAACCAAAGTCTGTTAGTTCGGAATGTGAGTTTCTTTCCAAAATCCATTCGATAAATTCCTTGGCTACATGCAGATATCTGCAAGCGACTAAATCCCCTATATAGCACTTGCGACCCACAGGACACTCAATGCAAAGAAGTCTCATTTGATAATCCGAATACTTGCCGTAAAAGCATGCACTTTTCCACGGATGGCAACGAACCGGTAATATTTCCTTGAATTCATTGCATAGAGTAATATATATGGATGTGCTTCCAGGTTTTCATACGGAATCTAGAGTGCAGCGAAAATGACGGATCCTGGTTCGGCATAGGAAAAGATAAACGAAGATTCCTGTTCCGAAAGGAAGCAATGTTTACTGCCGTCAGGGTAAGTTGTCCGAGCCAAGTTTATACGTGTTATAAACTTTATTTATTTAAAGGCGATTGCGAAAAACCTCGATCTTTTCCATCTTGCGAATCCGAAACAGGATGTCCTGATGTAAAGATTATCTTCAATTTGTTTTTGAAATTAACTTATTTTTTGTAGCTCGGAGAAGAAGGAAACAAATATTACTGCAAAGAGAATGCTGTTTTCTGGTAATTATATTTTTTTGAAAGTTTTTTTTTTTTTACATATTTTGATTGTTTTCAGGTCCCGAGAAGCATATGACAAACCATGGAAGAAAAGGGAAGACGTAAAAGAAATGGAATGCTTGGCAGAAAATATTGCCGTGGATGGAGAAAGAATGGGCTACGACTTTAAAGCGGAGTGTAGACAACGTTAGTGACAAAGACAACGTTCATTTGAATTTTGAACGATGAACTAATAAATTTAAGCGCCGCCTGAAAGGAAAGGAAGTCAATTGGGAACATATATTGGCGTATCTTCCGGAATTCTGATCCTTATTGTGCTCATAGTTGCCGTTATTGTGCTTCGAGTGACCGGAAATGGATGGCTGCACACTATGTTCGTTTGATTTTTGTTACATTAAACATTTTTGTAAATAATGAAGAAAAAAACAAGTACCTCTAATGATTGGATATGTTTTTATGCAATGCCAAACATTATTCGTTCACTTAAGATTTTTAGTTTTATTTCTACTGTTTACTGAGAATTATAATGGATCTAAAATATATTTGCAGTTTAATCGATGCGATTCGTGGTAAAAAGAAGAGAAAAAACACCCGCAGAAACATTTATTCCGCCTCTTCGAAAAGATCAGCGAAATTGTCCTCAAAAAGGTCTCAAAATACGGTCACTTCGCGAAAGACGGAGAGTCCAACCGAACAAAAAGTTAACACTAAAGGAGCCCGGTTCGTTCAATTTATCGTCTCATAACTGATAATTTCCATCAGCTTTTTGTTTTCCCTCTTATTAATCCATAAACTTCAGTGCTTCAACTTCAGCAAACCAAAAGCAAAATCAATGAAGACGTAAAGAAACAAGTATATGTTTGTGTGTTTTTTGCAAAACAGTATTAAAATTACAGCTTACAGCTTCTCAGTCATATCAATCGCTTATCTATCGTCATATCAATCGCATGTCTAGCTCATCTTTGTGTCTAATCAATTCGTTTGCAATAAATCCCTGACAGTGCGACAACCTGATGAGTTCCACCATCTCATCGAAACCATGAGGATTTTGAAAGAATGCGGTAGGGAACAAACGAAAATATCCAATGGCATGACTAATGACGAGGCGCTTCCTTCGTGACTACTGATGCCAAACCAACCCAATTCTTTCCTCAAAACTCGATACCGTGGACACTATATTACTACCCAATATAAAAACCAAGAGTCAAGAGAGACACTGAAAAGGTATTTTGATGACGGCCTCACTCATGGTTCTGAAGTGATTTTTTCAACAAAACCAATCTTCTGCATTTGAGATCAATGGATCTAGAGCCATTAGTGAACAATCTCTGATCTCCCAGACCTCTCCTAAATATCTCTCTAGGGATTGTTGTTTTCGTCTCAGGTTTCGATGTGATTCCGCGATACTGTTTGAGAGCATTTGTTTATCGGGAAAAATCACGACGAAGATTGAAGACGTCGAGCAAAAATCCGATGGATATTGGGTTGCGTCACGAAGACTGAATAGGGAAGAAATTAATTTGTTTTTATCGATTCGAGTATTAAAACGGATGCAAATCTCATTTCTATATGATCGAGATCAACCTCTCAAGGAATTTTATAATACGAATATATATTTCTCATATTAAAATAGTGTGCGTTCTTTTAGTTTCTTTTAGTTTGTTTGGCTAGCTTCTTCAGTAGAAATTGTAATAGGAAAAAGTGAAACCACAGTTATTGAAGCGCATCAAAATGTTGTGGATTATATTCAAAAAAGGGGTAACCTTTTTAGAGTTTGAACCATCTCATGGTGTGGCCTCTATCGCAGCCTTTGAAGTTGAGAAGGAAGATACGACGGTTGTGATGGTGCATGATTGGTCGGTGGGAACGATGTCTGGAGGGGGCTGGGGCTTTTTAAAGCAGAAATGTTGGTCTTATCTCCATACCAAAACAGACAATATTGACTGAGCACGCAATTCGGTTATCGGTGACCGATTGTTTTTGCTTGTTTTTCAAATTATGCTGAATCGTAATAAATACGATCCACAAAGCGAGATAGTGAGTATTCTGGAGAGAGTCAAGATGGTGGATTCGATCATTACTCCGATAGCAACCGTAAATTCAGCAAAACAGCTATTGTTTTGTCGTTTGGTGTACAGATAAGACCAACATTTCTGCTATAAAAGGGTCCATCCTGATATCATTTCCACCAACCAACCATGCACCATCACAACCGTCGTACCTTCCTTCTCAACTTCAAAGGCTGCGATAGAGGCCACACCATGAGATGGTTCAGAATCTAGAGAGGATGACAGGTGAGCCATTCTTGCTCTTCATGTTTCGAGTCGGCCAAATTAGCCCATTATTATTCTTTTTTTATTCTTGATTAGGGTTCTTCTTGATGGAATCAATTCCGGAATTCCAATAGTTTTTCCATTCCTTACATTCCCGTCTCCCTCGCTGTCGTTCGGAATTCCACTAGCTAATGGAATTCCATTGCCGCATCACTCAATGGCAAACGGTCAAAATGAACGGGCTCAATTCCATTCTGAGATGGATCTCCATTTCTTAATGGAATTCCATTAGTGCGTCGGCCATTCGCGACCGATTCCTTGGAAAAGAGCGGTATGGAATGGAATTCCAATAGGCTAATTTTTCCAACAAGAGAGCAATATTCTTGATGCAAGTTAACCCAACAATAGAACAAACTGTGCTTTCAATGAAAATATTATCATAGAAAAAATTATTTTACGGTTCCCGAGTACCAATCCCTGTAAACTTTCAGCACCATTTCAGACAGTGGGGCAACTCTCAAGATCCTTCGGCGTTTTACACGACTTCTGCCATCCTAGTCGTGATTTTTCCCGATAAACCGTTGCTGTCAAACATTTCCTCCTAATAATCGATACTAAGCGACAAATCGCCAATAATTATGCGCTTGGAATAATTTTGACAGTGGAAAGATTCACGACAGACAAAAAACAGACCTTCAAATCGCAGACTACACATATGCGAGATCAAAGATCACATAGTACTATAGCTTGTGTTCATCTGTCAGTACTGGTTGGTTAACTTTTTTGTCATTTTTCAGGCTTAGATTATCGACCAGAGTGAAATCTATCCGATCAACCAAGCTTTTGACCCGTTACTGAAACTCATTCGAAGCCACAAAATGGGTGCGCTTATCGTTGTGAAGTTTGCTTTGTTTTCGTTTTCTTTTAATTCTCACAATCACAAGAAACGTTTTTATATTGTTCGTAAGGGTGGTAGGTCGGATGAGAACTATTTCGCAATACCGTTTCTGCCCTCCTATCCTTCTCTCGCCACTAAAGTTCTCATCCGGCGTAGCGCCGTTCGAGAGGAGGATACGGTAGTGTTGCTTCCCCGATCGTGGACTGTCGTTCTTTGCCAGTCTAGTAAGCACTCACATTGGCGACTAGTCGGCCCATCTTTCTCTTCAGTGTAGAATGTAGAGATGTATTTCGGAGAGTGTCTCCTTATGCTAATCAACTAAAACGATAGTTTAATAAAAAAAGGACGTGAAAAAGAATACCTATCAGAAGTGACATTTTGTCACCTTTGATAGGTAGTAATACTACTGAAGATATTTCAATTTCGTATGAAATTATACTTCGATCGTTGATCAGAGAACGATGTCTACATTGTGCAATGACTTTTGACCTTTTTTTTTAGTTCGAATAAGCTACTTTGCATAAGAAAAGCCATTGTTAGTTGTTTATTCGAAGTTGTTATTCAAAATCTATGCGCAAGTGTAATAGTTAAATTCAAAATCTAATTTTCATATCGAAACTCAATTAGCCTTTGTCTGCTCTCCTCTGTTCTCTTTTCATTTCGCCTCATTCTCTCGTCTTTCGTCCGCGCGGAACGGTTCGTCAGATATTTTCTCTCGTATTTTCGGCTATTTTGACGTCTATTTCGTTCAGATGATACCGTTTCTCTTGCTCATTCTGCTCATCGATGGATCCTCTACAGAATATATCCCTCCCAGTGAGAAATACGCAAATAAAATTAACCAACGCTTCATGATTTCCAGAGTGCACGTACGATCTCCAGAGAGCTGTCACCAACTATTCATGCTATCCAGAAGGTCATTGCAACCCTGTAAGTGGATGAGATTCATAGCGAACTCAATTTCGACTTACATGGAGAGAGAATGGGGGGGGGGAAGGGGAGGGAGTGAAGAAAAAGGGGGTGGAGGGAGAGAAGGGAGGAAGGGAGAGGGGGGAGAGACAGAAAAAGAGGGAGTGGATTGAGGGAGAGAGGGAGACAGAGGTTAGGGGAGAGGAGGGGAGAGGAAAGAGGGAAGAGAGACGAAGAAGGAGAGAGGAGGGGGGGGGGGTGAAGGAGAGAAAAGAGAGTGGAGAGGGAAGATAGGAGATTGTGTACGAAATTTCTAGAACTTTCGCCGAATTCCAAAAAAAACGTAACGAGAGAGGAGGGGGGGGGTGAAGGAGAGAAAAGAGAGTGGAGAGGGAAGATAGGAGATTGTGTACGAAATTTCTAGAACTTTCGCCGAATTCCAAAAAAAGGCGATATGAGGCCGTTTGCGTTAGAATCAACAAGAGTACAACGGGGTTCAGGAACATCAAAAAAGTCCAATATACTCAAAACTCGGCACGGGGGCAATTTTTGATTCTGAATCGACTGGCGTTTTCTTTTTTCCGCTCAGATGCTCCAGAATCCCGGAACGACGCGACGTCAATTGGGCCAAAATCGTTTCCCTCGCGTACCCGAACAGAATTTAGCTTTCTACAAAATGAAATTTTGGGCGAAGCTCTATCTTTTTTCGTTTTAGAGAAAAAGTCGATTTTTGACAATACCATTTGCAAAGCTGAACACAATATCAGTTGAAAGAGCAGGTATTTTGATCATTTTGGTGCTAAATTTGAAAGATTTTGTTTCTCCCGCACTGAATTACATCACTTTTTCCGACGTTTTAAAAAAAAGTTTTTCGGGCAAACCTTTTTTCTTTCAACGTTTCATCCTTTCTAACATGGAAATTTGGTTTCTACGTGCGAAAATACGGTTGAAAAGTATATATTCGGGAATTTTTGAGAAAATTACTTTTTCGACTCAGATGTCGCCGTCGAGGTTGACTTCTGGGTCGAAAAATTCATTTTCTCAAAAAACCCGAGTATATACTTTTCTAGCGTATTTTCGCACGTAGAACCCGAATTTCTATGTCAACAATCATGAAACGTTGAATGAAAAAAGTTTTGCTCGAAAAATTTCAAAAACGCGAGTTGTCGGCACAAAAATGATGTAATTCAATGCGGGAGAATCGAAATCTCTCAAATTTAGCACGGAAATTATCAGGAAGACCTGCTCTTTCTATTGATATTGTGTTCAGCTTTGTAAATGGCTCTGTCAAAGATCTACTTTTTCTCTAAAACGAAAAAAGATAGAGCTTTGCCCAAAGTTTCATTTTGTAGAGATTTAAATTCTGGACGGGTGCGCGAGATTTGTGGCTATTTTGACCTTTGACGGACAATTTTTTTTTATCACAGAAAACGATTTTGGCCAAATTGACGTCGCGTCGTACCGGTATTCTGGAGCATCTGATCGGAAAACGGAAAACGCCAGTCGATTCAGAATTTTAAAAAATTGCCGCGGTTTTGAGCATATCGGACTTTTTTTAATGTTCCAGCCACTTGTTGATCAAAACACAACGCTGATAGTGAATTCGCCAGTGGTGAACCCCCGCAGTAGGAGGGGGTGACCGATTGGCAGAAATGTGTTTCATCATAGTTTGGTAAAGGTTGGGCTTAGAAAAATTTTACACTCTACCTTCATTTACAATAGTGTCTCTAGCTGCGTGTGACAATCTTCTCTTCCTTCATTTTTCATTTGTAATTTCTCTTGTTCAGGCAATAATCAAGCCACGACCCAATGAATATTCGCACGACCCCTTTGGCTGTGAAGATGAAAAGTTTGAACTTGAGTACGTCCCGTTGTGAAATAAGACAATGCGCTCTGTTCAAACCGCTTTTCGATTTCACGATATGCGGACCAAAAGAAACTTGCGATTTATTCTTACAAGGGAATGACCCGAACTGACATATCCCGAAAATTCTGAAAAATTCATAGAAAATGCAGAAAATAATTCTATACAGGAAACTACTTTCAAAAACAAATTTTTTTGAAATTTCGATTTTGGGCGAAAATAGCGTTTTTAGGGCGTTTCTGGCAGAATTCTTACCACAAAACGCTATTTTGGCCCAAAATCGAAATTTCAAAAAAACATTTGGCAGTTTTTGAAAGTAGTTTTCTGGATAGAATTTGTTTCTGCATTTTCTGTGAATTTATCAGAATTTTCGGGATATGTGAGTTCCGGTTATTCCCTTGTTAGCATATATGAGACGAATCGCGAGAGAATTGAGAGAATTGACGACCCCGTTGCGGTAGGGATTTAGTATCCCCGATCCCGCCCAAAAATATAATTTAAGTGCTTTGAATGATGCTCTTTCAAACTGCGTTTGCGGAATTTCGATATCGGCACTCATCTCCGAGTATTGGTAGGTCAAACTGGGTACATTAAGAAAAAGTTTTCCAAATTTTCTTCACGAAAACCATCATAATTCGCTTTAAGATATTGATAGAGATAGAGACAATACGCAAAGTGCATTCGAGAGAGGAGCCATAGGGAAAGATTTTATGTGTTGACAATGTCATTCCATGTCCATGCGCAGGACAGGAGCTTTAGGTTTTTCAAAAACGTTGAATAACTTTCTTGGAAGTGTATTCCCCAAGAAGCCTCCAAGAGTGATTTTACTTCATTGTGGTACCTACATATCTGTCAAGCTCTGGCGGCAAGTGTCGTGTTTGCACAATGCCGGGTATAAAATTTGCACAGTGCCGGGCGCCCGGATCCATGATCCGGGGGTCATAGACCAAACGATTTTTAAGTCATGATGGCTAGACCCAAAGTAACATATGCTAAAGTGGACTACAGTATCTCCGTATTCTACCATAACCCAAACTACCGTAATCCGGCTATCGTGAACTGACTTTTTTTTCAAAATGCGTTTTAAAATTCACTTCTTGGTTCCATCAGGAGTCATTCTGAGGGTATTTTTTTGAAATATTTTACAAAGCAAAATCATGACCGAGTGGCTAACGCGCTTGCGTTGTAAACCGAATGTTGGGGGTTCAATGTCGGACCCCACAAAACTTTTTTTCCAGGCTTCGGGGATCACGGGATGTGCTACCGTAACCCGAAATACCGTAATCAAGTTGCATATCGTAAACTGACTTTTTTTCTGAAAAAGGGTTTTAAAATTCACTTCTTGGTTCCATCAGGTGTCAATCTGAGGTGTCTCAACCGGTGATAGCACGTTTTTGAATATGTCAATTTTGAACCTTTTGATAAAATTCGCCATAACTCCGTAAGTTTTGGTCGGAGAGCCTCATCCTTATATTCATTCGAACAAGCAGACTCTGCGCTACAAATCAATAGGGAAGAGCTCCGACGGAAGGGAAATTTTTTTTAAAAAAAGGTTTGAAAGGAATCAGACAACTTTTAAAATCATAGTAAATTTACCTAGCTTCGGAGCTCTTCGCTCTTGTCATATTATTTGTAGCGCAGAGTCTGCTTGTTCGAATGAATATACGGATGAGGCTCTCCGACCAAAACTTACGGAGTAATGACGAATTTTATCAAAAGGTTCAAAATTGACATATTCAAAAACGTGCTATCACCGGTTGAGACACCTCACATCTTCGAGGTTACCGTAGATATGGTAAGGTATCTTCCCCGTAACATTCGAAGCTTGGCAAAGAAGTTTGGTTTGGTTTTTTTTTTTTGAACATAACTTTTTTTATTTTGCTTTCTGGAGAGCTCTAGTATGAAAATTCGATATCTACGGGTAAAAATACGTCGGAAACACCTATAGTCAGATAGTTCTGAGATTTCGACTTTTTGACCAAAAAATGACCAAATGATCATGCAAAAGTTGGAAAAAATTGCATCTAGGAAAAATCTGATCATATTTTATTCTGACGTAACTTTTTGGGTAGAATTCGAATTTGGGTGTTAGAGCTCATCAGATCATGAAAGAAAAAAGTAATGCTTCAAAATCGAGAAAAAAGGAGGAAATCGAGCATTTTTTGGAGTTAATCGAACAAATGACAAATTTGTCATCGATCGCTAAATCCCTCTTTAGGATTTATCGATGCAGAATTGCACGGGCTACAAAACGTATATAGTGGTCACTGGGACTTTTGGCGAAAATCGGCAACTTGGTCGAAAAAATCAAAACATGATGTCAAAAAAGTGAATTTCGCAATGAGCAGTAACTGATCAGAACAGTTATTTTAGACCGTCACCACTAGATTAACACAAAAGAGAAACTGGGTCTATCTCGATCGGTTGCGAAAATTTGATTTTTCTACCATTTTATCTTTAAAATCATATATCTCCCTGCGCCACGGCTGTAACAACAAATAAGTCATGGTTTGTGCACTATGGTACCAAGACCCTTCCATCACCCAAGCATGGGCTTCTGATTCTCATTGCTAGCTCAACGTGTCCGGGCAGGTGCCAAAATGCTTGCAAATTACGGAGATGCCGTCTTAAAGCGAATTATGATGGTTTTCGTGAAGAAAATTTGGAAAACTTTTTCTTAATGTACCCAGTTTGACCTACCAATACTCGGAGATGAGTGCCGATATCAAAATTCCGCAAACGCAGATTGAAAGAGCATCATTCAAAGTACTTAAGAGACCGGCTCTGTTATTATTTAGCATTTCGGCCCTTTTGCGGATATCCGCCAGGACTTTCGATTCAGATCTCCATACTATGGTGATATTACACGGTAGTAACATTGATCACAATATCACATGAATTGGCGCCTCTCGTTCCTAACGCGGCCCGCCAGGTGCTCGCGAAGGCCTAAAAATGGCCAAAAACGTGGTTTTCATAACTTCTCAACCGGACAAGTTAGACTCGATATTATTTTTTATTATGTTGGTATATCCCAAAAAGTGAAATAACTCTATATAAATAAAAATAAAGTCGTTTCTAAAAACGATTTTTTAAGAGAAAATACTATTTTTGGAATTCTTCCACTTCTTAGCAGGAATTTGGGAGAGGTCTCACCATAATGCGACGCACTTATCCCAGAGTGAGATTCACCATATTTGAAAAAGATCGATGTTACATCAGATAGGGCAAATTGCGATCGAAGCCCAAAAACCCTCGATTTCAAAATATTTTCGAGCACAACATTTTTCTTTCTTTGTTTCATGAGCTCTAAATAGTAAATTCGGAACCTACTCACAAAACTTTATTCGGAATGAATTTTAGTTAGATTTTTCCGAGACGAAAAATTGTCAATTTTTACGGGTTCATGGTAATTTTTTGATCGCAAAATCGAATCCTCAGAACTATATGACTATAGGAGTTTCAGACGTATTTTTGCACCTAGAAAACGATTTCCACTACTAGAGCTCACCAAAATGGAAAAGAAAAAGGTTATGCACGAAAATACAAGAAGTTGCAGATTTTTGGTCATAACTTTTTTATTTCGCATTTTGGTGAGCTCTAGTATGCACAATCGGTACCTACGTCCAAAAATACGACAGTAATACCTATCGGCATATAGTTCTGAGATTTAAATTTTTTTACCCTCGATACCGGGGTCATGGTTTTTTTCTAATATTTTCGAGCATAACTTTTTCCTGTCCTTATATCATGAGCTCTAAGGGAAAAATTCGCATGTTTCGAACAATTGTACGTTAGATAGACTTATGGTGAGAAAGTTCTTTTTTAGAAACTTTTTTGATAACCCCGGTATCGAGGGTAAAAAAATTAAAATCTCAGAACTATATGCCGATATGTATTACTGACGTATTTTTGGACGTAAATACCGATTTTGTGTACTAGAGCTCACCAAAATGCGAAATAAAAAAGTTATGACCAAAAAACTGCAACTTTTTGTATCTTCGTGCATAACTTTTTTTCTTTTCCATTTTGGTGAGCTCTAGTAGTGAAAATCGTTTTCTACGTGCAAAAATACGTCTGACACTGCTATAGTCATATAGTTCTGAGATTTCGATTTTGCGACAAAAAAATTACCATGAACCCCAAAATTACCATGATGGTCACGTAAAAATTGAAAATTTTTCGTCTCGGAAAAATCTAACTAAAATTTATTCCGAAGTAGTTTTGTGAGTAGAGTCCGAATTTACTATTTAGAGCTCATGAAACAAAGAAGGAAAAATGTTGTGCTCGAAAATATTTTGAAATCGAGGGTTTTTGGGCTTCGATCGCAATTTGCCCTATCTGATGTAACATGAATATCGGTACGGCACGACGTAACATAAACCGATATCGTGTCGCCGATAAAGAAGGGTAAAAAATGGATAAAAATGGCTAACAAGCTCGCGCACCCGTCTATAATTTTGAGCGCGATCTAATGAAACTTTGGGTTTTCTTTTCATTTTCAAAAAAAAATTTTTTTGATCGAGTACTATGGGAATAAAAAAATAAAGAAAAGAATGAATCTTCTTTTCTAATAAATAAGGTATATGGCGTTTAGAAGAATTTGTCGGAAAACGTCTTCTCATATTTTTGTGCAGTAAAATCGCGATTTTATTGCAGTTTTCTCGACAATTTTTTTTACTTCGTCTTTCATGGGATCTCATATTGAAGTTAAATTTATAACTGCCAAAATACGCTTTAAAATCCTAAACTTGGATATTTTCAAGATTATTTTGTCGACCCCAACATGGATTTCGGAATTCGATATTTTTTGTGTCGGTAAAGTCATATGCACGAAATACATGACTGTGGGTTTTCTGGCGTATATTCGCACGTATATCCCGATTTTGTGCAAATGATATCAAGAAAACTCGAGAAAAAAACAAAAGATGGGAGACCACATTTTAGAAAATATTTTGCCCATTTTTGGTCAGTCATATGCCTACTTTTTTCCCAATAACGAAAAAGAAGGGTATGGGGTACATACAGTATCGACCATAAGTCTTGGCTCACTTTTTCAATCTTTCGTAACTTTTGACCCACTATAAATTTCTGGCTCAAACTTGGATATGTAGTAGTACACCCATCGTGTGTTAGGAATATGCCATTGAGATATCAGGGAACTCCCTGATTGTTTCCTAGTGATGAGTCAATCAACACATAGTTTTTCTTGTCGGATTTTAAGCTCGATAAATTTTTTTCTCAGCCTTCTTACTCGGTGTGATAATAGAAAGCCTCAATACCTTTTCGATAAAAATATGTACTCATGGGAGGATGACGTACAGTGGCTTTAGACTGTCTCAAAGTTGGAAAATGAATTTGGAAAATGAAAAAGAAAATGAATTTTCGTTCATCGACATGCTAGAGAGTCGTTCAAAAGCTCAAAATTATCCTTACCGCAATTCCTGATGATCCCCAAAGTTTGATAACGTTAGCTCTTAATTTGTCCTCAGGGCACGATAAAAACGAATAATTTTTCACTTTTTCACATAACCCAACTTTGGATGTTTAGATTTCGGAGGATGATTTTCGTTCAAAGGTCATTCCAAGACACGATGGTAGCATATCCATGGAATATACGATCCCCAACTTTTTAGAGCATTTGGATAACGTTCCCGCCCGTGACAAAATCCGAGGTCAATCGATTTTCAACCCAAAAAATGACGATGATACCCCCCATCATTAGTCGTAAAAATTGATCTCTCAGAACTTCCTGACTAAACTTTTTTCTGGTATATCTTTGTGTGATGAATCCGAATTTCGATATGAGAGCCCATGATATCGTGAATGAAAAAAAGATAAAATTCATTATGTCGAAAAGCAGACGATTTTGAAAATCGGATTTTCGATTGCCGCGGGCGGGAAAGTTATCCAAATGCTCTAAAAAGTTGCGAATCTTTTATTTCATGGATTTGTAACTAACCTGTCCAGGAACCACATTTGAACAAAATCGCCCTTGGAACTTTGATCATCTAAAATATTGAGAAAAAAATAATGAAAAACGATAATAAAAAAAGTGAAAAATTAGTGTCCTGAGGACAAATTAAGAGCTATCGTTATCAAACTTTTTGGATCATCAGGAATTGCGGTAAGGATAATTTTGAGCTTTGGAACGACTTTCTAGCATGTCGATGGACGAAAATCCATTTTTTCGGGACCCTACTTTGAGACAGCCTAAAGCCACTGTACGTCATCCTCCCATGAGTACATATTTTTATCGAAAAGGTATTGAGGCCTTCTATTATCACACCGAGTAAGAAGGCTGAGAAAAAATTTTATCGAGCTTAAAATCCGCAAAGAAAAACCATGTGTTTATTGACTCATCACTAGGAAACAATCAGGGAGTTCCCTGATATCTCAATGACATATTCCTAACCCACGATGGGTGTACTACAACATATCCAAGTTTGAGCCAGAAATTTATCGTGGGTCAAAAGTTACGAAAGATTGAAAAAGTGTGCCAAGACTTATGGTCGATACTGTATATTGGATTTGGATTTTAACACATTTATCAAGAGTAGGCTCTGATGTGCATGGCGGGCCATTCATGATTTCTTGCTTGTCTCAGGAATGTAGGTCCGATAGTTCGCATGAAGAGATCGTTCCATCTTGTGGGCGGTCTTCCGCGTCCTCGCTTAGGCCATATATACCGTATATACCGTTAAATAATTCCTACTTTTTCTGCTAGACTTTTATCTTAACTTATTTTTAACTGTACCAAGTTCCCGTTGTTTTATCCTACCGCGAACGGCCTCGAATACATGTTTCATACTCAATATAATCATATAAATTTTCAGAATGAAGGACCACTATTTTTCAACATTTGTTTGGACGCAGGCTATTACACCAAACGCCCTATGCGAGGGTGACAAGGGTGAAGTTGTACACACAAATACGCATGGCGGTCTATATGAGATCCGTTGTCGAAAAAAAAGTGCGTTTCATCACGTGGTTTTTGTTTTTGATGAAAACAATTTTTTTTAAGGAAATTGTGATCTGAACGAATTCTTCGATGCGCGCCATTGTGATTTCCCTCGATACAACTGTACGATGGTAAGATTTTAGAAAATTTCGAAACTTATATTTTTCATAAGCATTTCAATTTCTATCCTTCAGCCCTTTATGAAGAACAACGTTGTCAGTTGCAGTAGGGGAGATCTCGAGTAAGTTTCATGAAATTATTGCGCTCGAAACTGTACAATTATGCCCGCAAGACTTTCCGAACTAACTTTTTATAATCTTTAGTTGAAATAAAGCTGAAAAGTTTTTTCTAAATACATTTCTTCAGAGTTTTCATGTTGACAAATTGGACTCGAATGGAGGTCGACGATAAATTGGAATGCAAACCTCTTCAAGAAGTATACGACAATTTCCCCGAGACAATCAGATTTCGTTCTTGGAAAAGAAAGATTGCACAACTGATAAGATGCAAAGAAGACGCGAGTGAGCATGTCAAGTGTTTTTTGCTACTGAATCCTGAATCCTATCTTGAAAACTAGTGACGCCTATGTTTCAGTTTGCGATGCAGATAATGTAAAGAAACTAACTCACGACTGCGGGGTTGATTGCACAGAGGTCAGTTTATGAAAAATTAAAGTACTTCTCCGGTTTCTTGTGCATACAATTTGAAATTTCCTGGCTTCGTCGCTTGTCGTATTGAAATGCTCTGTATTCAACGTTGTCTCTAAACAGTTTACGTTCAGATAGGCGTTGAAGAATTCTCAATCAAATGTCCAACCGGCTTCAACTTAGAGTGAGTCCTGTTTTAGCTTTTTTCAAAAAATGGTTTTTCATATTTAAAAATATATTATTTTCTGCAAGATCTCATAAACTATGATGATTTCAGAGGACAAGAAACCATCAATGGCGCAGAAAGCTGGACTTTTTTGAAGGATGTGAGATGCCATGGTCCGGAAATTTTTTCTATCGATGGCAAAAATAAATTGCTTTATGAAAAATATCGATGTCGAAAAGGTACGAACACATATTTCCGGAAAAAATATAGAGCTTATATTTAGGAAAATGCAACGCCGCTTCTCTCTACGACCCATCAGCCGAATGTGATTCGAAAAAGAAATGCGAAAATTTCATATATAAAGAAGATAGCTCAGAAGATGTTTTTCAATGCAAAGATCACTTTCTCCTACAGTAAAATTCACTATGTGTAAATAATTGCAGTGCCAATCTTTCAAATTCAAATAGTCATAATATTTTCTGATACTTGCTTACGCTTTCCAATTCACAGAAATGTTGCTAAGTGACATTTTGAAAGAAGACTTTTCATAACTAACTGATTGAGTAAATACGAACTTCAGATATCGCGTATCTCTCGCATCGGATTTTTCTTCTTTGTATTACGCGAGTAATATTACATGCAACAAGAATGATAGCAGATTACAAATATATTTGTGGCCACTCGGGCTCAAAACTAACGAAGTCCCCGTAGGGGTTAGATGCGTGAGAGACAGTGAGTCTTTTAGAGTCGATTAAAAATTAAAAGTAGCGAATTAAAGAAAAATGCGATCTCAGCTTCTTCAACAATTATGAAACATGCGAAAGCGACATGGATTGTAAAAAGGTTCGTTGTAGCAGCAAACATGAAGTTTCAGTTGAATCAAAATTTAAATGCATTTTCCAGCCCAGCAAGACTCCAGCGAAATTAGAAAACTTCACTCTCATATGCGACGATGGTTTCGGCTTACAAGCAGATTATGAACACCTGTGAGAAATATTTTTAAAATACTTATCTAAAAAAAATGGGGGGGCCTTCTTGGGGGGGGGCAAGCCTTCTTCTACCATCTTGCAAAACATGGTCGATCGTGGGGCTCGAACCGGTGATATAGCGGGCTTCAGTCAGACACCATAATGGGCATGGTGGGCATGGTAATGGGCATGGTGTCTGACTGGCATGCCGACGCAGGCAGGTTCGACTCCCGCCCGCAGGTGATGTTTTGCAAGAGGTAGAGGGCATAATGGGCATGTGTCTGACTGGCATGCCGACGCAAGCAGGCCATGTTTACTTCTTGTTTGCTTTTTTTTCTAAATTGCTTACTTCAGGTCGTGGGTTGATGTCAAGTCCATCAAATGCATTAATAATACGGAATTCGAAGTTGCGCCCAAAAATGATAAATACTCAATCGGATTTCGATGCGCTCGCAAGAGTGAGTGGCAGAAATGTATATTTCATTAACTTATCGAAAATGCTACAATTGTGGTCTATAGGATTATCTCAGTACATCTAGTCTCCCTTCTCTTTGTATATCACGCCAAATTTCAGTTACATTTAGACGTGTATTCCAGAATGCTCTCGATGCAAAAATCCAGTCGAAAAGTTCAAGCACGCAACTTTCGAATCCAGTCCGGATCAGTGCTCCACACTAAATGTTCGTTGATTATTTTATTTTATTTTTCAAACCTATCATCGGATATGTTTCAGTGTGGCGCAAAAACTCAAATGATTATCGAATTTGCAAAATCTGAGAAGAAAACAGTCTCAAACGAAACACTTGTGTGTAAAGATGTCAACTATGACAATATTGCTACATGGAAATGGAACGACGCTTATATCCAGCCGGAGTCTGTTGTTTGTGAATGTGAGTTTTTCACAATTTTGTTTCGATGAATATTTTGGCTTATTTCAGATGTCTGCAAGAAAGAAAATCCACTAAAAAGCACTTGCGACACAAAGGACACTACATGCAAAAAAGTCTCTTTCGATGCTCCGAAATGCCGCCAAAGCATGTACTTTAGCACGGATAACAAGAAACGGGTTTGATTCCTTAGAATTATTTTCGTATAATAATATTTAATCCAGATTTTCATACGGAATCTTGAGTGCAACAAAACAGACGGAACATGGATTGGAGAGAGAAAAGATAAAACAAAGATACCTGTTTCGAAAGGAAGCAATGTGTACTGCCGTGAGGGTAGGTCTCCGAATATTTTGTATCGCCAAAATTGATTAGTCGCGTCATCTAATGATATTGTGTTATTTTTTGAAGGCGAATGCGAGAAATCCCGATCGTTGCCATCTTGCGTATCCGAAACAGGATGTCCTGATGTAAGATTATCTTTAATTCGATTGTAAAATTAACTGATTTTTTGCAGCTAAAAGAAGAAGGAAACAAATATTACTGCATAAATTCTGCAGTTTTCTGGTAATAATTTTGAATTATGTATATTTCTCAGATTTGAATGGTTCTCAGGTTTCGAGAAGCGCATGACAAACCTTGGAAGAAAAGGGAAGACGTGAAAGAAATTGAATGCTTGGCAGCAAATATTGCAGTGAATGGAGAAAGAATGGGCTACGACTTTCAAGCTGAGTGTAGACAACGTTAGTGTACATTCTTGTTTAGAATTATGACCTAATAAATTTAAGCGCCGCCTGAAAGGAAAGGAAGTCAATTGGGCACATATATTGGCGTATCTTTCATAATTCTGATCCTTATTGTGCTCATAGTTACGGTTATTGTGCTTCGAGTAACCGGAAATGGATGGCTCCACACTATGTTCGTTTGATTTCAGTTTCATTAAAGCTGTGTAATGACGAAACCACAAGTACCATCTAACAGTGGATTTGTTAGTCGATTAGTCGCAAGCGATCACTAAAAGTTCACTAGTTCTGAAGTATTGTGGAACAAAATCTAATGTGCATAATTAATATTTTCAGTATAATCGATGCGATGCGTGGTAAAAAGAAGAGAAGGAACACCCGCAGAAACACATATTCCGCCTCTCCAAAAGGATCATCAAAATCGTCCTCAAAAAAGTCTCCCAATGTATTCACTTCGCGTAAGACTGAGAGTCCAACCGAGCGAAAAGTGAACACTAAAGGAGCCCGGTTAGTATCTTTTAATTCTTTAAATTTGGGGAAACTCATCAAATGTTTTTATTTTCTAATCAACCGTAATATTTCAGTAATTCGACTTCAGCTTCGAGTCTTGCGACAAGCGAAGAAGTCAAGAGTAAAATTAATGAAGACGTGAAGAAACAAGTTTTCGAAGTTTAAATTCGCCATCCCAACTGAGCATTGGCGATCAAAAAGTAGATAAACCAATTCTATGATTAGTGTTTGTGTATTTTATGGAGGCGATCATTTCAGCAACGGGAGACTGCTCGGAGGGGAGTTGACCCAGCTTAATGAAAGTTGTCTTATGTTAACCACAGTAGCCGACTAATATACCTAGGCAGGCCCATTGGGGCGCAACGCTTAAAAAGTTTCATTCGAAAACCATGATACGGGGTCATGGTGAGAAAAAAAATGTAATTTAAAAAAATTCTCAGAACTTTCAGAAGACATATGTTTCTGGTGTATCTTTGGGTGCTGATTTCGAATATCGATATGAGAGACTAGCTCATCAAACAAGTAATGAAAAAAGTTAAAAATTTAAAAAAAATAGTCAAAATCTTCACTTTTTCGGACATAATGTCGAGCAATTATTTTCTCCCACAACAAATTTTTCTGATTTCTGAAGTAGTGCTAGGTACTAGTACGTACTCAAATCACTTTTCTGGGATTCTCGAAGAATTGCTCTTTTCGAAAGTTACATGGCATTTTGGAAAAATTTTTGGAAAAGCGACCACTCCGCACCAGCGCAAAATCTTGGAATGATATCATCAACATAAGAAATGTTCCTCTTTGTCTTCTTATTCGAATCATACAATCGGGTTGACTCTAGAATTTTTTGAAACGAGTTGTGACCGTTTTTCAGAAAAGATTTTTTGATTTTTCCCAAATGCCATGTAACTTTCGAAAAGAGCAATTCTTCGAGAATCACAGAAAAGTGATTTGAGTACGTACTAGTACCTAGCACTGATTCAGAAATCATAAAAATCTGTTGTGGGAGAAAATAATTGCTCGAAATTATGTCCGAAAAAGTGACTATTTTTAAATTTTAACTTTTTTCATTACTTGTTTGATGAGCTCTCATATCAGATATTCGAAATCAGCACCCAAAGATACACCAGAAACATATGTCTTCTGAAAGTTCTGAGAATTTTTTTTTTTTTTTGGTTTTCGAATGAAACTTTTTAAGCGTTGCGCCCCGATGGGCCTGGCTAGATATATTAGTCGGCTACTGTGGTTAACATAAGACAACTTTCATTAAGCTGGGTCAACTCCCCTCCGAGCAGTCTCCCGTTGCTAAAATGATCGCCTCCCGTATTTTAGCAAGCCAATCAATCATACGTGGAATTACATCCTGTACGTTATATCTGCCAATTATGTATGACGTCTGACAATTCAAATCATCTCTCTAAAATACGGCCTTGACTATGAGATAACGAGAGTTTCACCCCAACTCATCGAAAACATGAGGATTTGAGAGATGCTAGATGATGCGGTACTCTAGTGTTACTCTAACATTGTATCTTTAAATTCAGCACACTCTCCTGATTCTCTGATCGATATGATGGTGTGCATAATTCAGTAGAATACCGCATCATCTAGCAGAACATTGTCTCTTTAAATTCAGCACACTCTCCTGATTCTCTGACCGATATGATGGTGTGCATAATTCAGTTATATTCTATCCGGAAACACTACGGTACTCAAAACTGGGTCAGACACATTACTTCTGTGCTATGAGAATTCATCTCAATACTCGGCCATCATTATCACACCAATTGTGAACATTCAAAGTCAAAAAGAGTTTATAATTATTTCTGAAATATCGATGTTGCCATAGTCATTTTACTCCGTTTACTCAGCTTTCGTCGACGCTCTAAAACTCATTCGGAATTATGAAAATACAGGCGCTTACCGGTTCGAAGTAGTTTACACGCTATACACGCTTGATTCTGCTGTTAGGAGAACAATGCTGCTAGGGAAAAAATCGAAACAATCTTGCGTCGATTTTTTTTCAAAAATGCACTCAAGGAAAATCGACGAGTTTGATGGAGAGGAAGAAAGTAAAGAGTATTTCGACAATCATTTATGCTTACACCGATGCTTAACAAAATAATACGGGTAGAAGAGCAAAATAACGTAGGGGCACCCGAAGTTTAACCGAGGACCTCTCGATCTGTAGTCGAGTACACTGCCACTGAGCTATACTCCCGAGTGAAATAGGAGGGATAAACGACGCACATAACGAGGCCCATCAAAATATCTTCGTCCCCCCTTGCCGAAAGCGAATAGCCTGTCATTTTTGCTTCAGCATTGTCTGAAAGAAAAAGATTGGGGAGAAGACAAACCCCCGAGGGGCAGTTTGCATTGCAAACCACAACAAATACCTGCCTTTACCAAACCCCTCCATCGGGGGTATAGCTCAGTGGCAGAGCATTCGATTGCAGATCGAGAGGTCCCCGGTTCAACCCCGGGTGCCCCCTACGTTCTTTTGCAGTTTTAGCAAAAGTTTTGCAATGAGCGAGTGGATGTGCGCCATTCGGTCCTGACGGTGCAGGTACTAATTCGAGATGAGGAGAATAGATAATCAAGAGATCGGGCATCCAAATCATCAAACGGCATATGCATGCTCGTTCGTGGAAGTATCCACTGAACACGTCTGTAGATCAATTTTCAATCAATTTTCATAATAAATACCTTTCATTGTCTAGTTAATCCCCATTTGCATTCATTCTCATTGCACTCTCCATTTAATTTCTCTCATTCTCACGTCTCCCTCTTCATTTCTCCCTCCTTCCTTGGTGAGTCGCGGTCGCTCGCTTATTTTCTCCTCTTCTCACCTCGTTATTTTAGTTATTTTAGTTCGATGTCATGTCCCATCGATATTGTCCACTCTGGAGTCTCCCTCTCTCCCCTCTCGCTATTCACGTTGCTCACTACACTTGTAAGCTTATTTTAACTATTCTAATAAGTAATAAAGAGGAAATATTCTCGCTGGAGGGTGATGTCAAAACATTACTCAAGCCTCTTCTGAAAACGAAATACATTGGGTAAACTAGCTTCAAAGCCTAGGGGAGGGGGCAATAGACAAGTTGGAATCAGTTTCGAAAAATCATTCTTTTCATTTCCAGACCACCAACATTCATGAGCATCATTTGTCCTTCCGACACAACGAACACGAATTTCCGATCGATTTCCTTCCGTCAATGGCCGTTTTGACTCCGGATGAGATGGAACTGCGCACCAAGCAACCGGTTAGAGATCAATCAATCAATCAATCAATCAATCAATCAATTTATCAAGTCAGGCAATAATGCTCAGATGGGGATGAGTCGGTGGTATTGATCGTGGTATAATCTGTACCAATTAATGATGGCAAATCGGAACTGACGCTCCTCAATTCACGTTCTCTCTCGCAGATCAGAAAAACAAGAGAGAACACTAATTGAGGAGAATCTAATTCCGATCAAACATCACAAGTACCAATTGTGCTCGCTCGGCAGGTCCGGGGGCAAGCGGTATAGTGTTGGAGCCTCTTTTCTTTTCACACTATCTCGCTTGTCCGAGGACCTATCGAACCAGCTCGATTCTTTCGTTGGCTAACAGGCTGTTTCTCTGATGTTAGTAACAGTCCACTCAACTGAAGCGTTTTTTTTTTCCAGAGCTCGTTCTGCCACTTCCACGGTTCGAATGACTATGGTTTGTTAGTTGGAAGATTGAGCGTTTGCAAAATACCAATGGAGGCTGAGGGATTCGAACCCACGACCTTCCGATCGTCAAGGGTGAACCGGCCATGCCTCATTGCAGGTTTCCGAGCGTGGCTCTCTGCATGCAGCTCAGACCAAATCGATATGATACTCCATGCTCGAAATGCGAGTTTCACTCTGAAGCAAGACTATGATACGTTTCAACTCGAGTCGCAAGAGAAGAATGGCTGTGGTGAGATCTCCGATTGTTTTTGTGCCCTAATATAGGAGCTGAAACATACTTGAAACTTTTACGCACTTCTAAGAAGCACAAAATGCGATGCGTTTCAGAGATTCTACTAGAGTAAACTAAAGAATAGGCGCATCTGACTTATTTGAGATTTTACTACAGCAGCATTTGTTCACTAGATAGTTTACTCTAGTGGAATCTCTGAAACGCATCGCATTCTGTGCTTCTTAGAAATGCGTAAAAGTTTCAAGTATGTTTCAGCTCCTATATCAGGGCACAAAAAAAATGCGCGAAAATCGAAGCTACTTTAATTCTGTGCATTCCACTTTGGTTTCAGTTGTCTCTTCACTTATCTCAGAACGCTATTACTATCACGCTATCATAAAATCTACAACTGATCTACCGAAATACCACGTTCGTTTACGGATTTTCTGTGGACGTTTCTGAGCAAGCGCGAAGCGAAGAAGGAAGGAATAATGATCCACCCAGCCGGCCCCCTACCCCCACACTCCCTTCCCGCATATTACAAACCATACAGCCATCTCTTCTCGCATAAGAGATACATGGAATTTTCCATGTTCGGAGAGTACTCATTGGTGAGGAGAAGTAATCTTCTAGGAATGGATTGGACTTGGGATGGATTGGCATGAACTAGTGATGCCAATTTGGAAGTTTTATTATTTTTTACTAATGTGAAATGATAGAAACGAATAATAAATCCAGAGATAAATAACCGTTTGGGATACTTATATTAAATTGATGATATTATGCATGGAGATAGAAATAGAGCAGAGCCTGGTTTTGAATTAAATGTCATATTATTTGAATGATATATTGTAAAAAAAATTTTCTTCAGTACGAAAAGTATGGAAAAGACAAGGGAAAGACGAGGAATCGAATGATTTCCATTCTGCATTTCGTCAATTCGGTAATTTAAGGCTTACATTTCTCTAATAATTAGATTTTATTAAGATTTTTGACTCGCTCAATATCGAATTTCGTCTGGTGCATCTAAAAGTTTTCGAGTCGCTCTCCGAATCGGGCATCGATTACACTACAAATCGGACTATGATGAACACCTTTGTCAAATATCTACAGACATGGTACAAAGGCGCTCCTTTCGACAACGCGAATTTATTGACGTAAGCTTTTCATTTTTTTTTTACAAAAATGAATAAATAAATGAATAACAATATTCAGCGCACATGGATGTAATTCTCCCTCCGGTGCAGTGGGACTAGCTCCTATGGGCAGTATTTGCATGGGGACGGGAACAAATTTCGATTCGCGCAATTGGATTTGGGTAAGAGCTCATCTTTTTGGTTGCTTTCTTATCTTGGAATGATTTTCAACGTTCGTTTGGAATGACTTTTTCCAGGATCACAAGAATACTCCAGCGGAAATGGCTGCTTCTCTTGCTCATGAGCTTGGCCACAACTTTGGAATGATGAATGACTTTGGGTACTTTTTTGCCAATTTTTTTAATCACTGCCTAAATTCTCATGCGTCGTGCAATCTCGATAGAAAAGTTAATTTTTTTAAAAAAATAAATAAACTAAAACTCAGGCCCGATGTGGAATATAAGGTGTGCGAATGTCATGCGCCGAACTGCATAATGACACGCTACAGCGACCAAGTCGTCAGGTGAATGATCGCAGCTCGTATACGCTTATAAGGAAACATATTCAAGGGCTCAACACTGGTCCAATTGTTCACTCGCTTATCTGCAAAGATTGTACAAGTATGGTCGGCGGACTTCTGTTTGTATAACGAACCGGAAAAAATACTGGGTGAGACGGAAAAGAGAGAATCGGGGATCGTTATCGAATGCTTCCATTATATTATAGTCTCATGCACGTTTTTTAACATTCCAATTTCTTAAATTTACTATTACATTTAATATTATTACTCAGATATTCCCGTTTGCGGAAACGGCATCGTAGAGCGCGGAGAGGAATGCGATTGTGGACCAGATGTTAGATTTAATTACATATTTAAAATTACATCCATTTGTTGAATCCAAACAGCTAGGAAAACATACATCGAAAATCCGTTCAGGACTGCATTACTCACAAGTGTTGCGATGAAAGAACTTGCAAGTTTAGCGTGAAGGCTCGATGCGCAACCGGTTGGTTTATTTTTTATTATTTGTTTATTTAACATATTTTTCCAACCACACATTCTCTTGTCAGGTTCGTGTTTCGACCTGACAACCTGTTCGGCCCGCCCTGCCGGGAACTTGTGCCGGTATTTTTTCAACTAAATAGTAGACTATATTAGAAGAAAAAAAATCTGAATTGTTTACATTAAAATGCATTGATTGAACTGGTAGCTCAAGAAAATATCAGCAGGATCTGTTAAAATGCGTTAGCTCACCTCGTCCATCTCTGCGTGTTTTTACTTCTCAATTACAAGCCAACACCTCTGCGCCCAATTACATTCGTATAAAATTTATGTTAAAAACATTTCAGTGATTCGATGCATACCTGTGACCCTCCCGAGTTTTGCGATGGAATTAGCTTTGATTGCCCAAATAATGGATGGATAGGCAATGGATGGAAGTGTCCGGATGATAATGAGGTGAGATTCTGATTATTTTCCGAAACTAGACGGTCTAGTCTAGACCACCAAAATAAATTTTAAAATGTTTCTCTTCAGGCGATTTGCTACAACGGTCGCTGCGGGTCTCGAAAGCTCGAGTGCAAGGTGTCACTATATTCGCATTACGGTTTCAATATCTTGACATAGAATAAATAAATATTTAATTTATAAATTAATTAATTAAGCACATCTATAAATTAATTAAGCACAATTTCCACGATGGCGGTAGTTGCGGACTGCAAACAGCAAATGCCGACATAAAATGCGCGCAAGAGTCAGTTTTTCAAATATTTTATCATGCTTGAATATTTGTGCACTATATGACAGTTGCGGCACTTTTTCCGTTGCACAAAAGTGGTGTCCATCCAATTATTTTCACTGCAAGTCTCGACAAAATTGTCGCATAGTTCTTTTGTATTCATTTATAGGGCTTCCTCATTTTTCCGTCTGGATTACACTTATATATGATTTCAAAAAATTATTATATGCTAATTGCTCAGGGACATTTTATGCGGGCGATTACTCTGCGATAGCCAAACGTCTGATTTGTATCCGAATTTCGGTTTGAGAGGCTGGAACAGTGAACATCATTCGGGGATTACATTGGTTAGATCTTTCTTTAGATGTCAGTGCGGCGAGCATACACGTACGGCTCTTCATGAGTATCAAATTTTGAATCAAGCAAGTGTCATTGATAACACGATAACACTAGTTTGTGTCTCGGTCAAGAACAAGCGAATCACCTGGGATGCCGGAGCTTATAGTGCACTTGAAGTGTCAAGGCTATCATGCGAACGTCAGTGTTTATGATTATTATTATTTTTTTATTATTATATGTCGATACACGATTGAAATATTAGATTCCTGTGACCGGCGCCAGCCTCTAACTAGCAAGTGTTCGCCGGACGACAAATTCTGTGAAAATGTATGTTTTTTGATGTAAAATAACATCAGACAGTGAAACTTTCCTCTCAGTAGACACCAAGAAACCACGATCCGTTAGTGGGATGTTCAAAGAAGATGTTCTATGGCTCGGTGACAAGGGGCATAGTTAGTTGTATATTTGGATTATAATTAATTAAATAAATCTGGTCGAAATATCAAAACTCCGATGCGACGTGTCCATTGGGTCATGGAAGGCTAATACAATCGGGGCAGAATTGGAGGAGGCTGTTCCATCAGTCAGTACTACCGTATACTGTCATTATGGATGCGATATCGAACCTTATTTCGATCCTCAAAACTGTGGTTTGGAAAAAAAAAGAATGCGAAAATTAGAGGATGATGAATTTAAGGGATAAGTTCGATATTTCAGCCAATTTTATCAGACGATCAATCGCTTTTCTGCTCTAGTGAATTCGGACTTCAAGTTAACTTCGGATCCCAGTAAGTCTAACACATTTTTTTTAAAAAACATTTTAATGATTTTAATGTTTAAAATAGAATTAATATATTCAGAAATAAAACTGGCTGGCAAAACGTTTCCAGTGTAACTTGCGATCAACACCAATTCAAAATTCTCCAAAAATACAATATTGAAATATATGTGTTCCCTAATAGAATTCGTTGCATTCGCAAGAGGAACGAACTTTTCTACAACGAATCCGACTGTCGTATTAACGAAGATTGCAGAATGGTATGAAATGAGGCTAAGGCTGTCGGTACGAATAGTACCTCACTCCATTATGTAAACTCACTCACTTCTCTGATCGGCGAGGTAATACGCTGAATGGAGAGAGTACTATTAGATCAGGCCACAATATTAGATGGTATTGACACGTTAAAATATTCTTGTTTAGCCTCGAAACTGTACCTCAATGAAGTGTGAACCTCAGTGGGCTCTACAGTGAGAATGACTCGTTTTTTAGCAACTAAAATTTAAATTTGAAATCCTTAGAATAAATTCTGATTCGACTTCGGAGATTTGGAGCGAAATGCCATCAGTTAGATGCAATTCGGACAAGTTTATCATGCATAATGGAACCGAAATAGTTGAAAACTCGCCTAAGTTCAGATGCGTCAGACTAAGTGAGCTTCATTTGTGTCATAAAATATTATCAAAGGGTCAAAATGGCCACGAATTACGCGAACCCGACCAGAATTTAATTCTCTACAAAATGAAAAAATAGCACTAAAATGATCAGGAGAGTCTGCTATTTCTACCAGTAGCATGCATATGCCGACCCCTTTCTTTGTCAAAAATCGACCATATCTCGGTACCGGATTAAGATAGAACATAAAGTTTTTTTTCATTTTGTAGAGAATTAAATTCTGGTCGGGAACGCGGAATTCGTGGCCATTTTTACCCTCCCAGGGCAGATTTTATCGAAGAACAAGAATTTGGCCATATGAACATGGTGCCATAACTCAGTACGGAAGGGTCCTATCGAAAAATGGGAAACGCCGTTCGATTCAGAATCAAAAGTTACCCCAGGAGATAAATTTTAAGCATCACGGATTTTTCAAATGTTCCAGACCCCCGTTGAACCCTTGTTGATTCAAACACAAACGGCCTCTTATGTACTTTGAATTTTAGAAGATGATGGCTAATGTGTTTTCAGGCAGAGCTCGAGACGCCTCAACTCGTTGAGAAATGCCTCGTTCTCAATCATATCTTCCGAGCGAAATATCAGAGTAAGCGAGTGAAAATATAGTAGGGATTGATATCCATGATAGAACACACTCATGTCATGTTAGGGATGGTCTAATCGAGTATTCACCTATGGTAGATGAATAGTGAGATATGAATAATGATTGAAGGTGGCTTGCTCTGACTGCTCCTTCCCCTCGTCTTGCTCTCCCTGCCCCTTCTCGAGTCAATGGCGACACTAGAATCACCACAAGAAGATCAGGTGTCAGTCCACTATATTGGATCTTTATATAGAGTCGTCAGGTTTTTAATTAGAAATGGTTTCAATTGGTTGGGATATGGTGATTTCCTGTGATGGAGAAATGAGTGTGGTTGAATTGGAGCTTGATCCACACTCATCTCTCCATGCTTTATTTGTTATTGAGTTCCAAATAGAATGTATAGGCGATGATCGAAGAACCGGCGACGTCAAGTAATGAGAGAAGAGGAGGAGGAGGAAGATGGGAAGGGGATGGAACACCCATTAGACCAATTGAGGGAAGAGGAAGAGGAAGACAGAGTGGAGGTGAGAGATTGAATATGAGGGGAGGGGGAGAGAGGCGATAGAGATAGAAGTAAGGATCGAATTTCGATTCGTCGTCACTATTTTGTATTATCAATGGTTAAAACGAATAGTTAAATTTATCAGGTGGACTTATTCGACGAGTCGGTCGTGGTTTGCAGGCCGATTTGTCATCACTAATTTACCAACCAGCATACAAGTATGTAATTCATCGTTCTAGTGCAAACTATCATCATAATCTAAAAATTATCATTTTATGAATTAAATATTTTTGAATGTTTTTTAAATAAAAATATTATCTTTTTTTCAGTGAAAACCGTAAACGTCGGCATTCAGAAGAGCGTCGTTCTCGAAGCAAATCGATTGATTCGGATGGAAGTAGATCAAGCAGAAATTCATCCGGAGACAAGTTCTAGGTGCGGGCGGAGAAAATTATCATCTTAGTAGATTAGGAATATCAATCCAACTTCATTGTCGTCTCTAGATAGCAGAAATCTTAATAGTTTAAATCTGTACTTTTTTAGATCTAGCTATTGTTCCGATCGATCGACCTCGAGGGAAAGCGTTGGAAGAAAATCGGGATCGAAGGAAGAGGAGAGGAAGGGGAAGAAGGTATGATCCTTCTCCATTCTTGTTGTAACTAGGGCGAAAATATGTCTCCATGTCTCCATCTCTATCATGGTATCGATTGTTAGTGACAAATCGGCAACCAAGTCTCCTCTCTAGTCGGTCAGAGAAACGAGAGAACACGTGAAATGAGGAGAGTTGAATGTCGATTTGTCATTGCTAGTGGAGATAATTTACACCATTCGATTATCTTTGCAGGACTATCTCCAACCTGTAGAGATGACGTCATTCAAGATGTCACTAGAAACGGTATGTCGATTCTCTCGATATTTTCCTTCGTGAGGAGTTAGTCTTGTTAGAATTAGATATACGGAAACTTTTTTTTATCGGAGTTTTATTTATTATTTTATTATATTATTATATATTTATAAGCGTTGACCTCTCAGGACGAGCCTCCTCGAAAGATGGTGCGATTGAGCCCCGAGATGAAAATTGATGTTGATGCTAAAGAAGTGGAGAAGAAGAAGGAAAAGGCAGAGCCATTGATGAAAGAGACTCCATTAGTCGACACAAAGGAGAAGGGAGGATGGACAACTGATGGAGTGTGAGTGTCTAACGAATACTTTTCTGTTTAATCAAATATTAGTAATATTTTTCAAACCATACCATAACATATTAATAGTTTTATCTAGTTACCTAACCATTTTCCACTTCAGTGACCACTCTGGCCCTCTATCCGATGTGTCGATGAATACTCCTCCTTCTAACTTTCTGAACCAATTCGCAAACAATCTTCGATCGATCCCAGTGCTCTAATCGACCGAGTCTTCGGAACTCCTGAGTCAATTGATGAAAGCAACAGCGATATCAATGAGGAGGAGGACGGCGACGCAAGGTGAAACCAGTGACAAAATAATGATAATGAAGAAAGGTTTATATAAAAGATTTTGTATGTGTATGTGAAAATTTTTGACAAATGTGATGCATTTCTAACCTTCCGCTTTTCAGTAATATACAGCTCCGCAAATGGTACCGCGCTCACACGGAAACATTCAGGCACGTACTATTAGAAAGATTTCTATTAATTTCTCTTTGACAGCGAATTTAATCGTTAATATTTTTCCAGAAGAATTTACCCGAATCTACGATACCAGGAGAGAATAGAAACAGCGAGAAAGGAATATTTCCTGAATCTTGGAGTTAACGAGGATCTTTTCTGGAGGTTTGATTGTTAGATTGGCCAAGATCTAGTAGTTGGTAGCTGGATAAGCATTTTTGTCAAGTAGAATACAACATAACATTCATCCTGTCCTCAAGGCACCTCAGTCTAATAGAAAAGAAGAAGCATAAAATAATTTATTAAATAATTGAAATAGTTTTTTTATTTTAATTGAATTTAAAATGTTCTCACAGGGACCAGGCAAAGCCAGAAGCCGACCCTCCGTTCCGTCCTTCTAAAGATCTCCTCAAGAAAGTCCCAAAGAGCCAATGCGGCTGTGTCAGTCCCTACTGCAGAGCCTCTGAAAGTGATTCGAGTGTTAGGGCCGCACTATATTTAACATTTTTTTTAATCTAAGAAAACATTCACGTACGCTGAATTTTGCGCATTCATTCCATTTGGTTGAGGGTTAGGGCTCAAAAACAATCGGAGATCTCACTACAGCCATCTTTCTCTTGCGACTCGAGTTGAAACGTATCCTTGTCTCGCTTCAGAGCGAAACTCGCACTACGAGCATGGAGGATCATATCGATTTTATCGGAGCTGCAGGCAGAGAGCCACGCTCGGAAACCTGCAATGAGGAATGGCCGGTTCACCCTTGCCAATCGGAAGGTCGTGGGTTCGAATCCCGCAGCCTCCATTGGTATTTTGCAAACGATCAATCTTCCAACTAACAAACCATAGTCATTCGATCCGTGGAAGTGACAGAACGAGCTCTGGAAATAATATGCTTCCCTTGAGTGGACTGTTACTAACATCAGAGAAACAGCCTGTTAGCCAAGGAAAGAATCGAGCTGGCTCGATAGGTCCTCGTACAACCGAGATATTGGGAAAAGAGAAGAGGCTCCAACACTATTCCGTCTGCCCGCGGACCTGCCGAGCAACGTCTATTGGTACTAATGATGCCGAATCGGAATTCAGTACACCTCAACTCGTGTTCTCTCTTGTCTCTCTGATTAGAGAAACAGAACGCGGATTGAATTGCGCAATTTGCGATTTGTCATCACTGATTGGCACAGATGATCTCTAACCGGTTGCTTGGTGCGCAGTTCAATCACCTCCGGAGTCAAAACGGCCATTGACGGAAGGAAATCGATGGGGAATTCGTGTTCTTCGTGTCGGAAGGACAAATGATGCTCATGAATGTTGGTGGTCTGGAAATGAAACGAATGTTTTTACGATACTCCGATACTCTAATATTTTCACCAATCCACTGCTCTCTCCAAGCCCCAATCCCCACCCCGAAAACCAATTCGCCACACAAGACGACCGACCTCACCAACTGTTAACGAAATTGCCCTAGTGGATAGATAATTGAATTTATTTGATAGAGTATATTGCCTGCACCTTTTCAGGCAAGAATCGAGTATTGTTTTGGCATCACTATCCTCCGCGGCTATTTCCTCATAATTACTCCATAAAATAGTAAAAGTAAGCTTACAATCGTAGTTAGCAACGTGAATAGCGAGAGAGGAGACAGGGAGACGCCAGAATGGACAATCTGGATGGGACATCGAATGGACTGAAAGAACGAGGTGAGAAAAAAAGAAAATGAGCGAGCGACCGCGATTCACCGAGGAAGGAGGGAGAAATGAAGAGGGAGACGTGAGAATGAGAGGAATGAAATGGAGAGTGCAATGAGAATCGAATGCAAATGGAGATTAGTTAGACAATAGAATTATTAATTATGAAAATTGAATGGAGTGCTTCATATATTATGTGACTTTGATTTCCAAGATCTCACGGCGATATGCTAATCGTTTCATTGCTCGAGAGAGCATGCAAATTGAGGAGAGTTGGTTGCCGATTTGTCACTGACATTCGATGCCATGATAGAGATGGAGACATGTTTTCGCACTAGTTATAACAAGAATGCAGAAGGATCATACCTTTTTCTCCTTCCTCTCCTCTTCCTTCGATCCCGAATTTCTTCCAACGCTTTCCCTCGAGGTCGAACTATCGGAACGAGAGCGAGATCTAATAAAAAAGTACAGATTTAAACTGAGATTTCTGCTATCTAGAGACGACAATGAAGTTGGATTGACATTCCTAATCTACTAAGATGATAATTTTCGCACCTAGAACTTCTGTCTCCGGATGAATTTCTACTTGATCTACTTCCATCCGAATCAATCGATTTGCTTCGAGAGCGACGCTCTTCTGAATGCCGACGTTTACGGTTGTCACTGAAAAAAGATCAAATTTTTATTTAAAAAAGAGATTCAAGAATATTTAATTCATAAAAAGATAATATTTAGTTTAAGATGATAGTTTTTTTGATGAATTACAGAACTTGTATGCTGGTTGGTAAATTAGTGATGACAAATCGGCCTGCAAACCACGACCGACTCGTCGAATAAAAAAACCATTTCTAATTAAAAACCTGACGACTCTATATAAAGATCCAATATAGTGGACTGACACCTGATCTTCTTGTGGTGATTCTAGTGTCGCCATTGACTCGAGAAGGGGCAGGGAGAGCAAGACGAGGGGAAGGAGCAGTCAGAGCAAGGCCACCTTCAATCATTATTCATAACGATGGACCACAATCTCACTATTCATCTACCATAGGTGAATACTCGATTAGACATGAGTGTGTTCCATCATGGATATCAATCCCTATTTTATTTTCACTCGCTTACTCTGATATTTCGCTCGGAAGATATGATTGAGAACGAGGCACTTCTCAACGAGTTGAGGCGTCTCGAGCTCTGCCTGAAAACACATTTAGCCATCATCTTCTAAGATTCAAAATACATCAATAAATCTGAAACTGGTTTAAAACGAATAATAAATGTTCGACGTACGACGTTGACAACTGGAGAACTCATGGTTGCGAATGAGAACCTGTCTCCCATCTCAGACAATCTCTTGAACTCCTTCTTCACCTATAATCACTCATATTCAGTCATTTCCCCCAATTGCCTCTCATGTATTCCATACTACCGTATCCCTTCCACAGTACCTCACTGTCTGTACCAAACATATCGAACGTGCGCAGATCAATCTCGACATCCTGCCAATCGATATTTCAATGGATTAGAGGAGAGAAGTGACCTACCGCCTGCTCTCCCTCGTATTTCTTCTCCAGACGATCGATATTGAATTGGTATCTACAAGTACTTCCATATGACTACTATACAGCAATACAATATCTGGCCGCACTCGTCTTCAATCCTTCAGGATAATCGCTGTTTCCTCGATTGTAGTGACCACTCATAACTGTCTGAAATGACTCGACTGTATTTGATATTAGAACATTACAGTCAGGCAAGTAGACTACGTGAAAATGTGAGAGACACGCGTAGACATGCGACTCGGGAATTGTAGATGAATATTATGAGAAAAAGCAATGAATGAGAAGATAACAGTAAGAAAATAGAGGATTGGATAGCATAGAAGAGAAGAGACGGTCCACAGCCGTCCTTTTGTATAGGTCGAGATCGGATGCAGGCTTCCTTTTACCCATCAGCGTCTAATTGCAAGAACGGATGCCACAAGGGATGCCAAATCGGAGTCGACTCTCCCCAATTCGCATTATCTCTCGCCTCTTATAGATATGAGAGAGCACGAGAATTGAGGAGAGTCGGGTGCCGCTTTTCCATCACTGGTAAGAATGGACGCCCCTCTCTCAGTTATCGACGCTAGACTACTTGGGATTCCGTTCTGATAAGATTGTCGATAGCTGAGGAAGGCCAGGGGGTTCATTGATCAAGTTTGGCTCTGGGAAAGTAACGACTTGGGAATATCTAATTCTCAAATGAGAATAAATTTTCATATGTTCATCAGATTTGCTTATGGGACACGCCATGCTCTGAGGATCTCCGAAAAGATCACACAAATTGTCCTCAAATAATCTCAAAAATACAATGAATAAAATTCATGTAATTGGGGAATAACTGAGTCTCAACTTGAGATTAACATTTCTTGTGCTCACCAGGTGTCAATAATAGTGGAGAGAACAAATGCACTCCTGCTTTAATAGCAGTCAGAGAGTGAGGCGATTCACTCTATGGGTCAGTACAATCAATTTTTTGAGCCTCCCTTGCAGTCTCTTTCTATAGTCTGATCATAATGTTTCTGTAGCAACAAAACGCTGATAAGTCCTTCAATGTCTGATAAGTATGCCTTTTGTCTCCATTCATTTTCGAACTTCTAAAATTCAATACTCAGCGGCCAGAAAATATGATCGGAACGATTTATTACGAGTCACAAACAAAACGGAGTATGCGATTGATTATGCACAGGAATGCTCGGGAACAACTGAAAAAGTGCAGCAAGAAAAATCAATAATCAAGTCGACGAACAAAAACCCGTCCAAATGCATGCCTAATCGGGTTTCGTCGGGCTAATTAGCCAATTATAAATTAGCTAACTAGCTAATCAAGGGGTGACTGTTGGCTACGGTGGATAAACGGTGGAGCGAGGGATATGTACAGTAGGATACGCGGTGGAAGATCAAGTCCAAGAATCAGGGTAGATCAGGTACAGTCCAAGTCCGGCTCTCAGTAGAGCCCGGTCTTGTAGAGATTGGCTCGAATGATCGTGGAAATTACCGACTGCAGGATGAGTTTGACCTTAAATTTTTAAATTAAAAAAGTTATTTAAAATAATTAGAACTGAATATTTTACGATATCAAAAAATCTTCACAGAAAACTGCAAAATTAACTATTTTTTTATTTCTATTCATTTCCGCACAAACATTCGGTTAAGGTCCATTCGTCTGAGAGCTACAGCAACAAATATAAATTGTATGATATTGTATTTTAAATATTTTTTTAAAAAATCACTCGCCTGGTTCGTATCAGTGGCGCAGGTCAGATGGAAGTAGACTTGTTTCTGTTTCCCGCCAGTCTGCTTCTTCAGCAATTCGGCCTTGATGAAGTCCACCGATTCATCGAATTCATGGGGTCCTGGAATAGATCAAAGATCTATTCGAGTTGATGTGCGAACTATTTATTTGTGGTTGGTTATTTTTCCTTTTAAGATCGGAATCGACTTGAGATTACTGCACTCCGCATCGCTCCATTTACATCCCAT
The DNA here is from genome assembly GCA_036245825.1 of Pristionchus entomophagus. Classification (NCBI taxonomy): domain Eukaryota; kingdom Metazoa; phylum Nematoda; class Chromadorea; order Rhabditida; family Neodiplogasteridae; genus Pristionchus; species Pristionchus entomophagus. The sequence continues at coordinate 6,895,191 of BTSX01000001.1, forward strand.
TAGTGAAACATATTCTCAACTATAGAGCAGATCGTTTTCGATTCGCGTAAATATCAGATATGCTTCACTCAATGTTTTTCCTTGCTTTTTGACGCGATCAGTTAATCATTGGTATCCGAGTTTTAAAATAAATAAATAATAATATATTCGCTTACCATTATAATCCGGAAAGGCGATTGCGATCGTGGCTTTTGATGTCGCGATTTTCTCTCGGAACAAGTCCGTTTTGTTGAGAAAAACGATCATCGAAGTCTTGACGAACCAACGGGAATTCGTGATTTGCTCGTAGAGACGGATTGACTCGACCAGTCGATTCTGAAGTGTCGAGTGTTAGAATACAATTGTTGCATTTACTGAGATTGATCCATCTCAAAATTATGCTGCATTAAAAATCCGAAGTCAATCGTACCCTGCTGATGGCCCTACATGGGGTTCTAAAACATAATACAATAATTATGCTGAAGTTCTACAGTAACCCTGGAGTAAGCCTACATAAACATTCCAGGAATCCTACAATAACGTTACAGTAATCCTGCAGAAAAATTAGTATTTCTTCCGTATCCCTTACCGTATGATGGTCCTCCGCGAGTTTCTCATCATATTCCGAGATGGCGACGATAAAAATGATGGCATTTACATCCTCAAAGCAATGAATCCACTTCTTCCTTTCCGATCGCTGACCTCCAACGTCGAATACTCTGAAAACAATTATTGTTAAATCTTAATTATTATTATATATTATTAAATTATTATTTATTAATAAAGATATTTATTAAATCTTTTATGCTTTTAAAAAAATTTTTAGTGAATTTACTAAATTTTCAAGAGCATGGTTGAAATATTGAACTGAATGAGATGTATGAACTCAATTAGGCGCCATGCGAAGTGTGGACTAGACTGAACTCTCAATGCAATGAATCCATCAGTTCCGGCAATGCCCTTATTGGTCGTCAATTTGAATTTCCTCGCCCTCTCACTTCCAGCTGATGTATCACTTTTTCCCGTTAAAATTATAAATCAAACCGGAAGTGGACCTTTCGTTGAATTCTATCAGAAATATTTTCAAACCAACCGGAAATGGGCTTTCTCGATCTCAAATGAGACTTCGACGATTCCCGTCGTCTTGATTCTCGTGTACAGAATTTCCTCCGAATTCGGCGTGAAATCGGGCTGACAAATGCGATCGAGACGGTCCATGAAACTGAAATCATGGCCAAATCATTAGGACTGGAAGAGATTTCTCCACTCTTCTGATACTCTAGTCCACGCAGTGTTGGAGATTAGTAACGCCAATCTACCCACACTCTAGACTCGGTACGGTAGGCTACGGTAGCCTCCAAGATTGACGTTATTGATCCGAGATAATAATACTTGGAAGTACTCACTACTGTGTCGATTCGTGCAGATGGTAGATGAGTTTGTGCTGTTTGTAGAAATTTTTGACGTTCTGATCGGCCCAGAGCGATTTGAGAGCGGTGGCGGTCTGAACATATTTTATTTATTAGATGATTTTTATTTTGTTCACATTTTTTTTTTACAAATTCTTGCAAAACAAATCTCAATTTTGTATTTTTTTTATGAAAAGAAGAGATCATAGTTCGGTTTTCGCTCGACTTTTCTGCCGCAGATGAAACTTATCAGATCCTACAGAAGATAAATTGCGCAATAAATTAGGGTGTCGCTAGAAAGTTCCCTAGATCGGTTAGAAGCTTTTATTACAGCGTTTTTCTCGGAGTTTTTCAGATTTGGTTTCAGGTTCTGTGAAATAAGCACGTGTAAAAAGGAGATAAACAAGTCTAGACTGGAAAGGCATGATGAAATCGAAGTCATTACGAACAATATGACTTTGCAGTCTTTCATTTTACTGTTTCCATAAGATTGTCACGCCTGAACTTCAGGCCTTACGATGCGAGAGATATGCAAGAATCGATTCGTGAAACCCCTTTTCGGGTATGTTTCAGCTGCTCTTCATATTTCGTTCTGAACCATTGAATTCAGTTTTAGTGGGACCTTCTAGTCGAAACAATCAATAATTCTTTTTCGAGATACTGTTTCGCCCCGAAATTTTGTAGTAATTATGAAGTTCGTGCGAATTTGTGTACAGCGCGACGGAACCTTGCAATTTACCGCCGTTGCCTCGGGTAACCGAGAAAAGTGAACAGTGGTGCTCTGCTATCTCAATTCTGCACGCTACTAGCCTCTCTGACCGAAGAGAGAGTGTGCGATGTGAGGATAGTCGACTGCCGATTTGTCATCACTAATCAGCAGGTGAGACTCGAGTCACGGGACTGGGAAGGGAATAGAAGCAGAGAACACCCTCTTCACTTTGCCTGATCTCTCATCATTCCGTGATCGGGTAGGGGGTAAACATTCTCCTGCAGTGCTCTCAGATAGGAAAGAAAGCCACGGTAGAGTATAGTTTGTGAGAAGAGGAAAGGCAGATGGAAGGTGTCATTTGGACCAGCGAAACATGACTTTTCGTTGGGAATCCGAGCCTAATTCGAGCACAGATCTTAGACATTTTTGCATGAACTGTAATATCTGATAATTAGAGATGCTTGGTCGCTTGGCTAATTATTAAGGCTTGTAAAATGAAGCGATAAGGATAATTGAAGATAATAATAATAAGGAAAAATCAGGAGACGACATTCACTTGTTCATCAGTGATCATTTGCAGCGAATAGCGGAACCAAAATGGCGTGATTTTCCGTGTTTATAGCTGTTAAAACAAGGGAAAAAATATTTAAATAAATATATAAATGCAAACCGGTTTCGAGAATGGCTCGTGTTCCTTCGCTTGCTTCAGAATCTCCTTGAGCACATCGACGTCTTGCTGAAATTAATTTCAATTAATTAATGTTTAATTAAATTATTTATTTTCGCTGCTATTATAATGACTCACTGGTGAACGAACTCAAGAGTATTTCACCATGACCTTCATTTCATGGCTCGACAATCCATTAGGTTTCACATATGATTATTTTTGGAGTCTGCACCATGGAAACCAGAGCTAGGATTGTTGTCAATTTTTTTTTAAATCAGCTGAGACTCGTTTTCTCTTTTTCGAAAGGATAGTTATATCGACATAAAACAAAAATTAATTTTGAAATATTTTAGGCAAAAATCTTCCCACCTTCCTCTCCTCCTTCTCGAACGGATAATTGTTCTCCGCCATATACTTGGCAATCTCCACTATAGCGTTTATGGTGTTGTTGAAGACTACGGACTTCTGCTGGGCCAGCTCCTCCTCCGAATACTTCTTGTGATGTAACCTTTAATTAATTAATTTTAATAGATTAATTGAATAATTTTTTGCGCACAAGAAAGAGCTACCGAAGTGCTATGTTTGAGGATTTATAAATTATGAAAAATAATTAATTTAAAATAGGATTCGGTAGCTCTTTGTCGCGCATATATTTAATTATTTTATTGAATAAAAAAATGTATTTATAAAAATAAATTAAATGTACCTCATCTGCTTGAGGATCGTGCTCTTGCCGCATTCTCCCGCGCCTAAAAATAATTATTTTCGAAATTATTTTTGTATTTTCCCGCCCCCGAATTTCCCACGATCCTTGCTACAATTTCGCTTAAACGGGCTACTAGAGTTGAGCACGCTATTTTGATAATGAAAACGTGGGAAAATAGTTTTTTATTTATTAATACTCGGATTGGAACTGTTTATCACCGGTTTTGTAGTGTTCTAATGAGTTTCCATATTTACCCCCAGGGGTTAGTCATCTCATTTACTCTTTTCATATCAGAACTCGTGTGAGATTTCCATCAAATCAATACCCCTAATTTCGTTCCAATTCAAATTCGTACGTTCGAAATTCGAATGTCTAATTCCCCTCATTCGAAAAGTGCAAGCATTCTAAGAGATCAGCACCACATTGTTATTCGGAGAAATTATTGGTCTATTCCTTGTTGCTAAGAACAGAAGGTGAAAAAACAGTTAGTCGTTACTATATTTTTGATTTATACGGGAAATTGTGGAAAAGTGCATCCGTTCTCGTCGGATAACGAAGGCTATTTTTTCTCGACACGAGTCGTATTTTCCCTTCTCTCACAAAACAGCCGGCGTTGACTAACAAACGACGAAGGAACATCAAGTACATCCCCACTTCTACTGCCTCGAATTCTGAGAGCCAGGATTTGCCCAGAACCGGAAATTAACCTCCGGCTTTCGATTTGTAGCATGCAACCTGTAGAACCAAAGATCCAGCCCAGTAAGCCAGTCCGAAATTCGGAAAAATCAGTTCAAAAACTAGAAAATCCCGTCCAAAAATTAGCAAATCCAATCCAAAGATTTCGAAATTCAGTACAACAATCAGCCCAAATGCCCACCCAGCAGCAGCAGCTTGATCGTCTTGTTGCTCTCGGATTTGTCGGCGGCGATCGCCTTGTCGATCTCCTTGTTCTTCGCGGCATCCGCCTGAATATCAGGGGGCTACCGTAACCCGGATACCATATCCTTAAGATTTTCGATTTTCCGGAGCTACAGTAATCCTCGGATAATGACAAGCACTTCCGTAACTAAGGAATTATCCATTGGTAAGATTGGCGTTTGTCTAGTTTTCTCTAAATTATCGAAAGCTACTGACATTCGCAGATTTGTAACTAAAAATCAATCATAGTCCGAAGATGATCGATGGTTAACAAACTATGATAATTTTTCAATTATTGATCGGCAGATCCATCGTACCTTTTCCTCCGTGCTCGAGCACAGTCCCATGGAGCGCAGCAGGGTTACGGTAGTTCGAGCGGTCGGTTAGACCTCTAACTGAGAGGAGAGGGAGACGACGACTCACGAAAATCGATTGCTCACTCGCTATCGCTTGCGCTACACTGCAAATTGCGGGTGTTGATGGCTTGGCAAACTTTGGTGAGTAGAAAACCCAGAAACACGGCGTTATACGAAGCGAGTATGGGAGAGAAATGACAAGAAAGGACGCTAAATTGAGAGAGTCAGAGAGAGAGGTTTCGCGACGAAAGTTACTTTTGGTCTTTTGCCAAGAACACCGTGCACCATACATCCGAGCTGGTTTGAACGAATAGCAGGCGTGCACTAATGTTATCGATTCGCATAGCATCGCTCTCTAGTCTGCTCATCCTCGCATTTCTCTGACCGTCGAGATAGTGTTCAGAAGGGAGAGAGCTAATATTCGATTCGGCAGCATATTGCGCGAAATAGAGAAAAGTTGAGAAACGTATTCTTCCCAAGGGTGACTGGACGAGCGAAAAACAAACGCTGTGAAATGAGCAGAAATCGCGTGAGGATCGATGAACATAGGTAATTGGGGTTATGGTGGTGTAAAGGAGAAGAAGGGATGACAAATGTGCACCCGACGTGTTCGGAAGCGTATCTAGAAGTCAGAAGAATATGAGAGAGGTAGGGATGTCGATTCGAAACCGGGCCCTCCTCAGTTCACCTGCTCTCTCGTTTCGTCTGACCGGCGAGATAGCATGTAAATTGAGGAGAGTCGGATGTCGTCTTGTCATCACTAATGACACGACCATTGCGAGAATTACGGAGGCGTAAAGGAGACAAGATTCTCTCGAACATTAGCAGTATCTGATAATAGAGACGCACACTTTTCCTAATTAAGGCTGTCAGCGTGAATTCTCTCTATTCTGCACACTCCATAATCACAAGACAAGGTGTTAATCAAGCACTAATCATGATGATAAATCCGACTCTCCTCATTTCGCGTGCTCTCTCGTTTCTCTGATCGACGAGAGAGCATGTGAAATGAGGAGGGTCTGTCATCGTCATTAGGCAAGCTGTGAAAAGGGTAGACGGAAATGTCATCGGATAACAAGAAGAGAAGAAGAGATTACTCATGCGATCGATGATGGGAAAGCGTCAGACTGATAGGAAAAACTATAAAAGCAAAAAATTCAAACCCATCCATCCCCAACTGGCGTGAAACACCTGACATGGTAGATGTATGTATGCATATGATAGGAAAGCATCTGATTATGTCGGCTTCCAGTTAAAGTTGTCAAAACAATATCAAAACATATTTCTTTTCGAAAAACTCAATATCACGATTACAATAACGCCACCTAATACCGATGCCTTGGGTCGAGAGAAACAATGAAAAGAAGTATCTGAAAGTAGGATGACATCCCTCCTTTCAGGGCACACAAGGATGTGCTTATCTTCTGCTCGACTCAAAGTCGAAATCACAAGAGGCAACCCCCTAATTGGCGAATGGATCAGGGAAGTCAAGATGAGTGATGGTGAGGATGTAAGTAGGGATATACTCTCTCCATTCGGCACACTATTTCTCCGGTCAGACAGATGAGGGAGCATGGAGAATAGGGAGAGCAGCAAAATCATCGGAAGCGAACAAGGTGCAATCAGAAAGAGAGCAGTGAAGTCGCAAACGTAAATTGAGTAGTTCTGCTCGATTTCACATCACTACTACCGAGTCAAAACAGATGGAAATTAAAGCGCATGTGGTTTCAAAACTGACGAATAGCCGTGATCTTACACGGAAGTATTGTAACTAGTGTTGTCAAACCGGAACCGGACTCTCCTTTTTTCGCGTACTCTCTCATTTCTCTGACCGGCGAGAGAGATTGCGAAATCGAGAGAATAGTTTCCGATTTGTCATCACTAATTGTCACTTCTACTCTCTCCAATCTGCACACTCCAAGTAGCCTGTCGAATAGAGAGAGGTCTCTGTGATTCGATTTCTGACGCAGACTTCGGGATTGGAAGGAATTTCCCACGAACGTTCGCAGAGTTTTGATTGCGCGACTGAAGAAACGCCGTGGGAGAGAGGGGAGGGTGGGATTAGAGAGGAAATCGATATGCCTAGTCGTTTAAAGTATGTAGGGACCCGATCTTACAAGGGAATGACACATCCCCATTTTCACGTAAATTTAGATTGTAGAATAACTGGGCAACACTGAAATCGATATGGACATAGTCACAAAAAAGTTTCCTGATGCAGATGTACATGAAAAATGTGCATGACTGATAGGGATGTAATTTCGGCTCTCTCCAATCTACACACTCTTTCGTTTCTCTGACGGGAGAGATAGTGTGCAGAATGGAGAGAGCCAAACCGAAATTACATCAAACGCGTCTCATGCTGAGTATTTTCAGGTATGAGTGAGCCAAGCTGCGAAGCGAAGAGAAAATCGATACAGCCATGGTCAGAGAAGTTGTTTTTGATGTAGACATTCCCTCGGACTGACTACACATGGTTAGAAAGAGATGTTATCGTATAAAAAAACCTGACAAAATGTATTTTTCCTGATAGTACCAAGTCTATTAATGGATAGGATACATGGAGAGGTTCAGGTGTTTCACGAGAGTACGTGAGAGACGAGACAAAATCAGAACTACGTAAATATGGTAAGAATAACACGGATACGGAAACTACCACACAATAAGAATGTAATTGCGGATTGGCTCCCTCCGTTCTGCACACTATCTCGCAAGTCACAGAAACGAAAGAGTGCGCTGAATGAAGAGAGTCGAAAACCGAAACGACGGTACTACCACACAACCTCACCCATCCAAGCTAGATAGAACTTCTAAAATATCACCTATTATACCCTGTACTCACTTCCCATAATCAATAAGGAATATGAATGCTAATACGGTCAGAAAAGACCTGTTATTGTTGAAGAATGTCTGGAAAATCGATACACTCTGCGATCAAAACAACATTGTATTCGCATGGGGTGTGTGAGCGCTTTCAGATGTATGGCAGAGAACGCGAGAGTACGGTAATCGATACAACATCTAGTTAGAGAGTTGTTATTGCAGACATCTCTAACCAAAATAAATATTACTCATCATACCGAATCTATTAACAGATACGATAAGTTTCAATAGTGATGGTCTTTCGGTTCTCTGCTCTCTCCATTCTACACGCTCTCTTGTCTGTCTGACGGCGGTGTATCATTTTAGAACTCTCATTTTAGAACTGGTCGTTTTAGAACTCGACCAAATTGCATTAACTTTATTGCTTTAAGGCTTTATGATGGTCCAAAAGTACGCCAGTGTGATCCTAAGGCATAACGAAGGACTTTAAGAACTTTATGTTCTATCTTAAGGACATTAAATCAGGATTAAGGTGACTTGACCAGTTCTAAAATGACACACCCTCTGTCTGACCTGCTAGGGATTGTGCTGAATCGTGAGAGAGAGCCCGAATCGAAACGGCATCCCTAACTTTCAAGTTTTCAGCGAACACGACTATTAGCGAGAGCGAGATAGCTACTAGGAATGGTTAGAGGCGTTGTTATTGGTGTAGGTTTGCAACCTGAGTAATTTTAGCTCGACTATATTGGGTGGACTTTGCGATGAATTTGAGTCTTTTTGCGAGCTGGTATTGACAATAATCTCATATTGTGAGACGAGAGTAATATAGCAACTTCGATGTATGGATAGAGGCGTTGTTATTGATGAGAAATACCCTCGTGGTTCTGAGAGAAAAGCTATTGATTGCCTCAGATCACTAGAGAACAGTAGTGACTAGCGATGACAAAACGGACTCGGCAAGCCGGCTTCGCCGTTGAAAAAGCCGGCTTCAAGCCGGCCCAAGCCGTTTTGTCATCACTACTAGTGACGCCACACTCTCTCCATTCTGCACACTCCCTCGCCGGTCAGAGATGCGACAGAGTGTGCAGAATGGAGAGAGCCAAAACCTAAGATTATCATTAGAATACAGTAGTGCTGCCTTATCCATGCTAATCTTCAATGAGCAACAATATCAAGGGATTGCAAGTTAGAGGCTACAATTTCGCATGGGGAGAGCGAAAACAGGTGAGATAACGAAAGAAAAGCGAAATACTGAATAATATAATGAAAAAAATAATATAATAATACTACAATAATATGAATAAAATACTTCTAATGAGAGAAAATACGAGAAAGCTAGCAGAACGAAGACCTTCAGCCCTACTACTTTTCGCCACTTGTCTCGGTGGTTAGGAAAACTAAAGAGTGTGCAGAAAGGAGAGAGCTGATGCTATCATGATAAACTTTCACGCAAAAAACGAGTCCAACTATCCAGCCCAAAAGTGCAAACATGCGTTGCAGCGCGACTCATCCCAACCTCGATGGGATTGATCTTCTGACGCGTTGGCCTGGACTTCCGGTGTGGGCGGGGGATGGATTTCACGAGGCCAAGGCCTAGCCCTAGGCCAGATTCTAATTAAGCCCATCGGCAAACAAAGGAGCGCAGAGCCACATGAGCTTTTGCAGTAGTGATGTATTCCAGGACCCGAGCTCTCTCCATTCTGCGCACTCCATCGTCGGTCAGAGACGGAGAGAGAGAGGGCGGAATGGAGAGAGCAGGAAGCGCGAAGACATCATCAAAAGGAGCAAAGAAAAGCACAAAATTGAAGCGAATATATCGCAGCTAACTGCACAAAAAAACAGAAGTACGCAAAACTCTTGGGAAATCAGAAAAGCTCTCGTCATTTCTCGTAAAATCAAAAGAAAAATCCGAAATGGCCTCTCTACTTCAAAGAAAAAACTTCCGAACACGGCAGATAAGCATGAATTCTGTGACTATTCCCAGAGAATGGGGGGCTAGTGATGACAAATCGGCAATCTTCTTTTCGCTTGCTCTCTCGCCGGTCAGAGAAACGAGAGCGAAAGGGAAATGAGGAGAGTATGATGCCGATTTATCACCACTAATGGGGGCCCTTTGACTGGTGCCAGATGATCTTCCAGGACCCCAGCTCTCTCCATTTTGCACACTCTGTCAGAGACGAAGAGATTGGGCGACGGAGAGACTTTCTGAGCTGAAGATTTGAAGGAGAGTGTGGGAAGGAAAGAGTCTTCTAGATACATCAGCATCTGGTTTCAATAGAGGAATCAGTCAAGAGAACTCCGTTCTCAAACCTTCAAGTCGATCTGAAGTCAGGCCCAAAAGTTCAGTCCAAAAGCACCTGACGTGTTGAGATTCTGTTCAGAACTTGATAAGCGTATCTAACAAGTCTGAAGAACATGAGAGAAGTAGAGTGAATCTCTCAGAAATCGATGCGAATCGTCTCCCAGCTGAACAAGGAATATGAAATAAAATAATAAAATAATAAAATAAAATAATAGAATAAGAAAAAAAAAGAAAAAAGGACGAAGGAATAAGAAAAGGCCATTGCAGTTAGGTTTCCACTAACGAACTCCGATTACGGAGCTTGCGGAAATTCAAGCGACATTGGTCACCGTTCGGAAAGCGCGTAATCTACGAAGTGGGGATGTCTTTTAGTCGAGGGCTCTTTCCATTCTGCACACCCCTACCGGCTAAAGACTCTACTAACTGGCCGCAGCCGAAACCTTGAATTGAAGTAAGAAGAGCAATTGAAAAGTAGTGCGCCACTCTCAAAAATCGATACGAATCTGTCAGTCAAGGGAAATCCGTTCCAAAAAAGAGAGAAATCCATTCCAAAAGATGTGTAAGTACATGGGAGAGTCAAACTCAATTTAGTAATGCCTATCATATTCGGAAACGCGCCAAACAAGAGTTTCGGAAAATAAGAGAGAATCTCTCAGCAATCGATGGGAACGCTTGACAAGCTAGGGAGGGGGGATTGAGAGGAGAGAGTAAATGTCATCGGCGGTTTCGCTAAAGGTCGCGAAGCTTGATTGGGACGATGCACTTTCCAGTGTTCGACATTTCACAATAGGCACAAAATGGCTCTCTCCATTCTGCACACTGTCTCGCTGGTCGGAGAAACAATAGAGTGTGTTGAATGGAGAGAGCCGAGAACTTCATCACTACTGTACGGTAATTATGAGAGACTTACAGGCACAAAAAATGAATAAAGTTCGTGGCAAGTTCAGTCACATGTACTTCTAAGCATCTATGGGCGAGAAAACTAATTGTAATTTTGCATGCATTATCATAAAGTCGTGCGACACTACATGCCACTGAGAATTCTAGAACCCGAGAAATTGCGGCTGCTAACTACTTAGTACGCAGAATCTCGGAATATTGCCCTAAACTCGGTTGATAATGGGAAGATCTCGAGAGACAAAGGACAAGAGGGTCATGAGGGGAGGACATGATGATAAGTGGATGGAGAATTGATGAATGAATGAATTGAATTGAGGACGTCTCGTGATGTCTGGTTGAGCTCACTTGAAAAAATTTGTATAGTTTGAATGAACAGAATCAGTAATGCCGAATAAGCGAATTAGGCTATCATTAGGCTACACGCAGCATAACTTCCGCGATTCCGGCATCATTGCGCAACGATCGTAGCACATGACGCTACTTGGAATCTTTAAGAATAATATGGAAGAGAACGTGTCAATAACGCCTAATGCGTGAGAATCGACCCTTATCCAACTCAGCGAATCTCGATGAACCTCGCAATTCTCAGTATTTGAGCACCTGAGATGTGAGATGATCTCGAGAGGCAACGACCTTTCCAGATAAGAAATCGGAAAAGTGAAGTCAACACGCGATCACGAGGATCATTCGGACTAGAGTTGCCAAATCGGGACTCGACTCTCCTCAATTCGCGTGCTTTCTCGTTTCTCTGACCGGCGAGATATCGTGCGGAATGAGGAGAGTCATTCGGCATCACTAATTCAGGCTAGTGTTGCCGGATAGAATCGTCTATGGTCAGAGAAAAGAGAGAGAGAGTGTGCTGAATGGAGAGAGACACTCTGGAGAAACTACGGAGATGTTCTTAACATCGAGCCTCTGCACAAAAAATGCCCAGCGATTTCATCGACTTAGCGTGCATTCTATCGATGACAAGTCGGCTTCGGCTCTTCTCAACCTGCGTGATCTCTCGTACGACGAGAGATCACTCAAACTGAGGAGAGTCGGTGCCGATTTGTCATCACTAATGCATTCGCAAGATTTGGAAGCATGAAAAAGACTCAGTAATACTAAGTTAGTATCTACTAGTGGGTCTTTCCATTCTTCCGACTTTCTGATTGAGCGTCGAAACAGTGTGCTGAATGGATAGAGCTAATAATAGATTGCACAGGATGATTCCTCACTGCTAAATGACCCGCAAAGTCTTCAAGTTTAATGAAAGAAGAATTGTTTGAGGAAAGGTCTTCATTAGTGGGCTTGCACTTTGCCACAATCTCACCTCGAGATTCGGAAAATCGAGAGCTGAGGAGGAAAAGTAAAGCAGCATTGAGCAATGCTTCAATGAGAGCAACAATACAAAAGGATTGCAAGGTAGCAATGCCAAATCAAAAACGACTCTCCTCAATTCGCCTGCTCTCTCGTCGGTCAGAGAGACGAGAGAGCGTACGGGGTCATACCCAAAACCTTCCCCCCTCGTAAAGAGGCATGCCCAAAACCTCCCCGGAAAGCATGCCCGAAACCTCCCCTACTCGAAACCTCCCCCCCCATGCCCAAAACCTCCTCCTTGCTAGAAACCTCCCCTACCCAAAACCTCCCCCCCTCCTGACCATACCAGAAACCTCCACCCCCCCCCCCCTCTCCGTCTAATATTTTCTCAGTTGAGTTGTATGATATCACTAAGCAGATACAGTATCTCAGGCATCTCTTGGTGTTTCGTAAGCTAATCTGATAGATTTTGGCATCTAGTTTGTGTGAAATTTGATCCTGGAAAAAATGGAAGAACCCTTCAAAAATTAGTGAGATTCTCTGAAAAAAATCTCAGAATCGAATCAGACCAATTTTAGAATCTAATAATCATAGAGGAATTTAGTATTTTATCTGAATGCAATTGGAATATAATCAGAGAAAATTCAGAATCTATCGAAAATTGTGATCATTTAGTAGACGTTCCATGACATTCTGCACCTACCCAACGGATGCAGAATATCATGGAACGTCTACTAAATGATCACAATTTTCGATAGATTCTGAATTTTCTCTGATTATATTCCAATTGCATTCAGATAAAATACTAAATTCCTCTTTGATTATTAGATTCTAAGTTGGTCTGATTCGATTTTGAGATTTTTTTCAGAGAATCTCACTAATTTTTGAAGAGTTCTTCCATTTTTTTCCAGGATCAAATTTCACACAAACTAGATGCCAAAATCTATCAGATTAGCTTACGAAACACCAAGAGATGCCTGAGATACTGTATCTGCTTAGTGATATCATACAACTCAACTGAGAAAATATTAGACGGAGAGGGGGGGGGGAGGTTTCTGGCATGGTCAGGAGGGGGGGGGGAGGTTTTGGGTAGGGGAGGTTTCTGGCAGGTTGGAGGTTTTGGGCATGGGGGGGAGGTTTCGGGCATGCTTTCCGGGGAGGTTTTGGGCATACCTCTTTACGAGGGGGGAGGTTTTGGGTATGACCCAGCGTACGGAATGAGGAGAGTCGCTATACAATGCTGCGAAATTGTAGCGACTACATTGCCGTCTCTGGGTATTGTAGTTTTCGCTCAATGCTGCTTTGATTTTCCTCCTCAGCACAGCGTTTCGAGAGAGGACGAGAGTTAGAGAAGCAGAGAAAAACTAGAGATGAGGCAAAAGTGAGAGAGTTACGCGAGCCGCGACGCGTTGCTACTTTGGCTCCGCTCGCTCTTTTGATGTGCAATCTTCCTTTTCCGTTCAAGACCCTATGTCCAATCTAGTCATACTGCTGAAACGTTGTGCTCAGCTCTCGATTTGTATGGGTGGGGCGAGAACTAGTGCGCTAACGATAGAAAAGAAGACAAAAAATCGGAAATCGACGACTTTAACAACCCTATTAATGATCGGTGAAATGATATCCGATGGAACATGTCTCTCCTACCAGAATAGGAACCGGCCCAGATTGCAACCGCGCAGATTTTAATGAGATGTGAAGAATGGATATCTAGATAGCAGAGAAGAGAACGCAATCACAGAATTGTCTGCGCCAGAAACCTAAGAAGTGCCATAGAATACCCTCAACGGTTGGAGAATAGAAATAGAATGGGAATGAGGAAGCTTACCTCTCCACTCGGTTTTCTCGCACGGATCGATATCTGCTCTATGCTTCCGCATTTCTCGATAACACAATTACAACGTCACGTCTTGCGCGCGAAAAACAGACAGTCCTAAGCGATAAATCTCGGGAAATCGTAATTCCCCACTGCGAACGGTTGTCTCTAGGAATATTGGCTCGGCTCTCTCGATTTAGCACACTATCTCGTCGGTCAGAGCAACCAGAGAGTGTGCAGAATGGAGAGAGAGAGAGAGAGAGATGAGAACTCAAAGCTCCCACGTATTCTACTCGTGTGAAGGGAGAGAGGTGAAGAGAAGAACTGATTAGAGGGAATGTGTGAAGATCTATGCTAGAGATCCCACGACTTTTTATTGAAACGCGATCTTAGTTGACAGTAGGGATGTAATTTCGGTGCTGGCTCTCTCCATTCTGCACACTATCTCGCTGGTCAGAGAAGAGAGAGAGAGTGTGCAGATTGGAGAGAGTCGAAAACCGAACAGACATCAAGAGAACCCTAATGATGACTTGAAAGAAAGATAAAACGGGATCATTCCATAGCATCAAACATCGCTTACTCCCTATTAATAATTCTTGAAAAATAACCCCAGAAATTAGGCAGATGCCACTTCTGATTCGGAAGATCTCGTACACCTTATAGAAAGGCAAGACTACAAAATCCATCCAACTATTGTAAGAAAATAAACCGTTCCACGAGTAACAGTACTACCTGTAGAATCGATTTTTTAATTACGAGGTTTATGGTTTCGGCTTTGATCTTATTCACTGCATATTTTGACAATGAACATTCAGGAGAAAGGCAGAAAAATTAGGAAAATTCGATAAAGCTGGAGCTGTTTATTTGTTCCGAATTTGTAACGATAGTACACTAAACACCGTATTACCGTTGCTGAGTATTTGAATCTTACAATACTATGCAATTACATTGTTTGGACGTCTGGTGTTCTCAAATACGCGAAATCTATGATTATGTTGAAAAGGCGATAAAAAGCATCACATATCGTTCGTTTTTACTGGAATTTTCCAGAACGGTTGCGCATACGTATCTAGAATAGGTAGAGGCGACTAACAAGATGATTTCCAGAGACAGGATAACAAATAAATTCGACGAATCTAGTACATCAGCCACAGACTTCAGAATGAAAAAAAACATGGAAGAAATAGACTAATCTAACAGGGTGCACGCTTGCCTCTGCAAATCTGATACTATGCACCTAAGAATATATAGCTCACAGAATATAGAGCTCAATATAGATCTAAGAATATAGAGCTAGCTTGTCAGCTTGCAAACAGCTCTCTCCCTTCTGCACACTTTCTCATTCCTCAGATCGGAAAAAATGTAGCATAGAGATAGCAGGAGGCTCTAAAATCTGGCACATCAGAAAGAAAACATAGTGTTATCGCTTCCTGATGTCAAAGCGAACGGCTACGCCTCCTACGAATCAGCGACCCGGTTGTAGAAGATTCAAATAGTGACGGCAAATCCGACTCTCCTGAATTCTCGTACTATCACGCCGGTCAGAGGGTGATGGGACGTTTAGGAACTCGCGTTTAGGAACTCTCAATCGGTGACGTTTAGGAACTCGCGTTTAGGAACTCTCAATCGGTGACGTTTAGGAACCCTTTCAAAAGGTCGGGAATACGGTTTAGAACTATCATTTGAATATCAATGGATGTTTTGAGTTTTAAAACGTCTCCTGTATTCAAATGAGGGTTCTAAACCGTCTTTCCGTCGTCTTAAACCGTCTTGAAAAGGTTCCTAAACGTCACCAATTGAGAGTTCCTAAACGCGAGTTCCTAAACGTCCTATCACCGGTCAGAGAAACGAGAGAACACGCAAATGGAGAGAGTCGCATGCCGGTTAGTCAACATTATTGTAGACGATTCTCGGAATCACCTGCTCTAGGATATGTCGGAGAAGAATCAGAGACCGCGTATTTTCCTATCGGCAAGCCGGATTACATTATCGATTGTTGCGGTATTTATTGGGGTCTCTCGTTTCTCTAACTGACGAGAGAGCGTGCGAATTGAGGAGTGTCGGATGACGATTTGTCATCACTCGAAATCATCGAAGACCGAGAATTTCCCATAATTTTCCGAGAATAATAGCAGCTCTGAGGCGACAAAGCATAAGAAAGGGTGTAAGACGGCTTCAATATTCGCATAAACACGCCGCCAAGGGCACAATTATCGATCGTTCGTAGTCTAGGGGAGGGGGGAAGATAGGAGATACGGGAACTTGACTGAGTTACCGGGAAGAAATGTTGCCGTGCCGAATAGTCGCGCTCCCTCGTTTCTCTGAAAGGCGAGATAGTGTGCGCAATGGAGAGCGCGCTACCGGGTAGGTATCGCCGGCTATTGCTCTCTCCATTCTGCACACCATTCCGCCGGTCAGAGAAACGAGAGAGTGTGCAGAATGGAGAGAGCAAGAAGGCAACACTATCGCCAATTAACACCTGGTATCAGTGGAATGGAGGAGAAGGAGGAGGAGAAGGGACACGTACGAGTCATTTGATTGAAATGTAGCGGAGCCAATCGCAAACTAATCAAAGGAAATTCTGTGCGAAAAAAAAATGTTCGCGAATATGTTTCACAGCAAACATTTCAACTGCGACACCGGTCCGAGCTTCGATTACGGAATGCTGGCCCAAAAAATATTATAAAAGATTCTCGTCGATTTCAACCGGCCGAAGACCCTCCTCAATTAGCACGGCTCTCTCGAAGGTCAGTGAAAGCAGAGATCACACGAATTGAGGAGAGTCGGGGCCCGATTTTTGTGCCATCGCTAGTCCCTTCTTCAGACCGGATTGTAGCAGTGTAAGGCGATCGCCGTGAGACCCGGCGAAAGTAGAGATGGCGAATCGGAACCCAGACTCTCTTCATTTCGCAAACTCTCTCATTTCTACGACCGACGAGAGAGCACACTAAATAAGGATAGTCGTTTCCGTTTAGCCCTCACTAGACGAAAGAAAAAAAATTGATGGAATAAGAAAAGTAGGAAAAAATGGCGAGGATACAATGCGAGAGGCTCTGCAGAGCAGTGTTACGATCAGCTGCTCTCTCCATTTAGCACACTCTCTCGGGCTGCTCTGACAGGCGAGAGAGCGCGCGAATTGAGGAGAATTGTGGCATTTTTTCCATCACTACAATGTTAGGTTCCGCAGGGTCTCACGCAGTTTTTTGTTATCAAGCAACCTATACTAGACCGAATACTCTCTCCATTCTGCACACTCTCTAACATCGGCGAGATAGTGTGCTGAAGGGAGAGGGCGCATGCAGGATACAAAACCAGTTACTGCACGCTCACGCGGGTTTTGTTGCTCTGAGGTTTTGTAGAGCTTTCCCTACAACGAGAGACTGGCACAACGCACAACTTGCGATATGTGTCGAGAAAAATAGTGTGGCTCTTATTTTTTGAAATACGAGTAAACGAGCAAAAGAAGCGGATGCGTTATCCACCCAAGCTATGACAAGGTAGCTGTCATCACATAGATAAATACGGAACAAACAAGAGCAGAATCAGATATTTTTATATCGATGCGGCTAGTTATGCCGCTCGCCTTATTCCTAGTATGGGAATATGTGTGCTAGGTTTCGGGCTCTCTCCATTCTGCACACTCTATATTATGTCAGACCGGCATTCCGGAAAGGCATCTATCGAATAATCGCCGAGATTTCTCACGGAGCTGTGTAGTGTTCAGAGATAGTCGAGAAGATAAAGTCAAGGACTCATTCAGAGTGAAGATGAAAGCGCATCCATGAAATAATTGACTAACCAGAGGCTAGAGTTCGAAATACGGGAAATCGTCTCTTCATTTCACACGCTCTCTAGACCGGTTGAGTGGCGAGAGAGTATGTGAAATGAAGAGACGATTTCCCGTATTTCGAACTCTACCAGAGGCATACTTCAGAGCTACTAAGCTTGAGTAAACATACTAACATCTAATTTCTCTAGGAGGACTCATACTAATTCTTTGGGCAACAAAACACCTTTCTGATCTACCGATCTACAATTTGGACTGATTGCATGTATGTTTTCGTTCTTCAAAATATCATGAGCGCATGCAAAGTCGAAGGTGCCACATCGCTGCGCATATTTTGTAGTGAGGAACGGGAATACGGTAGTGCTGCCGAATCGAATACTAGCCCTCTCCATTCTGCACACTCTTGGCAGACGGAGAGAAACATCATCAAAATGAGTGTGCAAAATGGAGAGCACTCCTATTAGTTTCGGCAACATTACTGGAGATGGTGAAAAGGTATGGAAAAGATCGATAAAGTATGCCGAGAGGTGATTTAATTCACAGAATCAGTCTAGAATCAATCTAATCTAGCCGTCAAAATACCCTAGACTCTCTCTCGGCGCAGACTTCACAATTACAAGGCGCCTACAATACGTATTTATGCTCTTAGTCGTTCTCTCCATTCTGCACACTCTATCGACGGTGAGGGAGTGTGCAGAATGTAGAAAGCTACTATTCGATTCGGCTACACTATTGCATACCCTCTCATTGATCTCACCCTAGAGAAAGCTCCGAATGAAGAGAGATACGATAACGTCATCAAAACTACTATATGTGTTCAATGAATTGACTCTCTCCAATCTGCACACTCTCTCGCCGGTCAGGTAGATGAGAGTGTGCGAAATCAAGAGACCTTTTCAGAAGTCAAGCTATAGTCATGTAATAAATGAGAGCGAACAGTGATATGAACTGAAAGAAGCGGAAGTTTTATGCCTGCCGAATGGCGCCTCTCTCCAATCTGCACAATCTCTTGTTTCTCTGAAATGCGAGATAATGTGCAGGATGGAGAGAGTTACTATTTCGCAGATATGACGTCACCAAGCACTCATCGTACTCTAATCTGTTCATGGTAAGGAAAATAATGGGTGATGACTAAAGAAATGTCTATAATTACATATCTCTCTGAAAACAAGAGCAAAATACGCGGAAAGTTCCTGATTACAATACAAAGATTTACAGGATGCCAGACTACAGTATTCCAATAGTCTGGATACAGTAATCCAATGACAAGAATACAGTAATCTCAAAGATCTGAGCGAGAATGCATAGTTGTTGTTACCATTGAGCCAGCAGAAGTTCAACTTCCACGGAAAATATGATTGTGCGTTAGTAGAATAGCGAAGATCTCCCATAATAGAAAAATAAGATGAGATTACGGTATAACATCGATCATTGATCTACTCTGGACTGAGCATTTATCCACTTTGGCCTGACCGTTGATTTATGGTGCCTTGCTTTTCTCGCTAAATTGTGTCCTTTCAACACGGGAGAGAGACTCTTTTTTACGCCTTTACGAGTATCGCTCGAGAGTTGCAAGAGGGAATGCTTCGCTAGTGTTTCTCCGAATCGAAGAGCAGCTCTCTCCATTCGGCACACTCCCTTGTCGGTCAGAGAAAAACAGAGTGTACAAACTGGAGAGTGCCACTATTCGCAGCCTTACTGCTTACATCATTAATAATCTTTTGATTTAATCGAACGGAAAAATACTGCATAGGTGAGAAAGCCAAATTGTATCGCAAATTGTATTGTTTTCGTTGCGAATATTAGCTCTCTCCATCCAGCATAAACTCTCTGACGAAGATTGTATGCACGGAATTAGACCTCCGGACGACCGTCGAGAGATTCAGTATCTCGAGAATTAGCAGCTATTGATTTTTTTTCAACCTAATCCCTGAAGCTCATTCCAATCCATTCCAACCCATCCCAAAAAATAACAAGAGGATATACAAAAGGGGAAAGTCACAGGGAAGTAATTAGTGTTACCGAAACGAATACCGCACTCCTCTCCTTTCAGCACATTTCCCAGTGACGATAAAGTGTGCGAAGTAGAGAAAGCTACTATACCATTATCAGGAATTGTAATAAATATGGCAACTTACCATTGGCAAGCCATGTTTGAGAAACGCGAAAGCTACCGAAAACATCGCTATGATCTCGAGCGGTTACGGTACATCATCGACCTTTGATCTACCTTGCGCTGACCATTGATTTGTCTGATTCTCGCCTCATGCCTCTCTCTAGATTGCGGTGTTTCACACGGGCTCCGGAGAGAGACCAAATTAGCTACGTGCTCTAGTCACAAGAATCTGCGGCGTTGCGAAAATGGAAAACGAGCCGGGATATGTTTCATGTTGAGTCAACATTGTTGACACGTTCGGCTGAGATCCTCATCTTTGATCTACCACTCTGCACGATAATGTTGACCGATTGAATACTACTTTCTCCATTCTGCACTCAATCTCGCCTGTCAGAGAAACTATGAGAGTGTGCAGAATGGAGAGAGCGTCTTATTTCATCAGGCAAAACACTACATCTCAATGAAAAATAGCTGCCAATACGTCACATTGCATAGCTATAATAGAAACGAGTCGACAATCACAAGATTTCCAGAAAAATATAGATTGTATCGGGAAAAGGCGCAATCTTCTGCTAGAATTTCCACGAATCGACACCAACCGTAACCACCGGAAGAAGTGAATAGGCTACAGTTTCCCGGTGGCTAGACTATTGAAGTACAAATAACTCCGTAAAACACGCTCCAAATCCCCGACTACAATCACCCTTGCGAAAAGTCCGCGTGCGTCGAGCCGAGAATAATGCAGCAACCATAGTTAGCGGCACACACTACAGTACACCTACCGTAGCCAAATCACTCGATCGATATTCGAAAAGCGACTGAAACATGGAGAAACAGAGCAGATACTAGCGGTGGGTGTGTCCAACAACCACCAATTATCAAGGCTTTGCGATGCTAACGATAGACTGAAAATATCGATCCACCAAACTAGAGTGGAGGGCTACCGTAATCTTCTAATAATATAAACAAGCAAACTAGAATGGAAATTGTAACTCGTCACAAAGTTAGTAATAGCCAACAGGAGATTTTAGTGTTGGAATGAACAACATCAGGACGATCAACTCGAAAGCACGCTCGCGCAAGTCAATGGTAGTTGAAACACGAGACCGCCGTCTAACGTCGAGCAGACCCGACAAGGCGAGAGAAAGGGGAAAACACGTCTCCCCTCACCCTTCCATTCTCAGAGGCGGGTAAGCTGCCTTGGCAACGGGCCGCGTAACCAGCACAGAAAACACCCGCCTTTCCTCCCATGTGGCACAACAACCAGCGTAAAGCACCTTATTTTACATGTTTTATCTCTTCAAAACTCGCATCATAATTTTCTAATAGAGGGGGGCAAACATACAAACTACTGGGGGGAGAAATAACGAGAAGACTACAAACTACAGTCGGAGGATAGATGACGTCATCGACCAGAGCCGCCTTCTCGTCGCTCGCTCGCTCTTCGTCCTACTTACTCCTCTCTGTAGAGATCCTCCACTCCGAACTGCGCGACTCCCTCCTCGAAGGGGATGTTCACGACCTGAAGAGAAAAAATAAAATAAAATAGTCAGTTTGTGATAGAATTACGGTAGGGTGCTGCCATAGAGGTATGGCAGCACCCAGGAGTTTCCTGGCACCTATGAATGGTATTAAAGTAAGCAGACTGCAGTAAGCAGGATTTACACTTTTCAACCCATGGTTTAGTGGTGATAGTGGTTCCGTACCATTTTTTTTTTTTAGTAAACCAAAGTTAAGTTTATTTACGTCTTGCCGTTATTATTCTGTTTAGACATAAGCAAAAGGGAGCGGATCTTGTCCGGATATCCCAAAATGCTTACTATTACGTCCACATCAAAGTTTCAGTTTCACTCGTTTAGATTCCGCAGAACAAATCAAAAGCAATTCGTTAGGCAGATATATTTTTTATATCTATTATTCAAACTGCTGCATGACTTATAAACGATATCGAATGGAGGAAGCGGCTCTAGCACCACAGAGTAATCCTTCACTTCCTTTCATAGAATGAAAGAGACTAGTTTCATTCTGACCTAGCACCCCAAAAAGGAATGTATAGCTTTTAAACAAAATAAAATATCCATTTGTCGGTTAAGTTAGTCAAGATAGTAGTGTTTTAATAATATTAATATAAAAATATAAAATATAGCCGCTTGCCTTCATGAGGTAGCGCATCTCGTCCTTGGCGAGCCACTTCTTCGTCTCGGCATCCTTGGCGGCCTGCAAGGAACAGTAAATATTGCGTTAATATAACTACCAAATAATTTCAAAACTATCGTTAATAGTGTTTATAAAAGTCGCTGAGCGCGGTTAGCACTAGTTGTGACAAAACGGCTTTTCGTGCTGGCTTCAAAACGATATTTTCAACAGTGAAGACGGCTTGGCGAGTCCGTTTTGTCATCACTAGTTAGCACATCAATTACTAAAATAACGGACTCGATCAAGCAGTTTGATCAAAATACCTGGGCAACAGCCTTCTCGTGCTCCCACTCTCTGATGTCGGCGTGGTAATGCTTGATTTGTTGAAGTCTCACGGCTCCTGCAACACGTAATAGTAAGCATTGTGGGGTATACTGACAAGCTCCGCGCCCTTTTGCTAATGTCTAAACAGAATAAGCAGGGTAAGAAGTAAGACTGTTTTATGAAGGAGTTGTGACGTAAGGTTTCATTTCAAGTAATGTTGGCAGTTCGGCCAGCTGCGGAGCCGCATTGCTTCCAAAAAAATCGCAATTTCGAGAGGGCAGGGAAACACGGCGCCGCATTAACACGTCGAACTGCCAACACTAATTTCAACGAGTCAGTTTCACAAATAACGAATATTACAACATACCCCAGACGATGCCGAGACCGAGGGCAGCCCACCGGCCGAAGCGGATAAGGGGAGAGACCTGGATGGGCGCGGGGAGCACGACCGCGTTGGGATGAGGGGGAGCCGACATCCTGCAAATCGATAAATCAAGTAGAACAACGATGAAAATTCAAACACGGGCTACGCTTTAGCGCACAATAAACACGAGGTAGAGACCGTCGCGCAGTGAACAGTGAATGCTGAACTCGACGCGCGTTAATTTGCACTGTTATGGAAGAGGAATAATATCAATAAAATCGATAATTACACGCGAAATCAGGGGCCGACGAGGCAGCCATGTGCGGTGCAAAAATCCACCGTACCACGCGGCGTCGTTGTGAGGTGAATCGAGTTTGAAAAGTCACGGGGACGGCAAATAGTAATGACCACGGGCGCACCGATGCAAATAGTAATGTGCACGGGTGCCGGTGTATTTACCAGCCGGATCTTTCTTCCGGCTCTGTTGTGGACTGACTTTTTAAACTCATTCCTTTTGATCTACCATTGATCCTTTCAAATAATTATTTTACGCTGTTTTATATTTTATTTGTTATCTCGATCGATTCTTATTTCATTCGCGCTTGTACAGGAAAGATCACGCCGTGTTACCAAGCAATTATCGGGTCAAACAGCGTGTCAGAAGGCGCCCCAACTTCGAAGACAAGATTCCTCGCTCACTTCCACTTCCTTCCACAAGTTCGTTTCTTGTTGTATTTTAGCGTTCTGACTCCTCGTAGCCTACATTGAGTTTCTGCATTTTATATTTATCTATTTTATTAGTTTCTGCTCTATTTAGCTTTCAAAGGACCAAATGTATGTAAGTGAGAGACGTGATGTCTTCATTGTAGATATAATAGTGGGGTATTTCAACCATACTTTGCCCTAAAATTACGGCGAGCCTGAAATCAGCGTATTTGCTTTTTTATTGGTCCCATTACCCTCCCTATCTTCTCTTCTATGCCATCATTCAAATGCTACAGTATCCCTACCTACAGTACCCGGGATATTAATAAAATACAGTACCTGATTATTCCAGCTGGGCCTGCTTCTATATGTCTGGAGTGACTTCGACTGAGGGAGAAGCAGGCATCTCCATAGAAAATTCAATTGGAAGCGGCGAGTCGAATTGGTGAGATATATCTATTGTCTCCGCATTTAATTTCTTTACACGCTCTTAAGTGCATGCTTTCCAGCACAGCGGATCGAATTTATTATATATCTATGCTGATCTCTCCCTCGTTGTTCTGACCGGCTAAATAGTGTGCTAATTGGAGAGAGTTGTTCGATCAGAATTAGTGTGCAGAATGCAGAGAGAGCTCGATCCGGAAACACTGCTCATAAATATTACTTTAGAATATTGTTGTTGGATTTTTAAAAAAATAAAAAAAAAGATTTCAATAAACTGATCTTCATGCGAACCAATGTGACGAATCCTGCACATCAGTCTCGAACGATTTATTTTTAATTGTCCATTAAAAATACACTACTCTCCTCTCTCCAGATGACTCTCGATGACGACGTCACTCTGGGGCTCGATCAGAGACGCGCACTGACAAAGGAACGAGGCAGAAGGGTTCGTGAGAGGGGCATTGAGTAGACGTGAAGGGGAATATAATTTTATATTTAAATTGAAAAAATTCTCAAAATCGACTTCGTGGAAAATCTGTTAGTTACATATCACCGGTGAAACCTAGTTAAGCCTTGCGATTTTATTATCTTCGCGAATTAAAAAAAAAACATACACTTGTTAGGTCCAAATTGAGGGGTGAATAATATCGTAAATTTGACGAATTAGATTACACCGTATTCGTCTCAGGAATGTGATGGACGGCTCATGAAGTGTCGCCGTCTCACTGGGTAATTTATCCGGAACGAAAACGACTGTCTCGTCACTCTGGTAAGTGAAATACTGTACCTTATGTCTACTAGTGGCTCTCTCCATTCTGCACACTCTCTAGTTTCTATAACCGCGAGATAGTGTGCAGAATGGAGAGTCTTCTCTAACCGGGGAATATTATTGTACCATCATGAACCGACTGAAGCATACAGTAGACTGGAACGGTTACAGTATCCCATCAAAAGAATCTTGCTATTTATGGCGGACTCATATTTGCTACGGTACCGATATTAGTTTCATTCTTTAAAATTGGCTAATGCTTGAATAATGCTACACCTCGAATTCAGGCGTCAGAAACGCGAGAGAAAATATCGTACGTTAAGTTTAGAGGTGATTTAACTGAAAATATTCAAATATTTGAAATATGAATTGTTAGGTTTCAGTGCGTCATTTAAATTGGAATGATGAATCTCCTCTAATCCGACGGTCGTCCTCGAGATCATCTTGCAAATAAAACTACTGTAGCTTAGTCGAAAATGTGGCCCACGAGTGAGGCATGAAGCTAGATATTTGAACGAAATAACTAACTAGTTTAAGTTTCAAGAGGATGTCGTTCGTGATTTAGCAAAGTGCTCACAACGCTGCACTTATACGTTTCAATACCAGTATAATACACTTTGTCCGAGTCACTCATCGTTTTATTTGAGTCGGTTCGGAAAAGTCCAATAAGTAGAAGTTTTGACGGTGCTCTGTGTATTCCGCTCTCTCCCTCGCTATGCAAAGTGACGAGAGAGTGTGCTGAAAAAAATAGCTCGCATGTGAATTTCATTTCGATTTCTTCTATCACCAGTACTATCGCCCTGTGAGTTAGCGTTCTATCCGCTCCATGACTATCTGAGACATGAATTGGTGTTGATAGAATGTATGGCTGCTTAGAAAAATATTAAAACCGAGTATTATAGCTGGTAATTATATCCAAGCGCGGTAAATTGATTGACCAAGAGCTCTCAGGTTTCATCGATGTCTAAAATCCATAACAATTCTCCTGTTTACGATTGATGTGGGTATATTTTAGAAAAATACAGAAAGTTACTGCACTACGATGTTTATTAGCTAAAGTTGTGCAGAACCCGTTATAGAATTAAATTTATCATTTTATCGTGCTCAATGCGAAGCTGTTGTCGGAAACAATAGTACCCCCATTCTGCCCACTCTCAATACGGTGTGCAAAATTAAAATAGCTAATATTCTATATGTCTACAATAATATCTACTAAAGTATGTTACTGTACTCTCTCCTCTCCAGATGCCTCTCGACGTCACTTTCGGGATCGATCAGACACGCGCACAGAAAGGGAAGAAGGGTGGATAATTTTCCTGTTCGTAGGATTCGAATGTTTTTTTGTTTGTTACAATTGAACCGGGAATCCAGGTGCAGCAGTGCCTGTTAAATTTTTAAAAAAACACTCTTTTTGTTAAGTGGAAGCCACATTGCGCAACGAAAATCTTGGAAAATGTTGCAGTTCGTACCTGGTGAATGTTGGGTGCAATCTGATCTCATAATCTTCAGAACTTTGGGGTGTTCATTTCGAGTGTCCTGGTTGGTTTATTTCACAAAATAAAATCGACGTGAAAGTATCTCTGTTGTAAGCTGAGACTGCTGAATAATAGTGAATAACCATTGCGAGATTCACCAGTTTTTTTTCAGCCCACTGTATCGAAGAAAAAATGGAGAGCCGTTTTTTTTTTAAAGGTTTTGCGAGTAGTAAAAAATGAATCCCATACACGTGGGCACTGTGTGTCCTCAATTATACTGTTTTTGGCTCTCTGAAATTTGACTGTTCAAATCTTATTATGACATCGTGATAATCGGTTGGAGAGAAAGGGATTCATTTTGCAACTCACTTGCCCGGTCGAACAATGAGAAAGTGTACGAAATGGAGAGGCCGTGATCCCTTTTCTTTGAATATGTCGATGATCGGTGGTATGTTTAGATTCTTTCGAGCATCATTGAGTGCTGTTTCTTTTAGGGAGGAGGAATTCGAAGAGGAGCTCTCTCCATTCTGCACACTGTCTAGTGTCCCTGGCCGGAGAGATGGTGTGCAGAATGGAGAGCGCACCATTCGATCCAGCAACACACCAGAATCGCGCGCCGCATTGGATTTTTCGCACCATGATATCGCTCGAACTAGACGCTTTCAGAATCAGCTTGACATCGACAGAAACTACAATGGAGTTACAGGCAGGGTCGTGAATTTTTTCACCCCGTGCATTCAGGTTGCAGCGCTCTGTGAAGACAATTCTGATTCGGGTCTAATAAGTGTTTTACTCATTCTATAGTAGACAAAATAATAATTAGTTTTCTACAGTGCGCGGAACGACCGACGGGAGTCATTCGATGATGCGCTCGAGTGGATCGTCGCGCAAGCCACGTACGGAAAATCGTGAGTCGAACCAGACAGGTTACGGTAACATTATAGGATTACTGTATCTTGGAATTTATCAATAGATAATTTCTGAGGAAAAATTAACTATTTAATGCTCCAGTAGGATGCAATTCGGCGACCAGCTAAGTTCGGATTTCGTGAGTCTTACAATGAACGCTGTCGCAATGTTTTCTCAATCACTCGGCCCTTTGTTTTTCTTTACAAATAAATTAATATTTGTGAGCATCAGACGTCGTTGCTAATCAGCGAAAAGTGATTTTCCGTATCGGGATTATAATAGTGAGAGCAAATAATTTTCACCCACTTTTTTTTGGCCATACCGTTCTGAAAAGCTCGTGAGGCTGAGAGCGCGTGGGAAAAGTTGCAGATGTAGCCACGGAGCGAAGCGGAGTGGCTACATCGCAACTTTTCCGGAGCGCTCGAAGCCTCACGAGCTTTTTGCAACGGTATACGCCCCACTCGCAAGCAAGCGATGTATGGCTTATGTGTAAGGCAGCCAAACGTGGCAAAAAGGGATATGGGTTAATGAAATTTGCCTATGCGCTGGCCATACCGTTGTGAAAAGCTCGTGAGGCTGAGAGCGCGTAGGAAAAATTGCAGATGTAGCCACGGAGCGAAGCGGAGTGGCTACATCGCAACTTTTCCGGAGCGCTCAAAACAAAGAAGCGTTTGCTGATTAACCTCTTTACTCGGCCCGGCTTACTGCGTAGCGGCCTACGGCCGCTAGTTTTTCTGCTTCAGGCTGTGATGAAAAAGGGATTGGCGCATCTTCCATAATCGGCCATCGTAACCCATTCTGCAAAAATCTCTCGAACACTTCAACTGAAATATATTGTGTTGCTGATGTGACTAACCTTTTTTTCTTCAGCTCCTTTTGCTTGATAGTGTTCTACACAACGCGCTGTCCACTATAGATGCCATGACGGCTCTGACTTTCTCCATTTTGCACACTCAGTCGCCGATAAAAATCAATCACAGACATGGCAGAATTAAGAGAACGGGAAACCGAACCGATGTTCCTACTTTCAACTATTGATCTTTTAATTTTTTATCTATTCAAAGTGTGAGCTTACCGGGACGCTCAGAGTTTCGGCGAGTAATGGATATCTCAAAACTGTGCATTATTTTAATGCTTCGTCGATATCTTTGCCAATTAACAAAATCGTCAACCACGAGCATTCTCGCCTTGTGCTTCGGGATTTCACAAAATGTTGTGAATTTGAATTGCCTGCGAATCGAAGTATCAAGGCACTACAAATCAGGTAGATTTAAATTCTGCGAAACATCCAAAATTGTTTCATGCCGGACAATTTGCTCACCCCGGGCATTCATGTTGCAGCGCTTTATGAAAACAACTCTGAAGTATTTCTGATTAGTATTCAATTCTAATCCTATCAAAGACAAAATAATAAATACTTTATCTACAGCGCGTGTAACGACAGACTGGAGTCATTTGATGATGCGCTCGAGAAGATCGTCGTGCAAGTCACTTCCGGGAAATTGTGAGTCGAACAAGACGGTTTACGGTAGTATGATAGGATAATGTAACTTATGAGATTGTAGACAGAATTTCTGCGACGCAAAGAAAATGTTGTACTCGAGTAGGATGAAATTCGGCTTACAATAAACGTTGTCAAAATATTTCTGAATTTTGATGCATTCCGTTCTGCGAAATTTAATTCAATATTTGTAAGCGTCAGCAGTCGCTGTTGATGAGCGAAAAGTTATTTTTGGTACTGGAATTAGAAAATTGAAAACATTTTTTTTTCATCATCTTGGTTTTCTGCTTCAGTATGAGATGAAAATGGGATTTGTGAATCTTCCATAATAGAGTGCGTTTTCCGTTATAGAATATATCTCGGTATCCTTTAAGTAATGAATGTTGGATGCAATCTGATCTCATAATCTTGGGATCTTAAGGGTGTTCAATCTGAGTGGCTTGTTGTTACCGTAAAATAAGATCGAATTGAAAGTCTCTCTGTCAGAAGCTGACTGAAATTTCTTGCTTTCTTGCTGAGACGTTGCGTGGACATGAATTTGCTGACCTCATGCATCACTTTTTTGAGCCCACCATTGTGAAGAACAAATATAGAGCCTGTATTTTTTGGTTTCGCGAGGAGTACAATAAACGTGGGCACGATGTTTTCTCAATCTTTCAGTGTTCGGCTTCTGAAATTTCAATCAATAATTGATAAAATGAGGCCGCTTCTGGTCATCGCATCTTTACAAATGGCAGATCTATCAGCGTGGAATTTGTAAAGGATGTGCCCTACACAGAGAGAAATGTGTGTTGAATATGACACACGAGCGTCGGTCGTCCAGAGCACCTGAACTTCACCGTCTGTCATATTCTACGCACATGATGTGTGTTAAAATGAAACAGGCGCCTGTGCGTTATTCAGTGACAGACGATGTGTGTCATTTCGTCCTCCACTAGGTTGCTCCGCCCCTTCCTTCGCTTCCCCCTGCCCTTCAGGCTTATTTTTGATTATCAGTACACAATGTTCTTAAGATAGACGATAGATAGACATGCTGGACATACATCAATTTATTATCTAAACATCTCTAAATCCAATGAAATACATACAGACTGCAATACATAATATAACAAATTCGGGATAATATAAATTATCATCGAAAGTAGATTCCTTAGAAGAGAAACTCCATATTCTTGCGGGCAGACACAACACGAGTGAAGTAGACGTAGAAGAAGTCAGCATAGAGGACAGTATGCATGATTGCGGCCAGAACGGCGATCGAGTCGAAGAAATTCTCCTGGTAGTATCTGAAAAAGATGTTTCATGCATCGCCTGATCAAGAACGATCTACTACAGATATATTCCAAAAACACAGCGAAGTAGATCCTACTATAGTTCATGCATTCCTGTATTCTCCCAAAGGATGCTGACACTATACCATTAAATAGTGTCCACACATGATTGACCTATTTTTTTCAAAACAAAGAAAGAGTCCGAGAAAGGAGATACTAACCTCATGACCCAGTTGAGAAAGTAGAGTCCTCTATAGATTCCGATGGCTAAGAGATAATGGGCAGTGATCGTCTCTGCTTATCCCCTCTTCTGGAGGATGAAGAGTTGAGGGAAGATGGCCACTGCTTCCAGATAGATACTGAAATAAGATGAGATAATTGAGGGTAACGGTTCACTAATAATAAGGCCTAATTAATAAATATACCACATTATCCGTATGGTTTACATGATGAACCAAATAAAAATTATAACCTTTGAAGTAAGATGGGCTCCATACTCTGTTTAATCTGCTTTTTTTCTTTCTTCGGCCATCGGAACCGGATGTTTTCGCTTCGGAGGAGAGCGGCGCCTGCCCAAGGCGTTCCGCCAACTGAATTGTGTTAAACAATGTGAAAAAGCGGTAAATAAATAATCAAAATCGACAAGGAACTCGAGCGATATGGAAAAATAGGATAACCGCCGTTACCTCGTCGGGGAGTCTTCCGTGTACTTGATCATCTTCCGCCATTGGGAAATTGAATACGCGTAACCGATAAGGAATAAACCTGGAATGAGTTGAACGTACATTGAAAGAGAAAACGACGCGAACAGTACGTAGCGACTCGCAACTAGCGAGCGCGTGACGAAAACAGATAAAATGGTTTACAATCGGAATGCCGAGGAAGAAAGCTTTCCCTATTGACGATTTCGATCGATAGCAAAGCCACGACCAAGCGGAAACACTTGTTCAATTTAATTAGCGTAAAACAATCATAACAACTCGACGAAACCAACAAGTCACAGGGGCATGTTTTTCGATCACTTTTTCCGCTTGTGAATGAAATAAAGGTGCTACGTGATAAATACAAGCTTCGGCACATATTATTCGCGCGAAACAGCAAACAGAACAACTGATCGCCCGATACAGCAAAAATAATTTCACATTCAGTGGTGTACCTTGAATGCGCTTGTAAAAAGTTATACACGATCGATAATCAATTTAATGCAAAATATAACTTACATAAGAACACATTTAACACAGCGAATGCGCGCTGTACAGGTGAAGGTGTCGTTTGACATACATTGTGTTTATCAGATAACACACTGTGTGTACTTTTGATAGCAGACATTTGTGTGTCGTTCGGCGACAGGCGTGCATGTCGAAAAATGACATACGCGTGTGTCATTTGGGCATGTGTGTTGTTTTAAACTACACACATTTCTCTCTGTGTAGAGAGAAGCCAATGAGACGAGGGACCAAGTGATCCAATGGGTACGAGAGAGATGGACAGGAGAGTCCTTGCATTTGACTAAGTTCAATCGGAGACCTTGCACTCTCCGATTTCCATACTTCAATCCGCACGTTGGCGCCCCTTCCCTCCCCTTGTCCCCCCATGTTAATTGACCCTTTGCATTCGGACTGTTGTCTAGTCGTCGTCCCTTCCCCCTTCCCTCGTCACTCTTCATCGTGGGCGTCGTCAAGAGCAGTGAGCTCTCGCTTTTTGTTGTATTTTCGTTATGCCACGTGTAGTAAATTGATCTATAGTCTGTCGTGTTGTTGGGGCTACACAGTAGTGCCGATAGAGGAAGTACTGGAGTGGATGAGAGGGTTCGAAAGTCTTGGAAAGATTGATCGGGGGTAGAGACAGAGGCAAAGTATTTAGAGAAAGAAGTGGATTTGTCTCTTGATGACAATAATTGGGTTCCATCAAGATCGATGATACCGGGAGGTGCTGATTTACAGGCTTTTAAACGGGTATTACAAAGACTATAGAATGCCGTTGGGCTATTAGAATTAACAATGCGGGATTCAACTCTCACATGATGCTCTCTCAAAGCTCTTTCGAATCGTTTTGCTAGAGTGATAGCAAGGGCACTATTACGTGCAATAGATGTAGCTCTCTTTGATTTCCCATAAAGAATTCTCAAGTGACGTGGATAACGGGAGAAAGGAGAGGGAGAGGATTTGGGCACAAAAGTGTCCAAAAGAGAATTAGCAAAATTACTGAAATAATTGAAAGAGTTATCTATGTCTAGAGGGAGGAAGCACTAAGGGAAAAAGAGATACTAGTTTGATCAGTAAAAGGTATAGAAGGCTTTACGTCGTTAACTATATTAGAATTACACAGGATGAGATCAAGGATATTATCACCACGCGTTTTGAAATCTACTAATTGCGTGAAATGATTGTCAGAGACAAAAGAGAGAAAGTCATGTTGAGTGGGTGAGGTAAAATTAGACCAGTCGATGCTGGAAAAATTTAAGTCACCACAGATTATAAAAGGAGATGTACTTACAAAAGGATTGATAAAAGACAGAAAAGATTCAAGAGATGAGGAGGGGCATGATGGGGCGCGGTAAATCAGACAGATGCGAATAGAACGTGAAGATAGGGAGCTAATTGAATGGGGGGAATGGATATCAATGATAATAGATTCGATACCGGCAGTTGCGAAAGAACTAACTAAGAAAGGGTTTAGAAGTGGAGAACAAAGAATTGCCACGCCTCCGCCTCGAGTAATCTCAGCATTGGTGGGCCGATCCTTTCGAAATGAAACGTAATCGTCATTAGAACCCAGAAGATACAACCAAGTCTCGCTTATCAGAATGAGATTATAGCTCAAAGATTTAACAAAAGATAAAAAATGGGATTTTCGTCTGATGGAACGCGCATTTGTAAGAAACAGCTCGATATTTGAAGATTTAGAAAGGGAAAGAGATTTAGAAGAGGAAGAGAAAAGACGATGAGAGACCAAATTCGGGGAGACAGAGTTAAGAGAAACAGAAGAGACAAGTACCTCACCACTGCTCATGTCCTAGGCCTGGACCTCTCCATTATCGTGACTTGCTGCAGCAGTTTTTGTTTTCTGTTGGATCGGTGTGAGCGACGAGAGGACGGAGTTTTCGGCATTCAAGGTGGCATTCGATTGATTGCGAGAGCTTGTATCGATGGGGAGAGATCCGTTGAGCTGGCTCTTGACGGGGTTATATCCACGGGGCGGGCGGGTATCGTATCCATTGGGGAAGGGACAGGGAGTTCCAGTGAATCTGATCAACTTTTCATCACGAACTCCATACACGAGCGCACCGAGATTGATGTTATTGATCCACGCGTCGATTCTGGCCTGCCTTTCCAGTTCCATTTCGAAAGGGCAGAGATCATGGCGGATGAACTTGCAAGAGGTTTTGGTTACGGTAGGCGGGCGGGAAGAGCGAACGAGAGAGAGGAAAAGGTCTTCTGAGATTCTAATTTGATTTTCATGATTCGATTCTTCCGTTCTCCCTTGACCTCCGGGTGTCGCTTGTGGGTGATCTGGCCATCCTCAAGTGCCTTGTTGATTGTCTTGTCGCCGAGTTCTTTGCACAGTTCCTCGATTGACTTTTGGTCCGCTGCGGTCGTGTCATGGGGAGAAGGGAACTCGGGAAGACCAACCCACACCGCACGACACGCCTTCTCCGCGTAGGTGGTAGCATCGGTGACGGCTCTTTTGACGACAGAGTAGGTGATGTCGGTAGGAGGAGGAGTAGAGGCCATGGTAGAGGACTGGCTCATGAGCTTCTTGACCTCAGCAAGCTCCTGACGTAGAGTATTACACTCACAACTCGGCATGGCGTCGACTTTGGCGTGGAGAGAGGGCTGGATGACCTTGAGGACAGGGTCAGTGGTGCGTGTAGTCGTCTTGGTAGCTGTTGTCTTGACTGCAGAAGTCGACGGAGTGGCCATCACGGGGGAGAGAGAGAAGTGAGGAGCGACCGATCAGGATGAGAGAAAAGAACGGGAAATCTATGATTTGTGCATACATTTTCTCGATCAAATCGAGGTGATCCGATACTCGCTTGATTTTATAGTTTGTTGTTTCACCTTTTTTAGTTGACTTTGCATTTAATATTTTATTTCTCGTTTTTTCAGTCCGTGCTTCCTTTCCGACTTCCGCCTGCCCGAGTGGGAGCAATCACTCAAGCTGTGGAGTGCACGGTGAGATTATGGATTGGTTGATATGCGGTAGCTGATGAGTACGGTAGACTTTTCTGGTGAGATTAGCGATTTATTGAGAGGAAGATACGGTACGTCGGAGGAGTTCTGTAATCGATAGTGGTTGTTCTGCCGTTGCTTTAATGGATATTCATTTATTGATATGGGGATTACGGTATCTGAGGAGTTCAGTATTCGATAGATGGCGTGCATGTGGGTTTCGAGTTTGGTAGATTGCTAGTGGGGATGGCGATATCGCACTTCCTGGTCTGACAATTTTTCTCGGCCGTCCTACGTTTATGTTTCAAGATTGCTTGAAAGAATCGAGCTGTTATCGTTCAATTTTGGAATATTGTAGCTCCGATTCATGCTGTACTACCGATCATATCAGCACTTACACCATCGGTGTAGTTCCCGGGACCGCTGATGTAGAGCTGGAATGAGATAGGTTAATTCATTTTATCCACGAATTAATTTTTGCGCTACAATTGACGCTAACATACGCTAGTGAGCTTGTGCACGCAAGATCTTTTGAAACACACGATGTAATCGCGAAAAAATATTCTAGAATTGCCACGACCTGAGGCGTCTCGAAGAAACCTGGCTGATACACGCCTCGCATGATTGATTTGCCGAGTACGGTCCACTCTTATACAATGTTCATGAAGCGAGAAGCGGTGTCTCCACCAACCGGCTTGAACCCAAGAGTCGGCGTTTTCTGTAATAAAGGTCATAGACAAAGAAGTGGATTACAGAGATCAAACATCAAGTTTCGAACCTCCAGAGGGCGGTCAATCCTTGCTCTTTGGGCACTCGCACCAACACATCGACGATTCCCTTGTAGCGCTTGTCTGCGGTGATGGTCGTCGAGGCGTCTTGCACCTACGAATAACATTTACACAGAAGTTTACAATAAAACAATTATTTAATCTAATTGCGCGTAGATGAAGTTATAACTATTATAGCGGCAATGCTCAAGTAGGATTATTACTATTCAAGTACTATTCGATGTGCAAACATTTGGTACGAACCTGGAGCAGGAGCTTGACTCGCTCGATCGGAGCTACGGCGGTCTTAGAGATAGCAGCGACCGTCCCCCCCGTAACAAGATCGAGTAAGAACTTCTTTCTTGGATCCTTCTTCTTAGTCGGAATATCGGAAACATATTCTAATCTCGCTGAATTTAATTTCAAATACGTTTCAATCATTCGTGAAATACATACTAATCGGTCAAGGAAACAATGCACTCAGCATCAGCAAGTTCTCAAAATTCACTCTAAACGGGTTCGAAATCTTTTTTTAACAATAGCGAGTTAGCAATATTAACAAAGCAGTTTCCTGATGTGTCCTTATTTAGCAGTACTGCCGCTATCTACACACTGATCTTTTCTCTAAAGCCGCAACACAGCGCCTGACTATCATCGTAGAAGATGACTCTAACATCCATTAATTATTATCGACACTGATCTGTCTCTGTTTTCAATCTTCCTTCTCCTTCTCATCTCAAAGAACGGACAATCAACGAGTATTGCAAAGTGTTTATCAGATATGATTGTGAGTGTTAAGGCCATGGCGATCGATTCGATATTATGTGGATTAGACAAGTTATAATATATTAAAGCATCTATGTGTACAAAAACATGATTCTCCTTACAACGTAAGGATCGTGATTTGTGAACCAGGTCGCATAATACCAGGAAATTAGCGCGATATCTTCTCAAGTTGTCTGAACCTTCAGATGCGTTGTATTCATACCGATCTAGAAAAAAGAGAATAAAGTGGGCAACGCATCCCAAGAAGGGCACAAATTGAGAATCTCGATCATTGTGCGACCTAGTGTGCCCAACCAGACTGACTGGATCTTGAGTTGGACTAGATCTTAGGCCTATAATACAGAGCATGCGAATGGAGAAGAGTCGGTTCATCCTAAATATGGGCTGGATCTCGGATCTTTAGACCCACTTGGGTCTGGCTGTGGTTTGTCTCAGTGGTTTCGGTCTCGCGACCACATCATTCTTGATTGTTGGCTTGACTGCAGTGGAAGATGGAGTATTCGTTTTGATGAGGGAGGGACAAGAGGCCGTTGAGACACCAGAGGCCGCACGGGCAGAGAGCGCCTGTGAGACACAGTACTTTAAAGATCCCGAAATACGGTGATAATTGTATCCTTTCTGAATAGTTGTATTACTACGAACGGCGAATGCACTAACAAGTCAACGTTTCCCATTCTCATATCTTATGCGTGAAACACATCTCATTTTCAGCTTGAAATGCATCATCGAAAAAAAAGATGTGTTTAACACATCCTATTATCAGCCAGAAATGAAACTCGAATAAAACATTCAAACTGATTTGCTGACCTTAGTCACTTGCTTCCTCTCATCATCAGTCAACGGCATACTCCTCCTGGGTGCTGCTGATGGACGGGCGCGGATTGGTTGAGGAGTGCGGGAGACGGAGGAGGGAAGGGAGGGACGGGGAGAGGGCTGGAATAGTCTCCTTATTCGACACTTAATCACATTTACTACTGGAAAAAAAGCCTGCAGTTGTTTCCCTGTCATCATCCTATCACAAATGTACTCATAATCTCGTCGTAGATAAATTATTATTATTATAGCTGTGTTAGGTGAGTAGTATTTCACGTCATAAACTGTCTGTAGATACCATCGGCTCATGTCGTCTAATAATACACTCTAGGCTTGAAATAAACACACCTTGGGCTGCGTGGCTGCTGCAGGTGCTGCAGATGCAGTAGTTATAGCTGCTTGTCGTACGGGCGGTCGTCGAACCATGGCTGGTGAGGTGAGTTTGGAGGCCGAGAAGTCTGAATGGGGCATACTCTTCTTTTTTCAGAACAGACAACTATCTGTCGGTGGGATGAGTTTCATTCCGGTATCATAATCAGATGAATTAGAGTCGCATCAATAACTGGGAATATACTACAGTTCAGACTAGATCTCGCACAGTGAGGCTATATCCTACGATTGAGGCAATAAATACGAAATTTTCAGATTCAAGAATCTTTTAGACCATTGACTGGATTCTTTAATCTGAGTCAGAAAGCTCGAGTATCTCGACTTTTCGCTCGATCATCGCGAATTGAAAAATTCTATTTTGACAACATCCATAATTTCCAAGTCATGAGACAGATGATGAACAACATCAAAATTGATGAACTAAAAAAAAAAAGGAAAAGGAAACTGAAATAGCCTGCAGTAAAATTATTTTTTTATAAAAATAATTTTCTATTCAGAACCAGGCTACTGAAGTTCGTTCGAACTCACTCCATTCAGCATTTGTATCTCAAATTCGTTGGTACCTTCTTGTGGAACGATATTGCTCCAGGTTCTTTTTAATTTGAGAAAATAACATTTAAGACACATTCCCTCATTTATTATTTCAGGACTCGCACAAGTCCTATTAATTACCAATCTCCGGACTTGTTCAATCGATTTCCCGAATGTTGAAAATGGGATTAATCAACTGGATTTTGGAAGAACAGAATCGAACAACTGATTGGGACAGAGATCTTTTCTACTAGTGTAAAACCGAACACTTCTCGTACAAAATATCTCCAGATTACTGTGAAACGCAATGATTTCTAATATCTTCGAGTTCTCAATGCACAAGCAAACAAAATATATTCCTTTTTGGTACTTCTTGTTATGATATAATGCGCGTTTACTATGTTACATCTACAGTGATATTTTTTTGGATAATCAACAATACTGTCGTTATCACTTCCATTGTTGGAGATCTCTAATTTCATGAAGAAGTAAAGCGTTTCTCGATAATCATTGTACACTTTTTTTGAATGACACACATTCTTAGTTAACAATTTTATCGAGAACCAGTCGTAGACAAAACAAAGATAACTAAATATCGTATGTCCTGAGGATCTCACAACGAAAATATTTGTAGACATGTTTGGCGCATTACATACACCTGCCAGCCGCAGAGCGCATTCTTGTTTTGAATATACCTGGATCTCCCGCCGTTTTCTCTTCTTCGAACCACGTATGCATTCGTCGACAATAACCTGAATATGTCGTCTTCATCACTCTCTGATCAATGGAATATCGACACTTTTCCTTCTGATGTTATTCGGAAAATCATAAGAGTGGGACAGGAATCGACTGAAGATATGGGATTGGTCAGTCGAGTTAGTAGGATGGGGGGTGGATTTTTGTATCAATATAATGATATATAGTCGTACATTATAAATTAATGTTTTGTCATCAATCTTCAAAAATAACGTAGCAAGAATTCATTTGATACGAAAGTATGCCGTCATGAATTTTGTCGCATGAAACTCTTTTTTTCAGATTTCTCATCGATGGAATGACCTCACTCTTGAGCATTTGGCTGGCGATCGCACACCTTTCCCGCCCATTCAACAGATTTGTTATCAAAATATTGGTGGTGAAGACGAAATTGTGATTCGTTCGGACCGATTTCTCAAACATTTCGGAATTCAGAAGTGAGATTGCCGAAGAGTTCAGACTTCTTCTGGGATCGTACGACTCAATATTCTAGAAACACACAAATAATGTGGAATCTTCAGATTCGTGGACCCATTAGACGCTTCAATCGATTCGTAAGCTCGAATTGGCCGAAAAAACTGAGGAGACGAGCATCTCGACTCTTTGCTCGATGTTCTAGAATTGAAAAATTCTATGTTAATACCACCTATGATTTCAATTGCATTAGAAACCGGATGGGAAACATCCGCATTGATGAACTGAACGTTCTACAACAGATCGATATCAAATATGACACAGTGTACGATCACGTTAACACCCGGAAACTTACTTCCGCTTCACTATTACATTACTTAAAGAACTGTTGATGTTCCTTGGGCTTTACTCAGTGCACTGAGTGGTCTGACACTCACTCCAATTATCGCAATTAGTGATTTCGTTACAGAGATTCGCTTCTGGTAATTGTTCGAACGCATTCCATTCAGCATTTATACCTCAATTTCATTCCCGCCTTCTTCTCGGTTCCAACCATTCAGTTGAGTAAGGATTTTAAGAGTCAACCTTATGCGATTTTTTAAAAATTTAAAAGTCAAAATTTTCCAGCTCTCGGACATCTCCTAACCGAGGCAAATCTGCCGATTTGCACAATCGAGATGACGATGC
Organism: Pristionchus entomophagus; assembly: GCA_036245825.1. NCBI lineage: Eukaryota > Metazoa > Nematoda > Chromadorea > Rhabditida > Neodiplogasteridae > Pristionchus > Pristionchus entomophagus. Next base: position 6,934,192 of record BTSX01000001.1, read on the forward strand.
GAGAAGATGTAAGGGGAACGACAAGAGATGCTCAATTGCGCGACTGGCAGAATCGAATCGAACAACAGATCGGGACTGATAAATTTTCTACGAGCGTCCATTCTCACAATTCGCTCAGCTGTCATCGAAAGCCGCTTCAGATCACCGTGAAATTAATTGATCCCTGACGGCTTCCAGTTCTAACAACAACAAAAACATGTCAATGCTCTGTCAGTTTCGATGTGATTTCATACAGCTTTATTATGCGACTGTGATATCCTATTTTAGTCATAATCGCTTTAGTTTTCACTACTTTTATCTCTAATTTCATGAAGAAGTAAAGCGTTTCTCGATAATCATTGTACACTTTTTTTTGAATTTCACACATTCTTAGTAAACAATCCCATAGAGAATCATTCGTAGACATAACAACGATAACTCAATATCGTATGGCTTGAGGTTCTCACAACGAATATACTTGTAGACATGTTGGGCGCGTTACATACACGTGCCAGCCGCATAGCGCATTCTTGTTTTGAATATATCTTCATATTCCGCAAGTTGTATTTTTCTCTTTCTCGAACCATGTCTTCGTCAGTAGACAATGAACTGAGCATGACTTCTTTATCACTGGGTGATCAATGGAATATCGACACTCTTCCTTCTGATGTCATTCGGAAGATCATCAGAGTGGGACAGGAATCAACAGAAGATATGCGAATGATGAGTGATATTTACTAACATTTACTAGTGAGTAAAAATACTGTTGCGATCAACTCAATATGATAATGAGCGTACTTTTTTTTGTTGCAAAAAGTTTTGTCGGTCATACTCAAATAGAATTACGTGATGCTTATCACACTATTTTATTCGATCATGCGAGAGTGTGCTGTCACTAATTTTTGCACAACGAAATATGGAAATAACAAACAAGGAAAAATGCTTCTCAGATTTCTCATCGATGGAATCAAATCACTCGAGAACATTTGGCTGGCGATCGTGCTTTATTTCCACCAATTGAGCTGATTCGTTATCAACATATCGATGGCAAAGACGAATTTGTGATCCGATCGGATAAATGCCTCAGACATTTCGGAATTCAGAACTGGGTTCGTCGGAAAGTTCAGACTAGCCATGGCACGGTGAGGCATCCACTGATACTGACAAAACGTAAATAAGAAATCTTCAGATTCGACAATCTATAAAACGATTCAATCGATTCGTTAGTCAAAGATCCCTACCCCAGGGCCTACCAAAGCAATCCAATGTCTCTCGGGAAAACGGGAAGCGGGAAGGTGGGCCCCGGGGAAAAGGAGGAATAGAGGATGGGTTCAGTGTTATCCTATGGATACTAAATCATTGAAGGGGGTAGAAGGTGTGAAGTCACGGAGAAACGGAGTATTATCGTAAATAGGATATATGCTCAAAACTGTAGAGAGAGATTCGGGAAACACGTCTATGGGACACCGAGACGGAGTAGAATAACGGATTTATATTGCTCCTTCGCATTTGAAGGAGTCCAGAACACGCCACCTTCTCTCTGTCTCCCACCGCAACGAGTTCGCTGAGGAGTCCAAAGAGATAATCCTGCACTCAGAAAGTAAGGCTGGGATCGGCATCTCGCTTGCATCTCAAAAAAGCACGGATTAACTGGATAAATCAATTCCTCATTCATGGGAATGCACGCCCAGTGGGCAAATTCTCTCAGAAACAGAAAAATATTTGTTGCTCTTACTGAATTAATTTTATATCGCCGACTGTTTGATTACAAATAACTGACCTTTGTTTCTAAATGTGCTGTTCTGTCAATATTATACTGTTAGTGAGCTCGCCAGTAAGGAAGTAGTAGAAAATAGTCTTAAGAGACATTCCTCGGTATTCTGCATCTACCTCACGGATCGCTTTCTACCAACCTATGCCAATAAGTTGTGGGTGAAGTACCTACCTTGACCTGAAAGCTGGCCCATTATGAGAGGTTGGGGTGCACTTTCCGAAAAATTCACCACAACGGGATTCACGTTGGCAGGAAAGATCTGGAAAATCGCTTTCCACATTCCTCACACTTCAATGGTTTCCTCGCTGCGTCATCATCTAAGAATTTGACTTTATTTCTGAGTAAGGCGAAGCCTGTTTTTCTAAAAGTTTTATGAGAAAAGACACTAGTTTATATCAATAATTTGTCATTTCACCTACCTAAATGGATTCTTTTGTGCTTAGCCAAATGACAATTCCACGTGAAGCTTTGTCACATGTAAATCTCTTCTTGTTTGGGGCGACGTGACCTGAATATACGTGGGTTAATGATAGTATGACCCATAGTCCACCCATCCCACCCCTACTGCCTCGACCCCCCAACGAATCACCAAGAAGCAACGTACCTTCCATCATCATCTTCAACGTTACTTACCTAATCCATTCTACCCCCTTTGTATGTGTATAGCATACCAAAGAAATAAAAAACTAACGTATATGCATCATTTTGTGTTTCTGAAGACTGGAAGAGGTGGAGCATCGCTTTCCCCATTCCTCGCACGTTAACGGTTTCTTCGCTTCTGAAAAATAGCGAAGTAAGGGGAGCTTATGAACAGCAGAGTTATTTTCTCTAAAATGTAAGGGAAAGGAATTGAATCATCATTTAATTAAGAAGCTGACCCGTGTCACCTTGGTGGTTTCTTTCATGCACAATCAAATTGCTTCTTCTCCTAAAACTCTTGGTGCAGATAGCACATTAAATTTGTCTCTTATTTGAGTCATTCTGATCTGAAAAAATGATAAATTAAAAGCACAAGATTGAATTACCTCCAGTCTATCACCAGTATCAGGACCCGGGAGAGCAAAATCAGCCCCTTCGCGAACAATTTTTTTCAAACCCAATTTAAACCTTCCATACTAATATGGGAGAATACCCAGGGGACTAGCTTTCGAACGATCCGGGTCATGAGTCCTAGAGCCGGCTTTTAGGAATTATCCGGTCGCGGCTCCGGCTCTGACGTATCTCAGCTCCCAGATGAGCTAGAATGCCGTTATAGAGCTTAAAATTTGCAGAAAAATAAAATAAACTTTTTTTTTTTTTTTCTGAACAGAGCGAGAGGTTTAGTGAAGAACTGAAAAAGTTGTGGTCCAATTACTGGCTAATTATTCAAGAAAAAAATAATTTCACTCTGTAGAATGTGGAACTTACAGATTTTTATGACAGCTTATGGAAGAGCTAGTGAACCAATGTTATTGAGAAAAATAATCGTGAAGATCAAACGCCGTTGTAGTTTTCATTTTTGCAAAAGTTTCTCCAAATTTCTCGATTTCGATATTTTTTCGAACTTTTTTATTTAATACTTTCATGAGATCTAATGCCGAAATTCGGATTCTACGCAAAGAAATACGTCAGAAAATTTTATAGCGATAATGTTCAGAGTCATAAAAATTTCAACTTTTTCATGACCCCGGGGTCATGGTGATTTTTGGGTCAAAAAGTCGAAATCTCAGAATGACGTGACAATAGGATTTTCTGGTGTATTTTTGCACGTAGATTACGATTCTGCATTGTAGAGCTCTCCAAAACGTATCGTGAAGGTTAAAAGGTATCGTGTCTGACTGAAGCCCGCAAGATCACGAGTTCGAGCCCCGATAGATGCTCCAATGTTTTGCCCAACCACTAGTCTCCGCCATGCGCCCCGGCGGTAGGCCTAAAAAAAATAGAAAACAAAAACAATTCTCAGTGAACTTCAAAAATCGCATGAATATTGTGTATTTTTAGAGATATCACTAGACTGAATCTATTGCGAAACGGAAAGTCGACTGGATTACGTTTCATTTTTGAAACTTCTGCCAGGTAACGGAGAATGATCTAGAACACTAATCCAGTGGCGCCTGAGCTACACTCGCTGAGTACTACCACCATACACATTCTTGGCGAAATTGATTTTTTTTTACTTTGACAAGCATCTTCACAATTATGTTCACTGACTCAGAATGTCACTCATAATTCAATCCTCATTTTGAATACAATTCAATGGTACGATTGTGCAACCGGGAAATCTGTCCTTTCACTTTGCTCTTCACTTCTCGTCATCCAATAACTCCCGTATCCCACCATTACAAAATCAGAATATTAATTATGTTCGCTATTCGCTTTGTTTTTTTAAAAATTGACATTTCGACCTTTGAAGTCTGTATGGCATGTGGGAGCATGCTTGGTAAACAATCGTCTACGATAAGTGTCCCCACCAGCAAAATTTACACTTAAATTATCTTTTAACAGATTCAGAATGAACACTGTTTTTCATTATAATGAGTCGCGGCTTGTTATCGATCATTTTCAGACTACGATATGACTTAAAAGTTATGTGAACAAAGAAATACTATATAATTATTTATCAAAGGTCAAAATCACTCCCTTTCGTGGCAATATTTGTGTTCTTTTCTTCCCTGTGGCATGCCTTTTTCGTGATAGTCAAAGCCATCTGTTTCAATCGATTCTAGCCTTCTGCGATGAAAAACGCATACGTTCCATTCGGATGCACCAGCGTTCGTTGACCGAATACAACGCAGTTGACATCTATCACTATCAGGACATCTCTTTTTTTCTGAATAATTCCACTACTTTCCAACCTTTTCCTAGTCGTGACCTTTTTATTGCCGAAAATATTCTCTCTGAGAAGTATTACACGTTTGGAGGAGATCATGGATCGAATCAAAGAGGTAACAATTCAGAACTTGATTAACCCATTTCTGATTACATGAGCCCTTGATTTTGCACGCGTGTTGTCATATACATTGCAAGAATGCTCTTAGAACTGTCTAGCTCTCTAGTTGTCACTAGTTGAGATTCTCAACTTGAGAATGCAGTCTATGATAATATTCGAACAGGAAAATGAATCGACGATGCAACGAACAGACGGAGAAGCGGATAGTCTCTTCAATGTGTCGGAAGTGGGAGAAGGAGATATGGAAGTGAAGGAAGAGGTGAGATTAGCACAGCCTCATCGCGTTTACAAATAGAAGGGGAAATAATATCAGTGAACAACATTTGTGAATCATTATTATTTCGTTTTCAACTCTTGTTTATTTGTCAGATCTCCGAATCGTCTCAATCGAATGTAAAGAGGAGCGTTGAAGATTTCAGGAAACGTGTGAAGGTGAGGAACTTTTACTTTTACACAAAATTTTACGTGATATTCATTCCAGCGTTTCCGGCGAGATAACGAAGAAGACAATACGAGTTCATCTAAATCGGCGGCCAAAAATAGTGTCGACTTGTATGAAAATCAGTCATCATCCAGGAAATTCGAGTGCGAAACTTGCGGAAAGGGATTCAAGAGAAGTTCTAAGTTATTGGAACACAGAAGACGTCATTTAGGTGAATGAAATATGTATCATGCCTGAAATAGTATATATATTATTTTACTTTTTTTATTTATAACAAATACACGTTTATTCTCAGATGACGAAGAAGCGAGGAAACATTTCAAGTGTGAGAAGTGCGGCGAACGCTTTTCCTTGAAGGAAGGCCTGACATTACATGAACGAAGCCATTTGGGTAATTAGTTAAATATTGTTCATTAGAATTTAACTTCGAACAGATTTTCAAAAGTACAAGTATGCAAAAAATGTCATTTCTCGAAGTATCTCCTACACATTACAGACCACGAGGAAGCAAGGCGCCCTTTCAAATGCAATGAATGTGGAAAACGATTCGCTCAATCGTCGAATCTTAACAAACACAAAGTCATACATTTAATCTTTAAAAAAAATAAGTAATAGAGAAAGGAATAAGTAACGCTCGTTTTTGCATTTTTTTCACTTTATCATAAAAACTTTACAAAGCACGATAGAATCTAAAAATATTCTCCATGCGCATCGATGACCTTCTGCCATCTACCAGGCAGCTTGTCGATGCCCTCGTGATAGAAGGACTGGGGCTGGTTCTTGAAATAGTTGGTCAGTACGGTCTGGATAGTGGCTCGGTCTTCGAAGCTCTGTCCCTTGAGGAAACGCTGGAGGTCTGAGAAGAGGTGGTAATCGGAGGGGGCAAGGTCGGGTGAGTAGGGAGGGTGGGGAAGGACATTCCAGCCATAGCCCGCCAGCTCAGCCTTGGTCTTTCTTGCAACATGCGGGCGGGCGTTGTCGTGCTGAAAGTAGATTCGAGTGTCCTTCCCGCGTGTTTGTTCGACAGCGAGTCTCAGCTTCCGTAGCTGAAGAGTGTAGACCTCTGCCGTGATAGTCGTCCCCTCGGGTAGGAGTTCCCAGAACTCCACTCCCCGCACTGACCACCAGATGCACAACATCACTTTTTTGGGGTGCAAATCGGGTTTAGGGACATCTGCTGGCTTTTGGTCCTCTCCGACCCACTGTCTCATGCGCTCATGGTTGTCGTAGAGCACCCACTTTTCATCACCTAACAGTGTTCATTCTGAATCTGTCAAAAGATAATTTAAGTGTAAATTTTGCTGGTGGGGACACTTATCGTAGACGTTTGTTTACCAAGCATGCTCCCACATGCATACAGACTTGAAAGGTCGAAATGTCAATTTAAAAAAACAAAGCGAATAGCGAACATAATTAATATTCTGATTTTGTAATGGTGGGATACGGGAGTTATTGGATGACGAGAAGTGAAGAGCAAAGTGAAAGGACAGATTTCCCGGTTGCACAATCGTACCATTGAATTTTATTCAAAATGAGGATGGAATTATGAGTGACATTCTGAGTCAGTGAACATAATTGTGAAGATGCTTGTCAAAGTAAAAAAAAATCAATTTCGCCAAGAATGTGTATGGTGGTAGTACTCAGCGAGTGTAGCTCAGGCGCCACTGGATTAGTGTTCTAGATCATTCTCCGTTACCTGGCAGAAGTTTCAAAAATGAAACGTAATCCAGTCGACTTTCCGTTTCGCAATAGATTCAGTCTAGTGATATCTCTAAAAATACACAATATTCATGCGATTTTTGAAGTTCACTGAGAATTGTTTTTGTTTTCTATTTTTTTGGCCTACCGCCGGGGGCGCATGGCGGAGACTAGTGGTTGGGGCAAAGCATTGGGGCATCCATCGGGGCTCGAACCCGTGATCTTGCGGGCTTCAGTCAGACACGATACCTTTTAACCTTCACGATACGTTTTGGAGAGCTCTACAATGCAGAATCGTATTCTAAGTGAAAAAATACACCAGAAAATCCTATTGTCACGTCATTCTGAGATTTCGACTTTTTGACCCAAAAATCACCATGACCCCGGGGTCATGAAAAAGTTGAAATTTTTATGACTCTGAACATTATCGCTATAAAATTTTCTGACGTATTTCTTTGCGTAGAATCCGAATTTCGGCATCAGATCTCATGAAAGTATTAAATAAAAAAGTTGTGCTCGAAAAAATATCGAAATCGAGAAATTTGGAGAAACTTTTGCAAAAATGAAAACTACAACGGCGTTTGATCTTCACGATTATTTTTCTCAATAACATTGGTTCACTAGCTCTTCCATAATCTGTCATAAAAATCTGTAAGTTCCACATTCTACAGAGTGAAATTATTTTTTTCTTGAATAATTAGCCAGTAATTGGACCACAACTTTTTCAGTTCTTCACTAAACCTCTCGCTCTGTTCAGAAAAGTTGTTTATTTTATTTTTCTGCAAATTTTAAGCTTTAGACCGGATAATTCCTAAAAGCCGGCTCTAGGACTCATGACCCGGATCGTTCGAAAGCTAGTCCCCTGGGTATTCTCCCATATTAGTATGGAAGGTTTAAATTGGGTTTTAAAAAAATTGTTCGCGAAGGGGTCAGCGATCAGCGACTCTCACTCGAATGCACCTGTAGCCCATTGGTAAGTGCCGCCGAGCCAGCGCCCAACCGCCGAAGGATCGACACCGCCCCGGAAATCTTGCAAAAGACGCTTCACCTCGCCTGAGGCCTTATTATCATAACTAGTAATTAGTGAGGAGAAGTCGGGAGTGGAGAGCGAGCGAGAGTAATTAGGAAGAAGCCGGGAGTGATAATTCGAGAGTCGAGAGTCGAGAGTAATAATTAATAATTGATAATTGATAATTGACAATTGATAACTGATAACAGCTTCTCCCCACATACTGGCTCAAGGTCAAATGTATGTGAGTGGCTTAACATCTACTGGGGAGGTCCCTGGTGTAGTAGATTATTTTTAGCTAAAAAAAGACGTAGTCCATATTGGATATATTTGACATTTAGCCTCCACATACCTCATCATCTTTCTTGGATAGTTTTACTCCCCGGAACTTGTTCTCCACAGCAACAATCAATTTGCTCTGTGCGTACTGAAAGATCGATCGAATTCTATCTATTACAGACAAAGCCGTTGTTTTTTGCAGATCATTTTAGTACCCACACTAAATTGCGGGGGTCGATAAACAGTGCTGAAGTGCAGACGAAATACAAAAAATTAATGACCATTAATCGAGTTCGATCGTGAAAACTCTCATTCAGTGCATCAACTAACGAAGATTACCATATAATTTTGCATAGTGTACGAAACTACCTCAGACGCATTCTCTCGGTTGATAATTGATTTTAGTAGAAGATGGTCAATGATGATAACAGGAACAGCGAGCGACAAAGAATCAAAGTATCGCCGATAACGCAACGGCAACTGAAGAAGAACTGAATCAGTTTGGTAAACATATCAGAATAATGGTAACTGTGTGTTAAAGCAATGGTTAGCTGTTAGATTTTCGATCAATGGTGGTGTAAAAAATCTCTGAATAGATGATTTACCGTAAAGTTTATCATCGGAGTCGTAGAATTCCTTGGTAGATTAACTTGATTCTTGGGGAAAGAGGTGATACAGAAAATAATAGTGACGACGATGAGACTCAGCATAACTTTGAGAAAATGCGGCCCTTTTGACAGAAACATTCGGAACATCTCACTGAAGGGTAGGAGGTTCGTGAGTGCAAGGAGCAGGAGAACATCCTTTTAAGAGCAGAAATAAAAGTATGTGAGATTAGGCCAATAAACGTCAAATATATTAGTGAAACTGTCCTAACATTTTTAGAAGGTAGCGCTTGTCCTCGGGAAAACGAAGGGAGGGGCAATTTAGAGTGCGAAGAATCAAGAAAACACTCCCCCGTACGGAACGCAATATAGCCAAGATTGGTGCACGAGATTAAGCGATCCATAGGCGAAGCGTGTAGCCAATAAAGAAGTGCGAATTAGGGATGCTCGATTAGAGTCTCGTAGACAAATAACATTGAATCCACAAACATCGGTTTCACAATGTTACTAGAGTTGTGGGCAAAAATACTTGGATATGATGATACCACTTTTGATAGTCTCTCGACTGCGTGGACGGAATATCTTGATGGTAGATAACGAAGTCAAAAACTTTATCAAGCAAATGTCTCCAATCTACCTGGTAATAGAGCGAGGGTGCTTACATACAAGTAAGATATCTATGGTATGTGTGACTCATTGACCAAAGAATACTCTTATCAGTTTCATAATCAAAAGATCTATAACTATAATGACGCGTGCGAATGAGCAATACACATTGGGGATCACGGGCACGACGCTAACAATGTTGTCATAATTGTACGAACATTAACACAATTCTGTGCATAGTGCGAAATTAAATAACCAAAAAAATGAATGAATGAACTTTCATTTCTAGAGATCTCGTTTCTAGGCAACAACCTACCAGAAACTGTGTACATAATAGCAAATTAAGTCTGAATGCTCTCCTGTTCTTTTGGACAAATAAGATAAAATCGGAAAAGGATTTGAAGAGCCCCGCTATCTGAACAATTTATTGTAAACACGTCAAAGGGTTCAGATACTATTAAATCTTCTTACACAATCTTCATCGATATTCTGATTCGTCCTGAAAGATGTATTCCCCCTTTGAGATCTAGTTGTCAGGTTACAGCAGACAAACAGAATAGTTGGCATCTCAATGCGAAAGGATATGGTCAGTGCATGCATTGTATAAGATTCCGGCCTTCAAAGGTGAAAGGGAAAAGACGACTGTGCACTTTATGTATGGTTTTAATCATCGAATACGAAAGAAAAACTGTGTTCATTTTGTGTGAGGTCAAAACTGAAGACATAAAAAACAAAGACACTGCTTTTCGGTTCTTTTCGTTTAGAGGACAATAGGCCGGGATAATTATGGACAGGCAAGGTTTGTCATTCGTGACTGACACAAAGCCATGAACGATTAACACTAAGTGTATTTCACTGCTGCTTAGGGTACGTTTGACTTGTTGAGGTGTGCAATGTTTTCCAATGACAAATCTCACAGCAGTGGTCGTGATCGATCGGAATATCGGAATATCTTGATGGTAGATAACGAAGTCAAAAACGTTATCAAGCAAATGTCTCCAATCTACCTAGTAATAGAGCGAGGGTGCTTACATACAAGTAAGATATCTATGGTATGTGTGACTCATTGACCAAAGAATACTCTTATCAGTTTCATAATCAAAAGATCTATAACTATAATGACGTGTGCGAATGAGCAATACACATTGGGGATCACGGGCACGACGCTAACAATGTTGTCATAATTGTACGAACATTAACACAATTCTGTGCATAGTGCGAAATTAAATAACCAAAAAAATGAATGAATGAACTTTCATTTCTAGAGATCTCGTTTCTAGGCAACAACCTATCAGAAACTGTGTACATAATAGCAAATTAAGTCTGAATGCTCTCCTGTTCTTTTGGATAAATAAGATAAAATCGGAAAAGGATTTGAAGAGCCCCGCTATCTGAACAATTTATTGAAAACACGTCAAAGGGTTCAGATACTATTAAATCTTCTTACACAATCTTCATCGATATTCTGATTCGTCCTGAAAGATGTATTCCCCCTTTGAGATCTAGTTGTCAGGTTACAGCAGACAAACAGAATAGTTGGCATCTCAATGCGAAAGGATATGGTCAGTGCATGCATTGTATAAGATTCCGGCCTTCAAAGGTGAAAGGGAAAAGACGACTGTGCACTTTATGTATGGTTTTAATCATCGAATACGAAAGAAAAACTGTGTTCATTTTGTGTGAGGTCAAAACTGAAGACATAAAAAACAAAGACACTGCTTTTCGGTTCTTTTCGTTTAGAGGACAATAGGCCGGGATAATTATGGACAGGCAAGGTTTGTCATTCATGACAGACACAAAGCCATGAACGATAAACACTAAGTGTATTTCACTGCTGCTTAGGGTACGTTTGACTTGTTGAGGTGTGCAATGTTTTCCAATGACAAATCTCACAGCAGTGGTCGTGATCGATCAAACTATCGCATTCCAGCCACAGACTCCCAAAGCACTACGATAATGGCCAAGAAGGCCGTTATCAACACCATGAACTGCACCTCGTCCTCCTTATCAGCTCCGAGTGATGTGAGTGGGCGAAAGACGCATCTGCAGTACTGATTGCTGATGTTGTGATCTCTCCTTGAAGCTCTTGATTCGTTCTAATTCGTTATCCTATGAAGAGCAATGTTTGTTTGTTTCTTTTCAAACACAATTATCCTTCCGTTCAGGAAAATGGTCTTCTTCACAAAAGGTCCGCATTTTCTCAAAGTTATGATGATACTCATTTTCCTGGCGATATTTTTCTCCGTCACTCTCTTCCCCGAGAACCAAGTTAATCTACCGAGCAAGACTACGATTCGGATGCTAAACTTTTCGGTATATAATTCGTTCTAGAAATTTCGAAACACTCGAGCTCGATTTATTGCTGCTAGAATTTCGTCAACCTCACAATTTCGAATAGCTGCATAACTGGTATTTAGTCAATATTCAAATTTCAAATTTTATATATATTTATGATAGATTTATCACAAAATAGCGCAAAAAACAAGTTGCAGTTACCTCTGCCTTATCGTCAACTATTCGATTCGATCTCGTTCGTGGTTCCCGTAGTCATCATTGACTCTCGCTTACTACAATCAATTCTCACTGGAAAGAATCACTCTGAAGTATCACAGTTTTTTTTACATCGTACTGATGTACCCACAACATCCGTTCAATACAACAATCAAATCTACTTCTATTTCAATTGAATCTGTTGTTCTTTAGTACTCAACTGAACTCAATTAGGCCTTTAATGGGGTATTCAGTTCGGACTCATTGTTCTATCAACCTGCGCAATCTAGTACAGGCTATCAAATGTTCCTCTGTGTTGTAACGATTGGAGATTTAATGACGATCGATCTTGCAGTACACACTGGACAAGTTGAAAATAGCAGTGGAGAAGAAGTTCCAGGGAGCAAAAATCTCCGAAAATGATGTCATAGTGAGTGGAATTTAATGTTGGAAAGTGGAATGACACGATGATCAGTTTGATTAGAATATGTAAACCCTGGACAATTTTCAGCTTGAAATTGTCTACTATACCAAGCCACGTAATGACAGTGACTACTGGATGTTTGAAATGGCCAATGAAAAAAGGGCAATGATTCCGTGAGTTTTATTAGAATATCATTCGAAGAAAATCAAAAACAAAGGAAAAATCATGCAAGTCGGCAGAGCTAATTACCCGAATCCCAAACAAGATAAATATATTTAATATTCGTCATTGCTGTACATATCTTAAATAATATCGCAGTCATAATTTGATCTTTTCAGTTTCGAACTGCATTCGCATTCTCTAGTATATCTTCCGAGAGATATCAATAGTTTTCTCGAAGATTGGAAGAATTCTCGATTTATGGAATGTCGAAATATAGTGAGTCTCTTTTGTCAGGAATGCGTATAAAGAAACCTGAAAACCTTCTGAATAATTTTCAGATCAAACGTAATCAAACTGTCCATCGTGTCATTCCACTTTCCTTCATTCGCCATTTGGCTGAGCTCAGGAATTTCATCAAACACCGAAATGCCAGGGTCATGCTACTAGGGGGAACATTGCTAGGTGATTCCTATGACGTAAATACACTTCATAATTATTTTAAATTATTACAGGTTGGTATCGGGAATGCTCGTTGATTCCCCATACAACGGATATTGACTTCGGTATTCGTGCTAAAGAATACAGTCGTGAGCTATAAAGTGTAATTAGAGAAAAATAAGACTCATGTGAAACTAGGCGATGTAGGTCTGACCCTCTGAAATCATATCGTCTTTCACAAAACATTATACCTTTCAGCATTGCTCGTATCGGATCTTGATGCTGACACGTCACCTTACAAACTCTCCAGAATATTCGGAATGGTAATTAAATAACAGGCATCCGATACGCTTTTTTAAAAATCTTTTCAGCCATCAGATTCCTTCGAACTTACTGTGAAAGTGAAGGATTGGACGGGAATCGATGTCGGTATTGACCTATTCTTTGTCTACTCCAGTGAGCTTTACTACTTATTCGACGATTTCTGTTAACTAAATATGTAGTATTTCTGCAGACGCAAACGAGTCGTACATTGCTGGACTGGATTGGTACACAAGAAATAAATACAAGTGGTCATATCCAAGGTAGGGTTGTTCCTGAAATAATAAAGCGTTTCTGATATTGTTTCTGCTTTATTACAGAATAACATCAGTCTGCACTGCTGATTTGTATGGAATGCTCTTCAATGTCCCATGCAACGCGGAAGAATTACTAGAAGTAAGCTGATTTTCCAAAAAAACAATAATTATTGATTATTTGAAAAGGAATCGATCCTTGCTTTTAGGTGGAATACGGTGATTGGAAAAGGGATTCGCCCTCATCTCGCTTCGTTTGGAATAAGTCTCCTCGGAATATCAGAGGAGATGGACTTTTTACCGGAGAGCAAATGAAGCAAATGAGGCCACCGATGTGGAGATGGCTTCAAGAACTGATAGGATTCTTTGTTAGAAGTTTTTTGTTTGCACAAAAGATCTCGAACTCCTATTTCGCGCTTTATTTAAACGCTCCCGAATAGGCAGTTCACGAAAAGTAAATTTGATAATGTTTGTTTTTGTTAGAAAAGATACGATTATATCACGAGTACGATAAATATAAAAATTACACGTCAGATTCATTCAACACTATTAGCGACTTTATTGGGAAACCACTTCTTTTGCAATGAGACGAAATGTTCTTACACAATGCATCGATAATCTGATCCGTTCTGCATGATGTTTCTACCCTTTGAGATCAAGATGACAGGCAACAGCCGACTAGTTGAGATCTCAATGCGAAAGGATATGGTCAGTGCGCGCTTTGTGTACTATTCCAGCCCTCAATGGTGAAAGTGAAAGGACGACTATGTAGTTTATGTAGAAAAGCAATGACTGTGTTAATTCTGTGAGATTTCAAAACCGAAGACCTAAAGAACAAATACACTCTTTTTGGTTCTAGTTTTTTTAGAAGACAGTAGACCAAGGAAATTATGTTCTGTATACGCTGGACTTTTGTAAAAGAGTCCCATCCTTGAAGAAGAAACGCTCAGTGTGCGCTAGCTGAACTATCCCCGTTTCTTCTTTAAGACACATTAGCACAAGCTGCTTCTTTCAAGTCCAGTAATATGGGCGATTTATTGAAGTCATGCTAACAAAGGAGTTTAGATTAAAATGAAAAAAACATTCGCACACAATCTGCATCTATAATCAGATTCGTTCTGCATGATGTGCAGCCATTTCCGATAGGATCAACAACGATCGGGAACAATTCAAAAATTGCATAGGCTCAAACGTTGGCCTTTTGGGTAACTTTCAATTCTGAATCGACCAGTGGAGTCCGTTTTTCGATCTCTCGTTCCGGCACTAAGTTATTTTGCTCAAAAGCGCATTCTGCGATAAAAAAGATTAAAATTAACTCAAATTTCGGCAATTTGCGGCATTTTGCTGCATTTTGCGCTCGATCTATTGAAACTTTGGTTGATGCTCTATCTTTTTCGTTTTCGAGAAAAGTTATATTATTGATTTTACAACGAGTGAAAAATATTTTAACAGAAAAAAGTTTTTAAAAAATCATTTTATTATGGGGGGGGGGGGTGAATAATTAAATTGCTAAATGATTCAAAAAGTGGCGTTTCATCGTTTTTGTGCCGCAAACTCGTTTTTCGACTTGAACTTTTCCTTATGTTATTAACTCGCACATAGAAATTCGAATTCAACAGCACGCCAGAAAATTCTAAAATTCAGTAATTATTGAGAAAATGACTTTTTCGACCTCGGATTTCCTAGGTCTTTTTTGGGTCAAAAACGCCATTTTCTCGATAATTCGGATTTTCTGGCGTGTTTTTGCACGTAGAATCCTAATGTCAATATGAGAGCTCATGAAACAATGTTCTAGTCGAAAAACTGCAAAAAAAGCTCGATTTTGTGGCACAAAATGTTACAACACTTTCCGACAATTTTGATCCTTGACCCCATTAACTAAAATAATCGGAAAGAGTTTCTCTTTCTTTTGTTACAATTTTTTACCGACTCCTACGGGACAATTTTTGATCCTATCGCAAACGGCCTCATTTATCCCTTTTTTAAAAAAAATATCTACTTGTGGACTAGACATCTATTTGCGAAAGGACATGGTCATGGCGCGCATTGTGTACCATCCCAGCCCTTGAGTTAGAAAGGGAAAGGACGACTGTGCACTTTATATATTGCCTTTATCATGGAATACGAAAGGGAAAGCTATGACTGTGTTCATTTTGTGTGAGGTAAAAACTGAAGTCCTAAAGAACAAAGAGACAGTTTTTCGGTTCTATTCGTTTAGAGGACAGTAGACTAGGAAAATGATGGGCGGTCGGGGCTGGTCAATCGTGACAAGCGCAAATCCATGGAGAAGAAACGATCAGGTTGCGCTATTCCGCTCTTTCGGGTGTGTTTGCCTAGTTTTGATCGGATATTTTCAGTAGTATCGTTTTCCCTTTCTTTCCTACCAAACAAATGTGAAAATATGTTCAGATATTTGCTCCAATCATGCTCATTTCATCAATCGCCGCGTGGCTAACTTCGTTACTGTCTACTCAATCGTCGGTTGAGAAGCCAACGATCGCACTGGCCAGACTTCGTCAGTTTAATATTTTTTAAATATATAATTTAGAAAATCTTTTTATACAGTATGTAAAATAAATAACTATACTCAGCATAAAGCGCAAAAGTATCTGATGTCTGCACATCTACTGCAAAAATATGTAACCAAATCCTAACCTCCCTCTTAATATTTCTCGCGATTTCGAAATAGCAAGCGGTTCCGTATAAAATGGTAATAGTGTTTCAATACTTACAGAGAGACAAGATGAGATCACGTGCGAGTGGCCCAAGTTTTCGATCTGGGATCACAATCAACTGTCGAATTCAAGTTTTGTAAAGTGAGTTGCGATCACGAAGTTGAGAATAATTTACGATAATTAAAAAATAATTAAATAAAAAATAATTTTATTAAGCATAAATTGTCCGGCTCATCCTCGCCTCGCTTTTCTCGAAGCTGGCGGCTTTCTCACTCTCACTGCACCATATTCTGAAGCTGAAGACTACGAGAAGATAAGGTCAGTCAATTCAAGCTATCCCAACGTACTATATCTAATCATCAACAACTAAAATTATCCACTAAAGATATTTGAAAGAGCAGAAAGGAGTACTGCAGATGCGTCTATCACCCTCTGCCATCATCCGGAGCTGATAACGAGACTGAGGTTCACATTATGGTGTTCATAACGAGTTTCTTGCATGTTATCGCTTTGCTTTTGAAGAGCATGGCCGGATTATAGTCCTTACTACAGATTGGATTTGACTCCCGTGTGAAGGTTGATCACGACCAGTTTGCTGTGAGATGTGTCAATGGGACTGAGAAGATTTACGAAGAGGCTTTCTTTAATCCAACTGCAAAATTGGATGTGAGTTGACGTGAATCAGGAAGATTCACATTTTGTGGTTGAGATCCTGATTGAAAGCATAAATTGCAGCTGTCAACACGAACTGGATTTGCTCCTGCAGATCCGGTGGGTTTTCAGTTGTGTTATTCTTTTTTTGTTAATATCAGAAAATATGGGGAATTACAGTACTTGCTAATCGCCTTGCATAAATGCGGCCGCGGCGGGCTGCCGCGGACCAACGCTTGCGCGGATTGATTTCACGCAAAGTGGAGACACTTTCAGGCTTTGGGGTGGTGATTTTCGAAATCTACAGACGATTTCCGATCGAGATGACTATAAAATAATATAGGGATTGTAAATTATTCACGGAAAAGGCCTGACCCAGCGAACAATAAGTGACCCACTTGAACAAGCAGTCCCAGAAGCCCAATCCTAGCTCAAACTCGCTTAGGCGCGCAAACCGCGGTCCGCGGCAGCCCGCCGCGGCCGCACTTATGCAAGGCGATTAGCAAGTACTGTATTTCCTAATATACATATTTCAGTATAATCCCTCTATCGCTATTCTAATCATCGACAACGTGTCCAGTGCGCACTTCGCGCGGAATCTACCGAAGACGATGAAGTTAATGCGAGAGAAAGACTTCTTCATTCCGAGTAGATACTCGCAGGTAGAGATAATACGATACAACGAAGTAAAGCATTATTCACACGAACAAGCACTCTTCTAGTGAAATGAATAATCACTATAACTTTCAGACATTTTCTGATGCCGCGTCGAATCTTCAGTTGATAATGAACGGCAATGAAAATAAAAGTCTTGTTGAAATCATGAACGGTATGATAGTCATATCTATTGCGTATCTGATAAGCATTCGCAATTTTCCAAAGAATTTAGATCTTTCCAGACCGTCGTAACTGCCTGACATTTTTCAATGAAGTGTCAATTGACGATAATATTCAACCTTCTCTTCCAATCGATGCCCACTTCAACACTCGCTCATTACACGCATTCAACCGCCTCAGAAGCGTGAACAATCACTGCCTCGCAAACGGGAAAGTGAGTATACGTTTGATATGAGACCGAAAACAATCAAAGAAAAAATATCAAGCTAGATTTCTGGAGTACTTCAGAAGGGTTAAAAAAAAGTATAATTGCAGTCGATGGTTTCCTCCATTCTCGACCCACTTCTGACTTTCTCATCCTCATTCCGTCCGCTCTGTACATTCTCTATCACCCGATTCCATGCACCTTCGGAACTTGGAGCGAGCGACGATGATCTCAGGTACAACGTATTAGAGACAAAGTCAGCGTTTTTTACGAACGAGATTTTGAGGTTAGTTACATCTCTCCTGACGTCGAAAACAAGTGCCGCTTCTTCTCCATGACTTCGCACCTGTCGCGAATGAGTGTTAATGAATTTTTCAAATTCGGATGTTGGTGTTTTGATAATGATACGATCTCTGCCTGGAACAACGTTCATTAAATGCGAATTCAACGCAGCTCTTCCTTCATGAAGCTCATTTCCACCTCATCCAACACTGCAATCTTCGTGTTCTCACCCTCGGGACTGAAAGGTTAGAACAAATTGGAAAATCCGTACTCAATTCCGTAACATTCAGATAGTAATCAGAATATACAAAAATGGAGAAAAATCAGATACAAGACAGTGATAAGGGCTCACTTTTAGGGCATGCTAAATAAATTATTAATAATAATATCTTACAGGCCCGGGCCTCTCTGGAGTGGTGGAAGGGAAAAGCCCACTGCTTGCGGCCTGGTTTCCAGACGAATTCCGGTAGACTAGAGTCTTTACCATTTCTGATGATCAGCGAAACACGAGTTGTCTAAATTGTAGGAGAAATCGCAACGCGCACTACTCGACATTCGCATGGAACATGGACAAGTGAGTTCTGCTTTCTCAGAAATTATTAAATTTTGAAACATTTTTCTGTTTTTTGGATATTCTATTTTTTCGAATGGTGTAGGATTTGCGAATTAAGTAATCGGTGTTGATACCGCATAGAGCACATAACGCAATTCAGATTGTTCACTACTCGCGATCTCCGAGCTACACTGCAGCAGCTGGTAGCTGCCCGCCTGCCCGAAACAATTGAGTGGAAGGCCTACAATGAGGAGCACAATCCGGTATTTTGTCCAGTAATTTCTTTACTGTCTCATCGAGAAATTTCCTTCTCATTTTCTAGCAGCTTGTGCATTGTCATTAGTAACGTTATTAAAATGTGTATTTCGAAATGATTTACAGACTGCGTCTCTGCTCTCAGAGAATAGCTAATCATCCATCGAAAATACACATTGTATTTGCAAATAAATGTTTTAGCTAGCACAGAATAAAAATCTGATCAAAAGTCGAACGTTGATGATTCTCCTCTTCCGGGTTGTTCCGATGAAAAAAGTGTGCATTCTCACTCTCACTCGGTCACTGAAATCAGGTTACGATATGTCAAGGACGTGCAAAACCTCCTATCGCGCTTTATCCGAAACAGGGCGGATAAAAGCATGGGGTGCCGCACGCTGAAGGGGGATACCATTATCTGGTTAGATGATTTTCCAAGAAATACAGCTTTGGTTTTCTGGGGAAAATAATTCAAGCATTAGAAGAGATACTAATGAAGAGAATGCACAATCCAATAAGCTCGGTACGTTCAGATTGTTTCCTTCTTCTATCTCACGATTTTCGTTTTATTGTTGTTATCAAGCCACCGTGAAAGACAAATACATCCTGCTGAGTTTGGAAAACCAAAACTATAACAACTCTCTCGTGAACACTCATAATATCGAAACTACTGCGATACGCTTCACGGGAACCCTAATCTAATGTAATTTGATAACAATGAGAATTATTTAGCGATTGGATAACACTGGGAAATTATTCTTCTTCTTCGGATAACTTCCATTTTCAGATTCGGGAAATTTATTTTTATATCATCGAGCTATGACTATGAGAAACCTCTCTCTTTTTTTCTTTTTTGTGGATTGTGTTCCCGTTCCAACGCAGTGGGAGTTCCGCTTTGGTGGTCCCATGCTCTTCCTCATCCTTATAAAAAGATCCGTCGAAGATAAGCTCGACCATTAAACGTGCAATGTTGTGCTCCCCATTTGCTCGAGTGATCTACTGTCTTCTAATTGCCTCTTCGTGCCTATGCCTCGTATAGATGTATGCTACTGGTTGGCCAAGTAAGTATTGTTTTTTTTAATCAAGGTAATCTAACTTTTGCTGGAAAATTTTTTGTTTCATTTTTCTGCGTATTTTGAGCTTTGCGCAAGCATTCTAGCTCATATGGGAGCTGACATACGCTAGAGCCGGAGCCGCGACAGGATTATTCCTAAAAGCCGGCTGTGGGACCCGTGACCGGGATCGTTCGAAAACTCGCCCCCTGGGTATTCTCCGACAATAAAGGTTTCAAATGAGTTTGAAAACAAATTCCGGGAATGGTAGTTTTTGCTCTTACGTCTCGTGATACCGGTGATATTACCACACTCGAAGGGATAGTGGAATCTTCTTCTAATTAAAATTTTAAATAACACCTTTACGGTATTTTATAATTAAACATAATTGACGTCCTATATATATTGACACGGTTACTACGCTGGACAAATTTCAGGTCTAATTCAGAAACCCTCAATTTCAGATCATGTTCTCTAGTAGTACAGCTGAAAAAAATAGATTTTCTTAATCTGTGTGTTTTGAGGATATCGAGGTTCTTGATGACGACCCATTTTGCCCGTAGAGTCTGCTTTGCCCCAGATAACGTCACGTCGAAACTGCATTTTCTCGTGCTATTCTGCTCTTGAGAGCGCTAAATTAGGACAATATTTCCTGGTGGGAAACTGGATGGTGAAAACGTCAATCAAATTCATTTTCTAAAAACATTCGAAATTTAGTTTGAAAATATTAACTTTTCGTAGTGGCGAAACTATTCTTTGTCTTTAGTATAGCTCGATCTGGAATCGCGGAGTATTCCAATTTTATTTTTGCTTAAAAATCGAGCATGCGCAGTTCGAGAAAATAGACTTACAGTGTACCGCAACTGTGAGTAATTGAGGCACACGCAATCCCTTCTCTCACATCCCTAATCCGCCGAGTGTAAAAGAGGGGGCATGAAGACTGGGCAACGACATTTGGGCAACGGCTAATAACTCGTTTCAACGTTGAGATTTCGGCTCGAAAAAAATTCTGTTTTCTCTTACTACTAATAGCTGTCGATTCCACATGGTTTCATATTTCTCCGATGCTTTTGAAATTTTACCCTAATCGTCTTTCCAGTCATTTTTATGGCTTGTGAAGTAGTGCATTCGATAGCCCTTGGAATTTGGAATCTAATGTACTATTTCACAAATCTGTTTGAAGCGCGCTATCTTAATTTGCGCAACCCCGTTGCCCAAATGTCGTTGCCCAGTCGTCACCCTCCCGTAAAAGAGCATGTGAAATAAAAAAAGATCAGACGGTTCGTCATCCAATTCTACCCCAGGAAACATAATCACCTAAAATTAGCACCCTCGGAAATCAAGCAGCATATACAGTCCTGTTGGATCCCACCGTGAACATGCGTAACCCGGAGTAACTCGGGGTGACTCCGGGTGACTCCGGGTGACTCATCGTGACTCATGGATTTTACTACCTCAAGAATTTATTTAATCACAACAAGTCTATGATATTCTTGTTCAGCACGTCGTCCTCTATCGATTCATATACTTTATTAATTAAATATCGACTATAAAAACGCTAATTTTAATTAAATTTTAATGCGGTTCGCGCTTCGCGTGGAATACCGTAGTTAAGGCCGTGCGCCGATTTGAGTTCGACCGTGAACTGATTTATTAAAGACTTGTTCGTTTTCTCGAGCTGTTTGATTAATATTCGCTTATATTTGTATTTCGCTCTTTCAAATGCATTTACCTGAGGTCGGCCACCGCGAATTCCTTGGTTATTTCATTGTAAGGTGTCTGTGTTTGCCGCTGTTCTCGTGATTTACGATCAGCTCCATTTAGCACACAGTTGTTCCACTGCTTGCTCAATTTATTACGTATTTCTAACGTTCCGGTAGCTCTAATTCGACTATCCTCACGTCGCCCGCACCCTCTACTATGATTTTATAACGGTGCCGAGTCGCAGTAGTCGCGTATCATGCCACTTCGAGTCACGTAAGCTGCGTATACCCGTTTCTCTTCCATTTATTATGTTTTATCGTTTTATTGGTGTTTAGATCTGAATCTCCATAATTAACAAACATAATCAAGTAAATTCACACAATAGTGATCGATTTGCATTCATTGTTCGCTCCAAATCGAAAACAACCTTTCTTCATTCGCTCGCTTCTCGCTCTTCTTGCGTGGTTTGTTGCCATTCTCGATGTTACTTTCGCTCTATTTTCAGCCGTTTTCGGTACATTCCGTGATTGTATATGCCATAACACCGTTGCTTCCAGTTCGCTGATGCTTCCAGTTCGCTCTTTCTCCTTGGTGACGTCTGGGGCTGTGGTCACACACTCGCACGTGACCGTATTCAAGCTGCCGACTTAATTCTCCGACGGTCAGTCTGGGCTTACATCAGGGCTATCTCAGAAATGGGATGGACAAGTGAGCAAAATGGTAAATCGAAAATCGTGATAAGTTTCATCGTCACTTTAAATTCTGAAAGGTTGGTGGTTGGTCGTGGTTTGGGATGAGATTAAATTATGATTCTGGAGAAGGGGAGAACAAGCGAAGAGCTTCAGCTCTATAAACCTAATGATATTCGTGTTACTCTCTTGTTCGATTTATATGTGAGGCTGTTTGCGTTAGGCTTGTAAAGGGAGTATGAATTTAGAGGTGACGACATCAGATTGTTACGGTTTCTCGACTGTTTTGCATTTAATATCGTTGAATCAATCATCATTGCAGTTCGACTACTGCGCCGCATCGAGCGAGCAGAGGATAGTTTTTTTTTTATAATTTCAAATTCCTTAAATGGTGAGCTCTCTTTTTTATTTATAAGGAATAATATTTCAATATTTTCCTGCTCTTATTTAATTATTCATGTAAAGAAAAAGAATTGAACCGTACATCAAGTGAAAGCGTGACAGCAGGATATTTTGATCTATTTTGACTTTTTGAAAGTTAACGAACACTCACTTGTCAATCAATCAATCAATCAATCAATCAATCATTTATTCAAGCGTCAGGGTCAAGGCCTGTTGAACGCCAGGCATCGGGGTATCTTCGGCACGTGTTTGCCCAATTCATTCCCACTCGGTTTGTAATTTCGTCGCGCCATCTCGTTTTAGGCTTTCCAATGGGTCTCTCCTTGTTCCAGGGGGTCCAGTTAACAATCTTCTCAGTCCATCTATTGTATAGAATAGAATAGAATAGATTTATCATGCGATATCACATGTAATTGGGGGTAATTATAAATGGGGAAATACGGGAGAAGGTGCTTTGATGTATCATTTCTTCTCATCAAGCATTGCCATCATGAACTCTGAATGAGACGTAGGAAGATTACCTTTCTGCAACATGGATATTATACGTTTAGTGATTCTATGCACATATGAATTTTCTCTTAGTTTTAAACGCGCAGTATCTACGACAACTTTATACCTAGCACCACGAGTTCTTGTTTTTACAAGTGTGAAAAAATCACGCATAGATGATGCGAGCTTTCCTTTACCAAAAATCATCTGGTAAGCTAATCTCGCGTCATTAGCCGTTCTTCTATACTCAAGAGTATGTAGTTGTAATTCCTTGTTCCTCTCATAATGACTTGGTTTATTATGGTAGGTATAGTTTAGCGCTCTGTAGAATATCCTTCGAGTCACTGAGTTTTGAACTTTTTCAATTTTATGACGATCAGTTGAGTTGATCGGGCGCGAAACACTAGAACTGAACTCAAGAGTAGGGCGCACGTAAATACAGTATGCATTTACAAGCGTCTTAACGTCGTTAGTGAGTAGTGCTCGAAAAACTAGGTTAGATTTAGTTTCAGCATTTTTACAAATTGTTTTTGTGTGGTTTCTCATTGAGAGGTTGGTATCAACAATTATCCCAAGGTCCCTAACGCAATTTTCGCAATCCAATAGTTGATTACCCACGTAATATCTTTTCTTTGGGTTCTTCTTACCTAGATGGATAACACTGCATTTATGATTTGCAATGTCTAGCTGCCATGTATTACTCCATTCCAATATATCGTCAACACTTTTTTGTAAACTCACCGTTTCTATCTCGTCTGAGAAGCATTTGAATATTTTTAAATCATCAGCAAACGAGTAATTGTTACAGTTATTTTCAATCAATATCTGAGGAAGATCCGATATGTAAAGATTGAAAAGAATTGGTCCCAATACTGACCCTTGAGGAACACCACTCGTTACATTTTTGGATTCAGAAAGAATATTTTCAACGCGTACTTGAAACGTTCTCCCCGTGAGGTATTCTCTTATCCATTTTGTAGCCTTATCCGGAAAGCCCATTTTGGAGATTTTCTGTATCAATTTTGGATGGCTGACAGTATCAAAGGCTTTAGCATAGTCGAAATAAACGACGTCAATGCTTTCACCTCTGTCAATCGATTTAGACCAACAATTGAAAACCTCAAGCATTTGAGTTTCAACACTCCTGTTTTCCCTGAATCCATATTGAGATTGTGGGAAAATATCAAACATCTCACAGTCTTCTATTATTTTCTTAGAGAGACATTTTTCAAAAACTCGGCAGAAAAAGCTCGTAATAGAAACAGGTCGATAGTTCAGCGGGTCACTATACGGTGGTTTCTTCCGTAAAGGAGTTATTATTGAATGTTTCCATCGTTTAGGTACCTCACAGTTATCATAGGCCTTATTGAAAATCATTTCGAGAGGTATCGATAGAGGGACTGCAATTTTCTTAATGAAATAAATGTTTATGTTATCTGGTGTTCTACACGATGAATTTTTCCACTTCTCGATCAAATTACATATTTCGTATCTATTGAAAAGTTCATCATATTCTCGTCCCACAATCAACTCTCTTTCATGAATGAAATGAGGGGTAGTTCCATTATCTTTCGTGAAAACACTCGAAAATGCGTCTGCAAGTGCATTTGCCTTGCCATGATTAGACTCGCACAAAGTATCTTGTGCATCGATCAAGGGATCGATATTATTTCCCTTGGTGTCATGCAATTTTGATTTTATATAGCGATAAAACCCTTTTTTGTCAGCACTTGCTAAGAGTACTTTTTCTCGATTTTGTGCATATTTTTGGAGACTTTTCGTACAAAGTTTATGAGCCCTTTCAAATTCAAGCTTGTACATTGGATCATTTGATTTTACCCATTTTTGCCAATAGAGGAATCTAAATTTCATCATTTTCTCAATATAGGATGGAATAGGGATTCCATTCAAGTTTACTCTTACCATCGGAACATGTAACTCTATCATCTGTTCAAGTATGATAAGAAGTTTCTCATACATAATATTCACACTGTCATCTGGCCGGAAAAAAGCAAACCAATTAATTCTAGCAAGAGCTGAGTTTATAAGCTCGTAATTTCCCTTAGAGAAGTTTTTTCTTGATCGAAATTTAGGAGGTTTGTGATCTATCAGTAGTTCAAAAGTCAATGTTTGATGATCAGAGTTTCCTAGCGGAGGTGTGACTTGAACATTGTTTATTAGTTTATTATCGTTTGTTAGAACCAAATCAAGAAAGTTTGTATCACGTGTTGGCAATATAACAACCTGTTGGAGGTTACACACATCTATTATATCTTTGAAATCTCCACCAATCCCTTTGTATTCAATTTTGTCATCTAGTGGCCATTTTAAAGAAGGTATATTAAAGTCTCCCATTATCACACTCGAATGTTGACAAACCATGAAGTCTTTCATTGTTTGCCACAATTTTTCACTTTCGCTTTGTGAAAGAGCAGGAATTCTATAGACCACGAAAATACGCATTAAGATTGAACTAATGTTGGCATCAAAAATAAGCACTTCATATGAGTCGTTTACTGATTCTTCGAAAACAAGTTTAGTCTCAATACTGCAATGAACGATAGCGCATACACCTCCTCCTCTTTTTCTCTTTCTATCACATCGAAGTATTTGGTATGTTTTCGCATTATCACCTAGGGTCATTCCATCAGGGATGTTTGACTTCAACCAAGTTTCTGAAAAGGAAAGAATCGAGTATTTTTGTTCATCAAGTAACATTTTAATATGATTGTGATTATTTACATTTAAAATAGAACGAATATTTGAATATAATACATGAATTTTAGGGAATTCCTTGTCCAGACATTCATCCCTTTTTAAAAAGAGTAGAAGTAATTGTTAGGCTGATTGGGAGAGAACGGGACACCGGTATTGAGCGAAGGAGAGGGGGGATGTGAATACTGAGGGGAATGGGGATAGTGAATAGGAAGAGGGGGCTGGCCGTATTGTGAGAGGGGTGAGCATGCCTGGGTCACGTCTTCTGGATAGTAGTAGTTAGACGAGACGTTATTATTGGTCCTAGTCGTAGTCTGAGCGATGCCTAGAGGGTGCGTGCTTCTACCGTAATATTGCTTCCGATGAGTACGGGAAGGAGGAGGACCATATGTGAATGGCCTCTCCTTACTCACTTGTCTCTCCTCTTTCGTCAGCGATTCTCGCAGCCACGCACGTGCACCCACTCCGAGTTCATCTTTGAGACTAGACAGCTGGTGTCTTCTTGACATAACCTGTCTCTGTATTTTAGAACTCGGGAGTATAACCTTCAGAAGTCTGCCATTACGAGGACCAGACTTTATCTCATTACCCATTCTGAACACATGCGTCGGTTTTCCCGAGACATTGAGATGATTCATAATGATCGCCACTGCTGCCCAATCACTAGCATCTCGCTGAGCGGCTTTCAGATGAGGAAACTCAGGGATACCGTACATAACGATGGCCCTATTTCTCTCAACTTGCTCCACTAGATCAAGCACTCTACTCTCACTCATCTCCTCCACATTCGAATTTGCCCTCTTATTCTCACCTCGAGAGACGGTATGAGTCGGTTGGCGCGCGGCATCAAGGATGGGAATGTATGGCAAGCCATTCTCGACACGATCAATGGACGAGTGCATTTCAGACTGATTGCTAGAGAGAGGATTAGAGAGAGGATTATGATTAGTACTCAGAGTATTCAATTGACATCTGAGTTTGACTACCGTATTGCGAAGGTCTACGTTGTCTTGCTCAAGTGAAATAGACTTAGCTTTGAGCAATTGAATCTCCATAGAATGCTGCTTATCCTTAGCTTGAAGTGTCTTTACTGCATTCCACAGCTCGGACATTTCTTCCGCGGAACCACTTATGCAATCTTCAATCAGCTGAATACATTTGTTGATACGAGGGGTTGTTAACATCCCCGGAGGACGAGAAGGAGTGGTATCAATAGTAGACATGATGGGGATAGGCCACATTAAGGCGGGACTCAAGACAGTGTTATCTGCTGAGTGACGGTGGGGAGATTGATCTTTCTCTCACTGGGTAGGACTCGCAAAGACGGGACTCACGACAGTGTTTGCTGCGGAGTAACAGTGGTATGAGGGGATCAAAAAAGCAGCACGGACCTCTTTTTTCAAAGAGCGGCAACAGGGGGGTAATCAGTGAGAGAAAAGAGCAAGAAAACACGCGAAAAAACGAAAGAAATCGGAGAGAAAAATCTCAACCGACCGCCAGACAACCGAGCGGCGCACTCGAATGAATTCATTAGAGCAACTCGTTTTGCCCAACTCCATTTAAGTTGCATAGCTCTTACTCGCACGTCTTGGAGAGGGACTTTGTTTGCAAGCCACTCATTCGTCTTTCTATCCATTCTAGATACACCTGCTAATTTTCTCATCATTGCTCTCTGAGTCACAATCAATCGTTGTCTGAGTTTCTTTGTTGTACTCCAAAGTTCGCATCCGTAAAGCAGTACTGGCTCGATACACATTCTATAGACTCTTGTTTTTAGTGACATCTCTACTGTTCGATTAGTGAGAAATTCGTGAAACCTGTTGAATGCTCGCCATGAACTCCCGATTCTTCTGTTCAGTTCAAGCGCTACATTTTGATCGAAAGATAGTCGGACGCCAAGATAAATGAAGTTGTCTACATTATAATTTCAAATTCCTTAAATGGTGAGCTCTCTTTTTTTATTTATAAGGAATAATATTTCAATATTTTCCTGCTCTTATTTAATTATTCATGTAAAGAAAAAGAATTGAACCGTACATCATCAAGTGAAAGCGTGACAGCAGGATATTTTGATCTATTTTGACTTTTTTTGAAAGTTAATGAACACTCACTTGTCAATCAATCAATCAATCAATCAATCAATCATTTGTTCAAGCGTCAGGGTCAAGGCCTGTTGAATGATGCATGTTCGCCAGACATCGGAGTATCTTCGGCACGTGTTTGCCCAATTCATTCCCACTCGGTTTGTAATTTCGTCGCGCCATCTCGTTTTAGGCCTTCCAATGTGTCTCTCCTTGTTCCAGGGGGTCCAGTTAACAATCTTCTCAGTCCATCTATTGTCATTCATTAGAGCAACTCGTTTTGCCCAACTCCATTTAAGTTGCATAGCTCTTACTCGCACGTCTTGGAGAGGGACTTTGTTTGCAAGCCACTCATTCGTCTTTCTATCCATTCAAGATACACCTGCTAATTTTCTCATCATTGCTCTCTGAGTCACAATCAATCGTTGTCTGAGTTTCTTTGTTGTACTCCAAAGTTCGCATCCGTAAAGCAGTACTGACTCGATACACATTCTATAGACTCTTGTTTTTAGTGACATCTCTACTGTTCGATTAGTGAGAAATTCGTGAAACCTGTTGAATGCTCGCCATGAACTCCCGATTCTTCTGTTCAGTTCAAGCGCTACATTTTGATCGAAAGATAGTCGGACGCCAAGATAAATGAAGTTGTCTACATTATATTGGGTTGAAGAATAAGTAACGCTCGTTTTTGAGCATGTACCTGATAATTTTCGAAAATTTTAGATTTTTTTCGAAATTGTGTAATTTAACGTGGAAACTGTTCGGTAAATTCACACATTCTCAGGTGAGCAGCCCGATACTACACCTCTTCCATGGTGAAGTGAGAATGGTGCTCGATTCATTGTTGTATTTTTATAGACGTTTCAAGGGGAACGTTCGTGAAAAATTGCAGTTCACTTAACTTATTTGTCTACCTTGAGGATCGAAGGTGCTGGCCTATACACTAGTGCGCTCCAGTCACTCACTATGGAGCTATATTATCACTATAAACATTTGGTGCTACTTATGCTCCTATTTGAAAAATAACAGTTTTCCAAAAATATTATTTTGTGACGGAATCAAAAGAAATGCGTGTTTTGAGGACTTTGGATTAAACCATACCCAGGACATAGTAGCCATTCTATAATTGTGGCCACTTGGTGGATGATAGTGCAAAAGTTGCTCGTCCATTTAACCATCTAAGGCCTTACATTCAATTAGTACGGTTTACAGGAAATAGCAATAAATGTCGATTTCGAGGCTTGTTTTTCTATATCGGACTTACGAGCAATTTAACTCATAAAGAGAATGCTCCACACTTAGCAAAATTCGTCCATATTTTTAACAGGAAAGGTACTCCACATTCAAGCATAATTGAGGTCTTTAGATCTATTGCTAAGAAAACGCGGCTAGCAAAACTTCTTTCGGTCAGTAACTGAAAATCCTACACTCTCGTTAGGCGCATATCTCACACAGGCCTTTACTTGGATATTCCTCTGAATATCATCAGTGTAATGTATCACCATGATACTTTACTACTGCAGCTTGATTGTGGCTCAATAATTCTTCTTCCCTCAGTGCTGACCTGGCAAAATCTCAGGGTGAGGTGCGACAACTTTGAATTGAGCCAGCCATTGTGATCGCCTAAATGATCGGAGATATATGATACAGTGTGCGCTAAAGAGAGTATCCAAGCCCTTATCGATCATCAAAAACCGGAATATAATTGCACAATTTAGAAAGACGGGAGAGGTCATAATCTGAAATTGGAAAAACGAGCGTTACTTATTCCTCAACCCGATAATTTCAAATTCCTTAAATGGTGAGCTCTCTTTTTTATTTATAAGGAGTAATATTTCAATATTTTCCTGCTAGCTCAGACTTATGAAATTTGGAAATTTTGAGATTTTGAAAAAGTTAATGTTCGACTTTTCACGTTTTTCGTGTTTTAGCGATATCACAACCCCATAATATCAACAGAAATGTTCAGAAACGGTAAATGTAATATTAATATGACATAATAGTGACTGTAACGTTCCGAAATAACGAAATCTCTCGACATCGTTCTCTCATCAGCCTCCGAGCGACCATCTGACGGGAAACTGCGGCTTCCGACGCGATTGGTTTTGAGACATGAGAAAATATTCCTGGGGGTGGTTTTACGTGTAGATTCCGAATTTGCAATAATCTTAATGTAACGCGGACAAAAATTTCTCAGGGTGCATGAAAAACGAAGAAAATTGCAGTTTTCTACATTTCATCGATGTCCTATCGCTTCCAAACTATGTTTTTCGTTCTTTTCATGGCAAAATACACCCGAAATACGTATAAGCATGTACTTTTTTCGGTGATGAAATTTTCGACTTTTTTTTGGCCTGGTCTGGCATTTCTCGGAGTGTGTACCATAACAGTTCATATTGGGCCAAATATCAGCATTCGGTAGGGAAACTTCACCCACAACTTATTGGCATAGGCTGCTAAAAAAATCATCCGTCGACCCCCATCAAAAGCTACGAAATCTCCTGGAAGGTCTCTTAAGTTGGAAATGTGAAAGAAAACAAGCGAATTTGTGAATAGTACGCACGATAAATGCCAGTAGAAGGGAAAATATTTGCTAGAATTGACCCCTCCCGCCATTTCGTCGGCACACTGCAGGCTGATATGGGGGGGGGGGGGAGAGGGAGAAGGGGGAGAGAATAACACGCCTGTTACACATCTCTTCTTTTCTCTCCCTTCGTTTCCATTGATCCCCTTCCATCTTCTCGTCAGCTATCTTCTACTCAGCAGTGCATATGATACATAACATGTAAATTAGTGATGGCAAATTGGCATCTCCCGCCGGTCAGAGAAACTAAATAGAACACAAAATGAGAAGAATAGCGTGCAGATTTTGCATCACTAATGTAAGTTATTGGTGTCGTTTCGCGGCTGCCTCTCTCCATTCTGCACACTCTCTCGCCGGTCAGACAAATGATATAGTGTGCGAAACGGAGAGTGTAGAGAACCGAAACAGCAACAAGAGGGGTGGCATAAATATCTGGCTATATGAGGAAGACAGGGAAGGCAGTGGGTATCCGTTACCCGATCATACTTTCCAAACTGCCATGTTACCAATTTTCGTTTTAGCCTCGTAATGAGAGATCGGAACTGTGCCTATGCGTAGGCTCTAATCCAAAACGTAGGAGAGAGAGGGGATACTAGAGAGAGCAAGCATGCAAATCAGGACGAGTGGAACGGATATTCGATTTTCGTGCGCGTTAGTGAGACGTATTCTCAAATGCAAATTATTACGACTTTCAGTGAGCGATGAGAGAGATTAATTTAGTTTAACAGAAACATAGTGCATACCCTTAAATGTAAGGAAAACAGCGAAAAAACACATAAAAATAAAAATAAAATTGGAAACATTTGAATTGGCAATTGCGCCAATTCAAATGTTTCCAATTTTACTGCCGTTCATGGATTACGGTAGGTAGACACCGATCATGAACTGGCTTTTCACCGAGTTGACCGCTGTTTTCGGGCAAAATATCTTTTAGGGTATTTTTGTTTTTCATCATTTTCACAAAATTGGTGGGTTAATAGTTGCCCTTCAGAAAAATTTAATAAAAAAGGTATATCGTATAGCACCCCAAAGAGCAGTAATGAAAAGTTGTGAATTTTTTTTCGAAAAATCGTTTAAACTCGATCAGTTTCAGACTGTGGATGAGAGGCGATTTCGAAACTTCTTCGGTTTCTGGCCCAGATTACGACCCTACAGATTGGAATGAGAAGTCTCGGCACAAGCATGGCCCCATTGACAGTCTTCCTCTTGTCGCAAAAATTAAGAGGTGTGTGCTATTAAGGAATATTTTTGAACCAGAATATATTGATTTTTTTAGTGAAACTTTTTTTTTAGTTTTTTTACCCTACCAATGTTTTTTTTATTTATTTTTTTTTTTTTTTCGAAAAATTTTTAAACTCGATCAGTTTCAATGCGATCGGGATGAAACTTGGCATGTGTAACCAAAGAATTTTGTGATTTTTTTGGTATATAACACGATTGATATGATTGCGAATGAGCAAAGTCGGTTAGGTTACGGTAGTTTTTTTAAACTTCCGCCATTTAGCGGAGAATGATCTGGAAAACTAAACCCGTGGCGCCTGAGCTACACTCGACGAGTACTGCCTCTACACACATTTAGAGCGAATTCGATTTTTTGCTAGTGCCATGCATATGTTCACTGGGTCAGATAGTCACTCTTTAGTCGCCTCAAACAGAAACACGCATAATCCTACTGTAACATTCTCTTTTACTAAATAGAGCGTAAATAATTAAATAAAACTCACGTCCGTTGTGCAGTTGGGCGGACTGGAGCGTGACGGCTGCGCACTGCGTTTCGCGCGCGGACATTGGAGCGAGAGAGTATTCTAGGATAGAGAAAGAGAGGAAAACGAAAGAGCGTGTAAAGAGAGGAGAGTGCGCGCGACATGGCTCTGGTAAGAGAAAGGGCTAGCAATCGACAAGCCGTTGGTTCGGTGCCCAGCCAATGCAAATCTTTTGCTTTATTTTTTGCGTCATTTCGAAGTTTTCGCAGGCGCTAACGACAGAAAAAGTGGGCATTTGCATGTTCGTCAGATTGCGATTTTAATCACACAGAATTAATGAAATATTTATCTCAGTGCAAAAAATAGGAACATCCAGAATGATTATTCTAAGCTTGCAGACAAGTTTGCGGTAGACTACTACTCCTGCGGTAGACTACTACTCCAGCGGTTTATTCTTCTAATTTCCTCATTCTCTCGCCGTCGCCGTCATCACAGACGGGGCTAGAAATACAGTAACTATAAGCCGATAAAAATATTTATTTTTAGATACATTTCTCAATGCTAGATTCTAGAATAACGATTGGAAGGGAGGTTGTACTGCATGGTTAGGAATAACTTATTTCAAACTGAACCGATCTTTATCAAATTGCTTGATATAGTTCTGATATTGCATGATTGCTGACGACAAGACATACACTTTGAACATACTTACTTATGGGATGCACTCGAAATCAGACATTTCTCTGAAATGTCTATCATTTTTTTCATAGCAAAATTCAAATGAAAATCGAAGAGTTTTCACGTAACAGATTCGAAAGTGCGACTCTTGAGCTTCTGAGTTCATTTTTTAGATCCTACCAAAATCGATTTTTGATGCTGGGTTTGTGGCAAATACAGTACATGTCGGAGCTTCTGAATGAGCAATTTTTTTCGATGCGATTTCGAACTAAAATTCATAGGGTAACATCGAGCAACAACAAAAAATATTTTTGTCGCATCAAGGAAAAACGATTTTAGTCAGATCTGAAAAATATTCAGAAACTCGAGAGACACTTTCTGATCCGTAACCTGAAGACTCTGTTCTATTTTTATTTGAATTTATCGTACATCACAGAACCGAACAGATTTCCATTTTTAAACTCCGCCTATTCTCATCCAAATGTTCCAATTTTCCTGTTTTTATCAACTTCAAATTCTGGGGAAATAAAAATATCACATTAAAAAAATATTACTAGAAATACGGTAAAAAAATTTTATATTTTTTTTAGCAATTATTATGCACATTGGATATGAACTAGGGATTACGGTAGGACCACATGCTAGGCTCCATAATACAGCATCCACTACTCGTATGATCTTTTTAAACCGTATTTCTAGTAATATTCGCTTTTCCTCGGGATGGATAAAAATAAGAAATACTTTTTTGAAATATTGGAATATTTTGACAATAATTAGTGAAAAGGAAAAAAATTTAAAATATAAATATGTTCGGTTCTGTTCGTGATGTACGAAAGATAAGAAAATCGTCCAAAATAAACTTTTCAGAAAAGTGACTAAGTTTGAGTGCATACGTTTTTTTTTGTTGTTGAGAAAATACTGGTTCAAAGTGTACTTACATGTGGTAAGGAATCACAAAATATAAGTTACGAAATAAAATATATTAATTTACCGTACCTCTCGCTCTTCCTTCCTCTTCATTTAGAATGGCTTCTATTCAAACTTCGGCTCGACGTCGACGGTGGAGAACTTGAGCGATGTCTGGTAGAGGTTGAGGGCGGCTCTGTGAATTGGAAAGGTTAAGAACGATAAGAAACTATTACAGTATATTTGAATTAATTGGAGAAATTGGGTTTAGCCATTGCCAGTATTCACATTACTTTCCAGTCGGCAGCTACTACTTGATAGAAAAAAATATTTATGCAACGAAATCCCATCGACCCGTTCTCACAGACCGTGACGTCAAAATAAATCACCATTCCTTTTCATTACGCTCATACACACTCTCTCTCTCTCTTCTGTTTAATCCACAAGAGAGAGAGAATTGCACCCAAAATACATGATTGGATGTCATCCGAATATGTTGAAGCCTAGAGACAGGGGAATTGCAAGTGTTCGCTATAGGCTAGCTATTCCTTTTACACTCTGTCGGCCATATATCCCAATATATCGCTTTTTCTATTCCCTCATAAAGAATGAATGAAGCTATGGTATTCTCCCAAACAGAGCAAATAACACAAAAAAGCCTAAAACTCGAAATAAATAAATAAATATTAACCTGTTGGAGACACGAACGTTGTGAGAGAGGAGGTTGGCGTTGAAGCACTCGATCATCGCCCGGGCAGTCTGGTCCATCAACTTGTTCGCCAATCCTGGAATATAATTTTTTATTTATATTTATTACGGTATTAGAATTGATTTATGTGCTAAAACTCTCAGCCAGTGGAAACTGGTAAAACATGCTTCTTGCTTTCGCGTGCGACCAGAATCAAAGGGACAAGTAATCTCTGATTGAAGCTAGCTTCATACATGCAGGCCGAATAAAGCGACAAAATAGTGTTCACAATGGAGTGGCGTATTGCAAAATATCAACATGTTGTGCTTAAAGCGATTTAAGCTTGACATGTTGTTAAAGCTAAGGCTTACCGAAACAGCGGTTGCTCCTCTTCACGGCGAGTGGCCATTTGGCTCGCGCCCCGACTCCTCATCTTGATGAGCACCTACCCGACCACGTTGCCCTTCAACAAAAGCAGTATATTGATAATTCTGTTCGAAATAAGCCATTAATAGGACTGTTCACCCGATTTAATAAGTGAGTGAGTGATTTTAATGAAATATTACGGAAGTAGAGAGTATTCAAGTGCCAGAAACCGTGTCAATAAAAGGAAAAACGTTCGGGTTTTCGCATATATTTTCCAGGCATGAAGAGTAAGGCACAAAAGGAATGCGAAAGAGTGACAAGGTAAATCATCCGCACAGTTTTTATACCATTTAGCGAACAATGTCAGTGCCAGAACCCAAGGAAGTGCCACTTTATAATAAAGCTATTCAACGAACTTTGTCGTCATCGGCGACGTAGCTGAGCGCGTGGAAGAAATAGCAATTCATCTGGTAGTTTTCGGGCAGGCACATCAGGTTGCAGTGCTGCGTGTTCATCAAGTCCCCGGGACGCGCCACGCAAATGTTGATGCTGAAACAATAATAGTGCAAATGCACAAAAGCGAGTTGTCAAGGAAACAGCAAATAAGCGGCAAATGGCGCGAAGAAACAACAAAAAACGAAATAAAAAAGAGATGCTAAGAAATGCCATTTCGCAACCGCAACGCGAGCATTTTTTTGAATTTACGCGGTTTCGCGCCTTCGCCTCCAAACATGCACATCAGAGCATCCCACTCAAACGTCGATTTCCATTTTACGTTACGTCTGAAACGCTGTGCTGCGGAGAGCTCATCCGTCGGAAGAAGCTGAAGGCAATTATTATTAAAAATTTATTAAATAATTGAATATTTTCGAGAATAGCTTAATTTTTTTAGCCGAAGCCACAGATGCCACGGAAGGCGGAAAAGTGTTTTCAAAAATTCCTAAATGCTAATGAGCGGCTAATTAGAGCCTGAAAACAAAAATGCGCGGTTGGGATAAGAACATCCTTACGCAACGTTTCCATCATCACGAGTAGTCAATTGGTAGTGTGCTCGCTTCTGAAGGCTGGTTCGAATCCTTTCATGAACAACTTCTTTTGCATTATTTTTACCATTACTTACGATGAAAATATAATAATTTTATTAATCTATCATATATATCACAACACCAAGTACAACCCTTGGATCATTCAATTCTCGATTTCTTGAAAGATCGAAGAAAGAACAAGTGAAGCGGTAGGACATATTAGAATGAACTGCAATATTAATATCTTGATTTCGTCGGAATAGATTCCATTTCTTGCTACATTCCCAAACGTACAGAAAATTCCTTCATTTTATGTTGGCATTATATGAGTCGTACCGCTTCACTTGTTCTTTTTTCAATCTTTCAAGAAAACGAGAATTGGATGATCCAATGGTTGTGATATCACTTTAATAGACTAATAAAAATTATTCTATTTTCATCGTAAGTGATGAAAAAAATAATGCAAAAGAGTTTGTCCATGAAAGGATTCAAACCAGCACTTCTCCCTTCAGAAGCGAACACACTACCAATTGACTACTCGAGCCGATGGAAACGTTGCGTAAGGATGTTCTTATCCATTCCGCGCATTTTTGTTTTCATGCTCTAATTAGCCGCTCATTAGCATTTAGGAACTTTTGAAAATACTTTTCCGCCTTCCGCGGCAAGTCTAAGTTTTGCGTATCGAGCAAATTTGAAAAGCTCGGCGACAGTTGGTGAACTTCCCTTGTAAAGGAAATCAATCGATAATAATTAACCAAGATTGATTTTCTAAAATAGATCAGTGATCAGTTGGCTCACCTTTCGAGATAGAAAAATCTCCTCCTTTCGAGATAGAAAAAATCTCGCACACTACGAGTTCCAGTCACATTTGATTCCTGAGAGATGTTAGGTTAACCATTAGCACTAGGATGAATAATAATGCAGCCGCAATTACACAAACATTGGCGTTGAAAGAAATACGAAAATTGATTGCATAGTTATTCTACACGAAGCATATTCCTGCTTTATAGATCATGATCACGGGATTGATGATGTCTGCAGCAATGACAGCTTGCTATTAATCAAAATTCATAATACAGGCAATGGTGTTTTAATTTCGCACACTCTTTTCACCGTTCGAGAAGTAAAAGAGAGTGCAGAATGGAGAGAGCTCAGGCATCATTAATGGAAACGCCCACTAGAGGTACACTCTGAGTATAAAAAATGTTAATTGAAATAAATGAGAATAGCCAAGCGCAAATGCGGCCGATACGTCACCCGAAACAATAAATTGCAAGATTCCCGACAAATTTGCGATTCAACAAGTGCACTAGAGGGCAAAAGCCAATGCTGACACAATGCAACGGCGATTTCGCGGATTAAAGGGAAATATCTGTTGACTAGTAGTAGGGTGCTTCCTAACGACTCCATCCTCTGCGGACTTGTGCTTCAGCATCATGACAAGATAAATGTGCATGAGAGACATCTCTGATGGCTTATCCATAAATGGAGAAAATACACTATTACCACATCAGGTTGAAGTATCACCAGTAGAAATAGATTCCTAATCAACTCTTAACAGAGGCCGTATGCATGAACCTTGGCCGGAAAATGCCGACAAACCACGTTTGTCCGACAAACGTTTGTCGGGCAAACGATGTTTGTCGACAAACCGGTTTGTCGTATGCACGAGCAATCTTTTGCTTGTCCAACAAATGTGGTTTGTCGGATGGTTTGTCGGAATATCCGTGGTGATTTATGAACAATATCACTTCATAAAGTCCATCCAACTGCTCATTTCTGATATTGTTTAGCCTGTTTTCCCTATCAATTCCGTTCTTAGCACCATAACATGGTATTGATTATCAAAGACGATTAGTCACAATTTATTACCTCAATATAATATTAGTTATCTAACGAGTTGAAATGAGAGATTGGCAATGACTGGTGGGGTATCGAGAATGAAGAAAAACCCGATTATCCTGATCTGGGCCCGAAAACAATACTGATAAATTCTATTCTATTTTAAAAATAAATAAAATGGAAAAAAACTTTGTTAGTTTTAGTCTAATCGATTCATACCTTTTTCTATTCGAAAGAGGCCACTCCCCTTACAAATATCCTGACAAGAGTTAAGAGATCCGACGTGCGCTGAATTTACTATGATTTTAACGCCAAGAAGGATCGGAAAACTGATCACCTTAGACGTTAAAAATCATAGTAATTTCAGCGTACGTCGGATCTCTTAGCTCTTGTCAAGAGATTTGTAAAGGAGAGTCTTCTCTTTCGAATAAACAAGTATGAATCGATTAGACTAAAAGTAACAAAGATATTTCCATTATTATCCCAAGGTTCAAAAAATAAATATTTTTTGGTCTAGAAATTTTCACAATGTGAAATGTATTAGTATTCGTTATAAAATTGAAAGAAAATAATGATATTGAAAAAAATAAATAGTAAAATAGAATTAAACCGTCGACAAACGGTTTGTCGGTCGGTTTGTCGAGGGTAAAGGTCGACAAAGGCTTTTGTCGCGACAAACGGGTTTGTCGACAAACCAAAGCTTCGTGCATACCGGCAAACCATTTGTCCGACAAAAGGGTTTGTCTTCAAAGCCCAACAAACCCCGTTTGTCCGACAAACGGGTTCATGCATACGGCCGCAGGTTCCGTTTCACGGCTGGCACTACATCAGGAGAAATAATCAGGATATTTCCATTTGAAAAATTTCTATAAAAAATAAGAGAGATGATTCCGAACTATTCGTTCCTCACATACTAATGTTTCACTAATCGCATTAGAGGAGAACAGACAGAGAAACAGTAATTTTTCGATGAATTCTACTCCGAAAAATACGAATCGAAAAACAACTGCGGGACTGTTAGATATGGGCGGACTCCCGTCTCATCACTACTTCTTGATCACAAAATCGGACTTGCCACAATCATCCATCGATTATAGTCTCTAAAAAAACAAAACGCCGTGCTGAAAACGTCTCACCCTTACATCCTTAAAATAAACCTCCACACAGATTCGAGTTACAAGAGTAACTACTAGATGAAAAGAGTCAGTGCAGCCGCAATGTGCCGATAGCAAACACAACAATTGATTGAGGAACTATTCTATCATCGGTAGGCTGACGTTTCACCACTATATTTAAATTGCTCAATCGCCATAGCCTCAATTCCTCTTCTCGACCCATCACCATAAAATATTATGCCCAATCAAACGACCGGTTTAATTTCTTCTCGCATGCACAAGTAAATATTCTTGATAGATTCGAGCATCACTCCTTTCACTAGATAACAAAGATCAACACAGCCGCAAAATACCAATATTGTGCAGTAAACACTGCATTAACAAATCTACTGCGAATAAAAACACTCCAATTACAGATGCATTCGATAATTCTCAGAATTCTCAGCTCACCCGTAAAATCAGATACCTGTCCGATTCACGCCTCACCACAGGTGTTAGAGAGCAAGTGTCCTCGCAGCCGCAATAGTATCGATAAAATCGATAAAATAACAAATGATGGAAATTCACTACCGAGCTATCAACACCCGGCAGACTAGCGCTTCACCGCCAGATCTAGATGACATGATCGGAGAGCCATCAATCTCATTCATATTGTTGATCTCATAGGAATGAAAAAAAGACCAGATTAGAAAAGCCGATTGGAAAATTGTTTGATCAACTTTCAGAAGTTTCGCGTTTATAAGGACAAGAACAAAAGATCATTGCGGCTCGTTTTCACTTGCCTTTACCAGATGTAAATAATGTACAGCACTAACATCCCTCGTTTGAAATACCATCTCATCTATAGACGCCGATTCGACTGACAGACTCGCGTTTCACTTCTGGCACTAGAGAACAAAATCAGAGCAGCACCAATATCGTATGAGAACATAAGAGTCTAAACAAGACAAAAATATTTAGCGCCCATTTCACTCGCATTCCATGACATAGCCATTACATTCCATTACATCGCTCGAACAGAAACACGCCCAATCCTACATTTTTTTTTATTAATTAAATAATATATAATTAAATAAAACTCACGTCCGTTGCACAGTTGGGCGGACTGGAGCGTGACGGCTGTGGAGAGCTCGTTCTTCGAGGGAAGCTGCCGGAAATTAAAATTAAAATTTATTAATTAAATATTTTCGAGAATAGCTTAATCGGTTTTTTTCGCGTGCCAATGCTAAAGGAAGTCGATCGATAAAACTAATTTTGATCTTATAAAAAAGATCAGTGATCGGTTGATTCACCTCTAGAGAAAAAACCATCCGTGAAGTACGGTAGTCTTAGAAGATCAAAGATTATCCATGTAGATCAATGCGGTTAAATACGCTTTTTTTTGTTAATTTCTCATGTGTTTCAACCATTTCCACTGAATGCACATGCTTTATTCAGCGTAAAAACTGTCAACAAACTGAACCACAGTAAAAGTGCGAGTAAAGTGAACGAAGGAACAATAAAAGACGAGAGGCCTCAAAAGACCAATAGGGAAAGTATTCACAGGCAATGGGGTAGGTCATGGTACAGGAATGGGGTGGTGTGACGAGATTGGCAGGAAAGATTGAGATGAAAGTGTGTAGAGACTATGCGAGAATCGACTACCGTTTACAGAGTGAGTAATGCAATATGAGAGATAAATCCTAACAGATGGCGTCGCCGGATCGTCTAGTACTCTCTCCATTTTGCACACTGTCTCGTGGATCAGAGAAGCTAAAGTATGTACAGAATGGAGAGAGCTACTATTCGATTCGACTACACTACTAACAATTCGACGCTATTTCACAAGCAAAAATAACAAGTGAAAGGCCCGAATTATCCTAATATCTTACAACGACTAAATATATGTTACTACTCTTATTATGCATATAACAATGTTGGAAGAGGGACAAGATATTGCAGATTAATGATATGAAAGATAGATGCACAGGTAATTCGATCTACATACTGTAACACAAGGAAAGAAAGGAATAAGAGAAATGTGTGAGCAATGTACAATCAGTGGACTAAACTAGAAGAGAAGAGCGCGCACTTTGACAATTAAATTATATTAAGGTTTAAATGAATAATTATGGAATAAGTCAACACACAAATTAAGCAAAAACCATAGTAAATGCTTTCAAAGTGCGCACTCTAATCCCTAGAGTCAGATCTGAATCGTCTAAAATGTTATAAGACTAACATGCCAACGTAATCAATAATCTACACGCCAACGTAATCAATAATCTACACGCCAACGTAATCAATAATATAAGTTGCCACTAGATTGGCAGATTAATCAATCGGGATGGGGGGGGGAAGGAAACGGGGGAAGCAAAGATTATTCACAATCAAGGGGGCGGGCCATGAGATGGGAACACAAACGGGCTGCCAAAGGGGTGGAGTTGAACAGGGGTAGATCAGTGAGGCGGATCAATCGATATGATCGGATTACGGTAGACGGATGATCGGAGGATTACGGTAGGTGGGTGTCAAACCGTGTCAAACCGCCCGAAATACCGCAAAAGAGAGGCGATCAATCAAATTTCACAAGACAGAGAGGAAAGGAGAGGAGTGACCTAGTGGGAAATGAGTGTGATGAATCAGCGATCTGCATTGGTAGTTCCGGCTCTCTCCATTCTGCACACTCCCTTGTCTATCTGACATACGAGCGTGTGCAGAATGGAGAGAGCTAAGAACGAAATTAGTTCCATACCTGTTAGAGACAGAACCAGATCCTGATTCGAGATACACCGCACTCTCCTAATCTAGTTATTGCAAAACAGTGAATCATCAAAACCGTGGAACAGTCATAGCTAATTACACAGACCATGCGCAATCTTGAAATCGCTATGATTCAAAATAAATACACGTCACTTGGGATAATCGCGTTTCATCACCTGTTCAAGAGGATAAATTTGATACTAAAACAATGCATTGGCTCACCCAATTTTTAAAAAAATCCCTGAAAAAAACATCACATTCAACACACCGGATATGTGCGACTTGCGCTGATACTAATGTCAAAATCAAGCAGCCAAAAAGCCGAGTATTAAAATCATCTTGCCCTAAAATATCACGCATTCACCTTGGCTGGATTGCGTTTCATCAGCAATGCTAGTTGATTTTTGGTACGCGCGGGTCCAATGACTCTATGGTGGTGACAATATTTCTGCAAACTAGGTAGTGATGAAACACCGATTAGATAAAACACAAATATAAGTGCACACTTCCTTCGCCATTCCGCGTTTCAGCATCATCTCCTAACCACTGAGAAACAGTAGCAATGATTTTCCTGCACCCAATAACCAATCAACTAGTAACAACCAATTTTCCCAACCCTTGTCCGATCAGTGCTTCATCAATCAATCAATCAATCATTTATTCAAGCGTCAGGGTCAAGGCCTGTTGAATGATGCATGTTCGCCAGACATCGGAGTATCTTCGGCACGTGTTTGCCCAATTCATTCCCACTCGGTTTGTAATTTCGTCGCGCCATCTCGTTTTAGGCCTTCCAATGTGTCTCTCCTTGTTCCAGGGGGTCCAGTTAACAATCTTCTCAGTCCATCTATTGTCATACATTAGAGCAACTCGTTTTGCCCAACTCCATTTAAGTTGCATAGCTCTTACTCGCACGTCTTGGAGAGGGACTTTGTTTGCAAGCCACTCATTCGTCTTTCTATCCATTCAAGATACACCTGCTAATTTTCTCATCATTGCTCTCTGAGTCACAATCAATCGTTGTCTGAGTTTCTTTGTTGTACTCCAAAGTTCGCATCCGTAAAGCAGTACTGGCTCGATACACATTCTATAGACTCTTGTTTTTAGTGACATCTCTACTGTTCGATTAGTGAGAAATTCGTGAAACCTGTTGAATGCTCGCCATGAACTCCCGATTCTTCTGTTCAGTTCAAGCGCTAGATTTTGATCGAAAGATAGTCGGACGCCAAGATAAATGAAGTTGTCTACATAGGTCAGATGTTCTCGTTCCACTTGTAGAGGTACTTGTCTTCGATTGGTCATGGCGACCGTTTTCTTTCGATTGAGCGTTAGACCAACTTTTTTGTTTGCTTCCATCAATTCCTTCAACATTCGCGTAATTTCAGTTGGACTATGTGATATAAGGACTACATCATCTGCATATCTTAGATGGCTCAGCTTTTCTCCATTTATGCGTATTCCGTATTCGTCCCACTTCATTTCGCGAAAGACCTCTTCTATCACAGAATTAAACAGGTGAGGGGAAATAGGGTCTCCTTGGCGCAAGCCTCTTCCTACTTCGATGGGAACCTTGTCTATTCCCACTCGTACGAAGACTTTTGCACGGTTATGCACATCTCTCATCGTGTTTACAATCTTCGAGTGAACGCCTTGATTGTACAGTGAACTCCACACTGCATCACCACTGCACTGAAGTGCTTCATCACCAGTCCTAATTCCCAAACACTCTCGTGGTAACAATTGTTATTCGCGCCTGAGCATAAAACATCAAGGAATACATTAGTAAATCTCTGCCTGCTGCTGCAGATGCTGCAGCTCCTGCTCCGGCTGCTGCAGGAAGAACTCGAGGTCGAACTGGTCGCACATGTCGCGCAGTCGGCTGGCGATACGCGCGCAGCGCACGCACCACTCGCACCCGCCAGAGGAACACTCTGCAAATTTATTATCATTAGAATCGATTACTTAATTTGTAAAAAAAATAATTGTAAAATAAAACGCGCGAGAGATAGAGGCAGAATTTTTTTTAAATTGAAAGCAAAAATATAAGCCAAAACGGAGCACGTTCCAGGCAGTTCGAGCTTCACGGCAAGCAAAATAGAGCAAATGATTCCACAGCATCAATGACAAGGATGCATTATTCTTCATCTTCGAAAGCCAATGCCCGTTAGACTCGAGATTCACCGCTGATCCTAGAGTGGATTCAAGCCACAATACGCGCTTATCCCCACTGCAAAACGGCTGGCACACTCATCGAGAAATATAGAAGCCCAATTCCGAACTATTCGATCCCTGGTAGACTCGTGTTTCACTGCTGCCAGTAGAGTACAAAAGCGAGCGCAACAGTAATGACTCAACGGGGCTGGGTTACAAGGACTCTAAAATTAAATATTCTAATATTTGAAGACTGAAGCCGAACTATGCATCCCCAGCGCATTGGCGTTTCACCTCGAAGGCTAGATAGACGAAACAACGCTGGT
Organism: Pristionchus entomophagus; assembly: GCA_036245825.1. Classification (NCBI taxonomy): domain Eukaryota; kingdom Metazoa; phylum Nematoda; class Chromadorea; order Rhabditida; family Neodiplogasteridae; genus Pristionchus; species Pristionchus entomophagus. The sequence goes on from BTSX01000001.1 coordinate 6,978,312, forward strand.
TCAATTGGCTTCATCTCTGGAATTAATACATCAATATCAAGAATCGCCCGTTAGATTAAAATAATGAATAAATAATTAATTAAATAAATAAATAGAAACTCACGTCCGTTGTGCAGCTAGGCGGACTGGAGCGTGACGGCTGCGGAGGGCTCTTCGTTCGAAGGAAGCTGAAGGCAAAATATATATTTTTTAATCATTTGTTTTTTTCTGAAAATGACATGATTACGAGGACCTCCTTCGATTTGTGGTCAATATCACTTCAGAATTGAGTGAAAGAGGGTGGGAATGATAACAGATAAAACTCAAAATGACAGGCTGAGAACTTGACAAAACTCACAAGCGAATTATTGTTGATTGGTGGCGCAGCTATGGCGTGTGGGCGGCTTGCGGGTGCGGAATCGAGTTGATCCGTCTGGAAATGCGGGGAATTGTGGGATGGAAAGGGAAAGGGCAACGCAAATTTGTAACACATGCGATGAGCGATACCGTAGGCGCGAGAAAAGGAGCACGAGCGGAAAGAAATCTGGTCGATTGACTCCGGTTGGGGCAGTAAACAAGGGATGAGATACACGAAAATAAGTAATCCGTGAGACGGTTAGCGATGAGGAGAGGAACGTGTTGGAAGGTGTTATGGAAATACGGGGAATATTAGGATATCAGAAGGGAAGGAAGGGCGTAAATGGGCGATGATGAACACATGCGATAAGCGACACGGTTGGCGCAAAAGGGATGAGTTCGAGGCCAGGGAAGGTGAGCGGAGGCGGTAAGGTAACATTGGTTCAGTAAATGGCAAGGAGTTGGAAAAGGAAAACCGGAATTACGCGTAAATGAGGGAATAGATGATAGGAGAAGAAGCGATGAGACCAAGTCTTGCTAGAACTCATCCTTGAGCATGATATCAGAGAGACGACAGACAAGAAAAGAAACCGATCAATCAATGAGACTATTAGCGCCAGAGGAGATGGAATGACCCCTCTCGCTTGCCCGAGGGAGAGAAACGAACAGGGGCGGAGGGAGGAGGAGCGAGAGGTGAGAAGTCCATTAGGTCACAGGTGATAACGGGTAGTGATGTCGTTTCTACTCTCTCGATTCTGCATGCTCTCTCGTCTGACTGCCCGGTGAGAGGGTGTGCGAAATGTAGACTCTGCTAGAGAGCAAAAAACCGAAACGACATCCCTAATAATGGTTCGATCAGCGAGTTTTGAGAATGTGCCCGAGGGAGGGAGGAGGATGCAGGGAGGAGCGAGGGGAGATGAGTCTATTAAGTCATCCCTGGTTAGCGCCAGTGGATGACGAAACAATGCAATGGACAAGAAATGGAAAACGGAGTGATCAGTGAGACGGGTAGAGCGATCGAGTGAGCCCCCCTCTCCTCCCTTGAAGGAGGGAGAGGGAGGGAGGGGAGGAGCTGGGGGAAAACGGTTGGGTCATCGTTTGACATTTAGCAAGAGGAAGAACAGTGTGAGTAGTAGATACGCGCAAAAAATGGAGTAGATAGGAGACAGCGGGGATAGGTTATGGAGTGAAGGATACGCGGGTGATTCTAACTAGTGATGGGAAATCGGAGAATATTGATACGCTATAATACGAGCAAGGAGATCAACACTGAGTGAAACACAGAACAGGCAGCAGTCGGAAATAAATACGTATGGGATGACGTGATGGATGCGCGATAGAAATAGAACATCGGAACCCGACTCTCCTCGTTTCGCGTCTCTCTCACCGACGAGAGAGCACGCGAGTCGAGGAGAGTCGTTTCCTTTTTGGCATCACTAGTGCTAACGAGAAAACGTTGATAGGGTAGCAAGGCTAGTTGGGGTTTGAGAAGACACCGGGAGATTGCGGTTACAGGCGGAAATCAAGATTCGCGATTTCTAGCTTCATTAGACAATTAAAAAATCTGCATTACCTGATCAGGCCGAGAACGATAAGGGCAATCAAGGGATAGGATTCAACTAGTATTGATCATCGACAAAAAGGAATGGAAGTAACGCAACGCAACGGAAGAAGGGAGTAGTGAGACAGAAAACGCCAAAGTTGGGAGATACAAGAGGGCAGTAAGATTCGCGGTTGCGGTCACTTCGCAATAATTGGAGGAGCACCGCGAAAAATTCATTGACTAATCGCCAGCTAATGAAAATGCTAGGGAAGGACAATCGACTCGCAGGCCAAGTGAGTGAATTGAACTCTCCTCATTCTGCACACACCCCAATTTCTCTGACCATCGAGAGAGTGTGTAGAATGAAGAGAGTACTATCCCATCGGACAAGGCAAGGGAGGAGCGAGGTGTTCGTGCCAGCTACAAAGGTCGCAACAACATCAGGGGATGAGATAAGCAACGCGATTGCCTCTCCCTCCCGCACCAGTCCAAGCCTGGCTCGGCAATCAAGATCTAGGAGTGATGAAACCCAATAATCACCAGTCTCAAATAACGAATGAATATACATAGAGAGCAGGTGAAAGGTAGACAATGAGAGGAGTTTGTGGGGAGGAGGAACATATTGGAAATTAAATCCGAGTGAGACACTAGACTGAGCGGAAATATTGAGGAACAGGTTTGGGAGAAGAAGCATCACGATCACCTCTCCCTCCCGCACCAGTCTAGGGCTTGTCTCGGCAATCAAGATCTGGAAGTGATGAAACACAATTGTCACCAGTGAAGCCTACCGTAACCCCTAGCATGCCGTTCTAAAAAATGTTTCCAATCACAACTATGTCAGTTGGCTAATTTGCTATTTAGCGGCTGGAAATAGGGCATTGAGTTCGCTGCAAAGCAAAATTGAGAAAGTTTAAAAGCGATGAGGGCAAATATCTCCCCGGAATAAGGAGTGTGGGTTTCCAAGGGGAAAAATCAGATCAAAATAGATAGACTCGATGACGATAGGAACAATAGCCGCGATGGGGAGAAAATCGACCAGCCAGTTAGCAAAATGCGAGTAGGGAGATCAATTCCGCAAGCGAAAGAAAATCTTAATTTTTTTTTCATAATTAAAATAAATAAAGAGCAGGAACTAGACAGACAATGAAAGGAGCTGGTACGAGTCATTGGGTGGACGAAGTGATATGAGCGTCCAGTAAAACACTAAACTGGGAGCGAAAACAACGGGTTAGGAAATCGCGCGAAGGAAGGAAACACAAATCCTCCCAGCAATCACACACAACAGAGTGAGAGAAGCGGGTGAACTGACTTGACAGGGAGGAGGGAGGGGTGGTGAGTCAGCTAGCGGTGAGGGGTACGGTAGGCGGAGCATCTCCTACTCAGTGCTCGGCGGGCCGTGTTGGCGACCTGGCCCGCCATCTTAAGGGCGGGTGCAACCACGTGAGCCTTCTTGCTACTTGGCGAGCCGCGTTGATTCCCCCGCGCGCCATCTTATTAGGGTACTGTGCCGCTGCAGCCCCGAAAGACCATGAGCTCCGCGAATATCGAAAAAAAATCCGGGAAATTGACAATAGCGCAGCGTCGTCAGGGTCCATTACTGTAATATTTGATCACAGGTGACTGAGGTAGCGAACACACTATCAAGGTCGTTGGCGCAGTCATCTTGACGTGATAGTGCAACCGCAAAACGCCTGCGCCTTTGTTAGGGGATAACAGAAGGCGACCCTTCTCGCACCTACCGTACACCCACGGGATATACCGTACTCTCCTAGCTCCAAGAGATATTTGCAAATGCACCGAGCGCACGAACTTGATTGAATTACCAGCCCCGATCAGATCGTCACCGTTGAGGTGATGAGGCGCGTCACCGCCCGACCGCAGGCTCTGGCGCGGATAGGAAGAAAGGCGGAGCGGTCACCGGAGTATCGCGATGAAATAGTGCGGGAACGAGGAAAATATCGCATAAATGAGTAGGGTTCACCGCCGAGTCGCGAGACAAGGAAGAATCGCGTTTCGGCGCCATTTCAAGACCACCGAAACATTGCTGCCACAATGGCACTCTCGCAACAAATCGCGTAAAATCGAAATGCATAAACATAGAAACTCGAGTGAATCGGGCAATCTCCTAAGGAAGGAGACATGATTCCCGCTCATTACGCCAGGCTTTCACTTAACAAAGTAAATAAATTCTTATTGAAAATAAATTTTTAAAAATACATCCTTATTAATTGTCATCGCTAAATTACGCAAGGAACGGTGAAGGAGCATTTTCTCTCTTGCTTGCTAATCACGACGAAATAGCGAAAAATACATTGCAGAAATAAAGGGGGTTCATCGCCGTGTATTAGCACGCGGGCGGTTCAGGAGAGGACAAGATTGGTCCAAGGAGCGTCGCGTTTCGGCACCATTTTAAGACCATCAAAAGACTGCTGCCACAATCGCACTCACACGTAGCGCCAAAATCTAATTGCATAAACACAGACACTCGATTGAACCGGGTTGTGATTTCGCTCAAGAAAGACACTATTCCCGCTCCTTGCGCGCACATCCCGCGGAGCTTTCAGGGCCCAAAGGCGCGCCGAAAACGAACGGCGCCCGCCACTATAATAGGCCCATCAGTCGCGCATGATCCGACGGCGGTAATATTAGATGGGCAGCAGGCTCCGAGGTACGTAGGATGGTTTCCATGACCTTTAATACATGCCAGCCAGCGCGATGATGCCATTTCCGATGTCAGCTCTCTCCATTCTGCACACTATCTCGTCTGACGGACGGACGAAAAATATGCGCGGGATGCAGAGCCAAAATAGAAACCACACAGATAGCAGCCGCAAATGAGTGATCGTGATCGCACAATGGTGGATGGGAAAATAAGCGACTCGAATGGGAAGAGCACTCGTGGAAGATGATCTACCATAAGTGATCGCGACCATGAGAGGCACCAAGTGATATCACGCTTCATTCAGATACCAAAGACGCAGTCCCTCTCCCGAAGAAAGTGTGCAAAATGGAGAGCGATTTCCTCATTTTCATGGCGTCTTGGCTAACTGATTCATTGATATTTCACTGTCGCTATGAGTGCGGTGGGATCGGCCAGTGGCAATTTCAGATTGGGTTTCTAGGAAGTAAATATTTAAAATAAAGAAGATTACAGCAGAAGTCCACTTTATTACCCTCACTCGATTGCAACGGTGGAAAAGGGCTAGGGGAGGGTTCACCACCGTAATTTGCGCCCGGGCGGTTCATGTGAGGACAAGAACACAGCTAGCCGCAATACAAGGGAGAGTCGCGTTTCTGCAATATTTCAAGACCATTGAAACATTGTTGGCACAATTGCACTCTTTCCAAAGGTAGCACCAAAATCTAACAGCATAAAAACAAAAACTCGAGTGAACCAGGTGACGATTTCGCTCAAGAAAGCCAAGACTCTCCTAGAGCGCACATTACGCCCGGCTTTCACACACACCCGGAACCCGAACGGCGCTCGTCACTATAATAGGCCCATCATCCACGCATAATCCGGGGCGGTAATATTAGAAGGGTAGCAGGCTCCGATGCAGGTAGGTTCCCGCGCAGACAAAGGGGGCGAATCAAACTGCAATTGTGCGCCTGGGCCTTGTGGGACGCGTGTAATTGGTACCAGCTGCAATATAGTTCGCGCACTCGGACCACCCTGGTAGCCTCGGTTCTAGCGGGTAGCCTGGTTCGGGGTACAAATTGCTTGCGATCAGTCAGCGAGGAAGTGTCACTTTGATTCTGCGCGCGCAACTCTCATTCTCATTTTGATGCGAGAGACCTCCCCATAGAGATGCGGAATCGAATAGCGGCTCTCTCCGCCAAGCACACAAGGTAATTTGAGGTTTCAGACGAGAGAAGACACGTTGACTGGGAGATTGGGGCTCCGGGAGGAAATGATAATAAATGAATATTATTCGCCAATCACAATCACTTTGCGATAAGAGAAGATAAGAGAGTAAACTGATCACTCAAAATGGAGAGGTTAGACGACAACTCAAGTGAGTGATCTGCTCTCTCCATTCTGCGCACTGCCTACTTTCTCTGCTACGCAAAACAGTGTGCATTATAGAGACAGTGCTATGCAATCGGGCAATCTTACTTACCCGAAGCCCGCGACAGATTGAAAAGCTGGAGTGAAAGAGCCAGCAGCCGACCAGATGAATGAACCGCGCGCGCCGAGTAAACGGGAAGAAATGATGTGAAAAGCGATTGAGGCTACGTATACAGACGGAGTAGAGTCACAAGGACCAAAAGATTCCAGATAAATATGGAGTGCGGGCAATGCATAATGGCAATGGGGCAAAGAAAGGCGAAAAGGCGAACAAAGCGCAGACGCCGAGAAGATAGCATACGAAAAGTCGAGCGGAGGTTTGGCTTTGCGCCGTCATCGCTGTTTTATACAACGCCTCTGGTAATGGAGCAAAGAAAGAGCAAGGCAAAACCCTAACAAGGCTGGCAAGCTGAACAGATAACATATGAAACGTCGGGGAGAGGTTTGTGGAGTGTCGCAGCAGCTGTTTTTATACGAAGAAGCGCTATTAAACACGTAAGAACGGCAACTTAGAAGTGGAAACAAGCTGTCAGAAACGCGCAAAACGGGTCAAGGAGGTCAACGAGACGAGAGAACGTGACAAATTGCGTGAACATTGACCCAGCACACACTGAGCACTATCCGAAACAACAGAACTTGATGTGGTGTGCAAATTACAGTAATGATTATTCAATCGATTTTTATGATTATCGCTATATTATTATTTATTATACACTAAAAGCGGACGAATTCGATTGATCTTGGAGCATTGGTGTAAATTTACATGTTTATTTATTTTTAGGGGGAGCTATCGTCGCTAACTGATATCACGAAAAGTCATTGGTCAGGGTTACTGTAGGCGTTATCATTCAAATTAACTCTGAATGTTTACGAATTTGCTCTTCGCGCGCATTTGTCGCTTTTTTGCGTCTTATCTTTAGTATATCCTATTCGCATGTCCTTCATCCATTCGTCTCGCCTCGCTAATCACTTGTTCGTTTCGACTCACGTTTCATCGTCGACATTGTTCAAACTTCTTTCGTAGTAACTCGTTTCTCGTTGCTTGCTTAATTATCGCTCATTTTCTCAGACGGGATTCATACAGCCATGTCGGAGACGTGCAGGAATGCCTGCACAATCGCCCTCTTCAATCGATCCATGTCCAGGTACGATTGCTCCAGGTTGATTCATAGTCACTTCATAATTACTTTTCGTTACTTTAATATTAAATTTAATTAATTAATTTAAATATTATTGTTTTCAGAAAGGACAAGGACTTCCGGTTCATGACAGTGTCAGACCTGATGGCCGAATTCTGTTTCTACACCAATCTCAAGGAAAGCGAGGTGAGCGATTGACTCTCTCCATTCTGCACACTCTCAGTGTCGTTAATCGAGAAGAGAGTGCTCAGAATGGAGAGAGCGCTTGTCGCTCCGGAATCACAATTGGCATTGAATGACCGATGGTCTGACTCTCTCCATTCTGCACACATTCTGCATCTACGTCCAATAATGATGAGAGAGATTGTGTGCAAAGCGTGTGATTGTTTAGGAGCAGTCGTTTAGACAGTTTAGACACTTCTGACCCTTTTTTGGCCCTGTATTCTGTTTTCGAAGGGGGATTGTGTAAAGCTGTGATATGGACGATGACAATCACGGTGCAAGATTCTTTCAAATCTCACTCTCTCTCTCTCTCTCATTGCAGTGCGAGAATGTTGTACACGCGCTCTCAGAGAACATGCTGTCGAATATGGACGAACTGAGGTCAGTTGAGGGACGAGCCTAGGGAACGACGAACATACTGTAGTTTGTAGTCTGGTTCTCAATCGATATTTGAGAGACTCCATATGTTTTGTATATTTTGGTTCACAATCACTGCTGTTGCTTGGCGTCTGGTTCCGTAACAAATACATCATAAAGGATGTATTTGTAGTTTGTAGTCTAATCGATAATCTCCTCCCTCTCAGGGAGGTCTCCTCGACTGCCCTCTCCTGGATCATCAACGTGATGCCGCCGGGCGCCACCTCGACCAAGATCGCGCTCCGCCTCCTCCGCAAGCTGCACGGCGTCCTCGGTGAGTGGTAAATACCGTTTGAACTCTCTCTATTCAGCACACTATCTCGCCGATTAAAGAAACGAGAGAGAGTGTGCAAAATGGAGAGAGCCAAAACTGAAATTGCATCCCTAGTGAGTGGGGGATAACTTGAGATGGGTGTGGAACTGATTTCATAGACCAATGGAGTTAAGAACAAAAATCGAATGGGCGGTATACGTTGAAACGCTATTTGAACAGCTTCTGTTCTCGTTCTCCTTCTTATAGGTTCGTTGTCGATAGAATGGTTCAAAATACGCGAGTATACCGGTCACTGTTTGGGTCAAGTTTACTTGGCGGATATAAGTTTTTACCGAACCTCAAAAACAAATAACAATTATTGAACCTGTTCAGCCAAGCTGACGTTTTAGTTGTAGCTTACGGTATCTCGCGATCAATAACTGACAGCTCTATACCGTAATCTGATGTCGTATTCCTACCCTTCTGCAGCCCATCTGTGTGCCGAGTCGTCGGGTGATGACGAGATCGACTCGTGCTTCCTTCTCATCGCGGAAGTGCTGGCGACGCACGGCTTCTCCCTCTCCATCCTCCACTCAGAGGTGAGCAATGGGTTGTAGTGATGTCGTTTCGGTTTTCCACTCTTTTCATTTTTCACACTCTCTCGCTTGTCTGACCGGTGAGCGGTGTGCAGAGAAGAGAAAGTCAAAACCGAATTTTCATCTGTAATGAGTTAGAATGGACTTAGTTTGAGAGTTCTTCGAAATGGCTAAGTTAATCTCACTAAGTTAATCTTAAGTCCTCGATCTGGGTTTCGGAGGTGACCCGCTGATTTTTTGTTCCAATCTGATGTTTAAAGATGTTTCGAAAGAACAATGTTTGGGACGAATCACAGCAATCCAAATGTTCTTATTTGAAGCGACTATAGCCACATTACCGCATTCTTATTTATTGGGGTGTCCCAAAAGTCCTGTCGTTTTTTTTGAAAAATATTTTTTCAACTGTAAAGAGCCTTATCGAATCCTGCTAAGCGGCGATTGATGAATTAACTATTGACCTTCTGTTTCAATACTTGAGCCAGTGAAATCATTACAATTCCGAGGAGCTATGGTATGTAGAACTGACCACACTAAAAACACCCACGTTCAGTTTTCGTTCAAAAAATCCGTTCTCCTTTTTTTGAATAGATAAAAATAAGTTTAATGTTTGCCACAAATAGGAAGTGATCCATACTCAATATGCGCACCATTCCGACTTCCCTTCTCGAATTGCATCATTACTATGAAACTTGCCATTTCCCACACATTATTCTAAAAATTTTCGAATTTGATTCCGGAAATCGATCAAAATATTTACAAATAAATCAAAAAGTTGAAAAATTAACATTAGAGCGCAATCGAAGGGGGTAAAAATAGATAACTCAAAAATCGACCTGAAAAATGGTCATGATTTTCACATAGTCTTGATTATTTCTGAGTTCTCAAGCGATATTTTTAGTTCGAAAATTGCATTTAAAAGTCTGATTCCTACTACTACTACGGTTTTTGTTTGGGCTTCGGAATGTCAACCGCCTCTGTTTTATGAATATTTTAAAACAAGGTCGAAAAACATACATTTTATATTATTGTTTCACCATTAGGCAATCTCATGATCTAATCGAAGTCGAATAAATTAGTGCAGGAGTACTTGCACTTATTAACAACGAGTGAGAGATATTGCGACCTACGGTTCTCTTGAAATAATAAAAAGAAAAACGGCGACAAGACTTTTGGGACACCCTAATATGAAATTCTCTGCCCTGAAGGTATCCCCAGTATTGCTCTCTTTTCGGTTTTTAGTTCTCTCCATTTTGCACACTATCTCGAATCGTTGACCTACGATGAAGTGTACAAAGTGAAGAGAACTGTTGCCTATTTCTTCCATCTACCATACGCATCTTATCCTACTGTTGCCCTCTTGACTCACTCTAGACGAAGTGACATAGACCTAGACTTTAGAATGCTGACCGTGGCTTCGACGAATTAGCTTGAATAATTAACTAATTGAATAATCTACTCACTCTAGACGGAGCGCGTGCTGGTCACCCATGTCGTCGCCGGAAGAGAGGCCGTGATCGGGCCGTGACCGAAACGACATCTCTAATGCATGGTGTCGCATCGAATAGCAGCTCTCTCTCTATTCTGCACACTTTCCGCATCTCTGACCGGCGTGAGAGTGTGCTGAATAGAGAGCGCGCTATTCAATTCAGCGCCCGTTCCGTAGACTAGATTGCATGTGCAATCAGTTATCGATCACCAGCTAACGTAACCTCCCTCCTCATCCCAGGTCGTGCCGATCTTCCTCGGGTACTCGAGCAGTGATGATGACGAGCAGCGGGAGATCGCCATCAACGTAGGCTATTTAAATAGTAATATTAATGTTTTAAATAATTTTATTCTAATATTTAATTTACTCTGGTTTGGACTGGACTTGGGACTGTCTGCTGTCATAATTATGTCCCCTTCGCAGGCGCTGGAGACAATGATCGTGCGCTGCCCGAAGGAGTCGGCGCAGTTCTACGGCAAGATGGAGCAGCAGGTACGGAAGTTCGCCATTATCGATTGACTACTGTACCTCAGTAATCAATAACTGCCAGATCGACTAGTATCTCTCTCTATTCTACACACTCTTTCTCGGTCCTCTGACATATTAGAGAGTGTGCATAATGGAGACAACACTATTCATGCTTGCAACGCAAATCGATACTTTTAATAGTAATCGATTATCTACCGTATCCCTGTAATGAATAGTTACCGTACTGTAATCAGTAATCGATAGCAACCTACCATATTCCAGCTGATGTCAGCGCTCATGCACGACACGGCCACCAGGGAGAACTACGACGAAGATCAGTCGTGGGAAGTGCGCAAGGCCGCAGCCACGGCAATCGAGGCAATGCTGGACAATCGAAGGTACGGTAAGGGGAGGGGACGGATCGTCGTTTCGGGTTTCGACTCTCTTCATTCTGCATTTTTTTTTTCAAGTTTCTCTGACCGGCGAGATTGTGCAGAGCGTGAGTGTGCAGAATGGAGAGGTTTTATTGGAATGAGTAACTTCTCCTTCACAGAGACGACGAAGTGAGGCTGGCGAAAACCTTCGGCCAGCTCCTACTATCGAGACTCAAGGTATTAATAAAATAATTATAATTTGCTTATTTCCTTTTTGAAGTTCCTAAAATTTTAATTCTTCTTGTCCTGTGCACGTTGGATTCTGGCTGCAAGGATTCTATAAACCGTTGGCTGTTGGCATCAATCCAGCTTCCATTTCTGTTGAAAAATATATAATTGTATTTATTTAATAAGTATTATCCAGGATCCTGTGCTTGGAGTCGGGATTCACAGCGTGTACACGTCTCTCATAAAGAGACTCGCGGTGAGTGTTTGTGTTTTTATGGCCTTTTTGGGATTGTATTTTGTATTTTTGGACTTGATTTTGAAAGTGGGATACGGTAACGATCGAATTGCGAAGAAAAGGTAACAATAGCAGGCAATAGTATTGCTGAAGAGGAGGAACGAAAATTAGAGCAGTTTCGGCGTTTTTGAATGATTTCGCTAACTTTGGTTGGCCAGCACCCTTCGCGCTTCATCCTGTGCATATGGCTATTTGTCACCTTTGAGTTGCAATAGTGATTCGACTACTGCTCTCTAAAAATCTTACGACTGACATTACTCCTAAATAAAAGCGCCTTCTGTTTTGATAATATTCTCAATAATAATATTACAAACTATTTAACTAATCAATCAATTAATTAATTACGTCTAATTACTGTCCAGGTGTCTGGATCGAGTGCCGTGACCGAGGTGGTGCGCGACCAGCTGCCTACGTTGTTGAGATCCGTCGAAGAGCTCATGAAGGTGATTTTTATCTTTATTATTATTATTATTATTACTTATTTTAATTACTGAATTAATTAATTGGATATGAATTAGGGCGGAATAGGCGCGTTTCATGGTATGAATAAGATGGATCGGATACTTTTCCGAGATATACTCGGATTTTCATTAATTCGAATAAATGAATATTTTAATTATACCTAATGATTTGCAGAGTCAGAGCGCGAAGATTCGCCAGACGTGCTTCATCCTCCTCTCATCAGTCGCTCGGTACGGTATCAAGGGGGAGTACGGTAGCTTGATGGAAGGATGGATACGGTATATGGAAAGGGTAGCTGATAGGGATACTACAGATACAAGTTGAGAGTCTATATATACGGATCTTTAGTTTGTAAGGTTTGCAGAAGTATTTATTTTTCTTGCCTCTGACTCTTAAGTTTCACTACGATCATAAGACAACTAAAATGCACCAGTGCCCATTAGAATTCTGCAGTGTTTTCAAATCCTCCACTCTCAATATTCAGAGCTGAGCCGGTCTTCTTCTTTTTGAGTCCCTCCCTGACCCATTTGTCTTGGGTTTCAATGTGCGTATAAATCAACTAAATGATCCAGTTCCGCATTATATTTCGTTAACCGCTTTTAAGAATCCGCCCCCCCCGGCAATAATTAGAGCAGTGCCATGCTCTTTTTATGTTTCACTTTGATCACAAGACAATCATGATGCTCACATGATTCCGTGCGCACTATCTCTTGAACGACACATAATTCCAGAGCATTTCCTCCACTAACTTATCTTACCAACTATGTCGACTCTATGTCTAGTTGCTGATAGGTCGTTTTTTTAAAAAAAAATCCCGTAAATTATCTATTAAATAATTCGATCTCATCTATTCTAGGGCGGTTCCTCACTCGCCCACTCGCTTGGTTCCTCACTCGCTCACTCGTCTTGGGTTTCATTATTTTTATAAGAAAACTGAAATGGTTCAATGCCGATACATACACGGAGTAGCCTCCCTTCCAATCCATCCATTGCAGGTCAATGCCGTACTCGCTTACGCCTTGTCTTCCGCAATTGATGCAAGTAGCCTCCGCCTCGCTCGACGATGCCGGCGCCTCGCCGCAGATGAAATTCGATATCCTCGTCTTCATCGAGGACGCCCTGTCGAACCATAAGCCGGGTGAGCGAAAGGGGAACGGTTGGAAAATTTGCGGTGCTTAATAAATTAATCTTGAATCTTAGAGATTGAAAATGGACCGGTTGACTACCACAGCAGCTTTAGCTCGCGAAATTGTAGTTTCATGATTTCTTCAAACTTCAGTCTTTCTGATCTAGCTATCGTGTTACGGTTTCTTGTTCATCTTAGAAAACAATACGCAGTGTCAAAAACTTAACTGTTACGCAAATGATATTTTTTCTCGATTTGAAGTATTTACAAATATGAGGCCGTTTGCGTTAGGTTCAACAAGTGACTGGAACACAAAAAAATCCGATGTGCTCAAAAGTTGGCCCCTGGTGTAACTTTTGATTCTGAATCGATTGTTGTTTTCCGTTTTTCGCTCAATTGCTTCTGAATCCCGGTACGAAGCGACGTCAATTTGTCAAAATTCTTTTTCTGCGTTTAAAATTGGTCCGGAAATGGTCAGATTGGCCACAAATCTCGCGCACCCGACCAGAATTTAATTCTCTACAAAATGAGCTTTTGGGCGAGGCTCTATCTTTCCTAGTTTTTGAGAAAATGTCAAATTTTCATAGAAATAGTCGCAGCCATTTGGAGTGTATCAGTTGAAAGAGCATGTTTTTCTGATCATTTTTCCAGTTTATATTCTGCTGGGCAGAGGTTGATTCTTTCAAATTTAGAAGTAAAATGATCAGAAAAAACATGCTCTTTCAACTGATACACTCCACATGGCTGCGACTCTTTCTATCAAAAATTGACATTCTCAAAAACTAGGAGAGATAGAGCCTCGCCCAAAAGCTCATTTTGTAGAGAATTAAATGCTGGTACTGGGATTCAGAAGCAACTGAGCGAAAAACGGAAAACGTCAATCGATTCATAATCAAAAGATACCACAGGGGCCAACTTTTCAGCACATCGGATTTTTTAAATGTTCCATTTCCCCGTTGAACCCTTGTTGATCCTAACACAAACGGCCTGATATATTTTAACTTATTAATTTTGCAGCGGTTCTTTTCTCGTCGTCATTGAGCCTCGTGCAGAATGTGAGTACGTGTGTGAGGGACGCGTCGGACAAGGTAATTTATTAATTATATTATGTATATATTATATTATTTATCAGTGTCAATACTGTGAGAACAGGAATCGTATGTGAGTGTGCTCTATTTCCCGGAAAAGTAGAAATAACAAAAAGAACGAGCGGAACGGGAAAATCGCTGGCAATTTACCAAGTGTATTTATTAATTATTGTATTCATCTATTTATTATTGAATAACGATACATGACTGGAACAGCGCGAAAATGTGAGCCAGAAACGCTAGCAACATTCTTGCTGGAATGCCTGCGATTTTACCGTTCCGCTCGTTATTTTTTCAATTTCTACTTTACCGGGAAATAGGACACACCACCTACCTACGATTCCTGTTCTCACAGTACTATTATTATTTAAATTATTGTTATTTGTCATTGGTGCAGGATTGTTAACACGTAATTACAAATGCGATGAAGATGTAGAATACGTGAAACGCAAGTGCGATTGGTCAAATTCAACATAGTTTGCTCTTGGCCAATTTTCTTTAGTGTGCGAAATAGAGAGAACGGTATTTCCCCAAGATTGCCAAATGCAACCCGATATCTCTTGCAGGTATCGTCCCAGGCGCTGATCGTTGCGTCGCCCCTGCTGAATTTGTTGGAGGCGAAGCAGTCCTGGCAGGAGGTGAGGAGACTCAGTACAAGACCAGGAAATCTATTCCAAGTATTAGATTCCATTCCAAGTATTAGAAAATAAATATTGCATTTAAATGATTAAATATTTTAAAATTTTTTAAATAAAATATATTTGAAGGCAAGCCCCCTCACTCATGCAGTCTCCGACATCGTCTCGAGAGCGGACAGGGTCGAGGTTGGTTGAGGGTAGTGATGTCGTTTCGGTTTTAAACTTTCTCCATTCTGCTCACTCTCTCGTTAATCTGACTGGCGAGATAGTGCGCAGAATGAAGATAGTCAAAAACTGAAACGGCACCGCTAGTTGAGGGAGTTGAGCTCGGAAAGGGGATGATCAAATGTTGATAAAAAGAAGGGATGATCGGGAAGGGTATAACCCAATGGATGATCAAATGCTCCTGGCACTTTGAAATTTCATTCACCTGTAATAACCTTTCTCCTTGGTGCTTGGACTGGCTCTCAAAAACTTGGAATGGTCTTCTAATCTGATCCCAATCTCAGCATGTTGTACACGCTGCGATGCGGGTGGCGGAAACTCTCATCTGCTCGTTCCCTGGGGAGACGGGCGTCGCTGATCTCACAAAGACGCTGCTGCGCTGTGCCAGAGGAAGCAACGAAGACAGAGGATGCACTATGCTCGAAGCAACGAAGGTAGGATACGGTACCTCCGATACTGTTGAAATGGGTAGGGAGGAATGTGGTACTATGCGGAAGGATTCTGTATAAGAAGCGTTCGATCTGAGAGTGATTGGGCAATCTTTTTTGACATCAATGAGAAACAGTAACGCATCTGGTTTTGTGATATTATATTGTGTTTTTTTCGGGTTCTTTATGTAATCGTCTAAAAATCGAATTTAAAAATAATGATAATATTAATTGACAGGCGTTGGCGAAGATGGCCAATTCGTCTCAAGCAGTGCATATCTGCATCGAGATTGCTAACATGTTGGAGATCTTCCCCTCTTCCCCCTTCTGTTCCGTCCAGGTATACGGTTGGCAGGTGGAATATAGATACGGTAATGCAGGGAAGTAGGAATTGATTGCATCGGTCAAGCGAAGCCAGGCTAAGCAATTCCCATTAACTTGGAGTCCTGATTAAACGGTAAAGTCAAGAGAGTATTTATGATACGGTTGTGCAGAAGGGGAGAAAGAACTCCTTTTACTCTCTTATAAGGGAAAGAAAAATACTGAGCAATCAGAATAGTAAATTGCCTCGGAACTAGGTGATGACCGGGTGAAGCATTGAAGTTGCGGGAGTTGTCACTATTTTTTACCTTACCTTCTACCTTTCACTTTTGGACCATTCGACCATGACCAGGTCATTGTACCCTTCTCCAACGTATCTTAACCCACCCTCCTCTTCAGAAGGCCTACCTCGAAGCTCTCGTCGCGATCTGCCGAGTGTTCGGGAAGTGTGCCGATATAGCCTCCACCTGCCCCTGCTGCTGCCACTACTGGAGAACCCAGAGCTCTGCAACTTGGCACTGCACCTCCTGAAAAGTCAGTTTGATGAATCGGTGAAACCTAAAAGATGTGGGCTGTGAAATTTGATTGTGAAAGAACCTGAAAGATGTTGAAGTTTTGAGGGATTCAAATTGAGGAGAGTCGACTCAATTAATTGCCGTTTCTAGTCGGTTGTCGTTTGAGAAATATTGGTTTATGAAACGTAAACAAAAATTGTGATCAGAAAGATTATGATCAGACCTGGATTCTCTCCAGCCAGTTTCGTGTTATGTGGGATTGATGAAACAGTAGAATTGCTGCTGGAATTTTAATTACTTTAGTTAGGGCATTTGAATCAATCAAAAGCTAGTCGCTGAGTATTGAAGGAGACGGTTTTGATAAAGCGATGAAACGTAGATGATGATGGATGGCAATTATATATTTTTTGATTAGCGTACGCTTATTTCGTGGAGAGGCGAAACTGAAGTGATGCGGCTGAGCTGATCCTATCCATTAATGCTGAGGATTTGAAACTGGGAAGACTATCCAGTTAGTTGAAGGCTTTATGAAAATTGAATCTTGCTGGAGATTCCTGTTGACTACTGGCGGTTGTCGCCGAAATAAGCACGTTTGAGATAATTAGAGCGTTAGATGAAACAAAATAGTTGCTTGGCGATGATTAGTGAAGCATTTTCTTCAGTCTGTTTTATGAAGTTATGAAACAGACACTCGATGACTAATCGATTATCCCTCCTACCGTGATCCTCACGCGGATATCAATCAATAATCCCTCCTACCGTAACCCATCCCCTCTTTGCAGTATTCGCCCTGAAGGTACCTGGTCGCCTCAACGATTCGGCGGACGCGGTTATCGGCGCGATCTCGAATATGTGCAGATCCGATATGCTCCAGGTATACGGTAGCTCATCCAGATCGATATCCTGGGGTTACGGTAGCCCCTCTCTATCAATATCTTGGGGTTACGGCACCCTCTCTATCAATATCTTGGGGTTACGGCAGCCCCTCGATATCCTGGATTGATATCCTTGCGTTACGGTAGTACATCTTGACGGTATATCGTGAGGGTAGCCCAGGAATTCATGAGTGTAATAAAGCCGCTTAAATGTTATTCGTCTGGTTGTATGACCAGTATAGTGTGCAGAATCAAGTTGCCAACGCATAGTGGTTTTGGTAGTCCTTAAAAGAGCTCGTATCGCCAACTGATTTTATTCTGTCTCTTTGCTGCAGGGCGCCACGCTGACGGCCTTTCTCGAGTTCATCACAACCTTCGTGAGAAGTTCCCTTCCGAGCAAACTCACCTTCGAGGTACGGTAGGGATGAGGGAGTACGATAGCTTAACTAGAGTATTGTTGGAGTTATTTTTTTAAGCGAAGAAGGGGCCCGGTATCCAGTAGAGAGTTCGAAATACGGGCGATTGCCTTTCTATTTTGCACACTCGAGTGTGTGCCGATCGGAGAATGCCTGGCCCGTATTTCGAACTCTGGATGTGATTTCTACTGTATTGACAAGATTACCCGTATCTTTTGCTGCTGATTATCGATCCACCGTCTATTGTATTTTGTCGACTTTTGGAGATTACTGTACTCTTTAAATTATCGATCCACCGTAACCCCATCCCTGATTGCAGTCGCTGCTGAACAAGCTGTCCTCTCCGGTCTACGCGGACGCGCAGTCGGTGCTGTCGCGCCAGTCGATCCACTCGTACGCGGCGTTGGTGGCGGCGGTCGCCGCGAGCGAGGACGACCAGAAGAATGTGAGTGACGAGGGCTATGGTAGGGGTGAAACGTGAAAGCGACTGATTAATTTAACAGCGGAATTGTGGGTTATTACGGAACAGTAGATGCAGTAGGATGCTGCAGCTGACGAATGTGTTCGGTGGAGGGAAAATTATTGGTGAAAGGGTAATTGATTGTGGAGGAAGGAAGTGTATGCGCATTCGGGTTGAAGCTTGTGTTGTTAGTAGCTCCAGAAGGTGTGCTAATCGTGTTATCTTTACACGTGGCATTTTATAGAAGGAGTGAAGCGCGAGGACGGCTTGTTGCCAAAACAATGCGGGTTTTTATATTGCAGTTGCATAGAAATCGCTATCGGAATGTTATCGTCACTTGTCAGTCACATGAATTGATTCTAGAGGAAGCGAGAGTAGATGAAGTAGATGTGCAGCGCGAAACTAACTGGTGGCGTTGCATTTTTTCTGTTCTTCATCAAGCTTATGCGAATATGATGGCTACTGATGGCTTTGAGCTCTACTCCTAGCGCCATGATCTTCACCCAACTGTTACTTAAACATAGTAGCAGTGATGCGCGAAACCGACTGGCATTTTGTTTTTCTTCCCGAAATGCACCACTCACATTAAATTCGGTATAACATACCGTTCTTGTTTAATGTCAGAAACACAAACCTTCTTGGGCTTCCTTGACGCGGATTCAGGATAGTAACTGCAATTTTCATTTAAAATGTTTTAAAGATAATTTTAATCTCATTATTCAGGCGGTCGAGCTGGGCACGAAGCTGGCGGAGCAGCTGAGTCACGGCCAGGTAATTTTTATTTATTTATTTTAAATTAAATTAAATATAATATTTTAAATTAATTTAACCGAAATTCAGGCGACGGACTCGAACCGTCTCTTCGCGCTGATCACGCTGGGAGAGCTGGGCAAGCGTGCGCCCGAGATCTACGCAACGGCCAAGTTCAAGTGAGTACTGTAGGGGGATACTGTAAGGCGAAGGGACTACTGTAGACGGATGGAGGGGTACGGTAGGAGCGAAGGGAGGAGGCACGGTAGAACGGGAGGATATTTTATTACGATCAGAATGTGCATACAAATTGATTCAACGTCTTAGGCCAGGTTGTCATAGATACAATGAGGCGTGAAGCGGACGGGGGTGGCAACGCGTGCTTTATGTTTAGACGTAAACACTGTGTCTACGATTACGGTACTATGGGCTATCGATCGATTCACCTACCGTTGCCCCAATAATCAATCGATAATTGCAGGCCCGAGGAGATCATCCTCTCGTCCTTCTCGTCCGGCAACGAGGACATCAAGTTGGCGGGCTCGATCGCGCTGGGCACACTGATCATCGGCTCGCTGCCCGCCTACCTGCCCTTCCTGCTCAATCAGGTACGCATGGACCCGGCGGTGGACTGGGATACGGTAGTCGTTATCAGAGAAAGAGAGGAGGCTACGGTATGGATCCTACCGTATTACTCTCGCCACTCCAGTAAGGCAAATGGCATTGGTTAATGGTAGCCTCGAAGGTGAAGTGCGATTAGTGGGTTTGCAAATCTCTCAAGATGATGTGAGCGCGCAGCGCGAATCACGAGGCTTTAAATTAGAAAAAAATATATATATATTTATTCATTTTCCAGATCTCTACTCAGCCGAGGCGACAGTACCTGCTGCTGCACGCGCTCAAGGAGGTGAGCGGCTGATCTTTGATCTTTTATTTTTACATTTAAATATTTTTAAAACAATGATTTGCAAATTTGTGAACACCACCACGCGCATTTGGGTTGCGGCAGTATCACTTGAACACGTGGTGCAGAGAGAATGCAATAGGTGGAATGGATTCTGTAGCTAAAATCCATCAAACGCTTGTCAATCGATTGCGAAGGCCTACATACCGTAACCTACCGTACCCATCAGGTAATCGCGTACGAGATGGCGCAGCCCGAGGTGGACGCTGCCTTCGCCGATCAGATAAATTAATTAAATTATTTGTAATAATCATTTAAATTTAGAATATTATTAATTAATTGTATTCCAGGTGGACGCGGTGTGGGAGGTGCTGGAGCGTCACGCCGACTGCGCCGAGGAGGGCATGAGGTATACGGTAGTTGATGGGGGGGGGGAGGGGGGGTTACGGTAGGGGCCATGCATACTAAAACCCCGCCGTGCTCCTCCCCCGGCTCAAGGTGGGAGTTGGTCTTTGATCTATGACCATTTCTTTGACTTTCTGCTCTCTCCACTCTGCACACTCTTATCCGTCTGACCTGCAAGAGAGTGTGCTGAATGGAGAGAAGCGGAAAATAGTAGTACTAGTGTATTGTGCCATCGCATCAAATAGTGTTTCCATTCTGCACGCTCCATGATAGAAAATGTGCAGAAAGGAGATGCAATTCGGTTTGGCGACACTAGTGTGATGGAGTTGATCTTTGATCTTTTCCAGGCGCACGCCTCCTCTCCATCGGTGAACATGCGCGCGGCGGTGGTGACGTCGGTCAAGTTCATGATCACGGTAGAGAAGAAGCCTATCGATGACGTCCTGGATACGGTAAGTCATTCGAGGGATACTGTAGGTGCAAGAGTATCGATTTGGGATACGGCAGGGTATGGCGCTACAGTAGGACTATAGTCGATTAGAGATATTAGTCTGAAATTATCTGACTAATCGCAAATATTCGGTTCGAGTTTCAGAAGCAAATGTTATTGAGAATTCGCTTCAATTGTCGATCGATGCGCTTACCATTCCTGTACAAATTCATAATGATCGTCATAAAATCAAACTTGATTAGTAATTAAATATTAATTAATTGTTTGTTTATTTATTAAATTCCAGATGATGTCGTCCCTCCTCTCCGCTGCGGGCGACGCCAACCTGGACGTTCGCCACGTCGCGCTCGTCGTGCTCAACTCGGCCGCCCACAATAAGCCCGATCTGGTGAGGAGGAGGGTTTGGAGTTGATTTGGACTAGATTAAGATAGTTTGGAGTTTATTTGGAATTTATTACGGTTGTTTGGGAAGTGAAGTGACCAATACTAGATGTTCTGAAAAGTAAGTTTTATCTTTGCTACGAGACGTGTAGAAACTAGCGTTCCTTAACACCTCTGACTATCTACGGTCGATGAAACATTGACGCGACATGTCACTTCACTCCTTCCTGAAAGATGATTCATATTCGATGTTCTGAAAATTTAAATAGTTTGTTTTGCGGTTTGCATTCATGAATATACTAGTGTATCCTTACAATTCTGATAATGTCTATGGCCTGTGGAACATAATCTGACGACTTTATATTTTTAAAATTTTTTATTTAATTAATAAAAAAATTCCTTGCAGATTCGCAACCGCCTCGGTGAGGTGATGCCCGTCGTCTACCACGAGACGAACGTGCGCCAGGAGCTGATCAGGGAGGTACGGTAGGGGGCATGGGCCGATCGATAAGTGACTAATTAGAGTGATCGGTGAATGATTGGGAGAGGTACGGTAGGGGCAGGGAAACTTTAGGAAAGACTATCTATCGATATGTGTAGAAAGAGAGTGATGGGACGTTTAGGAACTCGCAATCGGTGACGTTTAGTAACCCTTCCAAAAGATCGGGAAGACGGTTTACACCCCTAATTTGAATACAGGTGAATTTTTAAACTATCTTATATCGAAAGGCTATCCACCGGTATTCAATTGAGGGGTCTAAACGATCTTCCCGATGTTTTGAAAGGGTCCTAACCGTCACTGATTGCGAGTTCCTAAACGTCCCATCACCAGAGAGAGATCCCGTGGATATCTAGCACCTGGTTGTTCGGGGTAGCACGAGGATCTTCTAAAAACTAGGTATGATTCGACATCGATGAAGCCTCCGTGATCGATGCTGACGAACATTTACTGTACACAGTGATACAAATTTTAAACGCGCTCTTTAAAGATCAAATTAGCAAGAGAGTGTGCAATTACGAGAGTATTGGAGAAAATGGAGAGAAAACCCAACTCGATCTCATCTTCGCATCTTCTTCAGGTGGAGATGGGCCCGTTCAAGCACTCTGTCGACGATGGACTCGACCTCAGAAAGAGCGCTTTCGAGTGGTGCGATTTATTTAAATTATTTTGTATTTATATTATTTATTTGAACATGTTTTTAAAAAAAAATTATTCAAAATTTGGGCAGATTTCTAAAGACTAGCTTGATCTGTGTCACACGGAGTGGGTTAAAAGAACGACGCTATGCCATTTTCAATCACCGTCGCCTTTTGCTTCTCAAAATCAATCCTGGTTGATTGGCGTGACACAAGATAGTCGTATTTGCGTTTCGAAAGTCTGGAGCAATTTGTCAGGACAATAATCGAAATTATAGACCGTCTCAAAGTAATACTATCTATTTATTTATTTATTTTATATTGATAGATGGAAATTTCAGCATGTACACTCTGCTGGGCTCGTGCATCGACCGCCTCGACATGCAAACGTTCATCGCTGCGCTCGAGAACGGACTGAAGGTACGGTAGGGGGTACGGTAGTCAGCAGGGTCTCATGGTACGAAATCATGATCGGATTGACTAGTAGCTCTTTCGATTCTGCACACTCCCTCGTCACTCTGTGTGACGCGATAGAGTGTGCAGATTGGAGAGAGCTACAACGTACGGTAGATGATACTATATGGTAGCGGGCAGGGAACCAATCGATATCCAGTTATAAAATCAATGCACTGTGGTCGACACCGTAATCCGTAACTCCCTTCCGTTCCCCTCAGGACCAGCACGACATCAAGCTGCTCTCCTACCTCATCCTGGCCAAGATCGCGGCCCTGGCGCCCGTCGTGCTCGCCACCGAGCTCACCCGCGTCTGCGACCCCCTCAAGGTACGGTAGCTTTTGGATTTATTGATTTTTTCCTCTAAAAATTCTTTTAGATAATTATTTAACAAAGATTCATCTAAATTGGTCATTTGAAATTTTTTTCCTGTTACTACTGTTCATTATCCATGTATGCTAAAATCCCGGCCTTTGAGGTGCTTGTGAAGCAGAGAAATTTCGGGCGAAATTTTCGATTTTTTAAAAAGGCTGTTTGCAGGCTCAGCTCGGGAAAAAATATCATTTGCGTAACAGTTAAGTTTTTGACACTGCGTATTGTTTTCTAAGATGAACAAGAAACCGTAACACGATAGCTAGATCAGAAAGACTGAAGTTTGAAGAAATCATGAAACTACAATTTCGCGAGCTAAAGCTGCTGTGGTAGTCAACCGGTCCATTTTCAATCTCTAAGATTCAAGATTAATTTATTAAGCACCGCAAATTTTCCAACCGTTCCCCTTTCGCTCACCCGGCTTATGGTTCGACAGGGCGTCCTCGATGAAGACGAGGATATCGAATTTCATCTGCGGCGAGGCGCCGGCATCGTCGAGCGAGGCGGAGGCCACTTGCATCAATTGCGGAAGACAAGGCGTAAGCGAGTACGGCATTGACCTGCAATGGATGGATTGGAAGGGAGGCTACTCCGTGTATGTATCGGCATTGAACCATTTCAGTTTTCTTATAAAAATAATGAAACCCAAGACGAGTGAGCGAGTGAGGAACCAAGCGAGTGGGCGAGTGAGGAACCGCCCTAGAATAGATGAGATCGAATTATTTAATAGATAATTTACGGGATTTTTTTTAAAAAAAACGACCTATCAGCAACTAGACATAGAGTCGACATAGTTGGTAAGATAAGTGAGTGGAGGAAATGCTCTGGAATTATGTGTCGTTCAAGAGATAGTGCGCACGGAATCATGTGAGCATCATGATTGTCTTGTGATCAAAGTGAAACATAAAAAGAGCATGGCACTGCTCTAATTATTGCCGGGGGGGGGGCGGATTCTTAAAAGCGGTTAACGAAATATAATGCGGAACTGGATCATTTAGTTGATTTATACGCACATTGAAACCCAAGACAAATGGGTCAGGGAGGGACTCAAAAAGAAGAAGACCGGCTCAGCTCTGAATATTGAGAGTGGAGGATTTGAAAACACTGCAGAATTCTATCTCAAGGTACGGTTGGGCTTCTGACCAGTTCACTCTGTGTTAGAGAACCAACAGTTTTTGGGCAGCTCTGAGGGGGATCTCCCGGGAGCGAAAATATGATGCTGTGAATACTTCTTTGGATCGAAATCATTATGTAAATACTGTTGTATGGTGTTTTGAAGAATTCGATTAGTAGATATATGTTGTATAACGTACGGAAATTTAGTCCATGAACTATTGAGTGTTTACGTATTGGATACTTGATGATCGAACGGAGAGATTATCTGAACAGAGGAGCAGAAAACAGGTGGACAAAGCCACTCAAACTGCTTGGATTTATGTGAACACGTGCGAAATCAGACAGATTTATTGGAATCGCCTTTGCGTGTCTGACGGTCCATTGAGACCATACATAATGGCCTCAATCCCTAAAGTTACAGCAGAAGTTGGACATACGTGTAGATAATGATAGCCTAGCACATCTCTAGTCTGCATAATAATGACCTTTTCGCTACCATATAATCACGCTGAAACACCCTTTCTCCTTCTATCGATGTGTTCTCTCCAACCTTTTTACTGTTACTCCTTCCTTTGTTTTGAGACTATCAACTCAGTTTCTTTATCCTAAATATGGCTGTTTATATCAATCTCTCGATCGGTCTTTTATGGTTCTCACTTGCATTCTCATCGATTACATTCACCATTATGATAATTGTGTAAGTTTGTGAATCATTTTGATAAGCTGAGCCGAACAAATCTTGAAGATTTAATGGAATTCTGAGCAACGCTCAATTCAGAGGAATTCAAATCTACAGACTCATTGGTCTCAATGGAGTGGCAGTTAGTTGGCATTTTCAGCTCTGTCTGTCAGATCAGAGTGGATGAACTGACGAAAGAAAACCTGAAATGGCTGGTTTTTTGAAAAGCGTCATAAAATGCGCATCTCAGAATATTCTCATATTCTACACTTACATAATCTCCATTCATATGGGCGCCATACCTAATATCGATGGATATTTCATATTTATGAATGATCACAACTTAGTTAGTCCGAAATAAATGCGATTAAATAATTTAAGCATACATACTTCACTAGCCGGAAACACTTTCTTCGTTTCGTCGGGAATGCAAGTTATCATACCTTCAACTTTCACCGGTCGCTTGAAAGACATGAAAGTTTCTGAAATTTTCAAACTTTCAAGCCAGTGTGAGCTTCCTGGCCTTTTTGGCTATTTTTGCTTTGTTTCATTCTTTTCTAAATACCCGATTGCTACGTGCAGGTTCTTTATGAAGAGAAATAATCGTGCGCAAATGAAGTAAACATGTTGTTACTTCCTCTAACCTCTCGTCAAACACACGCAACTGTTCTGCCATCTTTTCTCTGAGGTTTTCTCGCAGCTTTTCGGACGAGGTTTTCGACGAGCTGGTTAGAGAAAGAGAAAATAGCGTGTGTAAACAAGAGAAACAGTTTGTATCTCATCGAAAAAGCTCGCAACTTTTGTCGCGAGGTTTTCTCCCAGCGTTTTCAGAGATTATACATTCCACTCATTCCCTCACACATAACTAGAGACCGCAGTCTCCGCCCACTTGGGTGCAATAGAGAATTGCACAAAGCTAGCACGCGAGAGAGGCTCCGCCCCTTTTCTCTCTCGCCTGATTTCCCTCTCCTCTCCCTTGCCAGCGCGCGCGTGGTTTTCGAGGGAGAACTCGGCTGAGAGATGAGATAGAGACTAACTCTAAAAAGCAAAAAATGTTATTCAGAACCATACCAACACATTGAGAACACATTCGATCCGATGCAAGCATTTTGGTAGATCACCCTGTGGTCTCTACACATAACCACGATAATTGAGTACTTCAGTTTTAGAGAATAAAGGAAGATAATTTTGTCATTTTTCGAGATAATCACTCTATATGAGCTTAGAATCATAAAAGTTGGCATAAAGAGGAATAAATAATTTATTTTATATTATAATATTTTTATTAATATTTACTGAATCGTCATCTGCAATTTCTGCACTGTCGAATATTCCTCGCCCTCTATCAGCGAGAAACGGAATTTCCGCTGCAAAGACCTGATCACAGTGCACTCTTCCGTCCTGGAGAGAGCCGGGAATTATGAGGGTCGGGAACTGCAGATCCGTGAATTCGATACGATTGCAAGACCGGAGTTTTCCTGAGTGCCGGGAAGTCGCAATGCCGTTACCGTGAATTCTCGAGAGCCGACAAATGTCTCACCTGGCGATGTTATATCCCATGCAGACTGTGAGGAACGGGGGGTTTGAAAAGAGCCGAGAATTAGGGTTCCGGAGTGACAAACGTTATTCGAATGGATCCGGGAAATATCATTTTTAATATATTAATTAATATTTTTTATCTCATACTAAGCGCAATGACCGTTTGAAATATTCGATATCTTCTGAAAAAAGTGTTGCGTTTCACTCGCATTATTAGAGCGAACAATCCTATCAATTTCAATGCTTCTCGTGTAGGGACCACCGTACAACGCTTAGACTAAGCAGCTTAGTTTGTGAAGTTCTAGGAACGAGAAACGTTGATGTGCGCGTGTTCTGATTGTTGTATCAGTTGGTGCGCCATCTAAACTTACTTTACTATAAAAATGGTTGTCAGTGCCTGCGGACGAATATAGTTTCTCCTATTCCGCTACAAACAATCTGAAGAAGTGCCTATCGAACGAGCAGCAATGGAAAGATCAAAGCTTAACGTGTGTATCACCTTCCTTCTTTAATGATCATCGGAAAATAGTAGTACTAGTGTATTGTGCCATCGCATCAAATAGTGTTTCCATTCTGCACGCTCCATGATAGAAAATGTGCAGAAAGGAGATGCAATTCGGTTTGGCGACACTAGTGTGATGGAGTTGATCTTTGATCTTTTCCAGGCGCACGCCTCCTCTCCATCGGTGAACATGCGCGCGGCGGTGGTGACGTCGGTCAAGTTCATGATCACGGTAGAGAAGAAGCCTATCGATGACGTCCTGGATACGGTAAGTCATTCGAGGGATACTGTAGGTGCAAGAGTATCGATTTGGGATACGGCAGGGTATGGCGCTACAGTAGGACTATAGTCGATTAGAGATATTAGTCTGAAATTATCTGACTAATCGCAAATATTCGGTTCGAGTTTCAGAAGCAAATGTTATTGAGAATTCGCTTCAATTGTCGATCGATGCGCTTACCATTCCTGTACAAATTCATAATGATCGTCATAAAATCAAACTTGATTAGTAATTAAATATTAATTAATTGTTTGTTTATTTATTAAATTCCAGATGATGTCGTCCCTCCTCTCCGCTGCGGGCGACGCCAACCTGGACGTTCGCCACGTCGCGCTCGTCGTGCTCAACTCGGCCGCCCACAATAAGCCCGATCTGGTGAGGAGGAGGGTTTGGAGTTGATTTGGACTAGATTAAGATAGTTTGGAGTTTATTTGGAATTTATTACGGTTGTTTGGGAAGTGAAGTGACCAATACTAGATGTTCTGAAAAGTAAGTTTTATCTTTGCTACGAGACGTGTAGAAACTAGCGTTCCTTAACACCTCTGACTATCTACGGTCGATGAAACATTGACGCGACATGTCACTTCACTCCTTCCTGAAAGATGATTCATATTCGATGTTCTGAAAATTTAAATAGTTTGTTTTGCGGTTTGCATTCATGAATATACTAGTGTATCCTTACAATTCTGATAATGTCTATGGCCTGTGGAACATAATCTGACGACTTTATATTTTTAAAATTTTTTATTTAATTAATAAAAAAATTCCTTGCAGATTCGCAACCGCCTCGGTGAGGTGATGCCCGTCGTCTACCACGAGACGAACGTGCGCCAGGAGCTGATCAGGGAGGTACGGTAGGGGGCATGGGCCGATCGATAAGTGACTAATTAGAGTGATCGGTGAATGATTGGGAGAGGTACGGTAGGGGCAGGGAAACTTTAGGAAAGACTATCTATCGATATGTGTAGAAAGAGAGTGATGGGACGTTTAGGAACTCGCAATCGGTGACGTTTAGTAACCCTTCCAAAAGATCGGGAAGACGGTTTACACCCCTAATTTGAATACAGGTGAATTTTTAAACTATCTTATATCGAAAGGCTATCCACCGGTATTCAATTGAGGGGTCTAAACGATCTTCCCGATGTTTTGAAAGGGTCCTAACCGTCACTGATTGCGAGTTCCTAAACGTCCCATCACCAGAGAGAGATCCCGTGGATATCTAGCACCTGGTTGTTCGGGGTAGCACGAGGATCTTCTAAAAACTAGGTATGATTCGACATCGATGAAGCCTCCGTGATCGATGCTGACGAACATTTACTGTACACAGTGATACAAATTTTAAACGCGCTCTTTAAAGATCAAATTAGCAAGAGAGTGTGCAATTACGAGAGTATTGGAGAAAATGGAGAGAAAACCCAACTCGATCTCATCTTCGCATCTTCTTCAGGTGGAGATGGGCCCGTTCAAGCACTCTGTCGACGATGGACTCGACCTCAGAAAGAGCGCTTTCGAGTGGTGCGATTTATTTAAATTATTTTGTATTTATATTATTTATTTGAACATGTTTTTAAAAAAAAATTATTCAAAATTTGGGCAGATTTCTAAAGACTAGCTTGATCTGTGTCACACGGAGTGGGTTAAAAGAACGACGCTATGCCATTTTCAATCACCGTCGCCTTTTGCTTCTCAAAATCAATCCTGGTTGATTGGCGTGACACAAGATAGTCGTATTTGCGTTTCGAAAGTCTGGAGCAATTTGTCAGGACAATAATCGAAATTATAGACCGTCTCAAAGTAATACTATCTATTTATTTATTTATTTTATATTGATAGATGGAAATTTCAGCATGTACACTCTGCTGGGCTCGTGCATCGACCGCCTCGACATGCAAACGTTCATCGCTGCGCTCGAGAACGGACTGAAGGTACGGTAGGGGGTACGGTAGTCAGCAGGGTCTCATGGTACGTATCATGATCGGATTGACTAGTAGCTCTTTCGATTCTGCACACTCCCTCGTCACTCTGTGTGACGCGATAGAGTGTGCAGATTGGAGAGAGCTACAACGTACGGTAGATGATACTATATGGTAGCGGGCAGGGAACCAATCGATATCCAGTTATAAAATCAATGCACTGTGGTCGACACCGTAATCCGTAACTCCCTTCCGTTCCCCTCAGGACCAGCACGACATCAAGCTGCTCTCCTACCTCATCCTGGCCAAGATCGCGGCCCTGGCGCCCGTCGTGCTCGCCACCGAGCTCACCCGCGTCTGCGACCCCCTCAAGGTACGGTAGCTTTTGGATTTATTGATTTTTTCCTCTAAAAATTCTTTTAGATAATTATTTAACAAAGATTCATCTAAATTGGTCATTTGAAATTTTTTTCCTGTTACTACTGTTCATTATCCATGTATGCTAAAATCCCGGCCTTTGAGGTGCTTGTGAAGCAGAGAAATTTCGGGCGAAATTTTCGATTTTTTAAAAAGGCTGTTTGCAGGCTCAGCTCAACGTGGAGAACAAGGCGAACGCGGTGAAGCAGGAGCTGGACAAGAACGAGGAGCTGAAGCGGGCCGTGCTCCAACCCTCATCGCCCTCAACGTTCGTTTTTTTAAATATTATTAAATAATTATTTTTGTTAATTAAAAATAAATTTTCTCCTATTGTAGAATCGTAGTAAGCTGCACTGGGACAATCATGTGGCGATTGAGAATATTGAGAAAAATGCATTTTGTCCCTGAACCCGCGAAAATCCTGTTCCAAATAGTGGTCATAACAGAGTCGCATCACTTAATGCAGTAATAGCTACCATAAATTCTTACATCAATTATCTATTTCTATTCCACCTGGTAGGCGATTCTCAGCATTCTCTCACCAGTGACATTGGTGATCCACGCCCATTAGTTAGGGGGCAGAGACGCTTTGATTGTGTGTAGGTCGCGCCGCTATCGGAGAAAACTTCTCCTTTCACAGTATACCAAGGATTCTCCCATCTACATAGCTCGTTCGCTTCCTTTACGATCTTATTAGTATTTTCTTTTTAATTTTTAAATTAAATTAAAATTAATATTCCCTTGCAGAAAATCCCAAAGGCTCGTTGAGTGGCGCCGCTGCAGGATCTGAATGCCGTCGTTTGCGGCGCTCCCGAGCTGCGCGCGCTGTTCACGTCGATCGAGAAGGAGGCCAATCGCGGCGGATTCGCCGCCCTTGAGTACACGGAGTAGTGACCTACCCTTCCGTACTACCCCCACCTCTACAGTAGCATCCCCCGTTCTCTCTCCCCATCCCGATTGATTGATCTACCAACCTAGTGGCCACTTATATTGGGTTGAGGAATAAGTCACCAATCGACTAGTCGAGAGAGATAAAGAGTTGTGCAATGGAGGTCGACCCAAATTGCGCACCAAAATTGTTATGTCTCCGAGTGCGACACATATTTTTTTCTTGACTCCTCTGACTACCTGTCCGATTGAAGCTGACGACCCTCTTCTATTATCAGTTTATTATCACTTATCAACTATCTTCCGAATATTTCCGATCCATTTCTCATAGCGTTGACCGTTCATGTTCGCAGCGTTCATTTTTTTCGCATTATTTCGTCTTAACTGCGTCTAAAGCTTTGATTTCAGACTGTCCTTTCTACTCAAGGACACCTTGCTCGATCTACAGTGGAGTACTTGCAACTCATGCAATCAGATGATCATTAAAGAAGGAAGGTGATACACACGTTAAGCTTTGATCTTTCCATTGCTGCTCGTTCGATAGGCACTTCTTCAGATTGTTTGTAGCGGAATAGGAGAAACTATATTCGTCCGCAGGCACTGACAACCATTTTTATAGTAAAGTAAGTTTAGATGGCGCACCAACTGATACAACAATCAGAACACGCGCACATCAACGTTTCTCGTTCCTAGAACTTCACAAACTAAGCTGCTTAGTCTAAGCGTTGTACGGTGGTCCCTACACGAGAAGCATTGAAATTGATAGGATTGTTCGCTCTAATAATGCGAGTGAAACGCAACACTTTTTTCAGAAGATATCGAATATTTCAAACGGTCATTGCGCTTAGTATGAGATAAAAAATATTAATTAATATATTAAAAATGATATTTCCCGGATCCATTCGAATAACGTTTGTCACTCCGGAACCCTAATTCTCGGCTCTTTTCAAACCCCCCGTTCCTCACAGTCTGCATGGGATATAACATCGCCAGGTGAGACATTTGTCGGCTCTCGAGAATTCACGGTAACGGCATTGCGACTTCCCGGCACTCAGGAAAACTCCGGTCTTGCAATCGTATCGAATTCACGGATCTGCAGTTCCCGACCCTCATAATTCCCGGCTCTCTCCAGGACGGAAGAGTGCACTGTGATCAGGTCTTTGCAGCGGAAATTCCGTTTCTCGCTGATAGAGGGCGAGGAATATTCGACAGTGCAGAAATTGCAGATGACGATTCAGTAAATATTAATAAAAATATTATAATATAAAATAAATTATTTATTCCTCTTTATGCCAACTTTTATGATTCTAAGCTCATATAGAGTGATTATCTCGAAAAATGACAAAATTATCTTCCTTTATTCTCTAAAACTGAAGTACTCAATTATCGTGGTTATGTGTAGAGACCACAGGGTGATCTACCAAAATGCTTGCATCGGATCGAATGTGTTCTCAATGTGTTGGTATGGTTCTGAATAACATTTTTTGCTTTTTAGAGTTAGTCTCTATCTCATCTCTCAGCCGAGTTCTCCCTCGAAAACCACGCGCGCGCTGGCAAGGGAGAGGAGAGGGAAATCAGGCGAGAGAGAAAAGGGGCGGAGCCTCTCTCGCGTGCTAGCTTTGTGCAATTCTCTATTGCACCCAAGTGGGCGGAGACTGCGGTCTCTAGTTATGTGTGAGGGAATGAGTGGAATGTATAATCTCTGAAAACGCTGGGAGAAAACCTCGCGACAAAAGTTGCGAGCTTTTTCGATGAGATACAAACTGTTTCTCTTGTTTACACACGCTATTTTCTCTTTCTCTAACCAGCTCGTCGAAAACCTCGTCCGAAAAGCTGCGAGAAAACCTCAGAGAAAAGATGGCAGAACAGTTGCGTGTGTTTGACGAGAGGTTAGAGGAAGTAACAACATGTTTACTTCATTTGCGCACGATTATTTCTCTTCATAAAGAACCTGCACGTAGCAATCGGGTATTTAGAAAAGAATGAAACAAAGCAAAAATAGCCAAAAAGGCCAGGAAGCTCACACTGGCTTGAAAGTTTGAAAATTTCAGAAACTTTCATGTCTTTCAAGCGACCGGTGAAAGTTGAAGGTATGATAACTTGCATTCCCGACGAAACGAAGAAAGTGTTTCCGGCTAGTGAAGTATGTATGCTTAAATTATTTAATCGCATTTATTTCGGACTAACTAAGTTGTGATCATTCATAAATATGAAATATCCATCGATATTAGGTATGGCGCCCATATGAATGGAGATTATGTAAGTGTAGAATATGAGAATATTCTGAGATGCGCATTTTATGACGCTTTTCAAAAAACCAGCCATTTCAGGTTTTCTTTCGTCAGTTCATCCACTCTGATCTGACAGACAGAGCTGAAAATGCCAACTAACTGCCACTCCATTGAGACCAATGAGTCTGTAGATTTGAATTCCTCTGAATTGAGCGTTGCTCAGAATTCCATTAAATCTTCAAGATTTGTTCGGCTCAGCTTATCAAAATGATTCACAAACTTACACAATTATCATAATGGTGAATGTAATCGATGAGAATGCAAGTGAGAACCATAAAAGACCGATCGAGAGATTGATATAAACAGCCATATTTAGGATAAAGAAACTGAGTTGATAGTCTCAAAACAAAGGAAGGAGTAACAGTAAAAAGGTTGGAGAGAACACATCGATAGAAGGAGAAAGGGTGTTTCAGCGTGATTATATGGTAGCGAAAAGGTCATTATTATGCAGACTAGAGATGTGCTAGGCTATCATTATCTACACGTATGTCCAACTTCTGCTGTAACTTTAGGGATTGAGGCCATTATGTATGGTCTCAATGGACCGTCAGACACGCAAAGGCGATTCCAATAAATCTGTCTGATTTCGCACGTGTTCACATAAATCCAAGCAGTTTGAGTGGCTTTGTCCACCTGTTTTCTGCTCCTCTGTTCAGATAATCTCTCCGTTCGATCATCAAGTATCCAATACGTAAACACTCAATAGTTCATGGACTAAATTTCCGTACGTTATACAACATATATCTACTAATCGAATTCTTCAAAACACCATACAACAGTATTTACATAATGATTTCGATCCAAAGAAGTATTCACAGCATCATATTTTCGCTCCCGGGAGATCCCCCTCAGAGCTGCCCAAAAACTGTTGGTTCTCTAACACAGAGTGAACTGGTCAGAAGCCCAACCGTACCTTGAGATACTGGGTTAAAACCAACGCTATCAGCGAAATATGAGCTCTCATAGACACCACGCACGATACACGAGACGGGATAGAAATCAGCGAGAGAACGAAAGAAAGAGAGAGATAGAGGTCTTACTTCTTGAAGGCTACCTCTCTCTTTCGTGCCAGATGACCGGTGAACAGAGAGATATTACATCGATTCGCGGGATTAGGTAATCCCCGATTCCGCTGAAAAGTGTAACTTATGCAACTTACGATATCGGCTCTCATCTCGGTGTAATTCGGACTCCGATAAACGACCATAACAAAGTGGAGAATGAAGTGGCAATCAATATTTTTTGTTCGTATTGTTGAATTTCTTGCTCTCTGTGAAAGAAAAATAAAAGTTTTAAAATATTATACTTTGAATGCACTCGAACATCAGAGAATCCTGCTATTTTCTATCGCGTTTCTCTGCATGTCTCTCGATTTCGTGCAAAAAACATCCTATTGTCATTCCACCGGTGCTCTCACTAATTGCCTGTTCTCCCTCGGTTCATTCTGTCAGATGGGTACTCCAGAGCCCCTAATCCTTCCCTTCCCTGTCGCACCGCGCATCTTGATTTTTCCTGTGCCCTGTAGAAATTTTGAGCTCGTGTATCTCGGCTCAAAGACAACGTAGAGACTTCAAACTTCATGGTTCAATCCCCATCGGGCACATTTGCTAGTTTTCCCTCGCCAGATTTGCCATTACTCCTCCTTTAACCAAGCGGTTTCTGTATTACTTTATTTGTTTCCCTCTGATGAGCATGTATTTGTTTCTGAGTCTCCGATGTTTCTTTCAATCCATAAAATGCTCATAACCGGGACAATTCGAGTACGTTTCTTCTCAAAATTTATGCACATTCAAAAACTGTGTGAATCATCATTGCTGGTAGATATGCACACAATACTCGAGCAGAGTAGACGACATTGGCAGAATTAGATAGATATTGATAACGGAATTTCTTCTCGGTGTGTCTTCTCTAGCAAATATTTTTCGCAAACACATTTCGAAATATGAGCAGGGTTGAAGAACAAATGATAAGATAGAGAAATTTGTTGACCCACACTCGCTCACTGCATACACTCTCCCTTCTCTCCATCCCTCCTTTGACTCTCACTAAATAATCGAGTAGTCTCATCTGATTGCCGAACCTTTATTTCTTATTCCGTTTTCTTTTCACTTTAGAAATGTCAAAATAAAGAAGTTATGCTGATCAGGATGACATCTCTCCCAGGATCCTAATATGGCTACAAATCGATTTTAAAAAGTTGCGAAAATATCGTTCGCGGAAAAATCGGTTGCGGAAATTTCGTTTGCGAAAAAAAAATCGTTTGCTGAATTGTCCTGACCCCTAATTGGGGAAATGTCGCCCTTCCGATATTTGTTGCTATTTTGAACCTCGAAGCGTCTACCCAAATTCGAGCTTATAGAAGATGAAAAGTTCGTACCGAGAAAGTAGATGTGATCAGATTCGACACCGCTCTACTCGCGCGCACATCTCCGACGAGGCGAGTGCAGATGGACGCATCCAGAATGATCGATTTTATGGAATTAGTGATGCCGAAGTTGAAGCAGGTTCGGAAACAGCACTGAATAGTGCAAAACGATTATTCTCATGTTGAAATTTAGAGTTTTGTAGCGGTTTCACACACTATAGCAGATGAATTTCAGCCGAAGCAACACCTCGTGACGCCCTGGCTTAGCGTGGAAGAGCTCGTTCCTCTGCTCAGAGAAGGCGACCGAATCGAGTTCGCGCCTGGCCAGGGAAAAGGCGCCGCTTTTGCACGCGTTAGTATTGTTTCTTTCTCACTCTCTTCGACTCCTAATAGAGCAAGTCGTCGATGAGCACATTTGTACACGATCTGGCGAGAGAGAACGCATCAAAAGAACAAAAATGAGACACCTTTCAGCATTGGGCGCTATATGCTGGCATGAACGATGGTGTGCCGTACCTCATCCATTTCTACAGATGGCAAGAAATACAGGACGATTATGAGGTTCAATTAACAAATATAATAACTTGTCATCGGCATCGGCTTCTCTAGATTATGTACGACAAGATTGCGGACGTTGCTGCTGGTCGGCTGGTGCGTCGGGACAACTCCATGGACGAGTCCAGAGAGCCCTTCCCCAGCGAAAGAATCATGCAGGAAGCAGAGAAGAAGGTGAGAATTTCCGATTATTTTAACTCATGGGCACTTCGGGATGATCGTTTCGGATGCTTGTGGATGTTAGTCACAGGACGATAACGGAATTTCTTCTCGGTGTGTCTTCTCTAGCAAATATTTTTCCTTCTTAGTCCTTCTATAGCAATTATACCATTCGGAAGGGCCTGGGGTGAGTTGGGCTAAAACAGTTTATTTCGAAGTGTCTAGTAATCGATAACTTATCAGCGCAAGGAAGGCAGCGCCAAGTACAGCGTCTTCCACAATAACTGTGAGCACTTCGTCAACGGATGCAGATACGGTTTCGAGTTGTCCGAACAGGTTAGAGGGGATTGAAGTAAAGCTTTCCTGTTTGCCGATATTTGTCTCATTTTCGAAACCCGTTTGATATGTTCTAAAATTATTTCAGGCGCAAGATGCTCGAAAGGTGATCAAAATCGTGCTGAAACCGCCCGGTCTTCTGGGTGTTCTCGTAGGCCCATTCATGTAGGCCCACAACAGTTACCCCTCATTATCACATTGATTCCATTGTGTGTTCCCGCTGAGAACATGTGCATGGTCTAGGTGTACAAATTCGCTCAGACCTCAATTATATATTTTCTGTTACGAATATTAACTTGAGAGCCGTGCTCACAATACAACTGCTAATCCTCATCCTTAAATTCCTCTATTTAAAAACTGTCCACCTGATGTTTTATCGGTATGTACTATGTATCGGTAAAAGCTTTGAATTTCCCGATGCTCATTGACCGAACGCGGTTCTCATTCCGTGCTCCGATACTTAAATCTCATTCTAATAACAATGCTTCTGAACATTCATCAGACTCGCAGGCGATGAGTGCTCAAGGACTCAAGCTGGACAACCTCAATATTCGCATCAGTGAAGTATGCCTTGAGTTTATTGAGAGAAAAAACTTTCTTTTAATACTTTATTATTTTCTTGGGGCATCCCACGTTGAGGGATACCGAAAGCTATTATTACGCAATCCAAAGAGAGCTAGTGGGTAGACGGGAAAAGGTGGATGGAATGAAATTCTGTGCTTTATATATATTATGTATTAATTAAATGTTATTCAGGGGTCGACGAATACTGGTAGCAGTGGGGGAGGGTCATCAGCCGGTGGCAGCAGCAACAACAGTAACAGCAGCGGAAGCAGTAGCTGTCAGAAGCAGATGGCGGAGGACAGAAAGGCCGCGACTGACGCCTTCGCGAAGAAGTTCGGAGGGTGAAGATCGAAAATCATCATGATACGAGCCCCAATAACCCATCTTCAAATGTTGCTCATAAATACTAGTTTACAATTGTAAGATTGTCAATACCGCGTGTATTGGTTTTGCCCTGAGGGTCACACTGCCATTTTGACACAATCTTTGTTTCCATTGACTTCTCAGTATTACCGATAGCGTGTCTTAAACAGGTGCCATTCAGTAGTATGCAAATGGTGGTCAGAATATCAGGACCAATCAGTTTATCAACGGCGACTATTTCATCCGAAGAAGCACTAGTTCTGCTGCAGGCACGATCCATTGGCATTAAATTTTGAAGAACACAGTGAGTCATCTTTGTTCGTAGAGAAACACACAATATATCGATAATAGTAGACGGCCTTGGTCGCATGAGATCGGTAGCGATAACGAACATTCTTCTCAGCGTCTCCTCCATTTGAAAGACTCTTCCAATAACGTAAACACTTCCACTCACTCTTACCCTTACATTGCTAAATGTCAAATGCTTTACGGGAAATAAGCAAATGGTATTATTATTTTTTTGTTTCGCATGCTAGCTGTTGCAAATATGCATGTTTTCCGATCACATTCTCAATCGATTGGAAAGATTGGTTAAAGAGATTGCTTTAGAGAAGAACCGATAGACAAATGTATCACACCACATACACCGCCTGGCCCCTCTCTCTCTCTGATCTCTCCATTCCCTCCACCCTTTTGCCACTTCCCCCTCTCCGCGACTTCACTCCTTGTTCCTTCCTACTCGTCGACTTGTTTCTTTCTTTGCACTCTCACACCTTTGCGCTAGTCTCTTTCGCATGATTTCCGGCAGTAATTAGTTGCTCTTTTTACGTATTATACCCGACTGATTACGGGAAATGTCTCGATAGGTCACTATTGCGCAAAAAAGAAAAACATCGCTTCCTTTTTGACTCAAGACCAAACTCTTCTAGGAAATTAGTCCTCCTATCGATAGCGCACCCAACCGCTCCTCCTCCACTCAACCCGTCGCGTCTAGCGTGCGCCATCTCATTATCTTATAGCTCTGTTCTGGGAATTGCAGGGTGATAATCAAAGGGGAAACTCGGGGACCTGTTCTAACCTCTCTCAATATGAGGGATTGGGAAATCAGCATTATTTATTTTCTGATTTTTACCTATGTTTTTCAAATTTTTATAGTTGAAGATGGCATCCTAGCTATTCCTAGACAACAGGATAGTTTCTTGACATATTTTTCCAAACATTTTGAGCTCTATGCCGTCTTTGTAGCTCTTCTGGAAGCTGAGATATGATAGAGCCGGACCCAAAACCGTAAAATGCCTAAAAGTCGGTTTTGGGAGAAATCGTCGACGTCAACGTTTCTTTCGTCACCAATATACCTACTCTAGCATAATTATCGTATCATGATTGTCCAAACTTGGGGCTCCCAGTTCCTAGGGGTCATGCAATCTCTGAGAATACACGTGTTATGCTATTATTGGATATTTTCACATATTATAACCGACTGATGATTTCCACGCGTTTTCGGCTATCATTTGTGTCTACCAGAATCTCGTAGAGTGCCTTCCGATCATGTTTACAAAAGATTGGTGAAAGAAAATGCAAGACCAATTTGATGTGCCAAGAAATCAATCGTGCCGAGAAAATTGATGTGATTCCAGATCCGCGTATGCGAATTCGAAGCCGGCTCTGGGGCCAGCATAAATCGAAAATGGTTCGGAAAGAAATCACTGATTCTAAACGATCTAAAATGGAAGTTTCGCAAGACTGAAATTTTGGAATTTTGCTTAGTACACACAATAATGCGGTTATGTTGCAGAGTTCGAGGGACCTTGTAACGCCGTGGCTCAGCGTGAACAAACTCATTCCGCTACTCCAGCAGGGCGATCGAATCGTGTTCGGGCCTGGCGAGGGAATCGGCGGAGTCTTCGCACGTGTTCGTATTGTCTTTCTCTCTATCTTTGACTCATAATCGAGCAAGTAGGTCTCACCGATAAGCATTAGTGATGTCGTTCCGGGTATTTCCACATGATATCTAGTAGGGTTGCGGGATCGATTTCGGATAGTTCGCGCCCTCTCTCTCTCCTCGAGCGCACGCGCGCGTCGGTTTTGAGGTCGCGTGCCGTCTCGCATCGGATAGTTCGCAAAGTTCTAGTTTGTGGCGAACTATCCGACATTTTGCGAACTATCCGACTTTCGCCTCCTCTCTCAGAGACACTCGAGACCATGGCAGAGTGGTCTACGGCGCTGTTTCGATGTAATCGTGAGGTTTGGGGTTCTAAGCCCACCATGTGCAAACACTTTTGCTAAGCCGTGATTGGCTAGTATGACGTAACCTAGATCCGTGGTGAACCCTTAGTGCTTGAAAAAAGTGTCTGCACATGATGGGATTCAATGTTTTAACATGCAATTCACGGATTGAGCACTAAAAATGCCATAACTCGGTTAATTTTGGCTTTTCCAGGACCCCGTTTTTTTGAGAAAGCACCGAAAAACACTCTGTAACGTGGAACTATCAGCTTAGACCGTCCATTCGCGTGGACTTATCCCTCCTCTAGATTAGACGAGATTTTAGCCAAAAAGTGTCAGAGTGCCTCTGAATAATGGCTTTTCCTCGGCTGCCTTTGATGATATCTAGTTCTAGTTTATTCTCATCGATAGCCCTGCGTTTTATGTACAAGAAAGACATTTGTCGGATAGTTCGCCACAAACTAGAGAGTGTATAGGGCGCGGCGCGTGCGGATAGTTCGAAACCGAAACCGAACCTGCAACCCTACTATCTAGTCTTTTGACCGGCGAGAGAGCATGCGGATTTAGAGATGCATTACCTGAAACGATTCCTAATGAGAACTACCTGGCGTGGTCGCTTGCCCATTGTGAAACCACTTCATGAGGCCGCACTACTATTCTCTCATATTTTTTCTCAGAAAAAATGATTAAAATGGAGACAAATTTGCAGCATTGGGCGTTGTATGCTGGGATGCACAATGGTGTGCCGTATCTCATCCACTTATACAAGTGGGATGGCCAGCAACAAGATTACGAAGTTTTATTTTTTGTTTATCTCTTTGGCTTTCCTACTAACTCGTCTCAATGTTACAGATTCTGTACGACAAGGTAGCAGACGTCGCTGCGGGTCGGCTAGTGCGTCGGGATAACTCGATGGACGTGCGTATGA
The DNA here is from genome assembly GCA_036245825.1 of Pristionchus entomophagus. Lineage (NCBI taxonomy): Eukaryota > Metazoa > Nematoda > Chromadorea > Rhabditida > Neodiplogasteridae > Pristionchus > Pristionchus entomophagus. The sequence goes on from BTSX01000001.1 coordinate 7,018,266, forward strand.
AGCCCTTCCAAGTCGATAGGATCATGCATGAAGCAGAGAAGACGGTGAGTGTTCCCGATTATTGAAGAGAAAAGCTGGATATTTTTGGATTCATCTATCCTACCGTTCTGAGGGGCCTAGTGATATGAGAGCAGGACGCAAAAATGATTCAATTTTCAAACTGTCCTAACGATCACTTACCAGCGCAAGGAAGGAAGGGCGTACGACCTCCTCCAATATAACTGCGAGCACTTCGTCAACGGATGCAGATACGGTGTTGAGATATCAGAACAGGTTAGAGGGGGGGGGGGAGGTGAAGAAACTTGCACTAGGATGACTAGTTTGGCAGGGCTGGGACAGAAAATATATAATTTCTGAAACAGAAAGTCAGAAAATTTTCTGATCGCTGAGTCAGAAAATTTTCTGATCGCTGAGTCAGAAAAATCAGAAAATTCAGAAGAAAAAAAAACAGAAATTTTACTAAAGTGTCCAGAAACATGATTTTATCGGTATTTTAGTTCCTAATAGGTTTCAAATGATCACTACTTTTTATCAGTTGCTTCTCGCAATTCAGAATCCACAAATATTGCGAATTATACAAGCGTGAGGAGCGGGATGTCATTTTTTAACCACAAATTTTCTGACACCTTTTTTCTGATGAGATTTTCTAAATTCATAATATTTTCCAGAAAATGACCAGAACATCAGAGAATTAATTTCAATGGAAGAAACCGATATGTTTAAATATATCGTGGCTTATCGAGGTTCAGAAGGATGTGACGGACATTCGAAATCTTCAGTCGATTCAGTATTAAGAGATATATTCCCAACTGTTGAGCGTATCGCATGTTTTTGTTATTTCAGACCCCTGTTGTACCATGGTAATTCAAGCACTAAATGTCTCATATAGACAGAAATACAAAGGATCACAGAAGTAAAGTCATAAAACATATAAAATATTTGAAAAACCATTTTAAATCAGTAAATGATCTTCAATATAAATTTTATGATTTTTCTGATTTTCTGACTACTTTTTCTGTTTTCTGGTCAGAAAATTTTCTGCCCTGAAAATGGTCAGAATGTCAGAAAAATCAGAAATTTCTGAATCAGAAAATAAAAGCCGTCATGCCTGGCAATGATTACCCAAATTGGCATGAAGTCGTGTAGATCCCATAAGTGATAATGGGGAAAACATTCGTCGTGTTTGTGTTTTGCATAAACAAATGAAATGATTATGCGATATCCATAGTCATGCGCCAAAAGGGGTATCGCTCGGAATTGTTGCGGTGAATCATACACAATCAATGTCGCCGACAGGATCTAGCACAGGATTTTTGATATTTTCAAGATAGGTCCGTACAACGATTTTGTAACCTATGTTCAAAATTTCACCCTTGAGTAACCTTGGGGTGTAGAGTTCGAAAATCGACCTTAGAAAGCCGTATCTTCAACGACTCATTCCCTGTGGCACACTTTACCTTGTGCGGTCGGTTTTTATATCTCATGAACGGCGCTTCGGAGACCCACAAAATTATAGTAATTCTGAAATATCTCGACGAGATAAGACTTTTTCTAATTGGAAGTGAAGAGCTAGCTCATCTGTGAAAAACGTTAGGACCGTTGAAATGTGAAAAGTTGTCCTTCTGAATAAGTGATGTTTCTACCCCCCAAATTAAACTTTTTCATTCGATTCCTTATGCAATTTTAACTCCCCGAACACTTTTTCCGCGGAGATGAAGGTCCCGGATAAACATCATTTCTGCAACCGAATGCGTTCAATTCGTCGATTTTTATCAAAAAATTAAGTTTTTCGAGCTCAACTTTTTTCTTCTGCATTTTCATGAGCTCTTGTTGCGATTTTCGTTTTCTACGTATAAAAATACCGCGGAAAAGTGTTCGGTGAGTTAAAATTGCATAAGGAATCGAATGAAAAAGTTTAATTTGGGGGGTAGAAACATCACTTATTCAGAAGGACAACTTTTCACATTTCAACGGTCCTAACGTTTTTCACAGATGAGCTAGCTCTTCACTTCCAATTAGAAAAAGTCTTATCTCGTCGAGATATTTCAGAATTAAAACCGCACAAGGTAAAGTGTGCCACAGGGAATGAGTCGTTGAAGATACGGCTTTCTAAGGTCGATTTTCTAACTCTACACCCCAAGGTTACTCAAGGTTGAAATTTTGAACATAGGTTACAAAATCGTTGTACGGACCCTGTTGACAGAATCTCAATTATATCAAAAATCCTGTGCTAGATCGTAAGCTGTTCCGCTTTCCCGATGGCCGATATGAGTCACATTTTCGAGACCACTAATTATTTCTATAATTATTTCAGGTAGAACCTGCTCAAGTACTCGGCAAAAGCGTCAACGTGCTCCAATCTTCTATATCGACAAACTTTCGAATTTCTCTATCATTTTCGTCGGGCGGAGGAAGCAGCAACAGCAGCGGCAGCAGACGTCAGAAGCAGATGGTGGAGGATAGAATGGCCGCGACCGACGCCTTCGCGTTGAAGTTCGGTGGATGAAAATTCAATATCACCTCTCTTTTGCCAAAGAGCCCCCACAACATATCTTTTCATGTTGCTCTGATCTAAAGCATATCAATATATCAATATATTTATTCAAGCTTCAGGTGGGTCGCCTGTTGAATGATACAGTCTCTCCATAGATGGGGGTTTCTTCTGCACGTAGTGTCCCAATTTATTCCTATTTTCTTTACTATCTCATCTCTCCATCGAATTTTCGGTCGTCCGGGCGGTCTCGGCCAATCCCACGGTGACCAATTCATGATTCTTTTGGCCCATCTTTCATCTTCTATTGTCGCTAATCTTCGGGCCCAGTTCCACTTTCTATACATAGCTCGAATTCGAATATCAATCAAAGGCACTTTTTGGTGTAGCCATTCGTTAGTTCTTCTATCAAGCCTGCTTACTCCTGCCATCTTTCTCATCATTGCTCTTTGCGCAACTATCAATCGATTTCTTTCTTTCTTTGTAGGGCTCCAAACTTCACTTCCGTATATGAAACTTGGCTCAATGCACATCCGAAAGACTCTTGTTTTAAGTGCCATCTCCACTCCTTTACTCGTAAGAAAATCGTGAAACTTGTTGAAAGCTCTCCAAGCTCCTCCGATTCTCCTGTTCACTTCAAGCATTAACTCCTGGTCGAATGATAGCCTTACTCCGAGATACACAAAGTAGTTGACATATTTCAGTTGTTTTTCATCGATATAAAGAGGAACATGAGCTCGATTGGTCATCATTACTGTCTTCTTCTGATTTACTTCCAATCCAACTTTTCTACTTTCTGCACATAGTTCACTCATCATTGATTCAATGTCTTTCTTGCTATGCGATACTAGAACAATATCATCCGCGTAGCGTAAGTGATTCAGGTTCTCTCCGTCGATGTTGATTCCAAATCTCTCCCACTCCAGGTTTCGGAAAATTCCTTCTATCACAGCATTGAAGAGATGAGGGGACAGTGGATCGCCTTGTCTCACTCCTCTTTCTATTACAATCGGTACTCGATCTTTCCCAACTTTTACTGACACACGGCTTCTACTGTAGATGAATCGGAGTGTATTGATTATCTTTGGATGTATTCCATGGTCGTATAATGCTTCCCACACTTTGTCGAATTCCACCGTATCGAAAGCCTTTCGGTAGTCCACAAATACCAGGTAAACAGGGAAATTGTATTCCATAGATCGATTAATTAGTTCAGATATTCCGAATACGTGATCTGTCGTTGCGAAGTTTTGTCTAAACCCTGCTTGCTCCTTTGATTGATTCATTGAAAGTTGCTTTTCAATCCGCGTGTCGATCACAGAGGTGAACAGTTTGTAGATTATATTCATCAATGAAATGGGACGATAGTTTGAAATATCCAGTACATTTCCTTTCTTGAATATAAGAGATATTATCGCATCCGGAAGATCATTGGGAATACACTCTTCTGTGATCCATTTGTTGAATAGACTTGTCAACGACCGTACTATGATATCCCTTCCGCATTTCAGCATTTCTGCTTTCACTTTATCTGGTCCGGGAGACTTGTCATTCTTCAGTTTTTCGATTCCTTTTCTTACTTCACTTTCGAGGAACGGTAGAAACTGCTCGCTTGTTGTGAATGTCATTCGTACTGGGCGTCTCGTCGTTGCGAATAGCTCATTGTAGACATTTTTGACAACACTGTTGATTTCATATTTTGAGTTAGCGACAGTTCCGTCAGCCCTTTCTAATTGATTTAATTGAGTTCGTCCTAGCTGAGAGGATTGTATTGCCCGCTTTGTACTTTTTCCATATTCGACAGCCTTTCTCATTGTTTCCAAATGCTTTCGGCGCAAATCTTCTTTGATCGAAATCCTCAAGGCTTTTCCAGTCAGCGAAAAGTTGATTCGAGTTATGGCATCAGGGGTCGCGTCTCGTAATCTTCTCCTTTCGAGAAATAGCTGTTTGGTTCTCGCCGAGAAAAGCATATATGTAGAGCTGTTAAAGCTGTTCTAAAGCATATATGAGACAATATCTGATATTTCCGACTTTCTTCTGGCACAGCTCAAAAATGGAATCCTCTCATATTCTGGCTACAGATAGTACTTGATGAGTGTAGGTGGGGAATATATTGGAAATTTTGTTCTGAAGCGTTTTAGCCTCAGGGCATTTGGGGATGGGGTGATGACGTCATCAACCAAAATCCGTAAATCGAATCCAATCGATTTGAGTGTGGGTTCTATGGATTTCTCGCGGAATTCTAAGACTTTTTTACTCTCGGATATTTTTCAGCTCCTCCTCATCCAGAGCTTAAAATCGATAAAAAAACAAAATTTCGTCACACTTGTGCAGTTCCCACCCAGTTCCCACCGCATAAGCAGGTGTTTTATTTGCTTAATCAACGCGTTATATATGAACACCCACGCTGTTAAAAGGGCGAATTTAGATCCGGCTACAAAGGATGTTCAGTAAGCCAAAAAACGAGACACTGTCGAATTTTATTTCTTTAGTTCTTCGTTTTGACGGCTTTCCCATGCAAGCAGTAATACGATTAAATGCCATAAAACTTGGAATAATTTATTGACTAGGTCTATGAATAGGAAATCAGAGTTTGCAGGATTCTGAAGAAAATCATTTTTGTAGATGCAAAAACGTCTACATCTCAAATTGTAGATCCGAGAAATCCATAGAACCCACACTCAAATCGATTGGATTCGATTTACGGATTTTGGTTGATGACGTCATCACCCCATCCCCAAATGCCCTGAGGCTAAAACGCTTCAGAACAAAATTTCCAATATATTCCCCACCTACACTCATCAAGTACTATCTGTAGCCAGCATATGAGAGGATTCCATTTTTGAGCTGTGCCAAGTATTTTAAGGAGAAAGTCGGAAATGTCAGATATCGTCTCATATGTACTGTTAAGAGTCTTAACTTAAGACCCGTCCTCACAAAACAACTTCTAAAGTGCTCCTCATCCTTAAATTCGTTTATTCAAAAACTGTCGATCCGATGTTTTACCGGTATGTATGTATCGATAAAAGCTTTGAATTTCCCGATCCTCATTGACCAAACGCGGTTCTCTTTCCGTGCTCCGATACTTAATTATTATCCTGATCACACTGCTCCATCCATCTCTCCCTCCCATCCCATCCCTTGACCACGACACTGAATCCTAAGATACTATCCCCTCCCTAAACGAAGCTACCATCCAGCAGGCTAAGTGCCTTGAGGACTGGATAAATATCCATATATCTATATCCATCACAATGCTTCTGAACATTAATCAGACTCGCAGGAAATGAGCTCTCAAGGATTCAAGCTGGACAAACCCAATATTCGCATCAGTGAAGTATGTCTTGTTTTAAAAAATATATAGTTTTTTTTCATTTATTTTATTATTTTCTTGGGGCATCCAGAGAGAGGGAGCGGGTAGAGTGGGATTCGCAATAAGTGGAAGGAATGAGATCAGCGCTTTTAAAAAAATATATATGTTGTAATAATTAAATGTTATTAAGGGGTCGACGAATACCGGCAGCAGCGGAGGGTCGTCAGCCGGTGGAAGCAGCAACAACAGCAACAGCAGCGGAAGCAGCAGCAGTCAGAAGCAGATGGTGGAGGACAGAAAGACCGCGACTGACGCCTTCGCGAAGAAGTTCGGAGGGTGAAGAGCAAAGATCCTCATCGTAGGGGCCAAAAAGCCCCAACATCCTTTCGTCACAGTTGTCGATAAAAAGCATTTTACAATTGGACGATTCTTTCAGAAACAGTGAAACATGCAAATTCATGAGGAATTCACAATGAGATGAAATTTTCACCAACCATCAAACTTCGTGATTAGATCGCTAGTTGATTGAGATAATTTTTTTCTCATCTGTAATACAATAAAGCTCACATTTTAAGAGACGCACATACCCCTCGGACAACTTTTTTGCAACCTATGCCAATAAGTTCAGGGTGAAGTCCCCATACCTAGAGCTGATAGCTGGCCAAATATGAGAGGTTGGGGTGCACTTTCCGAAAAATGACAGCCGTGCTCCAAAAAATGTCCGAAATTTCATCCCAGAAAAAAGTACGTTCTTATAGGTGTTTCAGGCGGATTTTTTCATGAAAATAACGAAAAACATACTTTCGAAGCGATAGGACATCGATTAAAGGTCGAAAAGTTTGATTTTCGTCGTTTTTTGGACCCCCTGAAAAATTTTTCCTCGCATAGGCATTTTTTTAAATTTCGAATTAGGAATCTACATGTTAAAATACTCCCTGTGTTATTTTTTCACGGCTTTTCATACCGGCACTCGGATTTTTCAGCTTCCCGCCCGAAGCTCTCTCGAAGGCAGGTGAGAGAACCATGTCGAGAGGTTTCGCCATTTCAAGGCGATACAGTCACTTTTTCATCAAATATATATTTTTAATTTATTGTTATTAATCATTTGTGTTGATATTATAGGGTTGTGAAATCGATGAAACACGAAAAAAAAAATGTACATTACTTATGAATTTTTGAAATTTTGAGATTTTGAAAAATTGATTTTTCAACTTTTCACTTTTTTCGTGTTTTATTTTTCGTAAAGTGGTACAGTTTGCGAAAATGGTCGTATGGGGCTCATATTTTGGGTGTGTGACCCCTTCGGGTCGAAAAAACTTTTTTCGTAAAAATTTTGATCTATGATCTCGAAAAATCGATAATTTTAAATTTGCGATCTTGGTATCATTCGAAAGAGCATCAAAATTTATGTCTAAGGGTGAAAGGAAACTTCATTTCAACATCTTGGACATGAGTTCTGTCTCAAACGTGACGTTTTTGCTCAATTTTGCCAAATATCGATATGGCTTCCCATGATGGCATGATTTCTACATCACCAAATCAAGATATTTTGTGCAGTTTTTTTTACAGAATTGAATGGCACTTTGCTCAAGGCAAACATTTAACGCCATTGTTTCCTAATCCTCAGTTTTCCATGACCTATCATACCTTCAACTTTCACCGGTCGCTTGAAAGACATGAAAGTTTCTGAAATTTTTAAACTCTTTCAAGCCAGTGCGAGCTTCCTGGCCTTTTTGGCTATTTTTGCTTTGTTTCATTCTTTTCTAAATACCCGATTGCTACATAATCGTTATTCAAGGCAAGAGAGGCCTGAGAAAAATCGAAGCAAAAAGAGTGATTTCATGGCGCGCCACTTTGAACATGGCGCCAACTCGGCCTTGTCATCGCTCTGTTTTGGTCTTTCCCTCCCGTTTCCTTCACTGTTTATCATGTTTTATCGCGATTTTATTTAATGTTTGTATTTACAATGTCGACTGGCAGCACGGGCAACGAGGAAACGAGCGATTCAAGGTGCGCGGACTCGTGCGACACTCGTGGGCGGCCTGTACGTTTCTCTATTAGAAGCTTCTCAAAAAGTTTACATACAGAAGAAGTGAGGGAAATTGGACGGAAATCTACAACAGAGTTGCTAGTTTTCTTCGGAATGGGTTTTACTAAAGCTTGTTTCCACAGAGAGGGAACTTCACAAGTAATGAGGGAGTTGAAGATAATCAAAAGAGGAGAAATGAGTGAAAATTTACAATTAGTGAGGACAATACTGGGAATGTTGTCAGGGGTAAGGTTTATTTTGGGCGCAAGACTACGAAATGCACAAAGAATATCTATTTCTGATACAAATGGGAGGTCAAAAGTGAGAGAAGGGGTTGGAAGTGGGAGAGGGGAGTGTTGGGGGTACGTGAAAACAGAGGAGAAAAACTCTGAGAACGCAATGCATTTCCCGTCATTAGATAAAATGGTGCTTCCTTTTGAGTCTACGATAGCTGAAGGGGTTGATTTAGGGGCCTTTAGCTTCCCAGAACAAAATTTGTAAAACGCGCTAGAGTTGGAGGTGGTGACAATGCGATTCTCAAGATAACAATGGAAACTATTCAAAGCAGATTTAAAGCGCTTTGACATGGTGTGACAAGCTACACTGTTGGGGGCAATTCTTGACAGATTCCTATATTTACCATACAAAATTCTAACTTTACGAGGATATCTATTGAACTCGGAAGGTCGGGAAAGGGGAATGAACGTATCTAGAAGGCTGTTAATGCAATTAGTGAAATAAATGTAGGCGTCATTGGCACATAAATCACGGAGAGCAAGTGTCCAGTCATGATTGTAAATAAGGTTATTGATGGACTGCCAATCAGCTAAACGATAAACTCGGGAGGGAATGCGCTTACGGGGAGGAGGGGATGGGATGCAGAGATCAAAAGTAACACTTAAATGGTCACTAAGAGGGGGAGCAGAGGTCACATTATGTTACAATGTCGACTGGCAGCACGGGCAACGAGGAAACGAGCGATTCAAGGTGCGCGGACTCGTGCGACACTCGTGGGCGGCCTGTACGTTTGATCAAACTCTCTTTCTCCATTGTTTCTCCTTTGTTGCTTATATTTGTGTGTTCTTGCACTCGTTATCACAAATTCACAACGCTTGCACAGGCTCTACGGCTCGGATGATGTGCGTGGAGAAGAGGATTGGGCGGCGGAAGTCGCCAGGCCAGTTATTTATCACTTACCAAACCTAAAATGGGCGATTAGGGATTGAATTTGACTATTTGCTGTTAATATTAGAGAGAAAAACTATGAGTTGTGCAGCTTTGAAAAGCTATCGTTTATCTAGATTCATTGAAAAACGGGTGAAATGGGAGTAGATCATGTCTGTTTCACGTATTTTACACGTTTGTTCAATGGAATAACCTACTTTCGTACTGAAAAAGTAGTTGGGGAGCAGTTGCTACTGCTAATAATATATATTGAGGAGATCAGCGCCGTTCGACTGACTATGACGAGGATAGGACTTCTTTCCTTCCTATAAGGTCAGCGTTGTCGATCCTTGTTCTCTAACAATACACATTATTTCATGCGAGTTTGCTTGCTTTATCGTTACTAGTAATTAGTTAATGTCATCTGAATCAATTCACGTGGTGGTTCTCATAAACGTGAACTACTTTTTCATCTATTTTAGTCGGAAAGCACTAAACTTTGCAGGCTTTCTTTATTACAAGCTCCATTGATTAGCGTTGATACTCTGACCGTGCTCGTTCGACACGCTCTGTTTCATATCGGTGCCAGGAATGGAGGTGCCTATCATTCTGGCTCTTCTCTTATCGTATATTGCCAATGCCACGTAGTCCTCACCCATTCGTTTATTATTTGATCATTGTGTGATTCATTGATCACAAAAAGTAGCTTTATTACTTTTCTATACAATTCAAGCAAAACATATCGATCAAAATACAACAACGCGGCCTAAGCATCCATCGGGGCTCGAACCCGTGATCTTGGGTGCTTCAGTCACTCTATTCAGAGTCAGTCGCGGTGCGGTCTCTTCTCTCTCCCCTCTCTTCTCGTCACAATAGAAGGTGCTCATTTATTTAATAACTCGTGAATAACTTTCACAACCGACTATACTTGTTTGGAAAAGCCTTCGATGTATTTGCTTCCAATCGATATTTCACAGGTTACGTTAGCTGCCCTAAGGGGAGTTACGTGAAATTCAAGTACAGTACTCAATATAATGTATTTTTTTCTACTTGATAGCATGTTAACTGTGTTCCTTGATAGATCAGAAAGCCGCGAGCAACGTCAATCGTCCCCGGATGGATCAGACTTCTGTGAATCAGATATGTTTTTCTGCATTTCCTTTCGATGTTATCAAGTTGAGAAATTAGGGAGGGAAACATTCCTAAAAATTTATTTACGGGAACGAATTAAAACGGAACTAATTGAAACAGGGAATACCCTGGGTAGATCACATCAGATTCGTATTAGCTACAGTAATCCCTAAACGATTTTCTGTTAAAATAAATGAAGATCGAATAAATTAGTAGTAAGCTATTACATCGAAATATACGTGCATATCGAGGTTCCTGGGATAGTAGATAGAGACAGGACAAGCACTCGTTTTGAGAATTAGAAATATAGGGGATAAAGATAATTTTATAACTGATTGGGCACTTTGTGCAGTGATTTAAAATGGGTTACAGTAGTAGTTTGGGATTGATAGTCTACGGTTCCACTCTCGGCGAGAGCAGCCTTATCGAATGCGCTGATCTCCCTTGAGTGGAGAAGCTATGCTGAGATTTCAACAGCACTGGCTTCTCAATTTTTTATAACGGATTATTTTATGTAATGATTGCATATAAATAAGTTTATTATTTCAGTGTGATGAACATTTTAACTTCACGTATCGATCGACATGGCAGGTAACGAAATGCTACTATCAATGGGCTCTTTCATTATTTAGGCGCGGCGTAGGCGTAGCCGGGTGCGGGGCAGGCGCCGTGTGGGGGTGCGGGAAGGGCTGCAAAAACAGGGCGACGTTTATCACTTCGGCATTCTGGTAAAATTCTGCACAGCGTGAGTATAGGCGACGTCTCCGACGACACCACCACCACTCACCGCGTAGTACATCATCTGCTGCGGCTGCGACATCGGAAGCACGTAGCCGGAGGGGGGGGGGGGTCTCCGGCGCCCGTCGAGTAGTAACAAAACAAACGTACCTGTCAGGGTGCATCCATGAAAGAAGCGGGCGACGATTGGTGCGAGATCTGTGAGATATCATCGGCCCTGAAATGAGCCTGATCAAATCGATACCTCAAATATTGTTTCGGCCCAAATCTAAAGAAGAATCATTATTTTTAAAGGGAACGCTTGACGGAGACTAGTGGTTGTGGCGCGCGCCTTTTAGACACCATGCCCATTTTTTCTCCATTAAGGGATATTATTGTGGTCTCTACCTCTTGCAAAACATCACCTGCGGGCGGGAGTCGAACCTGCCAGCGTCGGCATGCCGGTCAGCCACCATGCCCATTAATGGGCATGGTGTCTGACTGGCATGCCGACGCAGGCAGGCTCGACTCCCGCCCGCAGGTGATGTTTTGCAAGAGGTAGAGAAAGGCGCGCGCACCAACCACTAGTCTCCGTCAAGCGTTCCCGGCGGTAGGCCGCCCTGGCCTAATGGGCATGGTGTTTCGACTCCCGTCCGCAGGTGATGTTTTGCAAGAGGTAGAGAAAGGCGCGCGCCCCAACCACTAGTCTCCGTCAAGGTTACCAGGTTAGAGCTTAGGTGTCTGACTGGCATGCCGACGCAGGCAGGCAGGCAGGTTCGACTCCCGCCCGCAGGTGATGTTCGTTCCCGGCGGTAGGCCGACCTGGCCTAATGGGCATGGTATTCTCCGGGATCTCGTCCGGATCCGTCGACATCATTCTGAAATTCGTAGTGTACTCAGGGCGACGTTTACTAACTAGAAAAATCTTGAATTTTCGACAGGACGACAATTACGATTCGTCGACCACACCACACCACGATTGACCGAACCTGTTCATGAGATGCGGAGGGTACTGGTGCTGCTGCATGGGCTGCATGTGCTGCATCATCTGGCCGGTGTTCGGGTCCTGGTACAAAATGGGCATCATCTGCGCGCCGCAATCGTAGCCGGGCATTGGGTAGTACTGCGGTATCTAAAATGGTGTGGTCAGGGCGACGTTTACTAATTACAAATGCCTAGTAAAAAATCGACAGGATGACGTTCACCAACCTGCGTGTACATGATTTGCATCGGGATCATCGTGGGATTGCAGGCGGGTAGCGCGCCGAGTCCGGCCTGTTCCTCATTCGGAATGGGCGTCGACGAGGCGCGATGCTGGAAAAGGCGGGGGTTATGGTAGGTACACCATAAAATGATCAGTGATCGATAGGTAGTTTCGGCTACCGTATTCCAGTTGAGCAAGATATAAAAAAAAACATCAACGTGATTACGGTAGATAATCCCCTAGTAAAGACCGTCACAACCCATAGATGTCAGCTTCTGTACATCGGAGAGGAATACTGTAGACACAACAATTGATAATGGATCACCCAATCGGCTACGGTATCCCTCCGTATCGGGAGTATAGGATAGGCACACGACAAAGCGTGAGCGCTTGCCACGTTTCCCACCACACCACACCACTACCTGACTGCCGTTGCTGGAGACGCCGGGCGTCTGCGGCTGTTGCTGCTGCATCGGCAGCATCATCTGGCCGGAGAGCGACATCGCAGCGAAGGCCGCCTCGGGCTGCAACAAGCAGGGCGACGTTTATCGCTTCGATAATCTGGTCACATTTTAAACTGCGTGAGGAAAGACTACGTTTCTCACCAAAACAGAGGATTACGGTATGTGCAACATACGATAGAGGTCGACGTTTCCCACATCACACCACCACACCAAGACTCACCGGCTGGTAGTACATGGGCGCGGCGTAGGCGTAGCCGGGTGCGGGGCAGGCGCCGTGTGGGGGTGCGGGAAGGGCTGCAAAAACAGGGCGACGTTTATCACTTCGGCATTCTGGTAAAATTCTGCACAGCGTGAGTATAGGCGACGTCTCCGACGACACCACCACCACTCACCGCGTAGTACATCATCTGCTGCGGCTGCGACATCGGAAGCACGTAGCCGGAGGGGGGGGGGTCTCCGGCGCCCGTCGAGTAGTAGCCGGGCGGCGGCGGGGCGGCGCCACCGGCCGGCGCGCCAGGCGCGTAGTAGTACTGCAAGCAGGACGGCGCTTACTAATCTCTTCATTTTCACACTGTTTACCAACCTTGGGTTGCTGCTGCATGCTGGGGTCGATGGTGCGATGGGGTGTGGTGTTGAGCTAGGCCGACGCGGGACGGAGGGCGCGATTCCGCTCTGGCCTGGATCAGGGTTACGGTAGGCACGTTTCCAGCAGAACTATTACTAGAACAAGGCTAAAATAGAGTCCTAATCACTCATTTAAATTTTGTAAATATAGAAGCAACTGGCCTGGCGGCGTTCGCCGCTCATGATCCTTCCCGAAGTGCGCCTGACGTTCTTCAAAGTCTGAAAAATTATTCTAAACTATTTCAAAAAGTACACGAATGCAAACGATGGAGTAACAACAAATTTGAGCTTGACAGAGAGAAGTGAATATTGACAGAAGCTCTAATATGGTCGCTTCTAAACCATAGAAATCAAATTATGCGAAATGAACGACAAAAATAATAAAACAAATAGCGGAAAACACTCAACTGCGGCTGCGAGCAAAGTGAGCTACAGTAATCAATAACTCACGCAGCTACAGTAATCTACAAATTCCCTGAGCTCAATCCCGACTTTTTAAAATTGAATTCTGCTCTTTTAGCTATTTTCAAACTTTTTCATTCTTGTTTCCATACTCAGCAGTACAGTGGGCTTCCAATAAAACAATAAAATTGGGGTCGAATTTTTTGTGTTTACACTATCTTTAAAGGGAGTTGGCGGGCGAAAATTTATATTTTTCAAATTAATTTATTTTATTCTCAGCCATGTTGTTGCGTTTGTGAAAAATAATTAAAGAATTAAAAATAATAATATTATTTGAAGCAGCTGGTTAAAAAGTATTTTTTGCGGTATACGGTATGAGCGGTACCGCATACTTTACGTATTTTAGTGAAAGTGCTGCAAAATTTTAAACGCGCAGGCTCGCGCTCGTCTTGACTCCGCCCCTTCTCTGGCGTCCTTCAATTTCCTTTGTTTCGAGCTTATTTTGTTGAGTTTTAGCCTAATTTTATAATAATTGGAGAGCTTGTTCTCTCAAAAACCACTCTATTGCATGGCGCGTAGGAAACTTACTTCACCGGACCTCTTTTGCTCGCGAAATATCCATTTTTACTGTCATTTTCACTGTCGTCGGCCGTTTACGTTTTACTCGACTGTTAACTCTCTTTATGTACTCCATTCAACTGCTATGGCTATCCTTCTGGAATGTTTATTTCCAGAAATGCACACGACTGACTGCTGGTTGAGCAGGGGCAAGCTGTGGGCTGACTCGACTAATCGAGGTAAGAAACTGAGAACATTCGAGTTCAAGCACGACCTCAACAGGTTACTTTACTTATTTTATTGCAATATTATCCATTGAAACATGATACAACGATGTGGCAGTCCGTTCTTATTTTGAAAACCTCGAATGATTAATTTTTCTCACGAGCAATTTATTTGAATTCAATTTCACCATCTTTCAGATTTGACTGGCGTCCCCTCGCCCATGAAGTCGATGCCCTTCCACGACACCTTCTCAGTTGAGCCACTCCAGGTATTATCGCTCCTAATGATTAAACGAATTATTTTGAATTTAATTGTTAGCACACCCCGCTTTTTTTCCGCAATGCGCACTACTTGCGAAGATGCTTTTGCGTGGCTGCGTGATCAGCTTCGTAGAAGTGGCGCGCGCGGTAAACCCGGAGTAATACACAACACTAAGCAACGCGCTTCTTTTTGTTAATTATGCCTCGAGTATGACTTTGGAAGCGTGGCGTTCTGTTTTATGCTGATCGCACACAAACTTTGCTTTTTAATAAATAGCACGCGCTTGAAGCACCAATATGCTTATTACTTTTTGTAGTTTATTATTGTAGTAGTAACGATACTCATCCGCACACTGTGAAATATTTACCAAACATTCGAGTGGTGTGCCTACCGTAACCCTGATCCAGGCCAGAGCGGAATCGCGCCCTCCGTCCCGCGTCGGCCTTTCTCTACCTCTTGCAAAACATCACCTGCGGGCGGGAGTCGAGCCTGCCTGCGTCGGCATGCCAGTCAGACACCATGCCCATTACCATGCCCATCGCTGTCCATCGGCACCCGCGTCGGCATGGCAGTCAGACACCATGCCCATTAGGCCAGGGCGGCCTACCGCCGGGAACGCTTGACGGAGACAGGTGGTTGGGGCGCGCGCCCCTTTCTCTTGCAAAACATCTCTGCAAAACATCTCATTCTCTTGTAATGGGCATGGTGTCTGACTGGCATGCCGACGCAGGCAGGCAGGCAGGCTCGAATCCCGCCCGCAGGTGATGTTTTGCAAGAGGTAGTCCCACACCACACCCCATCGCACCATCGACCCCAGCATGCAGCAGCAACCCAAGGTTGGTAAACAGTGTGAAAATGAAGAGATTAGTAAGCGCCGTCCTGCTTGCAGTACTACTACGCGCCTGGCGCGCCGGCCGGTGGCGCCGCCCCGCCGCCGCCCGGCTACTACTCGACGGGCGCCGGAGACCCCCCCCCCCTCCGGCTACGTGCTTCCGATGTCGCAGCCGCAGCAGATGATGTACTACGCGGTGAGTGGTGGTGGTGTCGTCGGAGACGTCGCCTATACTCACGCTGTGCAGAATTTTACCAGAATGCCGAAGTGATAAACGTCGCCCTGTTTTTGCAGCCCTTCCCGCACCCCCACACGGCGCCTGCCCCGCACCCGGCTACGCCTACGCCGCGCCCATGTACTACCAGCCGGTGAGTCTTGGTGTGGTGGTGTGATGTGGGAAACGTCGACCTCTATCGTATGTTGCACATACCGTAATCCTCTGTTTTGGTGAGAAACGTAGTCTTTCCTCACGCAGTTTAAAATGTGACCAGATTATCGAAGCGATAAACGTCGCCCTGCTTGTTGCAGCCCGAGGCGGCCTTCGCTGCGATGTCGCTCTCCGGCCAGATGATGCTGCCGATGCAGCAGCAACAGCCGCAGACGCCCAGCGTCTCCAGCAACGGCAGTCAGGTAGTGGTGTGGTGTGGTGGGAAACGTGGCAAGCGCTCACGCTTTGTCGTGTGCCTATCCTATACTCCCGATACGGAGGGATACCGTAGCCGATTGGGTGATCCATTATCAATTGTTGTGTCTACAGTATTCCTCTCCGATGTACAGAAGCTGACATCTATGGGTTGTGACGGTCTTTACTAGGGGATTATCTACCGTAATCACGTTGATGTTTTTTTTTATATCTTGCTCAACTGGAATACGGTAGCCGAAACTACCTATCGATCACTGATCATTTTATGGTGTACCTACCATAACCCCCGCCTTTTCCAGCATCGCGCCTCGTCGACGCCCATTCCGAATGAGGAACAGGCCGGACTCGGCGCGCTACCCGCCTGCAATCCCACGATGATCCCGATGCAAATCATGTACACGCAGGTTGGTGAACGTCATCCTGTCGATTTTTTACTAGGCATTTGTAATTAGTAAACGTCGCCCTGACCACACCATTTTAGATACCGCAGTACTACCCAATGCCCGGCTACGATTGCGGCGCGCAGATGATGCCCATTTTGTACCAGGACCCGAACACCGGCCAGATGATGCAGCACATGCAGCCCATGCAGCAGCACCAGTACCCTCCGCATCTCATGAACAGGTTCGGTCAATCGTGGTGTGGTGTGGTCGACGAATCGTAATTGTCGTCCTGTCGAAAATTCAAGATTTTTCTAGTTAGTAAACGTCGCCCTGAGTACACTACGAATTTCAGAATGATGTCGACGGATCCGGACGAGATCCCGGAGAATATCGATGATATCTCACAGATCTCGCACCAATCGTCGCCCGCTTCTTTCATGGATGCACCCTGACAGGTACGTTAGCATTACAATGCTCTGGAATGTACGGTATCACGACGGGTGAGAAACGTCGCTCGATCACACGCAGTACAAGTTTTGGGATGATGTGGGGTGGATACGGAAGTGTTGCAGGATCGAATGGCGCTCTCCATTCGGCCCACTATCAGCTATCTGTTCGGCGTGGTAGTATGGAGAGAATGCTGGTCCAAAGTAGTGATGTACTGTATCATAAATTATTTATTGATTGATTGCAGCCCTTCCGCGCCATTAACAACCCCAAGTACAAGACGAAGATGGGCAAGAACTACGAGCCGGGGGCGAATGGAGAATGTGCCATTCGTGAGTTGATTTTTAAAATTCATTTGCGCACGTTCAATTTGTGCTTCAACAACCGATCATATTCGATATTGATAGGAGGCATAGTAGTGCAATTGAGTTACATTTGTGTTTAAAATTTTTTAAAGTGTTCTCTTCCTGTTGAATTGATAGATCATGCTCTGCATAATGTGTCAGAGGAACCATAGATTTTTTATAAATGATTTTTTATCAACGTTCGGAGAACACGATACCATTACAGATGCTGTTCAACGAGATATGGTCAAGGATGGATCAACTACATACACTGTGAGTCAAGGCTTCACTGAATACTAATATTGTGTTACGCAACTATGCATGCCTCTTCCCATTTCTTGGCTGGAGTGGAGTCGAATTCGGAATCGGAATCTTGGTCGGGGTCACTTATTATTACAGTATCCTCTGATGTGGCCTTATCGTAGTAAAACTATTTCCGTCCTCTCCCTTGTAGAAATAGAGACCTCCCAGTATAAAAGGCACTGTGAACTCCAGGATTGGTCCTGGCAGAATTCACATTCCCATTTGAGAGTGAGAGCCGATCCATTCAGATGCGACTTCATCGACAGAATCGATCCAGTGCCACAAGAGGGACATCGACTGAATTGGTCGATGAGGGAAGAAGAAGAAACAAGCAAGTAATCGGGGAGGAGGGATTACGGTATCCATTGATTGATTGTATTCTCTCTTGTGACGGGTGCCCATTGCTCGCCTATATAGATTGTCATTATTGTTTCCCAATGATGTCGTTTCGGTTGTAACTCTCTACATTCCTCACAATATCTAGCCGGTCAGACAAGGAATGGAGACCGCTAAACCAGAAACAGTGTCCCTATTGTAAATTTGTTACTGACCAATTCGAATGTTCCGCGGTAATCGTTTAATGCATAAACAGATTATTGATCCAGCAATTGCCTACAATGATCTACCGTTGATTGGAAACGTGATGGACCAGGGAGATACATGACTGACGCCATTCGAGAAATTGGAGGTGGTGTTCCGTCTGGCACGTCATCGTGCAGTGATGGATGAATGTCTATCATTATTATCGTACCACTGTTGTTTTCATTATATTGTATTGTGCTCAATTCCGCTAGATCAGCTACCAAGCCAACTATCCTATAATATGTTACGTCGATTGGAATTCCGTGTTCATTGAAATGAACGCTGCACCAGAACAGAAATCTCGTTAACTCCTCTCGCATCACTCCTAACATGTGCTCTGTCCCTTCAACCGTCAGGCTCAGGAGGGAAACCCGCCAAGCATAATGCTCTGGGCGAGAGCTGGCGGGGAAAGAGCGCATGCGATAATCATTGCCGGAATTGGCGCAAAAGGGCACTACTCGCTACCATTCGCTATAATCATTTCGTTTCCGCATAGAATTCAATATAAAATTGTCTGAAGTCAGCGAATAGGCTACTATTGAGCATGAAAGGCGAAAAACTCCAAGGGGCATCGTACACACCGCGAAGAAAACTCCCGAAATGACCTGATTTGACAGGAAACGAGTGCCAACACTAATAAAGATGATCTGCAAGGAGCGAATGGCCGAGTGTTCATGCAGAACGTGGAAATAGTCAACGATAAAACGATGAAAACCGTTCAAAAAAGCCCGATGCGAGCAAAAAAATCAAAATACTGGGACTACCGTAATTTTTGGTGAATCGCGCCTGACAAGGCACACCTGGCACACGCTCGGTACCGGAGCTACAGTATTCCTCGCTTATTTTTCATTTTACTCCTTAACTATTAAAATTTAATTTTTAATATTTTTTTCTCTTTTTGAGTGAGTGAAACTCTATTATATGAGACATATTCATTTTTAGCTGCCGACTCCCTTTAACAGGTTGGATCAAAACATTTTTGTTGTGAAATTTTTCAAAACCAACGTACACAGAATAAGCAAAAAAACTGAAACATTGTTTACTGATTTTTTGCAGGAGAATCTTTCACGCCCTATGAAATCCCGTGGAAAATATTTGAGAATGGAGCCTTCGAGATGTTCGCTGATTTCAAGGATCACATTCAAAACGGTAATCGAGCTTGCCAATATTTAAATGAAATGTGTTGAAATTCGTCATTATATGACGCGGTTTGCCTTATTTTCGCCTGGCACAGCTCAAAAAGTTCGATTTTTTTTATACTGTGGAATTTTGGGTTATCGAGGGTGATAAAGACGATGGCAAAGTGGAGCAGGGCAGCAAAGTATATCACAACATGTAGCATTTTCACTCAGGAAGATGGACATTTGTAAGGGCAGTACCAATATTTGACATCCTCTTCTTATTGAATGAAACATATTTCTGAGAGATGAAAAAACAAGAAAAAATCAAATTGAAGTGTAATCCGTGTAATGGTCACAATACTGCAGACACCATCAAAGTTTGGAATTTTCAGGCGAAGTAGCTTTTTGTACGGAGTACAATTCCAATTCTGTCGCAGCTGATTATCTCATCAGATCATGGCTCATTCCTGTGAGTACACGCTGCTGCAATTTATTAAGCTAATAGGGAGTCTCTAGCGCTTACTCATGGGACGGCTCCCTGAATTTGTCCGTCTTATTTTTTCTTACAAAATATAGTTTTTCATTCAATTTTTCATAAATAATATTGAAAGCTCGAGGTACTAATGCCTAACTCGATCATGTGATCAGTAAATTTTGAAAAAACTCAATCGTAATACTTCCTTGGTCATGATAATTGCATTTTTAGTTCTCCCTGCTAATCTATGTGCTCGTTTCAACGATAGTTCTGATCAATCTCATCACGTCACGCCTACCGCAGGGTACCGCAGGGTACTCTACCTCTTGCAAAACATCACCTGCGGGCGGGAGTCGAACCTGCCTGCATCGGCATGCCAGTCAGACACCATGCCCATTAATGGGCATGGTGTCTGACTGGCATGCCGACGCAGGCAGGTTCGACTCCCGGTGATGTTTTGCAAGAGATAGAGAAGCGTTCTTCTCTTCCTGCATGCTTCAAGCGTTCTTCTCTTCCTGCATGCTTCAAGCGTTCTTCTCTTCCTGCATGCTTCAAGCGTTCTTCTCTTCCTGCATGCTTCAAATCGAGTGCGAAGAAAAGCATTGAAGAAGATTGGGGAAGCTGAGTATTAGAAAAATACTCTATTTTTTGATAGTGCGCATTGTTTCGAACATCACGATGATCGCGCACTCGAAGAAGGCCGGCTTCTGAGAGATGGAATTCCCCTACAAGAAATGTAATTCAATATTCCGCAGATATAGAATATATCAAGACGCGCGCATAATGCCCGTGTTCCGTGTTCCCAGCGGAGCCATCGTGTTATCCGGATAATCAGTATATTTGCTCTATTCGACATGTGCTTTCTCGAGTTTGTACTTTCTGTACTATGAAGTCGTGACATTTAGCTCACCCGAAATTCATTCAACAATTTCGACAACACTGAACAAATGCCTCTTTCGTCATTACAAAATCCAATAAGATGTCCGAATTGGAGGATTCATCCTCATCCTGGAAAATAATACGAGGAGGAACGGGGGCCATTTCTGATCTGAAAATAGTATTAGTGTTGTGAATACGATGATATTATGATGAGAAAATGAATATGAAATTCGAGACAAACACCATTGCAAAATCGCTCAATATTTCATGTGTCAACCATTCTCCGCGTGAATAGGAACAAGAATGAATTTCGGGGTATAATGTATATGACAAATAAGTTTTCATATGCAGTCGCAATTTTATAACCATACCCTCTCAGTGAGAATGGCACATAAAATGAAGCAATTCGAAGAGTGACAAATACATTTTCGAAAGCGTTTACTTTTATCGTCTTGGAACAGGCAAAAAATAACATGAACTGGAAAGTTATCCCCTGGGGTAAAAAGGTGAGTGATCATTGATCTATGATATGAGATGAATTGTTCTTTGATCTTTTTCAGCGAGGCGACTTCATCGAGGCCGAAAGGGAGCTGCGTCGGGCCGTGCAGTTATCGCCATCGACAGCCATCTACCACGCAAACCTCGATAAGCCATAGTATCCCTCGCTGTATTCGGAACTATTGTACTGGTGATCTTTGATCTTTTCCAGCGAGGTGACTAGCATTTTTGGAATGTGTTTTGTTTTAACTGAAAGCTACACCATCACGATTTTTATTCAAAATAGCACTGCGTGAGTCAAGTCGACGTTTCCCAGGCGTACTGTACCAGCGGTGGCACCGATACGAGGACGCGATCCGGACCTATTCGACGGCTCTCGACCTGGATCCATCTGTTACGAGCATCCGAGAAAATCTCGAGACGACCAGAAGGAGATTGAACCAGACAAGAAATTAGTTGTATCAATTATTATTTTGACCATTGGAATATCTGCGTGTTGTTAGCAATGTGTACGAGTTCTGTTGTTTTTCGATCAACGGGTTTACGAGTAAATAACTCTTCAACACTCGAGTTGGTCGTTTTTGTAGCTGCAAAGTGACACGTTTAGTTTAGTTTTTATTAAGAATACACAAGGAAATTGTTGGATATCATTGCACACAATGTATGATAGCATAAGGGAAGTGAGTTGACAACGTGGACATTGTCGTTGGGTTATGTAATACATGAAGTGTGAGAATTGGTGATGCGTCAGTATTGATCTGAAATGATAGCCTGATTATGACATAAAACCAATGAATCGCACCCGAAAACGTCACTTGTGGAACAGCTGATCACATATTGTCGTGGATACGATCACAGAAGTCTCCAAAGTCTTGTTCGAAATCGGCCTCATCGTCTGAGCAATCACCGCTGTACCACGGGTGGTCATGCCATGGATGATCATTGGGCCAACCCATTTCTGATCTGAAAATCTAAATTTAAATTTGAATTATGATATTTATCCACCAGGTATAGGGAGATTGTTAATTGCGAAGATCTGAAGATCTTAATTTCCGGTAAACCCAGTGATTGTTAAGACAGTGAATATCATAAGTTCTCACCAAACGAAAGTGAAGAAAGGAAGAGCGTCAAGTGGAGATGTGTGAGAATTCGAAACGACGTCGCTCTTTTCAAGGCTCTATTCTGTTTGACTTTTTTTAAAGATGACGTCCATCTCAATAAATTTGTCATCAAAGTGTGCCAAAGGAGCAGAGAGGCGTACGTTTACTCATACATTACGTAAGAAAACTTGAAATGGCTTGTGATCACGATACAACTGTATTTGAAACGCTTTGCGTACGATTGAACCATTTCATTCATACGGAAACGGAGAAGCGATAAAAGTAAGACCTTTCGAAAATGTATTTGTCACTATTCGAATTGCTCCATTTTATGTGCCAGTCACACTGAGAAGGCATGGTAATAAAATTGTGACCGCTTTCGAAAACCTATCTCATCTTATTGGATTTTGTAATGACGAAAGAGGCATTTGTTCAGTATTGTCGAAATTGTTGAATGAATTTCGGGTGAGCTAAATGTCACGAACTTCATAGTATTGTAAAAGTCAAATGCTCAGCAACAGCAATACGGTGTTTAGAGAACGGGCAGAACGTTACTCGCGAAACGATTTAAAACGCGTTCTCTGTAAAACTGCAGGAGAGATGGCACAGTTGTCTTAAAATAGCCGTACGGGGTTCAAACTTTATGTGGATGACTCTTTGGGGTTGAAAAACTTTTTTCATAAAAATTTTGATCTTTGATCTCCAAAAATCGATAATTTAAATTTGCGATTTCAGTATCATGTGACATATCATTCGAAAGAGCATCGAAAGCTATGTTAGATGGTAGAAGGAAACTTGATTTGAGCTTTTGTGATGCGAGTTATGGCTGAAAATATGACTAAAATTCGGTAATTTTTGGTAAACATCTGCCAGGCAGCTCATGAAGGTATCATTTGTACGGTCCTATTTTCGTACATTTTGTGTATTTTCCACTGCATAAAAATATGAGATTCTTTCCAGGGCAGATTTTCACGGACGTGGTATCGAAATCATCAGTTTTCCGTTCCTACACATCTATTTGAACTGTCGATTTTGATATTTTTTTAAGCACAACTTTTTTCTTTCATTTTTTGATGAGGTCTCGTATATAAATTCGGAATCAGCGCTCAGAAACACGCTTGAAACTCCTATATATATATTTTCGAGATGAAATTTTTTCGACTGGCCATTTTCACCATGTTTTCCGTTTTTGGGTTGAAAAGTTATTTTCTCAGAATAATGTCCCTATAGGAGTTCCTGGCGTATTTCTACACGTAGAAACCGAAAATTCATACTAGAGCTCACTAAAGTGCGAAAGAAAAAAAGATATGGCCAGAAAACTTTAATTTTTTTGGGTTTTCAATCATAACTTTTTTCTTTCACACTTTGGTGTGCTCTAGTATGCATTTTCGGTTTCTACGTGTAGAGATACGCCTGGAACTCCTATAGGGACATTATTCTGAGAAAATAACTTTTCGAGCCAAAAACGGAAAACATGGTGAAAATGGCCAGTCGAAAAAATTTCATCTCGAAAAAATATGTCTATAGGAGTTTCTGGTGTGTTTTTGAGCGCTGTTTCCGAATTTCTATACAAAACCTCATAAAAAAAATGAAAGAAAAAAGTTGTGCTCAAAAAGCTATCAAAATCGACAGTTAAAATCGGTGAGTAGGCACGGATAACTGATGATTTCGATACCACGTCCGTGAAAATCTGCTCTGGAAAGAATCTCATATTCTTATGCAGTGGAAAATACACAAAATGTATGAAAATAGGACCGTACAAATGATACCTTCATGGGCTGCTGGGTAGATGTTTACCAAAAATCACCGAATTTTTGTCATATTTTCAGCCATAACTCGCATCACAAAAGCTCAAATCAAGTTTCCTTCTACCATTTAACATAACTTTCGATGCTCTTTCGAATGATATGTCACATGATACTGAAATCGCAAATTGAAATTATCGATTTTTGGAGATCAAAGATCAAAATTTTTATGGAAAAAGTTTTTTCAACCCCAAAGGGTCATCCACCCAAAGTTTGAACCCCGAACGGCTATTTTCAATTATTGTGCCATTTCTCCCCATTTCCATGCAGTAGTACAGAGAACGCGTTTTAATAATTTCGAAGGAAGTGGGCGGGCTTTGCCGAAGCCGCGCACAAAAACGCGTATTTGCGCGTTTCTTTGCTGTTAGCCCGATGTTCGCGGTTGCTTATGTGTGAAACGGAATATATTCTTACAGTATGCTTATTCTTTTATTTATCACATTTATATTTTCGATCGCAGAATTAATACTGACATACTACGAAGCGTGGATGTAAATGAATTGATATTCGTTACAACAGTACAACAACAGAAAGAACAAACTCGAGAAAGCACATGTCGAATAGAGCAAATATACTGATTATCGGGATAACACGATGTCTCCGCTGGGAACACGGAACACGGGCATTATGCGCGCGTCTTGATATATTCTATATCTGCGGAATATTGAAATACATTTCTTGTAGGGGAATTCCATCTCTCAGAAGCCGGCCTTCTTCGAGTGCGCGATCATCCTGTATTATTTTATTCTGAAAAATAAAATATTTGTGATTTATCATATATTGTTGACACCAAAATCATAATTGTCATGAAAGGGTTCAGAAAAGCAGTGTACAACTCACTTTCTTTCATTTACTCAGAAATATGGCGATGGGCGTTAGTGGTGGAGGCAATAAGGGCTTTCTGGTGTACTCTTCTAATCGCTGGAATATTCCTTATGTCGAAAATGGTTGTGAAAATCATGAATATATGTGGGCTGCCGTTCGCTCAAGAAAAAAGTGATTTTTTACCCTGTAAAACTCATAACGCGCTTCTGCTCGGGGGCAGGAGTCTTCCCGAAGTTCGTCGTAGGCGGATCTTAAAAAGCACATCGATTGCGAATCAATAAGTTTTTATAATTTATCAAATTATGTAATACCCCCCAATTCTCTGACACTGAGGTGTGAGTATCCCTAAAGCAGTAAACAGATGGTTTTACGGACGTTAGGAAGGACGTGATGAGATTGATCAGAACTATCGTTAAAACGAGCACATAGATTAGCAGGGAGAACTAAAAATGCAATTATCATGACCAAGGAAGTATTACGATTGAGTTTTTCAAAATTTATTGATCACATGATCGAGTTAGGCATTAGTACCTCGAGCTTTCAATATTATTTATGAAAAATTGAATGAAAAACTATATTTTGTAAGAAAAAATAAGAAGGACAAATTCTTATTGAAATGATAATTTCTCAGGATGTAGCATGTTTCCTGGATTTCCTAAAAGTTATGCAATGCAATAACAGGCTCACTGTGCCCCGACTATTGCGGGTCTTCCTCCACCCCCGTCTGCTCTTCCACGTGCAATTCAGGATGCGCCTGTCTGCCTGGTGAGTAGAAGTGATGGTGAATCGAGACCGACCTCTCCTCAATTCGCATGATCTCTCGTTTCTTTTCAATCGGCGAGAGAGCATACGTATTGAGAAGTGTCGGTTTCGATTTGACATTGCGATTAAGTAGTGAAGTGCGAAATACTTAAACAGGGTTCGAAATTATACAAGTGCTGTGTCTGCAATATCGAATTGACATTGGGCCAGCACTTTTGTGAACACTCTGAAACTCAACACGCTGTGTAGAGAAAACGGATTGAATTATATTTCTAGGTTTCATCCGATCTCGCAACGACATCAAGGCGCCATGTGTGAGACGCGATCAGTGTGTGAGCATGTGTGAGCGGTAAGTATATGATCTAAAAGTGATTAATTGCGCTTTCTTTCTCGTAAATGATAAGCTATTTCAGTAGTTCCCGAACCGCAGCCGGTCTTCGCCTCAGCGAACAATGATCCGTTCATTTCCCATCAGGTGAATTGACAAGCCGTATCATTCAAATTTTCCCATTAGACCATTCGATATGGTCAAATCAGATGAGATGGATTTTGTGTTGAGCAAAACCGTTCAGCTAATAAGTAAGATTCTGGCTTAGGATGAGAGACCACAAGCTTTTACTTCCTCCGGTCAGATCGCCGTTGCTCATCTCTATTCCGTTTCCACGCCAGTCAGAGGAAGGATCTCGTTCTCCAAGCTGAGCCCGACAACTCTGAGGGTGCATGGTGAGGATCCATTGTATTGTTATTTTTGAGACGTTCCTCGCTTCTGCGGCGCTGATATTATTGATTGATTTGTTTTTAAGAACAGGCAACGTGTGCATCATCGATCTCCAATGGGAACTACAGCTTTTACAACAAGCGTGAAACTAAAGCCGATAAAAATAATTTTTTTGGGAAAAAATCAAGAACAATTTTTTAGGCGATCTTCGAAGGAAGCAATTATTGTAGATAGCCGGAAATCAATATGAAAACCTCAATAACTCACATGTAGGTCTCCTGGAGTCCCTCCCTCCCGGTCCGCACGCCATCGTCGTCCATCAATTCGGAGATATATCCATGAATTGCACGAAACTTGGACCGATGCTTCTGCCAAGGTCGGGAAATAATTAATTTCAGATTAATTTTCAAAATAGGTGGATAAAATAAGCGAAGGTGGACAAACAAATAGTTTTCTTCAAAATATTTATTGGATTTTATTCAATATTTCTTATCCAGCGCTCGATCCTCACTCAAACGACACTGATTTAAACAAGTCGTGAAGCATATCTGAACTAGTAAAAAGAGCGAAATTCTAAAATTAAATATTTAAAACAAATTTAATGACTCCCGGCTACCTCCAATTTTGCTCACCAAATTTTATCCTGAATTTATCGAAATAATTTATTTGGCTATTATATTTTTTTCTAAGATCCTCGACCTCCGGCCTGCTGGGCGACGTGCACGGCCAGCAGGATGGGTGGGAGCTGCTGCGACTACTCGAGTGGACGGCAGAGGATGTCGTGGGCAGGTGAGCAAAATAACGAGAGAAAACCCAATTTGAGATAAGGAAAAAAGATGACGATGCCATGGAAGCAGTTGAATACACCACTCAGATGGAATATCCTGACCAACAAATGTAACGAGCTTGTTTTGGGAAATTGGGAGCGATTATTGAGTAACAGTCTCAAAAATCTTTACACTCGAGCTTCGAATAGTAGTTGGTGTTCCGATAAGGACGTTCAGTATGCCAGTAGTTAATTAAAACAATAACGAAAAACAACTTCATGATTCCCACATAACAATTTCATTTTAATTCTAATCGAACTTTGGCATTTTTATTCGAATCATCATCGGAACACTAAGCGCTTTTTTGATATTTATGTAGATTTGAAGAGGCGCTGAAACATATTTGAACAAGTGGGACAACCACGAAATATCGAATCTGCTCATATCAGATCAGTCGCTGTCTATGCCGAATCGACGATGGAGTGGAGTCTTCGTCAGAGAGAACTGCCACCCCTCGCATGTGGAACGATCGGAGTGACCAAGTTCAAGAGGAAGTGAAGAATCGACAATAAAGATGATCTTCAAAACGATCAAATCTACGTGTAACTATCAATATCACTGTATCTCAAACTATGCTGATCACTAACTCAAGATATGTACCTTTGTATTTGTGAAAGAACCAATAAACGTGATGTTTTCTAATCAGTAGGGAAGAATGTGAAACGATGGAATAGAGCCTGCGTTAGTCATGACAAAACGGCTTCCGAGTCTCCTCGCTTCGCATACTCTCTCGCCGATCAGAAAAACTCGAAAGTAAACGAATTGAGGAAATCCTGATGCCGATTTGTCTTCACCAGTCTACGTCAGAGAGAACTGCCGTCTCTTGCATGTTCAACAAATAGAGTGAATAAATTCATGAGAAAGTGAAGCGTATGTACTACTCTTCCTCTTTCATACGCGTATCCACAACTATTTGAGCATCTCACCTCGTTTTTAAAACTAAATTTCCACATATTCTCTTTGCGACACTCGATCATCTCTCCGATGAGTGAGTTCGATGAGAACCTATGAGATCAGAGTGGTCGTTACGAAAGAAACGTGATCATTGCGAAAAAAAGTGACAGGGTCAGACAATCGGATGAGAATGGCCTAGAAAGGGATACCTAAGCAATTCGTGTTCTCAAGATTCTTCTACGCACATATATCATGTGTATTGCTTATTCTCGGCAAGATTTATGCCGATATTTGGAGGATAGACCCTGCATAATTCATATGGAACTATTCCATGCTTGATATGCCTGGCAAACATTGTGAAATCAATTACACTGTCTTTTGGTAAAATATGCATACAGTATCGAAGTGATGTTGTCTCGATAATTCGCGAAATACGGACCAGAAAATGTGGAAAACTCATATTCTATCAATACGACACAACTATCCATACTTCATTGATTCAAGTTGAGAAACTGCTTCAGGTAGAGTGTACTTAACACAAATAGTTATTTATCATCTACTAGTAGCATCTCCCCGATGCCACTAGCATGGCTCACCTCTTTGCGCAAAATGCACTAATATTTCACAATCGAGATGGTGTGAGGGGAGGCATTGTTTACACTTTCACAATTTTGCAATAGGCGAACATATAACGATAAATAGAGATGATGGCAAATCTTCAAATTTACAGTAGTTATTCTCTCAGGTTCTCTACCACACAACAAAGCAGTGGAAACTTTAAAGTGCAAATATCTGATTCAGTAAATGATGGAAGACGAGTGTCAATCAATCATTTAGAAATGCAATGAAATCACAATTACTACAATGTAAATCGATTCGTATTATCCCACTCTATTATTCAACTTACTCTGGCTGTAACTAATTGCATGTGATAATATCTCTAAACAAATACGTGTTGTTGTACTGTTCGGATCGGAAGTAAAGACTATTTGTAGGTATGTACTACTGATTCTGAGAGGGGCCTAAACGATATACCTCTCTCAATATGATACTCAAAAAATTAAAGGCCTGCCTAGTTTGTAAAAGTGTTCCTCCTTTCTTGCCTGAAACGATGACAAACATGGAAGTACGAACAACTTGCGTGTTTACAGTATTGGGATATGTATCTGTGCGTGTTTGAGACAATCGATACATTGCATGAGCAATATTTATCAGTTTGGTAGCTAATACGGGAAACAGAACCAGATGTTGTACTGGTTGCTCCGGAGGTGCACCATTTGCTGTAAATGTTGATTTGATTTCAACGGATCATTTGTGCTATCGATAATAATGTCTTGTTGAACTCTATTGTGTACCGTGAACGATTTCCCAACAAGCTGTCTGATCATTATAAACTAATGTATTAAGTTTATGTTTCATAAGGATTGTAAAAACCTTTGAAGTGTTCGGAGCGAAGCAAGTCGCATTCTTGCACCCGAGGTTGTATCTGAAGTTGCGCTAACGTTTGCGAGCATGCGTTCTCACTGGATTTCAACCCCACCCCCACCCCGACTACTTCATAATTGTGGGCAATTATATGTCGTTCGGTAGGCCACACTACACAATTGCATGTTTTACATTCACGATTGTTGCCTTATCGAACAGTGATCTCTAGATGGTAAGAGAAACAAATGAGATTGCAATAGTGGAGTGAGTGACTATTTGAACCGGGGTATCACTATTACTCGCTAAAGCTCGAAATATGAGTGGCCGTGGGTCTTTACACACAAACGCTCTCGCCAGCTGAGCGGTCGTATTGAGAATGAAGAGACGACAAGCCGTATTTGGAAGTGTAGTACTCACTCAAGATTTGCTCCGTTGGGAGAAATCTGCATGGGTGTGTCGAAACCGGCGCTACGGTCCACCGTGTAGATGTCGATCGGCTGGTCGTGAGTGAAGGTGGGCCAGAGACTGGCGGACGTCTTGCCGTTGATGCCGTTCGTGAATTTGTATTCGTCCAGGTCGTACTCCACCTGGATCCCCGTATTGGGTGCCAAGGTCGATAGAGGATCCGGGCCGATATGGTGCTCGTACCACTGAAAGTATGATATTTACCTCAAAATTATTAATTTCCACTCGGCTTCGGAAAAGCGAGGAACTCGCGTAAAACAATGCAAAGAATAACCCACGTTGACTGTGTAGGAACACCCGTTGTTCAGAGAGAAGTAGACTGAAGAAGCAGTGGCAGAGAGAAGCAAGACCAGCAGTGGGGAGCGCATCGTGCTGAGAAAAGCGGGGAAGACGTCCTGGTCTCACCGCAGTTACCTCCACATTTATAGGACATGCGTGCGCGCTGTGGAGTGGGGTTTGACCGCCAAACCTATAAGGTTCGGCAAAGATATCGCTCTCCTCATCCCGCTTCTTCTCTGACACTCCGTGGTCGACGAGACAGATGCTGAGAATAGGAGGTTGGACTCGCTGTTTCGTGCAAACCCCATCTTTGATTAGGGAGATAATGAAGGGTGAGCAAAAAGTTCATGCACTCCTCTTTTCTCATGCTCCCTCGCCGGTCAGAAAGACGAGATAGTAAACGTGGAGTGCGTGAAAGTTGTTTCTCACTCCTGGTGATAAGAAAGATCGAACAATCATGTGCACTTTGTTATGGTGCCACTCAATCCATGAAATGGCACGGCTCTCATATGAGTCCATGCCCTTATCGGTTTTGCGATGAAGAGTTATAGTTTGCAAGGAAACGATGTTCAAACGCGTTATCTGTACTATTGCAGATGAGTTGGTACAGTTGCTTAAAAATGGCAGTCCGTGGCTCAAACGTTGGGTCGAGAAAACTTTTTTTGAAAAAAAATTGGCATGATCTCCAAAAAATCGATAATCTCAAATTTTAGTTTTCTGTATCATGTGTCATATCATTCGAAAGATCATGGGAATTTATGTTAAATCTTGGACAGAACCTTGATTTGAGCTGTGTCGATGCAATTTATGGATAAAAATGTGTCATTTTCATATATAACTTATAAATTATTTTTGAAATATGTAGTATATCACTTATTTATGTCTCACTGCACCTCCCACATGTTCATATATTTAAAATAACTGAACAAATACTTTACATTTTTAAACACGTTTTCATTTACAACGGTGATACAATTGGCGCATGCATGAAAGTGATGGTATTACAAATAGTTTCCGGTCGTAGACATTTCTATCCTTGGAATCATCGCGTTTCTAAATGCTTGACTATCAGCAGGAGTGTCAGAGAAGAAGCGGGATGAGGAGAGCGATATCTTTGCCAAACCTTATAGGTTTGGCGGTCAAACCCCACTCCACAGCGCGCACGCATGTCCTATAAATGTGGAGGTAACTGCGGTGAGACCAGGACGTCTTCCCCGCTTTTCTCAGCACGATGCGCTCCCCACTGCTGGTCTTGCTTCTCTCTGCCACTGCTTCTTCAGTCTACTTCTCTCTGAACAACGGGTGTTCCTACACAGTCAACGTGGGTTATTCTTTGCATTGTTTTACGCGAGTTCTTCGCTTTTCCGAAGCCGAGTGGAAATTAATAATTTTGAGGTAAATATCATACTTTCAGTGGTACGAGCACCATATCGGCCCGGATCCTCTATCGACCTTGGCACCCAATACGGGGATCCAGGTGGAGTACGACCTGGACGAATACAAATTCACGAACGGCATCAACGGCAAGACGTCCGCCAGTCTCTGGCCCACCTTCACTCACGACCAGCCGATCGACATCTACACACACGTTGAGCTAGCAATGAGAATCAGAAGCCCATGCTTGGGTGCTGGAAGGGTCTTGGTGCCATAGTGCACAAACCATGATTTATTTGTGGTTGTAGCCTGTGAGCAGGAAGAAACATGATTTTAAAGGTAAAAAGGTCGAAAAATCAAATTTTCACAACCGATAAAGAAGGACCTAATTTCTCTTTTGCGTTCAGGGGTTCCCTAAGTGTCTGAAATAAATGTTCTGATCAATTACTGCTCATTTCTAAAACCATTTTTTCGACATGACTTTTCATATTGTCGACCATAGTGCTCATTTTTGGCAAAAGTCATAGTCATCACTATATACATTTTGTAGCCCGTGCAATTAGGCGTCGAAATTTCCTAAAGAATGATTCCGCAATTATGTGACTATACGTTTTTTATTCGATTGAATCCCAAAAATGGCCGATTTCGCCAGTTTTTCGATCATAACTTTTTTCTTTGATGATTTAATGAGCTCTAACACCCAAATTTGAATTCTACGCATAAAGTTATATCAGAATAAATATGGTCAGTTTTTTCCGAGATGCAAATTTTTCCACTTTTTTCCCCTAAATTAACGCAAAAGAGAAATTAGGTCCATCTCGAACGGTTGTGAAAATTTTATTTTTCGACTATTTTACCTTTAAAGGAGGGGTGGCACGAATATCTGGCTTACTGACTTCTATAGGGGATGTTGAGGGGATTCGTTACCCAATCACACTTGCGAAACTCCCATGTAACCAATTTTCGTTTAAACCTAGCTATGAACGTTTGGCAGTGTGCCAAGCGGGCCTGATCGCTCAGGCAACGAGAGAGGGATAAGGGGACAATGAAGAGACCGCGCATGCAAATCGGCGTGCGCCTCTCGGCTCTGCGATTTGCATACGCGTTCGTGCCTCACCTTCTTTAAAATCATGTTTCTCCCTGCTCACAGGCTGCAACCACAAATAAGTCGGTTTTTGCACTATGGTACCAAGACCCTTTCAGCACCCAAGCATGGGCTTCTGATTCTCATTCCTAGCTCAACGTGTCCGGGCAGAACCCATAATGCTTGCAAATTAGCGAGATGCCGTCTTAAACGCCGTATTGATTTGACTGAGTCTTTGAATCTTAAATAAAAAAAATTATTATACGGAATTGGAAATACACAATTCGCTCTACCCCATTTTATCATTTCCAGATGAACCAGGAACACATTTGAGGCCATTGATTACCGGTAGCACAAGTATGGGAAGGGAAAAAGAGCAATTTTGTGTAAAATTTCATACCGATGTATATCCGAATTTACATCCCTACTGCGCACACACACGATAACGAATAGTTTCCACTAGTGATGGGGAATCGACACCGGTCTTTCTTCAATTTGCATGCTCTCCCGCCTCTCTGACCAGCCGAGAGCCAATGTGCCATACTCCAAGGGACAAACAGCGGTCGGTGTGTGCCCTTTGAAGAGTAACATACACATTTTTCATGGGATTGTAAAGCCAGAAACTCAGCGGTATGATTTTCTGTTTTTATTATATGTATTATAATAAATAGGGATCACCTTTATTTAGAACACGCAACATATTCTCTATCCAAGATTAACGTGCTGAGCTGCTTGTGATGGTGCTCGAAATGGTCATTCATGAAAGTGGAGACGAAATAATACGAGTGGTCATAGCCTGGCTGCAGGCGAACATGCACAGTCGCAGCTCCATGCGACTTGAGTGACTCCGGCTGCAACAATCTTTTTTTTATTCCTTATAAAGTTTAATAGATAATAAATAAAGATTGTCTCTATATATATACTTTAATGAAAGAATAATACGAGTATTTCAATAAATAAATATAGCCCTTGTATACGGATTCACAACGATTACATCAGACCAACTCACCTTGAGCTGTTTGATGGCGCTATCATCGGTTCCTTGGTCTACCAAAATCGATCTTGACGGACCCGAGTATTTCGAGAGCAGAATCGATGCGTCGAACTGAAGCGAGTGAAATTAACCGGATTGTATACGACCTAACACGAGTGTCACCTAAGAATCGAATCGAATCGGGGGTGGTTGGCACATTTTTTGATCCATATGTTTCTATACGGTTTTCTATAGTCCTTATAGTGCCTCACAAGATAGCGTTGAGCTTTGTTCCAAATTCTCGAATTCAACGACTACAGACGTCGTCAACTTTTTAAAATTCTGAAACATCCCTTTTTGAGAGTCCTATAGTTTCTTTCGGAGTCATGATAGATATGATAGATGATAGACGTCATGATAGACTTTTGAGCCTACATCATGTTTTGCCTGTTCTCGACTCTGTCGGACTCTTAGGCGAACGAGCTCTTATTCATAACAAAAATATCTTAAATAACACCGGAATCACGACCCGGGAGAGCAGTCCCGGAAATTTTTTTCAAACCAGTTTTAAACCTTTGCTATAATTATTGGTGAATACCTTGGGGACAATTTTTTGAACAATCCCGGCCACGAGTCCTGGAGCCGGCTTTTAGGAAATATACGGTTTTGGTTCTGGCTAGAGCGTATCTCAGCTCCCCGATGAGCTAGAAAGCTGACAAAATGCTAAAAAAAACGCAGAAAAATGAGATAAACAAGTTTGCTGAATTTTGCGAGAGGATCGGTGGATAACTGACAAAGATATGACCGAATAAGTACAACGTAATTCACATAATAATTTTTTTCGCTATTACGGACTCAACTTTCAGGGAGTTTTATTGCAGAATATAAAAGAACAAGTCCCTAGATATGTTGGCAAATATATGGCATTGCCACTCAAGGGGTGTCCAAAACGACTTTTTAGGCATTGAGCATGAAAAATCCTCGATTTCGATAGTTTGGCTGGCATAACTTTTTTCTTACATGATTACATGCTGTCTAATACCGAAATTCGGAATCTACGAGTAAAAATACACCAGAAACTCCTATAGAGAGATTGTTCTGCGACAAAAAAATATCAATTTTTTCATGACTCGAGTATCACGACCATTTTTGAGTCAAAAATCAAAAATCTCAGAACTATCTCATTATAGGAGTTTCCGGGGTATTTTTACTCGTAGAAATCGAATTTTTATACTAGAGCTCACCAAAATGCTAAACAAAAAAGTTAATCTAAAAAAATGTAAACTATTTCGCATTTTGGTGAGCTCTAGTATAAAAATTCGATTTCTACGACTAAAAATACCCCGGAAACTCATATAGTGAGATAGTTCTGAGATTTTTGATTTTTGACTCAAAAATGGTCGTGATGAAAAAGTCATGAAAAAGTTGAAATTTTTTTGTCTCAGAACAATCTCTCTATAGGAGTTTCTGGTGTATTTTTACTCGTAGATTCCGAATTCCGGTATTAGACAGCCTGTAATCATGGAAGAAAAAAGTTATGCCAGCAAAACTATCGAAATCGAGGATTTTTCATGCTCAATGCCTAAAAAGTCGTTTTGGACACCCATTGAGAGGCAATGCCATATATTTGCCTACATATAAAGAAACTTGTTATTTTATATTCTGCAATAAAACTCCCTGAAAGTTGAATCCCAAATAGCGAAAAATTTTATTTTGTTAATCAAGTTGTACTTATTTGATCAAATTTTTTTCATTTCCTCACCAATCATTTCGCAATGTTCAGAAACGTTTTTTATCTCATTTTTCTGCATTTTTTGAGCTCAACTCCATCATTCTCGCTCAACTGTGAGCTGAGATACGATAGAGCCGGAACGGCGATCGGATATTTCCTAAAAGCCGGCTCTGGGACTCATGACCGTGATTGTTCGAAAACTTGTCCCCAGGGTATCCACCTATCATAGTATGGAAGAATTTGAAACGGTTGGAAAAAAAAAATTCCGGTTGATTCTGTTTTTGCTCTTCCGGGTCGTGATAGTGGTGATAAATAAAGAACAGTAATTGGAACCATCTAAGGATAATTTTGAATCATTAAGACTAGGACTGAGCTGCTAGGGAAGAGGAGTCGAGAGGTAGATCAAAGGCCGCGCCTCTCTTCTCTGTCAGAGGTCACGCGTCTACGAGCCCGAAAAACCTTGTGAAGGGGCTTTCGTTAGTCCCCCGAGGAAATAAACCATATGAACAGCATATCATTCGATTCGTCTCGAGCCTGACCGTTTGGTCACTTGCCGAGCTTGGGCCCGAAAATGTGGCGAAAGTTATTAAATTAAAACGATTTATGAAAATACAAAACAAAATATCGATGGGCCCATTTGGCAGGCGTATTCTCCTTGGAATTTGGCACATTTCATCTGTTGAACATTTCTTTGCCTCCGAATGCCTACGAAAGAAACCGCTAGCCACTGAAAATGGCGTTTTTCGGGCTCAAAAAGTTCGACGACGTCTGCTGTCGTTGAAATAAAAAATTTGGAACAAAACTCGACGCTATCTTGTGAGGGACCATAAGGACGATCGAAAACCGTCTTTATCCCAATTTCGACTTTTTCAATGTGCCAAGGTTTATTCGACCCTTAGGTGACACGCGTGCTAAGAGACTGAAACATTCGACCGCGTTTTCTAGGTAGTGTCTTTGTCTATACCCACCTATTCCACTAGGCAGTATTCATAATCTTAATTTTCCCGAACTTTGATATACATTAATGCGGTTTTAAGTATTCACTGTGTGTTGCCTACAATCCATTATTGTTTTGTCTAGTGTGATTCGTTGAGTGGATGATAAACAGCTTAAAAAAGAAAGCACACACTCATTGATCAGGCATCTTTAATATTACATACGCTTAAGCATTCTAGAGTTCCCCCAGGGATGGCAAATTGGCCTTTGTGGAGCCTGAATCTCGCGAACGCTCTATTGAAGCGCTACAGTTTGCGCATAGTTTTGTCTTTGTTTTTCAATTCAGATTTTAAGTTGATTTCCCATCAATCATTGACCATCATACACATTAGCTTGACAAACTTTCATCTTCTGTCCCACAACATTCTATGATGTGTGGGCTAGAAAATAGAGCACAGAGAAAGAAAGAAATTTTCGAGTCGCCATCCTTAGCCGGGAGCCGTAGCCGTCAAAAAGACATGGTCTTGTCGCGAATGTTCGAATTAACTATTGGCGGTACAATTCCGTGCTGACCCACCTTCTCCCACTCCTCCATCGCCTCCTCGCCCAGATACGCTCCGAAGAGTGCCCGTCCCAAATCGCACTCCGTTGGATGGGCGACCGGAGCGAGCGCGGAGATCGAGCAGAACAGGTCGGGACGCGTTAGCCCCAGCGTCAGGGCACCGTGTCCTGGAGAGAAATCGGGTTTCTACCCTCTTCACTCTGCACACTCTCTCGTTTCTCTGTCCGGCGATATAGTGTGCAGCATGGAGAGAGCCAAAACTGAAATTGCATCCCTACTGGAGATGAAATGTCAGCGGGCAATGGTCACATACATAAACTTCTTCCTTAGATTTTTCCTGAGATCCACAATGGTGCTCAAAATGCAACCATCTCTCTTGTCGGCCTCCCGACTAAATAGCGAACCTCCCATTGAGTGGCCGGTGATTCCAACCCTTGTCGTGTCGAGGGCAGGCACGACTGCGGTGACTACAGAAAGCAGCTCGGTCTCGATGTAACTGAATAGGATGATGTCTGCATTCTATCCAGATTATTTTGCAAATTATAAAATCGAATATTGTCAAGACTATTCACATTTCACACAATTATCAAAACGCAACATACTATCGCATCTTGAAGTGGCTGGACCAGGGCGGTTGCGTTGCGTCAATGTAGAATCCTGCGCCCTGAAGATACACATAGTGATATCAAATCGGCATTGACCCTCCTATTTTCGTATGCTCTCTTGCTGGTCAGAGACACGATATAGCACGCGAAATAAAGAGAGTCAGATGCCGTATCGTCATCACTGTTCAACTACCGTACTTGTCCCAGGTCGTATCGATCGGCATCGGGCACGCCTTCACCGCGCGGCGACGTGTCAGGGTGAATGAAGATCATTCTACAAATACGTACGTAGAACGAAATATTTTAAAGATTCTGAACTCATGAATCACGAAATATTT
The DNA here is from genome assembly GCA_036245825.1 of Pristionchus entomophagus. Classification (NCBI taxonomy): domain Eukaryota; kingdom Metazoa; phylum Nematoda; class Chromadorea; order Rhabditida; family Neodiplogasteridae; genus Pristionchus; species Pristionchus entomophagus. Next base: position 7,056,060 of record BTSX01000001.1, read on the forward strand.
TAGTAGAAATAGCTCAGGAAGTATACTTTTCATGTTCCAGACCCCAGTGAACATTGTGGATAAATCAAACGGTCTTAGATATAAACCTGTGCTTGCTCGCTCCGGCCTGTGCTCCGCCCTTCTCCATCACATTTGCATAAGTACACGTAAGACCTAGACAACATTGTATCTGTCTCATTTACCATGTAGTGGATGTTGGACATTTTTGATAGGTTTGACGTTTCGTATGAAACGATATTCTCAGATCAACAAAGTTTTAAAAAAACTTCGAATCTGCGATTGTATGTGATATTCCAGCACTCCATTTACATGCTCATTCTTATCACAACTACAAAATAGCCATCCCCAAAAAAAACGTATTCTTATTCAAAACATTGAGTAAAAACGTCGTTGCGGTTTATCATATCGCAAAACTATGTCATACCAAAGCACTCGCAATTATGGTACCTGATAGATACAGTAGTCCAGGTAGCTTCTCTCCTGCTGCATGGTCTGGCACGTAAACACCGAACGTCATCTCACAGGAAACGCTTGTACTGGAATCATGCAACTTATATTTTACACAATGATAAACATATCTAATTATCGACAATCGATTTCCGAATTCTTAATATTTTCACTCTGATGTTGTTCATAATACAGAATCGAAGCAGCGCGTACCTTTTGTGCTTGAACACATACTGAGTTCCCTTGAATGCGCGGGAGGCCGATACTTGCACGGTTGCCATTCTAAATGTGCAGATGCCTTTTGTGAATCTGAATTACATGTGCATCGTCGGATTTTTCAAGCTGTGTTGGCCTAAGGCCGTGAAAGCACATCCATAAACTTAATCGAATGATTACTAATCACGCATAATTAGTTCATAATTAGAATATTTAACTAGCAGCCTACGGCTGCTACGTTGTACACCGGGTCGTATTCACAGATTAAAAATGAACCGCTTGCTTGCGAGTGGGGCGTATGCCATTGCAAAAAGCTCGTGAGGCTTCGAGCGAGCTTTTCACAATAGCATGGCCGGAGCATAGGCAAAACTCATGAACATATATCCCTTTTTGCCACTTCTGGCCGCCTTACACATTAGCCTAACACCGCTTGCTTGCGAGTGGGGCGTATGCATTTGCAAAAAGCTCGTGAGGCTTCGAGCGCTCCGGAAAAGTTGCGATGTAGCCACTCCGCTTCGCTCCGTGGCTACATCGCAACTTTTCCTCCTCGCTCTCAGCCTCACGAGCTTTCCACAATAGCATGGCCGAAGTATCCTAAAACTTGTAAATCTTCTTTAAATGTTAAAAAAATTTAAAAAATAAATGATTGCCACTTCTCCCAAGGCTCTCCGATGATTTTGAAGCGAGTTATGAGCGAAAATATGAAGATTTCGTAATGATGACGAAATCAAAGATTGCGAAATCTGAGCATGGGAGTTCGTTTGGCACTTCTCCCGAGGCTCTCCGATGATTTTGAAGCGAGTTATGAGCGAAAACGTGAAGATTGCGTAATGATGACGAAATCCATAATTGCGAAATCTAAGCACGGGGGGGGGAGAGTTTGACACTTCTCCCGATCTTCTCCGATTGATTTTGAAGCGAGTTATGAGCGAAAACGTGAATATTGCGTAATAATGACGAAATCGATAATTGCGAAATCTAAGCATGAGGGGTCGATTGGTACTTCTCCCGAGGATCTCCGATGATTTTAAAGCGAGTTATGAGCGAAAACGTGAAGATTTCATAATGATGACGAAATCGAAGATTGCGAAATAGTTGCTGCCAGTGAAAAGGGCTGACGATTCTGAGTCGATTGACACTATTGCCGATCTTTACGGACAATTTTGAAGCGAATTTGGCGCGAAAAACGGATTATTGCCTAAGGATGATGAAATTATTATCGATTTTGAAAAAGGATTTTACGGTGGTTCGATTGGTCAAGGACTTGCATCGGGCGATGCCTAGAACGAACGAACGAACGAACGAACGAACGAACGAATGAACGAACGAACGAACGAACGAACGAACGAACGAACGAACGAACGAACGAACGAACGAACGAACGAACGAATGAACGAACGAACGAACGAACGAACGAACGAACGAACGAACGAACGAACGAACGAACGAACGAACGAACGAACGAACGAACGAACGAACGAACGAACGAACGAACGAACGAACGAACGAACGAATGAACGAACGAACGAACGAACGAACGAACGAACGAACGAACGAACGAACGAACGAACGAACTGACAGACAGACATTTTGATTAATAATAGATAGAGTAATTGGACGTTCAACTCAACATTTTATGTGTGAATAATATTTTGAAAAACCTTAAATGGATAGATCACATCAAATAATAATGTAGAGAAACGCGCGCCCATTACCTTTCCACAGGGCCGAGCACGCGAACTGAGATTTACTTTATGCTAGATGGAGAGTAGATGAGGGTTCATATAGTGAGGATACGGATGACAAGCACACCACGAACTAGAGACTACGCGGGGTGTGTGTCCTGGAGAAGGGAGAGAGAAAGAGAGACGGAAAAGTTCTCTCGTTTTCCCATCTTCTCTCGTGTATCTAACTAACAAAACATCAACACTTTATCTCTGCTTCCCCATTCCACATGAGTCTCTCTCTTTAATAGTTTCTACGCTTGTATTCTGTAGTCTGTCTCGCTCTAATTTGAACTCAACGGCATCTCCTATCATCTTCTCTCGTGTCTGAACTGCATGATCTTTCTCTCTTCGTCTCTTGTCTAGTTTCTATGAGCGCACTTCTGTTTAATTGGTTCTCAGATGAGGGTTGCTAGTTCAGCCCCACCCTTTCCTAATGCTCACTTTGCATGAGAATGCAAGGGTTCGAACACACATCACAGATTACGTTACACGGTGATCTAAAAATCTATCAATGACAATTTTCACATCACCTTTCTTCAAATATCGATGAGAATGGGGACTGTAGGGTAAATGGGAAACATGGGACATAATCACTTCAACTTTGCTGTTCCACGGCCGATCTGATCGAATGAAAGAAAATACAAATTGCAAAAGATACACAATGTGCAGAATCCCCTCCCCCCTCCGCTTTTTCTCACCGTAGTTTCTATGATCTCATGTGTATTTTGTGTTGTGTTCTATTTGTGATCGCATTGGTTCTAAGTGTGATCGCATTGGCTCTATTTGTGACCGCATCAATAATCATTGATCAACCAACCAGCTTTTCTACCTCTTATTTTTCTCTATATTCCCCCATCTCTCCTTGTCATCAGATAGTTTATATCTTGTTTACTTCTATCTTGTGTTCTTCCCTTGTCATATATTTAAACCTGTCCACGTTGCCCGTATCCTCATTCCATCTCTCATCACAATATAGCTATGCCCTCCTACATACTCCACTATTTCGACGCCCGCGGCCTCGGAGATGTACGGTATTTTTTCTCTGTGTGACCTAGTACTTCCTAATTGGGCCCACCTCACTCCACAGTGAGAGAACATCAAAGATTCCGACGGGAAACCGAAATCGACGAGGAGATCACTGGGAAAAATATTCCTAGTGGTCCCCTGTCTTTGATCCTTTCCTACTAGGGAGTGAGGTGGGATCCCATTGGAAAAGCAGGTATTCCTCCCTCTCACTCATCGATCTACCTCAATCATCAACCGTTTCAAGGTAACGCGGCAGATGTTCCATATCTCTGGAACTGACTTCGAGGATAATCGCACGACTCTGGCTGACTGGCCCAAGATCAAGGACTGTACGTGGTCTGCTCTAATTTACCCAACAACTAGTGATACCGGCATCCGACTCTCCTCGTTTCGCGTGCTCTCGCTTCTCTGACAGGCAAGAGAGCGTGCGAATTGAGGAGAGTTGGATGCCCATTTGTTATCCCTACCCTCAATCTAACTTGCAATTCTAGCCACTCCGTTCGGTCAGCTGCCCGTCCTGTATGTGGATGGGAAGCCGATTCCACAGTCGTTCGCCATCGCTAGATATGTCGCCAAGCAATTCGGTCCGTCCTCCTTTTCCGATAGTACTCTTCTAATGTGGTGTTAAAATCGAAAAGGAAAAGTAAACGGTAAAGTAAAAACAAAGGTGTTATTTTTTGTCTGGAAAAGTAAATTTAAAAGTAGAAAAATTGGAATGAGTAGGTTTGGAGAGAGTAGGTTCCTATTTGCCATCACTAATCGGACACAGACCATAAGCCTATCTCGTATATCAAGTACTTGTTGAAGCGCCTTCAGCGGTGTTCGATAAATAAATAAATAAATAAATAAATAGATAAATAATTAAATATTCATGAACTCTTCCAGGATTCGCGGGGGCGTCTCCCTTTGAGGCGGCGTGGTTGGATGCCCTCGGTGACCAGTACAAGGACTACTACGAGCAGATCAAACCCTTCATGATGTTCTCATACGGCTTGAGAGAGGGAAACAAGGCGCAGCTGCTGAAGGACGCCGCGCATCCAATCCGACAGTTCTTTGCCATTCTGGAGAAGACTGCCAAGGTGACAGATAGTGATGATAAATGACTCCCCACGCGCGCTCTGGCATGTCCGAGAAACGAGAGAGCACGCGAATTGAGGAGATTAGGATGCCGACTGGTGACAGAGTGCACAAAATTAGGCGCTTCTTCGGTATCTGGCCCAGACAATTCTGTGATTGTTTTCTCTTCCTCATCACCTGTATTTTAATTCCACCCCTATCATTACAATCTGTGAGTGAAACCGAAAATTCCAGTGAAATTATAATACATTTAATGCAGGACAACGGGTGCAATGGTCACTTCGTGGGCAGCTCCCTGACCTGGATCGATCTCTTCGTGTCTGATCACATTGGAGTGCTCGAGGGATTCATCCCTGATGTTCTGAATGGATTCCCACTGGTACAGGCGATCATAGAGAAGACTCTCTCTCATCCAAAGCTGAAGGAGTGGATCGCTAAGAGACCCGTGACTCCCTTTTAGTGTTATCGTTTCAGTTTTCGACTCTCTTCATTTTGCACACTCTCTAGTTTCTATGACCGGCGAGATATACTGCAGAATGAAGAGAAAAAAAAACTAAATTTACATTCCGTTTTCCTATCTTATTTAATTACAAAGTGATACAACGCTAATTTACATCTTTACTCAATTCTAATCATCGATATCTCATCTACTGATTGTCTATTTACATTTCGCACAATGATAAACATATCTAGTTATCGATTTTCGAAGTGATAATATTTTAATTTTTCTCCTTACAAGGGAATGATCTCAGGACACATATCCTGATCTTCACGAAAGTTTGAGGGTAGACTAATTCGAATATTTAAATAACAATGGCGTTGCCAGAATTTCCCACTAAAACCGTTGAAGCGAGATAGCATTTTCGGTAGTATTTAAAACGCGTTCTCTGTACTACTGCAGGGGAATGGGGAGAAAGTGGTACAGTTTGTGTAAATGGTCGTACGGGCTTCATACTTTGGGTTTGTGACCCAAAAAAATTGATCTTTTATCTCAAAAAATCGATATTTTCAAATTTGAGATTTCAGTATCATGTGACTTATCATTCGATTGAGCATCGAAAGTTATATGAAATTGTAAAAGGAAACTTGTTTTGAACTATTCCGCTGCGAGTTGTGACTCAAAACGTCAAAAATTCGGTCACTTTTGGTAAACATCCATACGGCTACCCATGAAGATATGATTTGCCATGTCCTATTTTGATATATTTTGTGTATTTTGCAATGCTGAAAACGATTAGACTCTTTCCAGGACCGATTTTAACGGATGGCATATCGACATCTTCAGTTTTCAGTGCCTACTCACCTACTCGAGCTGTAAATTTTCACCGTTTTTTGAGCATAACTTTTTTCATTCATGTTTTCATGATCACTCATATCGAAATACTTAATCAGCGGGCAAAAATACACCAGAATTTCGTATAGTCATGTTTTCTCGAGACAAACTTTTTTTCTGCTTTGACCAGTTTTTCACCATGTGGTCCCCCCTTGGGTCCGATTTTGGTCGAAAATTTTTTCTCTCATAATCATGTCCATATAGGAATTTCTGGATCATTTTTGAGCGTAGAAATGAATTTGCTAACTAGAGCTCATGAAACCTCGAAATAAAAAAGTTATACTCATAATTGCGAAAGATATTCGCTTTTTCGAGTGTAACTATTTTATTTCGGAATTTCATGTGCTCTAATTAGCAAATTCGTTTTCTACGCAAAAATATGCCAGAAACTCATATAGGGATAATATTCTGAGAATTCGACTTTTCGACCCAAAATGGGACCAAGGGCGGGACCACACGGTGAAAAATAGTCGATTAAAAAAAATTGTCTCGAGAAAACATGACCATAGGAAATTCGGTTGTATTTGTGCACGCTTATTCCGAATTTCTATATGAGAGATCATGAAAACATGAATTTAAAAAGTTAAGCTCGAAAAACGGTGAAAATTTACAGCTCGATTAGGTGAGTAGGCACTGATAACTGAAGATTTCGATATGACGTCCGTGAAAATCGGTCCTGGAATGAGTCTAATCGTTTTCAGCATTTAAAAATACAAAAAATATATCAAAATAGGACATGGCAAATCATATCTTCATGGGTAGCCGTATGGATGTTTACCAAAAATTTGTATTTGTATTTGTATTTGTAAAAGTGACCAAATTTTTCATGTTTTGAGTCACAACTCGCGTCGGAATACTCGCGTCCATAACTTTCGATGCTCTTTCGAATGATATGTCACATGATACTGAAATCTAAAATTTTAAATTATCGATTTTTGGAGATCAAAGATCGAAATTTGTATGAAAAACGTTTTTTCGACCCAAAAGGGTCACACACCCAAAGTATGAAGCCCGTACGACCACTTTGATCCAACTGTACCACCTCACCTGCAGTAGTACAGAGAGCGCGTTTTAATTAGCACATTTGGAGCATAACTATAGTCGGAATATTTGGGCATTTAGTGAATCCGACCTTGACCGTTTCTAAGATTTGTATAGGCTAGTGAGGACAAATCGGCATCTGACTCTCCTAATTTCCATGCTTTCTAGCTTCTCTGATCGCCGAGGGATCATGAAAAAGGAGAGTCAGATCCCGATTTGTCATCACAAGTGTAGACCACTAGGTTAATCTCTGTGTGTATCAGGTCAGGGATCAGGGTTCCCTTTCCCTCTCCTTCACTATTACGCCGAACTTCTTTTAGGAGCACAAAACATCCTGATGGCCGAGGCACAACAACACATCCTAGTGGCACATTTCAAGCACATCGCAAAAAACGATTGGTGGTACGTGCCACAGATGATTTATTTTTTTCTCGATCATGATTGTTTGATCAAATGCAGAGGTGAATTGCTCGGCTGAATGCTTTTTCTTTTTTCGATTGAACAGCTCAAAAAAGCACAATCTAGTTCTAAACCGAGAAAAGGGAAATAGAGAATAGTGTCATTTCGGTTTCCAGCTCTTTGGAAGAAGTTCCTGCATTGCATATTCCACTCATTATCTCTAGTTAACAACCGAATAAGCAAACAATTGCGAGTTGTGTGAGTGATGTGAACACATTTGACGCACTACCCCGTGATGGTGAATCTGATACATTTCCTGATCAGAAGGCGACACTGTGGTCCTTTTTCAACAAGCGAGAGATCACGACGCCAAAGAACAACCAACAAACCATTCGAGATAACAACTGTCATGGTTCTAATTTGTGTGTATAGCGATGGTGAGGGACGGGTCAGGGAGCAAAGTGGTGGAAAGTTCCCACTGGGAACAGATGAGTAACAGACACACTCATGTGCGTGACTTTCTCAACGAACAACAGATAAATCGACTGAGGAAAACAAAGAAGATCCATGGTTCAGGGTGTGGAAGGGGAGGGGGGGGGGACGGCGAAACAGAGTAGTGATCACTCTCAGCTGTCGCACACACACCAACACGCTCAACAAATGCCGTTCGGACGCCGATTCGTCGCCTCGCTACCTTCCCTATTCGCAAGGCGCTCCGTCAGCTATCTGCATGGCACATCGTCGCTGCCTCTGCTCTACGAGACGATCGGAGCGCGATTCCGCGCCGCCGTCGAGGCCGCGCCCGACCGTCCGCTCTACGTCTTCGACCACCAGGTGAGCCAGGACCAGGGTTGGGAAACGGTGCAGAGTACCATGTAATCGAAACCAAATAGCTTTGATCTTTGAACCCTCGTTTAAGAACATCCGGAAGACGTACGCCGAGGCGTACGCGGACGCGCGCCGCCTCGCCTCCGTGCTGCTCGATCTCGGCCTTCGACCGGGCGACCGCGTGGGCATCTGGGGCCCTAACCACTACGAATGGGTGACGTGCCAGATGGCCACAGCGATCGCCGGCCTCATCCAGGTTAGTTAGGTCGATTCGGAGACTAATCTACTCTAATTTCGAGCACAATCATAGGTCAGAGAAACGAGAGATAACGCTAAATGAAGAGAGTCGGGTTTTTCAACGCTAATCCAGGTCAACGTCAATCCCGCCTATCAGTCGGACGAACTGCGATTCGCGCTTGAGAAGGTTTATTTTTGTTATTATTTTGATAATAATATTTAAATTAATTTTTATTTCAATTATTCCAGGTCGGCGTGCGCTGCCTGATCACGCCGCGCGCCCACCGGAAGAGCGACTACCTGCGCACGCTGCACGACGTCATCCCGACATGGCGAGCGCCCGGCCCGGCGCCGGCCACGTCAGCTGCCGCGCCCTGCCCGACCTGAAGCACGTTGTGCTGTTTGGCGAGCAGGAGGCGGCGAGAGGCGCCTGGCGATACGAGGACCTGATGAGAGGCGTTGGCTCAGCCGCGGTGAATCGGCTGGCGTCCATCGAGCATACCGTCAAGGTCGATGACCCCGTGAACATCCAATTTACGAGCGGGACGACCGGCCGCCCGAAGGGCTCAACGCTCACGCACCACGGCCTGCTGAACAACGGGCACACGCAGGGCCTGCGGTCGGGCTACGACCGGGGCGATCATGTCATCTGCCTCCCCTCCCCGCTGTACCACTGCTTCGGCTCGGTGTGCGGCGTGCTCAACGTGCTGTCGCACGGGCAGGCTATCGTGTTCCCGGACGCCGGCTTCAACCCGCTCCGGACCCTCGAGGTGACACCTGATATCACTCTATATTTAGCCACATAGCAGTGCCATCCTATCCTCGTGACTTTAGCGAATTGTGCCTGAGCCACTAATCGGGCTTATGCAGCCTAAATTATTGATTGAGGTGGTGGCCAAGGAGCGCTGCACGTCGCTCTACGGCACGCCCACCATGTTCATAGACATCCTCGCGCATCTCGACGAGGCCAAGCAGAAAGGCCTAAGTGTGGACTCGCTCAACGGCGGATACATGACTGGCGCCCCTTGTCCGGTCGCGTTGTGCGATAGATTAGTGCGCGAAATGGGCATGCGCAACCTCTGCGTCCAGTATGGCTCGACGGAGCTGTCGCCGATGGTCACCATGTCCCGTCTGGACCAGGAGCCCTCACAGAGGCTCCAGAACGTCGGCTACGTCATGGACCACGTTGAACTGGCGGTTGTCGACCACGAGGGACAGGTGGGTGTACTTTCTGCTTTCTGGCCCACCTTGAAATGACTCCACCCATGTCAACTCCTTCTAGATCTAGAGTGGGGTTGTGCCCTTTATGGGAGGAAGATTTCTTCATAGGAGGTTTTATGAAACGAATTTCGGCTTCGGATTGAACGAGAGTAGACCGGCTTGAAGACGGGAATATTGAGAAATGGTTATTCAAGGAGCTCTAGGTCTAGAAGAATAACTGGAAAGTATTGACAGGTGGTTCCGCGCGGGACCGACGGGGAGCTGCTCGCGCGCGGCTACGGCGTCATGCGCGGCTACTTCAACGATGAGGAGCGCACGAAGAAGGAGCTGAGGGCGGACCGCTGGTACCACACCGGGGACACGGCGCGCATCGCGCAGGACGGCGCCGTGAGCATCGTCGGCCGCACCAAGGACATGGTACGGGTTCCAACTTCCGGTTATGGTTCCGGGTCCGGGTTGCATCATGACTTACCCACGGACATGATACGGGCATCATTTTCGGTGTAATTTGTCCGGGTCGGGGTTGCATCGTGCCTTACCAATTGATTGCAGATCATCCGTGGCGGCGAGAACATCTACCCGACCGAGATCGAGAAGTTCTTGTACACGGTAAGCAATTTACAAAGAAGGGTAACACAGCCATCTGGGTAGCTTGATGGCACTGGATAGATTTGTGGGAAATCGATACATTCTCGGAACTCAATTTCGCCAATTGTTGTTTGAGCTGAGCAATGAACGATTGGATGTTTACTAATCGGACCTGAAAACCAGGCTCTAACCCGAAAACTGGGGAAATGGGCCAACCTATGCGATTTGCATGCGCGTTCGTGCCTCCTTCTCATTAATATTGGCAGATGCAGAAGGCGCACTGTAGGCACTCACTATATATTCCCCATTAAAGATCGATGGTGTCGCGGGCGTGTACGTGATCGGCGTTCCGGACGAGCGGATGGGCGAGGCGGTGTGCGCGTGGGTCCGCCTGAAGGAGGATGTCACGGGCGTGACCCCCGAGACGATCCGAGACGCCTGCAAGGGCAAGATCGCCCACTACAAGGTGCCCCAGTACGTGCAGATCAAGACGATGGTGAGTGGGTGTAGGTGTGTAATTTCGGTTTTAGCTCTCTCCATTCCGCACACTATCTCGCCGGTCAGATCAACGAGGGAGTGCAGAATGAAGAGAGTCGAAAACCGAAACGACTTCACTAGTGTGGTGTAGTGTGGAGAGCTACCGTATTCGTCGTGCGCCTGTGAATATAATCAATTGCCAGTCCGACATCCCGATGACGGCGACCGGCAAGGTGAAGAAGAACGAGATGCGGGCGATAAGCACGAAGGAGCTCGGCCTCGAGAAGGTCCGCTCCCAATTCAACCAGTAATGATTGCCGAGCCTCATGACAAGAGAATAGGGTAGATCAACGACGGCCAGCTTCATTTCCATTATATGAGTTGTTGCTCTTAGATTATTGATTGAACATGGTATAGAGATGACTCTGAATACGACCGTATTTCGTTTCACTTTCTTTATTCAATGAGCCAGAGGCTGTTGTTCGCCCCCCCCCCCCCCCCGTTCCGTGACTAATGATGTACACGTTATCTGTTTCTCGTCGCATTCAGTGCTCTCTCGCTCTCCCTCTGAGATGGTCGGGTAGTGATGATCATTACTCGCACAATGTTTCCGATGAAATTTCATTGATACCATTAACCTCTCTGTGTCAGTTTATTGTAGGCTTCTCTTGGTGGACTATGCAAATCTCCTCCGGTTCCACATGTTGTACGATTCCATGAATAGTCCGATTCTTGAATAATGGCTTTCTTACCGTCTATGAATCCTTTTTTCATATTCAGATACACAGTGGACACCCTCACCAATTCACAAATAGGCAAGTGGAGAATTTGAGTATGATCAGAAGAAAACAAAAGCTAGATTCTTCGTTTCGCCAATCATTTCAAAGCGTATTCGTTAAAATGTGAGCGTATTTGCTCGAGCCTTCGCTTTGCCCGTCACTGTCAGCGCCGTGGCCGGTGCGCCTGACGAATTGGAACGGCACACGGAATTCTAAATGGGGTGGTCAAGAGGAAAATAGAGCGCAGAAAATGTGAGAATTATCAATTTTCGAAGCACCAAAATGCTTTTTGATCTCCGGATCAAGTCCTGGCGCGAATGTTTTAAGCCGAACGGCAGGCTGGCGACAATTCTTCATCAGATCCACATTTGTTGTTGTTGGAGATGCGGGAAGGTCACGACTATTTTTTTTTAGCTGTGGACGCAACGCCTGCCAAATACCGTCAAGCGGGAGCAAAATGAACCAAATGCACTAACAGTAAAGGCTGGCGTTTCGCCCAGAGTTGATGAAAAGTTGCAATTTTTCGGATTTGGGACTTTCAAGTGATTATCTCAAATGCATTTTTAGGAAATTTTGATTGAGCATTTCTGAATATGTGAAATCGGAACAGTGATTTCACGGAGTTTTGTGGCAAGCAAGCGTGGTGTTTTTAAAACTTTTAATTTCGCTGCGTTTGCGTGTTACAACATACATTGAATGCACCACCAACTCATAAACGTCTTATTTCAAATCCCGATGTATGATTCAACATCACTTAAGAAAATTCAAGAACAGTGCGCTTGCTTGCCACAAAACTCTGTGAAATCACTGTTCCGATTTCACATATTTAGAAATGCTCAATCAAAATTTCAGATAATCACTTGAAAGTCCCAAATCCGAAAAATTATAACTTTTCATCAACTCTGGGCGAAATGCCAGCCTTTACTGTTTGATACACCAAAATACAGTAAAATAGTGCATTTGGTTCATTTCGCTCCCGCTTGACGGTAGCGATGGCTAGACAGGCGATTCCTCATCCGAACGGCATTTGTTGTGTGTATTGTGCGCGACAGCTGAGCGCGCCGAGTGATCGCTACACCCTCTCGCCGTCCCGTCCACCTCTTCCATACACAACACACAAAGACGAACCATGATCAAGGACGCACCATGGAACTTCTTTGTTTTTCTCAGGCGGTTTATTCTCGTCTAGAAAGTCACACACACACGAGTGCGTCTAGTCTGTTGCTCATCTGTTCCCACTACTTTGCTCTCTGACCAGTCAAACAACTCTCTGGTAGATCACTCTTTATATTTTTCTCTCTCTTTCTCTCTCTTCATTCTTACCCGACCTTCACCAGACACAGAAGTGAGAACCATGAAAGTTGTCGACTGGTTGTTCTTTGCTGTTTTCTCGACGCTATGACTAAACGTGTTGCTATCTATTTTTCTCTCTTCATTCATTTTTTTTCCAGTCTTTCCTCTTCGATGGTCGATTCTTCTTCTCCAGATGGCACTCGCAAGTTCCTGCTGAACTTCGCTGCGGGTGGAGCATCGGCAGCCCTATCGAGGTACGATTTAGGAGAGGAATGAAGGGTGATGGGACGTTTAGAAACCTGACGTCTAGGACGTGTTTTTCTAATTTGTACATTGCCAAGTTTGTTTTGGTTTAAAGTATTCCTCCTTTTTTTCCAATCGAAAGATCAGACTATCCTTTACACGCCTTCTGACAGCTACGATGCTAGGAAAATATACTGACCTCTCAATCGTTCAAATAGTTACATTTCTGATAGAAGGAGTGAATGATCTGCTGATTGCAGGACCGTTGTAGGCCCCATCGACAGAGTGAAGATACTCTTGCAACTGCAAAATGCACAACCAACGATTGGTGAGAATGAACGATACAAGGGAATTGGAGATTGTTTGAGGAGAGTCGTGAAAGAGCAGGTACGCAAGGTATACGGTTGTGATGCCCATTCGAGTCACACTCCTCCTCAATTTGCATACTACCTCGTTTCTCTGAGAATGTGCCCGAATCAAGTAGAGCGTGTCTCGAACGGGCATCACTAGGATACGGTATAAGGATAGAAGGGGGACAATTCAGGGAGTTCTCTCTCTTTGGAGAGGAAACGGCATCAACGTCATTCGCATCTTTCCCCAACAAGCGCTCAACTTCGCCTTCAAGGTTGGTATACGGTAGAGGGATTACTGTAGAAAGATCAATACAGGACACTTATCGATCCATCATAGATGTGGACAAGAACGCCAGTTTGTGGCTGAACCTGGCTAGTAATCTTGCGGCCGGAGGAGCTGCTGGAGCCACCTCACTCACGGTCATCTATCCATTGGACTTTGCGAGGTGGGAAGATCGCTTTTCATCTCTTTCCATTCTGCACACACGTTTCCCTGACCGGCGATATAGTGTGCAGAATGGAGAGAGCAAAAAACGAAATTACACCCCAAGAAGATGTCTCCTCTTTTGATGGAAAGATGATGGATTGATGGATTGATGGAAAGAAGTTTTCAGAACGAGATTGGCGTCTGACATCGGAAGATCGAAGGAACAACGAGAGTTCACGGGATTAGTCGACTGTACGAGGAAGATTGTGAAGAGCGACGGAATTGCCGGATTGTACAGGGGATTCTTCTCATCCATACAGGGAATCATCATCTACAGAGCCTGTTATTTCGGTAAGGAGAAGAGACTGGATTTTTAGGCAGATGGATGGTGTTGATTAGTGATGTCATTTCTGTTTTCGACTGTCTTCATTCTGCACACTCTGTCATTTCTCTGACCGGCCAGATAGTGTGCAGATTGGAGAGAGTCAAAACCGAAATTACATGTTGAGGCCTGTACGATACCATCGTCGAGACTGCAGTGAAGGACAAGAAGCAACTCAATTTCTTCGTCGCCTGGGGAATCGGACAGGTTCAGTCATTATCGATTCGATGAAAACTACAGTACTCTCATCGCAGTGTACGGTGGTCACTTCGGGCCTAGTCTGCTATCCTTGGGATACGGTAAGACGACGAATGATGATGCAGAGTGGCAGGACTGATGTACTCTACAAGGTATGGTAATGACTAGTGATAACAAATCGGAATCTCTCCTCAATTCGAATCTAACCGGTCAAAAAAAGATATAACGTTTGAAATGAGGAGAGTCGGATGCCGATTTGTCATCACTAGTAATGCAATAATACTCTGAGTGATGCAGACTGGTCTGTAAAATTGATTCAGAACACATTCGACTGTTGGAAGAACGTTTACGCTCAGGAGGGCGGATTCAAGGCTTTCTATAAGGTTGATTTTGTATATTCATTATTTATATTCTCGATCTCATCACTCATCCGTAACTGTATTATGCAGGGAGCTCTGTCTAACGTGTTTCGTGGAATGGGAAGTGCTCTCGTTCTCGCGTTCTATTCCGAAATCATGAAGCATGTGTAGAGGAAGAATTGAAGAAGACTAAGAATTTGAATTTTTTGTGTTGAGAGATAAACGTTTAGATCACTTTGAACAGCACATACGGAGCTTCCAATTTGAACGTGTTCCTTGTATGTGTCCTTTATCAGGTTGTATTCCTTTTGTTGCTCATTCGAATGATTCGGCGCATGGTACATTCATCTTATGTACATTTGTCGAACATTTGACGACAGTCAGGAAAAAAGAGAAGAACCGACTGATATGATACAAGAGCAGATGAGCCGGATCGGTTACGCTCCAACAAATTCGGATATTTCGAAATGTTGGGAAGTGGAAGCTCCGAGAGCTACTTTAAAGGAACCTGGTCATGGTGGACGATTGTTGCTCAAAATGTGTGAAATTACCCCAAAGATCGATTATTAAAAATAAAAATAAAAAATAAAATTAATTAGAATTATTGTATTTAATTTAAAACTACTGTAAGAATAAATTGGTCCACGGATAGCTGGGCGCTTACGGATACGCGCTAAACTTAGAATAGCTGGGGGATGTCGTGATGTGACTGGGTTCCAGGGCGAGAGAGTGTGCGAAAAGCGGAGAGCGCGCAGAGCGAGAAAGCCAGAGGACGCGGCAACGCTTTCCTTTCGTTTTGCTGTTGTTTCTTGCCACTGTTTATCGGTTTTTTGCTTACATTTTGTATTAATCTTGCTGCTGTCGTGTTACCTGATTGGTGCAGACCATCTGCCCTCGAATACCAGGCTCTTTTGTTGTCCTCCCACGCCCCTGATCCTGTTTCTTAACTCGGCATTTTCGTGAAGCGTCTTTATCGCAACGTTCACTGTACTGATTCGCTTCAAAGACAATGAAAACCATTTAATAACAAGACACAAATCCTCCGCCAATGCTCTTCCCATCCCCTATCACTTTCTACCTGTGCTAGTGATTCGTATTGGTAGCAACTTGGCCTTTGTTCCTCATTATACAAGATGCTTTCTTACTTGCTCACTTTATCGCTATGCTTTTGTGCAATTACGGAGCAGGAAGCAAATGGATCTAATTAAGTAACAGAAATATTGGCTAGCACTGAGTCTTATTCGAATTCTTCCCCGCTTTCCTCCCTCATTTGCTTATCGCCCGTTCTTTCTTTCTCATGTGCTACATTGCCGTATCTATTCCGTGTCCCTTCCAGCTATGCAGCTTCCCCATCAGTGGCTTCACCACCCGACAGCGATCGACGGCCTCGGGATCATGGCGACTCAATCTCACCAAGGATGAGTGACTGGCTGTCTTCCGTGATGGGTTAGTCGCTTTACTTCCTTTTGATCTCTTCTCTAATATTTATGTATTTCTCTCTCTCAACTATGTCCTAAACGTAGCAACTGTTCGAGTTGACGCTCGTGCTGTTTGGGTGGCATAGATTTATTTGAAATGAGAAACGCGATCGCCTGCAAAATATTAGGGAATCTGTGTGAAACGTGATAAATGAAAGGGTGGACTATTCGACAAGTCTTCCCCTCTTTCGCGACTAAATCAGTCCGTCTATTCGGATTGTCTCACTAGATAGGGACACTGGCCACACTCATGTTCATTCAATTGAATAACATTGAATGCTGATTGAAGGCATGGCCGACATCGACTCGACGGTTGCCCCGAGGCAGTCTTCGCCGGTGAAGTCAAAAAAACTCAAGGAGGAGAAGTTCAAGCCTCGAGAACAGGTGGGTGCTGTCTTTGTTTATTGTGATGGACTGATATTGAATCATCAATCTATGTGTGTTCAATGATCGTGATGAGTTCCCTTATTTGGTTAGCATTTCATAGTGGCATGCTGCAGGTCACTCTCGAGCCCTACGAGCGCGATCACGCCGTCGTCGTCGTTGAGTACAGAGCCAGAGTCGGCAAAAAATAAGACCCTATTTGTCCAAAAAAAGATAATCACTTACTACTCTTGTTTAGTTTTAACTTGATAAAGCATTTTTTTTAAAATATGTATGTTGTTCCCTGACTCGCAGAGGTTTGAATCCTCTTCTATACTCGTTTTGGTTTTGCGTTTCACTTGATATCCTTTCCATCTCGTCTCTGTTGAGTCATGACCAGTGAAGTTATAGTTGGCGGTGGTTTCTGGCTGTTTTAGATGTGAAAGTGTTGGGCCGACGATATCTATCTTGATCACGATTTATCGATAACTCATTGCTAGAGAACGAAGCAGTAGCATATTGTTTTGTAAAAGCCAATGACAACCATTTAAAAACAACACAAAACTAGCAAGTAAATTCTACAACTGAAATCTCTCTGCCTATTCCCCTCCCTCTTCTTCTCCACTCGTATTGTATCCACCCATTGCTTCTTCCTCTTCCTCCTCCGCCTCCTCCTCCATTCCGAACCATGTCTCCTTCTCCTCCCACCACTTAGTGAGATCGTCAAAAATGTCGTCTGAAGGAATCCCTATTAGCTTCGCGACTCGTGCATCACTCAGTTCCTCCCGCACTTTGACGCTCTCCTTCATTATCTATAATAGTTCAATTTAATTTATTTTCTTTCTCGTTTGGTTAGTCTTCCTCACTTCATCCCTCCAAGTATGGGTGCCCAATGCCTTCTTCCTCTTGATCGCGAGAACCAAGCGTCCCCTCCTAGACAACACCGTATTCCCAATTTCGTCTCTCTCCCCCAGAAGATCATCCAACATCAGACAATTATAGTGCATGATTGAGATGAGCATCTTTAGCTTGTAATAGAAGGGTGAGCTGGAATTGATTGATTCGGTTATCAGCTCTCTTTATTACGCACACTTTTTTTGCTTTGCTCTGACGAACGAGATAGTATTCTCAATATACATATCGAGAGTCCCTATTTTTGGTTACTGACCATGCGAATCTCTTGGGCGCATACATTAAGCTGAGAGAATGAAAACATTCATTGATCGAAGTATCGATAAGAGAGGCAGTAGAGAGAAAAGCCTTTGAGAATCTGGGTGCGAAGAGCATTTCATGGATCGATTCCAGGGCCTCCGAACCAGCCTGAAATGAGTTTCATGTTCCTCGTATTCGTTTCGCAATGGCTTTCCTCTAGCGTGACACGACTTTCTCCTCTCTTCTTTGCCTTCAGCTTCCCATGCTCACACCTTGTCACCACCTTGAACTCATCATTCTATAATCAGTGTATTCAGTATTAGTCTCATCTATATCCCGTCTATCACCTTTTTCCAACTATGCTTGCCCTGAATGTGCATGATGAAAGACTGCACTAATTCCAATGCGCGAGGACGATCTTCCCTCCTGGGATATTTGTGGTGCACGAAATATAGATGATTGAAAAACATCTGATAGACGGGGGCAAGCTCGGGATTCGCTTTCACCATCTAGAAAAATTCTCAATAAATATTTTCACTCGCTTTCTACTCTAACCTTCCACAACTCCTTCCTCATATGTTTCTGGACGTGCCACCAATCTAATTTTCTTTCGATATGTGCCGTCTTAGGGTGCTCACGCAATTTCTTCATCACCATCGCGTTCTGGTCACTCACAAGTTTCCTATTTATTTAAATCAATTACGTCGTTATATTTCACTAATAATTTACTTTATCGGAATATTGTGGTTGACCAAATCCACGAGTGCCCTCAGTGCTCCTTCTGATTCCATTCGCATTGACACACCATCTATAAATTACTGTTTACGTTTGAATGTGCAGCTATTGAGTGATACCTATTCCTTCCTCTTTCTTGCTAAGTGCCACTCCAGATATTGCCAGTTTCGTGTGGCAATCGATTGTGGTAACCTTGCAATTGGACGAAGTAAATCCGGGACTATCATACTGTCCATCTATGCTGACTTGCAACCCGTCTCCCTATAAGCACAAGGTTCACTCGCGTTTCATTATTCATTTGTGTATACCTCTGATGCATTCACCACCACCTCCCTTACTGTCTCTTCCCATCCTGTATAGACTCTCTCAATGGCGACACTCCCTATCTCTCTTATGGTCTTGCGCATACTTCTGTCTGATGGGAAGTCTAGATCCAGTGTTCTAGCGAAATCGCACAGTCTCTGTAATCTCCCGCTAATTATCTCACATCAGATATATTTCTAACCGGGAGAGGTGTCCCAGTGATGAATGCGGAGATAGGAATTCGATGGTTGAGAGAGTACGCTTGGCCTCTCCCTATTCCCACTTTCTCCTGACTATCCCATTGTACTTTCTTGTTGCATGCTAGGCATTCGGTGATCACTACTAGGGCACTGCCACATCGTCTTGTCTCTGTGAGGCTATGATCCAACAAATCTCCACATTCTTGACATCGCTTGAATAGACGCGAGAGACACGAGTCCTCGACTATCGCATAGCGCCCTCTCTCTGCACTACTCTCATCCTCCTGATCCACTATCTCCTCTTCCCCCTCTTCTCCATCCAATATCTCTTGCGAATAGTGATAGCCCGAGCTCTATAATCACTCATTCCTATTGAATACCCACGCGAGCTACTAACCATCGATTCCATCGTTGCCTCTGTTCGCGTCGAGACCTTGCTTTTAAATTTCTTCGGTAAAATATCATTAACTTCGTCATTGAAGGTATCATTGGATGCGACTCGGGCGAGCGCCGACGACCACGGAGGCTGTAGTGTATTCTTTTCTCTCTATTTATTCTAGTTATTTAAAAAAAAATATTCTACTATGTTTCGTTAGAAACCCATAAGTAGATTTTATATTATATAACTATGTGATTTCCGGTTATCAATTGTGCTGAAAGCGGAGTGCATACTCCAGTCGAACATTAGTAGTCCGTTGGCACGAGAGGACGCCATGCTGCAGGTACATTATATCCTGCACTCTAACCTTGCAAGTTCTTCTGATCAAGTGAGCATGTTTTCTTGAATAAAATTGAGCGAATATTTTTCCTATGGTTTACTTTTGGCTATATTCCCAGGTAACCCTAGCCTTATTAAATTGTTTGATGTTTTCCGTGAATAGGAACATATCAATCCAGAAAAAAAGATACGATAATCTACGCGCTAGGTCAATCGTTTCGTTAATTGTTACTTTTGGACAGCGCTAAATATCTTGTCATTTTTGTGTTTCATTCGTCCAAAGTCTGAAGCAGATTGATAGACAAATAAGTACCATAGTGCAAATGCTTCTAGAATTATGCTAGAGCGAACAAAAATTAATGCGATATCTCTGCCTTTTTCCAACTGAACCATATTTGATAGGAAAAGTATTCGCTCAATTTTATTCAAGAAAACATGCTCACTTGATCAGAAGAACTTGCAAGGTTAGAGTGGAGGATATAATGTACCTGCAGCATGGCGTCCTCTCGTGCCAACGGACTACTGATGTTCGACTGGTGTATGCACTCCGCTTTTAGCACAATCCAATTCAATCTTTTGTTAACACCTTTCCCTCATTTTGTAATAACTGCCATATTTGATAACTATTATCCACTCATCTCGATATTATCTATGTGTAATGTGCCAGAATTATTTTCGGATTTGTTTATGTTCATCTAGCTGGTTTACTGCTGATTCATCTATTGATTGTTTATTTTTTGTTGTAAATAATTAAAATATAAATAATGCTTGAACTGACTGATCTGATTGAGCCCATGTGAGAGAAAGATGGCGTTCCAGCCTGTGAAGAGGGTCCCCTCTGGAATGGGATACGGTATCGTACAGTATGCTATACGGTAACCATCACATAGAAGTATGGTACTCAAATATTGATTGATGTCGTTATAACTATTGAATTGTCGAGAAATGTTGACTCACATAGATTGCTGGTGATGGACTACGTGTAGCAAGACCAGAAGGGGGAACGAGATCGGCAGGTATTGTAGTGCGCAGGGCTACGGTAGGCAGGACGAGGGACCGGACAGGGATAGGCCGGTGCTAGAAAGCAAGCAATCACACAGGTAGTCGAGCATTCTTGAATAAACACATAATTGGTTAGCGAGGGTTACGGTAGGTCAAACTCACATCAATCGGTAGATCGTCGGTGGAAGAAGGTGGGAAGTGGTCGAGACACCATCGAGGCTCAGTAGCTGATTGATGTTCTCTGAGAAGTTTGTCTGTGGCCTCCGCGTCTCTGTTCAATCTTAGCAGCCATTCCCTCTGGTGGGCTGGTTTGGATGGTGGAGGGAACCGTCGTGTCTGTGCCGTTCCAAGTTTGCAGAGAAAACACCTCTTTTTCTTGACAGCCGTTGACATTCTGAATTATTTCTTGTTGGATTAGTACACATTGATAAATAAAATAAATAAAAACAATAAAAATCAATAAAATACAGTAATAATGAAATAAAAATATTTTGAGGTTCGTGGTGTATTGAGAGCGCATCCAGGTCGACATTTGTGCCGGTCGCCCCCAGTGCAAAAGCAGGCTCTGGTTCTGATCCTTGAACTTCCGTATTTTTTAAAGAAAATTTTTATAATTTTTTTTATTTTTGTTTTTATTATCGGAAAGGTGATTTCTTTCATTTGAGCTTCAATCTTCTACGAGTGCCAGGTCCGTTTAACGGCTTCCGGAACTACTAGCCATTCTGTTCTTCTTTTGACAAAACAACCAAAAGCAGTTATTCCATATGTCAAACCTATTCGCGTGTCCAGTCGTCAGTAAGGGAAACTAGAGTGAGTGTGAATTGAGGAGAGTCGGTTAGAACACCACTAGCAGTTATCGACAGAGGGAGAAGAGCTCTTCTCCTTTTAAAAGGATGCAGACGGGGGATGTTCACCAACAACTCCGTCCCGCCTAGAGATGCGAGTGCTTCTCTTCCTTGTCTTCTTCTTCATAACAGGTACGGCAATTCATCTATAATTATTATTTTTCTATATATTATTATTTTTCTATATTTTCTATATATTATTATTTTTTGTTCACAAAAATCGCTCAGGAGCCCTCTCTCATGAGAAGGAAGCTGCTGCAGATTCTGTGAACACCCGTACTGAAGGGGGATTGCGTCTCTACCGTACTCCGAATGAGGAGCAGAAACGACTGGTGAAACGGCTAGGTTCGTTCGCAAATAGATTGATTCTCTCGTCTATATTTTGAGAGCAAGGATAGTGGTCACATATTATCTAAGATATTTCAGGTCAAGTTGCTGCTGCTGGCATTGCTGTCGCTGATGACTACGCGTTTGAGAAAATCGTAATCGAACGGACTGGTCAAGGGATCGTATTTGCGTATGGACAACATTCGAAAGCCGAATCGGATAAGCGCCTGAGGATGATCGAAATTGGTAACACTGAGGTTCGACAGCCATTCGAAAACTCGTTCGAACATCAGTTGATATTAGATTCAAAATGATATTGCAAATTTACCTGCGGAAGTGACAAGTATTGTTATGGGAGCCGCTTTCAAGACAGAACACAATTTATGATTTTTTCCAAACTACCTTTGTGATAGACCCAAGAAAAAGTGATCAATCTAATTCGACTGCTCGAACCGTTCTCCACTGATTTGGGACCTACAGCCAAAGCAGCACAAAAAGAACTTTTCCTCAAATCTGTTAACAATACGGAGTTGAATGCACTATAATGAAAACGAACTTTATCGAAATGTTTTAGGCCATTGCTAATCTCTTCGTAAAAAGTATCTCCACAAATATAGTGGATGTCAATATGAATAGTGATGCGTTTCATCGAAAAGAGACTCTAGATCAAATCCAGAAAAGAATCGACACTTTGATGAAAGTAATTGTGAGTTGATTCTCGAAACCAGCATTTGCATACTTTCGTCAATTCAGATATTCGCTCATGTTGTTAGATCTAGTATTATCGCAAAATCGGAAGCAGTAAGTTTAGTACTCCATAAGTGGCAGCCGCGTTTGAGCAATTCAGGCCATAAACTTTATCGAGAAACGTTGGAGGAGAACGTCCGAATTTTCCAGTGACTTGAGTGACATGTTCGCGAATATAGTAAGATGTCACGAATATAAAATAAGTGCGACTATATGTTTCAGACAATATTGCATGATGAGATAGAATTGGAGGACATCACAGACCCTGAGGTACAATATTTTTGAAGCTTGAATGTGCAAATAAAACTGCGAAGATTGTTGTGATTCATTACCGTACTTTCTACTCGTTCCAACTAGTGATGTCGATTCGAGACAGACTCCTCAATTTGTCTGATCTTTCGCAGATCAGAGTCGAGAAAACACGTGAATTGAGGAGAGTCGGCTTCGATTGGGCTTCATTAGGTCTCATCGTGCCCCGGTGGTCGTGAATACCCAGCTTCTCGTATTCTTCAGCTTTTTCCATCAGCTCATCGCGGCTCAGAACACTTTGCTCGAGTCCAGCAAGCAACGATTTTCTATAGATATCTTGCTGAGAACGAAATTTACAGATCATGCCTTTTGCTTGAACTCTCACTAGTTGAAGAAATAGTGCGAAAGAAATGTTTTTGAATTGCGGAGTTCCTTCGTAAAACACCATATAGAGACGATCATACTGAGGGTCTATGAAAAACGATGAAGTATTCTTCACTTGGAGAGATAGCGATGTTTCTGTGAAGAAAATATAAAATGGATAATTGGCTCTTTGTGCAAATACCGTTATTCCGAAAAATTCTTACAGATGACTCCCCATCAATTTCGAAGAACACCGGAATGGTGAAGCGAGTTCGGAAAAGGCGAATTTGGTCAGGTTTGGAAATCGGCTCACTTTCTATCCCGAAGCTTTTTGTCGAAGTTTACAGAGAGATATCGTGTCTGTCGAATCTCCACCGTACCTTTGCTTCTACTGACAGTAAGGATAGACCTTCCTGGTTGAAAATTATATTTATATTATATTATATTTAGTATTAGTATTGTATGTATTTATTTAATATTTATACTATTCAAAGCGTTTTTCATTTTGCACTTCAAAACTAACTTTATCGATAAAGTCTAAGAATCTCTCTGGTTGTTGCAGAATCCTCGCATTCCATTGCCACGGACTCGATAAATCGATCGATATCGACGAATCTACCGCGACTTTCCAATAGATATTTCTAAATTGATTTTTTAATTGATTGAATTTTGATATGAATTGCTTGGTAGTAGGCACAAAGGTCTCTATTGAATCTCTCAGTGACTTTTCGTGCGCAGAAGAGTGAAAGATATCGTTCGCAATGGGATAGATTAAGTCGGTTGCAAGGATCTGGAAGTGCGAGAAATATCATGTATAAAATTTTCGATATTACCGGACGGGAGGTTTCATTTGCGAGAAACCTGGCCAGCATATCTTGGAACCAAATTTGATCGAAAGAGCGAATTGATATCTGATTTCCGACCATCTTAATTTGAATTACACGTTGCAGTGACAAAATGAAGAGCGATTTACCAAATGCGAAAAATTGAAGAGAGGTTTCATGACTTCTTTTCTATCGTAATTGTCTATCATAATGTCTCTATGTTTGAAGTAATTATATCTTCCGATAGTGACCAAACCGGGGTTCACAGTGAAGAGATAAGTTCCGTCCAGGAAAATTATATCTGAAAAAGTACTGGTTTTACAGAGACATACTACAAATACCTAGATCTCCGTCGAGGTTTCCATAAACCACCGAAGACGCGTTTCTCAAATATTCCAGGCTCAGCTTTGTCAAATTGCGTTGAATTTCTGTCAGCAATCTGTCCGGATGATTTAGAGATGAAATAACTCGAACCTGAATTAACCTGAAATTACGGGGAAAACCCAACAAAATCCATATTCACCCGTTTGAAGCCGTGCAGTTTTCCGAGGTTATCAACATGGAAATGATTCACAGAAAGAGCTAATTGATAAATCGAAAGTTGAACTGTTTTTCTTGAAAATTGAAGTTATTCTATCACTGAAACTATTTTTCCTTTTTGATGCCATACTCTGCGCAAACCTGTTCAAATCGGCTTCAGCTCGCAGTATTGCAGTATTCGAGTAAGCATTCAACAAAGTTGGGTGGTTTACACGAAGTTCAAAGGTTGTCTGCGATCGAAAATCATACTTTAAAACGGAATAGTCTCGGGGGGGGGGGGTATCCGAGGTGAACACGGAATGACACGCTATGGTAAACAACACTTCGCACTGCCTCCTTTCAAAACATGAAAGGGGGCAGTCCGAAGCAAGGCAAAGCGCGAAGCTTTGCTAGTCTTGACATCGTTTCACAAGTATATACGACCTTCCAATGCGGCTCATCGAAGCAGGGAAACCAAAACCGAGCTCCGGTAGGAAAATTGTTAGTGGCGAGCACGTATGATCCGTCTCGATCGTGCGTTTTGTTGTATTTAGGGTCCCTGATCAAATATTGCGCTAACAACACGGGAAGAATCATACCAGTTCTCATAAAGGCCGTATTCATTCATTTCTGCAACTCCTCGGTAATAAATATGCAGGAAAAACTCTTCTCCGGCGTTAATTGTTCTATTCAGCACAATCAGAAGCGTTTCGCGATCTTTATTGAGTGAAAATCCAGTAACATCTGGGGGGGGGGGGGTCGCATTGCCACAGATTCGAGCAGAACCACCTATAATTCATTACAAATGTAATGTAATATCATACTTTGGAAGCTACCCGCTCAATTGTCAGCCCGTTCGAGTGCAATTCGATTTGATCAGTGGGCTTCATGAAGCGCAGATCGATAGTTACCGTACCTGACACACTAATTTCGTCATTTGCTGGTCGCAGCTTTTCATTACCATTGAAATTGGATCTCTCGGCTCCATTGTGTTCCCTCACATTTACCGAGAGTTCAATCGCGTAATTCTGGGGCTTAATTTCATCGGAAAGTCGTGCTTTGCGCTATCGATAAAGTTAGTTTTGAAGTGCAAAATGAAAAACGCTTTGAATAGTATAAATATTAAATAAATACATACAATACTAATACTAAATATAATATAATATAAATATAATTTTCAACCAGGAAGGTCTATCCTTACTGTCAGTAGAAGCAAAGGTACGGTGGAGATTCGACAGACACGATATCTCTCTGTAAACTTCGACAAAAAGCTTCGGGATAGAAAGTGAGCCGATTTCCAAACCTGACCAATCAGTGAGCGAAGTTTGGAAGAAAGGTGAGAGACACTAGAAACTGTGGCCCTCTCGTAGCACAGTGCACACTGCCGACTCATACTTTTCTGCACACTCTCCACTCTCGCAACTTTCCTGCCTCTTGTCTCTCTCTATCTCTCTCTCCCTCTTATCTTTCTCTCTCTCTCTCCATCTGCCTCTCTCGCGGGTTCCCTCTCGCATTGCATGCCTGTCTCGCTCACCTGACGACATTCTGCATACTCTCACTCTCGTTAGTGACTTAATCCCGTGAAATATATGTATTTATTTTATTCAACTTGTCATTCATTAATCTTTTTTTTCCAAGACTGTTCTCAGATTGATTGTTCAGTAGCACACGTACCAACTGTCTACCCCCCCCCCCTCTTACGCATACGGCCTCATAGGATGGATCAGTTGCTCACGACATATTAATTTTATTCGTACATTAGTAAGATATTCTTGCGATCCATGTTTTCTGAGAACGCAATCTACAATAATCATGACTATGACGATGTTCGCTTTAACACCGAAACTGATAAATAGATTATTCAACTTCAGATTTGTTTCTGCTTCGAAAGGTCCTCAAATATCTTCTTTCAGTTTGTTGTTGTTGAATAAATCCGTGTGGTTTCAGTGATGCAAGCGACATGCACAATGAGACAGATCGTATGTTGAGCTCTGTGTTTTTAAGTTTCCAGTAAGTGAAAGTGTATTATACCTGATATTACAGGAATGTGACTATCTGGTATGCGGAGAGCAAACGCGAGTTGCGCATCTGGGCGTCGAGTGCTGCAGAGCGTGTGCCGTTTTCTATCGGTACGAAAAATCACTAAGTCTATTTTGCAACCACTAGTGAGATATATTTCACGGTTTCCTATTATTACTTTCGCATAGATAAGTAGTAGTGAAGTCGATTCGATTTTTGACTCTCTTCATTATGTATACTCTCTCGTTTCTCTGATCGGCGAGATAGTGTGCAGAATGGAGAGAACAGAAAACCGAAATAACATCCCTATTGTGTACTCTTTCTCAAAAAGTCTTCCGTAATCTATGAGCGTGATTACTTTAATTTATTTTTAAACCTAATTATTGCAGTCGAGCCAAACAAGGAAAGAACTACACCTGTCGCTCCCTCACTGGACAATGCGTGCCGGGCAAAGGTTCCCTATTTGATATAATATATATTTAATCTACGCCCGGGGGCGCAACGAAATAATGATATTGGGTTGAGGAATAAGTAACGCTCGTTTTTGAGCATCGTGTTTGGGCTAATATATCTCCCGCCAATCAAATCTAAACGAGCTGACATTATAGCATTATTTCAGGGTATGCTCGAGTATCATAGCCGTTATTATTAGAAATATCACGCTTCCTGTGTAGGAGAGAAATTTAGATTTCAATGTACTTGATAATTTTCGAAAGTTTTAGATTTTTTTCGAAATTGTGTAATTTAACGTGGAAACTGTTCGGTAAATTCAGACATTCTCAGGTGAGCAGCCCGATACTACACCTCTTTCATGGTGAAGTGAGAATGGTGCTCGATTCATTGTTGTATTTTTATAGACGTTTCAAGGGGAACGTTCGTGAAAAATTGCAGTTCACTTAACTTATTTGTCTACCTTGAGGATCGAAGGTGCTGGCCTATACACTAGTGCGCTCCAGTCACTCACTATGGAGCTATATTATCACTATAAACATTTGGTGCTACTTATGCTCCTATTTGAAAAATAACAGTTTTCCAAAAATATTATTTTGTGACGGAATCAAAAGAAATGCGTGTTTTGAGGACTTAGGATTAAACCATACCCAAGACATAGTAGTAGTTCTATAATTGTGGCCACTTGGTGGATGATAGTCCAAAGGTGCTCGTCCATTTAACCATCTAAGGCCTTACATTCAATTAGTACGGTTTACAGGAAATAGCAATAAATGTCGATTTCGAGGCTTGTTTTTCTATATCGGACTTACGAGCAATTTAACGCATAAAGAGAATGCTCCACACTTAGCAAAATTCGTCCATATTTTCAACAGGAAAGGTACTCCACATTCAAGCATATTTGAGGTCTTTAGATCTATTGCTAAGAAAACGCGGCTAGCAAAACTTCTTTCGGTCAGTAACTGAAAATCCTACACTCTCGTTAGGCGCATATCTCACACAGGCTTTACTTGGATATTCCTCTGAATATCATCAGTGTAATGTATAACCATGATACTTTACTACTGCAGCTTAATTGTGACTCAATAATTCTTCTTCCCTCAGTGCTGACCTGTCAAAATCTCAGGGTGAGGTGCGACAACTTTGAATTGAGCCAGCCATTGTGATCGCCTAAATGATCGGAGATATATGATATAGTGTGCGCTAAAGAGAGTATCCAAGCCCTTATCGATCATCAAAAACCGGAATATAATTGCACAATTTAGAAAGACGGGAGAGGTCATAATCTGAAATTGGAAAAACGAGCGTTATTTATTCCTCAACCCGATACATTTGAATAATATGTGATTTCTAAAACGACTCTCAATGGATGGGAGGAAGGGAGAGGAAACGAAAAAGGAGTGAGAAAAGATCTAATAGTCTGGTCTCTTCTTGTCTTCTTCTGGTCGTTATATTGAAGGCGAACAAAATGCTATAATTTCCAGGTCTCAACTGTAGGAGATGCCGCTTTGATAGGATAATGACTTTGGTTCGACAGTCGGAGGCTCAGGATAGTGTACGTTGTTATTTCAATAAAAACAAATTTATGATGTTCTCAGATCAGAGATGATGACCTCGCGCTATTAGAACATTCGAATGATCCGATACCAGAGAAATCTCCACGACCATTCCTCGAACACGTCAAAGCACAATACAAGTATGCTAAATGATCGCAACGAAGTGCCTTCCGGAATTTCATTAAAGCAAGCTAATATTAGTGCAATGAGCTTCAACCGACTAAGCAGTGAATTGAATTCGCGAACCGATCCTCCTCACCCATTTGAGATCAGCCTCGAAACTGGAGTGAGTGCAGCAGGGCCTTCACGATTGGATTAAAATCTCGTTTCAGCCATTTAATCACGCCGATTTCGCATCACTCACTCGTGCCATTCGAATGTTGCTCACTGCCACCCTTGAATTTGGCAAGACAACATTTCCCGAATTCTCTAAACTTGGCGACGCAGATAAGGTATTGCAAAATGGAGATGTAATTTCGGTTTTTACAGTATCCATTCTGCACATTATCTAGCCGGTCAGTGAAACGAGAGAGTGTGCAGAATGAAGAGAGTCGAAAACGGAAACGATATCGCTAATGAGAAATGAAGATATTCTGTGATGGAAATGAATAATTGCAGTGGTCAGTGGCCCAGAACTTCTTCTATCGATTCCGCCTGTTTGAGGGATGCTACAGGGCGAATAATATCTTCCCGAACGACAAAGACATGTGGGCTTTGAAAATTTAACACAAATCATTAAAAATATGAAATGCAGATACTTCGTAAGTCAATCCTCCTACGCCAAAATGCCATTTGACGAACGATTTCTCGCTACGGCATCGGAAGGCGCGGATATTTGTGGAGCTGTAGCGTTAGTTATAATCATGAATTAGTCATTTTAGGAATCAATAATATTTTCATTCAGGTACATGGCAAAAAGCGAGATGGGTTGCTGGATCAAGAATACTCGCGAAGGGATCAATAGAGTGAATCCGAGTGAGGAAGAGCTAATGGCAGTGGTTGTGCTAATGTTCTGGCCTCACGGTGAGCGTTAATCTATAATTCGATTGATGTTCGCTTCTCGCGAATCATTCAAAATGTTATAATCAGGTTGTTATTTTTCCAGGGGATCCATCCGTCAGCGAGGATATTAATCGGATTGGGCGAGAAATATCGAGGAGCGATTCTGAAGGAGTTGCATGCATACTATCGCGATGATGTGGGCCTAGAGAACTACACTTCCCGAATCGGCGAACTCATTATGCGGTGCGCGAACAGTACATAACACAGATACATCGAAAACACCACACGCAAGTAATTGGTTATTGCAGAGAACCAACGATTTCAAAGAGCAATTCGAAGTGATGCGGCTATTCAACATCATAACTGACGACAATTTCATCTACTCACTCCAGAAAGACTTGAACGTTCCATGAACGTTTGAGAGTGTATACATTTTGCATATCATGTAAACACGGATAAACTTGTTCACCTTTAGAGAGTACCTTCGCGTACCTGAAAATTGGGAGGACTGATATACTCTACCGGTATGATAATGACATAATGACCTGAGTGACTGGAGATTCAGAACACATTCGACTGTTGGAAGAAGGTTTACGCTCAGAGCTCTATTCCGAAATCATGAAAAATGTCTAGAACAATAAATTGATGAAGACTACTATTAAAAAGGATACTTCTCTAGATATCATTAATTGCGTCACATCACTATCGCATCTTCGCTACCCCTCCCTCTCCCCCAATCTGCTATCATGATAAATATTGTGGTCACGGTCATAACACATGTCTATTGTAATGCCACTCATAAATGTATCCATCCAGTAAGAGTACTTACTTTCTCGATTGATGGATATTAGTGATGTAGTTTCGGTGTTGTCTCTCTCTATTTCGCACACTCTCTCGCTGGTCAAACAGACGAGAGAGTGCGCAGACTGGCGAGAGTCAAAACCCGAAACGACATCACTAATGGATATCGTACGATTGGTACACGTCTATCTACAAAATAAGCGAATCACATGGAAATATGTTCGCCCCACGCACGGAAAAAAGAAAGGAACGAACAAAAGGAGAGCAGAGAAGAGAGAATCCATGAAAAATGAATGGGAAACTTGTTCAGATCAAGATGCGACCACTCTCGTTAACCTGTTTCTCTGACCGAGATCCTCCCTTTCCTCCTTGCTTTCTTCTCAACTAGGAATAGCAAGTAAGGACAAACGGTAGGATCTTTTCACTCTAAAAGCCCATGCTAATCCTCATCTTACTTTCCACTGCTTTCGCTGCGAGGTTAGTGCACTCTTTATAGTATCGTTTTCCACTCTCTTCATTCTGCACACTCTATCGTGTCCCTGTCCGGCCAGATAGTGTGCAGAATGGAGAGAACCAAAAATGAAAATATATCCCAAGATTTCAGAATCGAATCCATTGGAAACCCTCATTCCATCGCCAATGAGCGTCTCCCTCTAGATGGATCCATTGCGAGTGCAATCGACGATGTTTCTGGCCACAGCGAGAAAGAAGAGCTGACAGGATACGGAGAATGGATCGTAGCGTCAGTTCCCGATCGATGAATGCCGTATGCCAATCCCTCATTACAGTACCCCTTGCACTGATTCGTGCGGTGCGTGTGGTCGAACTCATATGTTCCGTGAGTGTCTCTGTGCAGAGGAAGAGGGATGCCCCTGCAGGTTCGATCTTTCTCTTTCACGAGACCGGACTGTAATTATAATAGCATGGGAAGGACATCGCTCGATTTATCTTTTTATTATTTATATTGATATTTCAGCAAGCCAGAATCACGTATCGAAGTTTGCGCGACGGGACTTTGCAAGGCAAGATCATATTACGCAATGAAGATGTAACTTTTGCTATTTTAGTTCCCTCGTCGTAGTTGCTGCAAAGGATTCAAAAGGACTGCTACACCCCAAGGATTTGAATGTCTTTCAGAGGTAGTATTATTATTAGTGATCACACATCTATCCCATTCGAACAACCTGCATGCATATGTTTTTTTTTGCTTTATCACTTATTTTGAGGCTCCTTCTCTCGCATCGAAAGGTATATCAAAAACTAAGAGTGACGTCAGCGACGATTTGCCGACAACGAAGAACGGAGATGTGGTCTGGAGTGAATGGACTGTCGGGTCAGTTTCAATCGCACAGTAGTTCAAGTCATTCTACCGTAACCCTTGCACGGATACTTCAGTGTACGATTCGATCATACCCTAATCAACTCGCCATTACAGTACCCCTTGCACGGATACCTGTGGAGCGTGCGGAGTAACCAATTTGACCCGGGATTGTCTTTGTGTAAGAGAAGAAGGATGCCCCTGCAGGTTTGATCTTTGATCTTTCCCTTTTAATGTTTCAAATAATTCAGTGAACGTGAGACACGCGCTGAAGTGTGTGGGATGGGATTGTGCACGGTACAGGAACATTACCTAATGATGATGAAATGTCTTTATTGCAGTTTCCTCGACATACATGCTGCAAGGGATTCAAGAAGGCCTTAACTGTCAAGGGGCTTGAATGCCACCCGGAAAAAGTGAGATAACATGCTATCAATCAATTAATCAATCATTTATCATGCAAACATCTGATTGACTATAGTGCTGTACAATTGGTAAATGGAGATAACTATGTTCTCTCTTTCTTGAAATGCACTCTCTCCCAATACCTCTTTCCCTCACAGGAACAGGTTCCGATCTCCAATGCGATTTCCTCTCGTAATTTCGTCGCCAAAAACAGGACTGAAGTTCCGAGCGATTTGTCGAAAGATCGTGCAAAGAAGGAAGGGCATGCAGTGTGGGGCGAATGGATGGCGTCAGTTCACGATTCAATCCTACCGTAATCCACTCGTCATTACAGCACTCCTTGCACGGATACCTGTGGAGCATGCGGAGAGACCAATTTGGTCCGGGATTGTCTATGTGCAGGAGAAGAGGGATGCCCCTGCAGGTTTGATCTTTGATCTTTCCCATTTAATGGTTTATATAATTCAGTGGACAAGAGACACGTGTCGAAGTGTGCGGGATGGAATTGTGCCAGGTGCAGGAACATTACCTATTGTTGATGTAACTTTTTTTTATATTTCAGTTTCCTCGTCATCCTTGCTGCAAGGGATTCAAGAAGGTCTTCACTGTCAAGGGGCTTGAATGCCACCCGAAAAAAGTGAGATGGCACAGCATGTTTTCCCTCATTTGACATACACTCTAGGGTTGGCTATTCGACCCTAGGTAGCGACGTCGTTACCTCCGCCCCCTCGCCTATTGCGAAAATAGGTGTGGGGGAGGAGGTTGCGACGTCGCTACACAGGGTCGAATAGCCAACCCTAATGCACTCTTTCCCAATTATCGAATTCCCTCACAGGAACAAGCTCCGATATCCAACGCTATTGCCTCTCGTAATTTCGTCGCAAAAAATCCAACTGAAGGTCCAAGTGATTTACCGAAAGATCGCATAAAAACGGAAGGGGCTGCAGTGTGGGGCAAATGGATCGCCAGGTCAGTTCACGATTCAATCCCACAGTAGTCCAAGTCATTCTACAGTATCCCTGGAACGGATATCTCTGTTCACGATTCAATCCTACCGTAACCCATTCGTCATTACAGCACGCCTTGCACGGATTCTTGTGGCAGTTGTGGTCGCACAAATCTGACTAGGGAATGTCTATGTGCAGGGGAAGATGAATGTCCCTGCAGGTTTGATCTTTGGTCGTTGATGTTTGATCTCTTCCCTTTCCTAATTACCATTTCAGCGAACCAGAGACACGTGAAGAAGTGTGCGCAACAAAATTGTGTCAGGTATGTCCATATCTTAGTTATTGAGAAATGTTGGTACACACATTTGTTTATTATTGTTGAAATATTGTTTCTCTCGTTGCTACACAGGCGATGGGGTGGCACAGCTCGCATTGCGTGGAAAGGCCTAACATCTTTACCTTTACCTTTTTATTTTCTCCAGTTCCCCCGCCATACTTGCTGTGAGGGATTCAAGAAGGTCGCCACTGCCAGAGGATTCGAATGTGCTTCGGAGGATGTAAGATTTGCTTATGAGCCGGATCGATATTGACTCTCCTCGATTTGCGTACTCTCTCGCTGGCTAGAACAAAGGGAGAGAACGCTAAGTCAGGAGGGATCGGTCTCGATCAGGCATCACTAGCATGATAGCATATTTCTTACATTCACATGATCGCTCCATTTAGTCGCTAGTTCATAATTCACTCGATACCACCGAGAGCAATTCACTGGATGAAACGAACGCTGAAGTGATTAACGATGTTTCTGAATCACTCGACAACCATGAGATACAGCAAGAGGATTCAGTGTGGGGAGAATGGATCGTCTCGTTAGTTTTACACAAATCTCTCATTTTTACAATCAATAACTACAGTACCCCTTGCACGAGTGATTGTGGAGCCTGTGGTAATATTGGCTACGTCCGGGACTGTCTATGTGCAGGAGAAGAGGGGTGCCCTTGCAGGTTTGATCTTTGATCTTTCGTCTAATTCAATGCCGTACTTTCAGGGATCAGGAAACTCGCGTTGAAGTGTGTGCGACAGAGTTGTGCCAGGTGCATTCGATTGTTTCTCTTCTCATGATTCACCTAATGATGACAAATCGACTCTCCTCATTTTGCATGTTCTATCGTCGGTTAGAGACGCGATAGAGCATGGAAATTGAGAAGATAGGATGTCGATTTGTCAATACTCGATTCATCCCAATGTCCATTCCAGTTCCCTCGTCGCACTTGTTGTGATGGATTTAAGAAGAAAGCGACAGTCGAAGGATTCAGATGTGTTGTTGATGAGAAAGAAGACAAACAGAAAAAGGGAGACAAAAAAGCAGAAAAAGTTGTTTCCGAGAATGCTGTCATACCTCCCTCTCTTTCTGCCGCATCCCGAAAATTCCTATTGAAGAAGAAGGCTCAGTTGGAGGTGAGCAACAAGGAAGGGATCATTCAATGAAAGGACTAAACCAGGAAATGTCATTTGGGTTTGGCTCTCTCCATTCTGCACACTATCTCGTCGGTCACAGACACGAGAGAGTGTGCATAAAGAAGAGAGTCGAAAGCCGAAACGTCATCATTACAGGAAATCCTTCTCGCTTCATCTTCTACTTCCAATTGCTCATGGGGAGAATGGATCGAGGTATGGCATAGTGATGACGCTAGAGACCTACTCTCCTCAATTCGCATGCTCTCTTGTCGAGAGAGTATGCGAAATGAGGAAAGCGCGGCATCGCTAATCATCACGAGCCGGTTTCTCATGGATCATTCAGGTTAATTCACACTGTTCTGGCACTTGTGGAATGTGCGGAGTAAGAGTATCCGCTAGAAGGCACTGCCAACCAAGTGAATGCAATTGCGTGTAAGTTGAGAAGGGGGACGCATCGTGACTAGAATCTAGTATCGATTGATCACATTCAGAGGGGCATCCACGCGCTATGAAGACTGTGGAGAAGGAATCTGTGAGGGAAGAGAGAAAGAATGCTGTAAGTGCCCATCCCCCCTTCTTCTCTCATCCTCTCCCCTCATCTCCCCTCCCCGCCTCTCCCTTTCTCCTCCACCCCTTCCTCTTTCATCCTCTTCTCTGCTCAGGTGGATTCTACATCAAATCATCAGTGAATGGTGTCCCAACTTGTATTGATCCTGAAGCTGTTGACAAGGAGAAAACTCTCATCAGGAGAGTCCATCCACCAAGGTTCTAGAAGGGGACGAATGTGAATCTTGTAAAATTATAACAAAATACTGAAGTGGAGAGATAAGAGTCAATCATTCGATTTCAAATAGATCTTGTCTTGTTATCTGGTTAATATGGTGTTCGAAGAAATTGTCAATAAAGAAAATAATATGATGTTATTCTCCTCTATCTTGAGATGTTCATCGAAACCATATGGGAGAGCGAAAGTGAACCCTATGATCCCTGGAGACAGGAGAGAGCGAGTGCCATAGATACAGGCATAGAGAGACACATAGAGACAAGAGCGAGTGAGTGAACCCTATTGCCTACGCCAGAGTACAAGACTGATGCAAATTTATCGACTAGAGATGAAATTTTAAAATCTATCTCAGCGGTCAGAGAAACGAAAGAGTGTGCACAATGAAGAGAGTCGAAAACCGAAACGACATCACTATTGTCGACCGCATGATAAGCACAAGTTGAGATAGAATGGACACTTCCAGAAATTCGAATGCAATATCCATGTCTGTATAAGCGAATAAGTCTTCCAAGCCGTATTATGACACATTTTCTTCGTTTAATTTTTTTCCGATCTCTCGTGCCATTTGCATTAGCTCAACTACTGCTTTCATACAATCTGTGTTCTTCTTAACTCTCATTTTATAAGGGCGATCAGTTATACGAACACACGAAGAATTAAATAAAAAGCACAGAAATTTGTTTACAACCTAATATATCAAGCACACGATGCCCTCGCGATGATATAATAATACTGGTCTTGTGAGGCGGATGTGTTCATCATCCAGGCTCCTGCCTGACAGGTAACTAGGACCTGAAATATGATCACTGTTAGTCAATAAGTTGGTAAGCAGTAAACCGTGGATGCCGGGTAGGATACTGTAGGAAATCCTTCTCCTTTCATCCAGACTCTCCTGAAAAATTGCACATTAACATTTCACTTTAATTGCAAACGTCGAAATCCGAAACGACATCACTAATCGGCACTCTATTTCTCTTAGAAAAAGTCCTCTCGAATGGAAACGATTGGCTGGTGACAAAGGGTTGCATATGGTTACACTGGCATAGATGAATAAAACAAAATAAAAACGTGGCGAATCGAATAATAAGCGATAAAGGAAACAAGATCATCGGCACATTCAATAAACAATCCACATTGAAGGTACCATATTTCGTTCCTAAGGTAAGGTCGTCAAACATACTCGCATACCTTTGCCTTTGTCTGTGGAAGGAATCACGTACGCAAGTCATGTGGTAAATCTAAAGCCGTTTTAAAAAGTCTCCATATTTGCTTCCTAAGAACTTAAAGTAGGTCATTACGTATGGCATAAATTTAAAAGTCAATTATCAAACGAAATTGTGACAGGTGTCTGGTTGTCTCCTTTTGCGACTGAAAAGCAATCATGCTCTGTTCGTTCCACGATTTATGCAGCTGTTATCGCGCACAAAGCTGCTGATGTCGGTTGAGCAATGTGCGTTGCTTCGTGATCTCTCCTCCAATAGCAAATATGAATCCCTTATCGTTCTGAAGTGTGCGCTGTGTTTTGTTGGGAGCTTGCGGAGTCATATATCAATAGCGAAAGCATGTACGTTCCAACTGTTATTGACTTTTTTTAAACGAACGATTAATATTTTATATTATCAGATGCGAGTTTTCAGGGAGTCCGATTCTTAGGCCATGCACATACAAAAATCGTTTTCAATTACTATTTCGCTCTGAGTTTGTTCACGTCGATAGTTTTCACGCTTCTTTACCTCTTTGAACTCTTTCGGTCGGTGACGGTCACTGTGTTTAGGGATGCAATTTCGGTTGTGGCTCTCTCCATTCTGCAAACTATCTCGCCGGTCAGAGAAGTGAAAGAGTGTGCCGAATGGAGAGAGCAAAAACCTGATTTACATCCCTACTGACTTTCACTGTGTACCGTCCTGTAAATAACATTTTCAGGCTGACCAGCTATTGTTTCCTTATCAACTTTCGAACGGTTCTGCTCTCGAAGTTCGCATAAACTTTAGCAGATGACAATTAGTAGATAACTGTAATCCGTCAGGGGACTGGGAATCAGCACAATTGTCTCCGCTCACTGTGTCATCATGATTATTTCTCATTCGAGAAATATTCTCACAAGATGCTAGCTCACTTCGTATCTATCGCCACGGTATCGTTTTTATCTCTCCAAAAGGTTATTAAATTCAGGTTAAAGTATAAAATCCGTCCCACAATGGGATATAGAGGTTCCGAGCGATATAACGGCCCTGTCAGTAGGATAACCGGGTTAGATCCTACCATTTGATTGATGACCTGTCACTTTTATCGAGCGGGAAAATTTAATTTTCAAATTTATTGCAGTTTGCACTGTCCCTCTTCCCTCTTTGATCTTTCCTCGATCCATATATGGTACTGTACGATTACAGTAACCATTGTGAATACAGTACGAATACAGTAACCAAGTCAATACAGTACGCGTGTAGGCACACTATCTTATTTTCACACACTCTCTCGTAAGTCAGAGAAAAAAACTCTCTCACAAACACACGCTCTCTCGTTGGTTAGAGAAAAAAGAATTTCGAAAATACTCTCTCATATTCACACACTCTCTCGTTGGTCAGAGAAAAAGATTTCCGATAATAAACAACCCTCTCATTTTCGCGCGCTCTTTCGTTGGCAAGAGCAAATCCGTAGCAACAATGAAGTGCAGACGCAAACAAGCAGAAAAGACACAGACGCTAAGAAGAGTCACTAACTGCGGCGCAGAAAAAAGGGAATAATGACTATATTCCTCGTCAGGCAAGCTCCACCCCTAAATGTCACGTGTTCTGGCGTATATCCATCACAATTACTCACACAAGGGGCAATATTGTGCAATATAGTGCAAGCGCACAGAGCAAAGTACACACTCACAATATTTTCATAACTTTCTTGATTTCATCACCGCCATTAATGATTTTATTGCTCTGCCCCTCTTCCCTCATAATCTTTGATCTTCATTCGTTACAGCCGTATTAGGTATTTATGAAAATAACACGCTCTCATTTTATGCACTCTCTTATCGATCAGAAAAAAAAAAGATAAACAGGGTCACTAATATCGAGGCAAGAAAGAGGAGAAAATGACTAGACTCCTCGCCTGGATAACTCCACCTCTAACTTTTACCATGATCTTCCCATATAATCACACATTACGAAACCTATACCAGTCGTCACTTTCAAATCTCAAGAGCTAATATCAAAGAATGAATCACGTTCCAGGTTTGTTCCTCCTTGTTTCGAGTGATCTTGGGATATTACACAATTGCACTATCTCTAGCAGGGGCGCGCTCGACGCACGCTAACAGCTGAGTCTGCCCAACGATTGGGGTATGAGAGGGTAATGAGTTACTCGTTGTGTAAGCTCCCTCGGGGCTTTTTTCTCCTTTTAACTTGAGGAACTTTCTGTATTTATTTCTCCGCGCTGATTTCTTTTTGCATTACTTCGCTAGGATCTGACAACAATCATCACATCCAAAACAACATGTATTGTCTACACATGGATGCAAACAAACTGTTCTGACTACTTAAATCTACATTTTTGCATGTGAGTAGTGGTTTATTTAGGATGTCTATGAATATTTTGCATAATTTCCCTAGGATCTGACAACAATCATCACATCCATTTCACCAAACAAACACTGAAGTAGCGGTTTATTGGGATATCTGAGTACACTGCGCATTACATCACTTGACTATGACTGCATTTTCTCAACATAAAGCATCATTATTTGAGCACATCTGCACACAAACACACTACTGTCATGGCACTTACTGCTTAGAACTGAAACTTTACTGAACCAACTTACCAGCAATTTCACCAAACAAACACGGAAGTAGCGGTTTATTAGGATATCTGAGTACACTGTGCATTACATCACTTGACTATGACTGCATTTTCTCAACATAAAGCATCATTAATTGAGCACATCTGGCTATCGAATCGATGCGATTGGCCTTGATGGAAATGACGGCGTATCCACAGTTCTTCAGTAATTGATGGGCGTTGAGTGCGACGATACGTGCCTAGGAAATGATTAATATTTATAAGAAAATTATTGCATATCAATGTTACACAATCAAATGACGCAGGCAGGCTTGGGCATGGTGTCTGACTGGCATGCCGACGCAGGCAGGCTTGGGCAAAACATCGGGCGGGAGTCGAACCTGCCTGCGTCGGCATGCCAGTCAGACACCATGCCCATTACTGCCTGCGTCCCCTCAAAAGACACCATTCCCCTCAAAGGCGAGCTTGACGGAGACTAGTGGTTGGGGCGCGCGCCTTTCTCTACCTCTTGCAAAACATCGCCTGCGGGCGGGAGTCGAACCTGCCTGCGTTGGCATGCCAGTCAGACACCATGCCCATTAGATATATATAATTCCAATGATCTTCTGTTTTCGTTGTTCTTTTGAGAATAATAAATAAATATATGTGAACAAATTGTGTTGAACCAATGTGTTGTGTCCGAACTGCTTTTACGATGGGTGCCTAGCTGATCTTACGATGGGTTCCAGACCGATTTTATTACGGCTTCCGAACTATCACGGAACGTGTCATAAACCGGCAGGAGAAAGAGGGGTCGGAACATGTGTAATAGACATAAGTAACACAATCACAAAACAATTTTTTTTAAAACGAAAACGAATTGAAGATATATGAGAATAAACTCGCAAGACTCGTTCGGTATAACGGTCATAATTCGTTTCGAATATGCAGCATAACTTTTGACTCACGAATGATGTCTGTCTTAAACTTGGACATGTAGTAGTACACCCATCGTGTGTTAGGAATATGCCATTGAGATATCAGGGAACTCCCAGAGTGATGAGTCAATCAAAACATGATTTTTCTTGCCACTGTAAGTCATCTTCCCATGAGTACATTTTTTTCATCGAATATGTATTGAGGCCTTCTATTATCACACCGAGTAGGAATACTGAGAGAAAATTCATAGAGTAAATATTCCACCATGAAAAAAAATTTCATCATTGCGTCATCACCACATGCTATTGCGAAATCGTATTAAGGTCGGACAAAGTGAGCATATGTTGGAGTACAGGTACTGTCCTCCTACATATGCTCACTACGGTAAGCTCCCTCGGGGCTTTTTTCTCCTTTTAACTTGAGGAACTTTCTGTATTGATTTCTCCGCGCTGATTTCTTTTTGCATTACTTCGCTAGGATCTGACAACAATCATCACATCCAAAACAACATGTATTGTCTACACATGGATGCAAACAAACTGTTCTGACTACTTAAATCTACATTTTTGCATGTGAGTAGTGGTTTATTTAGGATGTCTATGAATATTTTGCATAATTTCCCTAGGATCTGACAACAATCATGACACTTACTATTCAGATCTGCAAATTCATCGAACCAACATACTAGCAATTTCACCACACAAGCACTAAAGTAGCGGTTTATTGGAATATCTGATTGCATTGTGCATTACATCACTTGACTATGACTGCATTCTCTCATCATAAATCATCATTACTTGAGCAAATCTGCACGCAAACACACTACTGTGAGGACACTTACTATTCAGATCTGCAAATTCATCGAACCAACATACTAGCAATTTCACCACACAAGCACTAAAGTAGCGGTTTATTGGAATATCTGAGTGCATTGTGCATTACATCACTTGACTATGACTTCATTCTCTCATCATAAATCATCATTACTTGAGCAAATCTGCACGCAAACACACTACTGTGAGGACACTTACTATTCAGATCTGCAAATTCATCGAACCAACATACTAGCAATTTCACCACACAAGCACTAAAGTAGCGGTTTATTGGAATATCTGAGTGCATTGTGCATTACATCACTTGACTATGACTGCATTTTCACATCATAAAGCATCATTAATTGAGCAAATCTGCACGCAAACACACTACTGTCATGGCACTTACTGCTTAGAACTGAAACTTTACTGAGCCAACTTACCATCAATTTCACCAAACAAACACTGATGATAGCGGTTTATTGGGATATCTCAGTACACTGTGCATTACATCACTTGACTGTGACTGCATTTTCACATCATAAAGCATCATTAATTGAGCAAATCTGCACGCAAACACACTACTGTCATGGCACTTACTGCTTAGAACTGAAACTTTACTGAACAAACTCACCAGCAATTTCACCAAACAAACACTGATGATAGCGGTTTATTGGGATATCTGAGTACACTGTGCATTACATCACTTGACTATGACTGCATTTTCACATCATAAAGCATCATTAATTGAGCAAATCTGCACGCAAACACACTACTGTCATGGCACTTACTGCTTAGACCTGAAACTTTACTGAACCAACTTACCAGCAATTTCACCATACAAGCACTGAATTAGCTCGCCAAAGTACTGAGTTATTGCAGATACAAGCACAATCTCGTGATATTCTCATGCCAATGTCAGCTTTTCTAACCAACATACTTGATTTATTTGGCACATCTACATGCAAATGAACTGCTTTCTACACAACGAGTAACTCATTACCCTCTCATACCCCAATCGTAGTCAAGTGATGTAATGCACAGTGTACTCAGATATCCCAATAAACCGCTACTTCAGTGTTTGTTTGGTGAAATGGATGTGATGATTGTTGTCAGATCCTAGGGAAAATATGCAAAATATTCATAGACATCCTAAATAAACCACTACTCACATGCAAAAATGTAGATTTAAGTAGTCAGAACAGTTTGTTTGCATCCATGTGTAGACAATACATGTTGTTTTGGATGTGATGATTGTTGTCAGATCCTAGCGAAGAAATGCAAAAAGAAATCAGCGCGGAGAAATCAATACAGAAAGTTCCTCAAGTTAAAAGGAGAAAAAAGCCCCGAGGGAGCTTACACAACGAGTAACTCATTACCCTCTCATACCCCAATCGTTGGGCAGACTCAGCTGTTAGCGTGCGTCGAGCGCGCCCCTGCTAGAGATAGTGCAATTGTGTAATATCCCAAGATCACTCGAAACAAGGAGGAACAAACCTGGAACGTGATTCATTCTTTGACATTAGCTCTTGAGATTTGAAAGTGACGACTGGTATAGGTTTCGTAATGTGTGATTATATGGGAAGATCATGGTAAAAGTTAGAGGTGGAGTTATCCAGGCGAGGAGTCTAGTCATTTTCTCCTCTTTCTTGCCTCGAAAGAGCTCGCGAAAATGAGAGGTTTGTTTATTATCGGAAATCTTTTTCTCTGACCAACGAGAGAGTGTGTGAATATGAGAGAGTATTTTCGAAATTCTTATTTCTCTAACCAACGAGAGAGCGTGTGTTTGTGAGAGAGTTTTTTTCTCTGACTTACGAGAGAGTGTGTGAAAATGAGATAGTGTGCCTACACGCGTACTGTATTGACTTGGTTACTGTATTCGTACTGTATTCACAATGGTTACTGTAATCGTACAGTACCATATATGGATCGAGGAAAGATCAAAGATCAAAGATCAAAGAGGGAAGAGCGACAGTGCAAACTACAATTAAATTTGAAAATTAAATTTTCCCGCTCGATAAAAGTGACAGGTCATCAATCAAATGGTAGGATCTAACCCGGTTATCCTACTCCTGTCGTATTATAGCGGCCCGGAAAATATTCATGAAAAAAGGCAAATGAGTAATTAACCATAATGCCGTATTCACTAGATTCTCGTCGCTTCGTTCCTCACAATGTATGGCCTCTCAGACGGATTCTCTCTGTTCGGAGAGCTTACGGTTGCGACCTTAGATGAAAAAATATCTGAGAACTCAGACATATGGCCGGTTTGTTTTAATATTGTTATTTACGACAATTATTTAGGTTCATTTCAGTTTATTATAAATAGGTTTGTGTCCTCGTCGGGATTATAAAAATCCATAGCGATTTCCAGATGTTTGTACTGGGCAGTGTATTTGCCAATGCCTTGTCGTCCATGGTCTACTGTGCCGATATTTATCTAAATTTAATAAGAAAACCTGCCACTATCAACCCGTCGTTATCGATTACATATCAGGTACGGAGACTGATTATTTCAATATAAAGGCATGTTTTTTGTCAATAATTTTGAAACATTGAAGTGTGCCCTTTCGAGAAGTTTTTTTTTTAAAAATTCGTTCATACGCCTGATATAAGAGAGGAATTGCGAGAGTTTCGAGAGCCCAGCCGCGGCAGGAATTTGTATCGCCGATCCTGCTGAAAAAAGAATCTTAAAAACTTTGAATAGAATAGAATAGAATAGATTTATCCGCACAGGTGGTATTGTTGTGGGAATGGGGTGAGGGGGGTGGTTGGGACAAGAAGAACAAAGAATGTGTGGAAAGGGGGGGGGGTAAGCGAGTAGAGTGAGGAAGTACACAGATCATCCAACCTCCTTACACATCACATTCATGAACTCTGCATAGTTTGTAGGTATCTTTCCTTTTCGAAGCACTTCATATAGTACTTTACCTACTCTATTCGCAAAGCTGTGCTCGCGAATCCTCGTTCGAAATTTTTCTCGAAACACTTTAAATCCTGCGCCTCTGAGATTAGACTTGGAAAGAACCAGAAAATCGTCTCTGACTCGGGATAATCTTGAATTCCCGAATAGCATTTGATAGACTAGTTTGAAGTCATTGACCTTTCGACGGTACATCAACGTGGTCAGTTTGAGCATCTCGTTTCGTTCAACTGGTGACGGCCTGTTTTCAAAATTGTATCCCAAACATTTGTAGCTAATCAGCCTAGTTACTTTGATCTACAGTTTTTCTAGGTTACCTGCTTCTCTATCGAAAACTGGAAAAGCGACACTAGGACTGAATTCTACCATAGGTCTGACGTAAGTAGTGTATGCTTTAACCATCACCGCAGCATTGTTGGTGCTGAGTCCACGGAAAATCAGGTTGGACTGGATCGCAGCTTTTTGGATCACTATGTCAAAGTGTTCTTTGAATGTCAATTCATTATCAATTTTTATACCGTGATCTCTAACTGAAGATTTCGGATCAATTTGAGTTCCATTCAAATAATACTTTGCCAGTGTATTTC
The DNA here is from genome assembly GCA_036245825.1 of Pristionchus entomophagus. NCBI lineage: Eukaryota > Metazoa > Nematoda > Chromadorea > Rhabditida > Neodiplogasteridae > Pristionchus > Pristionchus entomophagus. Next base: position 7,100,302 of record BTSX01000001.1, read on the forward strand.
CATATCCTAAGTGGAGCACATTGCACTTCTCTCTAGCAATGCTCAATTGCCAGATTTCGCTCCACTCTTGAATTGAATCAATGCAATGCTGAAGTTTTATAGGACCACTCAACTCGTCTTTTTTGAATGCGAGGTATATTTTTAGATCGTCAGCAAAATTGAAACTTTTGCACCCATACTTGTCTATAAGCAGCGATAAATCGGCAGTATATAGATTGAATAACAGGGGCCCTAAGACTGATCCATGTGGGACCCCACTAATGACCGGTCTTGATTCGGATAATGTCGTTTTGACTCTCACTTTGAATACTCTTTGGGATAAGTACTCTTCAATTCATCTCACGGTCAGCAGTGGAAATCCCATTTTCGATAACTTTTGGATCAATTTTGGATGACTGACTGTGTCGAATGCTTTGGAATAGTCGAAGTATATCACATCGACACATCTGTGCTCATCAATCGCTTTTGACCATTCATTGACCACTTCGATCATTTGAGTTTCAACTGAGCGATTTTTTCTAAAGCCGAATTGCGTATCAGGAAAGAGACCGTATCTTTCACTGTCAGCAATCATTTGCTTAGCAAGGCATTTCTCAAATACACGACAGAAGAAGCTTGTGATTGAGACAGGTCTGTAGTTTGACGGGTTTGAAAATGGAGCTTTCTTCTTGAGAGGTGTTATTATTGAAGAGCGCCACCGGTCAGGAACTTGGGATAATTCGTACGATTTTGGAAAAATTATCTCAAGAGCCGCAGAGACGTTTGTGGAATTTTGATATTGTGTCTCATCTCCGAGTATTGGTAGGTCAAAGTTGGGACACTACGAAAATTACGACCAAAATCGCTTCAGTAAAATGACCATAACTCGCTCTAAAATTATGCTAGAAAGAAGTCCAAAAATAAATTCGAATCAGGACGCCTTGGGGAACATTTCTCATGTTGATGATGTCATTCTTCGTATTTGCGCTGGATCGGGGCCGTCGCTTTTTCAAAAAAGCATTGTAACTTTCCTAATACCGATTTCCCCAACAAGCGCCGAAAAGTGATTTGAGAAAAAGCTGTCAACTACCTACAGTCTACAAATCAGAGAGATCCGATTATAGGAAAAAAATAATCTGGGACTTTTGTCCGAAAAACCTGCGATTTTTGTATTTTTTCGTGGTTTTTCGCTCATAACTTTTTTCTTTCACGTTTGAATGAGCTCTCATATTGAAATTCGGAATTGGCGTGCAAAAATACATCAAAATCCAAAATGTCCTATAGTCATATATTTTGGAGATAAATTTTTTTTCAACTCTGACCACTTTTTCACCATGTGGTCCCCCCTTAGGTCCGATTTTGGTCGAAAACTTTTTGTCTCATAAGCATGTCCCTATAGGATTTTCTGGCTTATTTTTGAGCGTAGAACACGAATTTGCCATCTCGAGCTCTTGAAACGTTGAAAGAAAAAAGTTATGCTCTAAAGAGTATCCCAGAAAATTTTGTTTTCGATTTTGGTCATAACTTTTTTCTTTCGATGTTTCATGAGCTTTAGTTATTAAATTCGTTTTCTACGCTCAAAAATAAACCAGACAATCTAATAGGGACATGATTCTGAGACTATAAATATTCGACCAAAAATGAACCTACCCCTAGGGGACCACATGGTGAAAAAGATGAAATGAACCCCTAGGGGACCACATGGTGAAAAAGTGGTCAGAGTCGAAAAAATTTTCACCTCCAAAATATATGACTATAGTAAATTTTGATGTATTTTTGCACGCCAATTCCGAATTTCGATATGAGAGCTCGTTAAAACGTGAAAGAAAAAAGTTATGAGCGAAAAACCACGAAAAAATACAAAAATCGCAGGTTTTTCGGACAAAAGTCCCAGATTATTTTTTCCTATAATCGGATCTCTCTGATTTTTGGACTGTAGGTAGTTGACAGCTTTTTCTCAAATCACTTTTCGGCGCTTGTTGGGGAAATCGGTATTAGGAAAGTTACAATGCTTTTTTGAAAAAGCGACGGCCCCGATCCAGCGCAAATACGAAGAATGACATCATCAACATGAGAAATGTTCCCCAAGGCGTCCTGATTCGAATTTATTTTTGGAATTCTTTTTAGCATAATGTTAAAGCGAGTTATGGTCATTTGACTGAAGCGATTTTGGTCGTAATTTTCAAAGTGTCCCAACTTTGACCTACCAATACTCGGAGATGAGACACAATATCAAAATTCCGCAAACGTAGTTTGAAAGAGCATCATTTAAAGTACTTAAGTTTCATTTTTCAGCAGGATCGGAGAAACAAAATCCTACCGCCGCTAATACCCCAAACCTCTTGAATCTCTCGCGATTCCTCTCATAATAATCCTGGTCTTCTAATCAGCATACTATTTCAGCGGTCCGAAAACCGCCGAGTCATACTCATTATTCTCCCGATCGAGGTTACAGAGTCCCTTCTGTATTTCACAACAACGTTTGCTTTATTGGTCCAAGATAAGGTTGATTGAAACGATTCAAAATTTAGCTGAAACATATGAGGCCGGTCGCCTTATTTTCGAGCAAAGGCTGGCACAGCTAAAAAAGATCGATTTCCAGAAAATGTGTCTTCTGGGTGCTGAAGACGATGGGCTTATTCATTTTGCCTTCAGACTCCAGTTTGCTCCAGACGGCTCACCTCGAAATCACATTTTGACGTTTCTCGAATCTCAAGAGGGCTAATTTTAGGACAAAAATGTTCCTGGGGCAGAATTAGATGGGGAACACGCCTGCCAAGTTCATTTTTCATAATTTTCAAAAATAATTTTTAAAATATCAACTTTTCGTACAGTAATTTCCGCGTATGCCAAACCACACCACTCGATCCGGCGTCTCGAGAGGAACCGAAATCTATAATATGAGCCAAATCTACCATTAGACCACCGAGAGACTCGACTTATAGTGTTTTGAGAGTCACGGGAAAAGGGCTCCCTTGCCTCTTCCTCTCTCTCCTCGATCGGTTCCCTGACCCGGCGCGACGAGAGAGCGTGAGGAATGGAGAGAGTGCACGAGAGAGGAGGGAGAGGGATGGGAGGAAAGTGTCTTTTCCTTGCAATCTCAAAACACTGTAAGTCGAGTCTCTCGGCGGTCCAATGATAGACTTGGCTCAAATTATAGATAGGGACCACCAGGCTGACAGCCGAATTTTCAGAATCGGGTCCTAAGTAATATCATTTTTTCTTTTGGATGTACAGTCGCGTGCATAAGTCACCGTACACTTTAAATTTTTTTTGATAACTTTTGACTCACGATAGATTTATGGGTCAACCTCTGACATGTCATAGCATACCCACCGAGTGTTAGGTATATGCCATAGGGATATCACAGAACTCCCTGGTTGTTGCACAGTGAAGACGCAATCAATCGAGACTTTTTCAAAAAAAAAAATTCATGAATGGATTTTTCCCTGAACACCAAACTTTCTGATATTTTAGATAAGTCGAAGGGCTACCCATAAAAAGTTTTTCAAGTTCCTGCTCTATCGCACTTTGGCTACAGAATTGCTCAAAGATGTTTCCCGAAAAAATAAATTTTTGTTCATAGACGTGCTAGAAGCTCATTCAAAAGCTCAAAATGATCCTTTCTACAATTCCTGATGACCCCGAAGTTTGATAACGATAGCTCGAAATTTGACTTCAAGGCACGAAAAAAATGAATTTTTCACTTTTTCACATGCCACAACTTTTGGTTTTTCCAGTTATGAGGGTGATTTTCGTTAAAAGGTCTTTCCAAGATACGATGGTAGCAAATCCATGTATTATACGATTCCCAACTTTTTAGAATATTTGGATATCTTTCTCGCCCACGGCAACCGACAATCCGAGGTCATAAGATTTTCAATCCAAAAAATGACCATGATACCCCCATCATTAGTCGAAAAATTTGATCTCTCCGAACTTCCTGACTAAATTTTCTTCAGGTATATCTTTGTGTGCTGAATCCGAATTTCGATATGAGAGCAAATGAAATCGTTAAAGAAAGAAGTTAAAATTCACTATGTCGAAAAGTAGCCGATTTTGAAAATTTATTGACCTTTGATTGTCGGTTGCCGTGGGCGGGAAAGTTATCCAAATGTTCTAAAAAGTTGGGAATCGTATAATCCATGGATATGCTACCATCGTATCTTGGAAAGACCTCTGAACGAAAATCACCCTCATTACTGGAAACACCAAAAATTGAAGCATGTGAAAAAGTGAAAGATTCGTTTTTTTCGTGCCTTGAAGTCAAATTTGGAGCTATCGTTATCAAACTTCGGGGGTCATCAGGAATTGTGGAAAGGATCATTTTGAGCTTTTGAATGAGCTTCTAGCACGTCTATGAACAAAAATTTTTTTTTCGGGAAACATCGTTGAGCAATTCTGTAGCCAAAGTGCGAAAGGGCAGGAACTTGAAAAACTTTTTATGGGTAGCCCTTCGACTTATCTAAAATATCAGAAAGTTTGGTGTTCAGGGAAAAATCCATTCATGAATTTATTTTTTTGAAAAAGTCTCGATTGATTGCGTCTTCACTGTGCAACAACCAGGGAGTTCTGTGATATCCCTATGGCATATACCTAACACTCGGTGGGTATGCTAGGACATGTCAGAGGTTGACCCATAAATCTATCGTGTTATCAAAAAAATTTAAAATGTACGGTGACTTATGCGCGCGACTGTATGTCGATTGCTCTTCTCCGAAGCCCGTGAGAGCTTCCGAAGCGCGCGCGCCTCTCCAAGCAAAACTGAGGGGAGAGGCGAGACGAGAGATAAAGTGGGCGGAGTCTATTTCCCCTCTCCCTTCCTTCCTCCTTCTCTAGTCAAATTCACTTCGGATTTCGATCAAATACTGTTCTAATCGATGTTTCGACTCCCAATTCACTCTTTGATGTGTATCTGATACTCATTACCTTTTGGAATAATCTATTTTATCGACAGCCTGCTTCTCAGTCACCATTCACAAGTAATACAATACAAAAACAAGTGAGTGGTGTCCAGTTCGCACCACGAGGAGGTGAGCAGTCAAGCGAACCGTTTTTTAAAAAAATTACAGAAGATGGAACAGAAAACGGAGATCGAATCTTGTAACATGGTTACGGTAGGGATTACTGTAAGTGATCTTAGAAGATCCAGAAAAAGAGGGGAAGGGAAGAAAGAACAATTACAGCTACGAATACACAAAGAACGTACAAAAATGAGGAGGCGCAAAACAGATACAACTACGAATAAGCAATGATGCAATAAATACTCTAGGAACATCTACAACAGATCAAAGATCATTCACTGGGTGAACATTATGGAGATAACTTTGATGGATACAATGAACTACAACAAGCGAACAAACAACTTGTAAATTCAATGATACTCTGTGATAATCTAACTCTGATATAAACTTTAGAAAGATCAAAGATCAAAGAACAATAAAAGGAATGATCTACTACTATTTACTACCAGGAACGGAAAATGACTAGGGGGAACTTGACCGGGTAAGCTTTCGAAAGAGCGCGCACATGTGAGGACTTCGGAGGGGGGGACACAGGGAGAGCCACCGGAAGAGGGGGAAGGGCAACAGTGGACTTGAAGATGGTGGCTAGTCCACAGTAAGTATTCAAAAAATGGGACTTATCTTGGTTGTCCCTTCCAAGTCGAATCCTCTTCAGTGTCTCCGCGACCAGCGAGAGAGCACGCGTGATGAAGGTGGTGACGAGCTTCACTTCGCCTGCAGTAAATCAGATAAATAACAGATAAATCAATCTATTGATGCCGAATCTAATAGTTAAGCAATCACTTAAACGGATAGACTGTCTGACCGAGGATAAATAGCACAAAATGGGAAGAGAAAACGGCATTCTAACAGTCCTGATATCATAATTGACATATAGCAACAGAGCAAATCATAATTTTGGCAGAAAGTTTGGTACAAACAAGGTTGTTTTTAGAGAATAATAACACAAAAATAAACCAATGAAGTCGCTTTAGAAACTGCATTAGCTCACCTGGCCGAGGAGTCCGATCCAGGAGCTTGAGGCACTCAGCCGCCACTGCAGTAACCGTCTTCTTCTCCTCTTTGAGCGCCCGCAACCGGCCATAAGTGATGTCGCGGTCGCGAGCGCCGTCGCTCATCGAAGGCGGTGTAATAGTTGAACTAACTATTCTTCGTCCATTGCCTTTATCGGGTGCGATAGAATGCCCAGGGAGAGAAGAATACACCCCCTCTTATACACGTTGTGAATCATCTCGTAAATGTGAGAAGGGAGAAAGAGATGTACAAGGGGTGAAAACGTGGATGATCGATTGATATATCGTGATGATGGAATCACGACAGGCGGAGACTAAACAACGAGGAGGTTAGCACAAGGGCAGTGAATGAACCGAGAAATTAAAAAAATGAACCGAGAAATAAAAAGGTTGTGCGATCGTCGAATGACAAGGGAAGATGCAAATAGTGAAGTAACAACTAGCAAAACTAGGACAATAAGCGTGGAAGAGGAGGAACACACGGCAAGGGGGGTAGATCAAGAAAAAGTCTCTCTTGAAAGGTCAACGAGAGATGGGAAGGGCATATACTTTGTGTACTGGCGCGTTGTGAAACGAATGGCAACGAGAGTTCCCGTGTTTCCATCGCTAAAACACAGTGGAACAAGAGATCTTAGCACAATGGATTTGAAATAACAGAGCCAAACGTTGTGCGATCAAGTAATAAGCCACAAAGTAGCAACTTGTGAAGAGACAAGAACCAAAACAAGAACAATCAGCGTGAAATCGAAAGAATAAGAGGAGAAAGAACCATCTGGGTGACAACTATGCTCCTTTGAGCGAATCGCGTCAAACGTTGCGTGGTAAATGGATGGGTAGTCTAGTAGGGGATAGGCAAGAAATAACAAGATACACATTAATAATAAAATCAATTAGTTAAATTCAGCTGAAAATCGATGGGCAGAGCCGGGAGACTGAGCCCATAGAGCCGGGAAAGAGAGTGAGAATCAGCAGAAAAATATCGTGTCTTCGTTCGAATGACGATCATAAATTGACTTTATTAATCAATTTTCTTTCAAAGGCAAGCACAAAATTATGAAAAGATAAATCTTTGTTTTTCTTGATTGCGTGGTCTTGTTTGAGCACTAGGAATATAAATCAAGGGCCAAAGTGTGAACTTTCTTTGGAAATGCTTGAATCGGCTATGTCTCGACCGAATTTTTGAGTTTTGACCTACTCAAACAAGTCTGATAAAGTTTGGCCCTGGATCATCCTATGGAGGGCGGTCATAGCTACTGATCAAGCATTTGGACGCGTGATTTGGTTACGTGTGCGCTTTGTGCTTGCTCGATCTCGCTTTTGAGGGAAATCGAGGGGAGGGAAAAGGGGCGGGGCTGGCGGTCCCTAATTATAGATTTCGGTTACTCTCGAGACGCCGGATCGAGTGGTGTGGTTTGGCATACGCGGAAATTACTGTACGAAAAATTTATTTTTTAAAAATTATTTTTGAAAATTATGAAAAACGAACTAGACAGGCGTGTTCCCCATCCAATTCTGCCCCAGGATCATTTTTGACCTAAAATTAGCCCTCTTGAGATTCGAGAAACGCGTCAAAATGTGATTTCGACGTGACGCCTTCTGGAGCCAACTGGGAGTCTGAAGGCAAAATGAATATGCCCATCGTCTTCAGCACCCTCGAAAACCCCAGAAGACACATTTTCAGGAAATCGACCTTTTTGAACTGTGCCAGATCTTCTCTGATTTGCTTGAAAATAAGGCAAACGGCCTCATATATGTTTCTGTCCAAACTTGGGGCTGCAAATTTTCAGAGTCTCTCAGAATATACGTGATTTATGTAAATGTCAGATCATCGATCTCTCCAAGCCCGCTGAGCGTCTAGTGTACCTTGAAATATTCTCCTATTCAATGCTCACCCCGTTTTTTGTTGCCATTATTATCGAGTTGCAAGTAGCGAGAAGGTGGAAGCAAGATATGATATACGCCTAATAATTGGCTATTTCAGATTTCGAGCCCCAGTGACTAACTCCAATCGTGAGATCGACCATTTCGAAATTTTGCGACGAGCTTGGCAATAATATTAGGTTGTCTAAAAAGTTTCTGAGGTTTTCATTTATCAAATTTCTGCTGCTCTATGTCGATTGATTGAATCGACAACACAGCATATCTGAGGGGTGACCTTGGGCATTATCACCGTCTATTTTAATTGGATCGCGCTTTCGTGGAAGAAGAGAAAATAATTTGAGAATCGAAATGATCAAAAACACTAGATTTTCAGTGTTTTCTACCAAAGAAAAAAAAATTAAACAAAACATCCTTAGATTAAACAAAAAAAGGCTACACTAGGGCGAGGGTTGATTGTTAATTTAAGACCCCAAAACGCGGTCTGCTGGCAATATTGAAATTATAGAGAACGGAGAAGTCTAATTTTCGACGTTCGAAATTCAATATCAATATTCAACAAAATCATGCCCTTTACCTGAGAGTCAGATCTTTAACCAAATAATTTCATTAACTTAGAAGGCATGGTACTTTACAGTGTACTATATTTGAGATCTGTATTTCTATCGGCTCAAAAAGAGAGTGAGATAAACGAATTTTGGACAAGTTTAACAGCCTCTGATTTACTTTTAGGCCCACATATCTACTGGGTCTAAAGTGACGGACCATTAGTATTAGCTGTAATGTGATCATCAAGCATCACGTTTTACAAATATCACACCAGTTCGGCCCTATCAATGTTCTTCACGGAGCTCTGATCCGAGAAAATGTTACATTCATCTCCGAACACAGAGACTTTGCGTTTCCAATTCCTTTGTCTTACTGATCGGTCAGCCCTGATACAATGTGCGCTATAAAGAGGAATAGTACCCTCATCTAACATGAAAACCCATGTGTTGATCAGGCAAATGCGAAGGACACGAGAACTCAGAAAAGATGAATATTAAAAAAAACCTCAGAAACTTTTTAGACAACCTGATATCTCAAATTGTTCAAAACAAACCATGAAACATGCACGCTCCATGTGTCTGACTTGTGCCAAAAAATTCATGGATATTGTTTATCGAAGACAATTAAAATAAAACAATCACTTTTTACACACATTCAATAAATCAGCTACATAATTTTTGAGCGCTTAAAATCGATAACGTTCAAGGCCTTGCCGCGAATAAAAAAAAGTCTCATTGGACGGGTACAAAACTGTCTCCTTAGACGGGTAAAAGTCCCAAACGCAGGGATCAGAGTCGAAAAAAATGTGTGAAACAGACCTTTATTTCACAAAATTAGTATTTTCTCTATCATCAATTCGGAAAACAGGGATTTTTTATATATCAGATATGATTGCGTAAGACCACAGATATAAGACTTTTAAAAAAACTTTTTAAAATCTACTTTTATCAATAAATAAAAGTTAAGCTGATGTAGATGATATGAAAATAGTGGAAACAGCAATAGACGAAGGTACATTAGTCTTATATTTCCTGAACAAATCAAACCGAGTGCGAAAGAGATCAATAATTAGCCTGTAATTAATATAATTGAATGGCATATTCAAATTACTAGAACCCATCGATTCCGTGCGCTAGGTGCCACACATAGGTAGTTGACAGAAATTTCGCTGAACGATTCACTTGTGGTATAGCCATGTAAAACGACAAAAGATTACAAAAATCGTCAGTTAGCCGCGGAATTATAAACCCGAAAATGATAACAGTCACCATTAGGGGAATACTTTGACTGAATGCCTGAAAATATGTGTCAGTGACTTCAAGAATCAGAGATAACAAACTTGTTTGAATAATCTAATTTCGATTGCTCTAGAGGCTGAACTCTTCGTATCGATGTGGATAGCTACATTCTGCGAAAAAATTTATTAGTTAGCGTTTTTAAAAATTTTTTTAAATCGTTATGTTCGTACCTTTCTGAGATTGATTATGGTTAATACATCAAGCACCAACACCACGACAAATTCCAAGAAATCCGAGAGATAGACAAAGTACCTAAAATGAGTATGAATTCACAAACATGACTGATTTGTGCCAAACGATGAATAGATTATTCCACGATCTGTACGAGCCAATACATACATAATATACTTTCGGTCATAGCAAAACCAGATGTTGTCGGCTGAAAAATGTTGAAAAGCGAAAGTCTAATTCTTTGTTACCAATTATTAGTGGTGAACATTGCATAACCGCTATCAATAGAGCAACAAATGCAGCTAATAGAGTATTTCTGTTTGTTATGAGCGAATGCTTTTTGAAGCGATATACGATAGATATGAAACGATTGAATGATACCAATATATGGAATCGAAGGCCCATGAACCACAAGACTAATCCAATCTGTGACATGGTTTGAATGCTGGCAAGCTTCAATGATCTACCATTCCGACAGTCCTGCTTACAACTGATCCAAACTCGAAGATGCCGTAATCGGGCATAAGAAACCTTTAAAAACAGCTAGATCAGAAACGAAAATACTGCAAACCACACTGAATTGAGAATAAGTACTACGCAATTATTAGTGACCATCAAAGCGCAAATAATTCCGAATCTTAATCATGATTTAATTTCGAAAATCGTACCGGAGTAGCTCACGATGTGTGCAATTTAGTCGTTCTCAGTATTGTAATAATCGCAATTGCATTTGTTATGAGGCCAAATATCGAAGTCTGGATTTGATCGTACGAATAAATGATTAAATAACGATAATCAAACCGCGTGCACGATGGCTGTACCGAGCTCCAGATGATAGCTGTCCATGGCTGAGAATTAGTGTTGCAAAATCGGAAACGACCACATCGTTTTCGCAAAATTGAATTTGAGCCGATCAGAGAATCGAGAGAAAACGCGAAATGAGGGGGATATATGAGGAGAGTCGAGTTCCTATTTGGCATCTCTACTGAGAATGCGATGTGAGCCAAGAGTTGGTTAGAGTTTTTGGTCATTATATTTTCGTAATCATCGTATCGACAATATTCCCAGGAGATATATCTCCCCTTTAATCGTACTCAAACAATATTCCCAGAGCATTTAGTAAGAAAAACTCAACATCAACTCACGAAAGCGAACTGGTCATGCACCGGAATGAAATACACCGTTCGAACGAATTATTTTTTGCATTACAAGTCCGATTGTAATCCCTACACATCTCGCTCATGTGAGAACATGGCGCTAAGCACATCATCTTGTTTTACCACGGTCAGTTTTGAAGGATCAACGATTGAATTTTTAAAACTTTTAAAATATGTCTTTTACGCTGTAGACTAGACTCAAAGGCTTATACACAACACATACGTAGTAAGATGTTCATGATGTGTAGCAATTACAGATTTGTACCGAAAAACTATTCCGCCCGAAACCCGTAATCCAGACAGAATAAAAACCGAAAGGTAGGACGGCGGTATAATTCTTCGTGCTCTCGGCCTTTGCGACGGTGAAGTCCACTTGTCAATCGTCCAAAATTGCTAATTTCGTTTATCAAAAATATTCAGTTGGAAAGAAGATTCGCAGTTGCGAAAATATGCAGTAATAGTGCAGTAATAGTTGTTTTCTTGTGATTCTCTAAGGGTATCACATTATAAATTGTGATGCGTAATTTCGATGATAAAAAGTTTTTTGTTGAAATTTATTTTAACATTACTGCTGAAAAAAGGTCATTATATGATTTTAATACTTTTACTAGAATCAGGTCGAAGAGTCATTTGTTCACTTTTTATTGAGAACGGGATTGTGCGAATATGCAAAATGTCTCCAAGGAGGATGAGGGGGAGGGGACCCAAACTCATCCAGGGTTTGAGTTTGCTCCAAACTAATAATCACACGAGGAGTGCATAGTTTATATCGAAATATTTTTCAAGGATTGCCCGATTGAACATCAGGCGCCGATGTTGCAAGATAGTTCGGAATTCTTGGCATCATCGTGAAAGACGGACTGATCTGCTTTGCACCGGATAGAAAGAATCTGAATAAAATACATGATATAATTCTAAAAACAGATAACACACTCTTTGTATGGCCTCACATTGTAGATTGTGATCAATGGAGCGAGCAGAGGGATACATGGAAGGGTCTGTGGATGGGTATTTCAATATTATTCAATTACATGGAAAAAACTGTACATGAACACTATCAATACCGTATCAGATTTTTTTTCCGGGTAATGTGTCATGGAAAAATCATGAAGACAGAAAGACTCACCCAACACACCGAATATTCCAGGAGTACTGGATGATGTATATTAATTTTCGAAATTACGTAATTAAACATTGTGAGAAAGAAGAAGATCGGAAGAGTTGCACGGAGGGTTATCGACTGAAGGATCCAATTGAAATCTGGTTACTTTAGTTCAAACATAAATTTGTATAAAAAAAACTTGCTTTCACAAGACTCCTGTGCATTTCTCTCGTACGATCAGCCATGGCATTATATTTGTCGAGCTTTTTAAGAGTGACTATCTGACCCAGTGAACTTATGCTTGGCAAAGTGAAAAAATGGATTTCTCCCAAAATGTGTGTGGTAGTAGTACTCGACGAGTGTAGCTCAGGCGCCACGGGTTTAGTGTTCTAAATCATTCTCCGCTAACGAACCGAAGTTTCAAAAAATTACCGTAGCCCAACCGACTTTGCTCTTTCGCTATCGTTTCAATCGAGTGATATCTCAAAAATTACACAATATTCATGCCATCACACCTGCCAAGTTTCATCCCGTTCGCATTGAAACTGTTTGAGAAATTTCGATTTTTCGAAAATAATTTTGAATTTTTCAACTTTTCATCTTTAGGGTGGTATACAATATACCTTTTTTTATTTGTTAAATTGGAGAGCAAGCATCCTACTTCATATCGTTTAAATATGAAAAGAAATAAAAAATACCGGTTTGAAAGAGTGTGCAGAATGAAGAGAGTTGAAAACCCAAACATCATCATTATTGAACGGTACGATATCAAAAAGAGTGTTGGTAACTTCTAGAACCAAACTGATTTGAACTTCAGCGAATTTTTTTTTGATGTGGAATCTTTATAATACATGTATCGATGAATGAGAGTAGTGCAAACACATTTTTGAACGTTTAAAAGCTAAATCAAATCACGCCATTTTGTTTATTTTTCTCAAAATCGCGCAAAGTCTTATTATTCCATCATAAACTGAATCAGTAAATGTTGAAACATTAACATATGTGCATAATATTACAATTTGCACGAATACCTGGTAGTTAGGCCAATAATGAACTGACTTTCAAATAGTTGACCTTCGTTTTAAATGATTTTCGTCAAACCGATATTTTTTATTTCTTTTCATATTTAAACGGTATGAAGTAGGATGCTTGTTCTCCAAATTTATCAAATAAAAAAGGTATATTGTATACCACCCTAAACATGAAAAGTTGAAAAATTCAAAATTATTTTCGAAAAATCGAAATTTCTCAAAAAGTTTCAATGTGAACGGAATGAAACTTGGCAGGTGTGATGGCATGAATATTGTGTTATTTTTGAGATATCACTCGATTGAAACGATAGCGAAAGAGCAAAGTCGGTTGGGTTATAGTATTTTTTAAAAAAATTCCGTTCTTTAGCGGAGAATGATTTAGAACACTAAACCCGTGGCGCCTGAGCTACACTCGTCGAGTACTACCACCTCATACATTTTGGGAGAAATCCAGTTTTTCACTTTGCCAAGCATCTGCCCAAATATGTTCACTGACTCAGAAAGTCACTCTTAAGTGTCTGTAAGTCTTTTAAATTAATAACTAATAGATTCTTTCGTCGCATAATGTACGATTTTTCAAAATATAATTAAAGAGGTGTTTTTGTCTGTATTTCCCGATAAGTACCGTACCATTCTTCTAATGATGAATGTTATGATCAGCATTGGCGTTGTAGGACCAAGAGCGTACAATACAAAAATCTTTGACAGAGGGTGAGGGCCGATGTCGATACGACCTGTGGTATGTTAACTATCAATTAAAATTTATTTTTTTTCTAAAAAAATATTTAAAAAACAGTTGTGATTGTTTGCTGTGACTCGATAAATATCCTGTTAGTCCATAAAATATTTCTTTGAAAAGACAGTTTTTATTATGGAACACCCCTTCAGTTCAATATCATTATCATTTGATTCATACTCTCTGTCAAGATTTTTTTTTACAGCATGCGTTTCACTACCTTCTGGTGATGTCGTTTTAGTTACGATTCTCCCCATTATCTTTCATTTCTCTGACAGGCGAGATAGTATTCAGAATGAAGAGAGTCAAAACCGTGAATTTCATCTCTACTACCTTCTATTACGTAGTCACCCAGCAAGTGTTCTGAATAGTTCTTTCGCAGCGCCTCACGAACCAAATCAGACGGATCGTTGCTGACACATCCGACAATCTGGAAATATAATTGTAACAACTTTGTAAACTGAATAATTTGTGCTTACAACCATGACGAGATTAACCGCGTATATTCCATAGCATCCAGTGTATATTTTGAGTGGCCGTGGGGCAGATCTAAATAAAAGTTGCCTTAAAAATATTCAAAAATTAAGAATACCGCGTAAGGACATAGTAGCGATACTAGGCTTCCATCACAATTAGGTATATAGACGCGTTTCCTCCAATAGTTGCAAAACCTGCATTTATAAATATTGTAAATAGTATTTTGCTCCACTTACAGTGTACAATGTGGCAGAAGAATCCAGATACGAGAGTACAAGGACCGAGGTAGACAAATACAACCATATCGGGCATTGGAATCAGTCTGTAGAAAACTCATGTTTGGCTCTCATTTTGAAACAAAAAAGTAAAATTTTGATAATAGACTATGAGCGCTGTTTGAGATTTCTAAACATCTGTACTTGCCTTCATGTTGCGTAACAAATTCGGCAAATGGATCGGATACAGAAGCTTTCCTAAATTTACTAAAGACTAAACAAAATGGCGTGATTTGATTTAGCTTTTAAACGTTCAAAAATGTGTTTGCACTACTCATTCATCGATACATGTATTATATAGATTCCTCATCAAAAAAAAATTTTTTTTTAAAAAACGGTTTGACGAAAATCATTTAAAACGAAGGTCAACTATTTGAAAGTCAGTTCATTATTGGCCTAACTACCAGGTATTCGTGCAAATTGTAATATTATGCACATATGTTAATGTTTCAACATTTACTGATTCAGTTTATGATGGAATAATAAGACTGCGCGATTTTGAGAAAAATAAACAAAATGGCGTGATTTGATTTAGCTTTTAAACGTTCAAAAATGTGTTTGCACTACTCTCATTCATCGATACATGTATTATAAAGATTCCACATCAAAAAAAAATTCGCTGAAGTTCAAATCAGTTTGGTTCTAGAAGTTACCAACACTCTTTTTGATATCGTACCGTTCAATAATGATGATGTTTGGGTTTTCAACTCTCTTCATTTTGCACACTCTTTCGTTTCTCTGACCACCGAGTGGTGTGCAGAATAGAGATAGCCAAAACCGAAATAACATCCTCACCGTTCAATGAGCGACTGGCAACCTGCACTAATCATCATATCCACCAATGCACAGTTGGCGAGGAGAATTGTGTAGGGTCTGAAAATACATTTAATTAAACGACAATGATATCGTTCATTACTTCAATACCGGTGGGGATTTGAACTTAATGGCATAGAGCAACGCCAGATTTCCCATGATACTTCCGGTTCCCAATAGGGATAAGACGGGGGATAACGAGCATTTCGAGTAGTCTGATCCAAAAACGGGTCCGCATAAAGATATGTACATAAAATATGAGGAGCACAAAAAGATGAAGCAAAAAGATTAAGGGTCAGTGTGCAGTCGGGAACCTGTCAATCCGTTGTCTCAGATTCTGATCCGAGCCCAATAACTGATATCAGCTATCTGGGACCGGTCACTTATCGATCAAATCCCGTTTTAAATCCACAAATTCAACGCCAATATCAATAGTAAATGGCACATTCGACAAGGATGGGATATACTTGTTATTACTAATGTAAAGTCTGAAGCTGGCAGTTGAAGTGCATCAATTGAGTAATGAACGAACTCATTAGTTAATGCGATACTAAATAATATAAAATATTCTCTCAAGGGAACATATTCCGTTCCCTTCATATTTTTATCACAAGATGAGTCCCAACTAGTTATGAGCATCTCTGACAGTGTTGAATGCGTAAATTTCGGTGTGCATCGGTAAATATTATTTTCCCGCCAATCAATCAATGTCAGCAACCAGCATAATTTCAAACTCGTTGTTGATCTACCTCAGCATGCGGTTTAGCAACAAAAATATGGGTACCTACAAGTATCTGCTAATGATTTTCGCCTGCTATGATCTGTATTTGACTGTAATTCACTTCATTATCGATCCGGTAGGTCAACACATGTGTTAATAAGAATTTATTAGTTTTTTTAGAAAATCAACAACTTCGGGACCGTTT
The DNA here is from genome assembly GCA_036245825.1 of Pristionchus entomophagus. Classification (NCBI taxonomy): domain Eukaryota; kingdom Metazoa; phylum Nematoda; class Chromadorea; order Rhabditida; family Neodiplogasteridae; genus Pristionchus; species Pristionchus entomophagus. The sequence goes on from BTSX01000001.1 coordinate 7,116,731, forward strand.
TCAGTCTAGGATCGGCACGATTTCCAGATTCTACAGTTGGAACTGTTTATGGAAAAATCAAAGACGTACTATTTTCAGTGGCTCGCTCAACTGTATTGTGCTTGCTTCACCGTCCCGTTCGCTATCACAAACATCAACTTCCTCCATCGATATTTGACTGTGAAAAAGTCGGCGAATCATGATACTATCACTGAACATCTATGCCTAGACCAGCAAGTTTAATTCTGTTCTCGGAGCCAATATCTGCCTTTCTACTTGCCACGTATCCTATAGGCCAAGCCATTGTGTGGTGCGTCTCTTTTTTTATTCATACGAACGCTTTTTTCCAGGACTTTCCTATCTATTGCGAATGAACTGGATGTCTCACATGTGGCTCAAGACCACTACTTCGCAGAATTCAATCAAACGATCACTGGTTGGAGGATTATGTACCATTGGGTGAGATGTCTTATGTTGTAGTCACTACTGATGACAAAACGGCATCTCATTCCGGCATCAACCCTAGTCATAGTCGGAATGCTGAGCTTGTTTGGTCATTGCAATTCACTGACATATAGGGTTATCTTCACAATCGTAACGAATACAGTAAACGAATAAGTGAAGCGAAATTCAGAGAAACGATGAATTCAACCTTCGTGCGTTCCTTGTTCTGTTTGTCGGTGTTTTCTTGATGTGCATCAACTTCAACATCGCAATATTTCTTGCGAGTCAAACAATCCTTCAAATAAGGAAGGCGAAGACATTCTCGTCTAATTTTAGATCCATACAAATCAAGATTCTACAGGCGCTCTTCGCTCAGGTATAAATACATTATTAGCAGATTTTTTTCAAAGAAACGACCCGTGGGATATTTCAGACATTTGTTCCCGTCCTCTTCGTATACGTGCCTTTCGGATATGCGATAACCATCCCTTTTCTCAAAATCGATGATGTCTACCGACTTGGATATTATTGTACTACCGTCACTTCCTTCTTCCCGGTAGAACAAATACCAGTCGTTATATTCATCACGCATTCTAGGCCTGGGACGCAATTGTGGTGATTTTGCTAATTAAAGACTACAGGTGGGTAAAATATGATTTCATATCGAGATTTTGTGAAACTATCTCAAAAAATGGTAGATTAAACTAATATTCCTTGAGGGTAGGATTACTCTCGCTATTGATGCCTCTAAAAACCGCTTCCTCGGCTCCATCGACCGTCTGGGATACACAAATGTCGATGTCGTCAGCAATAAAATAACGTTTGACAAAACCATTTTACATCGGTCGATTATAGTGCTAGCACGTTCATATGTTTCGCATATAATTCAAGGGAATACATGTTCATGTCAAAGATATTTGTTCTCAAAAGAATATGTTCAATTAATATCGAAGATAATCATCGGAATTCTAGTTCGATTAAGAGAGCGACTCTGAAATTTTTTATCCTTCCGGCGGATTTCCGGACATGCCGCCAGGATTTTGGATTCAGACCTCCATACGTATATCATGGGGCCATGTTGGGTACTTGTTTACAAAAATGGCGAAAATAAGGCGACCAGTCTACAAAGCAGCGCGCCAGGTGGACGCCAAGTTTGAAAATCGGTTTTTCATATTTTCTCAGCCGGACAAGCTAGACTCAAAATTTCTTTTGCATAATCATAGACATGTCGAGAGCGCATGAGAACACTATTGATATCTGATTCAGTTCGATTCCAAATCAGTTTTCGTGATTTCATAAATCGGTTTTTCCGACAAACTAACCCACCTTTCGCGAGGGCGGGGGAAATAGCCACCTATCACACACTGAAGCCCGTGCAATTCTACGCACAATGGTATGTAGTACAGATAATTTCATTAAACCACCCCCTTCAAAAATGGATCTGGAACCAAAAAATCCTAGATTTCGACCATTTTTCGAGCATAACTTTTTTCTTTCACTTTTTGATGAGCTCTAATATTGAAATTCGGATTCAGTGCGCAAAAGTACATCAGACAAAATTATAGTCAGATTTTTCTGAGATAAAATTTTTTTCAACTTTACCATGACCATGGTCGAGGTCACTTTTTCGATAGAAAAATCGAATTCTGACATTATCTGATTATACGCTTATAATCTGTAATTGGGTGCGTAGAATTCGAATTTGTAAACTAGAGCTCACGAAAACTCGAAAGAAACAAGTTATCTTCAAAAAACTGAAGAGGTCACTATTTTTCGGATTTTCGAGCATACCTTGTTTCTTTCCCGTTCTATTTTTTTCTCACTATATTGTTTCTGACCTACTTTTGCGCGCTGAATCCGAATTTCAATATTATAGTTCATCAAAAGGTGAAAGAAAAAAGTTATGCTCGAAAAATGGGCGAAATCGAGGTTTTTTGGTTTCAGGTCCATTTTTGCAGCGGCTGGTTTAATGAAATAATCTGTACTACATACCATTGGGCGTAGAATTGCACGGGTTTCAGTGTGTGATAGGTGGCTAATTCCCCCCCCCCCCCCCCCCTCGCGAAAGGTGGGTCAGGTTGTCGGAAACCCGATTATTGAAATCACGAAAACTGATTTGGAATCGACGTGAATCAGATATCAATAGTATTCTCATGCACTCTCGACATCTCTATGATTATGCAAAAGAAATTTTGAGTCTAGCTTGTCCGGCTGAGAAAATATAAAAACCGATTTGCAAATTTGGCGCCCACCTGGCGCGCCGCTTTGTAGACTCGGCGCCCTAATTTATTATAAACATTTTTAAACAAGTATTATAAACAAGTGCCCAACATGCTTCCATGGCATGCGTATGGAGGTCTGAATCGAAAATACTGGCGGGATGTCCGGGCAGGGCCAAAAAAAATCAGAGTTTCACTCTTAAGACGACATCCACTTCCCGTGGGGAAGTGTGATTATTTGATTTCACATTCTCTTTGCCGATGACGCAGTGCTCATTTCTCACGATGAGCGACAAATTCAATCGATGGCAATAGAGTTGGAGAGGGAATTAAAAAGGGTGGGGCTTCATCTTAACGGTGATAAAACTGTGGGAATGTCTTCGAAGGGTAATCCCAGGGATGTCAGAGTTGCGGGGAAGATTGTGGGTATCAGAAAAGAGGTGGTCTATTTGGGAAGCATCATTACTATCAATGGGAAGGAGGAGAGGGAGATTGGCCGGCGAATTCAGGCCGCATATGGGACTTTCCACAAGCATAGATCATTCCTAGTGAATAGATCTGTCCCAATGGTTCATAAGCGCCGTCTTTTCAATGGTTGTATCATTCCCGCCTTCCTATACGCATGTGAAACATGGGCCTTGACCAAAGCACAAAGTGAAAGATTATCGGTGGCCCAAAGACGCATGGAGCGTTGGATGGTCGGTTGCACTGTCTTGGATCATGTCTCGAACGAAAGGCTGCGTGGACTTACTCAGGTCAGAGACGTTGTTCGTACCGCCTTGAAAAGAAAGTGGCTCTGGGTGCATAAAGTTGCTAATGATCATGACTTGAAGTGGAGCAGAACTGTGATCGATTGGACTCCACGAGGGCCTAAGCGAGGACGCGGAAGACCGCCCACAAGATGGAACGATCTCTTCATGCGAACTATCGGACCTACGTTCCTGAGACAAGCAAGAAATCATGAATGGCCCGCCATGCACATCAGAGCCTACTCTTGATAAATGTGTTAAAATCCAAATCCAATATTAACTCGAATCTGTTTGACCTATTCTGAAAGTAATGCCTGGCGAAGAAAGGCGCGAATTTGGGTCAAGGTGTGATTCCCATACTTTTATTGAAATCAGATCTAAGAGTGATTTAACATCATCTTTTATTGAGAACGGGATTGTTATACTGGGTGACAGAAATCTCGAGAGAGGATGATTGGAGGACCCAAATTCACTCAGGGTTTCAGTTTGTCACAAACTGAAAATCACACTTCCCCACGGGAAGTGGATTCATTTACTTTTATTGATTCGTAGCATTAATTCTCGCGCAGAACGATTTGGATATCGTGAAAAGTGACCAAATTATATAATAAGCAAGGGGGCAAGCCCCCCCCCCCCTTGAACCCCTTGAAGGGTTATGCATGACCGCTTAGGGCCCATTGATCTGAAAATGATTGAAGATGTTCAGAGAAACATGCAAATTCTGGCGAAGGTTCAGAACTAAAAGACGCTTCTATATTTTGAGGAGTACCCATATGATCATAAAACAAGCAAGGGCATGCACCCGGTGTGATCCTGAGCAGAAAAGATGCAGACCGAATCAACTCCGAAACAACCTGTGAAAATTATCTCCGAACATGGTTCCAACATGTCACCGGACTGGTACTGGTCTATTACCATCTTGGTAGTATCCTGATTCTTGCATCAGACACCGCGGGAACGGTGTAGTTTGCACAATAGACAAACAACAGAAACATTTTATATTATGGATTGGATACTCGGGGATGGTATCAAGGTACCCCTGACTGAACGCTATCCTCCTTTCTCAGTAGTTAGATATCACATCTATGTTGTCCCTTGAAATTACCTCCATATGTTTGAGATTATTGTTCAGAGCCATCGCTATGCCGAGGTAAAGTTAAATCCGAAATGCAGAGGAAATTGCGTTGATTATTCGGAAAATGTAATGCAAGGACCTGCGAGCGCGCTATCATACTCACTCGCTAGTCGTATATCGCATCACGAGAGTTTCACCAAATCGCCCCTGTGGCTTTGTGGTTATCGCATTGGGCCAACACCCATCCTACCCGGGTTCTATTCCCGCCTGCTACATCTATTTTGCAGCTTTTCGATATTTTTTTTCGATCGCAATATTTCAGAAACCACATTATAGATTTTGCTGAAACTGATTATCAAGGGGTATCTTGACCTGCTGAATACAATGGCTGGGGTTGGAAATCGAAGAGAATACCTTCAGAGCCAATTGGGCCGGAAATCAGCCTTTTGCACGCTTTTTTGAAAATAAGTGCCGACAACTCGGCTCAAAGTGGTGATAAGCGGTTCATTTGAAGAAGTGAACCTTACAAAAAGCCAGAAAGCTTAACTTCCAGAATAGAAGACCCAGGCTCAATTCCGACGATGACATGGAAAATATGATGACGGGGTTGTTTGTCACACCCAGGGGTACCCGCCATTTGGCTCCCCGATGAGTTTTCGGGCTGAATTTTTTTTTGGTGTATCCCCAGACCATGGGCAAAGTTTGCAACGTTTAGTGAGCTTTCACTCACGTTGAAAATTTCGTGTTGGCTGACCCCATTTAGAGCCGAAAAAATCGAAGAAAAAAAATAAGTCTAAACCCAAATTACGCCGGCGCTACGCTCCGGCGTCAATCTCTGTAATTTACAAGCATTTGGCCTCTGCCCGGACACGTTTCTCTATCAATGAGAATCAGAAGCCCATGCTGGGGTGCAGGAAGGGTCTTGGTGCCCTTATGCACAAACCATGACTTATTTGTTTTTACAGCCGTGGCATAGGGAGAAACATGATTTTCAAGGTAAAATGGTCGAAAAATCATTTTTTTTTTTACAACCGATCGAGATAGATCCAATTTCTCTTTTGCGTTAATTTAGGGGTGCCCTAAGAGTCTTAAATACCTGTTTTGATCGATTACTGCTCATTGCGAAATTCACTTTTTTGACAAAATATTTTGATTTATTGGACCAAGTTACAGATTTTCGCCAAAACTGCAAAATACCACTATACACATTTTGTAGTCCGTGCAATTCTACGTCTAAATTTTCTAATGGGGGGTTCTGTGACTTATACTTAATTGGTTTTTATTCGGTTAAACCAAAAAAATGCTCGATTTTGATCATTTTCCAAGCGTAACTTTTTTCATGCATACTTTTATGATCTCTGGGTGAGGGTGAAGTTGCCAAAGAAATTACTTTAGAAAATAAATCAATTTCATTTTAAAAAGCGACGTTGAAAATCGATGGTCCAGCTCCGGTTAACCGTATCCTAATTGCACCTTTAAAAGGACCTGGCACTCGTAGAAGATTGAAGCTCAAATGAAAGAAATAACCTTTCCGATAAAAAAAAACAAAAATAAAAAAAAATAGAAAAATTGGATCGGAACCAGAGCCGGCTTTTGCACTGGGGGCGACCGGCACAAATGTCGACCTGGATGCACTCTCAATACACCACGAACCTCAAAATATTTGTATTTCATCATTACTGTATTTTATTGATTTTTATGTTTTTTAAAATTATTTTTATCAAAATGTGCTAATCGAACAAGAAATAATCCAGGATGTCAACAGCTGTCAAGAAAAAACGTTGTTTTCTCTGCAAACTTGGAACGGCACAGACAAGACGGTTCCCTCCACCATCCAAACCAGCCCATCTACCGATTGATGTTCCTACCATAACCCTCGCTAACCAATTATGTGTTTATTCAAGAATGCTCGACTACAAGTGTGATTGCTTGCTTTCTAGCACCGGCCTATCCCTGTCCGATCCCTCAGCCTGCCTACCGTAGCCCTGCGAACTAAAATACCCGCCGATCTCGTCCCCCCTTCTGGTACACGTCGTCCATCACACGTAGTCCGAGTCAGGGAACAACATAAATATGTTTTTAAATGCTTTATCAAGTTATAACAAAACAAAAGTAATTATATTTTTTGGACAATTAGATTTTTTGCCGACTCTTGCTCTGTACTCAACGACGACGACGGCGTGATCGCGCTCGTAGGGCTCGAGAGTGACCTGCAGCATGCCACTATGAAATGCTAACCAAATAAGGGAAGCAACGACTCATCACGATCATTGAACACACATAGATCGATGATTCAATATCAGCCCTCATAATAAACAAAGACAGCACCCACCTGTTCTCGAGGCTTGAACTTCTCCTCCTTGGGTTTGTTGACTTCACCGGCGAAGACTGTCTCGGGGCATCCATCGAATCGATGTCGGCCATGCCTGCAATCAGCATTCAATGTTATTCAATTGAATGAAAATGAGTGTGGCCAGTGTCCCTATCTAGTGAGACAATCCGAATAGACGGACCGATCTAGTCGAGAAAGAGGGGAGACGTGTCGAATAGTCCACCCTTTCATTTATCACGTTTCACACAGATTCCCTAATATTTTGCACGCGATCGCGTTTCTCATTTCAAATATTATAAATCTACGCCATCCAAGCGTCAACTCGAACAGTTGCTACGTTTAGGACACAGTTGAGAGAGAAATACAGAAATATTAGAGAAGAGATCAAAAGGAAGTAAAGCGAAAAAGAAAAAAAGCCACCCATCACGGAAGACAGCCAGTCCGACAGCGGTCTTGACGATCTCGATGCACTCATCCTTGGTGAGATTGGGTCGCCTTCCCTTGTCGAGGTATCCCTAACAATCGAAGATATACTCAAACAATTATGGAAATAGTCCATCTAAACATGATCGCAACACACTACTTAGGGGAGGCAATCCAAAACCAAAACTGACTAGAACGTAGGTCGATCCGGATCCCGAGGCCGTCGATCGCTGTCGGGTGGTGAAGCCACTGATGGGGAAGGTGTACAGCTGGAAGTAATGATCATCGATAATTATTACTCCCTGATACCTCGCAAAAGATAACTTTGGAGAGGGTAACATTAATTTATTTTTTAACAAGTCGTTAATATTAATTTACCTGTCCTCTCAACTTGCTGCCCCATCCGGCGATGATGACGGAGGCGGAGAGCTGGTCGCGGTACTGGTAGAGGAACTGACGGAAGAGCTGAGATGAACGGTAGATAGTTACTGGCTCGTTCTCCCTACTTCGCTTGCACCAACACTAAACTCAATTGAGCATGACAAATAGCTAAAGCCGTCCGGTTTATTCTAAATCGGGATAAAATAAATACAATTACCCTGATGCTCGCCTATACGTCTCGATGTAGTACTTGACGATATCGGCGATGGCTTGAGTGTCGGCATCCGAGCCCGATCGCCAGACGGAGAAATGGCCAGTGATGGGCGTGATCTTGTTCGTCGTACGAGACGAGATGAACGAGCTGAAATAAAAATACCGAATAAATAAGCAATTACTTCTTCGATTTGGCGGGATCGCTCGGTTCCCTTCAGTAGGCCTAGTATAACTTTGGTATAATTTCCATGGATATGGTCAGAATTAGGCTAATAAGACTAAAAGAGAATGCCCTCACTCCCGAAAACAGAGTAAACTCCACAAAACGAAACTATTATGACAATAAACGGCACAATTTATTATTTTTTTAAAGAAAGAAGGGAACACTAACCCAGCAGGTTCGCGAGTTAGTGCCGATGACGACGCCTCCGTCGTACTCCATGACGATCAGCGTGGTCTGAAAAGCGGCAAATAAAGTAAATTTAATCCTTTAAAACGTGGAATTGGTGGTAGGACAAGGAATAGATACGGCAATGTCATACATGAGAAAGAAAGAACGGGCGATAAGCAAATGAGCGAGGAAAGCGAGGAAGAATTCGAATAAGACTCAGTGCTAACCAATACTTCTGTTATTTAATTAGAGCAATTTTCTCCCTGCTCCGCAATTGCACAAAAGAATAGCGATAAAGTGAGCAAGTAAGAAAGCATCTTGAATAATGAGGAACAAAGGCCAAGTTCCCGCCAATAAGAATCACTAGCGCAGGTAGAAAGTGAAAGGGGATGGGAAGTGCATTGGCGGAGGATTTGTTATTAAATGGTTTTCATTGTCTTTGAAGCGAATCAGTACAGTGAACGTTGCGATAAGGCGCTTCACGAAAATGCCCAGTTAAGACACAGGATCAGGGGCGTGAGAGGACAGCAAAAGAGCATGGTATTCGAGGGCAGATGGGCTGCAGCAATCAGGTAACACGACAGCAGCAAGATTAATACAAAATTAAAGCGAAAAAAACGATAAAAAGTGGCAAGAAACAACAGCAAAACGAAAGGAAAGAGTTGCCGCGTTCTCTGGCTTTCTCGCTCTGCCCGCTCTCCGCTTTCCGTACACTCTCTCGCCCTGGAACCCAGTCACATCACGACATCCCCCAGCTATTCTAAGTTTAGCACGTATCCGTAAGCGCCCAGCTATCCGTGGACCAATTTATTCTTACAGTAGTTTTAAATAAAATAAAATAATTCTAATTAATTTTATTAATTTTTTTTATCTTTAATAATCGATCTTTGGGGTAATTTCACACATTTTGAGCAACAATCGTCCACCATGACCAGGTTCCTTTAACGTGTCTCATTTGATTGAGCGCATCATTCAACGAATGAGCGCAAGTGTATACAATGACGGTGAGTTCAACGGACCAACTGTGTAACGATCGAGTGAGAAGTGAACCCTGTGAACCCTATCTGTGTGAACACATTCCTGCTCTCTATGCGAAGGACAACTCATCAACTGTTAGGACAATTTTCATAAAGTTCGACATGCAGGATCGTTACATTCCTGGAACCAAACTCAACACCCCACATAATTTTTGTTCAACTAAACGATGCTATCAACAAGATAGATCGATGGGTATTATTAGTGCGTCAGGGAAATTAATAGTGTCAATAATCAACTACCATGCGGCGCAGCGATGGAATTTTGTTTTCAACCATTCGGTCAGGTTCGTCAATTAATGTCAGAATACCATGAAAAAACTCCGTAATTACCATGCAATGATATGCGATCATGTACAGTACTGGCTAATCGCATTGGGTATCGGCAGCCGCGGCGGCCCGCGGTTTCCGCGGATTGATTTAGCGCAAAGCGGAGACATTTTCACGCATCATGGTGTTGATTTTCGTAATCTCCAGTCCATTTCCGATCTAAATCGCTATAAGATGATATTTTATTTGTCGTTTTACGGGATTTTAAATTTTTCACTGAAAAAGTCTGACCCAGCGAACAATAATTGACCCAATGAATTAGCCATGGTATGATGTTCCTTTTCTAGAGACAAATGTATGGTATCGATTACAGCGAGTTTAAGCAAGGATTGGCCTTCTGGGATGACTTGTTCAAGCGGGACAACTATTGTTCGCTTGGTCAGGCTTTTTCAGTGAATAAGTTATATTCTGGTAAACCGAAGAACAAAATATCAACTTATAGTGATTCCGATCAGAAATGTACTGGAGATTACGAAAATCAACACCCTAATGCCTGAAAATGTATCAGCTTTGCGATAAATCAATCCGCGGCAGGCCGCCGCGGCTGCCGATACCCAATGCGATTAGCCAGTACTGTATGCGATTCATCCGACGATAAGTTCATTGAATGGCGGGTGGAAATAGTGATGTCGTTTCGGTTTTTGACTTTCTCCATTATGCAAACTCTCTCATATCTTTGGCCGGCGAGATAGTGTGTAGAATGGAGAGAGTGAAAACCGAAACGAGATCACTAGTGGAAAAGAGGAAGGGCTGAGGGATGGGGGCGTGTAAAGAAGTTGATTTCTGCTCGGTCGATGATTTAGCGCACTCTCTATTCACCACACTCTATCTTGTGGGAAAAGTCATCGAGGCCATTCAGGGTCCATATGGCTATCCACTATCCTATGACCCGTGACAAGTACTCGTAGTCGATGGGGTAAATGTTTGAGTGGGGACAAGGGGGAACGATCGCAATCGTTTCTCGCCGCGCCATTCACAGGTGTGGCTCGAAGTCAGCGATGTCTAGCTGACAGTCGTATACGTATACTCCCGCACGTGGAAGAGTCAACCACATCACAATATGCATTTACTATCCAAATCCTTCTACTTTTATGTTGTATCAGTAGAGGTTTCTAGAAGCATCGAGTATAGTGTGAATTTTCCATTTGGAAATGCAAACCAACGATCATTTAAAAAATGTTTCGATCCATGGGATAGTGGAAAGGATCCACAGACATTTGAAAATGTGGTTCTCCCCATAGTTTATCTTGAAGTTATTTCCCACGTGCTTATGATCTGATCTGATCGGTGATCATAGCGTTCGAGTTTTCCACCATTTCAGGGCTGTTTTCATGATCTTTAATCACGATCTTCATGCATGAATTCACAATGATCCTACATTCCACCACATGAAAACGAGAAAGAGAGGAAGACACGATTACCCGAATATCGTACTGTCCACAGAAGATCCGTGTCCCATCACTAATCCCTCCCATCTGACTGTGATCACCGAGTTCACTTATTTGGCACGGGGCGGGCAATAATAGCTAGTTCCTCGTGAGAGCTGAATTGAGTGAGTACAAATGCCGCTCAATATCGAATAATCCGCTCATAAGGATTAATCATGATACATAAAGCTAGAATATTTTGTAGGATCTCACAATTATGTCGAGCGCAATATTTTCTCATTTTGCTTATTTATATGAGGCCGTTTGTGGTAGAATCAACAAGGGCTCAACAGGGTCAAAGAACAGGTAAAAATTTGACAGGGTAACTTTTGATTCTGAATCGAGCTGTGGAGTCCGTTGTTCGATCTGAGCCTTCTGAATCCCGGTACGACCCCCCTCAATTTTGGCCTAAATTTCGATTTCCATAAATATCTCCTTTAAAAATGGTCCAATTGGGGCCAGATTTCGCTAGTAACCAGAATTGAATTCTCTACAAACTTAAAAAAAGAACGAGGCGCTATCTCAATCCTTTTTCGAGAAAAAGCCGTTTTTTGACAGAAACAAATGCGGCCGGAAACCCATGAACAGAAGGAAGAGCACACTTCCCTGATCATTTTAGTATATAATTTGAAGGAATCTATTTGACCCTGGATAGTTTTATATCGATTTTTGAGCTGCCAACCCTTTTTTTGGAGTTTTTGGGCCCTAACTTTTTTCTTTCCTATTTTCATGATTTCTAACTTAAAAATTTGGTTTCTACGTGCGAAAATACGCCAGAAAAATTTATAGTCTGGTATTTTTTAAAATATGACTTTTTCGACCCCGACCGTCGATGTCGATTTTCAGGTCGAAAAAAGTCATATTCTCAGAATCACGTGATAGTATGAGTTTCTGGCGTATTTTCGCACGTAGAAACCAAATTTTTATGATTGAGATCATGAAAATACGAAAGAAAAAAGTTTTTGGCTTTTTTAAAAAATTCAAATAAAAATTTTAAAAAACATAACTGTTTTTTTCTCTCACATTTTCCGATGTAACTTTTTAACGAAGGCAGCAATCGGGCTCAAATTTTGACACGTAATAGAGAATCTTTCTGGGATACGACAGTATTATTGCGGGATTATAGAAATTTCTGGTCATTGCCTAGTGATAACGCAATCAAAACAACACTTTTTTGAAAAATCAAAATTAATTTTAAAATTTTTTTTTCTAGCAAAAATTTCCGAGGTGAAAGAACTCGTCCTGGAGCACTCATAAAAAAAATTTCAACTTGCTGCGACTTGTTTCCGCGGCTGCAGCTCTGCTGCAAGGTTTCGGCAGCAACAGTCATAAGTCAGCTTCCAGGCAAGCTAGAGACTCGTTCAAAGTGTCAAAATGATCCTTATAGTGAGCTTGATAGTCCCTGAGAGTATGGAAAAGGTTGGTCGATATTTGCCCTCAGGGAACGGAAATTTCACTTTTTCTGATGACCTCACTCTGCAAGTGCACTACTCCAAGAGTGATTTTTCTAGTATGTGGTTCCAGCGCAGGAATGGGCCAAATTCATCCAAAAATCGATCCCCAAAGTTTCGTGAAGGTATCTCTTTTCCCCTTCTTGCGGCAAGCGATTTACGGAGGCACGCAATTCTCGGAGACGGTTATTCCCGCCCCTTTTGCATACCGTCCATTCTCTCCCCATTCACTCCTTAAGGGGGCGCGGCGAGCCGTCTCCGAGATTTGCGCGCCTCCGTAAATCGCTTGCCGCAAGAAGGGGAGAAAAGATAACTTCACCAAACTTTGGGTCAATTCTTGGATGGATTTCGCCCATTTCTGCGCTGGAACCACATACTATAAAAATTCACAATTGGAGTAGTGCACCTGCAAAGTGAAGTCATCCGAAAAAGTGACTTTTCTGTGTCCTGAAGGCAAATATCGAGCAACCTTTTTCGTACTCTCAGGAGCTATCAGGCTCACCATAAGGATCATTTTGACACTTTGAACGAGTCTCTGGCATATCTGGAAGCTGAGTTATGACTGTTGCAGCCGAAACCTTGCCGCAGAGCTGCAGCCGCGGAAACAAGTCGCAGCAAATTGTAATTTTTTTTCTGAGTGCTCCAAGGCAAGTTCTTTCACCTCAGAAAGTTTGGCTAGAAAGAATAATTTTTAAAATTAATTATGATTTTTCAAAAAAGTGTTGTTCGATTGCGTCATCACTAGGCAATGACCAGAAATTTCCATAATCCCGCAATAACACTGTCGTATTCCCCGAAGGATTTGCTATCACGTATCAAAATTTAATGCCTGGAAAAGTGCCGATTTCGGCAGTTTCTGAATTTTATCATTTTTTATTCATGATATCATGGGCTCTCATATCTAAATTCGTATCCTACGCATACATAAACACATGCAAAAAATATAGTCAGGAAGTTCTGAGATGAAAAGTTTTTCGACCATGAAAAATTTCAACCATGATGGGGGTATCATGGTCATGTTTTGACTCGAAAATTGATTGACCTCGGATTTTCGGTTGCCTGAGGCAGGAAAGATATTCAAATGTTCTACAAAATTGGGAATCCTATATTCCCTAGATATGCTACCATCGTACCCTGGAACCACATTTTTACAAAAATCACCCTCAAAACTGTAAACATCCAAAAATGTGTAATGTGAAAAATTGAAAATTCGTGTCCTGAAGGCAAATTTCGAGATCTCGTTATGTAATTTCAGCGGTAATCCGGAATTATCATAAGGATCATTTTGAGCCTTTGAACGAGTCTCTAGCACGCCTATGAACGAAAATCCATTTTTTCAGGACCCATTTTTGAGAAATTCTGTAGCGAAAGTGCGATAGAGTAGCATCCTGAAATTTTTTTTCTGGGTACTCCACGGACAAGTCTAAAATATCAGAAAGTGTGGTAAGCAGGAAAAATTCCATGTAAGAATTTCGATTGTTTGAAAAAGTAATGCTCGACTGGAAAATCATTACTCAACAACCAGGGAGTTGTGTGATATCCCAATTGCATCTCCCTAACACACGATGGATATGCTAGGACATGACCAAGTTTCAACCAGAAATCTATCATGAGTCAAAAGTTATGAAAGAAAGAAAAAGTGCCCGGTGACTTATGGAGGATACTGTACCATGCATAAACGAATATTTGAATATCTGTCGAGAAATATCTCAGGTACTAGAGTGTTGCTTGTGCATCTCTAATAGAAACTCAAAAAATCTGTAAGAAATATTATTGCAGGTCCTTCCGAAGATCATGGTAATGGACATTGAGGAGAATGTGAAGCATTTCAAGGAATTGGCAGAGAATGCAAATCAGTAGAAGAAAATAAGAATTGGGAGACCTTGGCATGAACTTTCATTGCTCAAAACAATGCGTCCGCTAGTTTCCCTGTTCCATTTGTATGGCCTGCACTAAATCTATTTTCGCTCTTTTAATCAAATATATTTTTGTAATATATAACCCATACGATTTTAAATAATACAATATTCAAAGTTTTATATTTAACATTTTATCCAGCATATAGTTACGATGACTACTGAAGACCAAACTACTCGTTCAAGACTATGAAAGTATAATGCAAACAGTATGATGAAGCAAGCATTGAATATCGTGTTTTGGATGCGTTCAACGACGCTCGTCCTTGATCGAATCTTCTGGATGGCCTTCGAAGCTGTAACATAGGATCAGCCCACGATATTTGTGCATTACTACAGTAAATATAGTATATCAATTAAACTCACAACTGCAGCCAAAAGATCCTTTGACGATGTGGGGTTGCGGATAGGGACTTCTGGTCCTCCTAAAGACGTGCATATGGCAGCCTTACATTTCATCTGATGCTCAAGTCGGAAACATGACCAGTATGTTGTTTCGGTTTTCTACTCTCTTCATGCTGCACACTCTCTCGTTTCTCTGACCTGCAAGATAGTGTGCAGAATGGAGAGACCCAAATCCGAAATTAAATGTCCAATGTCTGGTTCCATGCGCACAACCACTCAAAGCGCATCAAAATTTTTAGAAAGAATCTCAATTGAATGTGATGTGTAAGTAGGTTGGATGATCTGTGTACTTGCTCATTCTACTCGCTTAGCTACCCCCCTTTTCACATATTCTTTGTTCTTCTTGTCCCAACCACCCCCCTCACCCCACCCCCACGACAATACCACCTGTGCGGATAAATCTATTCTATTCTATTCTATTCTAAAATCAGAGTTTGGTTTGCTTTACCCACAGATGTTGTCCCACTACAGCATACTCGCCCATATCGTACCTCGGTCAACGCAAACTCGAAGACGTCGATGTTCTCGTGAATTCTAGACGGCGTTACTGACTTGGGAATGACCGCGATGCCACGTTCGATCAAGTATCTCAGTAGAATCTGTGTAGAACATTTGACTTGTGACTTTTGGTAGATCACACCACCGAACAGTACACCACTACCGTACCTGGGCAGGCGTCTTTCCGTACTTGGCGGCCAGCAGTTTCACGGAGGGATCGTCCAACGCACTCGGAGCCTCGGGCCATACCAACTGACTGTCAATATTATCTTAATTATTGCTAGTGGTTTAGCTGTGCTCATGAACCTTTTCTCATTGATGCTTATGTATTTTCCAATTAGCTTCTCAATTCATTGTGACCTCCCGTCACACAAGGAACCAAATTAAGAAATGTGCACTGGGTCATATCGTACTGGAGCTAGGATTTCACATTTTATAGGGATTGCGAAATCTTAGCACGGGAGGTCGATTGTCAATTCTATAGAGGTTCTCCGATGATTCTGAAGCGAGTTATGAAAGTGACGTACGATCCATCTGGCATTCTGAATTCGGTCCTTCCGGGTGATCCGAGTGACCCGAAGGATGTAAGGGAGATGCCGTGACGGGCGCAACTCTCGGCCAACTCGTTCTGTGGCCAGTACAGTTGCACTTCGTTCTGTAATTTACTGGTAGGAATTATTTGGATTGGGCACATATTAGCAATTTCCCAGGAAAAATTAGTGAGACTATCACCTGTGCATTGTGGATTGGGACTTTGGCAACTTTCATCACTCGCTCGATTTGATCGACGCTGAAGTTAGAGACTCCGATGGCCCGAGCGAGTCCTTTCTCGTAGATTGTCTCTAGCCCCTGCATGTGCTTCTATCTCATGCCTATTAATGATGGCAAATCGGCATTCGACTCTCCTCAATACGCGTGCTCTCTCGTCTCTTGGACCGACGAGATAGAAATTAGGAATGAGGAGGGTCAATGCCGATTTGTAATCACTGATGTCTATCACACAAAATCACTGCACTTCAAATTAAGAAATAAAACTTGAGACGAAAGCACATTCTATCGCTATTCGATGAACGAACCCTCCATATATCTTCAATTGTCACACTCAGGTCGAACGCCTTGTTCTCGGCCTGCAATCAGAATTAATGCCCACATTATCATTGAAACGATGCACACGATTGCCACTCACATCCATTGCTGTTGGCATATGAGCGAGAAGGAGGTCGACCTTCTCTATCTGCAGTCTCTGCAGACAGTCACGAGCAGCTGCTTCCGATCGATCGGGATGAAGGTGGTGCATCCAGATCTGAACATTCATTCTTTATCATCATCATCATCACCATTTCATCCAGGAGGCTTTGTTTCATAAGCTGGTGTTCGATGTTCTCAACTGGCGCATTCTTCAACGCATTCATGTTTCGATGTTGATATCGGTTTGGTAGTTCTCAAAATTGCTTCGATACCTTCGTGGTGATGAACACATCCTCTCGTTTGATCTTTCCTTCAGTGAATGCATCGTGCAGAACCTCTCCGATGATCTGGAAAGGGTTCTTCATGCATGTCGAGTTCATACTGATGTAGATTAGTGATGTCGTTTCGGTTTTCGACTCTCTTCTTCCTGCAAACTATCTCGTCTGTCTGACCAGCCAGAGATTGTGCGAAAAAGAGAGAGCAGAGACATAAAAGACGTAAAAACCATCGATAGTCAGTCAAACCTGCTCGTTTTCATACACTTCGGCAGTGTCGATGAGTGGATAACCGGCCTCGGTCACTGCCACTTCGACGGCCCGCCGAACTGCCTCGCCCGCCGACTCGAGAATGATTTCATGTATATGGTTGTTGGATGATTGAAGACATCCCAAGTTAGGCCGGGCTCAAAAAACTCGTGGATCGCTTAGCTTGTGAGCGTTTTGTGAAGGTCGCCATTCCGCCTCAAGGTCTCCAAATGGTATTCGGAACTATTTCGAATTTTCTATGTAAGTGCTACCTGCCATGTGCCCAGTCCAATCAACGGCATCTCGACTCCATTACTCAGTTTGATCGTACGGAACGCGGGCATGCTTGCAACCTGCGTATTACATTTTTATAATGATACGATCATAATAGTGACCAAAGGATGAGACCGCGCACCTTTCACGCTTAACTATTCTCCGGTTTTGCGTACTGGAATCGGCTTTTCGCATATTTGAGTATATTTTCCTTATTAATTCTTTTGCTAAATTGCTTCTAAAGAGGTCCCACGCCCAGCGCACTAAGGACATAGAATTAATGGATTGCGTAAACAAATAATTTGTAAATTCGTCATTTCCGGAACAGTTTATTCCCCGGAACAACTTTTTGTAAATTTGTAATACTCAACTAGCAAGGGTGCAGGGCGAAGAGGAATGGCTCTCACCAGTTCGCCCACTATCTCGTCACCAAGAGCAAGGGAGAGAGAGAAATGTGAGAGGAAGGAATGCAGAGCGAGAGCGAGAGGAGTTCATTGCTTACGTTTTGTGTCCACGTATGGATTGGGGAGATAAGAGATTGTTAAAGAAATTAGTCAGAGATCGTGATATCCATAGCATATCAATTTCCGCACGCTATCTCCTGACATGGCTCGATAGTGTGTAAAATGGAGAGAGTGAGTTCATCGAGAAGATGGAGTAGTTATTGGGGAAAGAAACAGATTGGTGATTGGCACAGAAATGCAGAATTAGTGATTGTTGTTCCATATGGCAGTTCATCGGTAAAGGAAAGTATTGGAATGGACCAAGGATCATTCCAAGGTTGGTAATTCAACTTGATAAGAAAGATATTTTGCGCATGGTTGTGAAATATGACCTCCCGTCACACATGGAACAAAATTAAGAAGAGAACACTGGGTCCAACCGTAATGGCGCTAGGGTTTCACGTCTATACGGATTGTGAAATCTTACCACGGGAGTTCGATTTTCAATTCTATCGAGGCTCTCCGATTATTTTTAAGCGATTTATGAACGAAAACGCGAATATTTCATAATCATGACGAAATCAAAAAATTTGAGCACGGGAGATCAATTGCCACTTCTCCGGACCCTCTCCGATGATTTTGAAGCGAGGTATGAGCGGAAAGGTGACGATTCGAAAACATTCAATATGCACTCAATAGACGAATACGAAAAATATACTATAAGAAGATTAAAAGTATGGACAAAAGCTTGGAAAACGCAAGATATGATACGTGAGGTTAGCCGCTTAGTCTGAGAAGCGTTCCAACATGGCGTGGTTAACATAGTCGTTATCAATCGTAAACAACTCCCCTCTGGCGTAGTTGATCGTTTTCTAGTCACTTTCAAATGCTCGTTATTTTTTTCGGGATCCGAACGTACAGTATCAACAATAAGTGTTGGCTCACTTTTTCAATCTTTCATAACTTTTGACTCATGACTCATACTTGGACATGTAGTAGTACACCCATTGTGTGTTAGGAATATGCCATAAAGATATCAGGGATATCCCTGATTGTTGCCTAATTTATTAGTGACCTGTTTCGTTATTTTCCTTAATACCAGAATAAAGAAGCGTGGAAAATAGGCCCATTCTTTATGTCAGTTCAGACAGAAGGAATGCAAGGATCGAAAGTGAAAGTCTGATGATGGATAGTAACTAATGCTGTGAAAAAAGTCAACGAGTGAAGAATATTTGAACCCGGTTAATCCGTCTCCTTAGCTGATCAATTATATTATCCTGTGTCTATTGAACAATTGATCTACAGTATTGACAATAAGGATTGGCTCTCTTTTTCAATCTTTCATAACTTTTCACTCACGATTAATTTCTGGCTCATACTTGGACATGTAGTAGTACACCCATTGTGTGTTAGGAATATGCCATAAAGATATCAGGGATCTCCCTGATTGTTGCCTAGTGATGAGTCAATCAACACATGTTTTTTCTTGTCGGATTATAAGCTCGATAAGATTTTTTCTCAGCATTCCTGCTCGATGTGATAATAGAAGGCCTCAATACCTTTTCGATAAAAATATGTACTCATGGGAGGATAACGTACAGTGGCTTTAGACTGTCTCAAACTAGGGTCCCGAAAAAATGGATTTTCGTTCATAGACATGCTAGAGACTAGTTCAAAAGCTCAAAATTATCCTTATCACAATTCCTGATGATCCCCAAAGTTTGAATACGATAGCTCTTAATTCGCCCTCAGGGCACGAAATTTTCACTTTTTCACATAATTTTTTTCTCCCTATTTTGGATGATTCGATTCCCAAGGGCGATTTATGTAAAAATTAAGTTCCTGGAAGGGTTAGTTGCAAATCCATCGAAAATACGATTCCCAACTTTTTAGAGCATTTGGATAACTTTCCCGCCCGCGGCAACCGAAAATCCGAGGTACATCGATTTTCAACTCAAAAAATGACCCCCATCATGGTTGAATTTTTATCATACTTGAAAAACTTTTTCTCTCAGAACTTTCCGACTAAAATTTTTTCTGGTGTAATTTCGAATTTCGATATAATGGTTCATGGTGTCATCAATAAAAAAAGATACAAATAAAAAACTGCAGGAATCGGCTGTTTTTCGGACAAAATGTCGTGCCATTTTTTCCTCCGATCTCAGATTTCTATTATTTTAAAGGTGGTGATAGGTACAAGTATGAACTCAAATAGCTTTTTCGGGCATCTCGGAGAATCTTTGTTTGGGAAAGTTACATAACATTTTTGGAAAACCGACCACCCTTCTCCAGCGCATGATCGTGGAATGATACCATCATAAATGTTCGTCTCAATCTTCTGATTCGAACGATGGATTCGGTTTGTTTCTAGCTTCATTTCGAAGCGAGTTATGACCGCTACTGAGGCACACTTGTTACAAACAAGTGTTTTATTTTTTATATTTTTTCATTGATGACATCATGAACTCTTATATCGAAATACGTAATCAGCGGGCAAAAATACACCAGAAAAAAATTAGTTGGGAAGTTCTGAGAGAAAAAGTTTTTCGACTTCAACCATGATGGGGGTAATTTTTTGAGTTGAAAATCGATGTACCTCGGATTTTCGGTTGCCGTGGGTGGGAAAGTAATCCAAATGCTCTAAAAAGTTGGGAATCGTATTTTCCATGGATTTGCAACTAACCCTTCCAGGAACTTAATTTTTACAAAAATCGCCCTTGGGAATCGAATCATCCAAAATAGGGAGAAAAAAATAATGTAAAAAAGTGAAAATTTCGTGCCCTGAGGGCGAATTAAGAGCTATCGTATTCAAACTTAGGGGATCATCAGGAATTGTGATAAGGATCATTTTGAGCTTTTGAACGAGTCTCTAGCATGTCTATGAACGAAAATCCATTTTTTCGGGACCCTAGTTTGAGACAGTCTGTACGTTATCCTCCCATGAGTACATATTTTTATCGAAAAGGTATTGAGGCCTTCTATTATCACACCGAGCAGGAAGGCTGAGAAAAAATCTTATCAAGCTATTAATCCGACAAGATAAACCATGTGCTGATTGACTCATCACTAGGCAACAATCAGGGAGATCCCTGATATCTTTATGGCATATTCCTAACACACAATGGGTGTACTACTACATGTCCAAGTATGAGCCAGAAATTTATCGTGAGTGAAAAGTTATGAAAGATTGAAAAAGAGAGCCAATCCTTATTGTCAATACTGTAGATCAATTGTTCAATAGACACAGGATAATATAATTGATCAGCTAAGGAGACGGATTAACCGGGTTCAAATATTCTTCACTCGTTGACTTTTTTCACAGCATTAGTTACTATCCATCATCAGACTTTCACTTTCGATCCTTGCATTCCTTCTGTCTGAACTGACATAAAGAATGGGCCTATTTTCCACGCTTCTTTATTCTGGTATTAAGGAATATAACGAAACAAGTCACTAATAAATTAGTACGGAATAAATGCAAACGCATATATAAAATGAGCAACATCGGTTATTGGATCTCATGTTGTTCTCTGCTATCTTCATTTCCCACGCGAGATGGCTTGCTGGTGCGAGGTCGCTTCCTGAATATCATCGCATCGAATAGGTAATCAACAATTTCTGTTCTTCACACTACGTTTCATTCTTAATAAAGGGATATTCAAGTATAATCTCACATTCCATGCCATCTCGGTACGCCACCAATCTGATGCAGCAGTCGACGAACAGAGCATGCAGAAACGCTGGAACAAGTACTTACTGTGCATGAAACACAAGCTAAGCATACGATTGTCGAGATTTTAAATCATTATATTAGGTCGGTCAGAAAGTTTCTTTCTTTTTCTTTTTGTTAATTTCAGCTCGACAATTGTGCTTGTTTAAATCGCCAATGTGCCATAAGTTAGGGGTGTCCTGGGGCAATATCGTAGTATGTGTGAATTGAACCGGCCTCGTGTGGAAGAAGGGAAAATAAATTTTGAAGCGGAAATTGCAATAAAACATGATTTTCGGTGTGTACCGTCACGACCTCCCATTACAGAAAATAGCGAACACCAAGTTCTACCCAAGAAAACAACGATAGAACAAGAGTTACTTATTCTTTTAGCATTGAAATAACCGCCCTTCTGACCCAATACATAAAGGGACGCAGCTATATGTCTTGTTTTCAATCTTCAATTATCGATATCAAAGTTCAAGAAAATTCAGCTTTCTGGATAATGGGATCCTCTCTCAATTTGTATTGGGGACTCACTAGGTATTGTACTTTGATATGCACTTGAATTGACATTTGAAGATCTATCGACTCGACAGCTGTGTGATGGAAACTGTTTTTCGAGAGTTCCAGAACCGTCTGTTGCATCTTCACAAGCGCTTTTCTATTAAGCATGCTGCGATAATTTCCTCGCAATAACTTAATGGTAATCATCAATCATCGTACTTTATAAATGTGACACTGGTTGGGCCCTATTACTTCTTTCCACTCTGCACTGGGTTGAGATACAGATGCGATTCATGGTCAACCACTGTGAATTTAACTTTACTTTGTGTCCCTCATACTGATTGTTCAGCCCTGATATAATGTGCGCTAAAAAGAGCAACAATGCCCTCATTGATTATGTAAAGCCATATGCTGATCGATCAAACAACAAGAATAATATAGGTCAGAATCGATGAGCGTAAAAAAGAAAGAAACTTTCTGACCGACCTGATATTTTAATTATAAAGCAATCACGTTACAACTGACAATGTCCATTCTGATCGACTGCTCGTTGCAAAATATTCTTTCCAGTCCCGCGATCCGCCTTTTCGAATGAAAGGACGAAAACTGAATAGAAATGAAAAAGTGACGTAACAAAATATCCTAATTTTTGAGTTCTAGAAACGTTCACAAACAAAAATACAATGTCTAGATATCATGCATCTGAACTGAGTGAATTTCGATTACTTTGAAGCAGCTTACAGTACGTTCTTTGGAAACCATCTCCGTTGGTTCTTTTTCATCGAATCGATTGTCGAGTCTTCAACAATCTACAATGGGAATCAAAGACTGGATCATAAACTAACATTATTCGAAGCTTCAGCATGTTAAAAGTTATATCAGTTATCGTTTGGTAATTCAACTTACTTTTTTCTCTTTATTTAGTATACTTCACTGACTCTTGCAAGCTGGTCCGCGTTCTTGATGAGTTCAGCGGCTTTTTATCCAATGAAGTTTGCTATCTCAGCGACCGAAGAACGGAGATCAGCTACCATGTCCTCATACTGTGAAAAGAATGCGATGAAAAATAGAAATATGACGTAATGACTACGTAACTATGATGCTTACCTTCAGGAACAGAATCTTCTCCTCAGCCTTTTCGATTCCTGTCAACCAGGAGCTTAGATGATCGAAATAGTCACCGAATATGACCTGGAATGAGTTCAGAATTGGTTAAAATTGAAAACCGAATCCGAAGTATAAAAACCGAATCGCGGCGAATCTAAGTACGAATCAACAAAATTGTACGTTTCCATCCATGAAAAGGTCGAAGAATACATCGAAATCGCCATGTTCGAACTCATGAATCTTGAAATTTCTGTGATGGTGATATTGGGTTGAGGAATAAGTAACGCTCGTTTTTTCTCTCTGACTTTAGAACCCTCGTGCTCGCTCTTTTGTTGTTGCCGTCTGCCACCCTGTTTACACTGGAGAGAGGGCCCCTCGGGCATTCCACACATGTTTTCGATTCAGTTCTCCCTAGTCTCCCAGGCGAGAATGCTGCACAATTTCGTCCCCGACCGAATTCACATTCGGAACGTGATGCTCTTTCTCTTTCTATCTGGCTTGAAACCGCCCGCCATTCATGAACAACTGGGGCAGGTTTACCCCACACATACCCCGCATGTAACCATCGTGAGAAAGTGGGTAGTCAAATTCGAGAAACACGACTTTTCCCTCGAAGATGAAGACCGACCCGGTCGCCCCATGGAGTTGGACCTCGATCGATTGCGTTCTGAGGTTGAGGCTGACCCGTATCTCACTACGCGCGATCTTGCTGACTTCCTTGGGGTCGACCAAAAACCTGCCGTGAATGGACTTCACGCGATTGGAAAGAAGTGGAAACTCGGGAGATGGATCCCCCATGACCTGACCGACTATGACAAGGATCGCCGAGTGGACATGGCTTCGACTCTTCTCACTCTGCATCGCCGGTTTGATTGGCTGGACAATGTCATCACAGGTGATGAAAAGTGGCTGCTCTACGACAACCATGAGCGCATGAGACAGTGGGTCGGAGAGGACCAAAAGCCAGCAGATGTCCCCAAACCCGATTTGCACCCCAAAAAAGTGATGTTGTGCATCTGGTGGTCAGTGCGGGGAGTGGAGTTCTGGGAACTCCTACCCGAGGGGACGACTATCACGGCAGAGGTCTACACTCTTCAGCTACGGAAGCTGAGACTCGCTGTCGAACAAACACGCGGGAAGGACGCTCGAATCTACTTTCAGCACGAGAACGCTCCCCCCCCCCCGCATGTCGCAAGAAAGACCAAGGCTGAGCTGGCGGGCTATGGCTGGACTGTCCTCCCTCACCCTCCCTACTCACCCGACCTTGCCCCCTCCGATTACCACCTCTTCTCAGACCTCCAGCGTTTCCTCAAGGGACAGAGCTTCAAAGACCGAGCCACTATCCAGACCGTACTGACCAACTATTTCAAGAACCAGCCCCAGTCCTTCTATCACGAGGGCATCCACAAGCTGCCTGGTAGATGGCAGAAGGTCATCGATGCGCATGGAGAATATTTTTAGATTCTATCGTGCTAAAAAGGACCCACCCTTCGACCTCTTCACATTCTCCTCACTGCTTGCATACACGTTCTCGTCTTCGTCCACTTCTGCCTCGTATTCCGTCTTGCCTTGAATAATGTAATATACACAAATGCGCTTAATTTAGGACATTGTCGGGCATAATTTTAGCGTTATCTTATAAGTGTGTTTACACTCTCGAGTATTTTAATCTATATTTCTAATCTG
The DNA here is from genome assembly GCA_036245825.1 of Pristionchus entomophagus. Taxonomy (NCBI): domain Eukaryota; kingdom Metazoa; phylum Nematoda; class Chromadorea; order Rhabditida; family Neodiplogasteridae; genus Pristionchus; species Pristionchus entomophagus. The sequence goes on from BTSX01000001.1 coordinate 7,141,435, forward strand.
GCAAAGTCACAATGACGATTGAGTGACATTCAGACCACGTTATTTCGGGTATCGATAGCACGTGTGCTGATCGATCATTGAAGCGCCCGTGATAGATATGGGAGACGATCTAACCGAGTAGTTGATGGACGATGTGCTGAATCCATGTGGTCCCACTCTTGGGATAAGTGCAGATGAAGATATCATCGACACGGGGCTTCATCAATTTCGCTGAGCTAAAATTCACACGATTTTACTATCAGACTTTTCGCGTTTTGTTACTTACGAAGTACAGCAAGCTCACATACCGAACATTTTCTGCGGTGAAAACGGGCGGCCAGAGTAGACCGTCGATGATGATGTTGATTGGAAGAGTGTGAGTTGTCTAAAAAGGAGAGAAATTCCCCGAAATATAACTATTGCAAATATATTCGCTATGCTCTATAAATTCAGCATTTATTCGTGAAAGTTAGATTTTTTAAACACATTTTCTGAAGAAAACGACGAATAAAGTTATCTCAAAAAATCTACTAATGACTGACCGTTGATCCGTGTTTTTTCTCATCTCCAGTGTTCCAGTTGAAGCCATGTTATTTCCCTGATTCATCGGATTCGTCTCATGTACCGACGATAAGAATGGTGCAATCTATGATGATTTTCCGTAGCACTGTCTAAAAGCCAGGGCGTGGTCTTTCAACTTCATGATTTCATTCACTGCTTTTGCCAAAGAAATGCAAGAAAAATGTTGACACGGCCAATGCTAACATGAGTGATTGTCTGCTTGTTTTCGAGGGCGAACATTTGTGGAGATAAGAGTTGTTTTTGGTTTTGGTACTCTCTATTCTGCACACTATCTTGTCGATCAGAGAAACGAGAGAGTGTGCAGAATGAAGAGAGCCAAAAACCAAAACGGCATCACTAGTGGAGATGATACGGGGATCAATCTTGAATGATGACGGTTGTGGGAGATTATGAGAGAGTCTAGTGGAGTGGCAGAACGAAGAGATTGTGATTAGGGTGGTCGGAAAGAGGAAAATAAGTGACAATTAAAAGGGGGTTCACGTTTCTCTGACCGGAGATTTAGTATGCAGAATGGAGAGAGGCAAACCGAAATTACATCCCAACTGTGCAGTAGTCGAAGAAAAGGATGGGCAATGAATGCTCTACGGTCGTGTCACCATTATGTAAGATTAGTTGATTATTTTATCAGATATTTTAGTCTTATCTCCGCAGCAACGATACACATGTCATATAAAATGCTCATCGGCTCGTCAACATGGACGGTTGTCTCAAATATGATCTAGTAGCTATTCCAATTGTCCATTCGATCATCCAACTGAAATGGTGATACATTAAGGATGTAAATCCGGTTTTGGCTCTCTCCATTCTGCACACTATCTCTCCTGTCAAAAAACGAGAGAGTGTGCAGAATGAAGAGAGTCGGCACCGCAACTTCATTATTACGATGCAATGAATGACATCATCTAAGAATTGTTTTTTTTTAAAATCAACTCCTATGATTCAGATAGGAAGTTTTCTATTTTCGTCTTTCCCGGACCTTGTTCATTGTAACTCACAAAGTCGCTCCAGCAGCGTTGGATTCCTGTACCGCGTGTAGTAGCACTCGGTACTGTATCGCCTGTACCGCACCCAATAGGTGGGGTAGCAATCCCACATGCCTCGAAGACGAGGCCGATTCCATAGACGGTCTGAATCATTAATAAGGTTGGCAATTCAAGGAGTGACTCTCTTCATTAGCGCGCTTTCTCGCTTTTTTGACCGGTGAGAGATTATGCACATTGAGAAGAGTCACAATTGAATTGTCAACTAATAATTAATTATAATATTAGCAAAAATTCGATAGATAATAAAATAATAATAACCTATTCCTCCCCAGCCGCTGCCACTACTCGATGAATCGGTGAATGACGATCCACCGACGTCAGAACTGCCGAATGAATCGTGATGACTATGGTCAGATCCCGCATGATCCGTAATGTGGAAGTGATCTGGAAATTCGAGATGGCTAGTGATGTAGTTTCGGATTTCGCTCTCTCCATTCTGCACACTCTCTCGTTTTTCTGACCGCCGAGATAGTGTGCAGAATGAAGAGAGTCGAAAACCGGAACGACATCACTAGTGTTGTCGATTCGAACATAAGCTCGTTCTCATAAGGGATAGTTGAATATGCAGAAATAACTTTTTACGATCCGGAGACACTACTGACAATTTTTTTTAAATAATAGAGATGTGAACAACCCCAGCGAATCAATAAGTTTCGGCATTACCCCTGAGAAATTATAACAAATGGATGAATTTTTTTTAAAAAGTAAACATAAACTGCCAGATAGGTACCTCCATGATTGTCGATGTGGGCTGCGGCATCTGAATAGGTTCGTACGTAATTTTTGGAGATCAAAGATCAAAATTTTGATCTGCGATCGATTTTAAAATGTTTGTCTGCGAGCGATCGCGGCGTCTGAATAGGTGCATACGTTTCGCCAATTTAAATTAATCAATTCCAGCTATTAAGCTCGACTATACGGTGATAAAATCCACTATATAACTAGCATGTAGTGATGTCAAAACAATACCCAATACCATTCCGAAAACCCAATGCCTTGGGCCCAATACCCACAGGTATTGGGGACGAGAAAGATAATGGAATGGTATTGGTTTAACTTCCCCACTCACATGCAATAGAGAGAAGGGAGGGTAAAACGAGCAGTGCAATGTGGAGATGCATGGCTTGGCTGCTCACATCTGGTCAAGCACCTGTTGAGTCGAACCTTTTAGGGGCGCGTTGAGCACGGGAGTGACGTCACCAAATCACGGGTCAAACATGCTACACCGTACCCAAACCGCTCAAGTTTGCTCTCTCTTTTAGTGATGTAATTTCGGTTTTGGCACTCTTCATTCTGCACACTATCTCGTCGGTCAGAGAAACGAGATAGTGTGCAGAATGGAGAGAGCCGAAAACCGAAGCGACATCACTACTACCTTTCTCTTTGCGCATCAAGTTGCTGGATAAGGGGTGGATAACGATCGCGCATTCGCCGAACGAGTATATAAAGCAAGAAAGAGTGCGTGATATATGAGAAATTAACTACGGTGTACCCACGACAAACCATACGCAACGGCTAATAACACGTGGTTCGTCACCATGGCATTTAGAAATGCTCAGAAAACACACATCATCGATAATCATAATAAAACAAATAATCAAGAAGCATAATCCTACATCACTTCACCGTTTCATTTGATTAAATATTATTCAATGGATCCAGTGACCTCAAACTTTGACTTTTTATTATTTTTGATATTTTGAATATCGACAGCAATGCCTGAATTAAAATAAATAGTGATTTATATTTAGATCATTTTAAAAATCAAGTAAAATTTTATTTAATTTTAAATATTACTATTGATTGTAATTCAGGCACTGTTGTGGGCCTATATTCTGGCAGTGCTGATTTCGATTGGCTTTGGCATGGGACGGGCTATCTCATACTCATACAACTTTCTTTCTTGTTTTTCCAAACTATGTTTAGTTGGATGTTTGTCTTTATCTTCAGCCCTGCTCACACCACCGCTAGCGAATAGACAAACACCAGGGGGATCTCTTTTCTATTCGATTAATTTCAGCTTTATCAATTAATTCGCTTGATGAAATCTAAGCACGCGTTGTGGTGGTTCTTGTAGCTTCTAGTGATTTGGAAGTTGATTGTCGAACGAATCGTAGTTGAACAATCGCTAACTTCTGGCATATTTTGCACGTAGAAACCGAATTTGCTAACTGCTAACGCTGCTTTTCATGATCTCAAGCTCATGAAACTTCCAAAAAATGAAGCACAATTCCGAAAACGAATCGGATTTGTCTTCGACACACCTGCACACTCGGACACGCCCATATGAATACGGTGAGAATGAGCGTCATGAAATCCATGCTGATTTGGTAAATAGCAGAAATGATAAACAAGCCGAGTGGCACGGAGAGAATCGCAAGTGGGAGGAAACCCTGAAAATTCCAGTTGAGCGAAAAAAAGCAGATCGTTCGAAATAGATGATGTATTACCTGTAGCACCTGCATGAGATACAGTGCTCGCTGAGTTTTTCTCGTTCTCGGACTCTCTCGTTCTCGGACTCGCGCCAAATCGCATCAAATGTCGACGAATCTGATCCAATTATCCACGAAATGTTGAAAATGAGCTCACCAATATCACCAGAGTAACGAATAATCCGTACGACAATGAGTACGGAATCAGAATTATTCCGATTAGAATGGGTAGCAGATTGCGACCGTTCTGTGCGAGATATTTGTGTTTCGGGATTGAAGTTTTTAGTTACGTTTGATGCGACATTCTTGATAGAACCACCATATACTACCAATTCGAAAGAATGCTCAAGGTGGTACAATGATCTTGTGGCATCGACTAATTCTGCATGGAACGTTGATGTTGGTACGATATCAACTGATAAAATCTGTGAATATTTTTCTCTCCTAATTATTTTCCTCGAGAAATCGTTCATCGCAATTGCAACAACACAAATGATTGGGAAAAAAATGCTAGTAATAGGCGTTTTGTATTGCTCCAATTAGCACTGAAACGAGTTAGTAGCAGTACTTAGAAAAAGTCCAAACGAACCGCGAAAGAGCGGTTAGTTGAAGTATTCCAATTGCGGGAATAAGCGTCCATATCAAGGTTGAAAGCACCACAGTAATCTACATATGTGAGTTTTGTTTTCCAATAATACGACAATGAAATAGGCCCGACATATTCTGAATGCTTTCACAGAGGCCTATCATCAGTTTCTTTCCGTTAAAACATTACTTACTATGCATACTCAAAAGTTCAAGTGAACACCGTTTCTTCGCATTACGCATTTTTTTTCTCACCACGAGAATGGCATCGCATAACGTCCTCGGCAATAAAACAGATATCGGATTGAAGAAGGGCATGATGAAATTTCCATCTCGGAAGATCTGACACTGGAAAATAAGAAGGCATAAGAGAGAAGCCACGATACGATTGTCAGGGGAAATTAAGTTTTGGTGATACGCTTCCTAAGGTCGACTTTCGAACTTTTCACGAGGAACATAATTTCACGAAAATACATATTTCCTTGTACGTATCATGTCCGAAAAAGCTCGCAATTCTCAGAAAGGCTCTCATAAATCGACACGACTGCAATCCTTACCGGGTTGAATACTATGAGAACGATGCACAACAGGCCTCCTTGAATCGCAGATATATAAATTGAAACCTCAAAATATATATTAAAAGTCAATTTTCTCGGTAGAAAGCCTCTTACTCGATACAAATTCTCTGCTCGCGCAGTTTTCCATAGCGAATGCAGCAGAAATATATTCAAAATTAGTCCTGATTATCGGATTCTTTATTTCTAGTATAATTAACAGAAAGCTTACCTGAAATGCAGCAAATCCCGATCGCAAAGTAATAAACGACACTGGCCATGTCTTCGCGTGTCGTGTATCCAATAGCTACTCTTTCTTCTCTCTGCTTCCTCTTCCCTAGATTAATCACCAATAGATTAGTGTTATTTGCGTGGTCAGATGCTTCGCTGTGCCTCTAATGTATTCGACCAACGAGTTCAAATCTGAAATGGCATTCAAACATGCACGGCTGGTCAACAGAACAACATCCTTTCAATCGAGTGAAATAAAAGGATGGTGCTAGATGGCGATTCAGTTTGCTCTAATATTATTTTTTTTGTAACGCCTAGTCAAATTCTTCTTCTTTTACGTTGGGTGAGTGAATTGTCAAGAAAGACTGATAACGATGCTCTGATATTTATCATGGTTCTCAATAGAACACTGATGGATGCAGTTCACTATGAGAATTATCATGGCTGCTATTATTGGGTTGAGTCATAAGTCTTGCCCGATTTGGAAATAGTTCTTGTCTCTCCCGTTCTTCCTATTTGTTCAATCAATTTCATCTTCTCGTATCATATGGGAGTTTGAATACCCTCTTTATGGTACACTTTCTCAGACATAGCTGATATGAACGAATAAAGTGAAAACTTTGTTTTTCCTAGGTTCATTTTCGGAGACTCATTCCGCACTTACGAACAGATAGAGCACCGTTCTCACTTCAATATCAAAGTGACCAACTATCAAGCTTCTCAATAAAATATGTACGGTTTTACAGAGAAATTTCCCCGTGAAATACAAATGCATCGAAAAAAAATTTTTTTTTTTTTCGAAAAATTTCGCTCTCATTCAAACATAAATTTATCTCCTGCAGAGTAAGCGGGATATTGACTACTAATGACTGTTTTGGCCAATTGTACCCTACAACTACGCTATGAAGATAGATCGAGATGATTTGATCTGCGCGAGTTATAAGTGCTCAGACATGAGGTATCAAAATCGGACAGAACTTATGACGCAACCTAATATAATTTCAATGACAACTTTTCATATTGCGAATCTCTTGTAAAGCGCACGATTATTCCAACTTCACCATGCATTTATCAACCGTGATTTAGGCTATTTGTCTTGCTCTTCACATTTAATTCATCACAGTGACAAGGAAATCGGTATATTCCAAGAACAATGTTATGTATTCTTGGCTGTTTAGCAGCATTCGGATGCGTGTGTTGAGAGAAGGCAGTTCTGGAATGGAGAGGGGAGGAATTAGAATACATTCTCTCACCCCCCTTGACAGACCCGTCCCCAACCGCGGAAAACCACCCCTGCAAGCGTGCTTCAGAGCTCCCGAAACATATCATAATCAGAACTGGTTCATGTTCCGAATTGGACTGCGAAACTCATCCCTCAATTACCACCTCTCCCCACACCCATGTCCACCCATCCCTTCTTATTCCATTCTCAATTGTCCTTCAAACCTTCAACGTGGCTCCACCATCGACGACCAGTCTCTGACCAACCACGAATTCAGACGAGGAATTGTCAGCCAAGAATAGAATGCACTGGAAAAGCGAGTTATCTTGGAGAGGAAGGGGGAAGGGTCATTGCCTTGACGACGTCCATGGTAGTGCCCATCCTTCCCACGGGTACTCGGCACTTGTCCGACCCCCATTTAGCAAGCACCTGAGATTGGGAATTTTTGATAAGATATCTCAAACAAATCGATCGAATCCTTAGCAATCAATCTTTTTGGGAAATTGCTCACTTTTTTGTACTCAATGTTCTCCTTGCTGACGAGATTGGTGGAGATAACACCCGGACTGCAAAATGATAACATAGAAAGTCGAGGGGGGAGTACTGACTTGACTGAGTTGACGCGCACTCCCTTCTTGATCATCTGACCTGTAATGGTTTCATTTCGGTTTTCGACTCTCCTCATTTTGTAGTCTCTCCCGTTGCTCTAACCGGCGAGATATCGTACTTTGTAAACAAAACCGAACAAGTGAAAAATTTTCTTCAATTTGATCTTTTTGCCTTTCAATGGGCACAAACTTAAAAATTACAATTTTTGTCTCATATTTTTGTCCACCCCGATTTGCGGGAATCGATCGGCCGTGTCATGGTGAAATATTCCTCTAAAATGGGTAAAAACGAGAGCAAAAAACATGAAAATTGAAAATAAACTAGGGATCACGGTAGAAATTATCTACTTACCTCATACTACCGTAATCACTGACTTAGAGCTCTTGTTTTTCTCGATTTTAGAGAAATATTTCACTGTGACATGCCCGATCGATTCCCGCAAATCAGGGTGGACAAAAAATATGAAACAAAAATTGGAATTTTTAAGTTTGTGCCCATTGAAAGTCAAAAAGTGACAAATTGAACAAAATTGTTCACTTGTTCGGTTTTGTTTACTAAGTACGATAGTGTGCGAAATAGAGAGAGACAAAACCAAATTTACACCCCTACTGACCTGCCATCTGAACTGTCAATTGATCAAGGGCCGCCTTACTCACTGAGTAGTATGCATTGCGTTGGAGAGCCTGGAAATAAAAAAAGTATCGGATAATGTCACATTTCATTCAACCGTATAATAGACGGTGACCTAGTAGTGTAGGTAGCTCGAATATATCTTGCTCTAACCACCATGACCTTTGCATGTGACGGATAATAGTGATGGCGATTCGGTTTTCGACTCTCTTCATTCTGCACACTCTATCGTTTCACTGGCAGGCGAGATAGTGTGCAGAATTCAGAATGCAGAGACGAAAAGCATAAATAACATGGCTAACGGATGAGTAACCTCCTTGAGAAACATCTGAGATGCGACGGAAGAAACATTGACGATGCAGCCTTTGGTCTTCTCAAGATGGGGGGGCCAGTTTGCTCAACATTAGCACGCTGCAAGTATCCCATTATTATTTGTTTTATACTCGGGAATGAATGCAGATTCTATCTACCAAAAGAATCTCAATATCTCTAACGATTCATATGACCTGGTGATGTAGTTTCGATGTTCTACTCTCTTCATTCTGTAAACTCTTTCGTTTCTCATACCGGCGAGATAGTGTGCAGAATGGAGAGAACCAAAACCGAAATTGCATCACTAATATGAACATACGCTCTCGTGTTGACTCTCATCATCTTATCGAATACTTCCATGTCCATTTCGAATGCTTCTTCCTTCGGAGTCACACACATTCCGGCACAGTTCACCTCAATGGATAGTAGTCAATCAAGTTCCCCCGAGTTTCCCTCTCCCAGAGGAAGACAGATGTAACCAGTAGATTATAAATTTTTATTTTAATTGCCCCCCCCCGCCCCAATCATCCATCCTTATCATAATTGAGAGGAGAGTCAAGTATTGCTTTTCATAATCACAATATTTTATTACCGTATTTCGTTGAGTAAATAAAGTATGCGTAGATACCACAATCTGATGAGACTAACCAGCACATCCAACTTGCCGAACTTCTTGACAGTTTCAGTCACAAGTTTCTCGCATGTCTCATCCTTGTCCAGATCTCCAATCATCTGAAATGTCATCATGACTATGCACAGTATGGATTTTCGGATTTGGCTCTCTCTGATCTGCACACTATGTCACCGATCAGAGAAGCGAGATAATGTCGGAATTGAGAGAGTCAAAACCGAAATTACATCCCTAATGCAAAGGAGTGATCTCATTCCCACTTCCATCACTGTCTCGTCTGTCCCTCCCATCTCCAAACACATCTTCTTCGTTTCCTGCAATGCAATCAATTTCGAGGATGAAGACGAGGCGAAGAATAAGAATCATTTGAAATCAACGGTATGAGTGACCACGTCTTTCTTTAAAAAAAGGAGAGTTTCCCGACATACTATGGTTGGCTATTTGGCCTGTCGTATCGAGCCCGCAACCTACTCTTCAGCTATTGCAAAATTAGAGGGGAAGGGAATGGGATCACTGCGACAGACCGTACAGCCAACCGCACCGCCCTGTTCCCCTTATTCTACAGCACTTTTAGCGTGTCTGCATTACTTCCAGTTATCGTGACCATCGCTCCTCGCGCGCTCATCATCGCTGCAGTTGTTAGACCAATTCCATTCGATGATCCTGAATCGATTGATCATTCGAGGACACAGAATATAATAGTGTTGCCAGAGCGGAACACGGTTCTCTTCAATAGTGCTTCGTTTCTCTGAAAGGCGATAGAGCGTGCGAATTAAAGATAATCAGTTTTGATTTGGCATCACTATAATCTATCAATTGGTATCTTTAACTGACCAGTGACTAGGACTGCTTTTCCCTTGAAGTTCATACTGTCGCACATCTCGTTTCCGTTCTTGTTCATCGCTCTGAAAAACTTTTTTCAAAAGCCAGATAACAAGAAAAAATAAAAGCAATTCGGAAATACTTCTCTTCTTCATGCGTTTTATACTATCGTATTATCATGATCTTTCACCTTCAGCACTTGAAAAACAACTCAGCGAATGTTAAGACTACACCAATCATCAATCATTGAATGGGATGGTAAACGTCACGTATCCAATTGTCTGGCGACAATTTGATGGGAGGAGCTGTGAGAACGAGGCAGTCCACACAACCGTAGAGAGTTATCAACCATTTCAAAATATAATCAGCGAAAGATCACCTTCTCTTTCATTCGAAACCTTTATTACTCAATTAGAGAAATATTACACCGCATTATCACAGAAGTGTCACGATCGATGAGAACGGTAAGGCAAGTTTTCTGTATGTGTCTTGTGTCTTTTATGTGCTGTATTCGTCCTCCCCATTGGTGTTACAGCAGAAATCGCGACAAAAAGATAGACACGGAGGAATGTGGAACAAGAAAAGTCATCGAAAATCATCCGAGAAAAATCAACAGCGAACGCTCCCATATTTCTCTGTCACACAAAACACTATGAGATCACAATGGAAAATATTTAAGATTTGTATGATCGGTGACAAGTCAAAGTAACTCACTCTCGTCTCCGAGGTTGATAACCTCGTGGACACTGTATAGAATCTGATAGATGTGACCACAGCTTTTCGTTCCTTCCCACCTCCTATCTAAAGGGTCCTCAAACGATGATACGGGTTTTTGAAATGTTGCATTCCTCTTGTTCACTGAATCCGTACGATTTTTCTAATGTATTTATTTCCCGTCGATGAGAGAAACACTGCAACTTCTGTTCCGAGAACATCACATGGTTGATCAAATATTCACATTAAACGAATACAATATGGTTATCAGTTGTGTGGGCTGAGATTTTGAATCTGAAACAGCCGACTTATGAAGGGTATCGATCTAATTTGAACGCGACAAGCGGTGTGGTAGTCAGCACTGGTGAACTAAACAAGGAAATAGTTGAGTGAGAGAGTGGTGCAAACCGGTAGACCATTCAGCTCGATCCCAATGATCAAAGGGTGCCCTGATAAAGAACGTAAGTATACCCTTCAAAATGTCCTCAATTTCATTGAAACTATAGTTCTGCACTTCAACGACAATAAAATGCTGTAAGTGCTATACTGTAATTGTAAGTGAGTGCTAAGTGTAATAATATAAGAGTGACTATCTGACCCAGTGAACAAATGCTTGGCACTAGCGAAAAATCGAATTCGCTCTAAATGTGTGGGATGATAGTACTCGATGAGTGTAGATCAGGCGCCACGGATTTAGTGTTCTAGATCGATCTCCGCTAAATGGCGGAAGTTTCAAAAATGAAACGTAACCCAACCGACTTTACTTTTTCTTAATCGTTTCAAACGAGTGATATCTTAAAAATTACACAATATTCATGCCAACACACATTCCCAGTTTCATGCCGATCGGATTGAAACTCGTCGAGAATTATCGATTTTTTGATTTTTTTTTGGCAAATTTTGTTCCACAGATTTTTAAAAGTAATACCCAAGAACCTTTTTTATTGTTTTTTTTGTTGGACAAACTAGTGGGTAACCATTGTGAGAAAATAAACAAATTCGAAGGGGGAGCTTGGGAGAAATCAATTTTTAACGGTGCAATTTTTAACCTTAAAAATTCTGCTGAAATTCTATGGAATATTTAATTTGTACTATTTCCAACTGGATATTTAAAAATAAAAAGTTAAAAAGTCGAAAAAAAAATATGTCCATATGAGTTTCTGGTGCATTTTTAAATCCGACATTCAATACTAGAGGTCACCAGACGATGAAATAAAACAGTTATGCTTTAAAGATTCTGAAAAACTGTGAAAATCAGAGCAGATTGGTCACGGTTAGGTGAACATATCGATACGGCCACCGTGAAAATATGTCCCGAAAAGACATTCATTAATTTCTACGATAAAAAATACACAATCTATATCAAAATAGGGACCTGGAAATGATATCTTCAAGGGTAGCTATATCGATGTTTTCCAAAATTGTCATAAAAAGTCACTTTTTAAGCTATAACTCGTGTCGGAATAGCTCAAATCAAGTTTCCTTTTACCATTTAACATAATTTGTGATGCTCTTTCAAATGATATGTCACATGATGCTGAAATCTCAAATTTGAAATTATCGATTTTTGGAGATCAAAGATCAAAATTTTTATGAAAAAAGTTTTTTCGACCCAAAAGGGTCACACACCCAAAATATGGACACCGTACGACCATTTTCGCAAACTGTGCCGCTTTAGCCTCGTTTTCCCTCGGTAGTACAGAGAACGCGTTTTAAAAAGTGCGAAATTTTCACAATTAATATTTTTAAAAAACTGCACCTAAAGTACATTCCGCGAAAAAATTGCAAGGCAAAATTTGACCGAAAAAAAAAACGAAAAAAACGCGAAAAAATTGCAGTGCAATTTTTTCGCAGGACAAATTTATGCAAGAATTTTGATTGTTTGAAAAAGTAATGCTTGATTGCGTCTTCACTACGCAACAACCAGGGAGTTCTGTGACATCCCTATGGCATATACCTAACACTCGGTGGGTGTGCTATGTCATGACCAAATATGAGCAAGAAATTTCATACGAGTCAAAAGTTATGAAAGAATGAAAAGTGAGTCATGACTTATGCACCATACTGTACATACATTATATACATAAAATTATATGGCATCGTGTATTTCGGTCAATTCCTCTTTCACACTCGGCAAATCTTTGAATTTTTGGCTGTGATAATATTTTATTGTTCTAGTGAACTATTTTAATCTTTTAGACCATTCACTAAGAATCCGTCATTTCTCGAAAAATGCGTTTTTGTTTTCGAAATAATGAATAGCAAAACTCAAGACACAATATTATCCAGCTTTCACATGACAAAGTTGAAAAGAAGGATCTGTCTGCTTTCGAATTATCCTTTTGGATCATGCAAAAGTTGTACTTTCCGTTATTCAAAGTTGTTCTTTCAACTCTGTTATGTGAAAGTTCGATTCTATTGACTCCTAATTTTTTTTCTAAGCAAAAATAGGATTCTGAGTGCATCCTTAGATTTTGTGCCTGATCTAAAGCGATTTTTTTAAATCGTAAAATATTATTTCAGCGAAAATGCTGGAAGATTGGTTGCACTTCCGCATGACAAGTGCAGTATTCAGGAAGGGCGACAATTCCGCAACGACATTTCCGCAACTAGACATTTTCGACAATTCCGCAAAAGACATTTCCGTAACAAAAAATTTTCCGCAAACGACATTTCCGCAAATAAATTTTTACAAACGACATTTAACTCTTCGAAAACTACATTTCCGCAACTCCAAACTACAATTATCGTAATCTTCCCATTTTTTCCCAGCGAAGAGCTCATTATTTTTTTGCTAACGCCATTACATATAGTTCATAATTTTATGCAAAATGGACGTAATAGTCCGGCTTACGGTAGGTAGATCACTTTCGACAGAACCCGTCCAAAGTGTTCAAGTGCAATTTTCTTTCAAAAATGAACTAATGAGATATAATGCGAATTTTTTAAACCCATTAGAATGATCCACCAATATGGGAAGAACGGTAACCATCCAAAGGTACGGTAGGTAGAACACCATTTTCCAAAACACTCGTTCAAAGTGGTCTATATCGCAATTTTTGTTAGAAATGGACTTATTATAGATAATGCGATTATGTATCACGAGAAAGGATATGAAAAAGTAAAGAAAGCTAAAAAATAATGAGGTCTTGGAAAAGTAGTTTGGAGTTGCGGAAATGTCGTTTTCGAAGAGCTGCGGAAATGTCGTTTGCGGAAATATCGTTTGCGGAAAAAAATTTATTTGTGGAAATGTCGTTTGCGGAATTGTCACCCCTCCAGTATTCAGTAGAGATGCCGTTTTTTGACTCTCTTCATTATGCACACGATCTCGTTGACCGGTGAAATAAATTGCAGAATAGATACAGTACTGGCTAATCGCATTGGGTAACGGCAGCCGCTGCGGCCTGCCGCGGACCGCGGTTTCCGCAGATTGATTTAGCGCAAAGCTGAGACATTTTCAGGCATCAGGGTGTTGTTTTTCGTAATCTCCAGAACATTTCCGATCGAAATCACTATAAGATGATATTTTGTTCTTCGGTTTACCAGAATATAAATTATTTATTGTTCGGTCAATTATTGTTCGCTGGGTCAGACTTTTTCAGTGAAAAATTTCAAATCCCGTAAAACGACAAATAAAATATCATCTTATAGTGATTTAGATCGGAAATAGACTGGAGATTACGAAAATCAACACCATGATGCGTGAAAATGTCTCCACTTTGCGCTAAATCAATCCGCGGAAACCGCGGTCCGCAGCAGGCCGCAGCGGCTGCCGATACCCAATGCGATTAGCCAGTACTGTAGAGCCAACACCGAAATTATATCCAAAGTTTACAGTACCGCGCGGACCTATTCTAATCAGATTTAAATAGTTTCAGGTGAGACGTAACTCATGTGCTGATGATCAAAAACCAGAACCAGCGTTAGAAAGCCACTTGCCTGGGCTGGGCATCGCAAACCGACTTGCTACACTGAGTGCAATTGTATATTCCATAGGCCAAGAATCGTCGTGGATAGAAGAAGTGTGCAGCAGAAGTGTGCGGCGTGCCGTAAAGCAATAACAAAAATGTTGAATTACTTCATTCATGAAAATGTTCAATACGAAAAAAAGTCGTTTTTCACACGATCACTTTCACAGATTGAATTGATGACAATCGAATTTTCGAAATGGGACGAACGGTTAAAGACATTTGAGGTTGAATGATTTTTCCTACTTTCTTGAATCGTAGTCTGTGATTCTCAAGGTGGGGATACCCCTTCCATCTCTTATCAGACCCCTCAGACAGACCCTCTGTCCTGGTAGTTTATGAATAAGCCCATCGTGACCGAAGATTATAGTGATATTTTCATCACTCATAACCCTCTTTATCACTTCCGATCACGCCACTCTCTTATATTTCAATGCTCTCTTGCTCAATCCGCAACTAAATATGAGAATATTCACGTTTCGGATTCGTATCACTTGGGGTGTGCAGATATTGCAAACAAATGTGACGAATGATAGACAATTTGAAAGGTGATAGCAGTCCAGGTTCCAAAATGATCAACCATGCGCATCGGATTTGGCGTATCTTCACGAAGACTCTGTTTTCACGTTTCTATCTCCAACCAGACCTCCCTCCCATCAAGGGCTGGGATTTTATGTTTTCCGGTCATTTTTCCGACCAGAAAATTTTCTGACAGAAAAAGAAAAAAATTAAAACAGAAAAAAATTAGTTTTCAAGGACAAAGCGTCGCAAATTCTTTTTCTGTTGCCAATAACTCTTTCTATTCTGAGAACAGTTATTTATTGATGGAAAAAACACCATTACAGTTGTATTTAGTTTTATACATCGATTAATAGACAATATCTGCACTCATAGTGGGTCGAAATTTTGACCCAGTCATATTTTTTTTCTTCTAGTGTATTTTTTCTTTGTTTGATTTTTTAAAAATATAATAGTGCGAGAAATCATAAATCGTATTTGAAAAAAAAATAAAGATTTCCATTTTTTTAGGCAGATGCGAAACAAAATGGCACATACTACCTACTTATCATCTATAATAAAGAAATTTTTAAATTTAAATTATTGATCGGATTATGCTCTAATAATACGGTAAAACGAAAACAAGTCTAGCTTAGTGTAAAATTCGTGCAAAGTGTATTATAGATACAAAACTTCTGTTTTTACTGTTTTTCTGCTTTTCAAAACAGAAAATTTTCTGTTTTCTGTATCAGAAAAAAAAATTGTCTGTCCCAGCCTTCTCAGACCCTGAAATACCACTCTTGCATAGATAATAAAGCCGACCAAATAAGATGTGACACGAATAATTAGTAGCACACACTGAAACAAAGGGCTACAACAATGCACTCTTCCAATCAAAATCATTTTATCCGAAGTTTTTCAGACAATTTTCGCTTTAGACTTGCGAATTCTTATTCACACTCAAGCAAAATTCAACCTGCAAGGTAAAAAGCGGGAAAAATCGCCAAACTTGACTCGAAAAACTTCTTGAAATGATTATCTGGTACTTTGCGACGTTCATGCTATTAACTGTTCATAAAATATATCTTATTTTGCATATTCAATGGCGTCAATATTATATTTTAATTTCATAAAACTCAGTAAAATTTTGTTAGAGTTTACTATTTTTTCCTGCCTCTTTGAATCTCAGACTGTGATTCTCAAGGTCGGGATACCCCTTCCCTCTCTTATCAGACCCCTCAGACAAACCCTCTGTCCTCGGTTCATTGTAGTTTATGAATAATCCCACCGTGACCAAAGATTATAGTGATATTTTCATCACTCACAAACCTCGTTATCACTTCCGATCGCGCCACTCTCTTCTATTTCAATGCTCTCTCGCTCAATCCGAAACAGAATATGGCCATATTCACGTTTCGATGGCGTATCGCATTAGTGTCGGCATACTTTACGAAAATAAGTGACGAATGAGATTCAGTTTGAAATGCAAAAACAGCCCAAAGATTTATCGATCATGCTTATCAAATTTTGAGATAAATTGATATTTCTACATTTAGACTTTCCTATCTCCAACCAGACCTCCCTACCAGCTTTCATTATCCTTATCTAGTAGGGGTACCCCTCTTATCAAACCCTAAAATACCACACTTGCATAGATAATAAAGCAGAATAAACAAGGTATGACACGAATATGCAGTATCACAAAGTGAAACTATTAGTGTGTCCCATAAGCCTTTGCAGTACTTTTTCAAAAATTATTTTATCTGTGCATTCAATACGAATCGAATGCCGCTAAGCGATACTTGCTAAAGCGACCACTGTTCTTCCAATTTAACACTTGAGCCATTGAAATAGTCACACTTTCGAAAAACGGAGCCACTCAGACCCATCCTCTCTAAATCCAACCATTCACATTTTCTCTTTAGCGTAGAGGTAAAAATCCAGTAATCATCTCTAATAAGTTAATAGTTAACATTCAGTATTTCCCGCGTTATTCCGACGATCCTTATTATTGCACAGTCTTGAGTGGCAAGAGTCTTTTAAACAAGGTATACAAATATAAAAATGCAAAAAAGTGAAAAACAAAAACTTTATTCGAACCACTGCTTGAAATGATTTCATGGTACTTTTGCTTTTATAACCTGTGTATGAAAATATCTTCATTTTGCATATTCAGCTGCTCCTATTAGTTTAATTTTTTTTTTAATTTTTTTCACTGCTCCGCCGCGCATTCATTGCTCGAAATCGAGAGTGAGGAAAACATGACCGGGTGACGTATCGGCAAAGAGTTTGAATCGGATTCATGAGGTCGTCGGTTCAATACCCTCGAAAAGTTTCGTCTTTTGCTCAAACAATTGAAACATCGCGGATGGAGAAAAACGCGAAAAAATTACACTGCAAAATTTTCACGTAAAAAACCTGAAAAAATTGCACTGCAATTTTTTCGCGTTTTTTTCGTTTTTTTTTTCGGTCAAATTTTGCCTTGCAATTTTTTCGCGGAAAGTACTTTAGGTGCAGTTTTTTCTCAATATTAATTGCGAAAATTTCGCACTTTTTAAATATCCAGTTGGAAATAGTACCAATTTAATATTCCATAGAATTTCAGCAGAATTTTTAAGGTGTGTATTTTTTTCCCAATTTAGTAGCAGTTTCAAATAAAAGTCCCAGACAAGCAAAGTTTTGATGTCCGCGCAACTGACGCAGAATTTTTAGTTTACAGCCTGCTATATGATTCTCAAGGTGGGGATACCCCTTCCCTCTCTTATCAGACCCCTCAGACAGACCCTCTGTCCTCGTTTCAATGTAGCTTATGAATAAGCCCATCGTGACCGAAGATTATAGTGATATTTTCATCACTCACAAACCTCGTTATCACTTCCGATCACGCCACTCTCTTCGATATCAATGCTCTCTCGCTCAATCCGCTAGAAAATATAGGAATAGTCACGTTACGAATGCGAATCACTTGAGGTGTGCTGACATTGCAAAGAAAAATGACGAATGAGAGACAATTTGAAAGGTGAAAGCAGTCCAGGGTTCAAAATGATCAATCATGCGTATGGGATTTGGCGTAACCGCACGAAAATTCTGTTTTCACGTTTTTATCTCCAAACAGACCTCCTCCCTGCTTTCCTAATCCTTATCTAGTAGGAGTACCCCTCTTATAAGATCCAGAAATACCACTCTTTCATTGATAATAAAGCAGACTAAAGAAGGTGTGGCACGAATATTTAGTAGAAATTTTTTTTTTAAATGGCTATTAACAAGCACTTTTTCAGTCATACGGAGGGGATGGCCTAGTGGTGTAAAGCACCGCTGGCTATCCGTTGGTCATGAGCTCTATTCCCCGCCCCAGACCAACAAAGTCTTCTATCCCTCCGGGTCGGTAAATTTGTATCAGTGACCAGGAGGCGCGAGGTAACGTGCCTTAAAAGCAATTTGGACTGCAGGGTTACTTAGTCCAACCGAGCAGTCGGCATTACTGTTTGCACCACCTAGCAAGTCGTCGCGAGACGACTGTAAAATCACTTGACGTGGCCGCACATATTCCCTTTTTTACCTTTAACTTCCTATCTTAAATTATTCTTTCCGAAGTTTTCAAGTCAATTTTGTCTTGAGACTCGTGAATTCTGATTCACACTCAGGCATAATTCAACATGTCAGGTAAAAAGCAGGAAAACTCAAACTTTACTCGAACAAATGCTTGACTTGATTTTATGGTACATTGCTACGTTACATTTATTATCTATATATGAAAAATCTTTATGGAGTGGCTCCAAAAACATAGTAAAAAATCACGACTCTCACCTTATTCCCGACCGAATCACGCAGGTTCTTGTCAGTGTATCACTTTTTTCAATTTCTAGATTTCAACGGTTTTATTCTCTACTGAGTACCCCTAGGACACCTGAAAAAGGATTAGTGTCTAGGATCATTCCTGACCGTGCGGCAGCACCTGTTAGGTGCAGCCTGCCAACTTAAACCCAACTTATCTGCTCTTCAAAGTGGTCCCTGAAAAAATTTTTGTTCGTGATCTAGGGCTATTTTTCGATGCTCTATCCGGCTATCCAATGCGGTTATCCATTTTTTTTCCAGATTACTGCTAGAAAACATTGAGACCTATCGTGAAAACCGCTCGAAAAACCACTGATTTGCCTGAATAGGCGATGACGATTCGAATGATAGGTCTACGCTCGCACATCTATTTGGGCCACTTAGTTTCTATAGCAGAAAACTCTCTCTCCAAGTTTTAAACTTCATTTTCGCGTTATGTTTCACTGTTGAGACGCCGAATCACGCCGAATGACTCGGCGTGAGAGTTGAAAATGAAGTTCAAAACTTGGAGATAGGGTTTTCTGCTATACAAACTAAGTTACCCAAATCGATGTGCGAGCGCAGACCTATGATTCGAATCGTCATCGCATGCGCTAGTCACCTTTTCAAGCAAATCGTTTTTTTCGAGCGGTTTTCAAGATAGGTATCATTGTTTTCTAGCAGTAATCTGAATATAGTTATGGACAACCGGATTGGATAGTATCGAAAAAATAGCCCTAGCTCACGAACAAAAGTTTTTTTCAGGGACCATCTTGAAGGGTAGATATGTTAGGTTGAAGTTGGCAGGCTGCACCTAACAGGTGCTGCCGCACGGTCAGGAATGATCCTAAACACTAATCCTTTGACCGGGGTCCTAGGGGTACTCAGTAGAGAACAAAACCGTTGAAAACTAGAAATTGAAATTTTACCTGCTGACAGATTCAAGTCGAGAATAAGGTGAGGAGCGTGATATGTTAAATTGCTCATTCTTTTCCTGCTCCATTGAATCTTAGACTGTGAATCTCAAGGTCGGGAAACCCCTTCCCTCTCTTATCAGACCCCTCAGACAGACCCTCTGTCCTCGAGTCATTGTAGCTTATGAATAAGCCCATCGTGACTGAAGAATATAGTGGTATCTATCATCACTCATAAGCCTCGTTATCACTTTCGATCATCGCGCCACTATCTTCTATTTCAATGCTCTCTCGCTCAATCCGAAACAGAATTTGGCTGTATTCACGTTTTGGATGCGTATCACTTAGGGTGTGCAGACATTGTAAACAAAGGTGACGAATGAAAGACAATTTGAAAGGTGAAAGCAGTCCGGGGTCCAAATTGATCAACCATGCGTATTGGATTTGGCGTAACCGCACGAAAACTGCTTTTATTTTTATTATTCAAAAAAATTTCTTATAAAATGTTCTTCATTCTTTTAGTCAGTACGATCAATAGAAATCTATGTGTTTTTTTTTCAAGAAATGCGTTTGATTTTATAGAGGAAATTGTATATCACTGTCAGTGCAAGAGGTTCATCAAAATCGATGTCCACAGAAACGACTCACGTTAAATCTCGTGCAACGAAACAAGAAGAAAAATCGTTCATGGCTGCCTTTTGTTCTTTACTCGAAAAAATCTGCGATAACGGTATATCACGCATTTCATGTAATAGTTCAGTGAATTCGGCAGTTGTTGGACCCACTTATGAGATGACCACAGTTTCTTCTCGGTTTTCGATAGCCCATGGGTCTCAATTCACTCCGAGATAGAGGGATGGTAGATCAACAATCTATTCAGGAGAATCTATTGCCTTCGAGACACGGTATTTCGGCATTATGTCGGTGCAGAGATTAGTTACAAAATTGTTATTGAGAAATGGTCACCTGAAGAAATGTTGCTTTTGTTGAGATCTTTGGGGTGAACATGTGATCAGTCGATTTTTATCATTTTCATCTTTCCTGAGGACTCTAATTTCACAGCAACGGGAAGGTAGCACATACTACAATCGCAGGAGCGGCACTGCCACCCGTTATGCAATTCATGGATATCATCACAAAGGAGACGAAAATACCTACAGGGTGCGCCAAAATTATAGCTACTTTTTTTTCAGCGGGATTGTTTCGATGCTGGCAGCAGTATTACTTCGAGACATCAGCCACCAAATCATATCATGGGTCAGCAATCCATCGAACGTGCTATTTGAGGTAGTGACAAGCGGATTGTATTGGAGGAGTGAAGTCCGTAGCCACTTACAAGTTTGAATCAGTGTTACTTCACAACTAATCATGTCTCAACTCTCAAACTAGAAACATAGAAAGTTCATCAACTGTGATATTTTAAAAATTTCGATATCAAAATGATTGGATTCCTAAGCACTGAGAACCAAATTTTTCCCCGATGTTCCTTCGAACGGTAGTACGCATGGTTTTGACAACTGAAGTATCGTAATCGTTCATTCTCATAACATATTGTATAATTAGCCAAATCACTTGAAGCCTCGATCATTGACACCCAGTGGATTCCTCAACAAAACAAGGTATTCAATGCCTCATTGTATCTATTAGGGTTAGAGATGTGATGTCCTGAAATTTAGTAGCCCTAATTATGGCGCACCCTGTACTTCCAAAAATAAGACAATGGCGACCTGTGATGTTTGGATCTAATTTATTCATTCATTTGAATCTCCTATATTATATTACATCGAATTAGTTGCATCACTTATCAAGGTCGTTTTCAGTCAAATCCATGCAATATGTTAGACAGCTTCGACACAATCACGCACGTTCTGAAGAGCCAGAACGCCCTAAGCTTAAGCTTATGATGATTTCTTGTTGACTAAGGAAAAATATAATCTTTGTCCGAGACAAATATTTCCGTTGCTCAGTACGTTTCAACAAAATTAACAAAGCAATACTGCTTTGGTGATCAAGGGTTACCTCACCCCATGCCGTTGTGTAAAACATTTCCGTTTGTCGTTTTTACTCAACTTCCGCCAACTAATTTTGGATCTGCTATCTAACCATCTTCCAGGAGGCAAGTACACCAGCATATCTCGATAAGGATGATCTGTATCTCTCATCTTTATTAGGCAAAACCACCACAACCTCCTTTATTTTATCTTCTCTTCAATGGATACAAAACCAAGTTTCCATCTTTCACGATGGTTCCGCATTCGATCTCTCATTCGAACTCCAACAATCCATCGTGCAACCATTATCTCAGCCACACTCAGTTTCTCCTCCGTGCTTCTGAACAATTCCCAATGCTCACTCCTATACATCATCGCTTTTCGGATTATCGTTCGATATACCACCCTCTTCAATCTCATCCGAATTCTCTTGTCATGGAGAACTGAGTGAGTTCTCCATGAAAGAGTTGAACTTTTTCTTATCTCTCTCCGCTCCGCCTTCCTCGTGGACTTTCGAACTGGGGCTTAGGAGATGTTTGACCTGATTGATGGATTATGCCTTTACATCATTCATCGCTCCATACTCGGTTCAAACGAAAATTGACAACATGGGAGTTTCCCAACTTGATCGGGTAACGGATCCGCGCAAACTCCCCTAGAGAACTCATCAAGCCTGACATTTGTGCCACTCTCCGGCCATCAATCCACCGACTGAAATCGTCTGTGCACTTTATGTTTTGTTTTTTAAATTTAAAAAAAAAAAAACTTTTACACTCACTTCTCCTCGTCGACACAAGCCATACACTTAGGTGCATTCTCCTCCGTATATCCCATCAATTGGATCAAATGTATGCGTTTTATCAGTAAACACAAAAAATGCACACAACGATTAAATTTCATCCTATCCTTCAACGAATTAGTTGCATCACTTTTCAAGGTTGCTCTGTCAAATCAATTCAAGATAATATACGGCCCTGACACAAGCATAAACGTACAAAGTAGAAGAGCGAATCCGCCCTAAACTGACGTTTCTTTAGATTAGCTGAGATCATGATCATTTCTTGTTGACTCAAGAACGTGCTTATCTCTGTTTGAGGCACATTGTTCGTTTGCTCAGTACGTATCCATTTCTTGAACATTCACATTTGAATAAATCCACATAAACGGTTAAGCACGGCTCATTATCAGTGTTTTTATTAGAGTTCGGAAAGTGAAACGTTTCACTCATCGAGACAGTGATTCAATTATAGTCTCCTTTAGTTGTGTCTGAGACGCCTCTCGGTCGACAATGAGAGGGAGACAATTGGGGAGACGTCTCCATTATAATACCATACGCCCCCTCCCGCCCTCCACTCTTTCCCTCCCCACCACTCATCGCGGTTGGCGACGTGAGAAGTGGAAGAGACGTCTCTCCCCTTTCGAGTTCAATAAAGGAGACGTGGTGATTGAATCTGTGAGAATGGTAAAATGAGGGAGACGTCGCGGTCTCCAATCATTATAAAAATTGGAAACAATCCATTGCCCAATGTTCTATGTCTCCACCAGGAATTTCTTGCACGATTTCGTGTTTCACGGATTTTCATGGACCAAGGGCTAGTTCTAAGCAATCAATGATTTGCGAATGATATCTCCTGTTCTTCCCAACTCTTTCAGAATACGTTTGATAAGCAGAGAGGCCTTGCTGATAAGAGAAGGGCAAAGGAGCTCTACCGGAAACGAAAGCAATAATGATTTAGTGACATATGATTGTCCCACCCCACGCTGTTGTGCTGAACATTCCCGTATGGATACCGGAATTTCGCGTTTGTAGTTTTTTTCACTTATGATCTTTAAGGAAAAAAAATCTTTAAAGGCATGTCTAAACTATTGAAAAAAAACAATTAGGTGTGTTTTTCAAAAATGTCAGCTTCATTATTCCACAAACTGCAAAACCCCTACCAAAGGTGATGTGGCGGTCAAATCTATGCAACGCGCGATAAGGTTGTCGATGACATTGGGAGGACGTGAAGGATGAGAAGGAATGATATCGAGCGAGTGGAGTATGAGTCAAACCGAAGCATCTTGGCAAATCAGCAATCAGAGATCATAGTGATTTTCTGATGCAAGGTAGGATAGTGATGTATGCTAATTTCGGTTATGGATCTCTCCATTCTGCACTTTACATTTCCTGTTTGAGACAAGAAAGAGTGCGCAGAATTAAGACAGTCGCAAAACGAAACGACGTCACCAATGAACGATGATATATCTCATCATAGTTAGGGAAATTCGGCCGAATTTGATTGATGATTATGCCCGAGTGCTTTACCGTACCGGTCAATCTACCAGATCGTCAGCTTTTCGCGCGTGCCTTACATATACTAAACGCGCACGCAATAGAGAGGCTTGAAGGAATTATGATCCACACGGCATGACAGTTGAGGATGTGTTCACTAACTAAGTGAGTAAGTAAGTTAGGGGAATCCGTCTCTCCTAATGTCCTTCTATACGTATTTTCCTCTTGTTCGCATGCAATTCACATGATCAGATGATAAGGAGTCTTTTGATTTTCCAATCCAACATCCCAGATTTCATTTTACTATGCTTCCGTCTATGTAAATACCCGTTTGCGTCATTCTGAGTTAAATCTCACTCTTTGAAGGGGAATATAAAAGACACTTCGGGACAACGAGAATTGAGATACAAATAAGTAAATAAGTATAAAAAAAGGAGAAATATTCGTTCGAGAATATTTTTCCGAGTTTCTTAATCCACTCTCACCACATTTCACAACATAACTGTTCTAATCCAACTCACACAATACGGATATTCCGAAATACTCATTGTTTTCGAAGTGAGAAAAAATAATGATTTTCAATTTCAGCGATATATGCAGATATTCGGAACCTTTGCGATGATGATGTTATGGGTGCAATGAAGACACACACAGGCACCTTTCCAATTTTCTAAGCACATAAGATGATATCAGTGCATATTGCAGAGCGAAAGGAAGGGGGAGGAGCAGGATGATCCCTGATCGATGTACCCGGTCCGCCTCCTCAAAACGATTTTCGTTGGCCATTCGCTCATTTTCACTCAGCAATGAAGCGGCCGTCTAAATCCATCATCATTCTGACTGTGGCCTTGTGCGTCTCGGGAGGCTTTCAGCAAGGTGTGGATATCGCTGTAGATTAGTGATGTAATTTCGGTTTTCGCTCTCTCGATTATGCACACCCTCGCATTTCTCTGATCGGCGAGATAGTGTGCAGAATGGAGAGAGCCAAAACCGAAATCACCTCCCTACCGGATAGGATTCCGATTCGGAGCGTGTCATATGGGATTTTGTTTCAGGATACATCGCCTCGGTGCTCAATCCGCCCTATGTCTACATCGAATCCTTCATCAATGAGACAGTCACAGAGAGATTCGGAGTCGTCATGTCCGATGAAGTCTTGGTATGTGTTCCAATAATTAGCGTTCAGCAACGATCACTGATTGAGTGATATGCTAAGAAGTGATGGCATATTGGCATCAGACCCTCCTAAATTCGCATGTTTCTTAGTGTCTCTGACCTACGAGAGATCATGCGAAAGGAGGAGAGTCGGATGCAGATTTGTCATCACGAATTCCAAATCGGATGATCCAGCGGATACTATCATATTCATATTTTCAGAGTGCGGTCTGGTCCTTCCTCAATGTCATCTTCCCCATCGCTTCCATCGTCGGTCAATTTCTTGCTGTTTGGATGTGCAAGAAGTTCGGGAGAAAAAGTATGATAATACGACTCTCTCCATCCTGCACACTCGCCGGTCAGAGAAACGAGGGAGTGTGCAGAATGAGGAGATCCGACAACCGAAACGACATCAGTCTTGATGCAACATCGCTAAATCTCGCAGGAACAGCAATCCTATCAACTGCAATGTATCTACCAGGCATTCTTCTGTCGTCGCTCTCGTATCCCGTCCGCAGCTTTGAGATGATCTTCATCGGACGATTTCTATGGTGTGTTTCAGTAGAAGATTGCTTGATTTGAGTGAATGTCATTGCAGGTCGCTGGGCAATGGTATCAATGCTGTGAATACGGCGGTGTGGATTATTGAATGCGCTCCAACTTCGATCAGAGGTGCAATGGGAGCGATGCAGGAGTTTTCCATGGCCATTGGTAATTCTTTTAACTGTTTCAAAAAGTATACTCTAAATAAGTAAGGTTACCATTTGTCCCATCATCTATTGATTGGTGAAGAAAAGAAGATTCGCTAGATCTATAAACTCGACATATTCATTCATTTTCAGGATCTCTGGTATGCCAATCACTTGGGATTTTTTTCTCCAGCGAGACTATGTGGCCATGGATTTTCGTGCCTGATGCCCCACTCGCAATTCTGTCAATAGTTCTCTTCCTTCTAGTTCCTGATAGTCCGGTTTCCATTATGGAGAGGGAAAACGATTTGGATAAGGTACGATTGAAATGTCACTAATCCATTCAATGATTCATTCATAGGCTCGAGCATCTCTTGCCAAGTACTACGGAGTATCGATCGATGCTCCCGAAATTGATCTGAAACTTAATGAACAATCGAAAAAGGGTGTATCGGAGAAATTCAGCGAGGAAAAGAAGGTAAGACAAGTGAAGAAAAACAATCACTGATATTTATTTTAAGGGAGCTCTCTGGATTTTCAATCCATTCGGCAAAAAGGAGGACAGATTGAGAGTCATTCAACATGCTGCGTGGTTGGGACTTCTTGTAAAGGTACACAATTTTTTGGAAGTAACCTTATTACATTTTCGAAGTTACAAAACAACCATAAACAATAACTGCAGGTCGCGTATGTGTTCACCGGTACGCGAGCACTTCGTGCTTATTCAACTTACGTCCTCCATGAATTGGCCCATTTCAGTCTGGATGGAGCCAACATGGGTGAGTGACATTGTTCGTAGAACCTCTCTATTGCAGCTTTCATCGATTGTGTTCATTCACAATTCGTAAATAGTATACGGCTTCATTTTCCAGGTTCCTGGATAATCGCAATTCTTCGTATTCCATTCACTCTCGTTACTGTTTTCTTCGTCGATAGACTTGGACGTCGTCTTCTGATGAATTCGAGCATGGTCGTCACAGTTGTTTCCTTGGTCGCTCTTATGGTCTCCATCATTATCGGCGACTCCATGCAGGTATGATATCACTTTCCATTTCCAATCTCTAATCCCTAGCATTTCAGATTGTTTCAGCAATCTCCTTTGGAGCTCTACTTCTAATCAATGCTGGAGGATTGGGGTGAGAGCATTTTCCTTTAATTTTCACTGATTTTGTACTAATTGGTGCATTTAGTTCGATTTCTCGATTTTACGGTGCTGAGCTCATTCCCAGCTCTTTTCTTCTCGATGCAATTTCGGTTCTAGCTGGATTTGAGGTGAGAATTTGTGAAATTACAAACCATAGATTCACTTTATTACAGGCATTTACTAAAATCGTCGTCGAATTCGCTTGGTTCCCGATCGCCAATGCAATAGGTGAGAGTCATCTATGAGATGGCAAATCAACCTAAATTGTCTTCTCAAATTAATTACCAATTTTTAAGGAGTATATTCAATGCTGATGTTCCTCGTTCCTTCCGTTTTCTTCCTTATTATTATTTGGATAATGTGTCCTGAAACGAGCAATCGGAACGTGTACGAAGTAAGCATCTTTGACACGTTTATTTCCACGATAGATGCAATTTCGGTTTTGGTTGTTCCCATTCTGCATACTATAGGGCTGTTCCGTAATTCTTTGCATTCTTTTAAACATTCAGCCCTAGTGCGAGAGGCCTAGAGGGAACCCGATTACAACATTATGCAGCTGAGCTGATAAAGTGATAGTGTCAATGTTAGTGCTATAATGGTGGAGCTAACAGAACACAGGGCTGAGAATTTTGAAATAGAATTCTTCGCACAACGCATTTGCTGGTTCGGTTCCTTAAAAATTTTCCATTAATTTCGTCGGAATCGAATCATCCCAGTTTCTCAACAGTATTACTGTACAACCACTATTTAACATCTGTGGTGAATTTTAAAGAGATTCATACATTGCTCTTTCTAGGGAGCCTGCCTGCGTCGGCATGCCAGTCAGACACCATGCCCATTAGGCCAGGCCTACCGCAGGGAACGCTTGACGGAGACTAGTGGTTGGGGCGCGCGCCTTTCTCTGCCTCTTGCAAAACATCGTTCCCGAAGTCAAATGCTATGGTCCAATTGAAACACATGGGAAGAATTGAGTCATTATAGCCTATGCATTTAACGGGTTCTAGACATAAATCGTTCGCTTCAATTCTTAAGAAAAAATTATGAAGCAATTCTTGTTGATGGTTCACTGTGGTATCCATTACACAAAAATTCATCGGAAATACGGAAGACGAGCTGTTGCCAATTGGATATGTTGTAGTGATATGTCAATGAATGAACTACCAATTAATATTAAACATTAGGATGTTTGATCATTAGAACGGTTTTGACAGTGCCTCAAAAATTTAATGCAAGGAATTACGGAACAGCCCTATATCTCACCGCTTAGAGAGTGTGCAGAATGAAGAGAGTCGAAAACCAAAAAAAAAGATCACTAATTTAACCCGCTCTATTCTCATCTGCAGGTTCTCACTGATATCGCCACGAAGAAGAAGCTGGCCGTTTCTTTCACACAATTAGTTAGTCCAGCATATAATCTAGAGTTATCTCGGAAGAGCGTTATCTCACTAGGTTTCTCATAAGGTTCCCAACTTCCCCATTTTATTCGCACCTCCCCCACCATCAAAACCTTCAAACGGCGACTGGAGAGCCCCACACCATTATCCATGACCTCTCCCAACCACTATGATTCAGGAGAGTCACCCCCAACACCCCCCCCCCCCCCTTACCCAGTTATAATTCGACTACTAATGTATTTATGATCTCGTTGAGCCTCGGGCGTAGATAAATTATAATTAGTATAATCACATTGACTTTATTATAATTAAGGTATGATAATTACAAATGCCATTTTTAGTCTGCAAATTAGTTATTCAGAATATTCATTTTGTTGTGGAATAAAAAGTACAACAACTTATTTCCGGTCGTAATACAGCATCCGCCTCATCAAGACGAGAAATTGATAGTGGCAACATCACGTGATAACATAGTTCCGATAAAAAGAATTGAGAATGTGGGCTGAATTTCTGGTCGAGCTCGCGTGATTTGTGACCAATTTGTGTCTTTGGTTCCATTTTTATGTTGCCAATCGCTGTTTGGCAAGAAAGGAAAGGCGACCATGAATCGAATTCGATTTTATCTAAATCTATTCATATTTATCATTTGTGTGCATTCGGTCGATACACTTCTCTTCGCATTGTGCAAGCGAAGAAAACATTAGTTTTCTCCAACGTTTCATTTTTATCTGATCACTTTTCAATTGGTGATCCCGTTGCTGTTCTGGAAAAATGTTTGCTATGTGCATGCTGGCGAACAGGGAAGGTAAACTGACCAACACCGAATAAACAAACTTAATATGAACTGATTTCTGAATGCTGCCAGGGAACTCAATCACAAAAGCAGTTCATGATATGAATACCATTTATTATGAAGCGATAAGTGATGGCTACCGTAATCAGTAGCTACCGTACTCAATCGATAACTGATCAGGACGATCACAACTCGTCAACGGGGTAGGACGTGGAGAGGCAGAGACCGCCGCCCGCGCAGTCTTGCGTGTACGAGGTGACCTGACAATGGGAGTTTATTGATTGATCGAGCCTTCACTTATCGTTTCATCGTAAATAGCACAATCTGTTTTCCTAGTGAGTTCACTGGCAGCGTACATAATGCAACAGTACCTAAATTCTATAGAAAAATTAACGTGAGCACGATATTCGACTATAAGCTATCACACATCATTAATGACCAGTTATCGATAGACATTATGAGACCGGACAACTTCCTTCAGTATGCTACCGTACCGCGAGCTCGTAGTTGTCGATGGAGAAGCGGCAGGCGGTGGAGCCGGAGTGCACGAGGGAACAAGCGGTGTAGAGGGAAAAGTCGAATACTGTATGAATCGATTGATTTGAATATCGATGGATTGTACTAGATTATCGATCTGATAGGTCATCATCTCACCTGGCGAGGTGCCGAACAACATGCCGCCGGTCTTCTTGTTCCTGTCCGCCCAGTCGTACTCGTAAGTGCCCGTGAGTTGCTGAGTATTGATTTAGTGATGAGGAACTATTTTCAGAAATGGTTCGATTTCTGGGTGGTGGCTATGAAACCAAAAAAACGCCAAGATAGTTTGGAATGAGCACAGGCTTGAGACATGCATGCTCAAAATGAGTATATTATCCACGTCATGGTTACAGCTCGCATTATCTACGGTTTAGTAACCGCGAAGCAATAGGATTAGAATGATTTCATAATATTTTTGGGGAAATTACAGCCTATCGATGATTCAATCGTTTCTCACATCATCGTATGAGTAGTATCCGTAGTACTTGATGTCGCCGGCTTTCTGGTCCAGATAGTACCTGTAGGGAGAATCGGGTTTCGTTAGGAACCTAAGTTGAACAGTATCATGTAGATAAATGGAAAGGGATAATGTGTTTTTTGCCTTCATGGAATATTTCTAGATTCGACAGTGTCTTCCGAACTCACTTGATCCATGAGTGGTGCCCATCGATGGTGTCGCCCTTGAACTCACCCGAGAAGACATGCTCGAAGCCTGTATTACTGTTGTTTTCGAGCAGACACTTTTTATGCGTGGTACAAATTTCTTAGTTGTTAAGACGACCGCTCGGTTATTTTTGACCACCGCCCGGACATCCGTCAAGGATTTTCGATTCCGGTTTCCATACTCATAGGACCTAAGGTGCTTGAACCTTGTTTACAACAATGGTATGGAAACTGGCCTGGCCGCGCAATGCGGCGCGCCAGGTACTGGCAAAGTGAAAATCATCAAATTTTCATATTTTCTCAGCCGAACAAGGTAGACACGACATTTCTTTTGCATTATGTTTGGCACGACCAAAGTGCACAAGGGTACTATTGGGAACGATTACGGATCAAATCTGGAATTAACTTTTCTGTATATAATTTCGGGTTTTCACAGTTATTTGTACCCAGGAGAAGTTTCTGGCAATAGTTTCGTATGACATAGTGTTGCACACTTCATACTCCATCAATCCCTCCTATACTAGAAACCAGGCCGGATTGCCTGAAATTTTGATAAATTCAGCAAAAAATGACCAATTTTACACGTTTTCGAGCATAACTTTTTTGTATCAATATTTTATGAGCTGGCATGCCGAAATTCGGATTCTACGCGTCAACTTATATCTTTCGAGCTTTTCATCATAACTTTTTCCTTTCGTATTTTGGTGATCTCTAGTGTGCAGAAACGGTTTCTACGTAAGAAAATACGTCAGAAATTACTATCGTCACGTAGTTCTGAGATTTCCACTTTTTGACCCAAAAATGACCCTCACCCGGGGGTCAAGGTAAAAGTTGAAATCATTTTGTCTCGGAACTTTATGACTATATGTGATTCTGGTGTAATTTGACGCGTAGAATCCGAATTTCGGCATGCCAGCTCATAAAATATTGATACAAAAAAATTATGCTCGAAAACGTGTAAAATTGGTCATTTTTTGTTGAATTTATCAAAATTTCTCGACAAAGGCAATCCGGGCTGGTTTCTAGTATAGGAGGGTTTGATGGAGTATGAAGTGGACTACATTATGTCATACGAAACTATTGCCAGAAACTTTTCCTGGGTACAAATAACTGTGAAAATCCGAAATTATATACAGAAAAGTCAATTCCAGATTTGATCAGTAATCGTTCCCAATAGTACCCTTGTACACTTTGGACGTGCCAAACATAATGCAAAAGAAATTTCGTGTCTACCATGTTCGGCTGAGAAAATATGAAATTTTGATGATTTTCACTTTGCCAGTACCTGGCGCGCCGCATTGCGCGGCAAGGCCAGTTTCCATACCATTGTTGTAAACAAGGTTCAAGGCACCTTAGGTCCTATGAGTATGGAGACCGGAATCGAAAATCCTTGACGGATGTCCGGGCGGTGGTCAAAAATAACAGAGCGGTCGTCTTAAGAGACCGGCTCCGTTATTTTCGACCATTTTCGACCACACTTTGGTCACGGTGCCCCCGGAATGGCAGCCACAAGCCCATACCCGAGTATTATGAGTACTTTAGTCGTACATTGTTCAAAACATTTTTTTATTTTCTGTTACCTCAAATCACCTGGTTGAAAATTTATCCCGTAGGCAAAATGCTCAAAAAATCATATTTTCTCAGCCAGATTAGATAGGTTAAATTGCTCAATTACGTTAACATAAGAGTGTCCCGAGGTATATAATCAGCCGTTATAATATGACTGTACTCGATTTGAAAATCATTTTTGAAATTTATTTTTTGCTTTTTTGGGATTTCTTGCAAAACGAGGAAATAACGCAGGCTCCCACTATGCTCATTTTGTGGGACCTTCTCACATGCATCGAAACCTCATTGAGTGGGAATTTTCAATTTTTACGAAAAGCGTCGTTTTTACGTTTGAAGACAGTCAACTGAGGGGTTAGATTGTGATTTAATTCCCTTATGGCCGAATTAATGCCTCAAATGCGTTAGGTCGAAAACTACCCAACGTTTCCAATTGTGTAGCGTTGATTTAAGTCGAAATAACCATACTTCCCGAGATTTTGAAAATATTTTTTTTTCAATTTTGTCGACTTTGCATTTTCCCGACACTTTTTTGTCCTAACGCAGACATAACGCAGACATTCACTATTATAATTCGGTAGACCCATCAACTATGCATCGAATCCCTATCAACTAAGCCATTCATATTTTTACGAAAGTCACCATTTTTTCGCTAGAAAACACGTGTTTGAGAGGTACAAATTCAAATTTATTTCATTGTGATCGATCATGAATACAGAACAGTATATGGCAAACACTAGTCAACGTTTCACATTGAGTCGAGTCACTTATCATCGAACAAACCAGGTTCTGCAAGTTTCAAGGAAAATTTTATTTTGGAGATAGAATAACGATCTACAATTTTTCGATTTTTTTCATCGTTTCTAATCATGGTTTTATCGATGATAATTTACTCGCCTTAATCAGAAACGTTGACTAGTGTTTGCCATTTACTGTTTTGTATTCATGATCGATCACAATAAAATAAATTTGAATTCAAGCTTTTCAAACACGTGTTTTCTAGCGAAAAAATGGTGACTTTCGAAAAATATGAATGGCTTAGTTGATAGGGATTCGATGCATAGTTGATGGGTCTACCGAATTATAATAGTGAATGTCTGCGTTATTTCTGCGTTAGGACAAAAACAGTGTCGGGAAAATGCAAAGTCGACAAAATTGAAAAAAAATATTTTCAAAATCTCGGGAAGTATGGTTATTTCGACTTAAATCAACGCTACACAATTGGAAAGGTTGAGTAGTTTTCGAACTAACGCATTTGAGGCATTTATTCGGCCATAAGGGAATTAAATCACAATCTAACCCCTCAGTTGACTGTCTTCAAACGTAAAAACGACGCTTTTCGTAAAAATTGAAAATTCCCACTCATTGAGGTTTCGATGCATGTGAGAAGGTCCCACAAAATGAGCATAGTGGGAGCCTGCGTTATTTCCTCGTTTTGCAAGAAATCCCAAAAAAGCAAAAAATAAATTTCAAAAATGATTTTCAAATCGAGTACAGTCATATCATAACGGCTGATTATATACCTCGGGACATTCTTATGTTAACGTAATTGAGCAATTTAACCTATCTAATCTGGCTGAGAAAATATGATTTTTTGAGCATTTTGCCTACGGGATCAATTTTCAACCAGGTGATTTGAGGTAACAGAAAATAAAAAAATGTTTTGAACAATGTACGACTAAAGTACTCATAATACTCGGGTATGGGCTTGTGGCTGCCATTCCGGGGGCACCGTGACCAAAGTGTGGTCGAAAATAACGGAGCCGGTCTCTTAAAATGCTTAAGACAGCGTCTCGGTAATTTGAGATCACCCTCCGGACACGTTTCTCTAGCAATTAGAACCAGATGCCAATACTTGGGTTCTGGTTCTGGAAGGGTCTTGGTGCCCATATGCACAAACCATGCCTTATTTGTTGTTACAGCCGTGGCACAGAGAGAAACGTGATTTTCAAGTTAAAATGGTCGAAAAATGAAATTTTCACAACCGATCGAGATAGAGCCAATTTCTTTTTTGCGTTAATTTAGGGGTGCTCTGGGGGTCTGAAATATCTGTTCAGATAGATTACTTTTCATTGCGAAATTCACTTTTTTTGACATCATGTTTCGATTTTCTCGACCAAGTTGTCGATTTTCGTCAAAAGTCCCAGTGACCACTATATACATTTTGTAGCCCGTGCAAGTCTGCATCGAAAAATTCTAAAGAGCGAATCAACGATCGCTGACAATTTGTCATTTATTCGATTATATCCAAAAAATGCTCGATTTTATTTATTTATTTATTTGATACACCCCAACGGGTGTGACATCATGTGAATAACATATACAGAATGAAAAGAAGGAGAGGGGAAGGGGGGAGGGAGGGAATTGGGATAAAAGAAGGGAGAGTTGGAAATGATCACTCCCACAGATACTCTTGATAAATGAGGTGGACGAGGCCTCGGAACGGGAATGGGACCGTTCGATCCATGTATATTGGGTTGAGGAATAAGTAACGCTCGTTTTTGAGCATCGTGTTTGGGCTCATATATCTCCCGCCAATCAAATCTAAACGAGCTTACTTCATAGCATTGTTTCAGGGTATGCTCGAGTATCATAGCCGTTATTATTAGAAATATCACGCTTCCTGTGTAGGAGAGAAATTTAGATTTCAATGTACCTGATAATTTTTGAAAATTTTAGATTTTTTTCGAAATTGTGTAATTTAACGTGGAAA
This sequence comes from Pristionchus entomophagus, assembly GCA_036245825.1. Lineage (NCBI taxonomy): Eukaryota > Metazoa > Nematoda > Chromadorea > Rhabditida > Neodiplogasteridae > Pristionchus > Pristionchus entomophagus. The sequence continues at coordinate 7,175,891 of BTSX01000001.1, forward strand.
CTGTTCGGTAAATTCACACATTCTCAGGTGAGCAGGCCGATACTACACCTCTTTCATGGTGAAGTGAGAATGGTGCTCGATTCATTGTTGTATTTTTATAGACGTTTCAAGGGGAACGTTCGTGAAAAATTGCAGTTCACTTAACTTATTTGTCTACCTTGAGGATCGAAGGTGCTGGCCTATACACTAGTGCGCTCCAGTCCCATACTATGGAGCTATATTATCACTATAAACATTTGGTGCTACTTATGCTCCTATTTGAAAAATAACAGTTTTCCAAAAATATTATTTTGTGACGGAATCAAAAGAAATGCGTGTTTTGAGGACTTTGGATTAAACCATACCCAAGACATAGTAGCCATTCTATAATTGTGGCCACTTGGTGGATGATAGTGCAAAGGTGCTCGTCCATTTAACCATCTAAGGCCTTACATTCAATTAGTACGGTTTATAGGAAATAGCAATAAATGTCGATTTCGAGGCTTGTTTTTCTATATCGGACTTACGAGCAATTTAACGCATAAAGAGAATGCTCCACACTTAGCAAAATTCGTCCATATTTTCAACAGGAAAGGTACTCCACATTCAAGCATAATTGAGGTCTTTAGATCTATTGCTAAGAAAACGCGGCTAGCAAAACTTCTTTCGGTCAGTAACTGAAAATCCTACACTCTCGTTAGGCGCATATCTCACACAGGCCTTTACTTGGATATTCCTCTGAATATCATCAGTGTAATGTATAATCATGATACTTTACTAGTGCAGCTTAATTGTGGCTCAATAATTCTTCTTCCCTCAGTGCTGACCTGTCAAAATCTCAGGGTGAGGTGCGACAACTTTGAATTGAGCCATTGTGATCGCCTAAATGATCGGAGATATATGATATAGTGTGCGCTAAAGAGAGTATCCAAGCCCTTATCGATCATCAAAAACCGGAATATAATTGCACAATTTAGAAAGACGGGAGAGGTCATAATCTGAAATTGGAAAAACGAGCGTTACTTATTCCTCAACCCGATATCTTATGGACCTAGAGCAAGGGTGGGGAGTGATGGGGGATTCTACAGTTTAGGGATCACTATTTGGAGAATGAGGGCCGTGTCAGGATTCGATAACAAGTGAAGTTTGATTGTGGGCAACGATAATTTTGGATCAACAATACGATGAATCTTACAAAGGAAGCGAATAGTGCGATGAGAGAAGGAGGATCGTAAGTTTTCTCTACGAGCAATAGGAATGTGAAGGGAAAACGCATTGTTTCTGGACGAAACATTACGAAATGAATAGAAGCGAGACATAGGTAGATTTCGACAGTTTTTCAAGCATAACTTTTTTCTTTCATGATCTGATAAGCTCTAACACCAAAATTCGAATTCTACACAAAAAGTTACTTCAGAATAAATTATGATCAGATTTTTCCGAGATGCAGATTTTTCCACTTTTTTCATGATTGGTCATTTTTTGGTCAAAAAGTCGAAATCTCAGAACTATCTGACTATAGGTCTTTCCGACGTATTTTTACACGTAGATGTTGAATTTTCATACTAGAGCTCACCAAAATGCAAAAGAAAAAAGTTACACTCGAACAACTTGACGTTTTTGAATATTGGAACATTACTTTTTTCTTTTGCATTTTGGTGAGCTCTAGTATGAAAATTCAACATCTACAGGTAAAAATACGTCGGAAACACCTATAGTCAGATAGTTCTGAGATTTCGACTTTTTGACCAAAAAATGACCATGACACGGGGATCATGAAAAAAGTGGAAAAATCTGCATCTTGGAAAAATCTGATCATAATATATTCTAAAGTAACTTTTTGTGTAGAATTCGAATTTGGGTGTTAGAGCTTATCAGATCATGAAAGAAAAAAGTTATGCTTGAAAAACGGTCGAAATCGAGCATTTTTTGGATATAATCGAATAAATGACAAATTGTCAGCGATCGTTGATTCGCTCTTTAGAATTTTTCGATGCAGAATTGCACGGGCTACCAAACGTATACAGTGGTCACTGGGACTTTTGACGAAAATCGGCAACTTGGTCGAGAAAATCGAAACACGATGTCAAAAAATTGAATTTCGCAATGAGCAGTAATCTATCTGAACAGATATTTCAGACTCCCAGAGCACCCCTGAATTAACGCAAAAAAGAAATTGGCACTATCTCGATCGGTTGTGAAAATTTGATTTTTCGACCATTTTACCTTGAAAATCATGTTTATCTCTGTGCCACGGCTGTAGCAACAAATAAGGCATGGTTTGTGTATATGGGCACCAAGACCCTTCCAGAACCAGAACCCAAGTATTGGCATCTGGTTCTAATTGCTAGAGAAACGTGTCCGGAGGGTGATCTCAAATTACCGAGACGCTGTCTTAAGCATTTTAAGAGACCGGCTCCGTTATTTTCGACCACACTTTGGTCACGGTGCCCCCGGAATGGCAGCCACAAGCTATGGAGTTCTGGTTCTAATTGCTAGAGAAACGTGTCCGGCCAGGGGCCAAAATGCTTGCAAATTAGCGAGCATTTTGCAAGCATTTTGGCCCCTGACCGGACACGGTTATTTTGGACCACCCCCCGGAACCTCTGAGCTAGCAATGAGAACCAGGGGCTCACGCTTGAGTGTAAAGAGGGTCTTGGCCCCGTATTTGATACCCGTCACTTACTTGTGGTTTCTGCCTCTTCGAGGGGAGAAATGATATTTTCCATAAAAAATGGTCGAAAAATTATATTTTTTCAACCGATCGAGATCGATCCAATTTCTCTTTTGCCTTAACTTAGAAGTGCCCTGAGACTCTAGAATAACTGTTGTGATCGATTATTGCTAAAGTAACTACAAAAGTAGGAATAACTACAATTTTAAGGTTTTTTTCACGACCAAGACTTTTTTCTTTTGCATTTTGGTGACCTCCAGTGTCGAAAATCAGTTTCTACGTGCGAGAATACGCTTGAAACTCCTATAGTGACATACTTCTGAGATTTCGACTTTTCTGCCAAAAAATGGCCTCGATGGTCATGCAAAAATGGAGAAAAAAATTGTCTCGAAAAAATCTGACCATATACTTTTTTTGTTCAATTTTTCGCGTAGAAACCGAATATCAGTGTTAGAAATTGTGAAAACACGAAAGGAAAAAGTTATATTCGAAAAACGGTCAAAATCGATGATTTTTCATTTTTGAGTAAAAATTTTAGAAAAAATAAAGTCTCGATGGATCAAACTATGGGTGGATCCGATGTAGAATTGGAAGGGCTACAAAATGTTTATGGTGTAGTCAAAGAGTTTTGCCGAAAATAGGCTTAAAAGTTCAAATATATGAAAATAGGAATCAAAAAAGTGATATTTGTTCTTAGCAATAATCGATCACAACAGTAATTCTAGAGCCTCAGGGCACTTCTAAGTTAACGCAAAAGAGAAATTGGATCGATCTCGATCGGTTGAAAAAATATGATTTTTCGACCATTTTTCATGGAAAATATCATTTCTCCCCTCGAAGAGGCAGAAACCACAAGTAAGTGACGGTTTATTAATTACGGGACCAAGACCCTCTTGACACTCAAGCGTGAGCCCCTGGTTCTCATTGCTAGCTCAGCGGTTCCGGGCAGGGGACCAAAATGCTCCAAAATAACTGATCCGGTCTTAATACATTAACAATTGGCTTTCACTCACGAATTGCCTCATCGACACGAAATCGATAAATAATCTCACCCGAGCTGCCGACGATCTTCTTGTTGTTCGCGCATCTCGAGTAGGTCCCGAACCAGAAAGTGGTCAGGAACTGCTTGAAGGCAGTCAGATCGGCAGGGACCTTATCTGAAAAGATTATGTATTCAGTTGTTATTCGACAGCTCTTATCTAGTCTATGATGATCACACAAATGGAAGAGCAATATTCAGAGACACGTGTGGCGAAACCAAGCATCAAGAATAATACTTACCCTTCGTGACGAGATATTCATGCATGAGAGTGAAGGGCTTAGTGGTTGACCACGTGTCCAGCAGAGATTGTAGTATCGACTTCTTGAAGCCAGAATTGTAGTCAGTTTCCGAAACGCAAACCTGAAATGAAGACCCTATGATTCAACAATGGATAGACTAGGTTCTACTGCAAAGCTCTTCAAAACTCGGAATCAATGTCTTTCAAAGTTTGTGCGCTAATGCTGAATGTTAGGGATGCTATTTCCTGATCAGGATGATAGTTGTATGCGGATTAGTAATTTCACCCTCCTCAAAACACGTGATGTTTTGTCGGATTGAGAAACGAGAGAGCGTGCGATTTGAGGAGAGTAGGACGCCGTCTTGCCATAAATAGTGCGGATCACTGACATCCGGGTTGAGGATGCCGTTGTCGTAGACCTTCTTGAGAGCGGCGTAGACTGGAGTGGTGAAGAGAGACTCGTCCACGTCATACATTAGACTGCAACAAATAATTTATTCGATAATCATGTTCAGTTTTAATGATTTATTTCATGCGTAGGCATATCTTGTTAAAAAATTAGTATCGGAAAGGTCCGTATGTTTTGAAAATAAAGCTGATACAGCGCGAAGCCTATTCAAATTACGCGTAGACATTGCCACAAACTTGTCAGTGGTCGGCTTGGGCTTGCTTCCGAGCTTGTTTCCCCAGGTGAGTTTGTACTGAGATGACGTGGGCTTGTCCTCGTCCTGGGCGCGCATCGCATCCACCAACTCCTTCAATTTTCATGATTGTATTCGTTCGTTATCGAAGTGATTCAAAGACGGTAAGTGGAGGCAACCTTCAGCTTTGGATTGGATTCTTCAGTCAGACACCATAACCAGACTGGATTGGGTTCTTCAGTCAGACACCATAACCACTAGGCCAGGGCGGCCTACCGCCGGGAGCACATGGCGGAGACTACTGGTTGGGGCGCGAGCCTTCTTCTACCATCTTGCAAAACATGGTCGATCGTGGGGCTCGATCCGGGGAGTCGAGACTGGATTGGGTTCTTCAGTCAGACACCATAACCACTTAGATCATGGAGGATAGATCATAGATCAGTAATATCTCTTCAAATGATCGCAAAACTGGGAAGATTTTTTTCGGAAGCTCGATAGACTTTTGAAGAATGCGGATAGTTAGAGACCGCAAAATCCGCACATTTGGAAGGGGTAGGAATGGCTGAAACCTGATTTGTCACTCGATAGTCGGGCCTCACATGCATTGTTTTCGGGGGATAACTCGGTTCAGAGAAGGGATATCGACAAAAGCCAAAAAATAAAAATAAAATATTGTCCCCCCGTACCAATACATATTTGGATCTGTCCGGTCAATTTGGTAAATCACTTTGCGGTCTTTACGGATAGTGGCATGACCCGGAACCTCGGTACCCTGAGCTTACCTGGAACTCGGTATCGGTCTTGCTGGGCTTCTTGGTCGTCGGTTTCTTCGTCGTACCAGTGGCGGAAGTAGAGCCGATGGAAGGATAGGCAACTGAGATCTGTAAACAAAGTTATTTTTAAAAAAATCTTTAATATATATTTGTTTTCATTCAAGCTCAGCTCCGTTTCTCGAATCTGAGGAAAGCATTGCATGAAAGAACGAAAGATACAGCCTCGCAAGTACATGATGGTGCCTCTATTGGCATTACAGCTGGAAAAAGCATGTGAATCTATTTCTGATAATTAAGTCACCACTCGATTGCCGTTCACTGTGATAGTGTCGATGTTGAGGATGACTTCGTTGCCGTCGATAATCAGAGAGCAGGCGGACTGAATAATATTGATGTCGTTTCGGTTTTTGACTCTCCTCAATCTGCACAATGTTTCGTTACTCTGAACGACGAGATAGATATAGCGTAATGAGACTTTTCAGCCGGATAAGATGCAATTAGCTGAGAAAACCTCACATTTCCAGTCAACACACACACCGCGTAGCCCATAAACTCGAACTCGGGCGAAGTGTTGAGGAGGAGATTGGACCTTTGTCAATTGTTTATTGCATTGATTAATTGAGTTATTTAGCCATTCATTCATTATCGTATTCCGAGGATATAAATTCACAGAAAATGCAGAGAAACATCAAATAAAAAAAAGATTTTTTTGGGATATGCGACTTCTGGCCATTCCCGTGTAAGATATAGGTGTAATTAAGAGACCGGCTCCGTTATTTTGGAGCATTTTCAACCTTGCCCGGAACCGTTGCGCTAGCAATGAGAACCAGGAGCTCATGCTTGAGTGTGAAGGGGGTCTTGGTCCCGTATTTGATAAACCGTCACTTATTTGTGGGTACTGCTTCAGCGAGGTGAAAATAGATATTTTCAACGAAAAATGATCGAAAAATAAAATTTTCTCAACCGATAGGGATAGACCCAATTTCTCTTTTGCGTTAATTTTAGAGTATCTCGGGACTTTGAAATAAATGTTCTGATTGATTACTGCCCATTGCGAAGACGACTTTTTGACTTCAGTTTTAGGTTTTTCGAACCTCTCAGTCCAATTTCGCCAAAACTGCTGAACCCCACTATATACGTTGTGTAGCCCTTCCAATTCTGCATCATACACACCAGTAGTTGTATCCATCGATTCTTTACTTTTTCTTATTTTTTCGATTTTATGTCAAAAATTGATTATTTAATCAGTGTTTCGGACTCAACTTTTTTCGTTCGTGTTTTCATGAGTTCTAATGCCGAAATTTGAATTCTACACGCAAACCTACGCTAGAATTTCCTATAGTCATATTTTTCCGAAACGAAAAAAAAACTTTTTCCACGACCCCGGGTTCATGGCCGTTTTTCGGTCCAAATTTCGAAATCTCAGAACTACCTAACTATAGGAGTTTCCGGTGTATTTTCACCAGTAGAATTCGAATTTTCATACTAGAGCTCACCAAAAGCGAAAGAAAAAAGTTACGCTCAAAAAACTAAAAAATTTCGATTTTTTTGTGTAACTTTTTTCTTTCGCTTTCTGGTGAGCTTGGTGAAAATACACCGGAAAGTTTTTTTTCGTTTCGGAAAAATATGACTATAGGAAATTCTAACGTAGTTTTGCGTGTAGAATTCAAATTTCGGCATTAGAACTCATGAAAACACGAACGAAAAAAGTTGAGTCCGAAACACTGATTAAATAATCAATTTTTTGACATAAAATCGAAAAAATAAGAAAAAGTAAAGAATCGATGGACACAACTACTGGTGCGTATGATGCAGAATTGGAAGGGCTACACAACGTATATAGTGGGGTTCATCAGTTTTGGCGAAATTGGACTGAGAGGTTCGAAAAACCTAAAACTGAAGTCGAAAAGTCGTCTTCGCAATGGGCAGTAATCAATCAGAACATTTATTTCAAAGTCCCGAGGTACTCTAAAATTAACGTAAAAGAGAAATTGGGTCTATCCCTATCGGTTGAGAAAATTTTATTTTTCGACCATTTTTCACCTCGCTGAAGCAGTAACCACAAATAAGTGACGGTTTATCAAATACGGGACCAAGACCCTCCTAGCACCCGAGTACGAGCCTGTGGTTCTCATTGCTAGCTCACCGGTTCCGCGGGGTGGTTCAAAATAACCGAGCCGGTCTCTTAATGAGATGGAATCCCTAGAAAAGGAAATGAGACAGTATTGGCATAAGTGCACTTTTTCTACATAGAAGCACAAGTGGATGAACAAGATATGCAACACTAATGCTGACTTCATTGCCTGTTTCTCTCCCTCGGGCAGCTCCAGACCGAACTGCAGCTGCACTTGCACATTCTGCAAATACACTAATCCATTCAAATTATTTTTGGTGTATTACAACTATTATGGTGTTTCAGGTCGCCTCTCCTGTTCGATTTAATTGCTGACGGTATTGTGATTTGCTATGATAATTGCTGATGGTATTGTTTTGTAGAATCGAAATGATCAGGCGTCACTTCGTGTGATAAGTCGATAAAGACACAGATAGAGGCATCGATATGTGTGTTAAGAATGTAAGAATAAGCAGAACGGCAGTCACTTGATTTTTGAATACTCAATATAAATACTACTCACTAGTTGTTTCGCGAACCAGCCATGATAGTTAACGCCGTTGACCTTCTCGAGAAGAGCGAATCTGAAAAGTGGGATGCCGTTAGTCGTTGCATACAACAATATTATCTGCAGCAGTTGATGGTAAACTAGTAAGTTAGTATTTGAATGAATAAATACCTGATCCAGTTTGTGAGGCCAACGACTTCCTGCTGGAGGAACTCACCCACGAAGGTACCCTTGAAGCCTGAAAATATGACAATTGATTGTTCTCGTCAGTCATGTCTCCCGAGCACTGATCCTTAGTAAGTTCATTGTAATAAAGAACAGATGATGAAATTAAATTTAAATTCACCCGAGCTTCCTACGACTTGGTTTCGGGCAAATACGGAGAACCAGACCGTGTAGATCTGCGTTTTGAACTCTTCGTAGTCAGCGGACGCAACGCCTGAAGAACCAATACTGATCTTTGATCTTCTATTTTGAATGTCAGCGTTTCCCACACTGTACGATCAACGTAATTATTGCGTTGATAATGTAAAGCATTGAAAATTAGAAACCAATTAGAAAAGTAAGCTCTCGTTCAAATACAGCAATGGTAGTGAAGATAATAGGTATTTCACTGCTCACCCACGCTACGTAGATATTCCCATGAGGAAGTGAAAACAGCGGTCTTGGAAATGTCATCGATGAAGCCGAGAGAGGCTGCCTTTAATATTTACGTTTGCTAATGGAAAATAACAAAAATATGTATATGTATGTTCATTAATGCTAATAATCAAAAATAGTATTTTAAGAGGCACCTTTCTATCGTCAGTCTCCGGGTCGGCCTGGTTTCCGTCTTGCAAAGGGAAGAACGACTGAAATTTATTATTTAATTATCGAATTGATGATGGGAAAGGTTAAGAAAACATATTTTTTAAATTATTTTTTTTTTGCATATTTGAACGGCAAGAATTTATTTTTTCAACTGCAAACAAATCTTTTATTAAAATAATCCGAATGAACACAGTTTTCAACTCACAATCAGATTAATGAGCGAATTGTAGGTCGGCTGGGCGAGCAGGGTAGGGTCGACGGTAGTGAACAGACTGGGAATATAATAGTATTATATTTTTTGATAATTTTTCAAGACAACAAAGTTATCGTGCCAGGCCCATGTTTTCTGAGCCAACTCAAAAAAAGCCAATGAACAGAGATTACTCAAAAATGATTCAGAATATTATTTTTAAATATTTATAATAAAATGCATTTATATCTTGAAAAAAATCAAGCTATTATAAATTATTAATAAACTCACGGTTTGGCGGCGTTATCGTGGTCGAAGTACTTACCCGAGGCTTGGTTCTCAAATTAATGAATTATATATCAATTCAAAAAGTTTTCCATTTGATTTTTTTTCTCATTCGAATTTACATTTGAATTGTGAAGAAATGTTGTTTCACTTGTCATTCTTCACAAGAGATCTGATTTTCTCCATCTTTTGTTTCATTATATATGTGATTCTAATTGTTAGTTTGTATCTTTAAACATTTTTTTATTTCACCTGGTAGGCAACGACGACTTGTCCGGCCTGTGCTCTGTTCTCGTCGTTGAGGGCGAGTCCGTTGAGGAAAGCATTGACGTCAGCGGCGTTGACGGCCGACACCGGAGCGGAGGAGACAGATACAAAGCCTTAATGAAAGCATGATTGAATGTGTGCAGTAGGAATCATTTCTGTAAATATCAATGACAATACGCGATGCCCGGTTTTAGCATAGTCCAGTTTGCAAAGACCGAGACTTCATTCTTAAGGTCTGAAATTTGACACTACGAGATCCTTTCTCTGAAGTTTGGTGCGGTTGTTCCTTATCAAAGCTCGTGAGGCCACGCGAATCCTGTCACAATCTAAATAATTTTTTTTGGACGTGCGTCAAAATGTTGCAGGATTAATGGGCATGGTGTCTGACTGGCATGCCGACGCAGGCAGGTTCGACTCCCACCCGCAGGTGATGTTTTGCAAGAGGTAGAGAAAGGCGCGCGCATGAACTCGATTTGTTTTCGATATTCCGATAATTCTTGAAATATTCTTCCCTCCCGTTTATTCGCACAGAACGAAGATAGTACTTATTAGTGGTGGCAAATCGACACCCGGCTCTCCTCATTTCGAGTGTTCTCTCTTGTTCTCTCGTCTCTCTTATCGATGAGAGAGCATGCGAAATGAGGAGAAATGGATACCGTTTTTTTTCATGACTAACACTCACACGCTAGGGCGACAATAGCAATCTGCATGGGCGAAGCCTGTGTGTCGGTATTACCCGAGAGAAAGGGGAAGCTGTAAATTATATTTATTTCACGAATACAAACACAAACAGATATTATGCACCAGACCGGATTAATACAATAATAGTGAAATGTTTCTGACACGCTAAAACTGATTTTTTGGGACAGTGTAGCTTAGACAATGACCATTTTCTATCTGATGTGGTCCTTAGGCACAAATACTATTCAAAACGAAGTGGTGCCAATGACGCTTGAGGTGAAGTCACGCCCCATAACCATGTCGTGATCTCTTCCTTTTATAGATGAGCTCGATAAGGTGACGGTGCCGGTGTCCGGGACAAAAACGTTTCCATCCTGAGAGATGAATCCGGGATGATCGAACGATTGATAATTTCGGAGACACGGGAGATCCGCAGACCTTATAATCTCATTATGCGAGCTGTTTCGTTGATCTGTGGCTGAGAACTACATTTTCTTCTGCAAATGAAAAGACTAATCATCTCATTTCCTCATATCGTGATTTTACAGCGAAAATTGCATGAACAATTGAAAGCATGTCAGAAAAAGATTATTTATTTATTATTCTTCTTTCATGCTCATCAGAGACTTGCGAAATTATTCGCATTCCGTCGTAGACATGTTGGCCTCACGAGTAGAAAAAGAAGGGTGATCTTCCAAATTGTTTGCACCGGTCCAAATGTGTGCTCAATACCTTGGTCTCGGTCTGAATAACATTTTTGATTTTTAGAGTTAGTCTCTAACTCATCTCCGAGCCGAGTTATTCCATGAAAACCATCTCCTCGTGGGCAATGGCGATCAGAGGAAAATCAGGCGAGAGAGAAAAGGGGTGGAGCCTCTCTCGCGTGTGTCTCTCTCGCTCCCCCGCCCTCTCGCCCCTCTCCTCTCGCGCTCGCGTGACAATTCAGAGAAAATTATTAAAAATCTAGTAAAATGCTTAAAAATCCTCTAAAATGCAAATTAAACGATGACGAGTGGCGGAGCTGCGTATGACCACTAGAATCCCATGAAACTCCACTTTTCAAACTTAAATGGCCATTTTGACCTACTTATATTTGAGATTGCAAGCTCCGCCTCACATATTTTGTAGAGGCTACTGTTAGCTACAGAAAATGCTTTAGAACGCCCGGATTGAACTAGAATTGTCACCTCGATGCGCAGGTTTTGAATGAGTTTTGTTCCCCTGAAAGTGGGCGGAGCTTGCGGTCTCTACTCATGAGGGCTCTTGATTCATTCTTCAGTGTTGATTGAGGGGCAAAATGATGACCACACATATCGACAAGTGTTGCTGAGAGATTTCGCAATCCTTCAAGGAATGATCAAATAGATAAGGCCGTGCGTCACCTCTACAATCTATTCCGCATGAGAGAAAATAGTCGATGAACCAGTTCACAACGTCTCCTAAAGTGATAAGGGTCAACTACAAGCATTCCACAACATCTATTTTCGTCAATGCATCGATCATCACTGATAAGAATATTTGAGCATGTCTAAGACCAAACAATAAAGATAATACACGTCGTGACGCCACTATAACATCAGGACCGGTGTTTTGATTACGTATTGGATATTTGCAGGACTGCGTTAGTTTAGAAATTGTAAAATATAATCACCAAACCATGGCTCTCAGTCTCAAGCTCAAAATAGTACGAGCCTCAGGTCCGAGTGGTTCAACTTTATATTATAGAACACTCTGACTAAGTTCGAAAATTACAGAGTGCACGGCTCAAAAAGCGATAAATAGTTGATGACATCAATTTATCATTAATTCAATAGCAATTCCAACGGCATAATGTGAAACTGTAAAGGATTTTTTTCATCCATCGTTGTATGTGAACTTTCGCTCTCGGTTCACCTGCAAATAAATATTTTAGAATTAAAAAAAAATAAACTACAAAACAATTGGATTTTCCCAAAGTGTCATTCCCAATGTAGGTTTGATATGTTCATTTCTTAAATTTACAAAGAAAATAATATGTTTCTGTTCTCGGAATGGTAGTGAATGGATACGAGCAGTCTCATGTGGTGTTAAAATCCCGGAAAAGTAAACAGAAAAAGTAAAAAGGGTGTTAATTTTTCATTGGAAAAGTAATAGAAAAGTAAAAAGATTTGAATTCCCGCAATTTCGTATCTCGGTTCCCAGTGAAGCTAGCGACTTGAAAGTAGGTTTATAAGCTTTTTCGAACCTTTTAACCTCCAGAACCGATTTTCAAGTCTAGCTGCACTGGTGACCGAGATATAAAAAATGCGGGAATTCAAATCTCAGTACTTTTCCGGCGCGAATTCAAATATTTTTACTTTTCCATTTACTTTTCCAGGCAAAAATTAACACCCTTTTTTTATTTTCCGTTTACTTTTCCAGGATTTTAACACCCACATCAGTAGCGATTTGCGGAATCCAATTAGTCGACGTACTCGCTGGTGAAGAATTGCTGAACGGCAATGATAGAGAATCCAAGGAAGATGGACAGTAGCTGGGCGAGTGAGTTGTACTCGTTGTCCTTCTCACGAGCTAGCACCTGAATCATTGATTGAGGCATTGGATTGATAATTATCATTTTTGATTCAACGTTGATGTATCTCATCTTCTTAGACGTTAGGCAGCTCCCCATAAACGTACAAAAACTACAGTGTACCTATGAAAACGCTAATGACTTTCTAGATGCCCTAGAGGGTACTCAATGTTATTGATATCATGCATATATTTCTGTACCTCTAAGAATGTGACGTAGATGAAAGTGCCTGCGGCCAGGCTCTCGAATAAGATCACCGAGCCCAGCTTATACACAGGGTCAAGGGAGGAATTCTGAATTCACCAATTGTCTGAGTAATTACAATTGTTTTCGCAATAATAGCTCCAAAATATGTCGTACTTGGGAGACATTTATCCTTCTATGTTTTTATCGTTTCTTCATTGTATTCGAGTTTCTCTCATGTAACCGTCTTAGTGACGACTAGGGTTCCAGAAACGAGTGATTCCTGCCCATTTGGGCACGATAAGCGGTTGCAATTCGGCCTGACTCTATCATTTGCACACACTACTTCTTCAACCTGGACGAGGCCGCCTGGCCCAAATCGGGAACCATAGTGACGACGCTTCGGCTGCGACTCGCATGTTCTCTTGACCGTCAAAAAGAAGGAGCGGGAGCGGATTCCGATTTGCCATCACGGCTAAATAGAATTATTAGCACCTGCAACACTGCGCCGAACAGCGATCCAATGGGCGTCATCACAGCGTAGATGAGGATCGTCGCGATCACCGCCTGAGCAATCTTCACTATGATAATGTATCTTTCATCGTCATCCACAATGTTATTGTTATCCTGCGGACACTAACACGAAATCAGCCTTTGCTCGAATTAACGACGTTTTTTTTTCCGCCGACAGACACTCGCCTTCTTTCTATTCGTGTTGTCCTTCGACACTTGCATCCCGACGGATAGTGCCTCTACCGCCTTGTGCAGCAACAACGATACGAACAGCGTGATTATGCCCGATGTCGTGTCCTAATTATCATAATTAATCCCGTGTGAAGTCTCGCAGTATTCGAGATCATTTATAAGTTATTTTCGCCTAAGATATCTATCACAGTTCGAAAACATTTCGAAGATTGATATTAGATATTGAATCTCTTTCTACTGGCTTGTTGGCTTCTGTATGACCAAAGTATAACTAATTTGTTAAAAAAGGGGAGGCACGGACGCGTATGCAAATTGCAGAGCCGAGAGGCGCGCGCCGATTTGCATGCGTGGTCTCTTCATTGTCCCCTTATCCTTCTCTCGTTGCCTGAGCGATCAGGCCCGCTTGGCACACAGCCAAACGCTCATAGCTATGTTTAAACGAAAATTGGTTATATGGGAGTTTCGCGAGTGTGATCATTTAACGAATCCCCACAACCTCCCCTATAGAAGTCATCAAGCCAGATATTATTGCCAATCCTCCTTTAATACCGATTAGCCTAATTACCTGGACGCCGAGCGCGAATCCCTCGAGTATTGAGTGGAAGGACATTGCGATTGTGAAGGTGAGAGACTTGAGGAAGTACGACTCATCCGTTGAGGTCGCATACTTCATCGACTCCTCGATTATCTGACTGCAATGAAATGCCGAAGAATGAGATAAATGATGAAGACGATGCAGAGGATGTACTGAAACATAAACACCACGAAAAGGAATTGGTAACACTGAGACGAGATGATGACACAGCGGGCAAAGCACGCTACGTAACAGTTCTTACTCAACTCATGCTATTTCTCGTTTGCTTGCCACCTTCTTCCTTGAGAATAAGTGGAAGGCCGACACTGAAATAAGGAGAATATTCAATGGTGTGTCTCGTGGATGGCACAATATTTAATTCACAAGGTAGTATCCGGGTGGCAATCATGTCTTGTTTCCGCGGGTGTACAATGTATTATTTTGATTTTGGCCTATTTTCTGTACATAGCCCTGTGTTCACTCAATTTAGTGCCTCTGTTTTCACCGAACAATGTAAATGCTGACACACGGCGCCTTGAAAAAACGCCGTGCACCAACTCACCTGCTGTTTGTATCTACCGTAACTGTGATCTTCCCGTCGTCGAATTGCACCGGAGCGTGCGAATCACCGTGGGAGTGACCGTTGCCGGTCATGGAAAAGATCTGGAACATGGCCACTTCTAGTCAACAAGATCAAACGTTCGTGGTGCCAAAAATTATGTACTAATGTTTCTATCATGGATATTGCAATCGGCAACTACATTAGCCGCCGTACACTCGCATATTTTCAACGCCCATTTAACCCATGTCTATTTTCATCATCAAGGTAGAGTCGTTTGCCACCTGCATAGGTGTGCACGCCACCAACGGCCTATTTTTTACTTACCTATACGTCGATTCTCAGGGGTGTCGGACACCCCTGCGCAACGACGTATGGGACCATGGTTCATAAAGGATCTCCACAAGGGTTGAACAGGTAGCCATCTACCTGTATGCAGACTTCCTCGATGAGATACACCAGAAAGAAGCCCAAACATATGATGAAATAAGTGACGGGGAAATCCCAATGGACCTTAGACATGGAGATGAACAGACGGTATTTTTCACTGCAATGGGTACATGGATGCTCATGGTGAAGGCTGTAATCTATCCATGATAGAGAATCTATCAAGATATTATGCATGTTCCCGGTTCAAATTTACTGATTGTTGCGATGTTAATGATGATCTATGTATAATATATTGATAAATAGATGAGCTCACTCGATGTCAGGAATGATATCTAAGAAGCAAGTGGCGAGGAAGATTCCGCCTGAGAAGCACGAAAGCAGCGATAGCCATCTCAATTAATGCAATTATATCATACATTGTTAAGTTATGCACCATATAATGATACTATTTGCATGTTTATTACTCGAATAATTTACACTACGGTTGCCAAATCGGCAGAGACCTTCCTCTCGCTGGTCAGAAAACAGAGAGAGCAGGCGAAACGAGGAGAGCTGAGTGCCGATTTGTAATTACTAATTTCACCAATTCACACTCACCGGGCACTCTTCTTGCTCTGCTTCCCGTCCGTGTTCGTAAGCAGTGCCATTAACTGGAGATGAACGATATAATCGATAGATAAAATATCGTATCCAACAATTAGTGTACCGACCAGCTATTGTCTATCAAAGGATCGAGACTAGTGATGGCAAATCGGAATCCGCTCTCCTCACTCCACGTGCTATCTCGTCGGTTAGAGAGACGAGAGAGTGTGAGAAATTAGGAGAATAATCGAGACATCCTACCTTCATCGAAGAGAGGCCAGCTATCGCGGTTGCCACGAGCATCCCGATAGCAAGCAGAATTTGAAGGAGAGTTTGGTCCATTTCCTGGGTGTTGCAAAGCAATGTGTCAATATTTGCGAAAGCATAACTTTGCTTCACAATTATTGCAAAACTATTGATCATCGCACAATCAATGTATCAATAATGATCGAGTAATACTGTAAACATTGCGTAATACATCATCTTCAGAAAGTTTTACAATGATGGATAGGCGCATTCGTGACCAGTCTAGCTAGTCAAACGTAAATGGCAATGGAGTGTTTTAGGGATGTAATTCGGTTTTGTATCTCTCCAATCTACACACTATCTCGCCGGTCAGAGAAACGGAGAGTGTGCAGAATGGAGAGAGCCAAAACCGAATTTACATCTCTACTAGGGAGTATTGGCTTGAATGATGACGAGACGAATACCGTTGGGATGTCAAGAGACAAAAGTGGCTGATAAGAGTTTCCGAGTTCATCGACACTCTCTGCCTTGTTCATGTTCCCCAATAGGCGTGATAATCTCGGATAATCCCTTCAGTCAACAGATCACGATGGAGTTTTCCCCGTGAATAAAAGAGTTCTGGATTTGTGAAAAAATGATCTCTCTTTAAGTTTAGAGATTCGCACCCCGAAAGAGTGTTTGTTGCACATGTGCAAAATAAACTTTTCATTCCAAGCGGACCTTGAATATCTTAAAAATGCATTTGTTATTCTCTCGATTATATGATATTTGTACGTGAAACACATTGTGTCTTTGACAGAGATAAGAACTTCTCTGTTATTGTCACCAAGGATGTTCGTGATCTTTCCACTCGTAATCTAAAGCATCGTCAGTGTAAGGAGGTTTCTAACTTTGGCACGCATGTGTGTGAGTCAAGGTCGTCTAGCGATGTAAAATCGGAACCCAACTCTCCTTGTTTTGCGAGCCCTCTAATTTCTCTGACCAGCGAGAGTGCACGCAAATTTATTAGTTTCCGATTTGTTATCACTAGTGTCGTCTGATATCTCGCACCTTATTGAAATTTCTTCATCGGCCCACATTTATATATCCTATTGTCATATTTATCGTCTTCTCCGATCTCCATTCACTCACACTCATTGTGCCATGAGCTACCGGTACCCGCAGTTCCGATCATTCCTATGGTTCCGGGTCAAGTATGGCGGTCAACTATATATTGTCGACAGCACCTGTATCGCTGAGTGTGCTAAATCGTAGGTGTGATCAATCCTACAAATGCCGCTCTTATCAGCTCTAGTCTCTGAACTGATCTCTCAACTGCCAAGGAATTCACACGTTATTATCGGTGGTCGACAACGTTAAACCTTGAGAGATGAAGTGATGAAATCATGTTTGGGCCGTTTGAAACGGTCATTGAGGCTTCTCATAACAAAGACTGTACGAGATATTGTATTTGACCCAATGTCCCCTTGTACAGACAAAAACGCAATGTCTATCTGATGGCGTGGAAAAAGTCAAAGGAGAAGAGAAAACATTTGAATTCCCGCCATTGCGTATCTCAGCTCCCAGTGAAGCTAGCGACTTGAAACTTGGAAAATGGGATGGAAATCCTCTTTCCACCCCAAAAACGAAGTTTCAAGTCGCTAGCTTCACTGGGATCTGAGATACGCAATGGCGGGAATTCAAATGTTTTCTCTTCTCCTTTCACTTTTTCCACGCCATGACAGAGATATCTACAACATTTTAGACTGTTTCGTCGGCTGTGGCCACGTTTCGTTCTACTGCAACATCAACAGGATATGCAGGTGGAAGTTGCACACTGCCATCAGGACGTATGTCGTATGCAGGAGGTGGCATCATGACTTCATCGTAAGTCGGCGGTTTCCTTACTCGCACTAATTGGCCAACGGTATCGAGTGCGACAATGGTGTTTGCGTCGAAAATGCTGGCGATCGATTCTGCTTGCATGTTGCTCCTTGAATGGCTACTATCGAGATTCAATTGATAACTATTGAAAGGCCAAAGCACGAAGATAATTAGGCGTACCTGTAATACACGTAGTACTGGATTTGAGCAGAATAGAAGACAAATGACACGATATAGAGAACTGTTTGGCTGATCATCAATACGACTACGATGATACTGTAGTCAAAGATTACTGAAATGTCAGACCGTTATACTGAAAAAAGTCGTGAAAAAAGTGAGATTTTGATAAATATGTTTACATTGATTTGTATTCCCATTATACTTCTCTTCGACATAATTCTGGAATAGCTCACTCGACTGTTGAAGAGCACTGAGAATATGATTTTAACGATATATTACGTCAAGTGGAACATATCATCAGATGAATGATTTGCATCGCTATGAAATACCAAATGTAATGGCGAAATATTGTGAGGGGTTCTCAAAAAAATAATAGAGGAGATGTGATAACATCCATAGAAACGTACCGCACGTGACTAGACAAGGTAGTATCATTTCCTGCAAGGGTGAGAATTGCTAGAAGAAGTAACATCGCCGAGAGAAGCATGTTGTACATCTATAATAGTGAAGTTATTGTGAAAAATACTCATCAACAGTTAATCTCACAGTTAGTATAAGAGCTGGGAACATCCACTTCTCACATCGGGTTCTAATAGCCTAAATTATAAGTTTAATGAAGAAAAACAATGCAAATGCAAACGAAAAAAAAAAAACAATGCAAAAAAATAATTTCGTAGTGATGATTCCAATCTATTTTTTACTATTATGAGAATGGAGTGCTCCCATCATTTTGGGTTGACTTTCACTACTTCATTCGCAACTTTTTTATAGGTCGTGTAGGATCTAGAAAACTGACAAGTACATTTGATAAATACTCACTTTAATGAATGAACAGGTGGCAGTGGTGGATCCCGCGAAGCTCAAGCTCTGAATGGTTTTTGGTGATGTTCTAGCTAACGTTCGACGAGCTCAAAAAATAACACAAGGAAACTTACTTGTAGAATGAGTGCCGTACGTGCTTCTGAATAAGTGAAAATGACCGTCTCAAAACATGAAAGAATAACCGTTGTGATGATGAGAACCCGCGTGACTGCCTGTAAATAAGTATTCATTTGTATTAGTCGAAATTCCATCAATTTAGCAGCTATGTCAGAGAAAAGTGCATGAGCTACTCACGAGTACTCGAACTCCGCACATGCGTGGTTCAAAATGCGAGGGAGAAATCATCAAGCCGAGTTTTCAAGCTGACTAGAGAATAAGACGATAACGCACATCTTGAACATTTGTATCGTCGATGACTGTGCCACGCAAAATCTTTGTAATCTCCACATCGTTGCTTTTTGTCGCACAATGGCGAAATATGTAATCCTGAATCTTGCTTAAAGGATTATATTTATTTGTTCCGAATATTTTATTAGAATAATCAGAACACATTTAGCAGGCTTTATTCTTAATTTGTTCACTGTTTTCATAACTGTGATAATATTTAATCGATTTTACAAAGTCGATCATTTAGTCAACATGAGTTTCGAAATATGTATATTCCTAGAGTTTATAGTTCATGTCATGCGTGCAACACGGGCGTCGCTGAGTTCGTTGTGGTCCGCCTGATGAGAGCCATGAATTATGGTCAGTGTCGCGAAATAATTGTTCTGATCGGAAAATTATAGGTCAGACGATTGGGCACGAACTATTTCGCAACACCGTCTTCTTCTATCGATTCCAAAAGGTCTCATCCAACGAATCGCAAATGAGTATTTCATAAAGTTGATAAAGATAAGGCTGAGGAGATTGAGTAACATACTAGTGTTAATATGTAATGCTCACTCTTTCTCAGCCTTGTTAGAATGCTTTTTTTGGAATCTTTCTGATGCTCAACATTCAGCGCATGCAGAGCGATGAATGGTAGAAAAAGAGTGAGAGCGAGACCTGAATGTGCTATTGATAAGTAATTATAATTGTTGTCTAAGATTGATCCCTTAATCCACCGCATCAAAATGATTGGGATTGTGCTATTTTTCATAGGATTGGGTAGGTAAGTTTGTGAGTAAGACAACGAAAGAGCGCACGATTCTGGACGGGTTCAGTATATTTCTGTCCATTTTTCAACCAGTTCGACACACTCCACTTCTCATTACTACGCTCTCACTCACCTGAGGCGACTGAAGTGCCATCGGGTGCCATTTCTTCTCTACGTTCCCCGTAAGGACCGTGCGTACCACACCTACTACACCATGCATTCATGATTCAACCACGAGGCAAGAAATGAGCAAGAAATGAGTGTGATAGAGAGACCCGATGTTTTATGGTCAATAAATTTACGTTCTTAGATAAACACTATGGATGGAGACTGCGGGGAGGAGATTGAAGTGACGATGAATGTTATGAAAGTGAACAAGAAATATGCAGCGTCGTAAGGGATGCGTTTGAATTAAATTACGTTCTAAGAATGTCCTGAAAATGCATAATGCAATCATTCATTCCCGCGTTGAACCACTGTAAATGCGCAAAGTGCACAACAACTAAATCGAAATAATTCATTTCGAAAACACAGAAGATCATGAGAATATTTCAATTTCGAACGAAAATTCAAACACTTGTTAGACAAGGATGTATACAGTGCATTTAAATATTTAACTCAAATCACTATTCGATGCACGTGGCCAGGTTGCCACAATTTTCACGTCCATCCGAACAAACATTTGTTTTCATAAAGTAGTAGTAGTGTATAAAACCGTAAACGACCGAGTGATTCCGTTAATCCATTCGCAATCACATCATCAGTCTCGCAGTACCCTGAATAAAGCAATTAAGACGTCCGTTTCGCAATCTTGATTTGGTGACAAACTGATGACCACACATATCGATAAGAGTAGTGCATCAGAGCGAATTTGCTGTCAAGGAAAACATCGAGTTGATAACACTATGCGTCATCTCTAGTGCTGGCAAATGAAGAATTGGTATCTTCATTCCTCGTGCTCTATCACCGGTCAGAGAGAAGAGAGAGTGTGTGAAATGAGGAAAGCGCTCTCTTCATTTGCCAGCCCTAGTCATCTCTCCGTGCATTCAGCAAGAGAGAACGTTGCGCAACTCATTCTAAAGTGATAAGGCTACAACATCAACAACACTACAACATCAAAGCACCGATCACCTCTGATAAAAACAGTTGCGAGTCGCGCACGTTTTAGGCGAAACCAAAAGGACGAGAAACGAGGGACCACAACCGGCAATCAACATTACGAATCGAACTTGAGTAATTTCAAGGCATTTCAAGACAAAGGCACTAGTTTTTGAGAATGTGAAGAAAGCAGTTTTCGGTAATTTATCATCAGACAGCGCAAGAGACGTTCCTTAAAGTGCTAGTTGTATTCCGAGATATTTAGAGACCATAGAGTTCATACGCTTGATTCGATGGTTGGAGAAAGTGAGAGAGGGAAGCACAGAAAGGGACCAGGCAGAGAGCAACGCGAGTGCGCGCTCTCTTCTCTTCTTTGTCACATATTTTGAAGTAGACGATTTTAGATCTCTCTTCCACAGTTCGTATGTACGTATGATATTATCCCTAGTCATTGGTTATTAGAAAATAGTGGCACAACCTCAAACTTGTCTCAATCTCTATCAGGAACGGACAGAGTAGATTTGTACTGTCAATGCAATGGTGTGAATAGCGAAGATAATTAACACAGTGACTCGGAATAAATTAAAGAGAACAGCTGATTGTCGCGATTCAATGAGAAATGCCCGTGGAAACGGTTAAAATTCACCAATTATCTCTGAAATGTTTATCAACTATACAGAACGGACACATACATAACGCTGCATAAACACAAATAGTTGATGGATGTTTTCGCAAGAGCAGTGCAGTGTGCCATTATACACCAATGCTAGAGAGTACGATGAAGATGTGAAGGAGACGATATGACAAATGAATCGAAAGTGCGCGCCATAAGGGCGCGACACGACACTATTTACAACAGGCACTAATTTCCCCCTCAACGCCCAGAGAGGAATAAACGATCGCATTCTCTGCTCACCCTCCCCTTACCCATTACTTGATCTGATTTTTATCTTTGCTACCTCATTGATCGTCATTTCTTTCTACACCACAATCAAAATCTTTCTACTCGATCGCTCTGAGCATCAGTCGAACACTCGAAAACAGAGGCATGGCTTTCTCACTTGTTTTCTCACTTGCTAATTTCAGCATTCGCATGCCGCATGTCCGTTGAGAACTTTGTCACACAGTGCTTCTACAATCTATCAATCGAGGAACGCATTCACTACGTCACGGGTCGTATTTGAATTATCAATCATGTCACCAATGCAACCAACAGAAAATACCCGTTTGTCTAAGAGTTGGCTCTTCTAAGATATTTGCTTCCAACAAACGATTGTTTTTAATCCATGAGGTTTTTGAACAGGAATGTTGAATAATCTGGTGCATTTTGAGTCTCCGCACGGTGCCCGACTCCGGAATGTCTACCGTAAATTCTGGGGAATGATGAATCTCCCATTTGCCGTTTTCGGAATAATTTTGTCCTCCTGCTTCATCATCACTGCAACCAATGCCATATATCGGAAGAAAGTGTCGAGAAAGTGGGTATAGTACCATCTATCACATCTGACAGAATTATTCCGAAAACGGCAAATGGGAGATTCATCATTCCCCAGAATTTATGGTAGACATTCCGGAGTCGGGCACCGTGCGGAGACTCAAAATGCACCAGATTATTCAACATTCCTGTTCAAAAACCTCATGGATTAAAACAATCGTTTGTTGGAAGCAAATCCTTTGATCTCTGATCTCTGATCTCTGATATCCATTGTAGATGCTACGTTCTCCTTCTCAATCGGACGATTGGGGATGTAATTACGTGTTCGATGTCCCTCCTAATCTGCCTATACATCCTCCTCGCTCGAGAGATACAGTTATATTATATAATTTATCTAACGAAAATAATATATATTTTTTCCGATAATATTTCTACTGAAAATAAGATAAATAACGGGGAAATAATTACTTAGTTTCAGTCATGATGTGCTCGCTATCATCCAATCGTTCGCCGTTGGAACTACATGGACTAGTTCAGTATCGTAAGTTGGATCGATTGTTTGAGTGTTTCAGCCATCGAAATGCGATAGGTACTATTGCACTAATTCCCTCCGCAATGTATCGGACATTTTCCCGATATGTATCTCGTGTTTACCGTTCTGCCTTGAGGTACGTAGCCCTTTCGGTCATCAAACTTCTGGCTGTCGCGCGTCCATTTGAATATCGGATATGTGTCACTATAAAGAAATCCGTGCATGTCGTCATCATTAGGTAATTGATTGTTTGATAAAACAAAATAATTTTCAAAATTTCATAAAATTTCGTTATTCATGTATATTTGTAATAAGGAATAGACGAAAATTTTTTTTGAAAGATTTTGTGAATAGTGAACGTAATTATATTCGCAATTTTACAGTTGGGTGATCTTTGCTTTGATGTTATCGTATATTCTCTCGGCCTTGGTCAAAGTTCCATATCTAAATGAGCTGACTAACTGCACTATGGAAACTTGTATAAGGTAGATTAATCTGACCTATCATTTATTCGCTTTTTGAAGAAAAAAAAACTCATTTTTAAAAGGTCCAATATTTGATAAACAGAGGCGATTTATGGTACAGGTTCAAACACTGGTCAAGTAACCTGCTCTCTGTCTTACTCTACTTTTTCACACTTTCTGTCTTCGGAATCACATGTGAGTTTTGGTAGAATTGGTGCAAACATTTGATATCTTCAACAACAAAGATGATGCTAATTTAATTTCAGTAATTCTTGTTAAACGGGAGAGGCGATATGGAGATTCATTCAAGTCGCAGCGGTCCATCAAGAAGCGTAGAAAGGTATGGTAGGAGACTTAATGCCCATGACGCTTCATGATGTTATATTTATTAATTTTATGAGTTCAAAACCTTTCTGAAATATCATCAAGTGTTTTTATAGACATCTCGATTTCCATTCTGGAAGCTCTCCCTGAATGTCCTATCTTACGCATTGCTGAATCTTTTCTACATCATTTGGTTAGTTTACTGTGCTACCCGATTCCGTGAGGGTATTATTTATGATTTATCAGCGTTTGATCCTCATGACATAGTGTTTGAATTATCATCCCAGGTGCATCGGGCAACTAGTAAGCACGAATCACTGCTTTTTCCTGCGTAACTACATCGAATTCGAACGAATATATGCATTCGTTATTCTATCTTCTCTTATACGAATATGTATTGATCCGGTAGTTTGCTTCGTCACTGATGTCCAGGTAACACAATTGCATATAAATTTGAGATTTTTTTCCAAAAAAATAACAAATGTCAGATGCGCCGTCAATTTTTTCTACTTCTCTCCGTCAAGAGGTCGATTGATTTCTTTTGTCAAAAGGTCTCTTATTTCGAGTTGTAATATAATTATAATTTTCGTCACTATAATATTGCCAAGACAAGCAAATTGTCCGAAAAAGGCATACAGTGATATTGCTGCACACAGAAAAAATCTGGAGTAAAGTGTTAGCCTGTTCGTGTTTCTAGCCCACGTTCTCGTTTCTAAAAAAATCTTTTTTTTTTAATTTGCGAATCGGCAACCTGATTATTAAAAAAAAGGATGTGCATTTCTTTCAGGAGCACACTTCGTCCAACATCATTGGAAACTCGAGTGAAACTTCGATTCGCCATTCTAACAAAGAGCATGGACCTATCCGAATGAATTCATCGAGTAATTACACTAATAGCGGCTAGCGGCTCTTAGAAGCGTGCATTTCAAGAACGCATTAGCAATGGGAAGATGTTCGAAATGGATTCGAATGGTCACTCATGCAACCTGGCGGAAGCATATATTATATGTTCAATAACGTTGTTTTGTTTCGATTGCTCAATTGAAATTCATTGAGTATTCATGAACATGTCTCAGTGATGGCGAGAAGTTCTTCCTTGTAGTCGTGAGCAAAGAAGGCGAGAAGTCTCCATGATCAATCAATGATCGATGACATCGCAAGCGCATGGCTTTCTTCCTCATTTAAAATCGAATCTTCACTTTATCCGATTAGAAAACAATTTGCTTAATGCGAAAGCTAATTGATTTTCAAAATTACCATTTAGAAAAATAACTATTAACGTAATCCTCTAGCTGCAAAAATCGTTTCGAATATTTTTCTGCATATTGCAAGCTTTTTTTTTTAGATATTGCGAATATTTTTCTGCATATTGCAAGCTGTTTTTAGCCTTGGTGCCGATACCAATGACGATAAAGTCTTACATATTTTTTTGAGAATCTAGCTACAAATGCTGGCAATTGTGTAGTGTACATCTCAGAACAACATCAGCTGTTTGCATAACTATATCTTGTTAAAGGAATCCCATAAATGCATGATTCGCTGAGAGACAAATCATCTGTCGATACAGATGTGGCAATGTCCACTCAAAGAGCCACCTGCTGTGAGTCCTACATCAGTGTCAGTCTCGGTATTATAAAAAATGCCGGCCCTGGGGAATAAATCGTTCCGGTGATAACCAATTGCAGATCACACGCCAAACTTTATTTTAAATTATATCTTCTATGTTCCGTGAGCGTGAAACCTCCACTGGAAGCTAATTATGAAAGGAAAAAAATAAAAATATATAAATGAACTAAAATCCAAAAAGTGGCAGAGAATAGATAACTACAAATAAAAATGAGCGGAAATGGCGATCTCGGCATGAAAAATGGTCGTATGGTTTTAAAACTGTAATATGATGTCGATCCATCGTCTCCATTCTCCCATTCCTACTCATGACATCATAACAATCGCCATTCACGCTGTGGTACAATCGCTGGCAATTTTCTTGAATGTCCTTCTCCTCTTTGCAATTGCCCTTCGATCGCCTTCGATCTACTCGAGTTGTAAAGCTCCTAACTTTAAAATTGTCAAGTCCTCATTGAAAGAACCAACATCGCCTTTATTATTTTCTGAATCCCAGAGAGCTGCTCATATTTTGTGGGATTTATTTAGTATTTTGAATTGAGTCTTTACTCCTGAGATAATCGAGGACAATTCTTGCTTTTACAAATTTTTCGAATATCAAGACCAATTTCAAAAAGATAAATACAAGTAAATGTAGAAAAGCGCTCAACGATTCAGAAAATTTTATAATGGTGATGGGTTTCCTTCAATGGGGACTTGAAAAGTTTTAAAGTTAGGTGCTTTAAAAGTGGGAATAATTTTTTTTTTTTAAACACCAAACGGTTTTGGATGTAGCGCTGGGATGCAGGATACCAGCAGAAATGTTCATCATGTATTCGAAAAATAGTACATTTATTGAGTAACCTAAAATTCAGCACCGGTTCGATTCGTAATTTGAAATGTCAGTTGCCTTCTCTCGTTTGATGTCCGTATGGCTTCGTATCAGAGGTTATCGGTGATTTGATGGTGCAGTGGTGTCTTATCACTTTAGGAGGAAGACGTTGCGAAAGGGTCGATAACTCACTCTCGCTACATACAATGGAGTGATGACGCATAGTCTTATCTGCTTGAATGTACATTGAAGCATTGCAAAATCCTCTCTGATATGTGTGGTCATCAGTTTGTCTCCAATTTACAACTGCGAAATGGACGTCTCAAATGTTTTCTTCAGGAAATTGTGAGACTGATGATGCGAATGGATAAGTATAATCACTCTATGTATTAAGGTTTGACACAATACTCTAATGTTAATACGAATAGATAAAACAAATGTTAATACGAATAGAGGAGAAAAATGGTTGATTGTGATGTTAATACACGATTTTATATTTTATGAATTTCCTGGTAGTGCACATCTAATAGTGATGCTAAATATTTCGACACATCCTCGTTTCACAAGTTTTTTTTAAAGCTTTTTTGGAATGAGTGTACGGGGTTAGTCCATGTAACATGAAGAAAAGGTAAGGCATTATAGAGTCAGATTCGAAATTACCATTATATTTCTTTGTCGGGATTTGAATCGTCTCAGATTCTTTGGTGCTTCAGCAATAAGTTATTCCGATTTAGTTTCCAGGTACTTTGCGCGGATTACCATAGATCAACACGGAGATGAATGGCTCCATTGTGCTCTTTTCGGTGAGGATCATTGCAAATATTTGATTTGAAACGTATCCCCCTGCACCATGGTATCCCTCTTTTGTCTCTTTCATAATGTCCATCGTCACTCCACTCTCCTCCCCTCCGCCTCCATCCGTAGTATTTATCTACGAATTCATTGACCTTAAAACAGTTCTTGCTTATTGCCGTATGTTTTAATAATGTATGAATGTTGTAGGTGCGCAAGACAGTTACGAGGAGCGTAGACAAGAAATGGCACCCGATGGCACTTCAGTTGCCGCAGGTGAGTCCGAGCATAATGATGACACAATAAACGAAAAAATATAAAAGAAAGCGTACATTGTCGAACGGGATTGACTTGTCCGAATAGAAAAAACTAGACGGAAATCTCGAAAACCCGTCCAGGATTTTGCGCTTTTTCGAACTAAATTTTGGGCGATGCTCTACGGTTTTCTGCTATCAAAATAAAATTTTGATGATATGAGTTAAGGGTTTTGCGTATCAATGCGATATTCAGGTCTCGCTCTCACTCTTCCACTACCATTCATCGCTCTCCAAGCGCTGAGCGTTAGGCATCAGAATAATACCAAAAGTGGCATTTTAACAAGGCTGAGAAAAAGTGAGAATGACATATTTACTCTAGTGTATTACAAAATTTCTTCTGGCTAGTCTTTCCATAATTTATGAAATAATCGGTTTATGAATCGTTCTCCGTGATTTAACATGTATGAAAAACGATATATGATACACTGCTCAATGCGAGTTGATAAGTGCATTGTGATGAATTGACAACAATTCCAGAGGTATGCTGCGGCTGCATGAGTTCATGCAACATTCGTGATACCAAACTTCCGCTGATTATAATTGCTGAAAAAGTGAGTTCGATTTTCTGACTGACATCGCAAATAATTCCCTATCAAATGCTAAGGAGCTTCAAGCTGCTGCGTCTAGCGCACTCCTTCCTTTACCATCCTACTCATCTGTAGTGCGCAATTCTCGCCAGCCTTCGCATTGTCCGCCCTACGACGAGGAGGAGGAGAGGGTACTATCTGCTCAGTACTTTCTCGATAAGAAACATTGATTTTCGACTCTGACATCATCAGGTGTCCCGAGCGCAGGAACGCCCGTGTCGCACGAATGACTTTAAATAAGAGATAATATAATCTAGGAACTGATACATTTCGATAATCATGATGACTGCATTACGAATTTGTACTATCGATTAAATAATATCACTCTACTGAAAAAAAGAACAAATCAATAATAGATTTTTAACCGTTTTTAAATATACTCATATAATCCTTTGCGCAAGATAGGATTAAAAATTTAGCTAGTGCCCAACAAAGATCGACACATGAGAGTCCATTTCGGGTGTCACAGTCATCGGTGATTCATATGGTATCGTCGTATTCTCTAGTATTCAGCTTTCAAACTCGACTCGCTGACTGCTCGTTCGCATTTTGAACCGCGGAAGTGCTCTTATAAATTTGTCATTCACTTTTACCCCTGCTCAACTGCTAAATTGATGTATCATAGTTCCGACTGAAAAGGGTCCAAACTCAACACTTATTATCTCATTCAGCGACGCGGGTTCTAATCATCATAACTTAATGTTTTCTCTCAACTTGTATCATTGTCGGTTACTGATAAAAAATCGTGTGAATTCCTAGGCAGTTGAGAGATTAGGTCAGAGACTAGAGCTGATAAGAACAGTATTTGCACTTTTGCTCACATCTATTCTCAATTTGATGATGATGTAGCTAACAAATGCTGGATCGTGAACATTTCTGACGATCTTTGGTGACAATCATAGATTCATCTCTGTCAGAGACACAATAAGTGTTCGAAGAAAAACACGTTTTACAGAGAAATCGATAATTTTGTTTTGCATTTTCCTGTTGCATCACCATACTATTTTACTGATCACTGATTCCGTAAAATTTTATTTTACGGCTTAAAACCTTAAAATCCGTAAACATTTAACACCCAAGCATGTTAATGTGGCGAAATAATTTGTTCGCAATTTGTTCGTATTGTTCATTATCATGAATGAATTAATCAACAGCTGATTCACAATTCTTGTTATTGTTTTATGGCAAACCGAACACTTCGGCTTCACAAGTTATTTATCCCCATTCAAAGATGCATTTGTCACCTATGCTCTTTGGAATTGTGCTCAGTGCATAAAGTTGGATGTGCAGCACAAACAAGTGGCTTTCTAACGCATACGGATTTTTGATAATCGCTACATGAGTTACGTGTTGCCTGAAACAATATTGATCAGATTATAATAGGTCCGTGCGGAACAGAAAATTAGGGATAAAATTTCGGCGTTGGATCCCTCCTTTCTGCACACTATGTTGCCGGCCAGAGTTACGAGATAGTGTGCAGAATGAAGAGAGTCGAGAAGCGAAACGACATCACTACCGAAAAGAACTTGTTCTCCCTAAGTGCACGATGGGGTTATACATAAATAAGTCTTGTTCCCTTTCGCTTCCAACCTCGTGATTTCCTGCTCACCAAGATATTAGTTATCTCCTACCTCTCGATTATGCCTGCATTTCTGCATTTTGAATTCCTTCGAGTGTGCCTGTATTCCAGTAATCCAGTTTATTCCAGTAAAAGGTTAAAGCTGCTTAATCTTATTTTCACTCTTCTTGTATTTCCCTTTTCCCACTATGCGTGTATTCCCTTTGATTCAGATACTTGTAATGGATCTCAGTGTAATTGCTACCCTATACTCGAAAATTTTCTTTCTCGGATCTTTCACAAACTCCTTCATCATTGGCACAACTCTTAGGTCGAAGTTAGTTCGGAAAGTGTAGTTTATTGGTTGATTGTAAATTCAGGAATTTGCACAATACATGCAACATTCTAATAGCCTTCTGCGCATTCTCGGACATATTACATCTGGTTAGAAATATCAGTAATGAATGTGAGATGTGTTCTCTCATTCCTAGTTCGGCCATCTTCCGAAAATTCTGGTCGCATTTTCTGGGAGTACGGGAATTTCCAGCGCCTTTTGCAGGTCTGTTTGCTAAATTCACGTTGTGCTTTAAAACAATCAAAGTTCAGATAATTCCAAACTTTGGACTTTCCGCTGGTGTCGGAATCGCGTTCTTGCTTGCCATTGATCGATTTACATCATTATATTTCCCCGTATTCTATGCCCGGCAAAACTCTCGAACACTAATCAAGGTAGGTGGTATGTTGTTCATAAAACCAAGGCAATAGTATAAATCAACCTGACTTCCGTTTCAGTATCATTTCTTTGCGATTTTCGCTCACGCTTTTATTCACTATGCGGTCGCATACCAATACTTTGAAGAACGGTCAGTAACTTCGTGAAACAAGATAACACGGATCTTCTGTTAAAGTGGAGGAAAAAGGGTCGATTTTTCGGACAGAGTTCCTTCAATATAGCAGAAGATCCGTGATAATGAAATATATTATATTAGGTTGGCTCATAAGTAACGCTCGTTTTTAAGTATCGTGTTTGGGCTCATATAACTCCCCGCAATCAAATCTAAACTAGCTAACTACATAACATAGTTTTCGAGTAAACACGAGTATTATAGCCGTCAGTATTAGAAATATCACGCTTGCTGCATCGGAGACAAATTTATATTTGAACCAACCTAAAAATTTACGAAAATTTCAGATATTTTTAGAAGTCGTATAATTTCACGTAGAAACTGTTCGATAAATCCACAAATGGTTATGTGAGAAGCGCGATAGTAGATCTCTATCATGGCGAAGAGAGAATGATCCCATTTTGCTAATTAACAACTATTCCAAAGTGAACTTTCACGAAAAATTACATTTCACCGGGACAATTTTTGAAACTTGAAGATGGACGGTGCCAGCCTATATAGTAGTCCGTTCAAGTCACACACTATGGGGCTCTGTTATCATTATGAACATTTGATGCTACTTATTCATCTATTCGGAAAAATAACAATTTTTCAAAAATATGATTTTGAGACGAATTCTAAAGAAATGCGTGTTTTGAGGGTTTTGGATAATACCATACCTCAGAAATAGTAGCCATTCTAAAATTAGGGCAAATTGGTGAATGATAGTGCAAGAGTCACTCGTTCATTTAACCACCTAAAGTCTTAAATTCAATCACTAAGGTTCACAGTAAATAGTAATAAATGTCGATTTCGAAGCATTTTTTCAATACGTGACTTTCGAGCAATTTAACTCATGAAGAGATTGTGTCACACTCCACCAAAATATATCATATTTCTAACAAGGGAGGTACTTCACATTTAAGCATAATTGAGGTCTTTAGATTTTGTGCTCAGAAAACGCGGCCAGAAAACCTTTAGATGAGTTACTCAAAAACCAACACTCTCGTTAGACGCATATCTCACATAGGCCTTTCATTGGATATTAATCTCACTATCATCAGTGTAATGTATAACCGGGATACTTTACTGCTGCAGCTTAGTTGTGGCTCTATCGCTCTTCTCCGCTGAGTGCTGACACGTCAAAATCTCAGCGTGATGTGAGACATCTTTTAATTATACCAGCCAGTGTGGTCGCCTTCTGAGATGTCTGAGATAGTGCGCGCTAAAAAGAGTATCAAAGCACTTATCGTTTATGGAAAACCGAAACAAGATCGCAAAAATAAGAGAGGCGGGGGAGGCCATCATCTCCAATTGGAAAAACGAGCGTTACTTATGAGCCAACCTGATATTATAATTTTACTATGTTATATTACGTTAATATATTATTAATTACATATATGCTCACTCAGAAGAGTCATCTGCAGTCCGCCAGACATGTTTCATGGACGCGCGCGTGAACTTTGGGTGACGAGTTCAGTAGCAGTTCTCAGCGTTTCCGTGGCGATTTACTTCGCGATTTGGTGCAAACTGAGAAACACAGGTACATAAACTTAAGAAAAAACTCACTAAATGAATATTTCAGAAGCCTTAGAGGAGCAGAACAGACGCATTTTCCGTTCGGTGTTCGGCATAATATTCACCCTCACCCTTGGGTGGTTTCTCACGATGATGCTATTCTTCTTCGATCGAGACATTCTCGAGTTGAGAGGTGAATCACGGACTATTTTCTCTCTGTTTTGTTCCTTCTTTCGACTGCCAGATCACGCTTAAAATCGAAAGAAGCAATGGTCTTAACTTACGCTCTTACATACAGCGTAGCAGTTACACAGTACACAGTAGTACACTTAGCAATCACTTACATACCAGCACTTACACCATTGTACTGTCGTTGGCTTGCATAGACAGAGTTTCAATTGAATTCAGGACATTTTGAAGGGTATAATTACCTGTTTTTATCAGGCCAATAGATGATCTTTGGCATCGAGCTGAATGGACTTCCGGTCTGCACCACACTCTCACTCAACTGCTTCCTACTATACTTCACCAGTGCTGATTATCGCACGGCTTTCCGCGTTCAAATTAGATCGATACCTTTGATATGCCGACTGGTTCCGTCGAAGAATCAGAACAAAATCTCAGCTCACACTACTGATAACCCTATTGTTTCTGTAAATATCTGAGCTATCATGCGATGTGTTCGGGACACGATTAAAAATCGTACGGATTCAGAGAACAATAGTAATGAAACAAAATTAAATTTCAAACCCCCCCAAATAATTGTTTTTGAACACTTTCGATTGCGTCCATAAGCTACAAAGGGGTGACAAGATTTTGAGCTGCCTTTTATCGAATCATTGTAAATTATCGATTTTTACTTTTTAAAACTTTTTGGTGTAATGTCTCATCACATTTTTTATCGAATAATCATTTATTTGTCACTGGAGTAGCTTCATTCCACATAGCATTGAGTTGATTGAAGTACATCTGCAATTAGCTGCATTGCTTTTTTCTCTGGTCTCTGTTGCTCCATAGTGATGACAATTCGGCATTGACACTCCTCATTTTGAGCGCTATGTCCTCGGTCAGAGAAACGAAATAGAGTGCGAAATTAGGAGATTCAAAGGCCGATCTTCAATCACTACTCCTCACATCCTTGTGGAATTCCTTCCTCTCAGGGGCGATGAATTCTCTAACAGCGTTGGTTCTCTCGAATTTGCCGTGACGAATGAGGACGAGAAGCGTGAGTGGAGCGATCAGGCAGTAGTATGGCATCACCTACAGAGAAATGCTTATTAATTGGGGCACCTGAACTCCGTTTGCGTGTTATCCTGCGTCATACATGTGTGTTGCGGGATAGTCGTGTTCCTCTTTTTCATCATTTTGCTACGCGTATTTGTGTGAACATGCGAGAAATAGCTGACATTTACAGCTGCATTGAGGAAGGTGTACTGAGCCGAAGTGAGTGTCGGTCGAATAGAGGCGAGGGAAATCGGACGAGAGAGAAAAGGGGCGGAGCCTCTCTCGCGTGTGTCTCTCTCGCTCCCCCCGCCCTCTCGCCCCTCTCCTCTCGCGCTCGAGCGACAATTCAGAGAAAAATTTTAAAATTCTAGTAAAATGCTTAAAATTCGTCTAAAATACAAATTAAGTAAATTAGAGTGTGGCAGAGCTGTGTACGATCACTAGAAACCCTTTAAACGGCAATTTTGGAATGAAAATCGTCGATTTGACCTACTTAATGTTGACCGATCATGTTCCGCCACTCGACATTTGTTAAGCATCTTGAGAGATATCGAAAAGGTTTTTGATCGCATAATTTGGTTGCGAACCCGAATTGTCGCTCCGATGCGCAGGTTTTAGGCGATTCCCTATCCCCTCTAAAGGTCTCTACTTATAGTATAGAAGTAGAATCTCACATGTAAATATAACGTAGGTGAATGTGTGTATGAAATTTTACCGGAAGAAACTGCTTGATAACGATGATATTGTGCTTGCGATGAAATGTCTTCTCCAGATTGTACTCTGTCCTTCTGAAAGTGCCGATTGATAAGCAATAATCGCGAATGGCTTACTCTTTCCTCATCATCTTTCTGTTGTATCCCCAGAGTGCAAGAGTAGCGAAATCATTCACCACATCCACTCCGAGCATGACGAAGAGATTCGTCACCAATACCTTGTTGTTGTGCTCGATAATCAGCGATTCGAATGGTGACAAACCGTTTGCGATGCTGTCACGAATGCGCTGCAGTACGGACTGAACCCATCCAGAGGCTCTCGGGGATAAGATATGAAGCCAAAAATGGCCAAGTAGAGAGCCTGTAGATCAATCCGATATCGCGCAGGATAAGATAATGTACCAACCCCGATGCACACTCTCGCCGTGATTTTCTGAACCCGATAACTGTAATTGAAGGTAGATTCAAATCTTTGTGCGGTTATTTCAGTCTGAATGATACAGAATCCAGAGATTGACGACGTGGCAATCATCCGAAGAATGCAGAATTTCTGTGAATTTTTGGAGCTTTTGATATGAATACGATTAGTCGGGCAACCTTTGAAATCTGGGCATCGCAGGGTATCGTGGCAGTGTAGCGAGCTAAGTGAAGAATCTGGAGAAATAATGGTTATATTGACGGGAAAGAGGGGTTACTCTTTTTTTGAATCCATTTGTTTCTTTCCTAACCGTTGTTTTTCTGAGAACTAGCGTCACGTCTAGGGCTGGCAAATGAAGAGGGCGCTCTCTTCATTTCACACTCTCTCTTGTATCTCTGACCGGTGAGAGAGCACGAAGAATGAAGAGACGAATTGTTCATTTGCCAACCCTAATCATGTCACCTGAAGTACTGCCAATGCTCCACCGTGGATAGCGCACAAGATGTAGAGAGTAATTATCAATTCCTTAATTATTTATTATATAGATAAATCTCATCTGTTTCGTAGCCGTTAGGGATGTACTTCTGGTTTTGACTCTCTTCATTCTCCACACTATCTCACCGGTCAGACAGACGATAGAGTGTGCAGAATGAAGAGAGCTAAACCCGTAATTTCATCCTTATCTGACACTAACCTTGGTTGACGATTCAAACAATGATTTATGGACGTATTTTCGAGCAGTGTAGATACAGAGAATGACTGAGGCGATCGAGAAGAAAAGCTGCACGAGAAGTATCATAAGATTGCGTTAAAAAATTATTTTAATACAACAAAAATAACTGACATGCACCCATTGCAGTACGTGCAAGTTGACGCTGTAGTAGAGTTGCTCTGCGAGTTCACACTGAGATTCCATTGAGAGACGAAGAAACGCTCGAGAGGGAAGTAACTAGGGATGAAATTTTCGGCTCTCTCCATTCTGCATACTATCTCGCCGATCAGAGCAAGGAGACATTGTGCAGAATGAAGAGAGCAAAAACCAAAATGTCATCACTAAAGTAAATTTCGCAAAATTGTGCTCGTCCTTACGCTGAATAGGGAGGGTGGGGAATAACATGCCCAGAAATCGAAGTCCACACAATGGATGTAGCTAGCGTGTTGTTGAGAGAGCTGAAGCCTGAGAACGTATGGACTGCATGACTCATGCACTTATCCACTGATGACCAGCAAATTGAAATGACGAGTGAAGATGGGTTGTAAAATATTCAACTAGCTATGAAGCACTGTCTAACTAGTCGATTTTCAATTGATTTTCTAGTCGCCTGTAAATGGAGGTGAGTCGAGTAGTGACTCCCTCTCATTTCTCACTTCTCACGTTTCGTATTGTTTTATTTTTATTTCGATTTTATAACAAAATTACAGTCGTACAAAATAGGATGAGTGAGAGGAGAAACGTGAAAAATCAAGTTTAGATGTGAAACATATTTATAAGAAATGAACGAAAAAAATTCTGACTATAAAAACCAAGATTTGAAAACTGCATGATTTGAAAACTTATTATATTTTTTCTATCTTTCATTCATTCTACGACGTTTCTTAAATACTCTTTCATATTCTTTATCTGGAGCCGATGAGTGACCAACATATCGTCCTGAGATATAATCACAATGGAAAGAACGTGCAGGATGGGATAAACAAATTGAAATTAAGCTGATCACATGCTGAAATTTGTCGCGATGCACCCCAATACATCAGGGTCCCCACAAGTAATGCGTGAATGAAAAACGACTCACTTCATTCTACGATCCATCTAGACCACTCGGGTGACGAGAGAGTGTGTATGAAGAGAGCTTTTCTTCATTCTGACATCCCTGGCCCTATCTGATGCCGCTCTTGCTGAGGTTCTTCTGGAGCACGGTATCACAGGCGGCCTTAAACTAGAGTTTGAATTACGGGTCGCAGTCTCTTCATTTCACACACTCCCTTACTGGTCAGAGTGACGAGAGAGTGCGTGAAATGAAGAGGCGGCGACCCGTATTTCGAACTCTACCTTGAACACAAACTCGACGTTCCTCGTGTCGGTGGCGCAGCAATAGTGCGAATAGATCTTGCGATCCTTGTCATTCCGCGATTGTCGCTAAATTATTCGTTTCGAGGCGAAGAACAACTGAGAATCTGTTAGTCATCTACCAACCTTGAGAAAGTACTCTCTGAGATATTCCGAAGCTTCTTCGTCAGTGGAGCCCGCTGAATTAATTATGATACTGGCGATCCATTTTTGGACCATGACCCCCCTATACGTTGTTGCGCAGGGGTGGTCATGGTCCATAAATGCTCGCCCCATTGTTGGACAGGTATGACTCACTGTATCCATTAACGTATTTCGCTAGTGGACTGCTCGGCAGCTTCTTCAAGAAGAGGTCTTGCTGAAAGCGGGCATTTAATTCAATTCAATTATTTATCCTCTAGGGTATTCATTGTAGGGAATTATTTGGTAATTTCGTGTATGATTGGTCGAATTACGACTCGATTTAGCGATGAGACGGTTTGCTCGGGGGTTTGGAATTTTGGGTTTGGGGTTTGCGCACGACGAATAAACAAGGTCGCCAGGCTCATATTCAGGAGTTTGCGAATGAAGCAGAACTGACCTTATTGAGGAAAAGGATGAATGAAGCGGAGAGTAAAAATTTGCTCCTCAACATTTCGCCGAAGAGTTGGGCTGATTCACGCAGTCGATTGTCTGGTTTCTGAAAAAAAGTTTTCAAAAATATTTGAAACATGATTTTGAAAGCTAAATATTATCTATGAGAGAATATGAGAAATTGGTAAGTATTCTAAGCATTTATCTGTGCGTATTGTTTCTGATTCGAGTTAGAATTGTTTTGATTGGGGTTTCTTGCAACTCACGGGTTTGTGGAGCGACACCGGAAATATGTCGTTGTGCATCACCGGCTTGATCATCTTGTCCACATCTTCGAGCGACTGTTGAGATCAAAGATAAAAAATCAAAGATCAACTTTTGATCGTGCGCTTTTCTAATTCGCAATATCACTGTGGGTGTGAGAAGGAACTTTCATTGAAGGAAGATTATGATTCTGGTTTTCATTCCGAAAACTCTTTCCCCACTCTGACAGATGAGAGAGTGCATGGAATGAAGAGATCATAAGCCGAAATGCGCCCTCTAAACCTGATCATAAGCCGCCATCGACGCTACAAACAGCACCGCTGCGACGCCGTCAAAGCAATGAATCCACTTTTTCCGGTACGTTCGCTGCCCGCCAACGTCGATCAATCTGCAAAGAAAGTACGGAAAACATTACTATGAGTTCATGACGCGGAGGGGGGGGGGGGGGCGGTGGGGGTGTCATGGCTGTTCAAAGTTCGAGCCTGGCCATAAAATAAAATGGCGATCTGAGCCATCTGAATCCCGGTACGGCACTACGTAAATTTTGCCAAAATATGTTTCTGGGATTAAAAAAAAACTGGTCCTGGAAAGGCCAAATTGAAATCTGGCTCAGCCGACCAAAATTTTCAGCTGTACAAAATGGAAGAAATTTCTGGTGTATTTTGGCCTGTAAAAACCGATTCTCGATTGAAAAAAGTTATAAAAAAGAAAAAAGAAAAAAAATAATCGATATGCTGCAATTTTTACATTCTTCGATCACATCTTCTTTCTTTTGCATTTTGGTGATCTACAGTATCGAAAATCAGGTTTTACATGCGAAAATATACCATGAAATGCTATAGTCACGTGATTCTGAGATTTCGACTTTTTCGAAACAAAAATTACCATGAAACGCGGGTCATTAAAAAATTGAATTCTTTTTTATTTTTGGAACATGCTCAATGCTCTCTTATAACCGAGATGACGTCTCCAATTAGTCTCTCGCTTCAAGAGTCGATGCGCAGTCTCTATCAATTTGAGATACCTGATTGTCCTAGTGGCCAACGCGAAGTTAATCTCATTAACGCTCGTAGTGGGCACGCGCAGATGTAGAATGTCCTCGGCCGTTGGCGAGTATCCCGGTGCGAGAATCGTGGCGAGATTTGGTAGGTAGCTGCAATTACATTTTTTTTCAAATTTTTACCTTATACAGTCTTTTCTTTGATTGATTCTTAGATTTCGACTTTTTTTAATCAAAAATCGCATCGGGGTCATGAGAAAAGTGAGGAAATTATAATTTTTGAAGATATCCCGGTGCGAGTATCGTGGCGAGATTCGGAAGGAAGCTACAGATTCTTTTTTTTCCCTTCAATTTTTTCATATGCTCCAGATGGGCATGCATCAAGAAATGTCCACGAAATCATTGTGTTATCTTTTTCTGTTTCGATGAACCACCCCTTAGCGTCAGCCGTCGTCCCATAGTAGTTACCGCTATTGTGCTTTCCCAAGAACACTCGCTAATGAGCTGTGTATCTCTCGAGAAAGGATGACATTTCCCTCGAGAATGAATGACTGAGTGTGCATATGTGCAGTGTGTGTAGATATGCTCATCTCACAAATACTTACAAATCGAAAAGGTCGCTTCTCGATTTATACGTAAAACACTCACTAATTCGCGTTATCGGGCAGAGTAGGATAGTTTGGGTGGAGGTCGATAAAGGAGCGAACACACTGAAGCAAATAAATATAATACATTATTTTAATATTCCTAGATATCAAAATTATTTTTAAAAAAACTTACATCCAAAGCGAAAAAGTTTAGAAGAGCGTCTCTCTCCTTCTCTTCATCAGTTCCAATGATCCATTTAAAGGTCTCGGCGAATCGATAAATTGTTGCCTAAAATAATAAAAACGTTGTTGAGGAAACAGCAAAGGTCGAAACCTTCTCATCATTCGCAATTTCAGGAATCAGTTCCTGCACTCCGGTTGCTATTGCATGAAAGATCTACAAATCAACTTGGTCGACTCAAAATGAGGCAATTATCCCTAACCTGAAAGACATTGTACTTCAGATACTTGTGAAAACTGTGCATTTCCTCCTCGCTCAAGCCGTTCATGTGCAAAATTCTGAATCACGAATTGATTTCACGAAACCATAGTTTAAAACCTCATCTGCTTCAGAATGGTTGACTTTCCAGCATCTGAGCCTCCTAAAACAATGAACCTTACTAGGAAATGATCAAAATCATGGGAAAATATCCTGAAATCGACAACAGGAGTTCGTAGGGAATGAATAGAGATGCTCAAAACTGTTTTCAAAAGTTCCTAGGAAAGATATAGTGTGAAATGTTTGAGAAGCCATCTACAAATATTTTGAATACAGGGTTTCGCATTTCTCATCATTCATAACAAACTCCTGTCTACGATTTTGATATTAGTTTCCGTGACATTTGACCATTTTCTATTTGGGTATTGGGCGATTCTTATCCCTACTTGGGTTGGCTATTCGACCCCCGGTAGCGACGGTCCCTCACACTCTCATAATTTCGCAATAGGCTAAGGGAGGTGTTGCAACCGTCGCTGCCTGGGGTCGATTAGCCAACCCTAATCCCTACCAAGCAGCAGGATCTTCACTCGTGCCAACTCGTCTCTCTTCTCCCTCTCCAGTGATTCATCAATCCCGATAGATATTTTGGCCGGAGTCCGCACCTCTCGCGTCTCCCTGAATCAGCGAAAAAAAATCAATAGTTGCAGAACAAGAGAAAACAACAATTGGTGGAAAATGATATAAAAGGAAGAATCATGGATGTTCAAATCCGCTGTCTATCTATAATGATAAATATATCAACTGACACTGCGACTGCGGTAGCATTTGCAGCACAATGTGCGCCATTCAAGGGTGGTTCCGTGCTCGGTGATTCCATGACTGAATTTAGTGTTATATGATGCCGTTTGCCTTATTCTCGAGCAAGGTCTGGCACAGCTCAAAAGGGTAGATTTTCGGAAACCCTGTGGTTTTGTTTTGGGTTTATCGAGAGCGCAGAAGACGATGGGCATATCCATTTCGTTACTAGAGGTCTAGTTGGCTCCAGACGGCGTCACGTCGAAATCACGTGACATGCGTCATATGTCGAAAAACAAATTAATCTTACCGTTTCCATTGTTCTCCTGATGTGCTTCCGGTGATGTGCACGCCGTGGATATCGCAACGCCCATTCTTTGATGGGTTTTTCGACTGGGCAGAGAACAGTCCAAATAAAATTAACAACGGTAGGATTAGCTATTGCTGACAGTATTTAGCGATGATTAAAAAATATTAAAAGAGAAAAAGTACGACAAGAAGAGCTGCCGAGAGGACTCGGCTTTCATACCATTGTTGAAAATAAACTCTAATGTCATCATGAGGCACTTTCACGGAGTATACAAAAACAAACAATAGTCCCACAAAGAGAGAGAAAAATACTAATGATGTGCTCACACCGGAGGGACGAAAACATTGAAAATATAACATGCATGAGAAGTTGAACGATTTTATCTCCTTATTCAACTTGCTGCCATCTGGTAGAATAAGTTTGGACGAATATTATGAATAGTCCTTTCTCAGTTATTACGATTGAACCATGGCTGTTTCATGCAAATGATTATACTAGATGCACAACATTTTATCAGATAGTATGCCCAAAAATTTGTATTTTCATTCCTTACGAAAATGTAAATTTTGGTCATGAAAATAATTCAGATGCCTGCTATGATATTTTCAGCTGGCTGCATACTTGCTGCCAACTACTGGAGACCAGAGAGAATTGAGTTGATTGAAGTACGCCTGAGATTAGAGCTCTCCAATTTGAAAATTGTATATATTTTTCCAGTAAAATAAAAAAAAGGTATCAAAATGTTCTGTTAGCAAGAGTGTGACGAATGAGGATGATATTGGACATCCAACAAGCAAATGAACATCATTATCTTACTTGAAAATGTTGAAAATCATTTTCAAGTAAGATAACTCTATCTGAGCCTCATCCCTCCTCTCAACTCTCATCTCTCCAACTCAAATCCGTGTTTATTTCACTTCGCACCGGTGCGATGAATCCTCTGATGACGTTATCTCTCTCGCATTTGTCTCGGCGAATGAGGATGAGAAGAATGAGAGGAGCGAGCACGCAATAGTACGGCATAATCTAATATTTGCCACAAAATGATAGAATTTTTTACCACAGAATGATAGAAGGCTTGATTGGCCTGGGAATCGAACCTGTGGCTCCCCAATATACAAAATGCGCCTTACACCATATTTGCATGTCACATTCAAATTTTTTTTGCCACCTCACAGACGTTTTTCGCCAGCGAACTCACATTGATCGCAGCATATAAAATGGTGAATTGGGTCGGACTGAGCATCTCTCGAATCGAAATCTTCTCCAACCTATACTCGGGTCATCTGTATCAGCTTATAAATAATGATAATTTTATTTCTTCAACTCTTTCTTCAGCATTGCATCATTGTACCACCAGAGCCCAAAAGTCGATGTATCATTCAGAACAATAAACGATATCATGGTATATCGATTGGTTAGCAGCACCTGTTGGTCTCCCAATGTTTAAACCGATTTATAAACAAACTGAGTCGGAATTGTTGGTGAACGCTATACAGTAA
Organism: Pristionchus entomophagus; assembly: GCA_036245825.1. Classification (NCBI taxonomy): domain Eukaryota; kingdom Metazoa; phylum Nematoda; class Chromadorea; order Rhabditida; family Neodiplogasteridae; genus Pristionchus; species Pristionchus entomophagus. The sequence goes on from BTSX01000001.1 coordinate 7,217,724, forward strand.
GGGATAACCCCAACCAAAGTCTCATTGCGAAAGGCGAGCCAGCCATAAATGCACGAATATACAATCTGGAAAAAAAGAAGAAAAACATATTTCATTTTGTGAAAAAAAAGTTACCGCAGTGATTATGAACAGCCTGGACGTAAATTTCTGAACTTTAAGTCTGAAATTGAAGGTCGATTGAACTCGCTGAACAGTGATTCCGAGATGCAGAATCAGGAAGCCAGGATATAGAGATACGGCTATCCATCGAACAATGCATAGTTGCTGCGAAATTAAGCTTAAATAATTCGTTATGTCTAGACTTTGAAATGTGACCAAGTAATCGACAATGTGATGGTGAAATCGTGGAATGAGGAGCACCACGTGTGATTTCACGCTATCTATTACTTGGTTACACTTCAATGCCTAGTTCTGCCAAATTGAACCTTGGGAATCTGCGCATAGCAGGGAACGGAAGTCGTGTACCGAGAAACGAGGTGGAAACTCTAAAGATTGAATTAATATATCGTACTGCTAAGGCAATTCACTTGAGCGATTCCTAAAGATCCCGAATAAATAGCACTGAAAACGTAGACAGCAATTCTAAGTTCCTAAAATCATGGATGTTATTAATATTTTGTTTTAACGTTTTCAGAGTGAAGATTGATTTACGCACATATTTACTCGCGGTATCCCCACAGAGAATGATGGAGAAGAATGAACATATAAACTGAAAAACATTTCACGAAATAAAGAAGTACAAGTGGACATACAGTATCGGACATAAGTCACCGTCCAAAATTTCAAAGTGTTGTAACTTTTGAACCAGATAAGCAATCGGTTTGATGTTTTGGCAGGATACATTAGACCTATTGATGCATTGCCACCGATAGTGACGTCATGCTACGATTTCGCAATATTGCATAGTGATGATGCAATCATATATATGTTCTTCACTTGTGATTTTAAGGTCATTGGGATTTTTTTCTAAGTCTTCTCTCTTTTTGTGATGATAGAAGGCCTCAGCATCTACCGATTAAAAAATAGTACTCATGGGGCGTTGTCGTACAGAAGCAGAAAACAGGTTCAAAATAGGGTCCCGAAAAAAATATTTTCCATTCATTGACGTGCTAGAGACTCGTTCAAAGGCTCAAAATGACCCTTACAATGATTCCTGATTACCCACAAAGTTCGATATTGATATCTCTTAATTTGACCTCAGGGCTTTTTTTTAATTTTTAATTTTTCACTTTTCAAATAATTGTTTTCTTCCTATTTTGGATGATCATAGTTTCAAGGCCGATTTTTGTTCAAATGTATTTTCTAGACAGGGTAGTTACAAATTCATGGAATATACGATTCCCAACTTTTTAGAGCATTTGGATAACTTTCCCGCCCGCGGCAATCGAAAATCAGAGGTCAATCGATTTCAACCCAAAAAATGACCATGATACCCCCATCATTAGTCGAAAAAAAGTTTCTCTCAAAACTTCCTGACTAAATTTTTTTCTGGGATATTTTTGTGTGCTGAGTACGAATTTCGGTATGAGAGTCCATGATATCATTAATGGAAAAAGTTAAAATTTATTATGTCGAAACATAGCCGATTTTAAAAATCTTTTGACCTCTGATTTTCGGTTGCCGCGGGCGGGAAAGTTATCCAAATGCTCTAAAAAGTTGGGAATCGTATATTCCTTGGATTTGCAACTACCCTGTCTAGAAAATACATTTGAACAAAAATCGGCCTTGGAACTATGATCATCCAAAATAGGAAGAAAACAATTATTTGAAAAAGTGAAAAATTCGTGCCCTGAGGTCAAATTAAGAGATATCAATATCGAACTTTGTGGGTAATCAGGAATTATTGTAAGGCTCATTTTGAGCCTTTGAACGAGTCTCTAGCACGTCAATGAATGGAAATTATTTTTTTCGGGACCCTATTTTGAACCTGTGTTCTGCTTCTGTACGACAACGCCCCATGAGTACTATTTTTTAATCGGTAGATGCTGAGGCCTTCTATCATCACAAAAAGAGAGAAGACTTAGAAAAAAATCCCAATGCCCTTAAAATCACAAGTGAAGAGCATATATATGATTGCATCATCACTATGCAATATTGCGAAATCGTAGCATGACGTCACTATCGGCGGCAATGCATCAATAGGTCTAATGTATCCTGCCAAAACATCAAACCGATTGCTTATCTGGTTCAAAAGTTACAACACTTTGAAATTTTGGACGGTGACTTATGTCCGATACTGTACATGAACCCATTGCAGAATTTGAAGATATACACTATAGTAAAGTTGTTCCATCGCACACTCACTTTCCATGATGTTTAGAAGGAAATATTATATGTAAATTTATGAATTCAAAAAAATATATAGGGGTGTCCCGAAAGTTCTTTTAATTTTTTCTTTTATTTATTTTACGAGACCGATAAGACATAAGCTCTCATTACTGTCGAGTGAGTGTGTCCCAGTACTAATTTATGCGACCTCAATTGTGGGATAATGTTCAGTAACCAGACTGGAAAAAATTAAAATGCTGAGTTTGTAACCGAACACAACATGGATGTTATCTCAGTGAAGGATGATCCATGGAAGCCCGGACACATACCGTAGTAGTAGGAGGAATGATGCTTTAATTTTCCCGTTTCAAATTATTTTGATCTCGCTTGACGTTTGAAGTACAGCTTTTTTTGTTGAAAAAATGCTAAATTCGATGGTCGATTTAAACGCTTTTTCACATTTTATTTTTTGAAAAATTCGCTACACAATTGGAAAGGTTGAGTAGTTTTCGAACTAACGCATTTGAGTCATTTATTCGGCCATAAGGGAATTAAATCACAATCTAACCCTTCAGTTGACTGTCTTCAAACGTAAAAACGACGCTTTTCGTAAAAATTGAAAATTCCCACTCAATGAGGTTTCGATGCATGTGAGAAGGTCCCACAAAATGAGGATAGTGGGAGCCTGCGTTATTTCCTCGTTTTGCAAGAAATCCCAAAAAAAGCAAAAAAATAAATTTCAAAAATGATTTTCAAATCGAGTACAGTCATATCATAACGGCTGATTATATACCTCGGGACACTCTTATCCGAGACTGGTCTGTTCTTCGCCTTCTTGCTTCATGGGATTTCTCTATCTTACTTATTCACCCTTACTGATTTCTCCATCTCACTAAGTCTTCTTTCTCTTTTAAGTAATATTATTCGAGATGAGCTGAATTCCTGAATTCCTTTTCTTGCAAGTCATCGTCACTGATCACAAACAATGATGTATCGCTGGCCCAGATCTTGACGATCCTGTGGGCACATGTCATGCTGATAGCTCCCCCATACACTCCACAAAGATAACAGCACATCTAACTATATTCAACCTGTAACAACACGTGCTCAAAGGGCGGGGATGGATAGATAACCACCAGATTTTGCATGGTTAGAGTCCATCTTCATGACTTTTCGAATAGTTATTTTGATGTGATTTTTTACTTTTCCTATACAAATGTTAGAAAAAAACCGATTCAATCACTCTAACAATGCTTGTGAGTGATTTGCTCACAAACAATCTTCGGACAATCGAACAATCGGAAATGTTGCGCGAGAAACTCGTTATCTTGTTTATCACCCAGCCATCCCGGAAGCAAAGGCACTGACTCAATCATTTGGGATTCTAGATATATCATTTTCTAAAACGCTAGTTCAGATGTTTTTCAGTTGCAAATAATTGATAACCGCAGATTTTAATGATAAATAAAATAATCCGTTAATGTTCAGCTGGCAGCCGCCAACTCCGCGAGTATTCCAGAAGCATCGGCTCAAAAGGGATTATTTGCGCTTTTTAAATCAGAAAAAAACATAATTATGTTACATAAATCAAATGAAATATTGTATTTGTCTAATATTTGTTGATTAAAAGATTTTATAAAACTATATTATAGCCGGCGGTCATCGAGAGCGGAAAGGCTACACTCGTCGACGGTCTGATTTGCAATACCTGCAAAGACATCGTCGATGTATGACTTTAAAATAATTATTTAATCGACTCTAATTGCCGATTCTCTATCCAATCAAATCGATGTTGGGCAATTTCTGTACAGTACGTAATGTTATTTTTTGAAAGGTCCGATTTTGATAGGTTGCTATATCTTTTCTGTAAATTTGTATCAGTGCCCCGCAGTAACGTGTCCTGGAAGCATTTTGAACTGCAGGGCTGCGTAGTCCAACCGAGTAGTCGGTCTTACCGTCTGCACCACCTAGCGTTGTCGTCGAAAGACGACTGTAAACTCACTTGACGTGGCCTCACCTTTGCCTTTTTATACTTTTTTTGTCGCAATATTACGGTGAGACACTGTTATTTAGTGTGATTTTTGAGGACGTTGAGAACCACGAGGAGGACACCATCGAGGCTCGCGTTGCCGCGTCCATCCACGAGCACTGCCAGAACCTGGGCTGGTTGACAAAGACCTGCGAGCAGGTCATGGACTCGGTGAGCTCATTAGCGTTATTTGGTTAAGTGTTGCTAATTCAAAGATTGACTCTCTTCATTTAACGCTCTCTCTCGCTTCTCTGACCATGCAAAATGATGAGAGTCATGCTTGAATTGTCAACGCTAGTATGCTCGACCAGAGCACTTATTGTGAGCGAGTCTGTGTGGAAGAACGTTCGTCGTATTTCCGCCGATAGAGTAGACACATTTTACTACTGTTACACTGCTAGAGCATAATGGAACCGATATTTTACATCGGAGAGTTGTTTTTGAGTGAGGGAACAAGAGCTAGTCAATCTTACAAAATCAGTATTATAATTTTTGAAAGAGCATCATTCAAAGTACTTAAGTTTCACTTTTCAGCAGGATCGGAGATACACATTCCTACCGCCGCTAGCCTCTCGAATCTCTCGCGATTCCTCTCTTATATTTTCTGCCGAATGAAGTATGCTCTAAGCTGGAAGTGTGCACATTCTGTGTGATGTTATGTTTTTCGGTATTTGCATCGTTATCAAGACGTATCACTTTTATCACTAATATGCGCGTTTATCTAGATATTTTCAAGACGTTTACTGCCTTCTCTAAATCGTGTCTTTCATGGAATGATGCACAGTACAGAAAGTACTCATAGAGTATCATAAATATCTCACACGATCACCTTTAGAGATCGTGTTGAGCGTTAAATTGAAATGAGCAGTCTGAAGATGCTCACTAATGTTGTCGTTTCGTGTTTCGCTCTCTCCATTCCGCACATTGGCGCGCATCCTTCCCCTAGTTGTATTCTCACTACCCTTCTCCTTTCTCGTACATCCTGTACTTGTTGAAGCACCTTCAGTGGTGTACGATAAATAAATAAATAAACATTGGTCAGAGAAACGAGAGAGTGTGCAGAATGGAGCCTTGAAAACCGAAATGACATCACTATTGCAGGCATGATATGTTTTACAGCACGGTATTCGAAATCTGGTATTCGAAAAAGCGAGAGAAAAGAGAGCGGTCAGGGGAATGGCGAGAAAGCACGCGAAAGTGAGAGAGCACGGGTGAAGTCTCGACGGAAATTAATTTGGGCGAGTTGCTTGTGAAACGCCGTGTTACACGTCATGGACATCATCGTGGCCAATATCAACGAGAACTACTCGGCGGTTCAGAACTGTCAGAAGGCCGATGTCTGCTAATCTTCCGTCACTAAATAATGAGTGTTCCTTGTTTGTAAATCTACAAATTCTCTGAGTTATGTCAGTTATCTATGATCAAAATGTTTGTGCGAGAGATATCATGACACATCAATCGCAGATAGCAGTGTAATGTCACCCCAACTTTTTGTTGATCGTGAACTGACTTTTTTTTCAAAATTGTTTCCAATCACCCCATAACTTCAAACATACCGAACGCCTACAGCAACTGAAAAAAGGAGTTGGGTCAGACGGTAGGTCCGATTCAGGGTCGTCAACCGATAAATGAAATATATACCGTACCCAATAGATACCGTAATCAGGATGCATTGCAAATGCAGTCCAAATTCAATCCAAATCCATTCCAAGCTATCTTGGACTGGCTTTTCAAATTAAATATATCTACTTGGAATACATGGTTACCGAGAAGATCGTGCTCTCGAAGAGTATTATCGTATTCAGACATTCAAAAGTACGCTGCAATGCTCTCGTTGGACTCTCAATTTTTCCAGAGCAAACATCCTGCAGAAAGATCTATCTTGAGCGGAGGAGAAAGAGGATACATGGACTAAAGCTTGGGAAAAAGACATGGAAGATCTCCTCCCGGGGTGGAAAAAGTGGAGGAGGAGGATAGAAAAGGAAATTCGAAATTTTAATTCCCTCAAATTTGAATCTCAGCTCCCATTGAAGCTAGACATTGGGAATCTTTGAATATGTGGTGTAAACCCTTTTGACACCCAAAAAAACGAAGTTGCAAGTGGCTACCCCTACTCGAAATTATTTGCATGAAATTCCACATCATTCCCTCTCATTTCCCTGAAAACGAATGATTGAGCTACAATTTCGCGCCCACGAGGTGTCTTAATCCCTCTCTCTCCTCTTCTCATAACAGATTTGTCTGCCCGGATGTTTTGCTTCTCAGACTTCAGCGTCAAACGAGAGTATTGCAGTGTACTTCCGAATGGCCGAATGCGAGACGACTCTCAGAGAGCACGACCTTCTCGTGGTAATGACTGTGCTCCATGTATTCCAGGTAGATCAATTTTCCGATGTCTAATTTATGTAATTTATATGTAATGTACTTCTCTAATTCATTGTCGATTTATTTAATAGATTTTCTACAGACAATCCTTGCTCCGATCGGAATGATAAGTCTCCTTCGATTCGCATACCAATTGTTCCGGTGACATTGTTCTGGCGACAACTAATATATTTATTTTACAGCCGTTCCAAAATTTCCGAAGTCACCAGCGCTGATAGAAGCACATCTTTCTTCCTCAGTCTCAAATCGTTCGTTTCTACAGGGAATTGAGCATTTTCTATCGAAAAATATGCCAATTACGGCACAATCCCGACTTTGCATTTATTTACAGAGCGGGAAATCGTCTCGTGACTCATGCAAACATGGAGATTCTTTATGTGAACCATATATTAGCAGCGATTATCCTCTCTTTCTTCGATCTGCTCACTCATATCACCTTTTGGGGATCACTCATTATCAGGTACAGCGTATTCGTTTCGGTTTTCTCTCTTCATTCTGCACAGTCTCTCGTTTCTCTGAACTGTGAGATAGAATGGAGAGAGCTAAACCCGACATTACATTAATAGGACAAAGGTATTTCTCCCGACTCCATCAACCCTTTATTCCAGCCCCGAATGTGACATCAGATATACCGCAGCATTCTGCATAGCCCTCAACACTCCGGGTTTGTAACCATTTTTATGCAATTTACATCTCCTCGAGAATTCGACCCATCCAGGAACATTAGAAATGATAGAGACATTTGTCATCAAAATGTATTATCTATTGATTGAATTGCAGTGCACGTGTGCACTCATGCTGTAGCCCTTTCTCTCTTCTTCCTTTGCCTCGAAAGGACATGCTCCACTCTATTCTTTCGATCGTATGAATCCGTGGGAAGTAAAATACCAAAAGTGATGGTTATACTGCAAGTGAGATCAGTGTATAATAAACCACTCAGACAAGTTACAGTACTTTATTTGTGCACTTATCTTCTACTACCAAATCTCCACGGTAGACACTCAAAGCAGGATGTCGATTTGTTCGCTCATCGATTCTTCCAATCAGCACAGAACCGCCCATGTACAGGTGTCGTTCACTTTCCATTAATATTACTGATTCGAGACCGACTTCTACTCAATTTGTGTGTTTTTCTCTAACCGGCGAGTGATCGCGCAAAATGAGGAGAGTCTTGGGCTAGAAATAGAAATCATGAAATCATTTTAAAAAATCATCCAAAATTGATCCAAAAGTTATCCAAAATGGGATTTCCACTGCTGACCGTGAGATGGATTGAAGAGTACTTATCCCAAAGAGTATTCAAAGTGAGAGTCAAAACGACATTATCCGAATCAAGACCGGTCATTAGTGGGGTCCCACAAGGATCAGTCTTAGGGCTACTGTTATTCAATCGATTTATCGCTGCTTATAGACAAGTATGGGTGCAAAAGTTTCACTTTTGCTGACGATCTAAAAATATACCTCGCATTCAAAAAAGACGAGGTGAGTGGTCCTATGAAACTTCAACATTGCATTGATTCAATTCTGGAGTGGAGCGAAATCTGGCAATTAAGCATTGCTAGAGAGAAGTACAATGTGCTCCACTTAGGAAATGGAAATACACTGGCGAAATATTATTTGAATGGAGCTCTAATTGATCCGAGATCTTCAGTTAGAGATCTCGGTTTACAAATTGAGAATGAATTGACATTCAAAGAACACTTTGACATAGTGATCCAAAAAGTTGCGATCCAGTCCAACCTAATTTTCCGTGGACTCAGCACCAACAATGCTGCGGTAATGATTAATGCATACATGATTAATGCATTCCTGTTTTCGATAGAGAAGCTGGTAACCTAGAAAAACTGCAGAACAAAGTGACTAGGCTGATTAGCTACAAATGTTTGGGATACACTTTTGAAAACAGGCCGTCACCAGTTGAACGAAACGAGATGCTCAAACTGACCACGTTGATGTACCGTCGAAAGGTCAATGACTTCAAACTAGTCTATCAAATGATATTCGGGAATTCAAGATTATCCCGAGTCATAAACGATTTTCTGGTTCTTTCCAAGTCTAATCTCAGAGGCGCAGGATTTAAAGTGTTTCGAGAAAAATTTCGAACGAAGATTCGCGAGCACAGCTTTGCGAATAGAGTAGGTAAAGTACTATATGAAGTGCTTCGAAAAGGAAAGATACCTACAAACTATGCAGAGTTCATGAATGTGCTGTGTAAGGAGGTTGGATGATCTGTGTACTTCCTCACTCTACTCGCATAGTCTCTACTCGCTCTACTCGCACCCCCCCCTTTCCACACATTCTTTGTTCTTCTTATACCAACCACCCCCCCCCCTCACCTAACCCCCACAACAATACCACCTGTGCGGATAAATCTATTCTATTCTATTCTACTTCTCCCATCTATCGCATGCCTTCAGATTACGATCTTCACGCTTGAATTGACGTCTCTCGTTGTTTTCGACCTTCTCAGAAGATATAATGAACATCATATGAGAGAAATAACTGGATTAAATCTAAGGTCAGTTGAGTGTGAACTTTATATTTCGATCATCTAATTTCATCTTGTTAGAGGGAATGCTTATCTACCAGAGTTTATAGGGAGCGATACCAATTGGATGAGAATGTTCGGTCTTTGCGGACCATCTTTCCTACAATAATCATGCATACCATATGCTTCTTCATACCAAACGCGATTTCTCTACTAATCTTCCTAATAGTCGAGCCAAGAAAAAGCGAAGCCGTCATTATAAATGTGAGCTTTCATCGCGGGTGATACAAGTACAAATACGATTTCACACAGCTTCTTCTAAATTGGCTGCCATACTACGGAGTTCTCCTTCCTTTACTCATGAAGAACATTAATAAACGAGCTTCCAGAGTCCAGGTATAAATGATGATTCTCGAATCATAGCAAACTCTGTTTATAGAAACATAGAATGATCAAGAATAGGGCTACTGGATCTGCAATGCAAAACAATTATTTCGAGGAATTAAACCTAGCTTGGAAGTAAAGAAAACACTAAAATAGCTTTGTATACGTTATTTTTTGTGTAACCTGTTTTAAAATAAACAATTTGCAAAATCCAAACTTTGTTTGTCCATTTGATCACCACCCTTTCGTAGAAAACTATCACTTATATTATTGTGATAAGGAATGAGTATTTGTGACCCAATTGTTAGACACAAAATCGCCTACAACGAGAAATCACAGAACAAGAATTTTGTTGACGTCGCATAACGGTGTCGGCGACAGATTTTTTATATACTGCCCCAGGCAAACCTGTGACCGCTCGCGTAAGTTGACATTGAAAACGTGAGATTAAAGTAGTCTTCGGACACCGTCGTTGGGTTAAAGTAGTCTTCGGACACCGTCGTTATTCGCTGGCGTGCCTTCTATCATCTGCTTATAATGACCATCATTATTTCAAGAGTAAATTATGCGGTTCCGGTTCTAGCGATGCCCCTTTGCTTATGTAATTGTAGAGAGATGCGCGTAATCACATGTCGAATCTTTTTCGATTTTTTATGGGAGGAGGAAGTGGGAACTGTGAACTCTTTGATGTTAAGAAGTGAAAATACTCACGTGAAGGGCCATTGTCGACGGAAAGGCACATTTTACTGATAATGATGATCTCATAGGGAAGGTCGATGTGAAAGAGCGAGAAGATAAGACACTTCGATTTTTGTTCTCACCACGTAATGGTCACGTATCGAACCTTCAATGAGGAAGTACCTGGACAATCCAATCGATTCCCAGTCAATACAGTAACTTCCCAAAATAATAGAGGTGATGTGTGGAAGGACAGTTATGCCTCGCTCAATCTATTCTTAGAACACATAATTTTTTTTGCTTGTTGATCGAGCAACGATAAATGAAATGGTTCATCTCTCGAATAGGCCAAACGCTCAAAGATAAAGATAAATCATCTCTCATTCACAAGAAATACTCTCCATATCAATCATTTCAATGCATGCACACTCACTCCTCCTTCTACTTCTCGGTCAGACCATCCTCATCTGCCTCTTAACGTACCCTTTCCAGTCATACTCGCTTCATCTCTCACTGATCTCTACGAACAAGCTGTTCTGCGGAGGGAAACTATTCTGGAGGACAAATTGGCAAATCTCATTCACTCTTCAGTCCCAAGTGTCAGTTTACTCACATATCATCCTGCCGTGTAGATTACAAAATATGCTGGATAATATCAATAGATAATATCTAAATAATATAATGTAATATCTAGATGATAATATCATGAAGAACGATTATCACTTAGTCAAACTGAACATCTGCAAATGTTGTTTTCTACTCGTGATTACTTATGAAACATGCGTCATACCGTCCCATGCTGATCTATCCATACACTTGTTCAATCCAGGGAATAGACGCAGCTCTTCCTAAAATCGCGGAATATGAGACATTCAAACAAAGCCCCGAGGCTAATTTCATCCACTATGGAAACGGTAAACTTCACTTCAGACAATTCCGACGGCTCAACCTCAATTCGGTGAGTATTAATGACTAAGAAAATATTCCGTTTCACTCATGTCCGACCATTCCGGCACGTCCCAGCGGTTCGTTTTTGAGGACGCGTTGCGTGTCTCCCCCTCCCCGTGAATAAAACGTTCCGCGCTCCGTTTGAATCCTCTATGCTAAACGCTGAATGTCTTTAACTGAGTTTTTAATCTTACCATAATTCAGGAAATGAATTCACTTTTCCCTATAGGTAATGGCACAGCGAGCTGGAATCTGAGATGTCTTTACCTTCCAACGGCGTCATTAAATCACCAAGATAAAATCTTGAAAAACTTAATCATTTGTGAATTTGACCTAATCATGCAGGATTACGAGTAGTTATATGTAGGCTAGGATGCGTGATTTGTGCAACTGAACTGGCTCTACTTTTCAAAGTCAATTTGCTAAAAAAAAATAAGTGCCAAAATATTTTTGAGAAATCGTCCAGACATTCCTTAGTAGGGGGTATTGAGTTAATTGTAAGAAAATTTAGTACTATGTAGGCTAGGATGCGTGATTAGCGCAACTGAACTGGCTCTACTTTTCAAAGTCAATTTCCTAAAATAATAAGTGCCAGAATATTTTTAGAAATCGCCCAGACATTTCATAGTAGGGGGTATTGCGTTAATTGCGAGAAAATTTAGTTATATGTAGGCTAGGATGCGTGATTTGTGCAACTGAACTGGCTCTACTTTTCAAAGTCAATTTCCTAAAATAATTAGTGCCAGAATATTTTGCGAAATCGTCCAGACATTCCTCAGTAGGGGGTATTGAGTTAATTGCAAGAAAATTTAGTACTATGTAGGCTAGGATGCGTGATTTGTGCAACTGAACTGGCTCTACTTTTCAAAATCAATTTCCTAAAATAATAAGTGCCAGAATATTTTGCGAAATCGTCCAGACATTCCTCAGTAGGGGGTATTGAGTTAATTGCAAGAAAATTTAGTACTATGTAGGCTAGGATGCGTGATTTGTGCAACTGAACTGGCTCTACTTTTCAAAGTCAATTTCCTAAAATAATAAGTGCCAGAATATTTTTAGAAATCGCCCAGACATTTCATAGTAGAGGTATTGCGTTAATTGCTAGAAAATTTAGTTATATGTAGGCTGGCTTGCGCGATTAGCGCAACTGAACTGGCTCTACTTTTCAAAGTCAATTTCCTAAAATAATATGTGCCAGAATATCTAAGGAAATCATTCGGCCAGACACTAATTAGTATTGAACTAATAGCAAGATATTTTCACTTTCATTTGCCGTTTAGGCGCGCCAATTCCCCTCCCTTTCCCTTTCATATTCCGAGCACACTCAAGAAATTCTAACTCTTTGCCCAATAAACTGATCATCACTGATCCCTGATAGAAAATGCTCTTATTCAAGTAATTTACTTTCAATCCCCTCATGTTAATGGATTTGAGCAGTGCATGCACTTTTCTTCTAATTGTCAACTTTTAGCCGTTCGTTCAGTACAATCCTTTCAAAGGGATGAATGAGTCATGAATGAGTCACTAATGCTTTTACCCTCGGGTTGGATTTCCTCCATGTCTCCTCAGACCATGAGTACATTAGATCCATGAGTCATGCACTTTCACCCCAACAATCGCCCGTTCGGCGCTAAATGTTAATAGACTTACTCTGTCCTTTTCCGATTGACCAATTCAATGATGCAGAAGTTAAATTTATTGTAAAATTGTTGTTTAGAATGGCGCAAAAATTTGGATATATTACTGCAGAAGGTTTTACGTTCAAAGAGGATGAAGATGAGGATAATGGGCGGTCATTTTTCTCTGATATCAAAGTGATTGATAAACAATATCACCATGCAAAGTCAATTATGAACGATCGCGGTTCAACTGAGACTAGCAGGCGAAACATTACGGTGGATGAAGACTATAAACTACGTTTAAATTTAACACCAGATCAATCGTTTCCAATAATTGTTGATCGAAACAACCAGTTGTATGTTCTAGAGTCGTTTACTATTCATCTGGAAAATCGAGATTAGATTGAAAATAATATTGTCATCGTGTTTGTCTTACTTAACATATTACATTCATACTATCTTTTTTGTCATTCCTACAACATTTTACTGTCATGGAGCGGTCTTATCATCTCTCTGAATTGCTAAACGCGCTACCAATTCAGGAATGGACCGATGAAGAAATACTCTACATGACTCGTTGTTTCGTCAAATTTGCAAACAAGTTTGGACGCGTTATGGCATAATGGTTCGAAGGGACATTGATAACGAGGATATCAGCGACTCGTTCTTCACGAATTTACGCGTGGTTGACAACTCTTTCCACTCGATTAAAATGGAGGTTATGCACCTCACCGACTTGTCAGTAGTAGCCGATCGAACATTGACAGCCGCAGAAGATTTCAAATCGAGAACCGGAGGAAAAGAACCAAATATGCGTCTGCCAGTCATAATTGATCAGTGTGAAGGTTTACATGTGACAGAGTCAATTATTATTCATCTCAGCAAAAATAATAAAAGCGATTGATTTATATTTTATCTCAACTACAACTATAATAACTATTTTCTGTCTAGTTGTCGACGATCTCTCACTTATTTCACTCTCACACTCCCTTTTCGATTCAGGATTAGTTGAGGCGTTGGTGAGTCCAGACTAGGTTGTGTTCTCGCCTCTTGCACTATTCAGTGGCACAACAAAATAGATATATATTAATCATGTTGTTCGTAATTTTACTAACAGTTGGTTTTGTGTCAGCGACAGAAGAATGGATCAATAAGAAAGAGTCACTATTGTTCGAACATACACTCTATTTCGTATTGGAAAAGATGATCAAGTGAGGCTGTTAGGAAATATCCAAGGTTATCTATTCGATAATTCTTCCAACGTTATATTCAATAAGCGTAGAGGCATCGTTTACTCCTCCGTTGACTACCAACCAGTGAGATTCAACTCGAATACTTCAAATCTAGTTTAAATTTATCTTAATCTTACCATGTTCATCATTTTGCTTTCATATTGTATTATTCAACATAGAGGTCATAGAGGTCAACATAGCGGTCCATGAATCTCAACGACTAGGAGAAATATAAGTACATTCATTGATCACAGCCTCTCATTATTTTTTGCAACTTATCATGAGTGGTTGGTCGACGCCAGATCTAGTTAGCGAGGCAACTTTGTTCACAAAGTTTCATCCTGATGATACTGATGGTCTATCGAAACTGATTCAGCTTTTAGTTTTTTTGAGACAAGGACCAATGTCGCTGGGTTGTCTGATTGCGATTCTTCACGATATCAACGAAGGCATTCCTGATATCGATTTTACAACATTTATCGAAAAGCATTGTCACAATATTTCATTGATCATTATCGACGGAATCGTTAAATGTAAATTCAACTGCAGATAAATCATTATCATGAATTCGATCGAAATCAACACAATACTTGCGCATATTCCAAATTTTCTAGGTGTCATCAGATTGCATTCCCGAAATTAAGAATTTGGATAACTTTGGATTCGTTGTTAATACAGATCCTTCTCACGAAGTTGGCACACACTGGCTAGCTATTGTTGTAGAAAATGAAATTTGTTATTTTTTGATTCTTTCGGAGGTTGGCCAAAGGTTGATAGCATTCGCATGTTTTGTGAGCAGTTTAGGAAATGCTTTTTAGGTCCATTCGTCATGAATAGTCGTATTACCCGTAATTCTGATTTTCTAATAAAAGTTCTACGTCATACTCGCCAGGCCATTAAGAACGCTACCAATTCTGAAATTGGTTGTATTGTTGAAATTCTTTACAACATTCACAAAGTTGCATTAAATAGGACAGAAAGAAACGCAATAGTTAGATTTCTTCCAATCATTCGTTATATCGGAAAGTGCAGGAACTTTGATAAGGCTCGTGATTTGTTATTGACGTTTGCTCACAATTTTGTCAGATCTATTATTCAGGCTGTTCTATCATTGCAATGAAGTTTGCTTCACGTATTCAACCCTTTGTTACTGTAACTCAAAAAGAAGCAAATGCTATTGAAATGGAGAGAAAGTTGGATCGCTCGTAGGAAGGATATCGATCCTCACCGAAAAATGAGACTGTATCAGGATGGGCTTGCTCGTCTGATCAACTTTCGAAAAGAGCATGATCTGAGAGATGATCACTCAGAGCGTCCCTGTTGAATCCTCACCACTCATCGACTTTCACTCCTATCCTCGCCATCCTATTGACGAAGACTTTCCTCTTGCTGATCAGTCCGATTCATTTCAAGATGTTCGCAGGAATGCTTCCTATATTCCATCACTAGAAAATGTAGAGGCTGTTCGCCCCATGGTCCCTTCGTTCCGTCCATCCCAAAAGACTCAACCCTTTATTCCAATCAAAACCAAAAGAAGGGTTATCGAAAAACCCTCTAACGACAGAGTTGTTAGGAATATTGTAAAACCGAAATCGTCTTCTACGCTCAATCCTGTCGCGACAACAACAGGAAGGAAAGCAAGAGAACCTACACCAACTGCAGCTGGCTCCCAACCGAGTTGGATGAGACCTACTAATGCTTCTCGTCTTCGTCGTGTTCAAGTTGGAACTGGAAGGCTGTATGTTAGGGCTTGGAATTGATTCCTTTTTATGTCTGATAAATATTTATTATCATCATTCATGGCCATGTCTTCGTTAAACAGACTATACTATAACCTTGATGAACCTACGGCCTTTTCGTCACACGGTCCATTGCAAAAAATCCAGTCGCTCGTCTAGAAAGACAGTTGAAAATTTTGAGAGAGAACCCGTCTACTCGAGACATAAACAAGTTAGGTACAAGTTTCCACGCAGGCAAACTCGAGGAGATTATGTATTTTCGCATGTCCAGGCAGACTTGATTGATCTGAGTTCCTTTTCACGACAAAACAAGGGACATCATTACTGTCTATCCATGATTGATTGTTATAGCAGGCTAGCGTTCACCATTCCTCTTCGCAGGAAAACTGGTCAAGAGGTCGCTAATGCACTAGAGAGCACGTTTGAACGGATAAATCTGTTTCCATCGTTCCTTATTACTGATAGAGGAAAAGAATTTATAAATTCTCGCGTAAAAGAGTATTTGAAAATTAGAAACGTTAATCTCATTCACCCAAACTCGGATATAAAATGTGCCATGGTTGAACGTTTTAATCGAACATGGGAAACCCGTCTCTTCAAGTATTTGACTGCGAATAAAACCAAAAAGTGGATCGATATTGCCAGCAAACTAACCAATGCTATCAACAATTCGTACCATCGGATGATCAAATGCACACCTCAGCAAGTGTTTTCTGGACAAGAAGTACCCGCTCAACGTCCTTCCCTCCCGGTTAAAAACCCAAAGTACAAAGTTGGCGATGTTGTTCGAATGAGCCATCAAAACAAAGCATTTCGACGTGGCTACGAGTCGGGATGGACCCAAGAAGTATTCCATGTTATTCAATCGTTTACTGGCTCACCGCCGACATATAGAGTTATAGATACACAAGGAGAGGAGATTTCGGGAATTGTATATGAACAAGAGCTCGTAAGAGCAGCATAAAGTATTTTCAACAAGTATATGTTTCTTCCACATGGCATTCGACAACCGATCATAAAAAACGAAAGCCCTAGGCCCTAGCCTTCCTAGGAGATTCCTAGGGACCTACTAAAAGTCCCTAGGCCCTAAGGAAACTTTGTTTTCCGGATAGGTTCCTCTTCTTAGGGATTTTTGTTGTTGTTCTGTTCACATTTGTTTTTGTGTAACGAGAGTTTTCAAGAAACAAAATGCATTTATCTACATGTGTGAATCTACATGGGGAACGCGATTATCGTACAGAATCATATTCAGCGTGAAGGATGCAATACAGGCCACCAGTCGGAACAGCCTTGTTCAATTTGACGTTAAAACTGGTGGTTCCGGGGTTGATTAGGTCAAACGTTTCCATATCACGGGTGATTCCATTATTAGCTGTAGATCGACCCATACCCGTTCCCTCAATCATGGCTAGATAAGCGGGCATGAATGCACCTTCTTCAAAGTTGAGATTCATCGGACGAGCGGGGATTATCCTTACATTCAAGAGAAACATCTTTGACGTCAAAGTGTTTAAAGTTGAAAGGCGCTTTAGTATGAGCGCCTAGATATGATTCGGCATCGACCATGCACATGATGACTCTTTTTGGTAGTGCTGAAGTGAGTAGACGACCCTCTGGTGCATCGACACGGCCAGCAGTGACATAGAAACTACGCATCTCCACACTTGTCAACGGGTACGTAATCGCCTTGTTCTGCTTGAGAAGTTGTTCAATTGCTATGGATGCAGAGTCGTGTAGTTCATACTCGTTGAGAAGAAGTTTAATGTCCATAATCTCGTACGTGTAGTTGTTCTTGTCGTTGTCCAATTCTAGAGATTTGACGACAAATTTCTGGTCATTGAGATAGGCTACAAGTTTAAAATCGACATAATTGAGAAGGAGACGAGGTTGATTGAAGAGATTCAGATTCAGCGTAGCAGCATATTGCGCATCCTTTTGTGCCCAAACTTGTCTAGCAAGATGTCCCTTAGATTTGGGGCTATTATCGGGGAGATCATCCATTGCATATCCGCCAAGAGTCTCCTGATCAAAGTTCAGCTCTGTTTCGATGATACTTCTCCATGCGTACAAAGGTGATGAATCCTCCACCAGCAGACCATTGACGTACACTTGGAAGGATTTGAACAGGGTCTTGCCAATCATTTGACAAAATTCCAGGGGTAGGGTCTCGTTCGATGCGACAGTAAATCTCTTGCCATCTTTATCTCTGATTCCAATGGTAAACTGAACATAACTACGTTGAAGATTAAGATAATTCTTTTGTAAATTGTAACGCCATTCAAAAGGCCCTTGCGTTTTTCCAGAATGAAACGAGTTTGTTAGTGGACATTCAATGTATGTACTATTAACAACACCAACTGATGTATCGGGAATGCTAAAAAGGTCAAGTTCGGGGATAGTTGTTTTTTTAGATTTGGAACTAAAGATTTTCTGCATTATGGAGCGGGGACAACGTACGACCTTTTGTCAACAGAGATCGTAGAAGGACTGGACCGCTAACGACTGCCTAGACCTGTTAGATTGCGAATACTCTGTCTACCGGCTCGCTTAAATGCTTCTGAGGTAGTCGATCCGCTGATAATGTCGTTTGCAACTGAGGTGGCTGCTTGTTTCACTTGTTTTCCTAGTGGTGAATCCATAAATGATGGAATAGCAGCTCGTAGTCGTTTAACGACTTCTGAAATTCCTCTTCCACGTTGATTGCGAGTGCCAACAAATCTGTTTCCACCGAATTGATTATTGTTTTGCAGAAGATTGATGAAATCCATTTTATCATAATCAAAGACTTCGGAACAATTTACTGCTGACATTATTAGACGTTCTTCTTGACAAAAGGTAAAGTACATATGGTTGTTCCGAATTGGAATTTTATAGGCTTTCCAAAGGAATCGCAAATGCTAATTCTTATAGTATCGAGAATGCCCTTATTAATGGGTAAATATTGAATAGGATTGCAAATTGTTGATATGGTCGACGATTGTTTCGATGTAGGGATGATTCGAAGAAGCTGCGACTTGAAGTTTCAAATAATGGACGGTTGTACGCAATCAGCGTACGCAAAAATGGCAGAAACGTTATTATTAAAATCAATAGCATACGTTGCAATCGTCTTGGAGTTGTTCAATGCCAATGGTTCTTCATTTTCTTAAGTAGAGAATCCACAAAGATATGCAAGTTCCGGAGACAATTGGACGCTTTCCAGTGTGTTCCTGTTGATTGAAGATTCTATGTAGGAGAGGATCGAAATCGAACGAGAATCCATACTTTGAGTATTGTTCCTGAGCGCGACCGAGAGACAAACTTCGAACATTTGACTGGTTAGCAATCCTCTTGGAATCGGAAGCATGTCCTTTTTGAATCTTGATTGTTTCCTCGATCAAAGATTGTAGTTTTGTGTTTTGCTCGACTAGATTTACTATAGTTTTCTTGTTCTCTTCAGCAATGTATTGGGAACTCTTTTTAAGCTCGTCAACAACTGCTGAACTGTTCTTTCTGCTCTCTTGGATAATATCAGACGCGCCATTTTTATCATTTTGAATCGATTCTTGCAAAACAGCCTTCAGCCTTCGATTCTCCTCCAATAGGCTGAGAGTGTTCTGATTAGCACCGTTGAGAATGTTACTATTAAACACTTCAGATTGTTAGGTAAAGTTGATGAAAGCGTCTTTGATTATTGCCTCATATCTGGGATCCAGTGTCACCACTTTTGGTCCTTCATCAATCTTTGATTGCACTGACAACTTTGTTTCCTCTTCAACATCCTTTGGTCGATCCGATGATTGTGACGTGTCTTCTGTTGGATTCGGTTGTTCTGACGGATGTGGCTGGTCTTCTCTCGGATTTGGTTGTTCTGATGGTTAGGGCTAATCATCTGCCGGATTTGCTTGTTCAGGAACCGTTGAATTGCCTTCTGTTGGTTTTACTTCATCCTCAGCAGGTTCTTCTGGTATCTCAGTTTCTGTCTCTTGATCATTTTCGGATAGTTTTGCTTTCTCCTCTCTAAGCCTTCTTCTTTTCAGCATTTCCTGAATTTCTTCTTCGGTTGCGCCTCTATAATGCCCTTTCGCGACCATTTCCTTTATCTGTTCTTCGGTCAATGATGGAGTATCATTAGCTGGGGCTTCTCGTTTTCGCCTGTTGGGTGTCATGGACCATATCGAGTCTAGAAGACCAGTAGCATCTCGATAGTTACCCGAGGAGAGCGTAAAACTGGTCTTGTCTCCATTTTTCGCGACTGTTGTGAGTTTAACTGGCTCGGGAACATTTATTGCGTAAGTCGCTTTTTTGCCTCCTCATTTCGGATTTTTGGGTCTAGTGGCTCATTTTTGGCGAAACTTCCAGACCGCACTATATACATTTCGTTGTCCTTACATCCATGCATCGATATTTTTTATCGTCGCGCTCATTAATTCTCTCCGAATACACTCTGAGATAAATTAAGTCCGAAAAAGGTCGTTTTAGAACAAATAAAAATTCTAACTTTTTTCTTTCTCTGTTTCATAAGCTCTAATGCCGAAATTCAAATTCTACGCGCCAAACTACGTAAGAAAATACTATAGTCAGATTTTTCTGAGATGAACATTTTTCAACTTTTTTCATGACCCCAGGGTCATGGTCGTTTTCGGGTCAAAAAGTCGAAATCTCAGAACTATATGACTATAGGTGTTTCCAGCGTATTTTCACCCGTAGAAATCGAATTTTCACACTAGAGCTCGCCAAATTGTCAAAGAAAATAGTTATTTTCGAATTCTAGAGAAAAATCATTTATTAGATCATAACTTTTTTCTTTGACAATTTGGCGTGCTCTAGTATGAAAATTCGATTTCTACGAGTGAAAATACGCCGGAAACACCTACAGTCATATAGGTCTGAGATTTCGACTTTTTGACCCAAAAACGACCATGAACCCGGGGTAATGAAAAATGTTGAGAAAATTTCATCTCAGAAAAATCATTTTAATTTTTTTTTATTTTTTTAAAAATTTTTTTTTTCGTATTTTCTTACCTAGTTTGGCGCGTAGAATTTGAATTTCGGCAGCTTATGAAACAGAGAAAGAAAAAAGTTAGAAATTTTTATTGTACCAAAACGACCTTTTTCGGATTTAATTTATCTCGGAGTGGATTCGGAGAGAATGAATGAGCGCGACGATAAAAAATATCGAAGCATGGATGTAAGGACTACGAAATGTATATAGTGCGATCTGGAAGTTTCGCCAAAAATGTGCCACTAGACCCAAAAATCCGAAATGAAGAGGCAAAAAGTGACTTTCGCAATGAGTTGTAATCAATCTGAACGGATATTAGAGAGTCTCAGGGCACCTCTAAATTAACGCAAAAGATAAAATGGGTCGATTCCGAATGGTTGAAAAAATATTTTTTTCGACCATTTTTCATTGAAATTATCATTTCTCCCCTCGTAGAGGCGGTAACCACAGACAAGTGACGGTTTGTGAAATACGGGACCAAGACCCTCTTGACACTCAAGCATGAGCCCCTGGTTCTCATTGCTAGCGCACCGGTTCCGGGGGGTGGTCCAAAATAACCGAAACGGTCTCTTAAGAGACCGGCTCCGTTATTCGGGAGCATATCGGCCCCTGCCCGGAACCGTTCCTCTAGCAATGAGAATGCCCAATCCATACTCGGGTGGTAGGTGGGCCTTAGTCCCGTAATAGACACCATACCACTTATTTGTCATTGGTGCCTCGGCACAGGGAGAAACACGATTTTGAAGTAAAAATGGTCGAAAAATCATAATTTTTCAACAAATCAAAATCGATCCAATTTCTCTTTTGCGTGAACTTGGGGATTCCCTGAGGCTCTGAAATATCTGTTCTGATCGATTATTGGTCATTGAGATGATGCCTTTTTGACTTCAAATTTATATTTTTTCGAGCAAGTTGCCGATTTTTGCCAAAACTCAGATGCTCCACTATATACATTTTGTAGCCCGTGCATTTCTGTATCGGATCTACCCAAAATCGAGTCGATTGATAAATGAACTTTTCGTTCAAAACCAAAAAATGTTCGATTTTGACCTTTTTTTGAACATAACTTTTTTCTTCCGTGGTTTCATGAGCTCTAATACCTAAATTAGAATTCTGCACGCAAAACTACGCCAGAAACTCATATAGTCATATTTTACTGAGACGAAAAATTTTCAATATTTTTCATTACCCGGAGTTCATGGTCATTTTTGGGTCAAAAAGTCGAAATCTCAGAACTATCTGACTATAGGTGTTTCTGGTGTATTTTCACTCGTAGATATCGAATTTTCATGCTAGAGATTACAAAAATGAGAAAGAAACAAGTTAAGTCCTGTTAAATGATTTTTCAATGGAATTCTAGCATAACTTTTTTCTTTCTCGATTTGGTGAGGTCTAGCATGAAAATTCGATTTCTACGAGTGAAAATACACCAGAAACACCTATAGTCAGATAGTTCTGAGATTTCGACTTTTTGACCCAAAAATGACCATGAACCCGGGGTAATGAAAAATGTTGAAAAAATTAGTCTCAGTAAAATATGACTATAGGAGTTTCTGGCGTAGTTTTGCGTGTATAATTAGAATTTCGGTATTAGAGCTCATGAAACCACGGACTAAAAAAGTTATGTTCAAAAAAAGGCCAAAATCGAGCATTTTTTGGTTTTGAACGGAAGGTTTCGAAAAGTTCATTTATCAATCGACTCGATTTTGGGTAGATCCGTTACAGAAATGCACGGGCTACAAAATGTATATAGTGGAGCCTCTGAGTTTTGGCAAAAATCGGCAACTTGCTCGAAAAAATATAAATTTGAAAAAATTTGAAATCAAAAAAGGCATCATCTCAATGACCAATAATCGATCAGAACAGATATTTCAGAGCCTCAGGGCATCCCCAAGTTAACGCAAAAGAGAAATTGGATCGATTTTGCTTGGTTGAACAATTATGATTTTTCGACCATTTTTACTTCAAAATCATGTTTCTCCCTGTCCCGAGGCACCAATGACAAATAAGTGGTATGGTGTCTATTACGGGACCAAGGCCCACCTACCACCCGAGTAAGGATTGGGGATTCTCATTGCTAGAGTCTATCTCCCGCAGGTTCCGGGAGGTGGTCCAAAATAACCGATCTGCTCTCTTAATTGTTTTCAATCTAAGCGTTGTCGCATAATCGGGAGATAGACACTTTCGTTATATGATGGGTATTAAATATCATTTTTTGTTGAATTATTTTCCACCGAAAGGGTGACTCATTCCACAATTCCCATTGTAACCCTCTGCTTTCTCCTCTGATCGTCCATGCAAGCCCTTATTTGTATGATCTGATGAATTGAGACCTATGGTGCAACTAACAGCACACCTATTGCACACCTACGCTGTCTCTTCATTCCGCACATTCACACAACTAGACCGGTAGAACGAACGTGCATGGAGTGAAGAGACCATCGCCTGAATAGCGCACTCTATCGGCCACTCAAATGATGCACATTCTAGAGATTTCGGTTTTTAATCTCTCCATTATACATACTCTCTCGCCGATCAGAGAGACAATATAGTATGCATAATGGGGAGAGCCGAAACTACATCCCTAGCCCATCCAGACACCAGGATCGCCGAGCAAGGCACTAATGGAGGGCACCTCCCAAGATGCACGGCCGTCCTCGGCAGCATCCATCCAAGTACGGTAGATTCAGAATGAGCAAGCGCCTGAAAGATCTCCATCTACAATTTCCTTGATATACTAGGCCCACAATCCAAACAAATTGCAATTTTTCATCAACTCTAGGCGAAATACCAGGCTTTACTGTTTTATTAACTGCAAAATACTGCAAAATACTGCAAATGATTCATTTTGCTCCTGCTTGACGGTACACCTTTCAGATACTGTCTCCCACTCATGCCCCGACATCCAGTAAATCCACGAAGAAGTCGGTGTGTGCTGTGTGCGGAGATACGGTCGGCCATGTGTTGTATTTCGTTCCTATGTAGGAATCGGCAGGATCCAAGCTAGACACAACATCGGAACAAATCGGATGACTGATCACTTCAGTTCCCTTACTTTATCGTTTAGTTACTTTCTCTAGGCAACACCCTGTTCTGTTATCCTCAAGATGAACGCAAGTTAATACACTTTTTCTTACTTTGGAGACGAGCTATTCAAAGATGAAGGCCGCGATAAAATAATAAAGAAATACGAGTGACTTTTCCATGTTGCTCCTCGGTTATATTCAACTTCGAGGCATTTCACTCACACCATTGTCAACTATGAATTGTTGCTCTGAATGAAGTTCATCCCCGCCTATTCCCCTTTCGTTCAGGCGAGTGTGAGACACTACAGTGTGTTGTCGTGCAATGGCTGCAAGGGATTCTTCCGACGAACTGTAAGCAACAAGAGGACATACACGTGCGAACGCGATAGCAAGTGCACAATCAATGCAAGTGAGCGACTATTGATAAGAATGAACACAAACATAAACCATTAGGTGGCAAACATTGTATTTTGTGCGTGTTTTATTGGTAAATTGCATAACGTTGCTAGAAAAAACCATGTTATATAACACGATGCGTTTGTATAGCCAAGTCAGCACGAA
The DNA here is from genome assembly GCA_036245825.1 of Pristionchus entomophagus. NCBI lineage: Eukaryota > Metazoa > Nematoda > Chromadorea > Rhabditida > Neodiplogasteridae > Pristionchus > Pristionchus entomophagus. Next base: position 7,242,065 of record BTSX01000001.1, read on the forward strand.
TATTACAGAAGCGCGCAAATGTCGTGCATGTCGCTACGCTCAGTGCTTACGGTATGTTGAATGGACGTTGGAAGTAAGATCAAAAATAATTCTGTAAAATCGTACTAAAAAAATAAACACGGAATACTAGTAACCACTAAGTTAAGTCTTTCAAATGATAACTTTTATGTTAGCACACCCTCTCCAATTATTACTTTCTAACTTGGCTTGTTGTTTGCAGGGTCGGCATGAATCCCCGTGCGGTGCAAGGGGATCTGAACGAGTGCAGGAAGAACGGAGTGATAACCACACCTCCGAAACGACGGACGAGAAGCAAAGGCGAAGGAACGATTGGGGAGGATGATGAGGAACAGAGCGAGTGAGTACACTGGTCAGCGGGGTCGGTTGGTCGGTCAGCGGTCACGGTTTACGGTAGGGGTAGGTCAGAGTCAGGGGGAGAGGTCAGGGGGGGAGAGGTCACGGGCGAGGTCAGAAGAAGGCAGCTGCCTTCTGATGCCCCATGTGCTGAAAATCAAATCATGTGTGATTATGGTAAAAATCGTCTATTGTAGTCCCTATTCCCAAAGTAGTTTCACCCTCATCTGTTTCTGACTTCCGCCCAATTAGTCTCACCCCCATCCCAGCTAAAATCATGGAACGATTGCTCAAGCACACTATTATTGATTTGTGTACCGCCCACAATATTATTCCTTCCGAGCAACATGTTTTTTTTCTAGACGTTCAACTGTTACTCAATTACTTGACTGCACCCAATCTTGGCGCGATTCGATTGATCGTGACTATTGTGTTGATGTTGCCTATATTGTTTTAGCTAAGGCTTTTGATAAGGTCTCCCATAGTAAACTATTGCTCAAATTAGACTCAATTGGTATCCGCGGTTGTTGGCTTAATTAGATCTCAGATTATCTCTCCGAAAGGAGCTTCAGAGTTCGAATTGGCGACGTTCTCTCTTCTGAGAAACCTGTTGTCTCAGGCGTCCCCCAGGGGACAGTATTAGGTCCTATCCTCTTTCTGCTTTACACTTTTGATCTCCCTAAGGTATTCTCCCCCTACCCTAAACTCTCTTGTCGGCTCTTTGCTGATGACATCAGACTCTACACCACTTTTGATCCACTCTCTCCATCCGACGCCCCCATTCAACTTCAGTCTGGGATTTTGGGTTTTACGGAATACTGCAAAACATGGCAGTTAGAAGTTGCTGAGAAAAAATGCAACATAGTTCACAGAGGCAGAAATAACCCCCAAACCCCCTACTCTCTTCTTTCATCCAATCTGGCAATTTCTGCCTCCATTCGTGAGTTAGGTGTCTTTATCGATCCTCTATTGAACTTTGATTCTCATATTAAGATTGTTTGTCATAAATCAACTTCACTTGTTTATCTCCTATTTCGTAGTATCAGTTGTACTATTCCTTTCCCCTACATCTCAGCTTTCAAGTCATTCATCATCCCCGTATTAGAATATGCATCCCCCGTTTGGTCCCCCTCGTCCAAAGGTCTTGTCCGTAAATTAGAGAAAGTTCAACACCTGTTTACTAGACTTTTATACTTTCGTTGCTCCAGAGTATATACAATTCTTCCATCCTACTCTGATAGATTATGTCTCTATTCTTTGAACAATTTGTATGTTCGTCGTATTGTGATTGATATTGTCCTAGCTCTCAAAATTTTTGCGAATTCTGGTGACTTAGAACTTACCCATTTTTACACATATCGTGAAATTAGTAGACGTAATTTTTCATTTGTTCTTCATATACCCCCTTTCAAGAGAGAGAATCTCAAAGGATCATTTTCTCATAGAACCGCTCGCTTTTTAAATAAATTGCACTTAATTTGTAACCCCAAATTTTCTATTCCTACTATTAAGAGAGGAATCGCGAGAGTTTCGAGATCCCTGCGTACATAGGAAAAAGCTCTATCGATTCCGCTGAAAAGTGAAACTTAAGTACATCGAATGGTGCTCTTTCAAACTGCGTTTGCCGATTTTCGATATCAGGTCTCATCTTCGAGCATAGGTAGGTCAAAGTAGGGACACTAAGAAATTTACGACCAAAATTGACTCACGAAAACAGCCATAACTTGCTTTATATTGAAGCTGGAGACAATTCCAACAAAGAATTCGAATCGGTAGGCAGTGGGAAACATTTCCTTTGTTGATGATGTCATTCCTTGTCGATGCGCTGGATCGAGGTGGTTGGGTTTTCAAAAAAAGTGCTGTAACTTTCCTAATACCGATTTCTCCAACGGGCGCCGAAAAGTGATTTGAGAAAAACCATGTACCTAACTCCACCTTCAATATCAGAAAGATTGAAGGTGCGGAAAAAAATGATCTGGGACTTTTGTCCGAAAACCCTGCGATTGTTGCAGTTTTTCGAAGTTTTTCAAGCATAACTTTTTTCACTCATGATTTCCTGAGCTCTCATATCGAAATTCGGAATCAACGTGCAAAAATACAGCAGAATTTCCTATAGTCATGTTTTTTCGAGATATTAACTTTTTCGACTCTGACCACTTTTTCACCATGTTTCACCTTTGGTCCGATTTTGGTCGAAAAGATTTTGTCTCTGAATCATGTCTCTATAGGATTTTTCTGGCTTATTTTTGAGCGTAGAAAACGAATTTGTTAACTAGAGCTCATGAAACCTCGAAAGAAAAAAGTTATGATCGAAATCCAGAACAAATTTTTTTTGGGATTTTCTTTTTAACATAACTTTTTTTTTTTAAATTTCCTCTTTTCAGCGGAATCGAAGGGACTTTTCCTACGTCCGCTACTACTCTCGAATCCCTCGCGATTCCTCTCTCAAGATTCACTTCTTTAAACATCCTAATTTACCTCGTTCATTCGGAATAGAAATATTGAATCTGTGACCTTCCCACCGTTCATCTATATCCATTCAAATTTCCATCCTTCTCCTCCTTCCTACTATCAATCTACCTCAACAAGTAACACATCCATCCAATCTGACATATATTGGATAAGCGGCCAGCTCCTACCGCTTGGCTTCCTCTCCTCGGCATTCCAATGTGCGACTACATGAGAAGATCGATCCCTCCCCCCCCCATTCCCATCCCTCCTACCCCCTACCCCCCCCCCCTCCTCACACATCCTTCCCTTAGTTGTATTCTCAATACCTTACTCTTTTCTCGTACATCCTGTACTTGTTGAAGCACCTTTAGTGGTGTACGATAAATAAATAAATAAATAAGAAGCAGTTGATCACGTCAATTTCACTATGTAGCTTTTGGATGATTGATATTTTAAACTATCGTTGTACTAGAAAAACACAAACCAAACATTCAGTGGTCGTTCTACCGATGACAACGAGTCTCAGCAGAGGATCACACCATCCGAGGTAATGTCTGGTTTATTTCCAGTATGCTATACTAGTTATCGAACAATGATAGCAAATCAGAAACGACTCCTATAAATTTGCATGCACTTTCGATGCTGAGAGAAACGAGATAACACGCAATGAGTGGGATTCCGATTTGTCATCACTAGTCCTTATCGAATGCAGGTTTTGGACTCTACAACACAGACTGGAGAGGCGCAGAATCGGAGTGGGCTGCCGAAGGTACTATGACGAGCATTTAATAATGAAATACTGTTGAAATCAAGGAAATCGACGACCTCGTTCGTCGCTTCAAGCGAGTTTGCGAGCGCACTGAAGAAAAAGAAAAGGTTAGTACGAATAACACTTCATGTAATCAATATTAGCTCTCCACTAGTTGAGTTCCGATCTTCAGAATGGTCAGAACAAACACACGGTTGCTGTGGCCTGGTTCACAGTTTGCGCTCATTTTTGGTCAGATGCAATGATTTCCCTTCAGCTTGTGACCTTTGTTCATGTTTATGATGCAGCTTCAGGCGCAGCTCGAGTCTTCAATGCGAGTCAAATTCGAAGTCATATACAACCATCCCGAACTAGTATGTGCTCGAACCAAGGTGAAGCTATTGCGGCATGTAATCCTTGAAATTGAACCTAGCCAATGCGTAGTTGGCTTTGTTTTCTGTATTATAGTATACATCAACAAATCGAAGATGAGGTAAAAGTAAACAGAGTGCAGCGCAAACCGCCCAGTAGCAATGCGAGCCTCTTGAGATGGTCGTTTACAATTCCGAGGCTGTGAATCAACATCACTAATTGCAGCTCGATCCATCGGCAGAGCGTATCGCGACTCTGGACGATATCATGGAACATTACAGGTCTATCGGAAATCACTAAACTAATTTCCAATACTATCATAGATCCGCGAAATTGCTTCGAACGTTTTCATGACATCATCACGCTGAAATCAACCATGTACCTTGTTATAACCAATCACATGAGTCTTTCAGACGCGTTTTCGTGCTGTACTGCGATCTGATGCACGCGACGCCGGAGGTCCTGGAAATGGATAAAAGCGATCAGGTGAGAAGAGTTTTGCGGCACGCTAATCGATAAATTTTCATTGACCGTGCGATTTCGGTATTCTGGTAGTAATGAGAAAAACGACAACGATAGTAACAATGCTAAACAATCGTTAAAACATATGAAAAGCGTACGTTTGTTTTGGGCCTGTTTCAGAGCCATTTTGTACAGAGATTTTCAATCCCGAATAAATGCATTCCGAATTCACTTGTGTCATCATTAGTTCCTGATCGTTAATCGATTCGAGGTTATCATCGCGAGGAAGAACTTCCAATCGTTCGACTGGGTCATGATGACCCTTTGGTCGGCAATCAGTAACAAACCGGTTTGTTCTTGTTATAAAACGGAGAAAAGTTTGAGAAATAGAGAAAACTGGAGATAATGCAAAACTGAGAGAGCGAAGTCCTTCCTCTCGCTTCGTTGATACGCGATCTTTCTTTCCGTTCAAAACCCTATGTCCAACCTCCTCTTCCTTCTGAAACACTGTGTAAATCAGTTATTGGATCTCAATCTGTAGTTATGATGATGTTTATGATGCAGGGCTGTTGCTTATCCAACGGCACGTATTTCCCTATGGCGAAAGAGCTCCAGGATTACCCGGATGTAAAGTTAGTACATACATGTATCATGAAATGTTTTCAATTCTTAGTGTATTTGATAATAGTAACACTTAAAAATCGTTCGTTGAGATGTTTCTCGTCTCCTTCAGTGATTGCGCCGGTCGCTGCGTATTTTACCTCAATCGACCGATTCGCGCCCTTGCCCTCACTGAGATAGAACAGGCCGTTTTCGCTTATTTGGGATGTTTCACCGACGGTCAGTCGGGGAAGAAGAGGTTACGGTAGAACTAGGCACGTGACGTTACTGAGACTGCTCATGCATTCTCTATTTAGATGTGCCAACGCTCTCGGCCCGCGGAAGCAAGCAGTACAGTGAAATTCGGGACAAGCTGATACGGTATTTGCACAAGGTGAGCGAGTTCGGTGGGGTATAATGGTTGCTTTTGATACATATTGCTTAAAATCTAAAATGTGAGAACATAATAATGTTTGTTGACTATGTTAGAGGAGCGAGATTGGTTGCTGAGTATGTACCTACTTCTCAGGTGTGCCGAAACACGGTGATCCAGAATGAATTGGCGGCGGTTTGTCGCGTATCTCAAATAATGTCATTGTATACAAACATCACGGTGAGTTGTAATTGAGAATTGGTGATTAGGGGGATGCATTTTGATTAGATGTCAAAATGGAATAATGTGGTCGTCTATGAAGGTTTTAGTGCGATTGGCCGGACGATTTTGCATATTTATGTTGTAATGGAATGAGATACAGCTATGGTATGCTTGTCGTATTATGAAATGTAGAAATATAAGTATTCCCATATTTTCAGGATATAGGGATCCGAGCTTTGAATAACATGGAGTTGGGCGAAATGCTTCAGACGATCAAGTTTGATTGGTGGAGGACCAAGGAAGAACGAATCGTCTAGCATCCATCTAAATATTAAAATCAGCCAACAGTTATCGCCGTCTTTTTTAAGAAAACTAATTCATCGTACTTTCTCACGTTTTTCAACATATCTATTCGTCAAATCGCGATTGTTCTCCCCTTGAAAGCCTGAAGTGACGATACACTTAATAAATATAATATATGAAGCATATGCACATCGAGCATCGATTACTGGTAAATCGTCGATAAAGAGCAATATTTTTTTTTTATTTATCACGACCGAAACTCGGTGGAAGCCTGAATATGGGACGAAGGACCTAAGGAAGAGTTTAAATTATCCTGCTCAGTCCCGTTAGGCATACAGAAGCTCAGTCGAATTGCGCTTTGCAATATAACGGGAAAGATTGATACTACCGTATACGGATGTGGGATGAAATAAACAAAGAGGAATCATATGCAATTTATTCTTAATCGATTAATTTGTTGTCTTCTCACTGGACGATATCAGAATCGCTTCTGTGGTTCTTGTAGCTTCTGACCATTTATTAGCCTCCGTAGGTATGGGATGATCTGTGGACAAGGGAGGGGGGGTGGGTTTGAACTTTGACCATCTGTTTGCATTCATGGCACACGACTATTGCGCCACGTTGCACAAATCATTAAAAAAAAGTTGATCACCAGAAAATGATTTCAAGAATTGCAGGCTCTCTTAATAATGCAGAGGGAACATTAAAACAATAAATACATCGAGTTATACAGCGTACTTTTTTTTTTTGCGAACTTTCCTGCTGTTACTCGGTGTTAGGCTGAATACATATCAATCGAGAACTATTATAAAATATATTTATATGCAGATGTCCATGTCGATAAAGGAAGTAAAGGGCACAAAAGTCGAACTGCAATTTACCCTACATTTACTTTATCACAGCAGAACGAACCAAATATAACTATCATAATACCTCAAGCAAAACAAGCAACGCACAATCCATTCATCCACTCTCGACGTTATGTGCAATATTGTACGGTGGGACTACCGTACTCTCGCTTGAAATAGAATTACATACACGGTACAATAAGATCATGATACGATAAGCATACATAAGAGAGCACTCACTACCGTATGCTCTATATGCACTCGCTGGGCTTGCCGCCGGGACAGTAGAGCCTGCTGCGGTTGAGTGCGAGCAGCGCGGTCTGCTCGTCGGGCGTGAGGACAGCCTGTGTGTATCGATTGATTACCGTAGCCAGATACAGTATCCACAATGAACACCAGAGTGAAGGTTCTAAGATCGACCATAGCCATAGAATCCGTGATCTAATGTGAACTATGGTGTGCGACAACCAATATTCGTGAGCTACCGCAGCTTGAATCGCCACTATGCGGTACCCTTTATGGCCTACCGTATTATGAAGCGGGCGGAACTTGTGGGCCTATCTACAGTATCCACCTCCTTGCCTCCCGTACCTTGATGGTGTCGTGGAGGTTGGAGGAGATACGGGCCGGAGTCTCCGACTTGGGAATGATGCCAATGCCCGTCGAGAGAGCGAACGAGTATAGAATCGTCTGCAAGTACACTGTCGGGAATCTTCCAAGGGTGCCACTGCTACTTGTGTGCATGGAAAACTGGTTCATTCAATTACAACCCGATCATGGAGAAAAAAGCGGAACCGAAGTGTGGATGGGGCTTGAAACAGTCCCACGATATTACAACAAATGAAACGCATGAATAACAGAATATGAACACATTATGCATCGCTATGTCAGTAGTGTCATGTCATTTGTGCATTTTACATTTCATGCTATCACCTATTACTCTGCACAAACCGCTGTTCTGACCCAGTTGAGTATTTCTGATAGTCTAGCCTAACACGACATCAGCACACTACCGTATCCCAGCACACTATTTTAGGCAACCGTATCCCAGCACACTAACGTTTTCCAGCACACTTCCGTATCCTACCGTATCCCTACGGATACCGTACCTGCACTGAGACTCTGTGCTTCTCGGCTGCAGCCTTAACTGCAGGCTCGGTGAAAATATCTGATGAGTCAGAAGAAGAGTGGCACCATAGGAGCGAGGAGAACGCCTGAGGGAGGCAAGATCAAAGATCAGCTATATGACAACGGGGAGACGCCTATCAACTAATAGTCACACTGTGTTGTCGAATATCGACTTTTAAAACAAAGTAACTAGCTACGTAAGACGGAAATGGCCCGCACAGTCAATGAAAGAGTACATGGAACGAGTAGGGCGAGAAGTGATTTCCCTCTTTCGTAACTACACTGTTATTTTCTCACTTTTCAAAGTCTTGTCGATTACGATGGTGGTCGTGTGATGCTCAAGATCACACGATCACTAACATCCATTTCTAATCAATCTGTTTCAAGAAAAGTGTGTGATATATGCACTGCTTTACAAATGTTTTATACATTCATCACGAATGAACTCCTCTTTTCATTGCTCTTCTGGAACACTACCATGTTCCCTTCCATGTGAATGCATACCTGAAGGGGGGGGGGGGGGGCGTCGCTCACCTGGAATACGATGCCCTTCTTCTTACAGTATCTCGTCAGTTGCTTCTCGATGTTGTAGGGGTGGTACTCGCACTGATTGAGCACAGGCGGCACCTGCGATATTAAAGTCTCATCATATCATTTTTATCCAGTTCGAAGCAATTACAATTGGGATCTTACAAGAATAACGCAAAGACAAGTGACGAGGGTCAAATTGGTTGATTTCCCCGTAGAATCACATCATCACAGCCTGATTTACGTGCTTTCTCATCTCTCACTTGCCATGCGGCGGTAAGGCACGTGTAGACTAGTGTTGACAAATCGGCCTCGCCCTTGTATCATATATTTCGAGCGCACTCTCTCGTTCGGCGAGAGAGCATGCGAGATTAGGATACCCGTGGCAGATGTATCAACACTAATGTGTACCCAAGAGCATGATGCAACTAACAGTGCGTATTTGATCTTTCGTCTTCCAAACGAACCTTGGCATAGTCTAGCATCTCATCCAGATGATAAATCTGGAAGTTGGAAACTCCGATCGATCGAATCGTGCCACGTGCTGAAGAAATTGATTAATGAAGAGCACATTCATTACCATCACCACACCGAAAAATTTTTTTTTTTAAATAAATAAATAAATACACCGAATTTCCTCGAGCTTCTGCCACAATATCTTCCTGATGGGACCGTTTCTGAAGTGACAGTTGTTCAGCTCGGAGAGGCAAACAAGCGAATCGTCAGCGATAAAATACATTATCTACTAAAGTACACCTCGCCGTTGTGGGTTAGTTTTTTTTTAAATATATATTTTTTAGTTAGTTTTATTGACGAGTGATTCAGCCTGATCACACTATACTAATGGATCAAAACATCCACCTGCTATTACATAGGAAGTCAAACAATCTAGAAACCCCCTAGCCCTGTCCTCATGCATCTGATCTTAGTTTCATAAATACGAGGAAATTTGTTAAATGGGATCCCAAGTTGAACATGGACTACCACATACCTCTCATCGTCGTCGTTACCGTTGTGCACATCGCGAGGGTAATGGACCAGCACGAGGTCCAGGTAGCTGCAGTAACGGTATCACAATAATAATAATTATAATAATAATAATAATTATAATAATAATAATAATTATTATTATTATTATAATTATGATAATAATAATAATAATAATTATAATAATAATAATTATAATAATAATTATTATTATTATTATAATAATAATACTAATACTAATACTAATACTACTAATACTAATAATACTAATACTAATACTAATACTAATAATACTAATACTAATAATAATAATAATAATACAAATACTAATAATATAATACTAATACTAATAATAATAATTACTATTGGGGTGTTCCGAAAGTTCGTTTAGAAAAAATATTCTTCTCAACTGTCAAGAAACTGATCGACTCCTGCTAAGCGGCGATAAATGGAGCTATCATTGCTCTTTAATCTCAATACTTGAGCCAGGCACATCATTCCACTTAGCAATAAATACGCAATTTAGACTAGACCTCACTAAAACCACTTATTCTGAGTTTCTCTTAAGCGGTGAGGTAAAAATGTGGTTATTGTCTCCGATGAGTGGAGAGAAGACAATATGTTATTTGAACGCTCTCCCCACCTTCCGAAACGCATTGCATCATCATTACGAAAATCGCCATTTCCCACACATTTTTATAAAAATTCGCGAATTTCGCGGCGATAATAGATAGAAGCTTTTCAGTAAAAAATAAAAGTACTAACAACTATTATTTAAGATATATCGATTGGCAAATAAGCTTGCAAAAAATTAAAATTAAAAATTCGACCATCTGGAAAATGCTTGAGAGTGAAAAGAATTGACCTACTTCTCTCGCCTAATTAGAAAACTCCCATGTATCATTTTTAAATGTCGCACCATCGTCATCTCCTACTGTGGTTTCGATCTGAATTTCAGATCTTCATCCTTTGTTGAATTAGAGATTTTTGAAATAAGGGTCGCGAAACCTACTTTTTAGACTATTGCGTCATAACTATGCAACATTTCCGAAATCTGAAGACAGAAAAATTGTATTTTTCTACCTCTAATAAATGCAAGAAAGTCTTTGAGATTGTGCCTTGGAATACATATGACATAAAATATAGAAAATATTTAAACGAACTTTCGGAACACCCCAATATAATTATTGGGGTGTCCCAAAAGTCTTGTCGTTTTTTTTGAAAAATATTTTCAACTGTAGATAGCCTTATCGAATCCTGCTAAGCGGCGATTGATGAAGTAACTATTGACCTTCTGTTTCATTACGTGAGCCAGTGAAATCATTTCAATTCCGAGGAGCTACGGTATGTATAACTGACCACACTAAAAACACCCACGTTCAGTTTTCATTCAAAAAATCCGTTCTCATTTTTTGAGTAGAAAAAATCAGTTTAGTGTTTGCCACCAATAGGAAGTAATCCATACTCAATATGCGCACCATTCCGACTTCCCTTCTCGAATTGCATTATCACTATGAAACTTGCCATTTCCCACACATTATTCTAAAAAATTTCGAATTTGATTCCGGGAATCGATCAAAATATTTGCAAATAAATCAAAACGTTGAAAAATTAACATTTGAGCGCAATCGAAGGGGGTAAAAATAGATAACTCAAAAATCGACCTCCGAAATGGTCATGGTTTTCACATATTCTTGATTATTTCTGACTTCTCAAGCGATATTTTTCGTTCGAAAATTTTATTTAAAAGTCTGATTCCTACTACTACTATGGTATTTGTTTGTGCTTCGGAATGTCAACCGCCTCTGTTTTATGAATATTTTAAAACAAGGTCGAAAAACATACATTTTCTATTATTGCTTCACCGTTTAGGCAATCTCATGATCTACTCGAAATCGAATAAATTAGTGCAGGACTACTTGCACCTATTAACAACGAGTGAGAGATATTGCGACCTACGGTTCTCTTTAAACAATAAAAAGAAAAACAGCGACAAGACTTTTGGGACACCCCAATATAATAATAATAAAAATAATAATGATAATAATACAAATAATAATAATATCATATGTACTATTGTATTTCATACAAATATCGGGAATACAAATAAATAGTGATGTCGACGAAGAAATGAAAACAGGTTTAGCATCGTGAGGCTAGATGATTGAATTATTATTAATAGTAGTCTCGCAAGTGTTAATAATTATATCAAATCTATTGATTCAGTCACCTCAGAGTGGTCATAACCTTTTTCGCTAGTTCGGCATCGTACTTCGTGTATTGAAGCTTAGTTATTTTATTCATCACAGTCTCACTAATTTCTTAAACGCCATGCGCACGCGTCTGATTTTCTTTCTCAACTAACAGCCTTGCCGTGTCAATCAATGGAACTACAATTTCAACACGCCCTTTGAATTTGGGCTCTGCGGTGAACGATTTTTTCAATCATCACAGGGCGAAATTGGAAGTGTTCGAACAATCACATTGACGCTATAGCGATAATCGATAATTAAGAAATAAATACCGTACTCGGTCTGGAGCTTCTCGAGACTCTCCTTGATGCAGAGCTCCATGAAATCGGCCGGGACCTCGTTCACGGGAAGTACCTGAAATCGTACGTTCGAATGACTTTTTTCATTCATTTATTTATTTTTTATTCCATTCGGAAATAATTACAAGAGGAACGACTGTAATGAGCGAATACATGGATGTCCGTCGAATATGTCGACTTGGATGGCTCCCAGCAAGGCTAGGGGGTAGTAGAAGGGTGATGATGGCAAGGGGATGTCTATAGATGGATACCGGTAGTCGTATTAATCCTTTTCGCTACATTGCACAGCTCGGAAAGCAAGGAAGCGAAGCATGAGAAAATGAGGGGGGGGGGGGGGTGCCAGAAGTAGAAACGTTCCAGTTACCGTAGCCTTTTATGATCGACCGAGCCACTTTCTATGTTTACAGAACTGTAACTTCTCCCCACCTTTGTAGTGATGAAGATGTCCTCTCGCTTCAGACCCAGTTCAGCCAAAGCAGTCTGAAGTCGGCAACAATTATGCACCGCAGTATTACTACCGTCAAGCGGAAGTTAAATAAACGATTTTCAGTATTTTACTGTATTTTTCAATAAAAGCAGTAAAACATGGAATTTCGCCCAGAGTTGATGAAAAATTGCATTTTTTTGGATTTGGCTTTTCATGTGATTATCTAAGATGAGTTTTCAGGAAATTTAGATCGAACATTTCTAAATGTGTGTTTCTAAATGTAGAAACCACGTTGTCTGCACCTTGTTGGCCTCCGACTCTCCTCAATCTCGTTGGTCAGAGAGACGAGAGAGCGTGCGAAAAGAGGATAGTCAGATGTCGATTTGACATCACCTGGCTGACCTTGAGTGCGAGGCCCAGCATGTCCTCATTCTTGTAGATTCTGGCCGTGTCGAAGAGACGGTAGCCGGCAGAGAGCGCTGCGCGCACAGCATTCGTCATCTTCTCCTGAGTAATTAGCAGTTAATTAGTTAAATTTACTAATTATGTGTCCGAACCTTGCATTAATGAGTCAAAGCAGAAAATGGACCAGACTCTCGTGTATGCAATACAATCGCCAATGAAGCCACTGTTTGCAACAGATACATCACACAATTTTGATCCCGGAGAGTATATTTTGATGAAACATGCCCTCTACACACTAGATTCTCCAGAACTAGAAATACCGTACTGGCCAATCGCATTGACCTTCTCCGGGCGCGAAGTTCCGCCGCGAACCGCCGTTTCCTCGAATCAATTTTGCGCAACGTGGTGCCATTCAGGCCGTTTCCGCGGATTGATTAAGCGCAAAGCGCAGACATTTTCAGAATTTTCGTGATCTGCAGTCCATTTCCGATCGAAAATATTTTTTTAATGAAAAAAGGTGTTGATTTTGTGATCTGCAGTTGATTGCCGATCGAAATGACTGCAAGATCATATTTCATATGTTGATTAACTGGATTTGAAATTATTCACTGGAAAAGTCTGACCCAACTTAGAATAGTTGACTCTAGTAATGGCATGCAATTCCTGTTCTGGTGACACATGTATGGTATCAATTATAGCGAATCTGGGGAAAAATTGAGCATCTGGAACGAGTTGTTCTAGTGGGTCAACTATTATTCGCTGCATAAGGCTTTTTCAATGAGTAATTTCATATCCCGTTAATTAATGTTTGAAATATCATCTTATGCTCATTTAAAACGAAAAGCAACACCCCGAAGCATGAAAGTGTCTGCGCGCTGTGCAAAATCGATCGGCGGAAACGCTGAGAGAGTATGTAGAATAGAGAAGCCGCCTAGTAATACACATAATTTATTCATGCATTATTTAGGGAAGCTGTGACTGTTCAGAATGGATCAGGGTTCAGAAGGTAACCTGATCGATGATTCTCGAAACGCCCAGTCCTATCTTCGGGATGTCGTTCCCGTCACTGAAGGCGAACGAACCCCCGGGAATCGCGTCGAATCGGATCGGCATTGCGAGAGTACTGAAGGATGACACGGTATCCTAAGGAACGCCCGGAGACAGGGAGGGGAATGAGTGAGGAAAGAGACTCGAACCAGTTCGGATTGGGATAAGTTTCAGAAACAGATCAAGTTCGAGAGCATCAAGACTTTTTCCGGTCGAGTTAGGAGAGAACGTGCGGAATGAATAGACTAACTCTTCACTCTCACAGCCCTACTCGCGAGTGATCGGAACCATGCTACATAGAAATAGCGCACAACACTCGTTTGTTTAGAGTAATCTTGCAGAGAACAGAGACAATCGATAAAGGGGCACGACATGCATCAGACAAGCGTGGCTTTTATACTCACTACAGGTGTCACGCGGAAAGATAACAATCGGAATACATGAAAGGGGGGGGTGGTAGTGGTGTGTAACACCTAGAGTCGATTTGCTTGATTTAAAACGATCCTAGTGATGCGTTAGCAATGCAAACGTATCACCAGGCAATATCATGCAAGTATCCCACTCCTTAGCTGGTCAATATGAGTTGTGATTTTTTTTCCTAAAATGACGCTCCAAAGATCTAAATCAGGCAGAACATGAGACAAAACAACAAGGTAAAATACGAGTAACGCATGCCTATGTCACGGACACTGCAGGGAGCGACCAACAGTGGGCGATAACATCATAACATGCAGCAATAACAAAATAACAGCAATAACAATAACAGCAATAACAACAACAAAAACATAGTAAAATCAGCTGTCCTTACCTGTGGAACCATCTATGATGTGGATACTCCTTGACCTTTGCAGTCAAATAAGCTCTTTAAAACGCGTTCTTTGTTCTAGCGCAGGAAAATGTGGAGGAAGTAGCACAACTACGTCAAAATGGTCACTGAAGCTCATACTTTGGAAGTTGATAAAATTATGGATGATGAACATTTTTTAAATACACTTTCAGTTTTTACGTACTTGATATTTCGGTACCATGTTATATATCATTCGATCAGGCATGTTTAAAACCGAAACGAAAATCTATTTCATCGCATTTGATATGAGTAATGTAGGTGATAATTTTATAATTTTTTTAATTTTTTAATAATTTTTTTAATGAGAAATTTAGGTGTAAAATATGCATCACAACGGTGTTGAGTTGTGCTTCAGGAAAGCAGAACCTGTCCCAAGAACTGTAAAATACAACGTTTCGAGATTGTGCAGTTGCTAGAGCGCACAGATAGACTGAGTAAGTAAGAGTGCAGAGAGCGCAGACTACAAGAAACTGCAAACCACGGACAAAACTCAAGGTATTGAGGAGAGGAGCGACTGTATTCGCTTCAGGAGCCCAATTCCTACCCCAGTTATTGATGAGCAATTTTTCTTTCCGTTCAAGAGCCTATGTCCACTCTCACCATGCTTCCGAAACGCTTTATAAAATACCCAGTTCCTGGGAAAAGCCCGTCTTCGAGGTTGTCAAAGTTGTTATCCTTCACAATATACTCTTGCTTAATTATGTTGCGGAGATGTGCCAGCATTTAGCATCTATTATAGTTCCTAGGAATTGTGGTATGCCTATAACCCCTCCCAGCTCTCAGATACCACTCAATCCCTTTGAAAATCCCTTCTCCAAACCGATCTCTGACATTCTGGGGAGCATTCCCCTAGCATCGACCGGAAATTAACAAGCTAATACAATCATATCGTCGGAACCGAATGATTGATCACGGAAAACAAGTATTTATGTACCCTGCTGCTAAAAAATACTTTGATCGACCTCCATTCCACCTGTACTTTGCTATATTTTCCACGTCATCTGTGTTCGATAGTGAGACTATTTAAAGGGACGAGACATCATCACATCTCTTCTCCTATTCCATTGTACAGTTTCAATTTCGACTGCTTCTCTTCTCGTTCTTATCTCTTGTGAACGCTTATCTCGTTAGCTTCGGCATTTCTCGTTTTCTCCGATAGAATGAATCGTGTTACATAACTCGATCGTGTTCTAAATCAACTTTCTTCAGATATTCTTCCATCACTCGCAAAGACACGAGCGCAATGATAATCTACATCAAGGTGC
Source organism: Pristionchus entomophagus (assembly GCA_036245825.1). Taxonomy (NCBI): domain Eukaryota; kingdom Metazoa; phylum Nematoda; class Chromadorea; order Rhabditida; family Neodiplogasteridae; genus Pristionchus; species Pristionchus entomophagus. The sequence continues at coordinate 7,257,983 of BTSX01000001.1, forward strand.
GTTAATCATAAAAAGTTTCTGTCAATCTGTGAGCACAGCTCATGTGATCAATATAATCCTGGAAAAGTCCATTTAATTTTTTAAAATCGTTTTTAGAACGAGCGAGGCGTCGCTTACCCTCTGATATGCTACAAACACGATACAGTAGAGGATATTTGGAAGGTGAAAAGAATTCACATCAGTGATAACATTCACGACATTAGGACTTTTATCGTGAGAAAAGACTAGTGATAAGAATTCAAAGAACGATCAAAGTGTGAATGGTCACTATTATTTGTATTTCAAGGAAATCCAAGTATGCACTGCACTCAGTGATCGATCGATCGTGGGAAAGAAGTTGGTATCTGAAGGTTAGTAATTTTGATGTTATTACTTCTCAAGATGCATATCTCTACAGATGGTCGCGAATTGAATTCGAAAGATAGACTGGGTGAAGTCGTGTCTCATTTTCATGTAGTCAGATTGTTGAAAGATTGACCCCGCCGACTATAAGGATTGTTTCCTGTCGTTAATTTGTTCGTGATTCGTCATCTAGTATTTATGTGCATTTCTGAGCGGAATAAAGGTTGATGGAATGATTTTTTTTTGCAAAACATGGATGAGACCACATCTTTCGCTAACTGACAAGATCTACCACTAGACTACTCGGGTATCTCGCTGCATTGCGTACCGGGTAAAAGACATTCGTCTCGATGGTGCTATCGCAACGCGAATACAATGCGTACCATTTGGAGGGGCATATTCCCACAACCATATTTGATGATAGGAAAAAAGGAGAATAGTATAATTATTCCCGATTATAGTTCGCATTGAGCTTACTAGTGGTGCAATGATCACTGAAAGGTGATGATGTGTTGGCTCAATGATGCAGCGTCTGATCAAATACTATCCGCACTTCCTGTACCACGATATCCACATCATTATTTGGCAGGGAAAGGCTACAAAACTGTTTGCGTTAAGGTCAGCCAAGGGGCGGATAACGTTGTGGATCACAGTCGTGAGCACTTCCCTAATAAGAAAGAAATGATTGTCGCTCTACTTGCCTTTATTGTTCCACTCATCTTAGCTGGGATCGATAATGGCTTCAGATATGCTCGACAGGTACGCCCAATACCAGTTCGAAATATGAGTCGCTGTCTCGTCATTTCACAAACTCGTTTTATTGTTGAGAGAGTGTGATGAGCCGGTGACTCGTTTTTCGCGTAATAACCGGTCAAACTCGTTTTATTGTTGAGAGAGTGTGATGAGCCGGTGACTCGTTTTCCGCGTAATAACCGGTCATATTTCATGCATATTACGTGTGCGGCTCGCCCCCTGATCAGTATTACTCCATCACACGTAAGTAAAGTGGATAAAGGAAGAGCAAATTCGACATTGTTCTCGATATCAGATCGGTCGTAGCAAGAAAATGAGACAGTAAACCTAGGGAAGAATTGATACCAATCGATCCGAAAATCATGTCTCTTAAAATCCGGGCAAAATCTTAATATCCTTCCGTTTTATTTAAAATTATTGCAGAAGAGTTTCCGAATTTTCGAAAAACACGAGACTCTTTCGGTAGGATTTTGAATAAAACTGAAGGATGTGAAGATATTGTCCCAATCAAAAGAGACATGTGTTCCAGAATGCTTTTCGGGTGGAATCAACTCTTCCCTATGTTTACTGTCTCAGTTTCTTGCTACGACAGATCTCCGGTCGAGAGAAATGTCGAAATTAATTTTCCTTTATCCACTCTACGCGTGAGTTTCGTATTTCAATTTATTGTATAGGGGTGATCCGAAAGTTCGTTCATTTTCTTCCTTTATTTTATTTTCAGAGAACGATAAGACATAGTTCGGTTCATAGTATTAAGGTAAGTCACCCTTGCACTATTTTATTCAACTTAGATTCAGACCTTACATTGCCTAGTTATAATGCAATGAGCAAAAATGTTGAGTTTTATACCATGCAATAATAAATTAATATCATCATGGAGGTTGATCATTCGAAGATCAGACATATACCATAATCATGCCAGGGATCATACATTAATATGCAGATTTTTAGGGAATTTAATCCCTTAAGATGTTAAGGGTAGATTTGAAAATGTCAAAAAATTACCGTTTTGAAGGTAAATTTTGACGCTTTTTCACAATTTATTTTTAAACTTATTTCTTTGCCAATCGATTCTGTTCAAACAGTAATAATTATTCATTTTATTTAATTTAAGCTCGCTTATGCCCAATGCCGACATGAAAATCCATGAAATTTTGCAAAATGTGTGGGAAATTGAAAGTTGCGCAATGATGATGCAATGCATTTTGGATTCAGGTATAGGCTCTTAAAAGACGCGTATCCAGCATCCAAGTCAATCGATTTATTAATCAACATTTATCCTCTTCATTGGAAATTGTATTGATTTTTTCAATGAAATCTGAAAACGGACTCTCTCTATCCAAGCCGTGATTTTTCTTATTTTGTGCTTATATCACTGATGCAAGTGTTTAAATCATAGATGGCAGAGAGTAGTATTTTATGCACCTATGATGAACCTGATTTAACTCCTCACTTTTAAGAAAAAATTGAGTGAACGAACTTTCGGATCACCCCTATATTATTATAATTTCTTGGTCAAATAACACTACTTGCAGCGTGCAATAATGGAGCAACAACGAGCGTGTGCCCGAATGGAGGGCGATCGATCGGCATTTATTTTGCTTGCCAATTCGACTACCAGTGCGCTCAATTCGCGGCAGGAGCACAATCCCAGTTCGTTAAAAAATCAAACCCCATGATTGACGAGCGGCGCCTTTCACCACTAGGCCACTCCGCCGCTTTAATTCCCATTCCACGTATGATATAATACGAGGCATGTCATGAGAAGGTTTCCTATTGCACAAGCGATTGCTTCGTAACATTTATTAGCCCAATGAGGCACATCTACATTGGTGGTGACAAATCGGAACTTGTCTCTCCTCGAATCGCGTGCTCTCTCGTTTCTCTGATCGGAGGGAGGTCGCGCATGAGAGATGATTCCGATTTGTCATCGGTAATCAACACTCAAACCGAACCGGGCCATTGTAGATGCCTGGGAGGACAATGCTGCGTCAATTCAGGAAATGGAGGATCCGCAAACGTTGTTGAGTGTTCTGTCCGTCGTTTTCGGACGATTATATTTTTTGCATCCCGGTTTCATATTTCAGGCTCTTGTCCATCCGGACTGCCCTCGCAAGGATCGTGTGTGACAAATACTGACTGCAGCTTCGGCCTGACATGCAGCAATGGACAGTGCTGCACTTCCAACAACTTCGCTGGTATAAATCCATTCCAAATATGAAGATCATGTTGTTATGTTTAGGCTCTTGTCCATCCGAACTGCCCTCGCAAGGATCGTGTGTGACAAATACTGACTGCAGCTTCGGCCTGACATGCTGCAATGGACAGTGCTGCACTTCCAACAACTTCGCTGGTATAAATCCATTCCAAATATGAAGATCATGTTGTTATGTTTAGGCTCTTGCCTATCCGGACTGCCCTCGCAAGGATCGTGTGCGACAAATACTGACTGCAGCTTCGGCCTGACATGCAGCAATGGGCAGTGCTGTACTTCCAATAACTTCGCTGGTATAAATCCATTCCAAATATGAAGATCATGTTGTTATGTTTAGGCTCTTGCCTATCCGGACCGCCCTCGCAAGGATCGTGTGCGACAAATACTGACTGCAGCTTCGGCCTGACCTGCAGCAATGGACAGTGCTGTACTTCCAACAACTTCGCTGGTATAAATCCATTCCAAATATGAAGATCATGGTGTTATGTTTAGGCTCTTGTCCATCCGAACTGCCCTCGCAAGGATCGTGTGTGACAAATACTGACTGCAGCTTCGGCCTGACATGCAGCAATGGACAGTGCTGCACTTCCAACAACTTCGCTGGCATAAATCCATTCCAAATATGAAGATCATGTTGTTATGTTTAGGCTCTTGTCCATCCGGACTGCCCTCGCAAGGATCGTGTGCGACAAATACTGACTGCAGCATCGGCCTGGCATGCAGCAATGGACAGTGCTGCACTTCCAACAACTTCGCTGGTATAAATCCATTCCAAATATGAAGATCATGTTGTTATGTTTAGGCTCTTGCCTATCCGGACCGCCCTCGCAAGGATCGTGTGCGACAAATACTGACTGCAGCTTCGGCCTGACCTGCAGCAATGGACAGTGCTGCACTTCCAACAACTTTGCTGGCTGAATGATGTTTGAAACAGACTAGAATTGATATGTTTAAAGAATGTTATTTTGACTGTAATGACATGATAACACGATAACGATAAGGATATCTATACATCTATAGAGGAATCGCCAGATTTTCGAGAGCCCCGCGGCGGTAGGAATTAGTATCACCGATGCTGCTGAAAAGTAAACCTTAAGTACTTTCGATGATGCTCTATCGGGGCGGTCGGGGTGATGCTGGATCGGGGCGGTCGGGTTTTCAAAAAAAGTAATGTAACTTTGCAAATACCGATTTCCCCAATAAGCGCCGAAAAGTGATTCGAGAAAAAACTAGAGCCAAACATTACCTCTTGAATCAGAAAGATCGGAGGTGGTAAATAAAAAATTCCCGGCCTTTTGTCCAAAAAACTTTTTCAATTTTTCAATTTTTCATTTTTCAATCACTTTATCATGCTCTCTCATATCGAAATTCGGAATCAGCGCTCCAAAATACACCTGAAACTCCTATAGACATATTTTTGCGAGATAGAAATGTTTTCGACTCTGACCACTTTTTTTTACTCTAGTTAGCAAATTCGTGTTCTACGCTCAAAAATAAGCAGGAAAATCCTATAGGGACATGATTCTGAGACAAAAATTTTTCAACCAAAATCGGACCTAAGGGGGGACCACATGGTGAAAAACTGGTCGAAGTCGAAATAAGTTTTATCTCCGAAATATATGACTATAGGAAATTCTGGTGTATTTTTTCACGCTGATTCCGAATTTCAATAAGAGAGCTCATGAAAACATGAATGAAAAAAGTAATGCATGAAAAACTTCGAAAAACTGCAACAATCGCAGGGTTTTCGGACAAAAGTCCCAGATCATTTTTTTCCGCACCTTCAATCTTTCTGATATTGAAGGTGGAGTTAGGTACATGGTTTTTCTCAAATAAAAAAAATAATAGAAAATTGGTAAAAATCGCAGGTTTTTTTGACAAAAGGCCGGGCATTATTTTTTTCCGATCTTTCTGATGTGGTGTTAGTTCTCAGGAAAAAGCACATGGAAAAAGGAAAAAGGGTGTTAGTTTTCCATTTCGGAAAATGATCTGGAAAAAGCAAATCAAACGAAGGATTTCGACTCTCACCGCGAAAACCGCGATTATCGTACGGACTACTGTATTTTCCCTGGAATTTTGCCAACTCGAAATACAGTTCGATTTCGATGAATTATCGATTTTTCTTGTTTTGAGTGTATTTATTTATGTTATAACGTACATCTGATTGACGCGCACTATTCCAGCTGTGTGCTCGCAGCTTGCGGGCGAGATTTCGTCAATACTGAACGAAATAGTCGTTTCCGTTCAGGTTGGTCTTTGCTAAACTATTTTGTGACTTCTTTACTCTCATTTATATATAATTACTGCTAAATTTAAATATTACTGGGCCGTTTGCTTTCGTTTCATAATAGCTACTCACAAATACGAGTGTCGTTGCCGTATCGTTCAATTGCACTCAACTTATCACGACTCTTCAGGTACTCAGTTCTATCCCACGAGTTCATTGCTGACCGTTGATCGATCGATCGCAGATCACCAGTGACTGATCTACTCTAGAGGTGAGGCGCTGCTAAACTATTTTGTGACTTCTTTACCATTATTTGAATAATATTAGTATAAAATATAAATATCATTGGTCCCCGTTAGCTGTCGTTTCACGCGTGCTACTTACAAACACGAGTGTCGATGCCGTATCGTTCGATTGCAATAAACTATCACGCTTCTTCAGGGACTAAATTGACGTACGAGGGTCGATTGGCAGTCACCTATCGATTGATCAATTGAGAACGAGGGATCTACTCGTAAGGTTGGTAGTTGCTAAACTATTGGTAGCTTCTTTCCCTCATTTAAATAATATTAGTATAGAATATAAATATCTACCTGGAAGGTTGGTCGTTGCATTACTATTTCGCATTGCATTACTATGACTTATTTTGCGGAAATACGGGTCATAGTGTGCTGTACATTAAAAAAGAATTACAGATGACTTCTAAAAGGAATACCTCTATTGGAAGCACAAGTGATGCCGATTGTGAAGAGGTATTTGTTTATTTAATTAGCGTTCAAATTCAATCCTTTCAGATCTGCAATGATGAGTGCTTTATCACAATGCAATTGATTGAATTCGTTGAGAAGAAGCCCTTTTTGTGGCTGACATCGGACAAGCGGTACAGGGATAGTGATCTAAGAAAGGCAACATACGCTGAATTCGACACTAAGTATGATCTACAAGGTTGGGGATTAAGTTTTAATGTTATATTTCGTATTGTCTTTGTGCAAACGCTTGCGATAATTTTAAATATTACAATCTCAGGAGGCACTGCGCAAAATCTATGGAGAAGGACCGTTGCTCGCTTTCGCAAATTTGAGAAAAGAAAGAAGGAGAAACAATTGTCTGGTGCCGGTGCATTGTCTCCTGATGATGTGTTTCTCTATGAAGAGGAACTTGCTTTTCTTCAGAAAGAGGATGAACTGAACAAGGGGTAGGTTCTATCACACCTATTGGAGCAACTAAATTACTAATTGTAGATTAAGCTCTTCTTCCTCTTCTAAATGTACAAGTCACGATGAAGTGGAACTTATTGAAGGTCAATTTGGCTTTGTTTTGTTTTGTTATCTGAAGTGATCCAGGATGCATTGATTTAATTTCTCTCAAAATGAATTATCTCTTTAGATGATTCAGCCTCCTCATTCTTAATCCGTTCTTCTCCAAGTAAAAAGAGGACTACACCCTTGCTGAATCGGACTTTGAGCGATACTTCCAAGAAGATGTGTGAGTGTCTATGTTTCAATTAAAATTTGCTCGCCAATGTAATTTTGTTTAATGGACATACGTAATTATAATTTTAAAATAAATCAAATTAGATTTGTAATTAATTGTCACTCATTAGTCGTTGCAGTGTCGGGAGGATTCTCTTTTAACGGGAAGGCAGTTGCTGTGGAAAAGCAGCCATTCAGAAAGAAGAAAAAGACTGGTTCAATGATGGAAGATATGATAGCGGCTCAAGATAATGAGCAAAAAAAGTGATCGCAAAAATGGAGGAAAGTGATGCCAGCGAAGCTTCAAAGTACGCTGATCTTAAATCTAAGTTAGTACAGACTCTCGATTCAGTTCCGGAAGACAATAGATCACAGGCAAAAGATGAATTATACCTATTCCTTAGTTCTCTTGAAAGAAAATATAAGAGTTCACATTCCATTCCCTCTCAGCCAATTCCCAATCCGTATTTCCAGTCACCACAATACTACAATCCCCCACCATTTCATCCATTGTATTCGCAATATCCACACCATAACCAGTTCATTCCTCCACCCACGAATCCCTCTACTTCCGTTGTGACCCCCTATCCTACACCATCCACTACACCAATGGATGACCCTTTCGCTAACTTGTTCAATAAGTGAGTTGCGATGTCTGTTCTGTGCAAAGGTATGCAATTTGGTTTCGTTTTTGTCAATTCGTCTTTATTACGTCACAATAAATTCTTCCGTTACATGTCTTACGAGGTACTCAAGCTGCGAGGCTTGGCCAAATGTGCAAGTCCAGTTCTAACCGGAATCAATTGCACATCGGAGGCATTAGTAATAGTATTATGGAGGATACACAGAGAATGGATATAAACGGGTGCAAATGATACATGTAAATCGAGTGGTCGCAACAACACACGGAAACGAGATTTAAGAATTCCGAATGAATTCTCTACAACTCTTCGAGCCCTAGAAACACGATAGCTGAACTGTTTCTGACTAATATTGGTTGGCCTACGATAGGGTTTCACAATGTAAATCGATGATCTAAAAGCACCGTCTGCAAAAAAGAATGAATGGAGTGGAAAAGAAGCATTAATGGAAAACAATGGAGGGGGCAAATTAAGCGAATTACTGTATAACGAAGTGGCAAATGTTGTGTTCTCGAAAATTGTACTATCGTGGTGTCTACCAGGTGATCCACAGTCAACATAAAAGAAACGAAAATTGCTATCCACCACAGCCATTATAACAATTGAGAAATATTTTTTATAATTGAAAAATACGCTACCTGTATTAGGGGGTGCTACAATTGTAATATGACAACCATCTATCGATCCAAAACACGGAAATTGATACTGTTGAAGAAATTGTAGCCTAATTGATAACCATTGTGCTTGATTGTTAGGTAAGGACAAATTAGCTGACAGATGATTGATAATAGAAGTGGGAACAATACGAAGCAGACAACTCATTGTGTGTAAATTAACACCACTCCATGCTGAGATAAATCTTAGTGAAGCACCACTACAAGAATACAGGAGAAACAAGAAAAACAATTCACTATCGAGAAGAGTATTTGATTGGACTTTAATTCTGCGTAACGGGGACAATGTCGATAAAATATTATCGAATTGAGAGGGAGTTATGCGAATCAGTGTATGAAAAGCATGTGAGTCTAATCGCACATCTTTAATCCACTCACGAAATCTTGTTAACCTCTTTTTCCTTATCTCTCGCCGTCGTCGTACACTTTCTTGATGTTCGTAGTATTTCTTCAGTATATCTCGACGAGTACGGAGCAGAGCAATGAGAAGCCGCCCCCATTGACGGTTCATCGTGCATATCTAAAATTTCTCATTTAAAATATTATAGTTAAATAGTAACAGTTAAATAATATCATTATAGAGCGTGAGCAAACGGACCCAATGATATTTATATTTTATACTAATATTACTTGAATGAGGTAAAAGAAGTCACAAACAGACGACTCACTTCTACTGTAGATCACACTGCTACAATCGCTAATTTCTCGCAATCAGTATTAGTATAAAATATTACTAAAATTATTTAAATGAGGGAAAGAAGCTACCAATAGTTTAGCAACTACCAACCTTTCGAGTAGATCCCTCGTTCTCAATTGATCAATCGATAGGTGACTGCCAATCGATGATCGTACGTCAATTTAGTCCCTGAAGAAGCGTGATAGTTTATTGCAATCGAACGATACGGCATCGACACTCGTGTTTGTAAGTAGCACGCGTGAAACGACAGCTAACGGGGCCCAATGATATTTATATTTTATACTAATATTATTAGCTGTCGTTAATATTAGTATAAAATATTTCTAATATTATTTAAATGAGGGAAAGAAGCTACCAATAGTTTAGCAAATACCAACCTTTCGAGTAGATCCCTCGTTCTCAATTGATCAATCGATAGGTGACTGCCAATCGATCCTCGTACGTCAATTTAGTCCCTGAAGAAGCGTGATAGTTAATTGCAATCGAACGATACGGCATCGACACTCGTGTTTGTAAGTAGCACGCGTGAAACGACAGCTAACGGGGCCCAATGATATTTATATTTTATACTAATATTATTAGCTGTCGTTAATATTAGTATAAAATATTACTAATATTATTTAAATGAGGGAAAGAAGCTACCAATAGTTTAGCAAATACCAACCTTTCGAGTAGATCCCTCGTTCTCAATTGATCAATCGATAGGTGACTGCCAATCGATCCTCGTACGTCAATTTAGTCCCTGAAGAAGCGTGATAGTTTATTGCAATCGAACGATACGGCATCGACACTCGTGTTTGTAAGTAGCACGCGTGAAACGACAGCTAACGGGGCCCAATGATATTTATATTTTATACTAATATTATTAGCTGTCGTTAATATTAGTATAAAATATTTCTAATATTATTTAAATGAGGGAAAGAAGCTACCAATAGTTTAGCAAATACCAACCTTTCGAGTAGATCCCTCGTTCTCAATTGATCAATCGATAGGTGACTGCCAATCGATCCTCGTACGTCAATTTAGTCCCTGAAGAAGCGTGATAGTTTATTGCAATCGAACGATACGGCATCGACACTCGTGTTTGTAAGTAGCACGCGTGAAACGACAGCTAACGGGGCCCAATGATATTTATATTTTATACTAATATTATTAGCTGTCGTTAATATTAGTATAAAATATTACTAATATTATTTAAATGAGGGAAAGAAGCTACCAATAGTTTAGCAAATACCAACCTTTCGAGTAGATCCCTCGTTCTCAATTGATCAATCGATAGGTGACTGCCAATCGATCCTCGTACGTCAATTTAGTCCCTGAAGAAGCGTGATAGTTTATTGCAATCGAACGATACGGCATCGACACTCGTGTTTGTAAGTAGCACGCGTGAAACGACAGCTAACGGGGCCCAATGATATTTATATTTTATACTAATATTATTAGCTGTCGTTAATATTAGTATAAAATATTACTAATATTATTTAAATGAGGGAAAGAAGCTACCAATAGTTTAGCAACTACCAACCTTTCGAGTAGATCCCTCGTTCTCCATTGATCAATCGATAGGTGACTGCCAATCGACCCTCGTACGTCAATTTATTCCCTGAAGAAGCGTGATAGTTTATTGCAATCGAACGATACGGCATCGACACTCGTGTTTGTAAGTAGCACGCGTGAAACGACAGCTAACGGGGCCCAATGATATTTATATTTTATACTAATATTATTAGCTGTCGTTAATATTAGTATAAAATATTACTAATATTATTTAAATGAGGGAAAGAAGCTACCAATAGTTTAGCAAATACCAACCTTTCGAGTAGATCCCTCGTTCTCAATTGATCAATCGATAGGTGACTGCCAATCGATCCTCGTACGTCAATTTAGTCCCTGAAGAAGCGTGATAGTTTATTGCAATCGAACGATACGGCATCGACACTCGTGTTTGTAAGTAGCACGCGTGAAACGACAGCTAACGGGGCCCAATGATATTTATATTTCTACTAATATTATTAGCTGTCGTTAATATTAGTATAAAATATTACTAATATTATTTAAATGAGGGAAAGAAGCTACCAATAGTTTAGCAACTACCAACCTTTCGAGTAGATCCCTCGTTCTCAATTGATCAATCGATAGGTGACTGCCAATCGACCCTCGTACGTCAATTTAGTCCCTGAAGAAGCGTGATAGTTTATTGCAATCGAACGATACGGCATCGACACTCGTGTTTGTAAGTAGCACGCGTGAAACGACAGCTAACGGGGCCCAATGATATTTATATTTTATACTAATATTATTAGCTGTCGTTAATATTAGTATAAAATATTACTAATATTATTTAAATGAGGGAAAGAAGCTACCAATAGTTTAGCAACTACCAACCTTTCGAGTAGATCCCTCGTTCTCAATTGATCAATCGATAGGTGACTGCCAATCGACCCTCGTACGTCAATTTATTCCCTGAAGAAGCGTGATAGTTTATTGCAATCGAACGATACGGCATCGACACTCGTGTTTGTAAGTAGCACGCGTGAAACGACAGCTAACGGGGCCCAATGATATTTATATTTCTACTAATATTATTAGCTGTCGTTAATATTAGTATAAAATATTACTAATATTATTTAAATGAGGGAAAGAAGCTACCAATAGTTTAGCAACTACCAACCTTTCGAGTAGATCCCTCGTTCTCAATTGATCAATCGATAGGTGACTGCCAATCGACCCTCGTACGTCAATTTAGTCCCTGAAGAAGCGTGATAGTTTATTGCAATCGAACGATACGGCATCGACACTCGTGTTTGTAAGTAGCACGCGTGAAACGACAGCTAACGGGGCCCAATGATATTTATATTTTATACTAATATTATTAGCTGTCGTTAATATTAGTATAAAATATTACTAATATTATTTAAATGAGGGAAAGAAGCTACCAATAGTTTAGCAACTACCAACCTTTCGAGTAGATCCCTCGTTCTCAATTGATCAATCGATAGGTGACTGCCAATCGACCCTCGTACGTCAATTTATTCCCTGAAGAAGCGTGATAGTTTATTGCAATCGAACGATACGGCATCGACACTCGTGTTTGTAAGTAGCACGCGTGAAACGACAGCTAACGGGGCCCAATGATATTTATATTTCTACTAATATTATTAGCTGTCGTTAATATTAGTATAAAATATTACTAATATTATTTAAATGAGGGAAAGAAGCTACCAATAGTTTAGCAACTACCAACCTTTCGAGTAGATCCCTCGTTCTCAATTGATCAATCGATAGGTGACTGCCAATCGACCCTCGTACGTCAATTTAGTCCCTGAAGAAGCGTGATAGTTTATTGCAATCGAACGATACGGCATCGACACTCGTGTTTGTAAGTAGCACGCGTGAAACGACAGCTAACGGGGCCCAATGATATTTATATTTTATACTAATATTATTAGCTGTCGTTAATATTAGTATAAAATATTACTAATATTATTTAAATGAGGGAAAGAAGCTACCAATAGTTTAGCAACTACCAACCTTTCGAGTAGATCCCTCGTTCTCAATTGATCAATCGATAGGTGACTGCCAATCGACCCTCGTACGTCAATTTAGTCCCTGAAGAAGCGTGATAGTTTATTGCAATCGAACGATACGGCATCGACACTCGTGTTTGTAAGTAGCACGCGTGAAACGACAGCTAACGGGGCCCAATGATATTTATATTTTATACTAACATTATTAGCTGTCGTTAATATTAGTATAAAATATTACTAATATTATTTAAATGAGAGAAAGAAGCTACCAATAGTTTAGCAACTACCAACCTTTCGAGTAGATCCCTCGTTCTCAATTGATCAATCGATAGGTGACTGCCAATCGACCCTCGTACGTCAATTTAGTCCCTGAAGAAGCGTGATAGTTTATTGCAATCGAACGATACGGCATCGACACTCGTGTTTGTAAGTAGCACGCGTGAAACGACAGCTAACGGGGCCCAATGATATTTTTATTTTATACTAATATTATTAGCTGTCGTTAATATTAGTATAAAATATTACTAATATTATTTAAATGAGGGAAAGAAGCTACCAATAGTTTAGCAACTACCAACCTTTCGAGTAGATCCCTCGTTCTCAATTGATCAATCGATAGGTGACTGCCAATCGACCCTCGTACGTCAATTTATTCCCTGAAGAAGCGTGATAGTTTATTGCAATCGAACGATACGGCATCGACACTCGTGTTTGTAAGTAGCACGCGTGAAACGACAGCTAACGGGGCCCAATGATATTTATATTTCTACTAATATTATTAGCTGTCGTTAATATTAGTATAAAATATTACTAATATTATTTAAATGAGGGAAAGAAGCTACCAATAGTTTAGCAACTACCAACCTTTCGAGTAGATCCCTCGTTCTCAATTGATCAATCGATAGGTGACTGCCAATCGACCCTCGTACGTCAATTTAGTCCCTGAAGAAGCGTGATAGTTTATTGCAATCGAACGATACGGCATCGACACTCGTGTTTCTAAGTAGCACGCGTGAAACGACAGCTAACGGGCCCAATGATATTTTTATTTTATACTAATATTATTAGCTGTCGTTAATATTAGTATAAAATATTACTAATATTATTTAAATGAGGGAAAGAAGCTACCAATAGTTTAGCAACTACCAACCTTTCGAGTAGATCCCTCGTTCTCAATTGATCAATCGATAGGTGACTGCCAATCGACCCTCGTACGTCAATTTAGTCCCTGAAGAAGCGTGATAGTTTATTGCAATCGAACGATACGGCATCGACACTCGTGTTTGTAAGTAGCACGCGTGAAACGACAGCTAACGGGGACCAATGATATTTATATTTTATACTAATATTATTCAAATAATGGTAAAGAAGTCACAAAATAGTTCAGCAGCGCCTCACCTCTAGGGTAGATCACTCACTGGTGATCTGCGATCGATCGATCAACGGTCAGCAATGAACTCGTGGGATAGAACTGCGTACCTGAAGAGTCGTGATAAGTTGAGTGCAATTGAACGATACGGCAACTACACTCGTATTTGTGAGTAGCTATTATGAAACGAAAGCAGTAATATTTAAATTTAGCGAGCACACAGCTGGAATAGTGCGCGTCAATCAGATGTACGTTATTACATAAATAAATACACGCAAAACAAGAAAAATCGATAATTCATCGAAATCGAACTGTATTTCGAGTTGGCAAAATTCCAGAGAAAATACAGTAGTCCGTACGATAATCGCGGTTTTCGCGGTGAGAGTCGAAATCCTTCGTTTGATTTGCTTTTTCCAGATCATTTTCCGAAATGGAAAACTAACACAATTTTTCCTTTTTCCATGTGCTTTTTCCTGAGAACTAACACCACATGATTCAAGAGGTGATGTTTGGTACAAGTTTTTTTTGAATCACTTTGCGGCGCTTATTGGGGAAATCGGTATTTGCAAAGTTACATTACTTTTTTGAAAACCCGACCGCCCCGATCCAGCGCATGAACGAGGAATGACATCATCAACATAAGAACTATTCCCCTATGTCTCCTCATTCGAATTCTGCTTTGGAATTGTCTCTAGCATAATTTCGTAGCGAGTTATGGTCTTTTTCGTGAGCCGAATTTGGCCTAAAATTTCATAAGGACCCTACTTTGACCTACCTATACTCGGAGATGAGACCAGATATCACAATCTGGTAAACGTAGTTTGAAAGAGCATCATCGAAAGTACTTAAGTTTCTCTTTTCAACAGGATCGGTGATACAAACTCCAGCGCCGCGGTATGGTCATTTCTCTCGAATCTCTCGCGATTCCTCTCATATAAAGCGCAAACGTCTGTTTGTGTGTCAGTGTGTGTGTATGTTCGGTTTGGACATCCTGCAACGCTTGGTATGGTCTGGATAAATCTGAAAACATGGTATCAAAACTGAGCTATCACAGTCGTAAAGTCGTGACTACTGGATCTCAAACAGAGCAGTCTATATCAAAACTTCGTATTTCATTTTATCATGAATATAACAACAATTAATATTATCGAGATCACCAGAAAACACGTCTACCGATTGCGTAATACTATATACTATATAAGTCAAAGTTTGTATCGTTCCCAATATACTCCAGCATGAAGATTGCTCAACCTTTTGCACATTGTTCCTCGGGTGGGCCATGTTCCTGAAATCGGTCAGAATACGCGACAGATTGAGATTGATACGTGGAACTCATACATTATCAAGCTCTTCGCTCTCAGGAGTCGTTACCGCAGCTGGTGTTACTTCCTGCGGGACTGCTACCACGTAGCCATAACTCTCTGAAATTATCGATTGCACTCGGTGATCTCATAGTATACCCTGGCGCCACCAATACCATTTCAAATAAATTATTAAATTGAATATCGTTGCAGACCAGTGACATGTTCAAGCATATCGGCGATATCAGCTGAGAGAATAGTGAAGGAAGGCCGGTCATTGGCATCCTCCCTCCAACATCTGAGCATCAATTCGTATCTGAAATTAGGAACGGTTAACCAGCACACTTTCAAGCCTCATTATACGTCTTTAGTGATGTCAAAGCGGCATCCGACTCCCCTTAATTGGCATGCTTTCTCTATCCGATAAGACAGATGGGTGACAATTCCGCAACTTTTATTTTTCCGCAACTTGAATTTTTTCCGCAAACGACATTTCCGCAACTCGACCAAAACGACATTACCGCAACTCCATATAATTTGATTTCTAGCCAACCTAGGATCCTGGCAGAGGTGTCAAAATAAAAAGGACCTTATTCTGATCAGAATGACACCTCTGCCAGGATTCTAGGGTGGCTAGAAATTAAATTATGTCGAGTTGCGGAAATGTCGTTTTGGACGAGTTGCGGAAATGTCGTTTTGGTAGAGTTGCGAAAATGTCGTTTGCAGAATTGTCACCTATCCGATAAGACAGCACGCATACCGATTTGTCATCACAATTCATCATCGTAAGAATAAGGGGGAAAATGAAATATAGGAAAATCTGACACAAGAAGAGTGCACCACTCCGGTTTCTCCAATCGATTCCCCCTCTGAAGATGAGCGAGAAGTTCCGTTGTCTGAAGGGGATTGATAGTCACTACTCAGATTTTCCAATTGAGAAATCGATCCCCCCCCCCTGCCCCCTTTCCAAACGCATCCTTCCCATATTAGTATTCTCGCTTGTATGGTCCTATCTCGTATATCCTGTGCGTTTTGCAGCAATTTCAATGGCGTACGATAAATAAAACATAAATAGGAATAAAACCATACTTGAAGGGATGCGAATGGGACCTCTCCAAATGAGAATAATTCCCACAATAGGACGCCGTATGACCATCTGCAATTTGAAATGTGCACTAGTGATGTCCTTTCCTCTCTTCATTGTGCACAGTCTCTCGTTTCTCCGACCAACAAAATAGCGTGCAGAATGAAGAGAGCCAAAACTGTATCACTAATTTGCACAGATAACTCTGTTATTTAATCTTACACATCACTCTTGAATGAATATTCCAGATTTGAGAGTGCTTCGGGGGCCATCCACTTCAGAGGCAAACGACCACCTTTATTATTATTTATCATTTATACATACATATATATAAATAATCATAAAATAATAATGTTTTGACAACCTCTTGCTTGGTACAGCAACGTTTCTGTCAATCGACATAGTCCGAAATCACCGATCTGAATGAAATGTGTTCAAAAAAGTGGAACAATGAGGAAGTAAAAGCTGCCACATTTACAAGAGATTGGTACTACCTTGCACACATTGTTTCCATCGAGGAGGACATTTCTCGCTGCGATGTCTCTATGAATACAACCGGCACTGGTGAGGTATTCCTGGAAAATGAATGGAGTGAGAAGTAGAGCTGGAAAATGAAGAGAGCGCTCTCTGAATTCTTCACATTCTTTACACAGCTATGCCGGCGAGAGAGAGCGCGAAATGAAGAGACAATCTCTTCATTTTCCACTGTAGTGAGAAGGACGGAGGAGAATACTCACTAATCCATTGGATATCTGCCATGAAAATGACAAGACGTCCTTCAACTTTAGACCATCTGTATTAGTGTAGCCCTGAAAAGAGGTGCCTTTTAAGCATAACTGATCTTGCCACTACTATTCGCAAAACCATAATTTGAAACATTGCCCATTCTCGACTTGTCTGCCTGCTACTTGGTAGACCCACCACCTTAACTCACCAACAAAATCTCATCTTTCTTTTCTCTGATAATGTGCAGAAGATCGCCTTTTTCACAATATTCCACCAAAAGCAGCGGAGATTTGCTGGAGAGAAATAATTTTAAATAATAGAAATAATTAATAAAGACACGGGGAGGGGACGGGGTGCTCACTTATCAGATACCCATCCAAGCATTGACACGAGATGAGGATGATACTGTAGAGACTTCATGAAGTTGATCTCCTGTAAATATTTGTTGATTACAATTACTTCGAAATCGGATCATTGAACTAGCATTAGGAACCCAGAAATAACATTTAAATTCATCTTCAACTGCCGTACGAATTCGCATAGATCTGCGAATTCGCATGCACATATCTTTATGAATCATCATCTTGCGAGTTTGCATTTTGCATGGCCAACCCTAGTACGCGAGGTAAAAGATATGAATGCACCTGCATGAAATCACTGCGAGCGATGTCATCGGTGAATGAAGGAAGCATCTTCACAGCGACGTCACAATCGGTGAGTGAAGAAGAACCACTGAAGGAACGAGTGAATTGAGAGGAGAGATGGAGAACGACGATTCCTAGAGATGGCAAATTGGAACCCGACTCTCCTCAATTTGCGTACCCTCTCGTTGCTCTCACCGGCGAGGGAGTGCGCGAATTGAGGAGCGTCTGTTCCAATTTGGCATCACTAATGTTTACCGAACGCGAGACGATGATATACGCAATACGGGAGCCTCGCCGACTATTCGACCTGAAAAAGAAGCATTGTACAACTGTTGAACGCTCCATTATCTGATTTAGCAGAAATTTAATTGAAAATTACCTTTGAATACATTACAGAATGCTCCACTTCCGAGTTTCTTGTTAATATTGAGAATGAGCTTTGATCGATCCAATTCCCAGATGTCATTTGACGTGAAAGTGGATGGCTGCTCGTATTTCTCATACTCATTTGAACTCTGTAAAGATGGTCTTGATTCGGATAAAAGTCCGAAAACACACGAGTATTATCTGAACATGCTGTTTACAAAACATTTCGAAGGAAGTACAAACCGAGATGGGCGGGATTGCGAATACTCTCTCGCCTCCTTCTGCCCTTCTCTTTCTGTTTCTCCAACAGCAGAAAATGATTAGAAATAGAAGAACAAGGGTGATGACACCAACACAAATTCCAACTATGAGACCGAAGTTGGCTGAAAAAAAGATCAAAAATCAACTCTACCCAGAAATGGATTCTCTGCGCTTCCCTTCACTCTGAACTCACGATTTTCCCTCCTTGCTGTTCATCTCTCATTATTTGTCGTTTGAGTGATGGCTTAGCGTCAAATGTGAAGTTTGCGAATCGAGGGGAGTGAGCAACGTTTCGGGATAAATTTTCGATCAAGTGAAACGATAAGCGAATTTCACTCAAATATAAATAACAATGGAAATAATCAATACCTGCATTATCTCCATGGTCATCGTGCTTTCCGTTGTGTTCCTCTTCGAAACTTGTGTCAGATTCAGATGACATTCTGAAAGAAGAAAAAAAATGGATTGGATAAGATATCACCGCGAAATGTGGACGAACACAGTAGGGTTGGCAATTTGTGTCCAATGGTGTGACTCAGACACGGATACAGATGTTTCTGAGACACAATTGTGTCTCAAATTGAAACAAACAAACAATGAGCAACAACGGAAGAACAATGGCAATTTCATTCTCGGACACAATTGTGTCCGATATTGGAGAGATCATTTCTCTTTCGGACTCATTCATGTCTCAAACCTCGAGAGAGGAGCCGTTCTTTCAGAAACAAATTGCTAGCCCTACTACACAGGGAGCGAATATATCCGATGAGTCATAGATGACGAGGGACAATATGGACAAGGGATTTGTGGGAAACGAGAAGTGGGAAAGAGGGCGAGAGGGAATAAATAACGATACGCGATACACCAGCGAAACAGTGAGAGAGCGAGTCGAAAATCGAGAGAATCTAGCAGAATCGAGATGCGCTTCAAGTATTTATGAGTTCAATCAAGTAGGAATGCAAACATTCTGCGGAAAAAGTTGCCGGTTTGTCGAGAGATTCCATCTGAGAAAATTTTCGAACTTTTCTTGCATGAAATCGAGCTGTTCTCAACTACAAACAAGCGTTTGTACCAACGGGAGCTCCAGCCGAAATGCAGATAGCGAATGTTTCCCCCAATCTCACAAACATATGACTAGCGAAGAGAATAAGAGACCAGATGCAGAGTCAGACGGAATCGACACCCTCAATACAATGGATCTCTTCCCTCTTCCCCACCCATTTCCCAATATTTTTGCAGTATCTTTCTCGCGCTTTTTCTCCGTCTATTCGTAGCGGCGCGAAGTGTGTGAAGTGGTTTAAGCCCCCCCCTCCCATTTCACCCCACACGGGTTTGAATCACGGCCCTGACACCGCCTCCTCCTCACGAAGGCGGCTTTGGTAGTGGTAAAATCACTTGGTAAAGTGATTCCGAAGAGCACGATCGTGAGCTGCGGACTGAATCCTCCCATTATAGATACACTGACCAAGCAGTGTGACCCGCAGGACGAATGTGCCGAGAAAATTGAGTGCCCTTTATTTTTATTCGCAACGGGAACCATGGCCTTTTCAGGACCTTTTTATTATCAGGCGGAAACATCTACACTGCGAAGTAGCATGCTAATGGAATGGGAAGGAAAGAGTTTCCTAATACTATGATAAGCACGCCTCTCCGTAAATATGACGAATAATCGATCTGGAAGAGCAGACAACGACAACGCACTTGTGCTTACGTTCACGATTCATCATGTATAGAAAGGATACGTCTGACAGTGACTAGAGATGCGAATTCGGTTGTGGCTCTCTCCATTCTGCACACTATGCCGTCGGTCAGAGAAACGAGAGTGTGTGCAGAATGAAGAGAGTCGAAAACCGAAACGACATCGCTAATAGTGACGAATGCAAGTACGATCGTTAGCTGTTCAGACAACGTGAAAACGAACACATAATTACGACTCAATGGAATTTCCGTCGTATAGTCATCGATTTTAAATTAATTATTTCTTTCATTGAACGCATCCACCAACTAAAATTGCTCCCAGAGACTCGAAGATAGAGGCCAGAACGTTTGCTTGAACTATTGTAACGGTCTGAGTTTTAAACAACATGTGTTTTAGACAGCAGATATATAAATTATATTTGTTTCAAATCACCCTTCATTTGTTAGCTTCCGCCCCCCCACTCTCACAATCAGTTTGCATGCATTTATTTGGCTCGGCAATATCGTGTGTTTATTTGATCAGAATGCTCCGATGATCGGTACCTTTCGATCTCATCTTGGCCTTTGGAACTGAGACCAGAGGAGTCTGATCCGATGATAGAGAGAGGGAAGTCGACAGGAATTGTGGTACCCTACGTCAGCCTCGTAAACAATATGTTCTACACATCTGTGGTTCGATCCAAATATGCAAAGAAAAAGCACTTAGACATTACTAAAGTATGCTAGATTAGTTTATATGAGAAAGCGAAATTTAATTGCACAATTTAAGAGAAAAATATTCTTTGAACGCTACTTTTGAACCAACCAAATGTTTAGGTTCTGGTGCGCGGACTAATAGGCCGGAGTCGTCAGGTGGACACGTTTGCATCCAAAGTGTGATTGCAAAGCGACAATGATGACACTGGATGGAACTTTATCTCGATAAAAGAGCCCATACTCATTACTAGTGTTGGCAATACGATACGATATCCGCTCCCCTCCCCATATTTTCCAATCTCGGGGAGGGGCGGGGGCGGGTGCGGGGGGCGTACCGATATCGCAAAACCAACACTACTCATTACCCGCCCACTGCGATTCCGAAATGCCATCCAGCAGTACTACATATATATGAGTTAATTGGGATATCACAACTTTTTTCTTCGAATGAGCTCTTATTCTCAGAATCTGATTTATCGCGCAAAAATAAGTATGATATAGGAGCATTATTGAATGCATCATTATCATAATTTATCCATAACATCCCCGGACTTATACTACACATTTACATGAGCAACAGGCTTTGAAATTCCGATGCATTCAACACTAGAGCATTTTAGTAGATCTTCATGGATTTCTCGTAGATTACCGCTACCGCATCTCTGTCCGTCTTGCGAGGAGCGATTGATGCCGCCTGATGTGCAGTAGGGATGGAAATTCGTTTTGGCTCTCTCCATTCTGCACATTATCTCGAAGAGAAACGAGAGAGCATGAAGAGAGCGAAAACCGAAAGGCCATCACTAATGTGCAGACCCATTCAATTCCAAAGTTGAAATATATTGAGATTAATGCTTCTCTTGGCAAGAAAAAAACATGGTATGAGCAATATACGCTTTAGCTTACCTTCTCGAATGAAGACACTGCGGCGTCTGTCAAGTTGGGCAGATCAGAAGGCGTGAAACCGAGAGCTGCAAATAAGTGATTCAGTTAGAACTCCGGAACTTCACAGGTTTCTGACCAAGAATGCGACAGCGCAGATTGAATTAATAAGAGTAAAATGGAAATATAGATATGAGAAGAAAAGCAATCAATCACAGAGTTATCTAGGACAGAACCCAAAGAAGTGGCATCACGCCGATCGTACCTCCTAGTCCGTTGGGCACCTTGAAGTCGCTCATGAAGCCGCGGATCTGGTCGCAGAGATGACGAGAGATGTACTCGTTAGAAGCCGATACCTGTGGATGTTAGTGGTGCTCGATTTATCAATGATTGAATTTGATTGTTTCTACACCTGATCTACTATGAGACAATGGGACCGCCACGTTTTTTGGGTACGTTGACTTGCCTATCGAACTGTCTGAACAAATCTCACAGGGGGTATTTTGATGGACCGTATTTCCTGTCATATCCTTTACACTCGTTTTCACCTCAGAAGCCACTTTTTTTAACCGTACTGGGATGTCCGCTCCGAGTGCCTTGGCGGCGTTCGCGTGTCGATCTGGACAAGCAGGAATGAGGAACTCGAAGTCGGCCACTGCCGTGGTCACCTGCGAGAGGAATGTGTGTTTTCCCTCAACAGTCGAATTGACTTATTTCCCATGACAACGAGTTCATTTCAGATATGAGCATTTTCCTTCGCTGGGCATATCATTGGTTTTTTATTTTTATTTTTTAAAGACAACAACGGTATTGTGTCGTGCCGGGAATCGAACCCGTGTCTTACGCTTTCCGGACTGATGTTCTAACCACTATACTACTCAGGCACCTTGTTGGCTTGCTTACTGGAACAATTGGACAACTCACGACCGACAGTCCATGGGGAATGAGGGCTTTCTGCTGCGGGTAGTCGGGGTCCGTGTACTTCTTGTTTTGCGAGCTGCAATATTGGGATTATTATTGCTTTAATATATTTATTTCTGTAAAACACCTAACTGGACATTTCAGCGTGTTACGTTCATTCAGATTTTGTTCGTTCTTCACTAGTGAACAAAACCGGACTCTACTAAATTCGCCTGCTTTACTTTGACCGCAGAGAGATCACGCTGATTGAGGAGAGCATTCTCGATCCGACATCACTCACCTGATCGGGTAGCTGAGACCATGGCAAAGGTGCACGCCGGCGTTGCCGATTCCGACGCCAGCGAAGGACGAAGCCATCAGCATGTGAGTCTGCAGAAGTGAATAGTGACTCTCAACAACGTGCACACTGTTTCGCTTCTCTCTACTAGAGTGCGCGTACATTGGTGAGCGCACTATCCGATCCGGTATGACTAGTTTGCAGGAGAAAATACGATACATACTTTTGAATAAAGCGCTGAATCTCGGTCTGCCCCTCCCCCGTTATGTCATGTTGCAGAGGGAAATAGCACATTGCAGTGTGCATCATCCAACTCACTCTCGCCTCCTCATCACTGGGATCGAAGACCGACCGACGGAAGTATTTCTGCATCACCTGAGAATGGATAATAATTATAATATAATTTATCTACGCGCGAGACTCGACATGATTTGATAGCATGAGATAGGGATGATGACAAGGATATGTTCAGTTGAGCAAACAAGCCATGAGAACGAACCCGCAGCGCCTCCAGCGACCACATATCCGAGATGGGATTGGATCCTTGGTAGACGGGGCGCTCTTGAGGAGTGGCCGGACGAGGTACTCTCAGAATAAGAATACGCGAATTAGTACATTAAATTTGCGAATGAAGACAAATTCTATCTCGGCAGCCGATGAGTCGATCAGTTAGAGCCCAGTGTATCGACGATATTCTATAGAGATCACCTTTCGAAAAGTTAGTATGATCGGAGACAGAGTTTGTTCATTGAAGGAAGCACTATTCACCCCAATATGCACACACCTCATTGTAGGGCAGGGCGGTGTAGCTCTCGAGTGCGTGGCAGAGGACGTCGAAACCCGAGTAGACGGCCACGTTGCGCGGCAGAGACATCACGTTGAGAGGATCGACTATGGCCAGAAGCGGCTTCAGACAGCGCAGTCTGATTTCGACGGCTACCGTTATCTGACTGCAAATCGAACACCACTCACCGAATGCCGGTCTTGCACTTGTGCTCGGGCATATCCATGATGGAGACGCCTGTAACGATTGATATTTGACTGAAGAGTTTGAAATACAGGCCACGGTTTCTCCTACCGGTCGAGTGGGTGATGTTTCTAACTATATTTGACAGCAGCCGATCGATTACCCGTCGTCTCCGATCCGGTTCCCGCCGTAGTCGGAATGGCGATCAGCGGCAGCATCGGACGATCGGGGATCTTGGCGAGACCTGGCAAGGATATGAGTCAAGGGATCGGTAGCCGGCCAACTTACCGAAGGGAGGAACGATGAAATCGAGAAAGTCGGCTTGTGGGTTGGAGGCGTAGAGGGCTGCGGCCTGCGATCGATATTATTTCTTCGTTGTCCAGTTTTCGTCATTCGCTAGACAATATCGGAGATCTACTTCAATGAACAATAGAGATCGACCAAGATTATCCCTGCAGTTGATCAAAGAAGCAAACATGGACATGGCCGATAATTGACATGAACAATTCGAATTCGAAAGTATCATTATCTCTCTCAACGAAGGCTCCATCTTACACGCCCAGTTGCATGAAGAGAAGATAACTATGTGTCAACAAGAACATTTTCATCTTACAACTCTTACAACTGCAGTACATTTGCAGTGTCCATCACCGAACCTCCACCGACTGCGATGAAGGAGTCAAATTGACCATTGCGAGCGAAGTCGATTGCACGCTTCATGCCTGATGAGATCAAAGATCAACGACTAATGGTCATCAAAGATCAAAGATCAATACATGAGAGATGCACGCACTCTTGTCGGAAGGCTCGACCTGGACGTCCTCGAAGACGGTGAACTTCTGGCCGAGACGAGTCAGCGAGTCCGCCACTTGCCTACCATATAATCAGATATTTCTCAGAGGAGGTTGTATCCGGGTCAAATGGTTCTGTATCCTTTTGCGTGTTCTTGCAACTGCAACAGCTAGGAGAGAGAATATGTAAAGCTTCCATTCACTCCTTTCGATAATCATATCTAAGAGTCGCTCACACAATCAGTGTGTAAGGAACTTAAGTATGAATTACTAACTTGAACGCCCTCGTCTTGGCGACATTCACATCGGTGTGCTTCGCGCCTGTGCTTCGCGCCAAGATTGCAGATGTCGTACGCGACCTGTGGAGATCAAAGATAAAATTATACTATGATACGTTTTCTGAGGATCCCGTTTCGAATAGGTACTCTCTCTGTTCGTTTTATATGTTGAAGAATATTAGAGCACTACTCGATAAGGCACCATCATCTCAGAGATTTTTTTTAAAAAAAACCTCTGAGGTGACGCCCCTTCCGCATCGAAGCGTCGACTGGATCATCTCGAACGCGTACTCGGTGGGCGTCGCTGTGAGGATGATCGATCAGAGCAAACTCGAAACTACACTTTAATATCAACTTGGCTTACGACACGTGTGCCAAGTTCACTTCAACTTCACGACTTGGCTAATATTGCATGTACATTTTATGAACTCACAGTTATCGCTGAGTTTGGCGACTCGTAGGGGTTTCGAGTCGTGGGAGTGATGGGGACAGAAGGAGGGCGCCGCGCTTATGCGCGACAGCAGGGACCGAGCGGCATTGTGGGTGTGCGAGCACGCCATTTTGACTGAGAAGGGGGATGTCTAAACAATATCGTATACTCAATGCCTTGATCCCAAGACTGATATGTATCGGGGTGGAGAACGACAAACGGTGTTTCTTTGACATACTGAGAAGGAAAGGTAGAAGTGGACACGACCGTAGCAGAAACACGGACGCGAATGGTCACACGTTCGATTGCAAAGCCGAGGGTGCGGGGATAGAAGGACTAGGAGGAAGGAGAGATAGAAAGGGGAAGAAAACAAAGAGCACGAGTTGAGCATACCTGATCAGCGACAAATTTGATCTCAATGAACCTTCTCGTAGGAAGAGAAGAACGATAACATACCGAATTAGTTCACATCATGCTATCACATTTGGAAGATGACAAAAGTACGACGCTCTTTACGATAGATTTGAAAAATTTCTGGATGAAGCATAATTTTGATATTATCAACAACAACAAAAACTCTCCCAAGAGTAACAGCGGATTGTGAATGGGCAATTTTTGCAGGGTTTGTTCATCTCTTCGCGAGTCGTATTCAGAAGATCTCAATCGGAAAACGGAATCTGCCTTTCAATTCAGAACTTTTGATCATGAATGTTCCAGACCTTGTCCTACTTTTACGCAAACGGGCTCATATGGTCAATGATCTTCTTCAAGAAGGTCTTGATGCAGGACTTGAACATGATATTGTCCCCATATCAGTTCATTTAAACTATGCGGTGGTGGATAACAAAATTAATTCCGCGCTGAACATGCTCGTCGGCTCCGAGGTCATCTTGGTGCTCACCCTCGGAAAAAGGGTTTAATATATAGAGATTGACGTCTCCTTCCTTGCGTATAAAGTGAACTAAAGGATGAGATCGTCAACGATCCCAAAGAGTCAGAGCACACATCCATGTAGATCAACATGCATACGCATTGACCAGAAACTAAAATTCTCAAATTTTGGGTAATTTATATAAAATGTTTTTTCCGCAAGTTCTTCCATATTATCTTAATCTTGCTCAGAAGTAATTGGTATTTGCAAGAGACAAATGTTCCACGTTAAAGAGGCGGAAGAACCGCGTGAGAGAGGTGGACACGTGCCGAGCGTTATCTGATCAGCGAAGAATGATCTCAATAAACACGTACTTTGCGAATGATGTATGTATCGTCTTTTTGCATGTCTTCTTTCCCAACAAGGTTCGACTGATCTACTCATATCAAATGTTATTTTCTGTAAATGATTCCATATCTTATTTCCTGTGGTTTGAATGGCTCTTCCAATAGTTAAATGTTGAACAGAAGATATGGCAAAAAAACAGAACGTGAGAGAATCGGACACTTGTTGAGCGTTATCTGATCAGCGAACCGATCGATCTCAATGGACCTTGTAGCAGAAAGTGTGGATGGGTATGGGTGATTGGAGCTCAAAGAGCAACCAGGAACGAGGCGGAAGAAACCAAACAACACGTGTGAAAGAGACACGTGTTGAGAGTTATCTCGTCAAACCAACCAATTGATCTCAATGAACCTTGAAGATAAATGAGATGCTATCGTTAGTGATAATGTCTAATAGATGTTACGGGAGAACTCAGCGAGCGACCAGGAAAGATACGAAAGAAACCAAACAACAAGTGATATAGGGGACACGTGTTGAGCGTTATTTGAGTGAACCGGTTGATCTGAATGGGCCTTGAAGATAACGGTGCAAGAGAGCGAAACTTTAGACAGGGAACGAGGAATGGGATGGCACTTGTAGGGAAATGGATCGCTAATTCAGTGTTGCAGGATATTAAAGACAGATAAGAGACCTAACACTAATAGTGAGTATTTCACTGAACGGCAAGTTTTAGCAGAGTCGAATGTCTCGAAAAGTGAATATCGAACAACGTTGCCACGTTTTTAGAGAAGGAATGGGTTACCCCATGAGAACAATTTACAGATGCATTTACAGGTATGATGGAATGACGTCTGATCATAATAAAAATTAATATAAACACATTTTCTTCAATCACAGTGACTCGGCGATACAGGATACGGTAACTCAACTTCGGTACAGTAAGTGAGAGCTGTTTTCACTCTTGCGAGTGGATCATCTTGTAGGGACAAAGGATTCGATGGGGATCGAAAACGTCCTTGAGAGATCTGATCAGAGCAGACTCCTCTTCTGATTTGCCTGAACAAAAAATTGTGAAAATAGCCTATGGTAATTCAAATTAGGGACGGAAGGGGAGGAGGGGTGATATCACTGACCAAGTGATCGATAATCTCTCTTCAACTGGCCGATACCATGTTCGGCGGAGATCGATCCTCCATGCGAGACAACCCAATTGTACACGAATGGGCTCAATCTGAGGATGGCTCACAGATTACAGTATACAGATTTACCCTGTCCTCAGTGAGCTGGACCTGTAGGATGGTAGCTTTGTTTAGGAGGATATGTTTCTGGGTCAATGGATGGGATCTTCTCTCGCTTCTTAAGTGAAAGGGGCGTATCAACTCACTCCTTCTTCAATTCTTCATCTTCTCCATCCGTAGTCACATTCAGATGCGAGTTTCCGTCTCCCAGATGGCCATAGCAGTAGACTCTCGCTCGTCCCTCCAATTAAGATCCTTTCTGTCTACCTCACTCTCGTGATCTACCTTAAGTTTCTCTCTGGTTTCTTCAGTCAATCGATAGAAGTGTTCGAGAGGCAGAGATACGTCAAACTTGTAGATGTATCCGTCCTTGGCTGCGGCGAGAGGCGACTCCTCTCTTCAATAATCGACGATGATCATCTACCGTATCCCTTCCCTGCTTACTGTAATCTACCGTATCCCTTCCCTGCTTACCGTAATCTACCGTTTCCTTACCCTGCATACCGTTATATACCGTATCCCCGGCATGTCTACCGTAATCTACCGTATCACTACCCTGCTTACCGTAATCTCCACATATGAGCTCGTTCACTCTCCGAATTGGCAGCAACTCCATCCACAGCCAGTTCAGCACCCAACGCTTCTTCGACGAATCCATTCAGCTTTTCAGCGTCGTGATCTCCGTTGCTCCCTAAATTAAAAATATAGAAACAAGCGGCTTTGGAAACCCATTAGCATAGTTCACTGCTTCATCTACCGTATTCCCACTTACCATGTGTCTCAATGAGTAGGTAGAAGTTGTGCTCTCCCTCGAATACATTCTTGAGTGGGAGATGACGCTCCACGCACTTCATTGTCTGAACGAGGAATGTCTCTATTTAAATCCAGTCCAGTATCCTATGGTGTGTCAAAAACAAATCGGTTTGTCATATTAGTTGCCTTTGATCCGCAATGCATTTCAATAATGAAGGACTTACGCCTCCACTTCATTGTCTGAATAAGGATTCACCTACACTCTTTCTGTCTCTCTTGGTGCATCTTTAGCTTGGCGATTGCCATCTATCTCTTATCTCTGAGCCCTTTGCTCCCTTCTCATTCTATTGGATAAACGATATCAGAGGTTGTACTCACTGACACATTGATTTACTAGGTCCCGTTGTTCTATTGTATTTGCAATTACAACACCATACTTCTCAACGCTGAAGGACTTACGTCTCCATCAATTACTTCGAACGAGGACAAAATCTCGCCCAGCTTCGATCGAGCAAGAGACAATAGGCGGATGCAGTCGGAATAGGAAGATACGGCTGAATGAACCATTGCTCTTTTCAAATCAATGAGATAGATCCTACCCAGCATGGCAGAGAGGATGGATTGAGGACGGGGAACGACGCCCATCGTCACACTCGTCACTACGCCCAACTGGCCCTCGGAACCGATGGCAAGATGCGCTGGAAAAGAAGGGAGAAGATGAATGGGGAAATGGATACAAACTAGCCATTACAAATGAGCATCCAACTCTCCTCAATTTGCATAATTTCTCGTCGGTCAGAGAGACGAGAGATGATGTGAAATGAAGAGAGTCGGATGCCGAATTATCACCATTATTACAAATCCCATCGCCTCACCGGTGTGGAGAGAAGTGTTGTCTTTCCTCAGTCGCCCTCCCAGATTCAGAATGGTCCCTTTCCCATCTACCTACAAGACATATGCTCGTCTACTGTATTCTTCTAAGATCACTCACTAATGTGCAGCCAAGAAGGTGCGAATGAAGACTTCCATAGCGCAGCAGTCGAATGCCTCCGGCTCCAGCAGCGACACATCCACCGATCTACAATAATCTCATCGATTGGCATCAATCCTCCTACAGTATACCTGGCAGCTTCCCTTCGCTCCGAGATCCAGCGGCATCATGAATCCACGCTCAGCCAATCGATTGTCCGCATCGGCCAGAATGAAACCACCATCGAGAGTAAGGACTCCTGAAGAGAACATTATGTAGAATACGGTAGATATTGAATCGATACCAGATGATGCTTCGAGATGGAAGCGCTTATTTATGCGACTTGTTGATAGCACAACTTCGTCATAAATTGGCGTGGCTCCTCCTACCAGGCCTGTGTTGCCTCCCTTCAATTGATAGATTACGGTTTGAAGATGGGGGAGGTGTCGATTAGGGCTGACAAATGAAGAGCGTGCTCTCTTCATTTTACACACTCTCTACACTGCTCGGCTTGAGTGAGAGCGCGCAGAATGAAGAGACGAACTCTTCATATGTCAGACCTAGCGTAGACATACCTGAACTACAATGGCGATTCGCTTCTCTGCACAATATCTGAGAATCGCAGACGTTTCTTCGGTCGAAGTGGGAAGGAGAACACACTCACTACTCCCTGTATCGATCGATTGGACAATGTATTGGCTGATCTATTAGAATGGTCCGAAACCTCTTTTTTCTAATTTTGCCCGTCAATTTCGCTTTCTCGAGGAGCTAACCTAGCATATTTTAGTAGTGTCTAAGTGCTTTACTTTCTTATATTTTTACGTCATGAACCGTAACACAAAACTACATATACTTTCGGACCGACCGAAACGTGAGCATACCTTTCATCTGTCTAGTCCAATCGGAAGTGTAGTTATCGATTTCCTTTGTTTTGACGTAATCATTTCCGATTGACTTCTCGAAAAAAGAGAGGTCTGCGGAAGAAATTTTGGCGAAATTTCCACGAGAAAGAGAAGCTGCAGCAGATCGGATGAGGGATAGCTTCATCTGGAATGGGTTTGGAATTAACTAGAATGGGTTTGGAATGGACTAGAGTCAATTTGTAATGGACTAGGGATGAGTTTGGAATGGACTAGAGTGAATTTGGAATGAACTAGAATGAGATTGAAATGGCCGCATATCATGAACCTAGAAAGCTACTGTGGCCGGTATCGATCCGATTGAGCTAAGATCATAGAATGGAGGAGGTTTCTTTATCATCATGATTACGCGTGCTGATCGGCAATGTTGCGGGGCCGAGTGGTGCACGTGAACAAAGTTTGGGCCTCCTGAGTTTAGTTTAGGGGGACGTGTCCGGGGGTGGCGAATAAGGTCGAGAATTACCGATCAGCACTCATAACAACAACATTAATCGAAAACGATACGTAGCACTAATTGGCTCGGTAGATCTTTAAAGGAACGCGCGCGCGAACGCAAAGCCCAGTGAGCGGGAAGAGTAGAGCCAGGGGGAAAGAGAGGGGAAGAAAACAAATCAGCCGAGGGAGAAAGGGATGCACGTGTTGAGCGTACTTTGATCAGCGACAAATTTTATCTGAATCAACCTCGCAGACAATTGGCTGATTGTGATAGCTTCAACACGTTAACGAACAATATCTATACGCTAAAACGCTCCGACCCTCACAAACTGCGTCTGCATGCAACACATTGAGGTCAGATGAGCCCACAACCGGGAAGGGGGGAGGCGAGAACTACAGAGAACGAGCAAACCAATGTGACAGAGAGGCAAAGAGAGTGTAATAGAGAGAACGCGGATAGCCAAATCTAACGTATGAGAAGTTGATGCTGTGAAGAGCTATGAAGAGCAAAATATCATAACGGCCAAAGCCCGGTAGGTCTAATAAGATTGAATGATGAAGTGGGAAGGATTGTTCGCTTCATTTGACGTCAAACAAGAGAATCGCCATAACTCTCATAGTTAGCGGCATCCATTAGTGTTCGATTGAGAACCATGGATAAATATCAGAGCACCGTTATCAGCATTTCTTGTCAATCATCTCACGCAACTATCGTGCAAGAAGGAAATGGGAACACGATCGAACAGAATCGTTATCTCGGACCATCCTCTATTTCTCAGATGGTTCAGTGCTTCATATTGACCATACTGACAAAATACTAAAAGACGAAATTTGTTTTCGGTTCTTATCCAGTCGGTTTTCATCCGACCTAGTGCCGATGTGAGCTCTATGGTCGAAATCACATTGACATCATAGAAGCATCTGACACCGCTAATCTCTTCATGATTAATCTAAGGATAGCGGAAGCGGGGAGAGGAAAGAGTGGCTATTGGCTATACGAAAGACATGGCCAGTGTCGTTTACTACTTGGCGATCGGAATTTGCTGCATCGATGGCTTTTCAGGTATGCTTACCATCGAAACGAGCCCTGGCAGTCCCAACTGTCATGGGCTCGCTTGAGGATCCGTGTGTCTAATAACAAGGGATGCAAAAGTGATTATGTACTCGACTGGGAAATGAATCCCAGAGTCTTACTAGAGAGAGAAATGGAGGCATCTACCAAGGAAGAGGGAGCGAGGGCCGACTGAGGCAAGGAGAGTTGTTGACACTCTCCTCTTCCCACTCCACTCTCCTCCTCTCCCTCTTAGGATACAACGCCATAAATAATGATTGAAAGAAATAACTGTTTAATACCAGGACTAATTCTGAATATATTTCTTCTGCATTCGCTATGGAAAACGGCACGGGCAGAGAATTTGTATCGAGTAAGCGGCCCTCTATCGAGAAAATAATATATCGAGATACATTTTGAGGTTCCAATTTATGTATCTGCAATTCAAGGAGGCCTCTTGTGCATTGTTCTTATTGTATTCAACCCGGTAAGGATTGAAGTCGTGTCGAATTATACACTTTTTTTTTATTTATCTATTTTTCAGTGTCACATTTTCCAAGATGGAAATTTCATCGTTCCCTTCTTCAATCCGATCTCTGTTTTATTGCCGAGGACGTTATGCGATGTCATTCTAGTGGTGAGATGGCATCATAATTAGTAATGTCAGATAGAAGAGTTGGATTTTTCTTTCGGCACAATCTGTAGACCAGTCGAGAGAGAGAGCGTGCAGAATGAATTGACCAACTTTTTGATCTGACAGCTCTAATAATACTGCGAAGAAACGAGTGAACTTTTGTGTATGCTAAGCAAGAATTGTTTTTAACGGAAAACAATTGATTAAAGTCGTGTCAACTTCACATTTAGCGGCCTCTGTGAAATCATTCAAAATATGCCGAGCCTGTATCATTGTAGCATTTGTTGACATTAAACTCAAAGCAGTTTGTAGATCACAATAGTGCTTGCAACAATGATGTGGACGCTCATTCCAGCAATCGGGATTCTTCAACTTACCGCTCTTTCACGGTACGTTTGGTCTTTTTCTAATTACTGCTATTGATTCGTTTCAGTGCTAATTGGAGCAATACAGAACGCCTACTACTAGCATTTATTTTTCCAATCATTTGTGCTATTGCAATTGCGGTGAACGATTACCCGAGGGAAATAATTAGGAGATACAAATATTTGCAGATTTTATCAGTCGATATCGTACCAACATCAACGTTCCATGCAGAATTAGTCGATGCCACAAGAACATTGTACTACCTTGAACCTTCTTTCGAACTGGTAGTATATGGTGGTTCTATCAAGAACGTCGTATCAAACGTAACTAATAAATTTATTCACGAAACATAAATATCTCGCATAGAACGGTCGCAGTCTGCTACCCATTCTAATTGGAATAATTATGATTCCGTACTCATTGACGTACGGATTATTCGTTACTCTGGTGATATTGGTAAGTTAATTGTCAACATTTGATGCAAAACTGGATCAGATTCGTCGGAATTTGGTGCGATTTGGCGCAGCTCAGAATCAGAGAACGATTAAAACTCAGCGGGAACTATATCTTATGCAGGTGCTACAGGTACCTCCTCTATTTTGAAGATTTTTCCCAATTGGATTTTTCAGGGTTTTCTCCCACTTGCGATTCTATCTGTGCCACTCGGCTTGATTATCATTGGCGCTTTGTTCCAAATCAGCATGAATTTCATGACGCTAATTCTCACTGTATTGGTATGGGCGTGTCCGAGTGTGCAGGTGTGTCTAAGACAAAAACCGAATCGTTTTTTTCGTAATTGTGATCATAGCTTTCATATTTCGAAGTTTCATGAGCTCTAGTGAGCATATTCCGTCTCTATGTGCAAAAATACGCCAGAAATTCATTCATTCAATCAGATGGGAAAAACTAATACTAATTGCAGGCGATTGTTCAGCTTCGATTCATTCGGCAATCAACTTTCAAATCACCAGAAGCTACAAGAACCACCACAACGCATGCTTAGCATCCGTAAAGTGAGACACAGTCCATATTTGCGTCCAATATCGGGCTTCCATTGTCATCATGAATAAATGAACGCAAATCGTATTTAACACTGCTCTGTTCGTTTGATATTTATCCTCGAGAATATTTGCGAATTCTGCGAGACCAATAAATGCCCAGACATGATGTCATTTCAATCTCAAGAAAATCGCTCCGAATCCTATTTCCGATCCTTCATAATTCTTTATAAATTATAAATGTTCACTCTAAATGTGCTTACATTTCTTTAGAACAACGTAATGAGAAACACAATTGAATAATACAATGATTATTGAATTTTATCACCAGATATCTCAGGGAGATCACATGACACACTTTGAGGTCAACAAAGAGAGGGCTAATTTTAGTTGAAAATGTTTCCTAGGGCAGAATTGGATGGCGCACACGCCTAGTTAATTGTTCATGATTTTCAAAAATAATTTTTAAATTATCGACTTTTCGTATACTGAAAACAGCGTAATCCCATGTGCACCACGCGATCGGGCGTCACGAGAGGATTGTAAATCGGAACAGCGAAATAATCGACTTATAGTGTTTCTACACTGTCAGCGAACAGCACTCTCTCTTGATCTACCGGGCGAGATAGTGTGGGGACATGAGAGAGCGGAGAATCTCCCCTCGATCTCTCTCCTCTGACGCCACTCTGGACTCTGTGAGCTCTCGCCGGTCTCTCATGTCACCACACTATCTCGCTCGGTAGATCAAGAGAGACGGCTATTCGCTGACAGTGTAGAAACACTATAAGTCGATTATTTCGCTGTTCCGATGACAGAATTGGCTGAAATTCGAGATTTGCAATCCTCTCGTGACGCCCGATCGCGTGGTGCACATGGGATTACGCTGTTTTCAACATACGAAAAGTTGATAATTTACAAATTATTTTTGAAAATCATGAAAAATGAACTAGACAGGCGTGTTCGCCATGCAATTCTACCCTAGGAAACATTTTTATCTAAAATAAGCCCTCTCGACAGCCGAGTAGCACGTAAAAATATGATTTCGACGTGACGCCGTCTGGAGCCAACGAGGCCTTTAGGAACATAATGAGTATGCCCATCGTCTTTAGCACCCTCGATAACCCCAAATCACACAGTTTCAGAAAATCGACCTTTTTGAGACCTTGCTCGAAAATAAGGCAAACGGCGTCATATTGTATATAATGTGGAGAGATCTGATTATTAGAGATTACGTGAGAAAGGTATGAAACCAACAAGTCGCAACTACTGATTTACAGGCCATTCTTATGTAGTCACAGCCATTTACTCTGTACTCACCGTAATACTTGGGAATAACGATATGATGCGAGAGACGCGAAATGCCACTGCAAACTCTCCCACCATCCCTCGAGTCGCCATCGCTTTCCCGCACAGCTAAATGTGCTCATAAATAATCCAATTCATTAGTCTATCACATCAGTTCTGCGTTTTCAGTGTATCCATAAATTATTGCGGGTTATCAAAATAGTAAGTTGCATATCATAATGGGCATGGTGTCTGACTGGCATGCCGACACAGGCAGGTTCGACTCCCGCCCGTAGGTGCTGTTTTGCAACAAAAAAAGGCGCGCGAATAGTACACTCTCCATGGCATGGAGTCCATGCTGCTCACTATCTCGAGTGTGCAGAATGGAGAGAGCTGCTAGTCGATCTGACATCAATAATTCTCAGGTATTCAGCTCACCTCATGTAGAAACCGTAATAGATTATCCCGCATTGAAAGGTATTGGTTGCACCCGGCAAGCGAAAGCTGCGGCACATCTGCAAGCTGAGTGTCATCCTCGCGCGAGGTACACATTGACTAATTCGAAGAGCATGCTGACCATCAACGAAGCATGCCAGATATGCAACTACTGCCTGCTCTTCCTCACTGAGAGCCAGTGCTCGTTGAGTTGGAACACGCAACGAGAAGCGCAGTCTCTAAAAGGGCGAATGTTGATTGAGCGCTGATGTTATTATACGCCATAGTGCATGCTACTCCAGAGGTCCAGGGAATGGATTGCAAGCAATAAAAGAAAATGGAAGATAATGAATACTATGCATCAACAAAACACATCCGATATCATTAAGAAGTGATAACACGAAAATCCCGTCGTATCATTTCATCTCTGTGCATGAATTCGACATATTTTACGCATATAAAATATCCTTCGAATGATCTGCCAAACAATTGAGTGTAGAAAGCTTACTTGACATCGGGAAACTGCTGGAGCTCTTTAGCCGTGGGAAAGTAAGCGCCGTTTGCGTAGCAGACACCCTGAAGCGTTTGTCTTCAATGCTTACAAAACACGAAGGTCGAAAACAAAGTGAAATATTAAGATTTTCTGAAATACTAACCGGTTTATTTGCAGTTTGTGACCAGAGTGCCGTCATCAACCGGTAGAAAGAAGAGAAGTTCCTTTTCGCGATGATTATCTGCAACCGATTTATTATCACTATCAAACTTGCTCAAACTATTGAAGCAAGTCAGCTATCGATGTAATGCCAAATTGGCATCCAACTGCTCAATTTGCGTGGTCAAGGATCAGAGAAAGGAGAGAGCTTGCGAAACGAGGAGGGTCAGAAGGCTGTTATCTTCATACCTGATCATTGTGATCCATCATCTGGACCTCGGGAGTTGCATGCATCAGATCGCAAAATAACACAAAAGCTCGTCTGAATGAATACCAATAGTGTGAACAATCTACAATAGGCTGATATATGTTTTCCCATATTAACGTTTTAATAATTAATATTTTGAAAGTTTTTTAAACTCATGAACATACTTGTAGTCTCCCAGGATCAAATCTAGACTCGCAACGCGCTGTGTGGAAGAATCGAGCTGCAGGTACAATATCTCTCCATCATGTATGCAAATATTATCATCCATCCATACGCCACTAATTTACTGTCGAATATGTGCAGGAGGTATGTACCGTTTCCAGTGCTCACCTTTGTTCTCGGGCACACCAATTCTGGATGATTGTATATCACAGCAAACTCAACTCTCGCCGTCGAAGAAGAGAGAGGCATCTGAATCATCGTCTTTGGGCACATTCCCTCATCACAATCATACTCCTAAATTAAACGCAAAAGTATCTCTCCGGTTGTTCAGACTCCGCTCCTGTTGGTTTAATTACCCAAGTTTGAGGTGAACAAGTCATGACGTATACATATCACCCCTTTCAAAACACGATGTAACACAACTAACGCGGAGCGCTGATCATCTCTAGCCATTTTATCAGTAGGGGGAATGCCGCTAGTAATATAATAAGCACTCACCTCACCCGGATCTTCCCAGCGATCGCAAACTCGCTTAAAGCGACGAAATAGTTCGTCGATTTCCTGAACGGGATCAATAATATGAGTCCGATTGCTTGTCCGAAAGCACTAAATATCGTACCTTCATCATCGTACTCTCATCATCCGCATCATCTGTCTGGGTTGCAGCAGCCGACATCTGAAAGTTACCATAATCTTCACGGGCAAGCGTCACAAGCCTTGGATAGTTTTATCTTCTTGTGCATGGACTCGGCTTGTTCGTGTTCCTCTTTATCGCTTTGGCTGTAACGAAATTGTTGCAATTCATACGTATTTGTTATTAATTTTAATCTTAAACGATACTATGTACAACGGTGGATCTAATCGTATTTCCTCATTGACCTGTGTACTCACTTTTCTTGTAGTTCCCTCTCATACGTCTCTCCACTTCCGGCCTCTTCAATGGTCTTTCGTTTCGTGTGTATCACTCCGTTTCTCACGCACTCTTCCAGATTTCCTTGAACCGCTACAAACACATTGAATAATATTTGGACAAATTGCCGGAGTGTCGTAACGAGATTCAGAAGGCTCAGATCGAATAACGGATTCCACAGAACGATTCAGAATAAAAATAAGTACCCCAAGAGCCAACTTTGGACAAATACCGATTTTTACCTGTTCCCGGCACTTATTGCCCCTGCCGCAAACGGCTTAGGCTGCTCAGGTATAAACAATTGTAAGAAAGTTGACTATCTCTGTTTGAATTCACAGCTACATTGACGAAAATCCAAAACATACCGTATGCATTTGGAGTATCGACAGGCGCGACAGGCTGTGCGACGCTCTGTAGCGAGGAACATTATAAAATGTCATTAATCACGGAACGGACAAGATCAATTCGATTAGGTATACCCACCATAGGTAACAATGCAATTGTTGTTCGCCTTGCACTTGTATGACCTCGTATTACATACAGTGCGTCTGAAGAATCCCTTGCATCCGTTACACGCCAGCACCCCGTAGTGCTTCCCTTGCGCCTGCAATCTAGGAATGCTAAAACAATTCCCATTTCCTACTCGTAAACCCAAGTAATTGGGCCCAATTCCTTCACCCAATCCCAAGTAATTGGGGTCAACAGAGACAATAGAAAAGAATTGGGTTGACATCACTACGGCAATACATAAAAGTCGTTCATGGGGATGAAATCAGATGAATTGCTCCTACTTCACAGATCGGGCCGTTGGAAAGCGGCGACCAATCTACATCGTCACCATCTTCAGTCATACTTTATGGTCATGCTTACAAGCAGCGATAAGCTGATCTACTATTTAGTACATTTACATGTCGCGATAAAGTTATTTACGAATGAACCCAGTGAACGAATGGGCACTTTCAAAGTGCATGTAATGGAATAATCCGGCGACTGACCTTATCCCCGCACACAGCACACCTCATACTTGAGAGACTGGAAGAGGATGTAGGCGGCGACTTAAAACAGCGTTGTTCTCATTTGAATGCCCTCACTCAAATACAGTTATCGCACCACGCCAAGTCCAGATGAAGATGGTGCTTCGTTGGGAAATTTCTGTGCAATTTTCGATATGACGGAGACGCGTTCAGGGGCGTGCGTGGCACGATCGACTTCCAAGTCGCACTCCATCCGCCATCAATGAGACTGAAAATAAATAAGAAATGTTTGTAATTATTCAAATTATTTCGCGGATGTTATTTGAACGCCCCCCCCCCCCCAGCGCGTTACTTCAAAACCGAATGATCTCAATCCAAACGCGACGAGATGGGCATTGAGCCCTCAAATAGACCAGAGTGAGGTCAAGGAGGGCATTGAACGTGATCATGTGAAGAAATAAAAAAGGAAACTAGAGAAGAAAGCAGGAAGCGATAGAGTGAGGCAAAGAAAGAGAGAGAATAGCCACAGGCGCGCGAGGGAGACAAAGGGTGGGAGAATATGATGCATAAAAGAGGGAGAGGGATTCATCCAAAGCAAACTAGAGTCCACGTGAATTATATCGTGAGCATGAGGGAGGGAGGAGGGCAGAGCGCAAGAAAGCACTTCCCGGTCACTCCCTCCTCCTCCCTCCTCTCTCTCTTTCTCTCGTTCGATCACTCTCTCGCGCTCTATCTCTCTCTCTCTCTTTTTCTCGTTCTTTCCTCTCTCTCTCTTTCTCTCTTGCTCTCTCTCTCTTTCACTCTTTCTCTCTTTCTCTCTTTCTCTCTGTCCCTCTCACACACTCTCCCTCCCTGTCTCTCGTCAAATGTTCACGATGTGTATCTCGCTGACTAACGACCGAGCAACGAATCTAGATGGTGGCTTGAGTAATTGATGGTCGCGAGTGCACGGAAACACTCTAGCCGAAAGACGTAGACAATCCTCTGCTAAGAAAGAATAATTATGATATTATGTATCTGATTAAATTGTCTACGATCGTGATATCATCCCAGCATGGCTACTGAAACATAGAACCAGAAACATAGAAGCTTGTTGAGAATGATATGTGCAATGAGTGACACCGAGTGTACGTTCATCGAAAATGTGATTGCATGGAAAGGGGGAATGTCATCATTTTTACATACTCAATGAGTATATGTTTATTTATTTATTTGATACATCGGGTGTGGCAGCATAACAAATGCTGATGGATATATTGAAAGAGATGAGCGAGAGGGGATGGCATGAGGAGGGTGAGGAAGGCGGGAGAATAAGGGCTGGTTATGTACTCGTCGAAGACCACAAATGGCGAAAGCAATTACCATCGGACAGGTTGATAGCTGTGATGGCAAAATGGCATATCGCTTCGACCCGGCATTTTCAATGGTGAAACCGACTTGAACCCTTGTCGAATCCGTTAGTTTTTTCGTCGCTAGCTGATAGTAGCCGGCAACTGAATGCAGCTAAGACGAAGGGCTGCTACAGATGGAGCATTGTCAAACATATTGCTAAAACAGACATCCAGTGATGACACATGTAAACGGCTGGTGAGCAGGGAAATGGTGCCACTATAGCATGGAAGCTGTGGCTGCAAGCCGGTATATAGCGTTCAGTTAACCTATCTAGGAAATCCATTCAGCTTGCGTACAACAAATTATGGTGTTTCATAAGGTAGCAGGTTCGATGTAGATTTCGAACTACCACTTCTTCTCTCTCTCGTCAGACAGTTCGACCAGGCGGGTCCCTACCAAAACGTCCCCCCTCTCTTAAGGGCACTACCAAAACGTCCCCGACGCGCGATACCAAAACGTCCCCCTCTACCAAAACGTCCCCGCTACCAAAACGTCCCCGCTCCTTGCCAGCCCCACTGGGTATGAGATCTGATCTCATGACACTGACCCAGTGGGAATAAGTCGATGCCTCCTTTTTCATCTAGGAAGGGCCCGAGTCCAGTGGCAAAGCAAGAAGAACTCGTCAGGTCGTTCATGAGAACTCGTATCGTGAAATTATATGTATCTCCCTTTGTTATGTTCCACTCGTGTCCATTTTGTGTGGTAGAAAGAACAACATGTAAAGGGGACCAAAAATATTTATCATTGAGAAACTTCGAAACTGCCAAAGAGAGGAACAAAATAACTTCAAAACTCAAAAAATCATAACCTCTCTCATAATGCACTCTCACACAACTCTCACAACTTACAACTCTCACTCACTCTCACGTCGCAATCCTCATCTCGTGCGGAAATCTGGAATTAGGATAATTAATAATGGAATTGAATAGTAGAGATTCAAAGGAGTCTATATGGGAAAATTGTTGATTCATTTTAAAAATTAAACAGTGACTATCTTAATATGAAAAAAGGAGGTCAGATCACAAAATTCTGCCGAGTCTTTTCTAATTTTCAGTTAAGTTTTTCATGGCAAAATTTGGTCATCTTATCTAGGAAACTCAGAATATCAGCGTGGGTTGGATCGAACAATCGAATCGAACTCAATCATAGGTGATAAAGTTTCGATCGATCTATTCTCGTCCTCTTCCTCTAGCTCGAAACTTGATCCATTATCACGATAGTGCTTCATAGCAATGTTGTCATCCAGTTCCGTATTCTGAGATTGATGTTTACAATTATCACTCGATGTCATTGAACTCACCATTAGGAAATTGACGAGTTCCATAAGTGGAGGATGGTGACCGTGGAACCAGCTGATTAGAGCACTATAAAATGATTTTTTTTAAAATATGGTTTTAAATTTTTGGAAGATGATACTATTTCAATCAGAATAGTAGGAATCTCACCGGTGCCAACTCTCCACTAGATTAGTGGTTCGATGACGATCGACCATGTATTTGCAGAGCATCTTCTCGGGGTGAGCCATCCATTCCGATCTGAAATAATCCAGGAAATTATGAGATGCAGAACGAATGTTCGTCTGGCTGCCAAGTAAATTTTCTTCGAGTCACTTGGATCTGAAATGCGATAAGTCTCAGAGAGGCCAAGGATTTGGATATCCGTCATCATCAATCTTATCGTACTCCTCCACTCGCGAAACACCGGTAGCTCTGAAATAATTGCATTCATTGCTTGTTTTGAATTCGAAATTTTTAAAAAATCAAGACATCTGAAAATTCGGTTATTCGAGTTCCCAAAAGTTCGTTTAAAATTTTTTTAGTGTGCTTCGATGTTTTTTCTCAACAGCCAAGAATTTTTTTTTCTCAACAGCCAAGAAATAAATCGAGTCCTACTAACCAGCTATGAATGTAGCCCAATATTTAAAAAAAAATGTTTTTAAAAAAAAAACTTACTTTTTGACATCCAACGAGATCTGACGTTTTCTCTTGTTCTTGTTCTTTCCTCCACTATACAGATCGAGGACTTCATCGACGTCACCTGGTAAGACTAGATTAGCAATGCCTTCTCTTCTAGCAATCATGGCATTGCACTCCATGTACGCCCTAGAAGGGTTCTTCAGATGTCCGTCTGCTGCGCATTCTGAGTTCTTGACAGAGAAATCCTTACTGAAAACCATATTCTCATCTTTCATCATCTCCATAATCAACAAAATGAGCAATAATAACTTACGCGATTTTCGTACTGAGCACGACTGCGGGTCTGCACTTTTCGTCTGTCTTCCAATCGCAACGATGCCGAGACGGATCAGCGGGGTTCGATAGGAACACCGCTTGATCGTCATCGGGGAAGAATACACGAATTTCTTACCTGTACCTTCGTACCTGGAGAAGTGGATCTCTCACATGAAATACACGCATACTTAGCCTTTCGGTTCGTAACCGGGACTTCGTTTCCATCGATCTTCTCCTTGAATCGGTAAGACACGATTGAATCATGTACTCCACCGATTCGGTAAGCGGCGATCTTGTGGCTCCCTTTGTTACTTGGCAAAGAGAAGCCACTCCATGTTGCATTTGAGGTCATCTGAAAAGAAGTCAGTCACATATGATAGAATAAAACAGAACAAGTAGCACTGAAAAATCAAGCAAATTGTCGAGAGAAAAAAAACAATTACAAAGAAATAAAACGAGAGCGCTCACACACGTGTGGCTCTGCTTTGTTGGCTGCCCTTATATACCCACAATCGAACGGAGATCTCCGATCGGACCCTTCCTAGTTAAAAATGGAAGCATCCGAGCTCTGACTCTTCCTTGTTAGATCGGGCCCTTCCTAGATGAAAATGGAGGCATCGACTTATTCCCACTGGGTCAGTGTCATGAGATCAGATCTCATGCCCAGTGCTGGCAAGGAGCGGGGACGTTTTGGTAAGGGACGTTTTGGTAGCGGGGACGTTTTGGTAGAGGGGGA
This sequence comes from Pristionchus entomophagus, assembly GCA_036245825.1. Taxonomy (NCBI): domain Eukaryota; kingdom Metazoa; phylum Nematoda; class Chromadorea; order Rhabditida; family Neodiplogasteridae; genus Pristionchus; species Pristionchus entomophagus. The sequence continues at coordinate 7,300,844 of BTSX01000001.1, forward strand.
CGTTTTGGTAAGGGGGACGTTTTGGTATCGCGCGTCGGGGACGTTTTGGTAGTGCCCTCAAGAGAAGGGGGACGTTTTGGTAGGGACCACGACCAGGCAGCTAAATACCACAAATTATTCTCCATTTGTCGAACTATTCGATTCTCTCCCCCTCTCCACGAGAGGGAGAGGGGATATGCGGCAATTTGGCCTGTGTATGAACAAACTTGAGGGCGTGGATTATTATCCAATATCGAAATACAATCTTTGGATATAGTTACTCGCACGCTCTCGAGACATCTGGTCGTGCTCAGTTCATCGATGTGAATGTGCCGAGTAGGTGATCAATATGAAAACCATTTCACAATTTAAGACTGCAGTTGCAGATTAAAACTGAATCGGGGGTTATTACGGTTCCTTCTTGACGCATATGCAACCAATTTATAAGGATAGGTTTTCAAGGGAGCCTCCCCACTAAGTCAGAAGTTGTATGCTCGAAGGTTGGGAAGAAAGAATTATTATTATAATAAAACTATACTAAACACGCGCAAAAACGCAAACGTACAACATCTGTCGAGACTCGTTGGTCTTCTAGTCCGTAGTTCGGCTTGGTTGAGCACGAGTAAAGCGAACTATCCCTTTGTCGGAGCATGCGGTGGGCATGTGGAACAGCGCTTATATACAGACAGTATGATTAACGGATAATTATCATGCAACGATAAGCTGACGACGCATACAGGGGAGGAATCTCCGCTCAGCCAAAGGAATATTTCCTAACAAAGATAATCAGAACGGCATCCGTTCGTGTGCTGGTTCTCTTGATCTTGAAGGAAATTCAAATGGTCGTGAGTGGCTCGTAAATGTCATCAACTTAGCCCAAGTCAGAGCGCGGTAGAGCGGACGGATTCGTACTCGTGCGACTGCGCCCACTGCATCCCCAAGGCACTGTCGCCATCGATTACTGTAGACTGTCACCAAAACGTGGATCAAAATCAAGAAGGTTGGAGAGATTTTTTTCCAGAAAATAATGACTCAAATGGTGTTGTTGAGTTACAAACTACTTCATATCGTATTTGCAGGTAAGGGGTCGCCAAGTGTACATAGAGAGACGGGTCGAGAGAGCAATCAAGGCTGGAATACGAGTGCATTCGTCGCTCAAAGCGTCGCTTCTAATACATGAACATGTATTCATGGAAAACTTCAGCAAGGTACGCGTGAATGGAAAACTACAAAAGAATGATTTTTTGTTTGAGAATCCTCAGGCTGAACCATCAACTTCTTCCGTGTGATCTTCATATGAGGCCGTTTGCAATAGGGTCAACAAGTGCCGGGAACAGGCCAAAAATCGGATGTGCTCAAAACTCGGTCCTAGGGGTAACTTTTGATTCTGAATCGATTGGCGTTATCAGTTTTTCGATCTGACAAGGGAAGGTCGTGAGGTGACCGTGGAGTTTCCGAAAACGGTCTCACCATAGATAACCCATCCCTAGGGTTGCCCATACCTGTTGTTACTTTTTGCAAAAGACGACCAGGGAGCGAGAATAATCGATAAATGTATGGCCCCCTTAACCGTGTCCCCCTCTCCGCTAGTCGGTTCATCCCTATCTCGAACATCTCCCTCATCGGCATCCGTAGTCTACTGGATAGTGAGCTAGACCATCCACCCACCACTTTTGGGTTCGATTCCTCCCGGGTGTATGTGTATATGTTCGGAACATGTGTTCATCAACATAGATTAAATTTTTTTGAACTTTCAACAACATTCAACTTCAAAAATGCAAATAACTATGATTTAATATGTTGGTTCACGAAAGTTATCACGGATGGAAATCGACAAAGTCGCAGGTCAATAAATCATAGTTATATGCTTTTTTGAAGTTGAATGTTGTTGAAAGTTCAAAAAAATTTTTTAAAAAGGGATCGAACCCAAAAGTGGTGGGTGGATGGTCTAGCTCACTATCAAGTAGACTACGGATGCCGATGAGGGAGATGTTCGAGATAGGGATGAACCGACTAGCGGAGAGGGGGCCACGGTTAAGGGGGCTTACATTTATCGATTATTCTCGCTCCCTGGTCGTCTTTTGCAAAAAGTAACAACAGGTATGGGCAACCCGAGGGATGGGTTATCTATGGTGAAGACCGTTTTCGGAAACTCCACGGTCACCTCACGACCTTCCCTTGTCAGATCGTCACGGTCGTTTTTTGACTCGTTTCTATGAGCGAGTCGAGACCTATTGTGTTCAAACCGCCGTTCCATGCTGATTCTAATTATATATATATGTATGGGGTTCAGACGTGGGCAAAGACCACTTTTGCCCCTTTTTCAATGGGCAAAGGCTATTTTTGCCCCTTTTTCAAGTATAACTTTTTTCTTTGATAATTTCATGATCTCTAACATTAACATTCGATTTCTACGTGAGAAAATACACTAGAAACTCATATAGTTACGTATTTTCGAGAATATGACTTTTTCGACCCCAAAATGATTCTCAACGACGACGTCAACGTCGAAAAAGTCATATTTTCGGAAATACGTAAATATAAGAGTTCCTGGTGTATTTTCTCACGTAGAAATCGAATTTTAATGTTAGAGATCATGAAATTATGAAAGAAAAAAGTTATACTTGAAAAAGGGGCCAATGTGGCCTTTGCCCATGGAAAAAGGGGCAAAAGTGGTCTTTGCCCACGTCTGAACCCCCTACATATATATATATAATAAGAATCAGCATGGAACGGCGGTTCGAACACAATAGGTCTCGACTCGCTCATAGGAACGAGTCAAAAAACGACCCTGACTCGAAAACGAATAAAAATAGAGCTTCGTTCAAAATTTCATTTTCTAGAGCTTCAAATTCTGGTCGGGTACGCGAGATTTTGGCCAATTTTGCCCTTTCGGGACCTTTTTTTATCGCAGAAACCGATTTTTGCGGAATTTACGTCGTGCCGTACCGAGATTCAGAAGGCTCAGATCGAAAAACTGAAAACGCCAATCGATTCAGAATCAAAAGTTACCCCTAGGACCGAGTTTTGGGCACATCCGATTTTTGGCCTGTTCCAGACCCCAGTTGAATATTGCTGATTCTATCGCAAACGGCCTCATATCTCTCCTCTCCTCTCATCTCTCTCTCTCTCTCTGCACGCGGACGATATAATTATCTGCCCCATCCATCACTATTCGATTGGTATTTCCTTAGTAGTTAGTTTTCACTATTCTCAACTGTTAATTTTCTTACAACGTATCATCTCGTCTATGTTATTTTGGTTGGTACAATCGTTTTCATCATTGCTCATTGTTGATATTTTTTATGTGGAAAACGATTGATAAAGACTAGAAGATGCATGTGATCAGAATCGTTTTTTTCTATCTATTTTGGTTTGTCTCACAAATTCTTTTTTTTTCAGAATGCGCTCATCTCTCGGGCCCCTATCGCACCTTCCTTCCTTTTCTACAAAGAGAAAAAAAAGAACCCATTGCCTCTCTCCTTCCCAGTGAAATGCCAGACAAAGCGCGCGAAGGTGCCCGAATTCTTGCCATACTTCTCTTTGTTTATTCTCAATCGTTTCACAATCATGATATTCGCTCTTATTCATTCACTAGCTGAGCTCCTCGGAACGGTTTTTTTCTAATCTTCACTCTCGGCCTCCATCGGTGACTCAAAAGAGGCCTGAACTTGTAAGGAGCCCTCTTTGAAATGCATCTTCCTTATCGCAGTTTTCCATCTCATCATTATGTTGTCACATAAGTACTCGCTTTCTTTGACCATTACTCTTTATCACTTCTCGAGACCAGCATACGAACCATATTTAGCAATCAAAACTTTCAAATAAAAACGGCTTTGAGAGAACGGATAATACGATAGTCAAGACTAGACAATGACCATAAAATAGATTTCAATGTGATCACTATTGAGATACTCAAGACATGAGAGGAGATGGCAGTTTCCGGAATGATTCGTGTTTTCCTGGATACTTGAGTACAGTCATAGTCAAGACTTGTGCATGGTTTGTTGAAAATCGATAAAACTATTTCTAGGACTAGATCTTTGTTCGGAACATTTGCCATTCATACGTCTGACTCGTCAGAATCCGAGTACGCGTTACGCCTGCGCATTCGGCTATCATCCGAATCGTACGTGCGACTACGGCTGCGGTACCTTCGACGAGGCAGAAGAGAGGCCTCGGCATAGCTTGAAATGATAATATTTGATAATTGGATTCTTATCATAATTATATTATTTCGTCGAAATCCGAACAAGATCTGTTTTTCTCCTATTTTTTCTTTAATTAAAGAAAATATATATATGTATAAGATAACGAACTGTTGATTGATCAGATTCTTGGTTGCCGGCTGCAGTTTCTTGTAGACATGGGTGGAAATGAGCTCGTCTTTGAGCAACTCTGAGTCTCGCCACCGATGGAGCAGGGTCTATAAATAATTTTAATAAGTTTGGATAAACACAAACATTGACATAGAATCAGCTATGCATCGATACTCTTTTTCTTTTATAGATATTCTTATGAACGTATTGCTGCAGATTGACAGTTGTTCTTTACACTGTGCACATACTCTTGTCTGTTCGTATGTGATGGAGTGTCGGGAATGAAGCGATCTACTGATCCGAAAACAGTAATATCAGAACTAGTGATGCCAAACAGGAGCAATGCGCGTGTTCTCTCATCGGAGAAACGAGAGAATACGCGAATTGAGGAGAGTTAATCAGAACATACCGCCTGCACCAATGACAGATTGAACTCGTCCGTTGCCAGTAGGAAAACGCGATCCTTTCCGATTGAGTGACTGGAGAAGTCGATCAGGAAGCACTCCACTCGACGTGTGAGCTGAAATTTATCGATGTAGATTAGGATTCACGATTTGGGACAGGCATCCCAGGGAGCCTGGCCAGAATGAAGAAATCGTGTGTGAAAATGAGAGTGTCAGGCCGAATCACGGCCGCTTATCTAGAGACCACAAGCTCCGCCCACTTGGGAGGGATAGAGAGTTGCCAAAAAATCCGGAAGAGCGACTACACATCGAGTTCTCACTCAAATGAACCGATCAAAAAACTTTTCTGTAGCTCTCAGTAGTCTTTACAAATGACGAGTAGAGCAGCCTGATCGGTCAAGTAGAACTATTTTTTTAAAATCCATGAATATGGTCGAGGAGAGGGGAATGAGGTACTTCCAATGAATGAAATACGCTGCTCCACTCGTAATTTATGAATTATATTTTTATACAAATTTTTGAATAAAAAAATAGTGGAAAAATAAATACTCGAATTGTAGTTCCTCGACAAAAGTAAGAGTACGCGCGTATTCGTATTCCGACTTCCGTTGTTTATCTTGACAACTAGCAAAATTGGCTGCAAGGATGGGACTCGAACCAGGGGTTTCGAGTTTAGTAAACGAGCGCGCTACCGATTGAGCCACAAGACCATGTGTTAGCTCGTCTTCCGTGCGCTACCTGATTGTGCGAGGGCGGATTAGGCGAGTAATGCATAGTGGGAGCCTCAAGATCACCTTTTCAATAGTTTCTCGACAATGAGTTGATATATCGACAAGCGCCCAAAAGTATGATGTTATTGGGTCCCAGAGGGGTATTTTGGCACTACTTTTTGCCGGACTGAGTGAAATCGGCTCTCGACCCTGTGGTCTCTACGCTTATCGTGCCCAAATGTGGGCAGGAATGGCTCGTTTCGGGAACCAAACTGTTGATATTCTTATGCACAGTAAGTGATAATTTTGGCGAATCATTGTAATTTTAAACATAATTCTCACGTCGGGCATCTCGAATCGATTCGCGAGTCTGAGAAGCGTGAGGTAGTTGTCTTCAGTGATCGGCTTCTGAGTTGGATGAATGACCAGCAACATTTCGGCGAAATCGTCGGCACTGATGTCATTGTCCTTCAAGAATATATAAATAACATAATTTATCCAATTCTGAAACCAAGACATCCAAAATCAAGTAACAAAACGCTTTTTTCAATAAGTACAACACAATCATCAGATATGATTTTTTTAACGGATAAATATCCTACCTTGATCGGGTAGACTCCCGTCTTCTTCTCCTTCATATCTGCCGCGAAATACGCACGGAAATACCGAGACCACTGGGACAGGTAAGCGGCACTCACTGAGAAATGCTGAAAAATGTTCTTTGAACTTGAATAATATTTAGAAAATCAGAGCATCGTGACATTTCTCGAAGCTTTCGGCTCGAATCTCCATCAATATTTTCATAATGCTTGAAATTTATACCCACTCTGTTCTCTCTGACGATGGACACTTTGGTGTCGGCCTCGAATTCGCCTGGATTCTCCAACTTCTGCACAACAACAGTGAGACGGATGGAAATTCGGGAGCGTCTAAGCTCGGTCTGAAATGGGTTGGGGTGTGATCAACGATCCCCTGCTCGTATTCATACGCCTACAGTTTGCATTGCGTCATTTCCTAGACTAGCGGCATCCCCCGAGGGCGTCGGGGAATACCGCTAGCGTAGATCATTGCTTCGCGGATCAGTATAATTTAGTTGTTTGGGGCGACACATAAAGAGACTCTTGCTCGTTATTTATGGAGAAAGATATACACCTAAATACGCGCCTTTGATCTTCCATTGGTTGTCCATTTCTCCTGCCAACGATTTGCTCAATATTTTTCCCTGTCATTCTCTGACGCGAATTGAGGAGAGTCAGCTCATTTTTTTCATCGCTATGACCTACCGTAGGCTGAAACTTGCTGTAGTCGCCCACATACTCCATCGGTTTGTCGAGTACCATCTTCACTGCGGAGGAGCTGTAGGTTGTGTCCCTCTCGGAATAAGTCCCCTGCAATATTGTCAGATTTATCTATTCAACAATGCAGGATGTCATTGGAGAGCTCGGTATTGTGACTGACATAATTGACAACCCTAGAAATCATTATATGAACTACTAGTCATGGCAAATCGGTGTTCGACTTTACTCATTTCTCATGCGTTCTTGTTTCTCTAACGCGAAATAATTAGAGTTGGTTCCGTTGTGGCGTCGCTATGACTAGATACCGCAGGCACCGCCCGCTCAAAAACGGCAAGCAATTCGAATTCTTAAACAAATCGGCCATAGCCTATGACCTACCAAATAAGCAGTCAACAGAATCGCAGCAAAAAAACTCACGTATCTACTGCGCTGACTGACTCCGATCATGGCGAGCACAAATCGGGGCCCATCATCGGCCACTTTCTTGAGGAGCGGAGTACTGAAGGAAAGGGATTCACGGTGATAGCACAATATGTAAAATATGTCTGGGGAAATCACAAAAGACAAAGGATGTTACGAGATGCGGGCTCTTGTCCTGCTGAAGGATTCACTTTATCATTTCTATTCAGCGAACCAAGTATTTCTTTTGTAAATAAGTGTATGAGAATTTCTATTGTGGAATAAATATTTTTCTGACAACTGACACGATGGCCTTGGGCGGTTCGGATCCATAATGATCATTCGATTCGTTGCTGCCGATGCTGAGACTGATCTCGATGCCATCCACCTGGAAAGAAAATGCGTTACCGCTTTGAGGGACATTTCTATGTATTGTCAAAGAGAATAATCATGAATTGCTCGTCTAAAGGTTCAAATCACCTATGCTCTATCGTTACTGGTAAAAACGCGTCTGAAAATAGGATAGGGATGATCACCAGGAAGGCTTCGGACTGAACGATCGTTTTGTCTCCGGATTTGCCGAAGTCAATCTCTAGATCGCGAGTTTGCACTGTACCGCTGATGCTTGGAAGCTGCAATGCAAAAACTTTTTTTTAAAAATAATTTGTTAATATTAGCCGTAAATTGTGATTTCACTATTCTGCGGAAACTTCAGGAGATACACTTACCGACTTCAAGAAGGCATTCTCACTCTTGACCTTCTTGTGCTCCTCCTCAAGTTTTCGTAGTTTTGCTCTGAAATGTTTTGAATCTCTTGAAGCGTAACCAAACAGTTATTAGTTTCAAAAGTTTTTATGAGCGGTTAAAACGGATTTTCAGCTCTCCAATCCTTTTCCCCGCGCTGAGCGGTCGGTTCCCAATATCGTCCGGGATTAGTGAAATCCACTCCCTCTCCCTCGCCTCGCCTCGCCTCGCCTTCACTCCCTCGGCGACTCTGATCTACCTGGTCCGCGCTAGTCGGCAAAGTGGGAAGCCGACGATAGGTGGTCGAATCCCACCTGACCAGGTACGCTATTTCTGGAAGCTTCACCCCAGCGCGCAATGAGTACTGGCACCCCCAACAAGCCTCCGCTCCCCGCCGCTGCCCGTGTCTCTCGACCCGCTAGTCAAGAATCGGTCGATCTCCTCACGAAGAAAGTAGATGATCTCGCTGTGATGATGTCTCGTGTTCTCGCAATCGTCGTGAACCTTTCCACAGTCCCTCCCACTCCCTCCATCCTCTCCCCTGCTCTCCCTTCTCTCGATACTCTTACTGAGATGACCCGTCAAGTGTCTAGAGAGGTGTACAACGCCTGCACGAAGGCAGCCTCTGACAAGGCTGACTACGTTGAGAAGGAGTCTCGTGCGGTGGTTATCGGAACTGTAGAGTGCGAGGATCGAACTGAGGGACTGAAGAGAGACGAGAAGTTGGTAGAGGATCTCGTTGCCTACTGTGGATCAGAGGACGTCAAGAAGTCATTGAGTGAAGGAAAGATGTCGTTCACTCGTCACCCGGCTGATCGACCCCCTGGCTCTCGACCCCTCAAGATCAAGTTCGAATCAAAGGCACTTCGTGATAGCTTCCTCAGTGGCATTCGATCTAAGCCAGGTCGACCTCCCCCTCTCGTCGCCCCTTCCTCATTCGTGCGCCAGGACCTCACCCCGACCCAGCTTCAGTTAGAAAGAGATGGAAGGAAGGAGGCGGTTAAGAGGAACCTCGAGGCCAATCAGATCGTGTGGGGAGTACGCGACTACTCTCTCATCTCCTACCGTACCTCCCGTCCCCTCCCTCCTCACTACGGCTCCCCTCGCGCCTCCCGATCCCACAACCCCGCTGCCGATATTTCCTCTCCAGGTCTCGCCTCCTCCTCTGATGCCCTCAAAACCGCCCGCACGAGCACTCCGCCTCCCTCGCAATCAGTCAGCCACGTCAACATGCGGACACGACGCCAGTAGGACAGGAGCAGCAAGGGTACCCCCGTTTCCTCTCTCTTGTCCCTGTCTATTCTCCCTCCTGTTTCGATATCTTCCCCCCTCTCATCTATTTCGTCATCCTTACGTAACCGTTCTTGTAACTTGCAACCACCTAGAAACCTCCCTAATCTCACAGTGTTCTATGCAAATTGCCGATCGATTAGATGCAAGACCTCTCATCTCTCCTTTCTTCTTTCCTCATTTGACTACCCCGTGATTGCCCTTTGCGAGACCTGGTTAGACTCTAGCGACAGCGATGCACTATTGTTAGGCACGTTCCCTGAGTATTTTGCTTTTCGTAACGATCGCGCCCTCTCAGATGATTACGGTAGAGGCGGCGGCGTAGCATTGATAGTCCATAACTCTCTCTCTCCCGTTCTTGTCTCTTCTTTTTCATCCCCTCTCTTAGAGTGCATTACAGTCGATTTGCATATGACCTTCTCCCCCTCTCTCCCCTTCCGCAGAGTCAGAATTTTCACTGCTTATCGATCCCCTTCCGCCCCTGCACTTTCCCTCACTTCTTTTGTGAATTACCTTTCCCCTCTTGTTTCCAACGACTTTCCGTGCATTCTTCTAGGCGATTTTAATCTTCCCCACATAAATTGGCTTACTCTCAGCTCCCCATCACAGAATGATCTATTAGATTTTGTTTCCGATAATCATTTCTCGCAATATGTAAATTTCCCTACCCGTCTTACAAACTTCCTTGATCTAATCTTTTGCAACAGTAGCATCATACATAATGTGACCTCTGCTCCCCCTCTTAGTGACCATTTAAGTGTTACTTTTGATCTCTGCATCCCATCCCCTCCTCCCCGTAAGCGCATTCCCTCCCGAGTTTATCGTTTAGCTGATTGGCAGTCCATCAATAACCTTATTTACAATCATGACTGGACACTTGCTCTCCGTGATTTATGTGCCAATGACGCCTACATTTATTTCACTAATTGCATTAACAGCCTTCTAGATACGTTCATTCCCCTTTCCCGACCTTCCGAGTTCAATAGATATCCTCGTAAAGTTAGAATTTTGTATGGTAAATATAGGAATCTGTCAAGAATTGCCCCCAACAGTGTAGCTTGTCACACCATGTCAAAGCGCTTTAAATCTGCTTTGAATAGTTTCCATTGTTATCTTGAGAATCGCATTGTCACCACCTCCAACTCTAGCGCGTTTTACAAATTTTGTTCTGGGAAGCTAAAGGCCCCTAAATCAACCCCTTCAGCTATCGTAGACTCAAAAGGAAGCACCATTTTATCTAATGACGAGAAATGCATTGCGTTCTCAGAGTTTTTCTCCTCTGTTTTCACGTACCCCCAACACTCCCCTCTCCCACTTCCAACCCCTTCTCTCACTTTTGACCTCCCATTTGTATCAGAAATAGATATTCTTTGTGCATTTCGTAGTCTTGCGCCCAAAATAAACCTTACCCCTGACAACATTCCCAGTATTGTCCTCACTAATTGTAAATTTTCACTCATTTCTCCTCTTTTGATTATCTTCAACAAGTCCCTCATTACTTGTGAAGTTCCCTCTCTGTGGAAACAAGCTTTAGTAAAACCCATTCCGAAGAAAACTAGCAACTCTGTTGTAGATTTCCGTCCAATTTCCCTCACTTCTTCTGTATGTAAACTTTTTGAGAAGCTTCTAATAGAGAAGATTACCTCATTCCTAGAGAACCATGAACTTTTTGACCCCCGCCAAACTGGCTTTCGTAACTCTAGATCTACCTCTACTAATCTTGCTGAGACTTTCTCTCATTATCTGAGAATTTCAAAGACCAGTTCGTTCGACACTGTATATATCGACTTTAAAAAAGCTTTTGATAGTATCGACCATAGACTTTTATTGTTTAAACTATCTCAGTTAGGAATTTCAAAGCATCTCATTTCTTGGTTTCACTCATACCTTTCTAATCGCACCCAGTCTGTCTTTATTGAGTCCTCTTTTTCCCCTCCAACACTTGTTCGATCAGGTATTCCCCAGGGATCGTGTTTAGGTCCGCTGCTTTTCATTCTCTTTATTAACGATATCGCCTCTGATTTCCCCCAGACTATCCACTACTCTATTTACGCTGACGACTTAAAGTTATTCGCTGAAGCACCTAGGTTTTCTAATGATTTACAGTCTGCCCTCGATGTTGTCTCTAATTATGCTTCCCAATGGAATCTAGGAATCTCTGAGACCAAGTGTCACATTGTTCACTACGGCACACATAACCCTCGCAGATTATTTCATATCAATAATGTCATTTTAAAGGAACCCACTGTCAAAGTTAAGAATGTAGAGAAAGTTATTGTTAAGGATCTAGGAGTTCACTTCTCTCCCTCTCTTTCTTTCTCCTATCACATTTCTAAAGTAGTTTCGAAATCACGTTCTATAATGAATTTGATGTTTAAGACCTTCCAAAGCGCGTCCCCATCCTTGTACTGTAAAGCATTCACCACCTTCATTCTTCCCAACCTCGAGTACTGTGCTATTATCTGGAATCCTATTCATTCTGTCGAATTAACTAAAGACCTAGAGAAAGTTCAACGAGATTTCACGCGTAGATTATACCACCGTTGTGCCATCCCTCATGTTTCTTACACCGAGCGTATGCTTAATCTGAACCTTTCATCGCTTGAACAACGTAGAATTATTTCCGATATTGTATTTCTCCATTCAATTATGCATAAGCGATATTTACTCGATGTCTCATCTCTCCTTATTCATGCTCCACTAGTTCGTTCTATTCGCAATGCGCATCACTTCAGAATATCTTTACCTTTCTTCCCTCATAATTCCCATTCCACTGTCACTTCTCGATCCATTTCAATATGGAATTCCCTGTTACCCGAAACTGTAGCTCTCTCCCATGACTCATTTCGTATTTTTATCACTTCTCAACCTCCTTCATTTTTCCCCATGTCAGTTATCCATAATTGGTTTACCTCTTGATCTCTAATCGGTTGCCCCCTTCCCATCCCCTCCCCCCTTCCCCCATACCCTTGCTGCGACCCCACCCGATTCGACACGATCGACGGACCTCCGTTCTACGCAACACATCACAGATATTCTATGTAAACATTCCCCTCTGACGGAATAAATAATGAATGAATGAATGAATGAATGAATGCAGTTTCCTGAAAGACATAGATAGCAACACATCAAGTCCTCATTGTTCTCGCTCCTGTCTGGAACAAATTGTATAGGAAACCATCGCGACCTCCAGGTCCGCAAACACCAGATAAATCAAGAATTGTCCTCACCTTAACGCTGTGACGTCGTCCTCATCGTCTTTAGGGGCTGCTCGCTTTCCGTTCCTTCTGGGAGTAGGCTCGAGAATCTCCACCTCTCCATCGTCACCGGCGACGTCACCGTCGAGAAGATTCTTCACGGCGTCGATCAAGCCATCGTGCGGAGGATCCATGATGGCGACGACGAACTGCTATGAATACCAGATTAGAACACTAAAATTAATTAAGAGCAGCACTTAAAATTATCAAAGGTAGCTTGACTAACGATAATACGCTTCTGATAGTGGGAGAACAAGAAATATCCGGAGAAAATTTATTCACCGCCAATCGAATTCAGAACCAGAATCAATATGCAATCATTATGGATGGCGAATCGCATACTATTGAAAACATCCTATACAACAAAGATAATGGTGCTAGAGGAACAATGTGCATTGAAAATATTCAATTCATGAACAATCAACAGCAATTAACCGATAGTAGGATGTTTTCCCCGATAATAAAAGGAATCTGACTAGTATGAGGTCTAGAAAGAATAAGAATTTGCATTGAACATTTCAATTCCATCGACTTCCTCGCACACGAACTGTCCTTCGGGACCTCGGAGCCGGATTTGTGGGATCCCAGAGAGCGAAGGGATTGTAGAGAGAAGGAGAATCGTCGTCGAATCCTGCGAATTATTAATTATTATTTTGAATAATAATTCAAATATTTAGGAACATTGCGATCCAACGGCTGCAAAACCAACTTACAGAAGAAACCGATCTGGATAAACTGTTGGGGGGGACGTTTTTGTTTACATTACAAAATCACTCTTTTAAATAATAGTTTCAAGACAGCTAATTGTGTATTCAGTAGAAAATGGTTCGGACTGAAGAAAACGAACTAACTCGATCTTCGACCTTTCGACGAAGAAATGAGTGAATTATCGGCGAATCTGAAATTTTCAATTTTCAATTCATAATTACGACTCAATTCATTCACGATTCACTCCAGCAGTGCTGGTTCACTCACTGGTATGGTTCGGATTAAAATGAGTCGGTTGTAGTTTGCTCAAACTAGGAGTTTGTTTTTGCATATCTACTAGTGATGTCGTTACGGTTTTCGACTCTCTTCATTCTGCCCACTCTTTCCTTTCTCTGACCGGCTAGATAGTGTGCCGAATGGAGAGAGCCAAACCCGAAATTACATATCTACTAACTGTTGATTGATCAGATTCCTCGTGACCGGTTCCAGTTTCTTGTAGATATACGAAGATAGGAGCTCGCTTTTGAGAAGGTCAGCGTCTCTCCAGCGATGGAGAAGTTTCTGTAAGGAATTTATTGATTCGAATAAAATACTGTCGAGCTATCTTTCTACACATTTGAATTGTGAAACGCCCGTATTTTCTCGCTCACTGAAATTTACTAATTTTTACTAATTACTAATTTAACTTTTTTTTTCTAATGCACTAATTATCTTCACTGATTTGCTAATTTTACTAATTGTTTGCAATTTCCAGCAGTTTTTTCTATTGTTGAGAATACGTACCGCCTGAACGAGTGGCAGGTCGAACTTATCCGTCGCGAGTCGGAACAACTTTGCGCTGTTAATGTTGTGATTGTCGAAATCTAACAGGAAACTGTCGACTCGTCGAGTGAGCTGGAAATGCCTGTTGTTCAATCATCATTTCCAAAACAGAACAAAAGAATAATCTACACTCAACAACACTAACAGTAATCATGCGAGAGGGAAAGAGACTTCTGATTCTTGTGGGAAATGTAGCCAGGAATGTTAGAGCGGTTTCATTCAAAAAACTAAACTCACATCGGGCATCTCGAATCGATTAGCCAGTGTCAGAAGGCTGTTGTAGTTCTTCATGGAGATTGGTTTCTGAGTGGGGTAGATCACTAGGAGCAATTCTTGAAAGTCGTCGGGAGTAATGTCTTCGTCCTGTAATGCACTAAATAGTCTGAAATCATTTGTAATCAGCACTTTTTCCACTCCTCATTTGATTTCTCCATATTTGAGTTCTGTGTATTATTTAACCAAAGCTGATTTGTCGATTAAACAGATCAGATATCAACTAACCTTGACCGTGTAGACCTCATTTCTCTGCTCCTCAATGGAAGTCGCTAAGTGAGCACGGAAGAATCGAGACCATTGCGAGAGATACGCTGAGCTGACTTTGAAGTCCTGCAAGCGGTGGTACTGCTAGAGTTTATTTACTCTCCCCACCCCCTTGTTCGACCCATCCCAAACTCCGGCCAACCACCCCTGTAAGCATGCTTTATAACTTGATCTGTTTCTGAAACTCTTCCCTCGTTTCCCTCTCCATCTCCCCACCCTCTTGACCGAAAATCAGTTCTCAAGCCCTTCGAATATCGAGCGAATGAGTGTTGAAAGTTAATTACTCTATCTCCTATAAAGTCAGAATGTCTCTTTGTCTGTTCGTTCGTTCGTCCTTCTGTGTGTCACACTTTTCAAACCTCAATAACTCGCTTTCTAGGCATCGCCCGAGGACACGTCCTTGACCAATCGAACCACCGTAAACTCCTTTTTCAAAATCAATAATAATTTCGTCATCATTATGAAATATTTCATCATCCTTAGGCAATAATCCGTTTTTTGCGCCTAATTCGCTTCAAAATCGTCCGTAAAGATCGGCAATAGTGTCAATCGACTCAGAATCGTTAGCGCTTTTCACTGGCAGCAACTATTTCGCAATCTTCGATTTCGTCATCATTATGAAATCTTCACGTTTTCGCTCATAACTCGCTTTAAAATCATCGGAGAGCCTCGGGAGAAGTGCCAATCGACCCCCGTGCTTAGATTTCGCAATTATAGATTTCGTCATCATTACGCAATATTCACGTTTTCGCTCATAACTCGCTTCAAAATCATCGGAGAAGATCGGGAGAAGTGCCAAACGACCTCCCGTGCTCAGATTTCGCAATCTTCGATTTCGTCATCATTACGAAATCTTCATATTTTCGCTCATAACTCGCTTCAAAATCATCGGAGAGCCTTGGGCGAAGAGACAATCAACATTTAAAGAAGATTTACAAGTTTTAGGATACTTCGGACATGCTATTGTGAAAAGCTCGTGAGGCTGAGAGCGAGGAGGAAAAGTTGCGATGTAGCCACGGAGCGAAGCGGAGTGGCTACATCGCAACTTTTCCGGAGTACTCGAAGCCTCACGAGCTTTTTGCAATGGCATACGCCCCACTCGCAAGCAAGCGGTTCATTGTTCATCTGTGAATACGACCCGGTGTAGAACGTAGCAACCGTAGGCTGCTAGTTAATGTAATATCTACAGACCAGAACAATCTTGTGTAAAAAGGTAAACGGTGCGGCCTCATCAAGCGATTTTGCAGTCGCTTTTCGGCGACTACGCTAGGTGATGCAGACGGTGTGTCCGACTCTGGTGTTGAAATCTCATTCAAAACACTCACCCTCTCCTGCACTCTGACTATCATCGTGTCCTCTTCTCCTCCATCTCCGGGCATTTCCAGTTTCTGCACAACAGCAGTGATATGAATGGCGATCTTCGAATTGGCGAACTCGTCCTGGAATCGGATTGAGTTTTGTGAGTAGTGACGGCTGATCAATTCCTGGCTGTTGTAACAATCAATAAAATACTTGGACTGGTGAAGACGCCAAGTACTTGATTTTTCAGTGAGGAGTATTGAATGTATTTTGCATTTCTATTTGTGAGGGTCTGCGCAAGCAAGATTTATTTTGATCTGTTTTGACTAACTCTGATGTCCTTGTCGTTTCTATATGGTAAAAGTAGTTGATATGTGAGTTGAAGGTGAGCATATTATAAATTTACAAAATGTGGGATAAATCGCTGTGGAATTAATCGTTCCGTCTATAACAAATTACAAATCACACGCCCAACTTTATTTTAAATTATATTTTCTATGTTCCGTGAGCGTGAGACCTCCACTGGAAGCTAATTATGAAAGGAGAAAAATAAATAAATGAACTAAAACCCAGAAAGTGGCAGAGCCGGAGAATAGAAAACCACAAAAAATGCGCGGAAATGGCGATCTCGGCATGAAAAATGGTGGTATGATTTTAAAACTGTAATACTCCTTCAACAAAAGACCTACAGTGAGTTCAAGCTCTGCAGGATTGCCCTCGATTTCTGATTGATTGTCCAGGAGCAAATTCGCGGTTGAATGAGCGACCGCCGTCTTTTTCTCCTGAAATTATGCGTATGCACGGAGGAGTGCCACCCTGAGAGAGGCTGTGAATTTGATTGCAGCTACCTTTTAGCTACCCTATTCAGCGAAACGTTATCTAGAGTACACACATAAACTTTGTATCCGCAGTTTTAAATTATTCGGATTGTTGATTCCATAAACAGACCGATTGAATGACGATTGGAAACTCACGAATCGGATTGACAATTCAAGGATGACTCTCCTCATTCTGCATAATCTCTCACTGTCAAGAGAGAGATCACGCAAAATGAGGAGAGTCATCCTTGAATTGTCAACCCTACTCACGAATCGATATCGCTGCCTGACGGTAGCGTATCCCATCACGTGGCGAGGCCCGTGATCGTGAGTCAAGGAGACGGCCAGAGTCCTGAATGAGATCAAGATTTCCACTTCTTCTGACGCCATTCGTCATTCTGGGATAAAGAGCATAATGTCGAATGCGATGCAGACTATTATAATTTTAAAACAATACGACCATTTTTCATGCCGAGATCGGGATTTCCGCGCAGGTTTTGTGGTTGTCTATTCTCCGGATCTACCATTTTCTAGCTTTTTAGTACATTTAGTTTTATTTCCTTAATTAGTTGGATTCCTAATTAGCTTCAAGTGTATGTTTCGCGCTCACGGAACATAGAAAATATAATTTTAAATAAATTTCGGCGTGTGATCTGTAATTTGTTATAACCGGAACGATTTATTCCCCAGGGCCGGCATTTTGTAAATTTATGATAATGATTCTAGCGTTTCTGTACTCATTCATACTACGCAACAATTCTTTCTGTTGTTCCCTAGCGCAGCATAAACACAATTTGTGAAGATGAAAAAACTCACACAGTAGTAGGCACCAAGCTTCTGCTGTTCTCGAAGAGACCGCTCTTGATGACGACGGTAAACTCGACGCCATCCACCTACAGAATTTTGCTCAAAATTTACTCAATGATTCATTCCAATCTGTCACTCCTCCTTATTGTTATTGCTCTTATTCAACCTCATCGCATTATAAATCGGTTGTTAGAATGACCTTTATTGTGTTAGTCTACGAATGGCAGATCATTGAACGATATCTTACTATTCGATACGAAATACTCTGATTTTTGGTCCCTCAGGCACCATTCTCGTCGAGTTGATGCCTCGAGCTTGGTGAACTCCGTTCTACATAAGTTCACGGGAAACTTCTTCCGTTATCTATCAGGTCGGTCAGAAAGTTTCTTTCTTTTTTACGCTCATCGATTCTGACCTATATTATTCTTGTTGTTTGATCGATCAGCATATGGCTTTACATAATCAATGAGGGCATTGTTGCTCTTTTTAGCGCACATTATATCAGGGCTGAACAATCAGTATGAGGGACACAAAGTAAAGTTAAATTCACAGTGGTTGACCATGAATCGCATCTGTATCTCAACCCAGTGCAGAGTGGAAAGAAGTAATAGGGCCCAACCAGTGTCACATTTATAAAGTACGATGATTGATGATTACCATTAAGTTATTGCGAGGAAATTATCGCAGCATGCTTAATAGAAAAGCGCTTGTGAAGATGCAACAGACGGTTCTGGAACTCTCGAAAAACAGTTTCCATCACACAGCTGTCGAGTCGATAGATCTTCAAATGTCAATTCAAGTGCATATCAAAGTACAATACCTAGTGAGTCCCCAATACAAATTGAGAGGGATCCCAATATCCAGAAATTAGCTGAATTTTCTTGAACTTTGATATCGATAATTAAAGATTGAAAACAAGACATATAGCTGCGTCCCTTTTTGTATAGGGTCAGAAGGGCGGTTATTTCGATGCTAAAAGAATAAGCAACTCTTGTTCTATCGTTGTTTTCTTGGGTAGAACTTGGTGTTCGCTATTTTCTGTAATGGGAGGTCGTGACGGTACACACCGAAAATCATGTTTTATTGCAATTTCCGCTTCAAAATTTATTTTCCCTTCTTCCACACGAGGCCGGTTCAATTCACACATACTACGATATTGCCCCAGGACACCCCTAACTTATGGCATATTGGCGATTTAAACAAGCACAATTGTCGAGCTAAAATTAACAAAAAGAAAAAGAAAGAAACTTTCTGACCGACCTAATACTATTCACTCTCTACATCAAGTCCGATATCTTACTATGAATGGCGCGGATCGGTAGTTGTTGAAGTTGTAGTCTTCTCCATCGAACTCCGCAATCTCATGAGTGTGTACGCTCGCCGTTTGGAGGCTCGGTTCGAGCACAGAAGCTCGCTGAAAATGATTTATTCCGTTTCGGTGTTCTGCTCTCTCCATTTCGCATGTTCTCTCGTTTCTCTGACCCACGAGATAGTGTGCAGAGTGGAGATAGCCAATACCGAATTTGCATCCCTACTGGAAAATGATTTATTGAATTCTGATTCATAAAGATGCAGTGGACAGCATAGCGTTCATTAAAATCATTTAATATTAGATACTTTCGTATCAAACACATAGTTTATCATCCATGGTTTACTTCTGCACAGTATCAATATTGGAAACCTTTTTGAAGAAGTCCCTCTCATGCTTCACTTCTCGGTTCTCGCTCTCGAGTTGTCGCACTTTCGCCCTGAAATTGTCATTAGGAAAACAATTGGAGATTAATAGCTTTTCGAATGAGAGTTGTTCCTGTTGGATTCCCACGGCCATCAAGTCTGGGAGTTTCCGTTCCGTACAGTGAGCTTTCCAGCGAGCAATAACTTCGAAATAAGGGTCAACAAAGTGTCTCACAAGAGAGCGCAGAGGGTGTCATCCTCCTCCTCCTCCCTTTTTCTCTTCCTCGTCGTTCCCCTGCTCGTACTCGGCTCCAGAATCTCGACGCCGTCGATGTCGTCGCTGTCGTCGCTGAGGAAGACGTCGACGTCGTCGTTGAGAGGGAGATCCATCTGAAGGTTGGGATGAATTGACGGGATCGGAAGTAGGAACACATTTTTAAAAAAGGAGAAAAGCGCACAGTACAGGTTCAAGAAAAAAGGATAGTGCTAACAAGACATTTCAAAACAATGTGTTGGCATTAGACATCGTAATTTCGAAACATATGGCATTGGTTTGAAACAATAAAGAACTGGAGAAACTAAGCTTTCTGTCTGAAAATGTTCACGGGCCATCGACACGAATAAAACTGTTTTCCTATTACGAAATGATAAGAGCAAGATCATAACAAGAGCATAATAAACTTCACAACAACACGCGACGCTTGATACGCGACGCGTTCGTCGGGGCATCCGTTGTTCGTCGTGTCAGAGGCTGGCAGCTTGGCCAGCGGGGCTCTGACCCGTGGAACAACTGGTGCTCCAGCGGACGACGCGTTGTGCTCGCGGTGTTTCTTGTTTGTTACTTTCAAAACGGGCCCCTTCCCTTGATGTCGAAGTATAATTTCGTCATGTTTTCGTCCTGTTCTGGATCCCTTCCCTTCAATCTATTGCTCCCAATAATTGCGCATTACACTCGATTCGGGCTCTATTCAAACATTCAAACCTTTCATACGGGCATAGTGACGTTTCAGTTCGTATGTCCACGTGATTTCTTATTTTTCTTTCATTTGTCGTTGAACTATATCTTCCTGATCTATAGCTTATCTTGAAAAGCAACGGGGTCAAATGACACTATTCAAAGCTTTTTCTCACACCTGTGTGCATCATATGGGCGTGTTTATGACTGCTCGGACAGTGTCAAAGATGGAGGATATCATAAACAGTCCCTTGCCTTGAACAGATGAGTCTCCGTCTCTATTGTCTTTAGTGTTCTATAGATCCTTTACAGTATATGCTACTCTTCTCGATTAGCATTTGTGCAATATTCATAAATAACGTGCAATTGCTCATCTCGTTCACTTCAAGCTAATATCTCATTAAATTTCGCGTTTGCAAAGTGGTGAACGTGCGAGGAGCCGACGAACCGCATTCTAAACTCTATTGTATCATCCTTGCAGAAATGGAAGTCAGGGTCCAGAATGAAGTCGTCTTCGACAACGAAGATGAGGATGATGACTGCCTCGTCATCGTGGATGAGAGCGGAAGCAGCAGAGTCAGCAGGAAGAGGAGGCGGCTTGAGGAGGACAGTCTCGCGACGCTCAGGTAGGTCAAGACCCGATTACCTGAACTAATTCGTCTGGAAGCGATATAGCACGTTCTCGGAAAAAAGCAACTCATGAGCAACGCAATTATCCATAGTTCCAAGAAGTCATTGATGGGGGCGCTTCAATTCAATTATGTATCGGTGAGGACATCTCAATTTACAGGGCTAAACGGGTTCGATTCGAGAGGATTAGTGTTGAGGATTAGTGTTGAGAGAAAGTGAGCGCAGCTTGTGACTTATAGCTATACAGATCGCTATCCCAGGGATAAAGTGCTACTTCTCGAGCGCGAGAACAAGCGAGTGAAGATGGAGAGAGACAATCTACTCCAATCGGTTTGAATTACGTGATTCTGAGCCTAAACCAGTATATCCTTCATCGTGTGTGAACACCTATGTTTTTAAACTTTTTTGAAACATTATCAACTTCTTCTTAGAGAAGGAGTGACAGCACAATGTGTTAGCGGCAATGACAGTATAACAGGGGCTGATAGGGCTGGGACTTTCGTATTGTGATATTTTACATTCGGATAGCTGACACGGCTTCTTGAATCAATTTCCCCTTCTTTCAGAGCGCCTTTCCCAGCACGAAATCGTCTCGAGTGTACACCCATGACATCGAGATCGACGGTAGAATCCAGGACTTCTCGAACTACCAGTCAACGCCGTTTAGAGTGAGCGCTGCATCCATTATTTCTTGGACGTTACGGAATATTGCGTCGGACAGATAGTATAGGCGACCTTGCGAGTATCACTCGTGCATAACGAATGAATAACACTTTACCATGGGCGCGATGCTCGCCGGAAAATCATACGTAATATATTACAGGTCAGCGGAGTAGAATTCTCCGTGGGAATCAAGCAGCGGTCTTCGTTCTTGAGTTACTACGCAGCTCCGAGTAGCCCCGGGAAGGTCACTGTGTATGTTCATTGATCCGTCTGTCGTTTTACTACTGTGAGCTACTGATAAGCGTCTTCATAAGCTACTGATTATTTGAAGACATATTATTCGAAGACTCTTATTTGAAGTATTCAAGCAGTCCTAACTATCAATTATATTACAGTACCTCAATCAATTCCATTACAGTACCCCGATTGTCTCTCTCACCACTGAATTTGAGGACGGACCTCGATACGTGCTGGCGATGATCACCGTCACTCAGCACAGTCGAATGGTATACTTCTACCAATAAGATTATAGTCAAAATCAGGACATGTTTGAAGTCCGATTCCATTTTCAGCAGTTCATACTAAGCAATAGATATACTAGGTTGATGCAAAAGTTCCTTTCTTTTTTCTCATCGTCACATTTCAACATATAACTTTTGATGCAAACATCCGATCATCATGAGTTTAGGCTCATTTTGAAGGGTCATTATTGCTCTTCCAATTTCGCATTTAGTGAGCCCCTACTATTCAGAACTCTAGTAGTAGTTGAGGAGTGAAATGGGTAGGGTAAGAGCAGACATTGCGCCAGAATATGAGCCACCGTTCTACAAAGAGTCTACAATGGCCTACAATCATGTTACTATTGTAGAGGGTATTGGTATACGATTTCATCAAAACATTGACTACGTGTCTCGTTTATGTTCCAAAGCTTTGCAGTGGTCACGAATTTGCAAAGACGGCTACCAGCTTTTAATAAAAATCGTAAAATCAGTCTAGTTTCTGTATCGACAAAAGATATGAATCAGTATTATAAGGCTAGACAGTCTACTCACTATGCTTGATACTAGAATTAATAACTTCAGGACTGCTCCATTCAGAAAGATACGATCATGCTCCAAAATTTCGAGATCAAAATCGATGTTTCATCAGAAGCCCTACCGTTCGCGCAATATGGGTTGTGACGATTTAGTAACTATTTCGTAGAGGAACCTCAGTCTGATCATTTCTACGAATGAATAGAGCTGGACATCGCTTGGTCGAATAGGGCGCATTCAATTGCCATTTTATGAGTATTTTCTTTCCTATTGAGCATTTCAAAAAGTACAGGCTTCCTGATAATAGAACAACCTGCAGCACATCCATTTTTATTTTACAGTAGTAGAGTTAGTGTCTGATTACAGCGCCCCTATGTAGACCGATACTCAACGATTACCGAATGAATGGAAAAATCCCGCCTTGAACCAACATTTTGAAGATGGCATTAGTTTGACGAGAGATGACTCTTGACTAAGAAATGCGGTCATCAAAACGATAGCCGTATTTAAAAGAGGACTGCATGGGCTATACGTTTCTGTATTTGAAGTAGACCAGAAACCATTCCTTACTAAATGTGACATTGGTAAAAATCATAATTTTCTGATCATTATTGTCACAATCTTTTAAATTTTTCGTGACATAGGAGGACGATGAGCCTATGCACAGTGAATGAATATTATATGCGAGTAATGCCCTGCAACATACTCTGAAGAAGGGCTGATTGTAAATCAAACAGCCGAGAAATTCCGGGTCAAATCTAAGAATCAAAAAAGAAAGGAACTTTTGCATCAACCTGATATATGTGATTAGAAAGCAAGATATTGATCATTAGAGAGGCATTCGTCAATTGTATTTTATCCTTCTCACTAATATAATTATTACCCCATCGCGTCTCGAACGAAGATATATTATTATTATTATTATTATTATTTGTATTTTATTCCAGCAGGAAACTAGACCCGTCAGTTGCGACTCGACTGTGCAGATGCTACTGGACAGTCCGATGGATGTTGCGGGCAACAAGAAGGAGTTCCAACCGACGGTAGGTGTATTTGTTTTAAATTAAGGTGACTACGTAGGTAGTGGATACCTGCAACGGTACCGATTAGAGTCGATCCGACTTCGATTCCTCAAGAAATATGGAATCGGGATAACACGCTTGATCTTCCGTATTCAAGATGAATCCAATTGGGGCCGTTAATGCCTAGTACAGTCATTGTACTCAAGAACAACACTTTCAATACCTTTTCTTGAAATATATTTATATCCATAACTTCTTCTGATTACAGGACGAACTGAACAACTCGCGTCTCACTATTCACATCCGGGCTGTGGTTCAGAAGCTAGAGATGCCCGGGAAGGGAGGGATTGGCGAGTCGACGGTGGTCGTCGTGAGGAACAAGGTGAGTGACTGTTATTCATTCGGAATGTTGTATCATTAACATGACCGAAACAAACTGGAATGTGAATTATCCGTGGTCAATCTTCACTCTAGACTTTACAAAACTGTGTGTTTGAAATAGTCAATTGCTCAAATTGTGGTTTAGTGTTGTGTATATTTCAAAGATAAACCTGCGAACGTTTCTGAATGTCATTTTACGTTCCAGGAGTTCCGAGTGAACGCCGCGTATCTTTCGCAATGGTCCCACTACTTCCGAGCTTACTTCGAAATTGACATGAAGGAAAAGAAGAACGGAGTCTATCCCATCAAGGTTAGTTGAGATATGATAGTATCTCATTATGCAATACGGTATTGTTATTCTTGAATAACCCCTTTCCAGGACAGAGATATCAGTGTGGAAGACTTTGAAGAGTTGCTATTGGTGATATACCCGACTCAGAAATCGATCACTGTTGATAACTACAAGATGCTTCTGAGACTCGCTAACAGATTTGAGATGCCGGATGTGAGTTTTTCTACTTTACTGCAATCGCTACCTTCATTTGAGAGCTGAAGAATTACAATCAGTAATGAGGTCATTTATCGTTGAATAATCATCCTGATTCCAGTTGATTCGTCGAATCGAGACGTTCCTCATTGACTTCCCACAGCATCGAATTCTCAAGGCGCAACTGTTCCAATTGGCTACGGACACGTTTGAACTACCAGTAGTTCAGGCGGTATGTTTTTTTGTATTTCTTTTTTTTTTTAAATCAAACAAAATCAAAAAAACAAGCCCAAAAATCAAACAAAATCAAAATATTGATCATGTGCAGGTTTTGCAATTCAAAGAGTGTATACATGTGCAGGTTTTGCAATTCAAAGAGTGCTCCGAGCAAATATGCTGAGATCTCAGTTGTTCGAATACACATATAACGACTCCTTTAGCGTTTAGATTTCATATTCTTCTTGCATATCACTGCATTACAGACCCTTCTGCATCGCTGGAGAGACGCCGAGCTGCTCAAGTCCGAGCTCCTCAGCACGTTTGTCTACAAGAAACTGCAGCCGGCAACGAAGAACATGATCAATCAACAGTGAGTATACGTTTCTAAAACTAACCGCTACCCAATTTTCAAGAAGAAGGAAAATATGTTTTATTCTTCGTAAACGAAATACTAAGAAAAACACGTAGGTTGCAAGTTCAACAGGTATTTCAAAAAGTGTACTGTTGACATTATTGAAATCTTTTTTTTTTTAAAGAAACACTGTTGACTCTGATTATTTTCAGTTTCGCCGAATCGTCTCTTCTCTTCACCACTTCGAAAAGAGCAGACTGCACAGGTGAGTTTCTTTTTCAAGCATAAAAAATGAACGAAAATATTTTATCGTAATAACTATGATTACATATTGATCTAACCATCCAGGCGCTTACCCTCTCGGGTACAGGAGATGTCATCCGGAGTCGTCGGAGGATGATTCGGACGCTCCTGATTACGATGATCATGATGATGATGGTGGTGATGACGATGGCGCGACGTTCTCTGACTGAGATTGATATGAGGGGTCCAAGCAGTGAATTTCATCATCTAGCTCAACTCTGATTCCTGATCACCATCCTGCTGTAGTAACTCGCTTGACCGTTAGGTGCCTGTAGATGGCATATTGATCAAAAGTATTTATCATTAGTATGCACTATATTTATCCATCAGTTCTGTTATGATCTCAATCACTTCGTATGTACAGTAATGAACAAGAAATTATATAGCGATGAACATTATAAAACAATAGAGAATAGTTTGGTCACTAGCACACCCTCGGTATTCTGAACAGTTGCAAAATCTAAACCCTTCTATATTCATTGACTATGATTTTGCCTAAAAATCGTAGA
This sequence comes from Pristionchus entomophagus, assembly GCA_036245825.1. NCBI lineage: Eukaryota > Metazoa > Nematoda > Chromadorea > Rhabditida > Neodiplogasteridae > Pristionchus > Pristionchus entomophagus. The sequence continues at coordinate 7,326,467 of BTSX01000001.1, forward strand.
ATGTTTACCTGAAATGCATCATCCGGGATGCTGGAAACGGAGGAAGGTACAAAAAAACATAGAGGGCAGTATCAGATTAATCGTCAAATTCATTTGCATAATCATACGTATATTGACGGATATGTGAAATAGCAGACCTCCGGCCAGTTCATCCTCGCTCTCCTCGACACACTCCTCGTCTTTCTTGGAAATTGATGATTGAACGAATCTGCAAAAACATGCAGATCATCGATTTGACAACATCATCGATTTGACAACGTTTGAGAATCAAAAGTAGAAACGGCAATCTCAAAGTGAGGTTTTAAAAATCTTGAAAAGTGAGAGCAAAACGGACCTCTGATTGACCATTATCTTCGTGCTCCCAGTCAACTTCTCATACTCCGCACTATTCAACAGTTCTTCTCTGAGCACTGCAGCTTCTTTCCATCGATCGAACAGAATCTGAAGCAGTGATGATTTCGATATGACACCGTTTGCCTTATTTTCGAGCAAAATTGAGCAGGTCTGGCACAGCACAAAAAGGTCGATTTTCTGAAACTTCGTGTATTGGGGTTATCGAGGGTGGTGAAGACGATGGTCATATCTATTTTATCCCTAAAGACCTCGTTGGCTCCAGACGGCGTCACGTCGAAATCACGTTATGACGTACAACTAGGCACCTGAGAGGGCCAATTTTAGGCGAAAATTGTTCCTGGGGTAGAATTGCACGGCGAACACGCCTGTCTAGTTTATTTTTTATCATTTTCAAAAATAATTTTTAAAATATCAACTTTTCGCACAGAGATTTGCGGGCTTAGCAAACTAGTTATATCGAGCGAGCTTGACGAGAGGATTCAGAATCTATAATTTTATCCAATTCTAGGGTCGGGTTTCGGAGAAACTCGACATACAGTGTTTTGAGAGTGCATGGAAAAGGGGCTCCCTTGCCTCTTACTCTTCCCTCTCGATCGCTTCCCTGAGGCCGCGCGACGAGAGAGCGTGGGGAATGGAGAGAGTGCACGAGAGAGGAGGGGGAGGGAGGGGAGGAAAGATCCCTTTCCTTGCACTCTCAGAGCACTGTAAGTCGAGTTTCTCCGAATCCCGACCCTAGAATTGGATAAAATTATAGATTCTGAATCCTCTCATCAAGCTCGCTCGATATAACTAGTTTGCTAAGCCCGCAAATCTCTGTGCGAAAAGTTGATATTTTAAAAATTATTTTTGAAAATGATAAAAAATAAACTAGACAGGCGTGTTCGCCGTGCAATTCTACCCCAGGAACAATTTTCGCCTAAAATTGGCCCTCTCAGGTGCCTAGTTGTACGTCATAACGTGATTTCGACGTGACGCCGTCTGGAGCCAACGAGGTCTTTAGGGATAAAATAGATATGATCATCGTCTTCACCACCCTCGATAACCCCAATACGCGAAGTTTCAGAAAATCTACCTTTTTGTGCTGTGCCGACCATTGCTCGAAAATAAGGCGAGCGGCATCATATGGAAGCGGGAAATTGTCTTTGATTGTTTCCAGAGCGTTACTTTTCGCAACAAATTTATTCCAAATTATTTTTAATTGGAGGATATTTTCCCACAGAAATCACTCACCGCTTGCACCAACTGCAGACCGTACTTATCCGCGTCGACGCTCCCGTTTCTCTTTCATATCCACAGCTAAATATGCACGAAAGTATTCGGACCACTCTGAAAGGTACGCTGCGTTTACGCGGAATTCCCTGAATTGAATTTTAAAATATAAACATAAATAATGTTAATGTTTTTTTTTTAAAACCACGTGAATTTTTCTCATTTGTTGGATACTGAGTATTATATGCAAATATAAATAATTCGCTTTGTCTTGAACGACCACGATCATCCGTCGTCTGCATCAGAAGCAGGGGTGTGCGAAAAATTACACGTACTCCTCTTTTCTCATGCTCTCTCGTTTCTCTGATCGACGAGAGAGCATGCGAAATGAGGAGTGCGTGAAACCTCTGATCAGAAGCCGCACTGACGTCCTGCACTCTAATGGTCACTCGATATTGGACGCTAGTCGATCCGTTGTAGTCCTGGAATGACCATTGATTGACAAACCGAATGACGCGTTATTGCTTCGTGGGATCAACAATGATTCATGACTTGATTCCGACGGTCAGAGACCAGAAGAATGAGATCAAGAAGACTAGGTATGACCATTTCTTGTATCTATCATTTTATACAAGCAAAGATGTAAGGCGAATTAGCAAGGGACATTCCTCTACACCCATGGTCACGAATCGGAATAATCATATGAGAGGAATCGCGAGAGATTCGAGAGAATTGACCAACCGATGTAACTTTCCTAATACCGATTTCCCCAACAAGCGCCGAAGAGTGATTTGAGAAAAAACTAGTACCAAACACCACCTCTTGAATCAGAAAGATCGGAGAATGGAAAAAAAATGGCGGGCCTTTTGTCCAAAAAAACTGCGATTTTAACCAATTTTCAAAGTTTTTCAAGCATAACTTTTTTCGTTCATGTTTTCATGAGCTCTCTTATTGAAATTCGGAATCAGCGTGCAAAAATACACCAGAATTTCCTATAGTCATATTTTTTCGAGATAAAATTTTTTTCGACCGACTACTTTTTCACCATGTGGTCTGATTTTGGTCGAAAAATAGTTATCTCTGAATCATGTCCCTATAGGATTTTCTTTCGAGCGTAGAAAATTTTTGATTTTTGAGCGTAGAAAACGAATTTACTAACCAGAGCTCATGAAACGACGAAAGAAAAAAATCAAGAGCAATTTTTTTTTGGCATATTCTATCTTGCATAACTTTTTTCTTTCGAGGTTTCATGAACTCTAGTTAGCAAATCCGTTTTCTACGCTCGAAAATAATCCAGAAAATCCTATAGTGACATGATTCTGAGACAACTATTTTTTGACCAAAATCGGACCAAAGGGGGGACCACATGGTGAAAAAGTGGTCGAAGTCGAAAAAATTGTTATCTCGAAAAAATATGACTATTGGAAATTCTGGTGTAATTCTGGTGCTGATTCCGAATTTCAATAAGAGAGCTCATGAAAACATGAACGAAAAAAGTTATACTTGACAAACTTTGAAAATTGGTTTAAAAAAATTTTTAAAAACTGAAAAAAAAAATTGAAAATTGGAAAAAAAAATATGTTTTTTGGACAAAAGGCCCGTGCATTTTTTTTTCCATCTTCCGATCTTTCTGATTCAAGAGGTGGTGTTTGGTACTAGTTTTTTCTCAAATCACTCTTCGGCGCTTGTTGGGGAAATCGGTATTAGGAAAGTTACATCACTTTTTTAAATAACCGACTGCCCTGATCCAGCGCATGAACGAGGAATGACATCACCAACATCTAGCCCTCTGCTTCCTCATTCGAACGCTTTTTTGGAAAATTCTCTAGTATAATTTTGAAGCGAGTTATGAACATTTTCGTGAGTCGAATTTGGCCTAAAATTTCATAGGGTACCAAATTTCACCTAACAATACTCGGAGATAAGAATAGATATCAAAATTCCGCAAACGTTGTTTGAAAGAGCATCATCGAAAGTACTTAAGTTTTACTTTTCAGCAGGATCGGTGATACTAATTCCAACCGCCGCTCTCGAAACTCTGGCGATTCCTCTCATATGTTCGAATTAGTGATGGCAAATCGGAATTGACTCTCCACAATTCCCGTGATCTCTCTCTCTGTCAGAGAAATGAGGAGCATGCGAAAAGAGGAGAGTCAAGTTCCGATTTGGCAACACTGGTTCGAATGGTCCAAATAATATGAAGAAAATATGTTTTGAGATCAATCAACAAACAAATAACAAACACTGTTGATATTTCGAAACAATGGGCTAAGATATCGTTTCTTCGATGGAATGACTGATGTCGGCGAAGTCTGACACGACTCTATCTGGCCTGGCCGGAGTGGCAATCCTCGCGACGTGAGATGATAGTGAACCATTGCGTCCGATCTGGCTGCAGGGTCCCGCTCGCAGCAGTCGGACGAGTCGGCAATTCGGGTCGACGATCAGTAGACGATCTTCCGAGTGGTATCTCATCTAATGTTCACAGGGTATGTATTAATGTTGCCAAATCGGAAAGCATGTGAATGGAGGACAGTCGACTCCGATTTACCATCACTAGTATGTATGCATGAAGAGATAATATGCGAAGATAGGATATCTAGTCCATGCATGATCTTTGTGATGTACGCATTAGTAAAATCGGAAACTACTCTCTCGATTTCGTAACTTCTCTGAAAACCAGAGAATTAAGATAAAGCGAAAAGAGGAGAGTCCGATTTGACAACACGAATACTCACACTCGGCGATAAAGCTCTGACGCTTGCAGGAGACCCTGAAGTCCGAGACCTGCTGCAGCAACGTCTCCAGCAGAGGCGTGAGATTGTTGTAAAACTGAAAATAATACTTTGTAATGATATATGTCTAACGTCTCGTAAGACGAGAGCATGCATGCCGATTAGTTATGGTAAAAGGAACCCGGCTGGCTTGGATTCAAGACGGCTTCGCTCAAAATGCCCCATTGAAGCGGGCTTGAAGCCGGCATGAAAATACGTTTTACCATCAGTAATGCCCAATTCTGAGGCAATAACTGGTGACAGGCGTCTAATTGCTTGATTCACCTTGAGGCCGTCATTCAGAAGACAAGTGATCTCGATGAACGCATCGAATGCGGTAGTCATCATCTGAACGGCTTATTTTGTTTAAAATAATTTTAAAAACACAATTTTTTATCCGCTTCGCCTTCTAGATGACACCTAAATGCACCTACTAGCTGTTGATCTCAACTATAGCTGGCAAATGAAGAGCGCGCTCTCTCTTAATTTTACACACTCTCTGCACCGCTAGGCCGGCGAGAGAGAGCGCAGAATGAAGAGACAATCTCTTCATTTGCACATCCTAATCTCAACGCCATTCGCATACCTTGAATCCCATTCAAACAACGGCGTCATTCTTCGAGACGAGAAGGGGGGCGGCTTGAGGTTCGAGCCTCAAGCTTCTACTGGCGCGACGCACCACTGATCGTCGCAGAGAGCGCAAACTATCTCGAACTTCGACCGGATTCGATTGGTAGAACGTCCCTGAAAAAATAAGATGTATTGATTAATACAAATCGAATGTAATGCAATTCAAAAACACGCCAACTTTCATCAAAACAATGGCACGACTACGGACCAAAAAAAAACGGAGATCTCCAATCTCATCCTACCTATACGCTGGTTGATAAATAGTTGCAATTGAAAGCCAGCCAACCTTCATCCCACTCATCTCCATCAGTCTCTTCTTCTCATTGGGCTTCAATGAGTCGATGATGCTGAACAAATCGATTGGAGCCTGCTCACTAGTGATGAAAAAACGGCATCGACTCTCTTCATTTTGCATACTCCCTCGCTGGTCAGAGAAATGAAAGAACGTGTGTTTTGAGGAGGCTCGGATGCCGATTTGTCATCACTTCTGCTCACTTCATGTTCTCCATTCTCAGTTGAAATTAATGCAATTACACCTGCACAACGCCTCGATTCCGTCTTTATGAAATGCTAGCTTCTGCTTGATTACCACATCCATCTTGCTTGCCTCGGCCAGAAGATCGACTTTCTCATCGTGTTGCTGAAAGCATTCATATTCGTCTAATTCAATCCAGTTCTTGATCTCGATTAAAATAACATTGATGACATTAAACGTATTTCGAAAGCCCATACGTTTGATTCTATGGATTGATAAGGAAAGTATCACTGGAGATTATCGATGTGCATTTTTATGCAATTTTTTATTCTATCAATTTTCTAAATCATAACCTCCACTAGATGGTCTGGCCACTGAATGTTGAGACCCGATTCCACGTCCTCATTCTTGAGCAATGCAATCTGAATTCGTAAAATTGTTCAATATTTGAAGAAGAAAATAATCATATACTGTATCCTCCATAAGTCTTTGCGCGCTTTTTCATTCTTTCATAACTTTTGACTCATATGAGATTTCTTGCTCATACTTGGTCATGACATAGCACACCCACCGAGTGTTAGGGATATGAAATTAGGATATCAGGGAACTCCCTGGTTGTTGCGTAGTGATGACGGAATCAAGCAATATTTTTTTCAAACAATCAAAATTCTTACATGGATTTTTCCTCAGCCTTCCTAATGGGTGTGATAATAGAAGGCCTCAATACCTTATCGATAAAAATATGTACTCATGAGAGGATGAGGTACATTGGCTTTACACTGTCTCAAAGTATTGACCCGAAAAAATGAATTTTCGTTCATAGACAAGCTAGGGACTCGTTCAAAAGCTCAGAATGATCCTTACCACAATTCCTGATGATCCCCAAAGTTTGGTAACTATAGCTCTTAATTTGTCCTCAGGGCACGAAAAAAACTAATTTTTCACTTTTTCACATTACCCAACTTTGGATGTTCCGAGTTCTAAGGGTGATTTTCGTTCAAAGGTCATTCCAAGACACGATGGTAGCATATCCATGGAATATGCGATTCCCAACCTTTTAGAGCATTTGGATCACTTTCCCGCCCGCGGCAACCGACAATCCGAGGTCAATCGATTTTCAACCCAAAAAAGGACCCCCATCATTAGTCGAAAAAAATTGTCTCTCAAACTACCTGACTAATTTTTTTCTGGTACATCTTTGTATGCTAAATCCGAATTTCAATATGAGAGCCCATGATATCAATAATGAAAAAAGTTAAAATTCGATATGTCAAAAAATAGCCGATTTTGAAAATCAATTGACCTCGGATTGTCGGTTGGTATTGAGGCCTTCTATTATCACACCCATTAGGAAGGCTGAGGAAAAATCCATGTAAGAATTTTGATTGTTTGAAAAAATATTGCTTGATTCCGTCATCACTACGCAACAACCAGGGAGTTCCCTGATATCCCAATTTCATATCCCTAACACTCGGTGGGTGTGCTATGTCATGACCAAGTATGAGCAAGAAATCTCATATGAGTCAAAAGTTATGAAAGAATGAAAAAGCGCGCAAAGACTTATGGAGGATACTGTACGTGGAAAGAATTACTGAACATGTAGAGTATATCGACAGCAAAGCACGGGGTGCGTGGACAATATTAACATTCGTTTATATTTATTAAAGGAGGAGTATACTCAATATTTCAATGTTTCCTATGGTAAACTAACGATACGACCTGATAGGGCCCTTGAACGACATTAAAATCCAAAATTTGGCAGCAAATGGTCCATTTTAAGCTGAGATATCCGAACACATTCTAGGAACCAATTAGATCCGTTTCGCTAGCGATTATTTTCGACAGAACACGCTTACTTTGTCTAAGATGTTAACGCTCCTCGTGCGAAGCACAGATTGATCATTTGATTGTCGTTCCAGCCCTGTCGTTCCTCCACACCTATTCACCTGAGTCCAAACAAATTTATAGAATTTCACAATATTTTTTCCGGAATGAATTTTGTCTGATCTGGTATTTTACAACAAGATAACCTCACTTGTGCGGATTTTATCATCATGCTCTCTAGAGACTCCGCCTTATTGGCCTTATTTGCATCAGCATTGTATGGCTTGAAATCTGGAAATAAATGATTGAATCAGCTGAGGTGTCTTCAGTAGGGTTGGTAATTCGAGGATTGACTCTCTTCATTTCGTGCGCTCTCTCGCTTCTCTGATCGGTGAGGGAGTATACAAAATTAGGAGAGTCATCCCTGAATTGTCAATCAGTCACTTGGCTTGCAAAAAATTTTTCAAATTGTAATGAAACAAGGTTCGGGGAAGGGAAGAACTGCCTAGGGGAATCAGAGGGAATAGACAAAAACGAAACAAAAAAAGTAGAAAATATTTTCGAAAGCTCACCGCTATTGCCATCATCAGACCCACTCGGTGGATCGCGTGGCTTCTCGCCAGTCTCCTCAGCCCCAGTATGCTGCATCTGCTCTTCAGCTCCATCGGCTGCAGCTGTTGCAGTCGTGTGAGATTGGAGAGGGAGCGAGGTCGCTAGTTCGTCGATCATCCATTCGCCTGGAAAGTCATATCCTCAACTCACCTATTTCTTAGGGTCTCAATCAATGAGGGTTTGGATTTAGCATTATAAAAAACAAGAGACAATCAGCATCAAACATACATGAATTGGTTCAAAATATTACCGAATTCAATATCCGACTTGCGAGCAATAGCGAAATCAGTGATGCGTTTCAGCCGAGTTCTCAGTTTTTCAGCGAGCTTGATGTAGAACTGAAAGATATGGACAAACTATAGTATGGAGAATCAAAGTAAATCAGCAAGCTTTGGTATCATGAGTTTCATCGTTAAAAATGTACCTCGTGGCGATCCTTCAGAAGCTTCTCGATGGAGTCGATCATGTCGGCTTCCTGAATCTCGGCCTGCATACCGGCAGTTGTCTCAGCTATCGTGGCTCGCCGATTCATCGCCGAGCTCCAGGCTCTCCCGCTTCTTCTTCGGAACGAACGTCTGATCGATTTCGTCATCGTTCGAAATCTCGAGACAACATTGGAGAATCTTCTCTCCGCTCTGCGTAGATCAGACTTCACTCACTTTCATCATTTTCTAGATTCATAGACATTTTCTCTCAATCCCGCTACGTCCCGCTACAAATCAGGCTTTCTTTATAATTGAGAAACCGTGTAATCTTGCATTGAATCATCATGAATTACCCCAGGGAATCCTCGCTGTAAAGTTCGATCTTTCTCTGAATAGCCTTGTCTGCACGTTTCTCCTTTGCAAGAGTCTTTCAGTGCTTTGTCATCTCCTGAAAATTTCTTGGAAATACCAATTCAAATTCAATAAAAAAAATCTGGGTTTGCGGTAAAGCTATTTCGATTCTGCTGTCTTCTTGTACCTTCAAAACTGTTCCGGTAAACTGGCGACTGCTCATTGTCCACTAAATCAGGTCGAGTTTCGAGAGCAAATAGCTATCCACATCTTTCTCCATCTTCAGTTGCAGTTCGACCTGATAAATCGAAATTATAAAGTTCATCGACTGAATATTCCGCATGATTCTTTCTCGTTCAGTCAGATCTCCAGAGATTATAATTTTGATTGAGCGATACATTCTAAGCAGACAATAAGAGAGAAGAAGATGCAAACACTTTCAACTCGACATTCTGCACTTTTATTCAAAAAATGAAAGATATTGTAAAGAGTTGTCAAACCTCGTTTATGATCTTATTGATCTCTGTTCGCTGGATGATAAATACATCCGAGAGGCGTTGAAGTTCACTGATTTTTTCTGACTCCAGCTCCTTAGAATATTGATCAGATCGTAAAACGGAAGATTTTAAAAGTACAATGGCTGTATATAGTCTGGTTGAAATGCGCACCTTCTCGGACTTGAAGGGGGAATCCACCACTTCGATGCTTCGACGTCTAGTCTTCCACTCATTTGGTTCCCATGTTTGCCCATCGCAATAAACACATTACTCATTTTCTCCGATCATTTCATTCAAAGCCTTGTCAACCACCCTTGCAAATATTGAACTCCGAATTTGTAGTGGAGATGAAACTTATCGCGATTTCGCCCTCTCTCTCTGAATCTCCTCTTTTCATATCTCAACTCGAGTTGTAAAATTCTCGAAGTAATGATTTATTTGTTTTTGTCTCTCAACCCAAGTCTGTTCATTTGATCGAAGTTGGAAGTGCAAAGTCTTTCAGAAAGTCTCGCCAGTCTACCATAACCACGTGTTAGTCACCAGTGTCCTTCTGTTCATTGATCTTTGATCTTTGAATGTTCACACAAGTCTCTCAAAGTCACTTTATTCTACTACGACGAGTTTATTCTCGGACTCGCGCATTCGCGGCTGCTCTTCTATACTCCATATTCTCTCTATCGGAAGAACGAGGAGAGCCAGCCGCGCTTCTTCCCGTTGCCTTCGCTGTAATTAATTATTATAATTTAATTAATTAATATAATTTAATTATCTTTTAAGTATCACAAAAGATTTTTGTACGCAAAAAGTGTTACAAAAGACAATATCTGTGCCCGAGGAGAAAACCCGTGAGATTATGATAGCGGACCGATTTGTCATCACTACTAGTCTACAGACTTCGGCCTTCTTTTGCATCACTTTTTTTGCATAAAAAATCTTTTGAATCACTTTTCATTCAAAACAAAACAAGTTTTGAACGATCACGAAAAACTGACAGGTCTTGCTGCGCTTGGCCTCGACCCTGGCTCCGCCCCACTTGTTCGGCATGAGGTCGGGACGGTGGAAGATGACCTCCAGCATAAACTCGCGCGTCCGAATTTTGATCTTTGATCTTTGATCGGAAGTCTCTAACATCTAATCCCTCTCATCGCCAGGTTCTGCTCTTGCTGGAGACTCATATTTCACGACTATTCGTGATCAATAATCTCTTATCGGCTAGAATCGATCTTTGATCTCATCCCATCTCTCACCTCCTGCTTCTTGATGATGAAGACGCGCAGGTCGTTGGTGAGACACGTGTCGAGGTCCTGCAAAGATCAAACATCAGATAGATCAAAGATCAAAGATCGAAGATCAGAGATTTGAAAGATCAAAGATCAATTACCTCGGCGCGGAACAGCACCGTCTCCAGCACGAAGTCGAGCGCGCGGTTGAGCAGAGCGAGGATCTGGAGAGGGGCAGAGATCAAAGATCAGTCCGCGATTTGAGACCACTTCTTGTTGAGTGACTGAGAAAAGCCTTTTCAACTACAGAGACAGCTGATCTGATCAGTCGTGACTACAGCGCCAACAACCTAGAACGAGTTACAGTACTTCGGTATATGGTAACTGGTGCCGCACAACTGTAACCAGAGTGGGATTACGGTTACTGGTGACGAATTAAAGTATCTTGCTCCAGGAAATTGAATGACGGTCGCCTCGCCATCTAGAGCAGGGCTACGGTACTTCGGATTACGGTAACTACCGTATCCGGGGTGGTGGGTTACGGTACCTGTGGCGGCGGGGCCTGGTTCAATCCGGCGGTCTCGAAGTGCTTGCGCACCTTCTCGCTGTCCTCGAAGCGCAGCGCGTTCTCGAGGTAGTTGTTCCTGCAATCGATTTCAGGTCTCGTGACGGCCTCGAGATACTGTAAAGATCAAAGATCAAAGATCACCTCTTCAGAATCTTCATCAGCTTCACGGCGAGCAGGTAGTTGGCGCTCGTGGGCTGAAGAGGGGTTGATTTATGAAGAAACCAAGATGTAAAGGCTGGGACGATATAGATACCGTAGCCCGAGCATAGATACAGTCCAACTGAAACACTCATCAACGTACAGTATCCAGCTAGGAACCAACTTCAACTGGCTATAATACTCGGTCCTTGCCGGAGCTTCCGGACCTTTCGTTACTTTCCCGACTCCTCCCCTCACCTCTCCCGTCTCCTTCTTCGAGCTCTTCTTGACTCCCGTCTGCGGCTGCTTGTCGCGTTTCGTCACCTCAAATACAATTTTTTTCAATCTCCTCTCAAAAATATACGAAAAGGTTAGAGATCAAAGATCAAAGATCAATCCGGCAATCTTCTCACCTCCTCTCTGGTCGTCGTGCTGTTCGAGGGTAGCTGCGGCTGGGGAACCGGAGCCGGCTTCTTGTTCTCGCTGCAAGAACCGGAAATTAGTCACGCTGAGAGCAAAGATCAAAGATCAAAGATCACAAACCGAGCTGAGGCCTTGATCGGCTTCTTGACCGACGGGGGCGGGGCTGTAGCAGCTGCAGGCGGCTTGGGGCGCTGCTCGCGCTTCGTCACCTGAGCAGGGAAGACTAGAGATCACAGATCAAAGATCATGGATTGTCAAATTAATGCTCAATTCTCTTCTGAAACCCAACATCTCGGGTCCGATACCCTCTCTCAATGTTTTGGGTTGCCATCGCTACTATTATTTTGTATTAGCTTGTCGCATCACACGAAAGAGATCAAAGATCAATCCCAACGTTAAGTCTTCACATTAAGTTTCGAAGCATGGCCACAAGGATGCCTACCGTACCCGGGAGGTTACGGTAACGGTAGGTTTGAAATCAAGGATACGGAATTACCTGGTGCGGCAGCAGCATCTTGACTGCAGGAGGGGGAGGGGCTGCGGCCGGAGGGGGCGGGGCTGCAGCAGGGATGACTGCGACCGGCTGCTGCACCGCCTTGATCGCCTCGCGTGACGGCTGCAGCTTGGGCGGACTGGGCTGCGGCGACAGGAGCGCCAGCGCCTGAGAAGGAGAGATGAGGTATCAAAGATCAAAGATCAACCCGGACCTTCCTCACGGTGGGCTCGTGCCGGACCTCGCGCTGGTCCGCGTCCTCCTGCGTGATGTCGCGCTTGGGCTGGAAAGATCAAAAATAAATATCGTTGCATCATCATTGAGCAGCCGGTCGCAGTCATCCCTGCTGCAGCCCCGCCCCCTCCGGCCGCAGCCCCTCCCCCCCCTGCAGTCAAGATGCTGCTGCCGCACCAGGTAATTCCGTATCCTTGATTTCAAACCTACCGTTACCGTAACCTCCCGGGTACGGTAGGCATCCTTGTGGCCATGCTTCGAAACTTGATGTGAAGACTTAACGTTGGGATTGATCTTTGATCTCTTTCGTGTGATGCGACAAGCTAATACAAAATAATAGTAGCGATGGCAACCCAAAACATTGAGAGAGGGTATCGGACCCGAGATGTTGGGTTTCAGAAGAGAATTGAGCATTAATTTGACAATCCATGATCTTTGATCTGTGATCTCTAGTCTTCCCTGCTCAGGTGACGAAGCGCGAGCAGCGCCCCAAGCCGCCTGCAGCTGCTACAGCCCCGCCCCCGTCGGTCACCATAGAATTACGGTAACGGGATGCCGCCGCCTCCCTCCCTCGCCCCGCCCCTCTCTTGATCTACCTGTCTTGTTCTTTGACCTCTGTCTTGATCTTTGATCCCCTGTCTTGATCTTTGAGCCCTGCCCCTGTCTCCCTCTATTGATCTTTGATCCCTCGTCCGTTCTCGTGTGACAGCTGTTGCTCGGCGATCGAATCTGTAATTACGGGCCCTCTCTATACGTGATTATTGATCCCTCCAACGATTCGATCGAATCTGTAATTATGGACCCTCTTTTGATCTCACTGTCTTGATCTCCACGAGATTATAGATCCCCTTCCCTCGATTCCCCGTACGTTTTCGACCCCTCGAATTAGCGCTGTAAATGTACGGCTTCGATCGATTGGTAGCCATCGATTGGCAGCGATTTCGCAACATGTATGACTCACCCCGCCGCGGCCTGGCACGGACTCCGCCCGCGGCGATCGATTGGTAGCCATCGATTGGCAGCGATTTCGCAACATGTATGACTCACCCCGCCGCCGCCTGGCACGGACTCCGCCCGCGGCGATCGATTGGTAGCCATCGATTGGCAGCGATTTCGCAACATGTATGACTCACCCCGCCGCCGCCTGGCACGGACTCCGCCCGCGGCGATCGATTGGTAGCCATCGATTGGCAGCGATTTTGCAACATGAATGACTCAGCGAGCGCCGCCGCCTGGCACGGACTCCGCTCGCGGCAATCGATTGGTAGCCATCGATTGGCTGCGATTTCACAAAGTGAATGACAGTTGTTGTTGCAATGGATGATTCCAATATCGATCGAATCTGTAATTACGGTTCCTTGTCCCTCTTCCCTCTCACGTTCTCCCTCTTTTGTCATCTCCTCAGCCACGTGATCTTTGATCCCTATCGATCTCGCAGGCCGTTTTAGCCCCTCGAATGTGCGCCGACGAGAACAACAGCTGTCGCCTGACCCGACGCACGTGATACACCCGGTGATTCGACTCTAATCGATATTGCAACCAAAGAAAGCAATGAACCACGCGCATACCAGATGGGAAGGCAACACAATGCATACAGTTAGTGATGGTAATTGAGAAACCGGTAGGTCTCTCAAACCGGTCATTTGCACCCCTTCATTTAGCCCCTCACGGTCCGAGAGATGATACACGCGCAATCAATCGATATTGATACCAAAAAGAGCAAAACGAACCGTGTGCACGCAAAGAGACGAACCAGCTGATGGTCAACAGTCGCACGGGATACAGTTAGCGGTGGTAAACATGAGAAAAAAACAGTTGGTCCCTCAAATCGACATTCGAGTCACCGAATTTTTCCCTCAGCGGATCCCCTCAGGGGCCAAGCGATTTCGCAACTCGTAGTGACTCATTCTCGCCCGGTACCGAGTGGCACGCACTCAGCCCCATCGAGAATTGACCAATCAGAACGTCGCATTCCCGGCGCTACCGTTTTTTTTTAATCCTTCCTCTTCCTCCTCGCCGCCTCCTCTGCCTCTGCACTCTCACAACTGTTTTTGTGCTCACTCGACACCATTGCTAGCGGCGCTATCGTGTCGACGGAAGGCGAGAAGAATCGAGAAATGACTGATCAGATCAACCAGATGCTCAAGCGTTTTCGCCTACTGTACCCCTGTGCATTTGCACACGCGAAACGCGAAATGAGAAGAGCGACGAAATAATGAACGATTTCTATGCTCTTGTCACAGTAAGCATGAACGAGGATGAGATCATGGACTGATCACACGTCATTTTCAGGCCAAAATGACCAAATACGACACGCTCATTCGAATGCAGAAAAGGCAGACACAGATAGAGAGGGTCATTGTGACTTTGGAGGACAAAGAGAACGAATTCAGAGCCAAGTTGATCAAAGTCATTGACGACCAGCAAAAAATCATCAGCGAATCCGAAGATCTCTCTTTTGATTATTAAACTGTACAATCGATAAAAACTCTAATCTCAACACTCAAGTTCCACACGCGAGCCAACTGACTAGCCGAATGATACACATCTGGTCTGTACAGTTGTCACCCCTCTCCTCTCCTTCCCCTCTCTAGTCCTTTTCCGTCTGCACTCTCATCAATCCATACACTATATCACGCAATCATTTCCCCGTCTGTTTCCTTCTCATTCCTCACACTATTGCTAAAAAGGAGATGATCATGAAAATCGATAAACGTTCTGGTCAGTTGCCATCCGTCTGTTTTGTGACACAGGACAGTTTTGCGTAGTTATGCGGGGGAGTTGTGCGCACGACGCCTTATTACGCATAATAGACTAATCAAGCGAGAGTGACCCATGATCTTTGATCTACACACGATCTACATATGACAACAACAAAAGAGCGAGCACGAGGGTTCTAAAGTCAGAGAGAAAAAACGAGCGTTACTTATTCCTCAACCCAATACTCAAGAAGAAAGTTCGTTTGGCTCTCATATTTGATCTTTGATCTCTGAGCTCATTCAGGAACCCGAAGAAACCCGCGGCCACAGTCGTAAGGGCACCAAGTTGCAACACATTCTGTTCGCTATGGGCTGCTCACTCGATCGACAAGCGATGATAAAAGTGTGGGAGATAATAAAGGCGGTGAGTACGGTAGATTTGGGACGGGGTCACGGTAGGATATTGATTGATTGATTGATTTAGGACAAGCGAATCACTTCCGAAGACTTCATGTATGTGATGTACGGTCGGGATTGGCTGTGGGACGGAGCCTGGGTTACCATGGTCCAAATCTCGGTAAGGAAACACTGATCGATGATCTCTGGTCTTTGATCTTTAAATGCTTATTGTATTTCAGTGGGAATATGAATTCTTCGTCGAGCGATTCGGCCATAAATTCCCCGAGTATGGGTTGATCACCGATATGTGCATCGGCTACATTTGGCCTGACAAATACTCACTGGATGCAGAGAAGGGACACTGCTTCGAGGTGGGATCTGACTATCGTAGTCAATGAATACAGTAAACGGAGTGATACCGTATTCCAATCATATCGATTCAGGCGTACGTGCTACAGAACATTGGACTCGAAATGGACTCTAAATTTGTGAAAAAACTGTACAGCTATTACGACGGATTTGAGGCCGATCTGCCCAAATACGGTGAGGATTACGGTAGCAACGAGGGTCTCATTTAGGGTATTGATCTTTGATCTTATTATTGTTCATTCTTAACCCGAGACTCAGGAGCTTACGGTAATGATCTTTGATCTTCACAGGTCGTAAACTGAACGATTGGCTGCTCAAGAATGATCCACGAGAGATCGAGGGATACACACCGACCGATGCAAATACGGTGATCGCCCAAGCTAAAGAACGACAGGAGGTACCGTACCCACCTACCGTAACCTCAGTCTACAAAAGTTTTCCAGAATCAAGCTGAGACGTTCGGCGAAGGAGCAGCAGAGGCCGCGAAAGAGAAGGTACCGTAGCGCACGACCTACCGTACCCCTACAGTACTCATGACCTACCGTACTCTTACATTGCAGAAAGGAGCTCCGCCAACTCCTCAGGAGATGACTGCGACTGCCGGACTCCCCCTGCTGCCGCACCTGCTGCGGAGACTAAAAGGAAAGCCTCGAGTGAGTGGATTGTTGGACTGGACTTGGCTTGTTGGGCGCTTGATTTGGAATTGACTCATTCCACTCCCTTATAGGCCCGTCGTCCTCGACGCCACTTTCTGGAAGCCCCGCCCCCGCGGCTGCCGAGCCCAAGAAGTAGACGGATGCCCCACACCTTATCCATTCCCGGCCACGCCCCCCTCTCCCAGGCCACGCCCCTTTTCCCCCAGGCCCAGCCCCTCTCTACCTCTTGCAAAACATCACCTGCGGGCGGGAGTCGAACCTGCCTGCGTCGGCATGCCAGTCAGACACCACGCCCAATACCCTCTCTACCTCTTGCAAAACATCACCTGCGGGCGGGAGTCGAACCTGCCTGCGTCGGCATGCCAGTCAGACACCATGGGCCTTCTTCTACCATCTTGCAAAACATGGTCGATTTGTGGGGCTCAAACCGATGGTCGAGACTGGATTGGGTTCTTCAGTCAGACACCATAGCCACTCTGGAAGCCCCGCCCCCGCGGCTGCCGAGCCCAAGAAGTAGACGGATGCCCCACACCTTATCCATTCCCGGCCACGCCCCCCTCTCCCAGGCCACGCCCCTTTTCCCCCAGGCCCAGCCACGCCCCTTCCCCCGGCTGCGGCCTCTTTCATAATCACCAAAAATTTACTCGTTGTTTGATATCCGGTAGATCACGGAGCCGTTCGGCGAATAAACAATTGAGAAAAATAGATGGTTGTTGACTACGCATGGGACAGTCGGGTCTCCGCTTCTGATTGGATGTCATTGTTCAGTTTCACTATGGGATTGACTACTTGGTACTACACTGCTTGCTTGATTGGAGGAATCCTCGCTAAGAATCCTCAGTTCATGTCTTGGTCTTGCCATCTTTATCTGATCTCAGTCGCTGGTCTTGCAAGATTGTTATCATCACACTTTCTCGACTATGAATGGTCTATGAACTATCATTTTGAAATTATGAGTCGCAATTACCCATCCTTATTTTTTTGGTGAAAAAATTAGATTAGATCAAGGCATAGACATAGTTTCAATGAAAAAAATTACGATTATCAAAAAAACAAAAGAAAATTTGCTTTCATCCCATTCCTTACCTGACTTCCCTTACTAATCATTTCATCTGCCGTTTTATCACGATGCCGCTTTGCCATCACTATTAGCGACTGTCGAGGAAAGTGTATCAAAATCGTCTGAATGATAAGACCAAATACATTTTTACTCTTCTTTCGTTTATCCTCTTTCATCTTCCATTTCTTTTAATTTCCTACCTCTTCTCTACCGCTCATCTGATCAAAGTGTAACAAAATCCTTTGAATGATAGAACAAATATCTACAATAAAAAATTGTTGTTTTGTATATAAAAAAGTTCGAGTTATAGTTTCCACGTTTATCGCGGGGAAAATATAAATATTTTCAAATTCCCGCGCAGCGAGAATTCTCACTGCGCGTCAGCTCGTTTCAACACTACACGATACTCAGTGTCGTGTTGAACGAGCTGTGGGTAAACAACAATATCATTCTGGTTTCGAGTAATCGATAAATTGGTGGTTTTTATTTATTTATTTTATTAGCATTTTTATTACGAATCTTCGTATTTCGCGTCGAGTAATCGTGGCCCATATGCCGTGTGCAGGTATGTCCGACAGTGCGTCGGTCAGCCCATCAGCGACGACGCGGTCAGCGCAAACTTCCGTCGTATCATCAGTTGGTAAGTTAGCGCCCATCGCTGATGATCGTCAGTCATCGGCGTTAGATGATCGTCAAGCGTTGTCGTTAGATGATCGTCGTTCGTCGTCGGTTGATGATCGTCGTTCGTCGTCGGTTGATGATCGTCGTTCGTCATTGTGCGACGATCGTCTGTCGTCGTCGTCCGATGATCGTCTTTCTTCGCCGCCTGATGATCGTCTTTCGTCGAGATGCGATGATCGTCACATTTCGGTTTCGTTGTTATCGTCAGTATCGTCAATCTTCCCAGGTGGCTCCTCGGGCCGTTGGTCACGATGGCGTCATCACCTGCGATCGTCCTAACTCCATCGTCTTTTTCCCTTTCGCCCGCTCAATCGGGAGGCCAGCCTTCTTCTTCCGCCATCGCGTCGAATCTGGAGATTCTCGTCAATGCGCTCAAGCCGCATCTAGCGACTCCCTCGTCAATTATCCATTCGATCCCGAGGGTGAAGAACGGAGAGACTCAGGACACCATCAATACGCTGGTGGAATGTGCCAATGAGGCGGAGAAAGTGAAGTTGGGAGTAGGCTCTATCGACAGTCTGATCTCCCGCTTACTCGAGAGAGCACAAGTACTCGTGGTGCAGGAATCGTCTCCCGGCTTCGCCGAGTCGTTCAAGAGAGCTAAGGCGCTCCAGGGTCTCTCGGGAGTGGACCCGCAGCTGCTGGCTGCAGCCATGTCAATGATGGGCAGTGACTCCCCCGCTCCCTCTGGATCATCGTCGTCCTTCAAGAGGAAGCGAGAGAATTCCCCTCCCTTTCGCGCAAAGGAGTGGGATCAGAAGAGATCCTCCCATTCCCGCAATCGAACCGACTCATACGACCCCAAAGTCACCTGCTATTCCTGCCATCAACGCGGACACAAGAGCCCCGAGTGTCCCAATCGGAAGTGAGTTTCATCAAACAGTCGCGTTTGTAAGTGTAGAAGAGGCCATCGATTTCTGGAAATTTATCGGAACGCCCGAGTTTATCTTGAGAACCATAGCAGAAGGCTACCGTGTACTCGTTCCATCTGGTTTATCAACGAGGAACTTCTCGCTTTCAGGTAACAGGGCAGTCGGCGAGGGCGAGGCGGAGTTCATCTCTTCGCAGATGGTCGAATGGCTGCGCTCAGGAGCAGTCGTCGAATGTGGTGAGAACATAGCCTGTTTCCCTCTGTTGGTGGCAAAGAATGGGGTAGAAATTGAGATTGATCCATGATTTGTCTAGATTGAACGATTACATTCCCAAGACTAAATTCAAACTAGATGACTTGAAAGCAGTGTGGGCTATGTTGCCAGTGGGTGGTTTTATGGCCTGTTTCGACCTGTCATCGGGCTATCAACATCTGTCAATTCATGACGAATCATCTAAATGGCTTGGGTGTCAGTGGGAGTTAGACGGAAAACTCCGTACGTTCAAGTTCAGAGCCCTCCCTTTTGGACTTAGCCCAGGCCCATGGATTTTCACCAAGTTCCTTCGGCCCCTTGTAGATAGATGGAGGAGATTGGGAATAGTGTGTGCGATCTATATTGATGATGGTATTATCCTCGCAGAGACGGCGGTGGAATTGGCTCGAGCAGTGGGATGGATACGACACAATCTGGAGTGGGCCGGGATGAGGATCAATGAAGAGAAGTCACAATGGGAAGACTCTCAAGCAGGTAAATGGCTGGGATTCGATATCGATTTGAGTAGAGGAAAAGTGAGTCTCACGCAAAAGAGAAGAAACAGAGCACTTGAGGCAGTGAAAGACCTACTCTTGGATGGCTCGGGCACTTTAAAGAAGAGACAGAAGGTGTTGGGTCATCTTGCATCTATGAGCCTGCTTACAGGGAATGAATCAGCACTTCACTCGAGATGCCTGCAACAAACCGCCGTTCGGATGGAAGAAGAGGATTCGAGATGTACGGAGGTTGCGCCCAGCGAGAGAAGTGAGTCGATATATTGGGTGTCCCGTTTGGAAGGAGGGATCAGTAGGGAGATCGTATGCGAAGAGATGGAGTTTGATTGGACACTGACAGCCGACGCTTCGGCAGTGGCGCTGGGATGGATTCTGGAAGGGAGAGAGGAGAGCAGAGGGGCGAAAAATCTATCGGAAGCCCAGAGAAGGTGTTCCAGTACCTTCAGAGAACTGCTAGACGTAGAACTGGCAGTGGTTGCAACTAGAGTGAACGGAGACAGAATTCTCATTCGGTGTGACAACCAGGGCGCTATTTCAATCCTCCGAAAAGGAAGTATGAAACAGGCACTGCACGAAATAGCGATGAGAGTGAGAGAGATGGTCATTTCGCACAGCCTTCAAGTAGAGTATCGGTGGGTGCCTAGGGAGGAAGCCGAACAAGCGGATGAAATGAGTAGAGACATAGATTTCGACGATTGGGGAATACAAGACAGAATATTCCAGCTATGTGCCAGG
The DNA here is from genome assembly GCA_036245825.1 of Pristionchus entomophagus. Taxonomy (NCBI): domain Eukaryota; kingdom Metazoa; phylum Nematoda; class Chromadorea; order Rhabditida; family Neodiplogasteridae; genus Pristionchus; species Pristionchus entomophagus. The sequence continues at coordinate 7,346,932 of BTSX01000001.1, forward strand.
AAATGGGCGATTCCCGAGGTGGATATGTTCGCGGATGAGTTCAATCGGAAGTGTGACCGATTCTATTCTAGATGGTCTTGCCCCGGAACTGCTGGAGAAGACGGGCTACATGCTGAAGGAGAGTGGAAGAGGCGGTTTCTCTGGTTAGTTCCGCCTCCGAGTCTTCTAGCAGATGTGATCAGAATGGGAAAGATCTATAGAAGCCGGGCGATACTCGGATTTCCACTCTGGTCCAGTGCCCCAGCAATGCCATTGTTTCGAAAGAATGGAGTCTGGGCTCCGTGGGTACGAGATAGAGTGGAATTTGGTAAAGGAGCGGACATTCTGATCCCATATGCTGTAGAGGATTCAATATTCAATACATCTTGTTCCTCGTCCGGTTTCGTCTTTCTTCTAGTGGACTGGAATATCTAAAATTCTTCTAAGCCTTTGGAATTCTGCAGTTCGCTGCGCTTCACTCGATAAACAGGAAACTATAACTCGTTTTGAGTACAAAACAGAGGTTATCGATTAGTGACGTAAGGAGGAACGACTGTAGGAACGGATCGATAATTGTTGTTTTGTATATAAAAAAGTTCGAGTTATAGCTTCCACGTTTATCGCGGGGAAAATATAAATATTTTCAAATTCCCGCGCAGCGAGAATTCTCACTGCGCGTCAGCTCGTTTCAACACTACACGATACTCAGTGTCGTGTTGAACGAGCTGTGGGTAAACAACAATATCATTCTGGTTTCGAGTAATCGATAAATTGGTGGTTTTTATTCCCACCCACGCCACCCCTGAGAGACAGGGGAGAGGAGGAATGAGCTAAGATACTGTATTCAGGGGAGAGAGGAGCGATGCTGGAGGATCTGGAGAGGGAGTTGTCGAGAGCGGGAAGAACAGATCTAATGGGAGTGGCTCGATCGGCACTGGAAGGATGCGTGGCCAGTTCCACTCTGAAGAACTACTCTGGCGCGGACCGAGCGAGGAGGCGTCTGGCTGCTGCCTGCGGATTGGAAGAAGAAGCGGACTTATCCCTCTGTCTGTTCGTCCTGGATGCTATGGCGAAGAAGCGATCCAAAAGTACGGTAGCGACCGCAATTGCGGCTTTCGGTTACTCAAGAGGGGAAGATCCGAAAGAATCCCGATTCGGTCCAATCCTCAAAGCAGCCATGAGAACAGCCGCAAGATCTGTCCCCGTATCATCTCATCCGAAGGCAACTAGGGAGGAGGTCGAGTCCATTCTCCGGTGGGGGACGAGGGAGGGCGCAGGGGCGGCTGATCTCAGAATAGCTGTGATTACCCTGTTCTCCTTCGGAACTCTCTTACGTCCGAGCGAGGCAGTGGCCCTCAAGAGGGAGGATGTTTCGGAGAAGTCGGGAGTAGGCGAGAAGTTGATCCTCGGAGTTCCGTCCGTTCCGCCAAGAACGACCAGGAAGGAAAGGGAAGGACCAGCTATTTCTCCCTCGGTCCAGGATCCACTGGGAGACTCGCATGGTTACGGTACTCGCAGTTCCTAGCGGAGAGATCGGCCGCCTATCTCTTCCCTTCTATCAATTCCCCCGATACCCCTGTGAAGAGCAACTTTGTGAGAAAGGAGTTGACGAGAGCATGCGCAGCTGCCGGGATCGACCGACTGATTCCCCACTCTCTGAGAGGAGGAGGAGCATCTGCTTCGATACAGGAAGGAGCCTCATTAGACCAAGTGCAGAAGAGAGGAAGGTGGAGGTCAGCGGACGGAATGACCCCTTACATCGCTGATTCCATTGAGACTCAGGGAGGGACTCTCTCATTCTGACCCCTCCCACCAATTCACCTTTTTCTCGTTTCCCCCTCTCCATCTTCTCGCAAAGTACCCCGTGTATTTCTCGTATGCCCCACTCCCCTATCTCTCTAATTATCTCGTTTATTATTCAGGTGATCTAGGTCTTAGACTAGTCCACCAAATTTACTTCATGTGTCGACGTTATTCACTGTTATTCGTTGTTGTTACGTTATCCTTTTCCTTTCGTCGTTTCGTCATTCGTTGTTACCACCAATTTGTTGGCAGTTCGCTGCGCTTCACTCGATAAACAGGAAACTATAACTCGTTTTGAGTACAAAACAGAGGTTATCGATTAGTGACGTAAGGAGGAACGACTGTAGGAACGGATCGATAATGATAATTTTCTTCCATTCCTTTTCTTCCTCTTCTATCGCTCACCCAACTTCCCTATCCATCTGCCGTTCCCTTTTCCACTCGGTTCCACTGCGATTTATTGAATTTTTCGAGGAGATAAAGAAAATCTTGATTGACCAGTCAGTTTATTTATTTATTTTTTATTTATCGTACACCACTGAAGGTGCTTCAGCAAGAACAGAATGTACGAGATAGTAGTAAAGACGTAAAAAAACACAAATTCGGGAAGGATGCGTGAGGAGGGGGTGTGGGTAGGGAGAGGAGAGGGAGGGGAGGGGAGGGATCGGTCTTCTCAATCCAGTCGCACATTGGAATGCTGAGGGGAGGGAGCCTCGTAGCGGATGGAACTTGCCGTTGATCCAATAAATGTCTGATTGGAAAGTAGTGCATGATTTGATGAAGTAGATCGATAGATGGATGGGGAAAGTAGACGGGAATAGATGGGGATGGATTGGTGGGTAGATCAAGGATTCGAAACTTCTATTCCGAAAACACGAGGTAAGTCAGGGTGTTTGAATAAGTGAACCTCAATAACGGGGATAGACAATTTGGGGTTACAAATCAAATGCAATTTATTTAATAATCGAGCGGTTCTGTGAGAAAAAGATACTTTGAGATTCTCTCTCTTGAACGGGGGTAGATGAAGGACAAACGAACCATTACGTCTACTAATTGCACGATATGTGTAGAAATGTGTAGGTTCTAAGTCAACAAAATGGGCAAAAACTTTGAGGCAATATCAATCACAATACGACGAGTATACAAGGTGTTAAGTGAATAAAGAGATAATCGATCGGAGTAGCATGGAATAATAGGATCTACTCTGGAGCAACGAAAATGTAAGAGTCTAGTAAACAAGTGTTGTACTTTCTCTAATTTTTACTGCATTCGCATCAAGTTGAATGCGATTTCCACATCGAAATGGGAAGCGCCCAAAAATTGAGTGAATACAGTATCGCCCTTCAAATTGATTGAAGACTGGAGTGTACAACAACTACAACAAATGGTATAACAACCGGCGAATAATTTCCAAACATTTGATAACGTCAAGCACTGTTATTCTCCGTAGTTAGGTATGTTGAGCGATATCCCACATTTGTTGATCTTTAGATTGGTATTAAAATCAACATCTTTTAGTGTATTGATATTTTCGGAGTTGGCGCAACAACAGAGTTTTTTTTCGAGATGAGTCAAATTGACGAAAAGGCATTACTTTAGTGGAAGACTCTCTCAAGTAGCATTCCACTCTCACTTGATTGCGACTTGAGTTTGCGAATTTGCGAGGGAGGCTCCCATTAGCCGAGTGGGGGTTAACATGTAAGCACTTTTTCTCGACGAGTAAGTTCAAACTGCATGCACTCTTTCCACTCTCGAGTTGAGTCGTAATGAAAACAATTAGCTCAACCCTTGAGAAAACAAGAGCAGAAAGACATTGGAGATTCGAAACATCTCACTGTCTTGCCTTTTCCACTCTGAAATTGACGTATGCTTCACACAATTTAGTCGTGAAACAAACGCGAGTGGAAATCGTGATAAGTTTCATCCTCGCATAAAGTTCGGAATTGTTGATGAAATTCACAATTTACGACCTCCTGTAGGATCAGTGTATCATGATACGTACTTTCTTAATATTATCAAATGTATGATCATCATGCATTATATTATATTAAGAAATTATGTATCATGAGACACTGATCCTACAGGACGTCGTAAACATACTACGAGGTCAAGCTCGACCGTATGAAATCTTGCTGAATCAATGTAAAAGACAAATCAGGTCAAGTGCTTGTTATCTCCTCCGATCAGCCTAACATCTGACCTTCACCTAATACATTATTGAGCTTGCATGAAGGTTAAAGATGCAAAATCGAGAACGATCTTCCCAATTTCGCAATCTTTCTTGCCAGTCAGAGATACGAGAGAGTGCGCAAAATGAGGAGTGTTCATGAAGGTTACCCTCTCTAGTAGCCGATAAGTAACAATTGGCGACGTTTGCCAAGGCCACGCGGGCAATAAGATGTTTCAACTGCGATGTCGAAATTCCATTCAGTGGTCACGGAAGGCAAATGAAAATGGGATACGACGCAGAGCCTGCGTTTCCGACTGAGGGGAACGAGAAGATTCTGGCGTTTCATTTCTCAATTTTTATGATTAATTCCACCTATCACAAAATCGACAGGAATGGGATACGCTTCAGAGAATGATATTAAGGCAGAGCGGAAGGATAGCCTGAAAACATTTCCCACATTGATAACATCTGCAATATCTTCCACCAAAAGAAGAAGATTCGGTCGAAAAGAACTGGAACATAGCTCTTTGGTTGCATGAGCAAAGGAATGGATGCTGAACTCGATAAACATTTTTCTTTAGTCATTCCCGTTTTGTTGTTGCCGATCTTGAGAAGTGTTCAGAGAATTCGCGGTTTTCCCCTGACCCCCGCACATTGACATCACTGACCCTCTTGACCTTCTACTGCTCCTTTCAAGGCGCTTTCGCTAATTTAGTACACAACCTCAGCCAGGCTAAACCATCTCGTGTGTTGCTAGATGACTTACTGGTGAGGCATCGTGATGGAAAAACACGGAAACGACTCTCCTCAATCCACGTGCTCCCTCGTTCTCACCGGCGAAAGCGTATGCTAAATGAGGAGAGTACCGATTTATCATCACTAATGAGGTAGTATGCAAGATCGAGAGAACGTCTTTCTCCACCGAACGCTATCTCTAAACAGTTCTGTATACTATCGGTTCTCTAACCGGCGAGATAGTGTGCAGAATGGAGAGAGCCAAACCCGCATTTGCATCCCTACTAATCAGTAATGAGGCAGAGTTACCTGACAAGAATCGAAATGGGAACCACCAGCAGTTCCGCGGCCAACGCAAAACCAGATTCGCGAGAGATAACAGCAGTGAGAAAGATGAAAATTGCTGATACTCGGTTACTCGCCAAATTTGAGATCACCAAGAGAGCAAGGGCCCTTGAAGAGACACAGACGGCGAGAGAAAGCGTTCCGATCGAGATACAACACAGATTGAAGAGAGTCCCGACGGTTAGACGGCGCTGGAAAATAGCATATCGCGGGGAGAGCCGCGCTCGAAACCGTTCCGATCAGCCGGCTATAAAAGCAAGGTCCGGCCGTCCCAAAGTCAGGCTCTAACCGACCTCCTCTCGCTAAAGGTAAGCAACTTTGCACAACAGCTACGGTAGCCTCCGAACCTCAGTAACCACCGTTTCTCGACTCTTCTTGTGTATCGAATCTACAGTATTTTTCCTCCGATCCTGAATCAAATATCCGACCCATCGAACCTACCGTATTCAATATCTGACACACCGAACTTACCGTATCCTCTCCAGATGGAGACGGATCCGAAAGTGACTGCGTACCGCCTGGTCGGTTACGCTTCCGTGGTCTTCTCGGCAGTGTCCATTCTCGCGCTCACTGTCAGGTAGGAGATCTGACCTGACGAACTACAGTAATCCGAATCTGACACACGGAACTCCTCACTACCATAGCCTCACTCACAAAAAAAATCCACCGTAATCCTCGTCGGGAATCTGACCCACCGAACCCCGGTCTACAGTAACCCCCTACTTCAGTCTGCCCGCGATCAACACGTACGTCGCGCACGCTCGTCGCACCTCCCTGCTGGAGCTGCGTCAGTGCCGCGCCGCCGTCGATGACGTCGCCCGCAGCATGACCACCCTCCAGGTAACAGATCTAACCCACCGAACTCTCGGCATTGGATCCACCGAACCTCGGAATCTTACCCACCGAATTCTTGCTATCTGATCCACCGAATTCTCGGCATCTGACCCACCGAACTCTCGCTTTCTGATCCACCGAACTCGCTCCAAATTACGGTAGCCAACAGGGTACGTTACCCCTCGCAGATGCACCACCAGAAGCACAACCGTACCGCCCGTTACGCGCACTATAACTCGCGTGCCTACGGCAGCAACACCTACGGTGAGTCCAAATCCAAGTCAAGTCCAAGTAGATCAGCTACCGTAACCATCAAATAATCGTTGCAGGAGGCTCCAGCAGCGGCGGATACGATCAAGGCTATGGCGGTTCCTCGCCCAGCTACCCGTCCCCGAGCTACGGTGGTGGATCCAATTACGCGCCCGCCCCCGCTCCCAGCTATCCCAGCTACGGCGGCAGCTCCGGATCATCCTCCTACTCCCAGAACTACCAGGTACCGTATCCTACCAGGTACCGTATCCTAACAGGTACCGTATCCGGGTTACGGTAGTCATGAATCATGGTACCATGGAGGACATTCCAGGCCACCGACTACCACCAGGACTCGCAGTGCTCCGGCTGCTGCCTGCCCGGCCCCGCCGGACCCCAGGGAACGCCCGGTCGCCCCGGCACCCCCGGTCATCCCGGAGCCCCCGGAGGCCCCGGAAACCCGGGCCGCCCGCCCAGCACCCCGTGCAGACCGATGACCCCGCCCCCGTGCCATCCCTGCCCCGCTGGACGTCCCGGAGCTCCCGGAGCCCCCGGACCCGCCGGAAACTCCGGACGTCCCGGAGGACCCGGACGCGGCGGTCCCGATGGACAGCCCGGAGAGCCCGGAGGCGCCGGAAGACCTGGTTTCGCCGGCCGACCCGGCAACGACGGACGTCCCGGAGCCCCCGGCAAGTCCGCCCAGGGCGGTCGCCCCCAGCCCGGACCTCCCGGTCAGCCCGGACGCGACGGAGGACCCGGACCCCAGGGACCCGCCGGTCGCCCCGGAAACGACGGCAGACCCGGAAACAATGGAGGCAGAGGAAGACCCGGAGGAGCAGGATCTCCCGGTGAGTCTAACGACGGTTCTTGAGAATGCTCTATTGCAAATCCGGCATTTAGGAAACGACGGACAGCCCGGACAGCCCGGTCGCTCCGGAAACTCGGGAGGCTCGGGCGAGCGCGGTATCTGCCCCAAGTACTGCGCGCTCGACGGAGGCATCTTCTTCGAGGACGGCACTCGTCGCTAAACGGCGCAAGTCCCACCGTTCCTGGGAGTCTGGTTTCTTCCGGAACGAAATATTGCGCTCGTACGATAAATATAGCTCCTGCATCCGATTGTTTTTGTGTGAAAATGAATGCATTGCGTCTGCACAGCTGAAAGCTGAAATGCGAACGAGACTCGATGTTGTAATCACAGGCAGGGATGTAATTTCGGTTTTGCTCTCTCCATTATGCACACTATCTCGCCGGTCAGAGTCCATACATTTTCAACATCATTCAATCCATAACTTTCTCTCGTTTCTGCAATTCATTCCAGCCTCTGACTGACGATTCCACAGTTCCAATCAGCATTAGCACTTACTTGTTTGCGCATTTCGGAAAGAACTGGAACGAAACACTCTTGCTACCTCTCGACAAATTCAAGGACAAACCAGAGCGAAAGAGTTTAGAAACCGCGCCCCTTCTAATGGGAAAATGCCAAAACAACTCTATTTCACTCGATCAGAACTTCCGCTCATAAAAATAAATTTTTTTTCTAATATGGATGATACTCTCCTTCATGAACGATGTGCAACGAGTAACTCTCCAGCATTGACCATCAAAGGTTATAGAAAATGCCGATTCAAATGACGGGGATAATGCGTAATTTTGAGCTAAAGGCTTAGGCTTAGGCTTAGGCTTAGGCTTAGGCTCTCGTTACTCCTCTCCCGTTCTCTTTCTGACAACATTAGAGCCACTCATTAGATATGTTTCAGACTTATATTTCCAACGCTATCTTTACTCTCCACAGAGTCGGTCTTCAACAATCCCTATTACTACCGATCTTTGATAACACTTTTTTACTTCTGGTTTGTGATGTCAACATTGATGGGAATAAATAAGAGTTCGAACGAGAGACAGACAAGAGACAGAAAAAGAAGAAAAAAAAGAAAAATAAAGAACCTTGTACTCAAATCTTTCGAGATACTCAAATCTTTCGAGGTGCGATGATTGATGGTTGTGTGTTACGTGCTAGTCAGTGAAAATCGCCGTTTTCCCTTTACAATTACTCATTTTTACATATTCACTACCGAACGCCTCGGTTATTCCACAAAATGCCGTAAATCCTCGGGAAATCTCAGTCGCCTGACAAGAAATGCAGACAACTGTCTGAGCCACTCCTTCCTCCCCTCTCTTTCCTGCCTCTGCCTCCAGTCAGAAAGATGATAATGATAAACCCGGTAAGTGTCGGACGATGATTAGCACTGGTTGGAGATAGATACGCTTGGGAACAGAAAGTTCGCGCTTCATTTCACACGCGCTCTGTGCTTCTCTCGCTTTAGAACCGCCGAGAAAGTGGAAAATAGCCATTTCATCCCGCGTTCTTCTCAGAAGCCAAACGCCACAAATACTTCCCCCAGTGAATCCTCTCAGATTGGCTGCCGACTCTGATCATAGCTGGTTTTGCGCGACATTAGCGAAATGATGCCCTTTCCCTCGATATCTACCTCTGATCTCTAGGGAGCGTCCCCCTTTTCGCTCTGCCATAATCGCTTGTTAGGTCGCTCAGATAGCCGATCGCATGGTCCAGGTGAGAAGATAATAGTTTCCTCGAATGTAAAGTGTTTAAAATCGATGCCAGACCGTAACTGACTCTCCTCGTTTCGCCTGCTCTCTCGCTTGTTAGAGATACGAGAGTGAACATAGAGAGAGTCTCTAGTGTTTCCCCTCGTTCCCTATCATTAGGTTGTGTTGACTACTATCTCCTAATTCATATCCATTCGCTCGTGTCTGAGACATCTTCAATATCTGCAAATGGCACGGGTGAAAACGCTTTATTTGCGAAATATTTTTTAACCTTATTATTATTAATATTATTATTATTCAGGACTACATGTACGCGTACATCGAGGTCGGCGTGGCTTCGCTGTGTTTTCTGCTGCTTTTACCGTGTGTCATCGTTGTGTTCAAGACGCGAACCCTGCATATTAACTGCAAGTGAGGCGATATCACATCGGAAACTAAATATTGGGCGCTTTCGATAGAAATTATTCCGCATTCGTATGTTTTTTTCTCAATGAAAGCATTAAATATTCACTTTAGAACGAGATTTGCTGACTTATTGTGCTACGAAATCCACCACTTGTACTATAGATCCATTCAATTAAAGTTCCACAGAAAGGAGTGCACGTAGGCTACAAATTCTTGCGAGATCAGATTCCCATTATGCACACGAAAACGTGTTGTTATTCAGAACATGCACGATAGTACTTTACCGTGAGGAGAACAGCACAAATTGACGTGTTTGAAGAGTTCTCAATAGGGGTCTTTCCGCGAATACGAAGCACATTCCGACAAATATCGGGGCTTCCGGTTGTTCCAATGACACCTCGCGAAGGGCACATGTCACTTTCGATAAACTGAACATAATGTAGAGTTGTTCCCGTGTCAGAGGCATGGACGTGATAATCTAGGTGTTCACCACGATCTTCCCCCTATCCCGACCCCATTAGATCCCTAGACATACCACCTGGCACTCTAGTAGACATCCTAGAAGCAATCACATTAACGGAGGGAAGATTAACCCTGCCATTACAGAGTAATTGGATATATATTTCCAGAGTGATTTTGGGCACCTCTGCTCTCACTCAAGAAGTCATGCTCGCGAGTCAGATGTGCATGTTCGGATACGATATCTACGTGGGAAACGTGATGCCGGATAGTGAGGGTAAGCTTATTTTTGATTGTTTTAAACCTATATTAAAAAAGAACCTATATTTGTTGATGGTGAGTTGCATGAACAGAGACGTGATGTGATTGATGAAAGCGGGGGAGGTGAGACTGGGAAAATTGGCAGTTCTGCAATAGTTGCTCCGGGGTTGGAATTTTTCGGGCGTTTCGTTATTATTACCGTTCTTTCTCTCAATCTTCATTCTCAGCAGTCGCAACTTGAGCTAAATATTGATGAAATTGATCTCTGTGAAGGTACTGCGTGGATTAGAAATCGTGGGAAGTTTTGTGTGGATTGCAATAACAACGAAATTGCATGGACTATGATCAGAGCCGATTGTATGACAATGCAGCAGGCTAATTTCAGATTGGCGTTGGCTATTTAGACCTATGCGATTGTGGGGTATATTAATCATTAGAGCAGCCCACACTGAGATTAATTGCCTTGGCATTTCGCATTGATGTCTGAAAATACCTAGAAGAGAGTTGGAGATAATGGGTCGTCTGATAGGTTCAATGATGCTTTTTCAGCATTGGACCTAAAATGTCAAATGAAATGAACTTCGATCGCAGACACATTGATGCTATGATCTATCTGCTTACTTGGAATACACAGAATCGTAGGAAACGTCTGAACAGATGCAGAAAATTCCAAATTAATGAAAATATCTGTGTCATTGTTTTACAGATCCTGACAAGCCGTTTCTGCTTGTCCATGAGGCCACTTACATCTACACGACGTACTTATCGCTGATGATCGTCATTGAACGGTATCATTTATTTTATTTTATTTTTTTTTAAATCTCAGGTACTTCAACTTTCGAATCGTGTTTTGCGTTGTGAAAATAGCATCGGACGCATTTTCTCGATTTGTGACGATGAAAAATGTACCGGCAAGTTCCGCCATAAAACTCTCCGTAAAATAACAGTAAGAACTACGTGTATCCGATCCGTAGTACTACAGACGTCACACGGGAACTCCTGAGTTATTACTAATCAATTATTATATTTTTGTTCATAAATTCCGATGATCAAGATATCATTAGAACATAAAAATATTATATTGTTATAATTACGATATTTTAGATACATCGCAACTTATGCTCCTGCAGCGTATGAAACACAAACTTTCAACTACCCAATTACAATTATCACTGGAGTGATTGGGGTGAGATTGTATTAAAAATTTTTTTTTAAACTCTTATTCAATTGTGCTTCACTATTGGGGTAAAAGTCTAGACAAGTTCTTCTTTTATTCTCGGGAGGATTTCAGTTCTAGGAATATTTTTTTCATAACAGACTTTTTTTGCAGTTACTGCTCGCAAGCCTTGCGAGCTACGCGTGTCACATATGTGAGTGCTCAAATAAAATTTAATAGAATTTTTTAAAAAATTAAAAAAATGAATTTTCAGGGTACTGGTACAGCGGAATGATTCCTATCATGCTCCTGACAGAGACGCTCATTTGCTTGGTTCGTTAATCAATTTTTCGCTGAATAAATACACTAAAATATTAATTCAGTTGTCGATAACACTGCTTTTCTACTGCAAACGACAGCTGCGGAATCTACCGTATGACTCGATGAGATTGAGGGCGAAGTATCAGGTGCGGATTGGTGATTCCAGCTAGTTCACTCTCCGATAAGACTTTTGCAACAAGCTCACATCCTATGATGATGAAAGAATCAATCACTCAACTGTGTGATGTTTTCGGAATGAAAACACAGCAATCTTGGCTGTAGAGTTTTTCTTCAAAACTTTGAGAGACCAATAACGCTTGAAATAGTTCATAATAATATAAAATTATCTGTATGTATTCCAGCTTGCCGAGGTCTTTGCCTTCACTCGCGCTGTTCTTCCCGCCATTCTCATCTCATCACTGCTAAAGTTGCTTGCCCTCGGACCACCCACAATCTGGAGAGCCGGTACGAATCATTCAGGAGTTTTTTTCCGAGTGTTGCTGTTCAATGATCAACCCACCTGTTTGTCAATGGTCAAGATAGTCAGCGTTCGATCCACCTGCTCTGATATTGTATTATGATAAGAATTTTTATAAATTATTTTTAAAAAATATTCGTAATACAGGTCTCATCGACTTCCCGACGAACCAAGTGCTATTCTTTCCGGTGAGAAATGTTTTGAGAATTATCTATGATTTTAAACATCCAATATAAAAAGGAATGTGTCTGTTATGCATGAAGAAGCTACAGCTAAGAAGCTTAGTAGCTATTTATAGAAGCTTGAAAATACCATGACAAATCATTATCACGTTCAGAGCGCAAAAAAACTAGGAGATCACACTCTTTCACTTCCCATATTTGCACTGAATTGTGAAGGATATGGCATCATCGGCACTTTATTCAAATCTGTTTGAGTCCATGAGAAAATTAGATTGTGTGGGGTGATTCTGAGATAGGATACTAAGAAAACCAGGAACTCATTGACGTTACAAGCGCGTGAGAAGGAAGAGAAAAGCCATTTCATCATGACAAGAGTGGAAGATTTATGATTATTCCGATTCTAGGAAAGATGGTGGTGATGGTACTTTCCTTCCCCTGTCGATCACGTCATGCGAAGGAAAGAATGAGATTTAAGAACTTGACGAAAGAAAAAAAGTCTGATGGGTCAAAATCCCCGGGAAAAGGATAATAAAAATGGCCACAAGACTTGCCTTAGAAAAGCAAAAAATAAATGTAAAATTATTCGTCGAATAATTCTCTTCAGATGCACGCCCTCACATGCGTCGTCATGAAATGCTTCCTCATCTTCAACCACAAAGGAATGATGCGCACTTTCCGGAGGGTCCTACCACGATTGCACCAGTGAGTCCATAGATCGCTCTGTTTTGGTACTCTGCACATGACGCATATCACTCTATTTTTCCATCGAATTGATTACAGCATACGTGTTTCGTGATCGGGAAAGAGGTTTAGTATTACAGTATCCTAGTTCATCGGGTCAGATTCCTGTTTCCAGTCGGATCTCCATCTCCTCCGACTCGCCCGTGCCATCTACAGTCAATAAGGAGCAAGAGACGGACGCATACTTTGACTACATGGCAAATGCGTGGACGAAGTGAACTGGCCATCCAAGAGTCGATCCTATCGAGTTCGCTGGGTCAGAATCGTGATTCGCAGCAGCATCGGAACGCTTTTGTAGTAGATATTCCGCGAATCAAAGTAAACCCCTTTTTGTTGCTTCTTTTTCATTATCCAAGCTGGGCTGTGAGCATTTGTTAGTTGAAAATAGCGGAAACTTGATTATTAGTTTTTGTTGTCTTCTCAGAATTTGATTCATTACGTGTATTTATTGTCACAAATTGTGCGGAAACTTGTTGTTTTGATGCATATCGAACGCACCAGACTTATAAACCTGTGAGAAATATATTTGCAATGGCGTGATCTCTTGTTTTTCATCGTGAGTTGGGTTGAAGTCTAAGTTTGCAGAAAGTCTTGCAGAAGTAGAATGCTATTCCGCGTTTATAGACATCGTGACATTATCTGAGATAAGCGAAACATCAAGTGATATTTCACTACGATTCCCTCTGTTCGTTGGTTCCAGGATTGTTTTCTGACCCTAACCCCCTCTCCTTCGCCTCTCCTTCCCATCTTCTGAAGTTGAAAGTGCAAACACCTTTGACGAATCTGAGATACATATATATTGTTTTCAAGCAATGCTCATCCTTCCACCCCTCCCCTTCCCCTATTCCTTCCAAGATATGAACGAGGTATTGGCGGATCTAACATATCTATGCGTGTCTGTCGACTCTCGCCGAGCCAGGCGGCACTGGCAAGCACCTCTCTCCCTTATCTGACACATCGAGATAAAGTACAATGCTCATCAATCTGGATGAAGAGAACAGCTATTGGATCATGAGTTGGGCTTTCAGAGTGAAGAGTTCGTCTCTTCATTCTGCACACTCTCTAGACCGTCCGAGTGATGAGCGAGTGTGCAGAATGGAGATACGACCTCTTCACTCTGACACACCTAACTAGCAGCCTGCGGCTGCTACGTTGTACGCCGGGTCTTAAGCAAAGGTTAACCATGCACCACTTGCTTGCGAGTGGGGCGTATGCCGTTGCAAAAAGCTCGTGAGGCTTCGAGCGCTCCGGAAAAGTTGAGATGTAGCCACTCCGCTTCGCTCCGTGGCTACATCGCTTTTTTTCACCACGTTCTCAGCCTCACGAGCTTTTCACAACGGTATGGCCGGAGCATAGGCAAATTTCATGAATACATATCCCCTTTTTGCCACGTTTCGCCGCCTTACACATTAGCCGAACACTGCTTGCTTGTGACTGGGGCGTATACCGTTGCAAAAAGCTCGTAAGGCTTCGAGCGCTCCGGAAAACTTGCGATGTAGCCACTCCGCTTCGCTCCGTGGCTACATCGCATCTTTTCCTCCACGTGCTCAGCCTCACGAGCTTTTCACAACGGTATGGCCGGATCATAGGCAAAAACAAACACGCATTTTTTCCAAGGCAGATGTCAAGCCCAAATTTTAAAATAACTTTCAAAGTCAAGTCCAATGATATATGGTTCATATGGATCCTATGCCGGGGAAAGAAAATAGGTTTGGCATGGATCAAATGTGAGGTTCAGTCCAAATTTTAGAATGACTTTTCATTTGGCATGTGATGGCCCAGGATCCATGTGGATCCCATGCCGGAGAAAGAAGCCGGGATACGATAGAGATTGAGTACTGTAGCCGGGTTACGGTAATGATTGGGTACTGTAGCCGGGTTACGGTAGTGATTGGGTACAGTAACCGGGTTACGGTAGCGATTGGGTACTGAAGGCGGGTTACGGTAGTGATTGGGTACTGTAGCCGGGTTACGGTAGCGATTGGGTACTGTAGCCGGGTTACGGTAGTGATTGGGTACTGTAGGCGGGTTACGGTAGCGATTAGGTACCGTATGAAATATTTCGTAATTATGATGAAATTATTATAGATTTTGAAAAAGGAGTTTACGCTGGTCAAGGACTTGTCCTCGGGCGATGCCTAGAAAGCGAGTTATTGAGGTTTGAAAAGTGTGACAGACAGACAGACAGACGGACGGACGGACGGACGAACTGACAGACAGACATTTTGACTTTATAATAGATAGAGTAATCACGACGGTTTGGAGCGCAAGAGAAGGCCTTTTTTGTCGCGCATTACATCACTCGGTGCTCTTTTCTCCTCCTCAAGGGATTGACATGAGTCATGCTCATCAGAATTGAGAGCTTTGTTCACACTGATTCCCGGTTCATGGAATAATCAATTGATTTTGCAAACTGTAACTCTACTATGCAGTGTTGAGTTAGAGTTTTCACAGAACATAAAGTTCTCCACGAGAATCACCGTCGTCATAGTGCATTTTCATCGAATCAAACAAGAGTGTGTTGCAACTTCTGCACTAATAACAGCTTAGCCATGCATGTCAGGATCATTTCCCCTAAATTGGAGGCGGAATCATTTATCGAGATTCCACTACAACTCGAAGATCGAGCAAGCGAGTGACTCATAAATCGGCTTTAGAATACTCTAGAATACTCATATTATTCGAACGAAAATATCGTCTTTAAAATGAACATATTCCACTATACATGATCGTTTGACCAACTCAGAATGCGAACAAATGGATTCCTACCAGAAGTATTTGATATGTCATTTAAATAAATAAATAAATATATTGCCCGAAATCCGTTCGGTTTTGTCAACCCTATTTTCCAACTGGTCTGCAATGCACCGCATCATCGTACATTCAAACCGGATAAAAAGAGTGATTGTTGCAATCACTTTTCACGTGCACAAATGGCAGCTTTGCTGTTATTGCCTAGATTTTTCTCTCATACATATATATATACTAGACCATGCCTTGTTGTTTCCGGTTTTAATGCTGACTTTGCTCATCACTATTCGTGTCATAGAAACATAATTTTCCCGATTTCACGGTAACTGTAATGAGCATTGATGAGTGAAATCTGAGCACAGAGGATATACTTTCGATGAGAATCAAAGGCAATGAGTAACGTGTTTGCGGATCTTTAGGGATTTTCATGAAAAGGGGGTTGGCGGATCGAGCGTCTGTCTATTGTACCTTATTTCTTACTTTTTCTTCTGAGGAGAGATAGCAAGGAGATGAGAAACTGATGATAACTCATCTGTTCTCGTTCTATGAATCGGGAAGTATCCTCCGACCAAACAGAGCGTATTCAAAGCTCTATCCTCCCCTAATACTCGATAATGTCAGACCAAACGCCCACATTCCTTCATAGTGAATGCCTTACAATGTTAGTCATCCATGCTGGAATCTAGAAGCATCTCTAGTTCCGCTGTTTTCATTCAAAGTTAGCGAATCCTGCGCTCAATAGTCCATTGTCAGTGCAATAGGTCACGCTCTGCATAGTGATTGAAAGTGCGACCTCCTCTCGTGATATCTCGTATCTCTGACCTCATAGATTTGATTTGCAACATGTTCGATGTTCCTGTTTAGTTTCGAGGCTTTCATCGATAGTGCAAATCCCGTTAGTTCATTCAGTCTCTACGAAACTTTCAAACGTTTCACGCTAAGTCTGCTCTCATTTGCGCCTATTCATCCCGAGTTTTGCAACAACCTCTAATCCAGGAATGGACTCTTCCGTGACTGGATTCTTCCAGTCTCTTGACTTGTCCGGAATGGCCCCCGACTGGGTGTTTATCTCCATCAAGACTGCCATCGCTTCCATTTGTTGTGTGCTCTTCCTTCCCTGTTGCATAGTGATGATGCAAACAGAGTCCGTTCACCACAATTGCAAGTGAGTTTCAGCGTTTCTGAATGCTTTCTGAATCACTTCTTGGAATGTTGCCGGGTCCCTTTTGAAGGCAAAAAATATCAAACTACACTGCAGAAGTAATAATCATAGTGCTTCTTCTCTAGTGTAGAATTACGAGCTAATTTTGTCCTATTTAAGTTTTTTTTAGTGCGCCCAATCTTAGAAATATGCAATCCCAAGCCTCCTACTCCCAGCTTGGGAGCTCACTAATGACTTTGAAATTTACTAGAAAATAATAAAGATTCTAGTTTGGGGATTAACGAATGCTGATCACATTTGCCCCTAGGAAGCATGGCGTCATGAATCAAACTAGACTAGAAAAGCTAGAAACTAATCTGTTTTACTAAAAGCATTTGGGTGTCAATACTTCCATGAAAACATGGGATAGTGTTGCTTTAAAAGTTCAGTCCAAATCCAGCCCACGTTACTCCTCATTCATCCTGAAATTCAGGGTCATCTTGGCAGGCTCATCCCTCAGTCAGCAGGTGCTGTTACTCACGCAGGTGGCGATGTTCGCGTATGACCTCAACATCGGTAACCTCATGCCAGAGACGGAAGGTCGGTTCTGTTTCATTTTGTGAGTTATTCAACATAATCTTTGGTATGCCGCGCCAAGTAAGCCCCAAGCTTGATTGCAAGTTGTTGATCTGTTTGTTTCCGAATTGGAACCCCACACCAGTGATGATACGTGTATAAGAGAAATAGTAAGCGAGAGTATCCGCAAACTGTCGAAATAATTAAGAAAACAATTCCAGAAAAGGAGATTATCTTCTGTGTCGTTCACGAGATGGCCTATTTCATGAGCATGTACCTCGCAATGCTTCTCGTAGTCGAACGGTTAGTTTCTTGTAGTGATGTCGTTTTGGTTTTCGACTTTCTCCATTCTGCACACTCTTTCGTTTCTCTGATGCGAAATAAAGAGTGGCAAAACCGATATTACATTGCCTAGTTTTTTGGATATGCCTCTTCAGTCAAGTACATATGTTTCATTATTACCTCCTCCATTGAGAGAGGGTTTTGCAAACTATGAATGTGAGCTCTTTGAAGCAAAAAAGGTGGAATCATTGAAATGTTTGCATGTCAACTAGTCCTGCTCAATCATCTACTCTGTGATGTTTGAGAAAAAAACCTGAAAATAAGTGAAAATGGAAATAATAATTCCGATACCTGATTGGACTGGATGAAGGAGTCATTCCAATTTCAGATTCACCGCGGTAGCCTGCAACCCTGCCGTCTACGAATCTCAGAGTGCCAGTAACTGGGCAGTGGCGTTCCTCGCCCTCCTCGGTCTCTCTGCCGCCGCCCCCTTCGCCTACGTGCTGCATTACTGTGAGTGCGGGCGGCGTTTACCAAAGGATCGCACGCAAGGAGAAAAGGGCGACATTTTGGGTGGTGTAGTCGACTCGACCAATACCAAAAATATTTACAGTGGGCTGGTACTTCCCTTGCATTGCAGTAATGCTGGTCGCGGAGTTGGGCGTGTTGGTGGTATGTTGATGCAAACGTATCTTGACTTCCGTCTCAGGGCAATTCCTCTCTTATTACGCTCAAAATCTGGGCGGAAAACTGATAAATTCTGCAAATATTGCCTTGTCTTAGGCTTAGGCCCGACCCAACTTCTTTCAGGGCTCGATCGTGCTGTACTTCTACTGCAACAAGAAGATCAGGGTTCTTCCGTACGACGAGAGTAGACTGGGCGCCAAGTATCAGGTTTGCGGGTTCTACGGTGTTTGATACTGGGGATGTCAAATCGGCATCCGACTCTCCTCATTTCCTATGCTCTCTCGCCGAACAGAGACGCGAAAGAGCATGCGACATGAGGAGAGAGAGAAAGAGTGGAAAGAGTACAGAAAGGGAGAGTCAGATGCCTATTTGTCATCACTATTTGATTCTTCTCTAGTTCTTTGATTTGCGATAGAGATTAGGATATTCTCATCTCCATTTTGGCTAAGGAATTCAAAGAATCATGTACGAGAGAGAGTCGGAAGAATCACGACGCTAGTCAGCGAAGAAAAGAAACACAAGAAAAAACAAACTAGAAAAAAATCATGAACCAGGAACTGTTTCAGATTTTGTCAGCGTATGAATTACCGACGTAACTCAGCGAAAAACATAGATGAAAAGCCAAACGAGAAAAAAATCATATTCTGAACCAGGAAGTGTTTCAAACTTTCCGGAATATAATCAATAAATAGCCCAAAATATGGATAAATTCAGCTCGGGGAAGTGTCGATGTTCACCCGTGCCATTCTCCCGCCGATAATGGTCGCTTCCCTGATCAGGGTCATCGGTTCGTCGTTTATTTTTTTTTTAAAGTCGCGAAAAAGCTGTGTTTCATCTAATAATAGTCGTCTTGTTAGTCCTACCTTAAATTCCAGAGCTAAGGAGATCCTGTGAAAAAAATACAGTTCGATAACTGAAAATTGTGATATTTCCATTGAATTATTAATTATTATATTTTGTATTTTGATTTGCCTAACTTCTCATCTAAGGAGATCTAATACAGCTAAAAATGCACAGTTGCAGGCCTGATTCCGCCGACTCTCTGGAAGCTTGGTTACTTCGGATATCCCTACTCGGGCCTATTTTTCTTCGGGGTGAAATTTTTTTTAATCGTGATCGTTCTATGCGCGACATTTTCGAAACTAATTTCACTCGCGAGATGAGAGGAGAGCGGGAATATGCTTCAAAATGAAATCGCGTTCGGTATATTGATGTTTCTTGAAAATATTAATGTCTCTTCTTCAGACAAACGCCATCAACTGCTGTGTCCTTAAATATATGTTGATCTTCTCTCACAAGGGATTCAAGAAGACCCTCCAGCGTCTCTTCTGCTCGAAGAAGTGAGCACTTTGTTCTTACGCAGACTAAAAAAAATGAAGAAATATCATATCAGACAATAGGTGATTGAGTAATCGAGTTATTGACTCGAAAAACATGCGCGATCAATTGTTTACCGGCATTCGTATGCCTAAAAATAAAGAGTGATTCACAAAGACTCGCGGCATAATTTTCTGTTCAAAAAAATAAGTGCTCACACCATGATATCATGTCATAGTTTTTCACTAGTCTTTATTCGAAACCATCGAACAAGAATCAAGCGTTTCTCCTCCCCGTTATGTGAGGAAGAAAATTAAAACCATAGCACTATTTCTCTTTCTTCATAAGCACTTTCGAGACAGATGTTGACAAGGATTGGGTTATTTTTAGCTCATAAGTTCACCCTGATAGTAAATTTGCACGACAGAGCGGGGATTGTTTTGTTTGTTCTTTCTAGAAGCGCGTCTAGAGTCTAGACAGCTGTGTGCAGCGAGTGTGAGAAAACGAACGAGAATCACACTTGGGGGGGGGAGGAAATGGGAACATTTCAGTATTGCACACTCAGAAACTAGTTAACTTTCCGTGGGAAGCTTTCACAAAATTCCAGTCAAATTCTGGCATCTATCTGAGCGTGATGACAACAATGATGAATCAAACACACGATTCTAAAAAGTATAGCAAGTATAGCAAGAGACCACAGGGTCGAGAGCCGATTTCACTCAGTCAGGCGAAAACCAGTGCCAAGTAACCCCTCTGGGACCCAATAACATCATACTTTTGGCCGTTTTCCAATATCTCAACTCATTCTCGAGAAACAATCGAAAAAGTGATCTCGAGGCTCCCACTATGCATTACTCGCCTGATCCACCCTCATACATCCATGTAGCGCACGTGAGACGAGCCAACACATGGTCTTGTGGCTCAATCGGCAGAGCGCGCGTTCATTGAACTCGAAACCCCCGGTTCGAGTCCCATCCTTTGCAGCCAGTTTTGCTAGTTTTAAAGATAAACAACGGAAGTCGGAATACGAATACGCGCGTACTCTTACTTTTGCCGAGCAACCACAATTCGAGTATTTACTTTTCCCCTAGATTTTTATTTTAAAATTAATGAACAAATATAATTCATAAATTACGAGTGGATCAGCGTGTTCCATTCATTGGAACTGCCTCAATCCCCTCTCCTCGACCCTATTCACCGATTTTTTAAAAATAGTTAGACTTGACCGATCAGGCTGCTCCACTCGTCGTTTGTGAAGACTACTGAGAGCTACAGAAAATGCTTTTGATCGGCCCGATTGGTTGAGAATCGGATGTGTGGTCGGTCTTGCGGATTTTGGGCAACTCTCTATCGCCCTTAAGTGGGCGGAGCCTGTGGTCTATACTGTATAGCATTTAGAAAAATACAAAAAAAAGAAATCGCTGCAGGTACCGCGAGGAGCAGCAGCAGCCGCAGCTATTCGTACCCGACGTCAGTCGCAGCCAGGAAACGGCCGCATACTTTGGCCAGCTGCAAGTAGGAATGCATTACAGAAATCGCAAAAAATATGATCAATGTTCGCTGAGCTTACTCAGCAATGACCAGAGTTTAATCAGAAACGATTCAGACAATAAAAAATTTAACTTAAAAATCAGTAATCTAAATGCGTAAAGATTATTGCTTTATGTTTGCTTACTTAGTAATATTTGTCACGGCATGTGCGGGTCTCGAAAATAAAGCACTCATTCAGATCGCCTGGGACGGGCCCGCAGGCACGCTGCACATGTGAAGAGGAGGTCGTTGCTCGTAACCGGCTGTTCTTGACCAACTCATCTTACTTTTTTTTCTTACTTCTTACCCATCACTATTGCATGTCCATTAAGTTATTATTTTTCATACTCAGGGTTGGAATGATTGTCTGCTCCCATAATCGTTTTGTATAAATGTGCAATGATGTAATTTTCATCTCTTCATCATCATCGCAACAGCGAGTCTACAAAATACAAACATATTAATGTTACGAAAAATACAAGTAGCGATAAGTTATGTACATAAGTCTCATGGTGTCGGGGGTGTGGAGTGTCTTTTTCATTTTGTCATTGGGAACTGTGTCGGAGGGAGGGAGGGTGTGTAAGTTACAAATTGAGTATCGATTGATTCCGCTGAGAAGGTCCCGTAGCCGCTCGGAATGGTCTCGTCGTGGTGTGCCGCTTTCTGCTCTTTATTGATTCGACATCATCTTCACGAACTCCTCGTAGTCGATTTCTCCGTCACCTGTAAAGAGGGAAGAGGGCGACGTTTACTACACCACACCACGTCGCTTTTTGACAGGCAACGATTAGTAAATCTCGTACCGTCCACGTCCACCTCCTTGATCATCTCGTCCACTTCGTCCTCGGAGAACTGCATGCCCATGTGCACCTGCAAGAGCGTGGTGTGGTTCGTGGTGTGGCCGGTGGTGCGCCGAGTGCAAACAGGAAACGGCGCCTCCACTTACCATGAAATAGCGGAACTCCTGCGCGGTGATAACGCCGTTACCGTCCTTGTCGAATACCTGGAAAATAATTTAGTTAGCAATCGACAAAAAAGATTCCTTGTCGATTTTTGACAGGCGACGTTTAGGAAAAGTAGGAAAGTACCGTACCCGGAACGCTTCTCGGATCATCTCGGAGTCCGTCTCCTTCATCATCCGCTTCATCATTACGCAGAACCTGAGATACATTGGATTTTCGAAATAATAATAAATAAATAAAAATAATATCGGTGAATGAGTTCGTGTAGTCGCGATTGAATGCGTGTTAGATCGCGTTATTACAATGCTAATTGTTCCACACACATAAAACGGCTTATTAATTTTAATACCTAGGTGTGCTCGTGGAGGCACCACGCATACTTTTGTATATTAAATTGAATACTTTTCGTGTGCGTGGTGCCTCCATGAGCACACCTGGGTATTAAAATTAATACGCCGTTTTCTGTGTGCATTATAATGAATGAAAACGCACTCGGGAAACTCGATCTGTCCATTGCCGTCGATATCGACCTCGTTGATCATCTCCAGAATTTCCTGCAATTTTAATTTAATTTAAAATATTAATAATAATAATAATATGTATTTTCCCCAAAAGGTTGCACACGTTGATAAACAGAAGTGCTTTCATGAATTGAATGAGCGAATGAGCAAAAATGATCAAACCTCAACTCGAAATCATGGCAATAACCAGACCGTGAAACACACTTGCATTCAACAGAAACGACAGGGGTTTCTACTTATTTTGCAAGGTAAAATATTGTTTTTTCTCTAACTGTTCCCTCATCAAGTCCAACCAAGCCCAAAACACACTCTAGTCCCTCTCTTATTCCTGCAACCCGAGGTATTCCGTCAATCACGCAAGCGGTGACAGTTTTGACACTAAGGAGGTGATGTGAGAAGTGTCGTCTCGACTCTCTTCGTTCTGCACACTCTCTCGTTTCTCTGATCGGCGAGATAGTGTGCGGAATGGAGAGATTCATCCTTGGATTGTCAACCCTAGTGAGAAGAGAGGCCAACCACTGAAGGAGCACACTAGTTCCTCATCACCACTAACTGCAGAGATTTTGCAGCCAGATCATCAAACCGGATAGCTGATCAGTTATCAATAAACGTAACAAACATGCATTTTTAGAGGTTGCATATCTCAATGTTCTGACACATTCTCGCGCTTGTTCTCATTGTCAGCTCTCGGATATCCGAACGCGCTCTCTTAGTTGTTAGCAAACTGTTCCGTTTTCTGAGTACTCAAGGGACGAAAAAACAGCGTGACAAGCGCGCTGAGTAGCTGATTCGCACACTAGAGTGGAGTTTCAGACGTTAGTTGGCTGCTAATAGTATCCCTAGTATCTTATTCCCTAGGAATTCCCTGTCTCTCCCTCCATATATCCCGGAATCACATCACTCGCGGAATCAACAATTCCGCTCCCGGATTCCATGCTCTGACTAAGAAATGCACACGAGCAATTGGTGGTTCGGTATTTTCCGAGCCACAAATTCGTCATAAATCCCAGAGAGATGGATGTTTCATGTAGGGATCTATCATTTCGAGGAATTTCTGATTTAGAAATTCGAATTTAGAAATTCGAATTCTCACCTGTTCAGTGGGGTTCTGTCCGAGTGAGCGCATTGCAATGCCCAATTCCTTGGTTGAGATGGTGCCGTTGCCGTCCTGCAAGGACAATCGATATTCTACCGTAAACTAAGGTCTCAGAGCCGTCTGGATTACTGTATCGGCCTACTGTATTCCCTAGGATACCGTATCTGTTACCGTACCTTGTCAAACATCATGAAGGCCTCTCGGAACTCGTCGATCTCCTCGGGTGTCAACTGGAATGAGGAGTACGGTAAGCTCTGGGACACTGTAGAATACGAGAAAAGGCGCCCGGAACCACAACATTCTTGGAATCAGAAAACCAGGAAACGGTGCTGAGCTTGCAATTAATTTTTGATTACGGTTGCATTACTGTATGAGTACTGTAGAAATGTGATTACGGTACCTGCTTGATCACATCCTCTGAGAACTGCATCAAGTTCGCTTGCGTCATTCTGGGCGTCTGAAATAGGTCTGGGTCTCGCAACGATCGTCTGGTTACGGTACTAATAATTTCGCTCGATAATTAGTGAAAATGTGTTGTGAGAACGAGCAAGTTTTGAGGCGCCGCGAGAAGAGGAAAGGAAAAAGACGGGAAATCTGAGAAGGTTCGGCGGGTTTCTCATGGGGAGGAGAAGGGAGGCTCTTAACAGCAACTCCTCATCTCCACACACTAAAACTCATATGACTCGCCGTCTTCGCGGGCAGTTTCAAACCCCGCCCATATGCGCTTCACAGGAGGGTATGAGAAATTGAAAGGAAGGAAGGGCACCCGGAACTGCTCAGGCCTAGTTCCCTATCGCTTTTCAAATTGAAGCGGCATTCGCCATGCAAATTGCCGTGCTTGGCTAGATTTAAGCGCAGACTTTTTGCTCATTCTCAATTCTCGAGACGGTCGGACATCGCTGTTTTCGTCGATGAAACTCTATAGTCGATGGGAGAAACGCTCTTAGTCGAGCGGGTAGTTTCGAAAAACGCCCCGGCTCCCACGACGATTCTGTTTCGCGCGCGCGCGATGTTTCCGAGAACTACTACAGTATCCCGACAGTTCGGAAGGTCTTTCGAGGAGGGTGAAAACATCTCGCCTAATTTACCTAGAGAAATGACTTATCACTACTTGGCCAATGAAGAGATCAAAAGTCCATGAAAGGAATGCATGTGTTGATACGAAGATAGGGTGAATGCTACTCTGTGAAAACACTTCTTCCTGCTTGGCAAGTGTCAGTGAGAATCTCCAGGAAAGAAGGGATATTCGTTGCCCCGAGCGCTAGCGAACGTCACTTGATGGGCGAAACATGAGCAGCGGGTGACAGCTTTATCCTCTTTTTGTCGTCAGAGAAAGCGAGAGAACAGGAGAAATGGTGAGTCCAGAGACCGAGGAGTGATCAGAGAGGGCTAGAGAGTGTGCGAGATCGAGTGAGTCCAGAGAACCCTGAGCACTCGGCTATTCATGGGGCCCGACTGCCAGATTATGAGGGGAGCTTACACGATTCGTGGCGAGGCGCCATTGAGAGTTCCTGGTCGTCATCACATTTCGCTCTTTATTCTTTGCGTGCGAGAAATAATCAAAAACCGGAAAAGTGATAGTGCACTTTCGCACATGTTTCCGCATCTACACTTCAGAAAGAAGGAGGGAAAATGTCGATTCACGTGTCATCGCTCTTCACTCTGAGCAACAAGAAAGCACACATTCGTACAGCTCTAATGACGAGGTGTCATGAACTTTGGCAAGCAATAATTGGCGCCTAGTCATCTAAAGTCCACAAGACTATGGGCACCATGCAGTCGGATCGAAAATTGATGTGTTTTCCAGAATGCAATGCGAAGGTGTGGGAGGACAAGATGGACGTTCGCCTCTCGAAAATTTGCAGCGGAATTTCGGAAAATAGATAAAACTTCTCTGCTAAACCGCGAAACGGCGACGGAAAGCGTCACTTGACTCTTTCTCTCTTACACTCATATTCCCTGTGCAGGGAAGAAAGAGAGCGTTGAGTGAGAGAAAGAGATTGCAGAGCTGGGAGAGGTGCTGAGATGTGAACAGCGGTTTGTCGTAATCAGAGGTGGATTGGGTGCGAGAAAGAATCAAAAACTGGAAAAGTGTATTTTCCAATATGTTTCAGCATGCTCGCATCAGCAAGAAGGCGAGAAGGTCAGATGGATATATAAAAAGAATTGAGATTCCAACTATGGAAGGATAGTGTTCAGTGAAAGGCGAGGAAAAGCGGAAATCACAGGTGAGCAGCAGTTCTTCTCCCCCCCCCCCACTCAGTGGTGGCTTGCCTAAGTGAGTCGCTTACACAAGCATCAGTTCCGGAAGCCAGAAAGCGCGACAAAAGACGATTATGAGCTCCTCGCCCTCCTCCGAGAGTATCTGACGCATCGTTCTGGGCATCAACCCATCATCTATTTCCGTCTTCCCTTCTGACCCTCACAATTAGCTTTCCCCTCATTCGCGTCACCTCGGCTGACATTAGGCCATCGAATCGTCGAGATTACTCAAAATATCTCGAAAATGAGTCCCAAAATAAGTCCAAAAATAGTCAACAAGAGTCTAGCTCGCATACAATAAAGAACAGGCCGTGACCAGTGGTTGGATATTCCATGGAGAGAAGGGAAAGGATGTGAATTTCAGTCAGAAGTGAGGTCTTCGGATCTGGAAGGGGCAAATGGCTAGGGGCTGCTGCTAAAGCTGACAAGAAATGAGGCGTATTTCTGTAATATGATAGCCCTCTCGCGATAGTCGGAAGAGATACACTAAAGTGGGAGAAAGGCGAGATCATACTATGGTTAGTGAGCCTGCTTTTACGGATGGTGTGTATCAGCAGCTGTCAAGTAGTCTAGGGTTCGAAAAGATCAGCTACTAGGGTGTCTATTAGTGATGACAATTCGAAAAGGGTCTCTCTATTCGCTTGCTTTCTCGCCAGATAGAGAAACGAGATGGCAGGTGGATTGAGGAGAGTCTTGCTCCGATTCGGCATCTCTAGTGTCTATTCTAAGAATATTTCGTAATTTGCAGGCGATTTTGACCGGCTGTATGTATACACAAACAATCCAGCAGCGCCTACTCTAACAAAGACCATTGATATTCCGTAAACAAATCAGGAGATAAGACCATTGATATTCCGTAAACAAATCAGGAGACACTAATCACGGGATTCGCTCCTCTAAAAGTATCGTAGTAGTGCCTGTTATTAGGAGGAAACCAGTGATTTGAACTCCACAAGGAACGAAACCCTAATTCCCGTGAAACGCGCATGCAGGGCTTTGCTGAGTTAATGGAATTGGCAAAGGGGTTTCGGGGAATGGAAGGGGGGATTAGTAGGGGGTCTAATTAGAAATGTTATCTACACAAAAACGATCGCGAGGGAGGTTTCGAGATGTCAGATGCACAATGTTCTGCGCGCACTCATCATTTCGCACGATCTCTCGCTCACTCTAACCGATGAGAGAACATACGGAGATGAGAGAGCCATTCGAGATGCGCAGATCTCAAGAGAAGATTCTCGCGAGATGATTTCATTCTCAATCTTGCAAAAAAGCTCTTCTCGAAGCATGTGAAATGGAGGGGGATGAACCCTTGAAGCCCCGCGATAAGAGCAGAAAAATGAGTTTATGCAGGCTCTGAAAATCAGAGATAGAACATTAGATGCTAAACCTGTCGAGAGCAGTGCTGACGTAGAGAAAGTTCGACGAGTGGAGATGACAGCGCTTTCAAAACGTGTCATTTTCAGCAAAACACTGTCGATTTGCATGAGAAATGGTCGGATATAATGATAAAAGTCGATTTCATGAGAAACAATCTCGTGGTCTCTGAGATCCAAGGATGTCGAGAAATCCGGACAATAGGCTCGCGAGGGAGGGGGTGTTTCCCGAAACCGGAAGGGCGGGTCAGAGGGGATGAGGAGTGGGAACGAGGAACGGAACGTTTTCTCAAGATAGTCTCAAGTGCCTCAGCGTGCGTAAACAAGTTGAGAAGTATAAGAAACTCGATAACAACAAGAATAATAAGGCAATATTCGAAATTGGGATGAAAATCCTACCACTATTACAAATCCTGCTAAAATATGTCACCTAGTAGACTACATGGTCCTATTTTACTACAGTTCATCGAATCACTGCTTTGTGTTGCGCATAATTTGGTGAGAGTGGCGTGAATTTTAAGAGCATAAGATTGATTTAAAAGTGATCGAAACGGTGTGCCGGGAACAAGAGCTTGCTGTTCCTTCTCCTTGCTCCCCCCCCCTTCCTCTCCCATCCCATCCCCCAATCCCATTCTCGCAATCGGGGAAAAAGAGAGTCAATGTGTTTGCGGATCTCGCGCTGGAAATCTTCTGAACTAACATACACGGCGAGAACAAGGAGGGAAGAGGGCGAAGGTTGAAAGAGCAGGGGGGGCAAAGGATTGGTGCTTCTTGGCACTAAAGTAAACAACCGCTTAGATAGGAAATGGTGAGCTTTTTTTTCTATTTTGCCTTTTTCATATGCATAAGCAAGCGCAGGACACAGCGAGTAGCACTCCAGGCTGTACCAAGGCTAGTTGACAGTAAATGATAGCGCGGTTCTAGATCAGAACGGAATGATCTCGCCTTAGTGAAACGTGACAATTCTCGATCGCGAAAAAAATTGCGAAATCGCTTCCGACGCTGCGAGAAAATACACTAATGAAAGGTAGAGGAGGAAGACGAGTAACCAGGGCCAGGTGACAAATTTCTGAGGGGTTGGCGAGGCTGAGTGGGGGTTGAGAAGAAGAAGAAGGGGGCGAGAGATCGGGGGAATAACAAGAGACGGGCGGAAGGGAGGCGAGAGGCGGCGTGAAGAGAGCGTAGAGGAGACGTAGAGCTCCGCGTATCAGGTGTTCATTCTTTCCCTCCGACGCGAGTGGGGGAGGGGTTGAAGCAGGGGTGAATGATGGAGGAGGTTTGGATAACCAGCCAGGCACGACTCTGGTGTGCTTACCCGACTTGAAATCAAGGTCCCCATGTTGCGACCATGCTTGGAGGCTACTGGGGAACTTACCCTGATTCCAAGTTGGGAACGTACATATTCCAAAAGATACAGGTTGAGGCAAAGACGCGTTTTCCACGCCAGTCGGACTATGCCACCTGTATCGACGAGAAATCTGTCTCGATTTCAAAATAATAGGAAAATACCAAAAGGGCGTCTAGACTGGGGCAAAAAGAAGAAGAAGATCAAGCGAAAACAGAGGACAAAACGTAATAATCTGATTATGTTCGGCCATCGCTCCCTCCTCTCGCCCCCACAACAAAGATATCCAATATCTGGGCAATTTCGTGAAAGTGAGGGTGGATACTAGAGTGCGCAATTCGGGTGATCGTCTCTTCATTCCGTGCACTCTCTCACCGGTCAGCGTGACGAGAGAGTGGGTGAAATGAAGAGACGATTACCCGGATTGCGCACTCTAGTGGATACGGCACGGCGAGGGCACTTTCAGTTTGATTTTCCAGTGAGATTCGAGGGATTTCCGCGTTGATCAAGACAGGGAATCTTGTTGAACTTGGAGGTTGACAAGCCTAGCATGATCAGCTTTGCAATCAAGGTGGGTCTTGCGAAATCGAAGCTGTTTTGCCCCAATATGAGGCTTCGCAATTGCGGAAAGTGCGGGGATGCAGGCACAATTTCGTAATGTGTTGATGGATAATGCTGCTCACGAGATTGTGGAGATGGTCAGCGCAATAAGAAGGCTGCCAAGGCTCAATACCTGATCGAATTCTCTAGAAATAAATGTTACTCTTGTAGGAATTGCACGAAAAGCGGTGAAAATCTGGCAGAACCAGAGTTCAAGGAAAACCCCGGTGGGAACCAAGCTGGAATTCACAGAGAGATCAAGACTATTATAGATTCTCAGCGAGATCACGTTTCAAGGCAACACCTTTTATGGAGAATCAGAGTCTTCATTAGAAACGAAAATCGGTGAGAACCAGGCTCGAATCTTCATCGAGATCAAAACTCGACTACACCCTCGCTGGAACACTTCTGGCGCCGGCGATAAAAGCGCCCGATTTCACGACGTGATTGAGTTTTGCGATCGTGGAAAGCAGGAACGAAGCGAATTTCGAATTTTCGAAAAATAGTTTTCGCCTATGTTTCAGATTGTTGATTTCAGAGATCGGCGAAGTGGTAAAGCCGATGCGATCCTTTCCTTTCTTTTGTAAAAAAAAAAGAGAAAAAATAATAACTATAAACTACATCCAATAAACCTGAATGATCACTTTCGACCACCTCCATCACTGCAGAGTGCATTGCCAACAAATTTGGTAATGTCTGCCTAATGTCATTTTCAATTGCGTTTCACGCCGCACATTTGAGTCAGCAGCTAACGACGTTTTCAATATTGGGTAGCTTCCAAGAACATAAATCAAATATTAATAAACAAGCCAAAAGGCGCTGATTGGCGTCAGTTCGGCGCTAATTTGGCGCCTCGAAATCAATCTGGTGGCTGCTTACCGCGTTCTTGGCGGCCGAGCGCGCGCTGCTTCCTGCGGAGGTGCCTTGGCCGGGTATCATGCGGAACATCTCGGATTACTGTAGTGTGGTAGGGGTAACTGTAGTATCGGTAGGACTAACTGCGAGGTACGGTAGTCTTCCCGGCGGGACGTCTTTTCTCGGAATGGAGTGAGATGGCGTGAAGAGGCGAAGTAAGGAAGGGGAGGCGGAGAGAAGAGAGGACTCTCCCTCGAATTTGGCCGGGGCCTGGCGTTGCCGGGAAACGGGAGAGAAAGACGCGACGAAAAGTGGCAGAGAAACGAGCAGGTTTCCTTCGGATTCCGAGGAACTTTCGTCACTTCTTAGAGATTCTTCTCCACGTAGAAATAGTGATCGGTTGATCGGGCGAGAGGGGAGATCCGATACCGTGAGAAAGGAGAGGGAAGAGGTCGAGCGGATCGAAAACTGACTACGACGTCGTCGCCGTCGAGAAGATTCAGATTCTGCTACTGACAGGCGGGGGGGGGGGGGGAGAAGAAGCCCTAGAGAATCGCGCAAAGCCGGATTCCGGCAGGACCGATTATCTCCCAATGAAGAACCGGCGATTACGCCTGGACGTCAAATGGGTGTTGTTTCGACTGGTCCCGGGTGATCTGGGATAATTGCCGGACTCGCGGAATTGCCGGTCGCAGACAAAAGACAAAAGTGTTCAGCAATTGTCTAGCCCACACTTAATTACCCGAAGGAGCTTTCGTAGTCGTTTTCCTTTTGTTGCTGATAATAATAGCAGTTTGTATAGCAGATGGAGTTTCGTGCGTGTTTTGAACTCCACTACATTTACCAACACTATTTTGAATGATAGTCTGTTCTGACATGCACAGAATCATCATGCGATCTAGCTGGAATTGAGCTCTGATGCCTTCCCATTCGTGTTCGGAAAGCGTTCGTGACTTTGGCGCCGAGAACCCGCGTGAGACTTCGCAATCGGAAATACGCATCGGAAATCGTGCCCGAAATCTACAGATTTTGCCGGTCAGAGCAGCTAGAGAGCGGGGGGAAATGAGAGAGTGCAGAGAACGCATGGAGAAATCGTCACGTAATTGATTACTGATGGCTCGGAGAGCAGCCAGCCGGTTCGAGAACATTTGTGGTAGCTTCTTCTCGACTAGAAGTGGATTGAATGGACTCTTGTCTCCAATTCCCATTTCCCCACCGTTTGAATTAGGACTAGACTCTAGTTCGCTATTTTAGCGAATCACATCAGAAATAGAATATGCAGACCGGAGAGTGCATTCTCGTCATTTCAGACATTCACGGTGAATTTCTCTCGATTTGCACGATTTCTCAGAAAGGCGAGATATCGGAAAAGGTTTGCCAGCAACGATAGTTCGCACCGGAAACGCATCACCTCTGCTGTTTGCCTAAATTTACTGGAGTGTCGTGACTCGACGGAACTAAGTCTCAAGAGTGAATCCTAATGAGCGATGTATCACTTCTAGACTCTCTTCATTCTGCACACTCTCCAGTCGGTAGAGAAACGAGAGAGAGTGTGCAGAATGGAGAGAGCCAAAACATGCCTAATCACTACTTCTCATGCGATTCAGAAGACGTCAATGGCCAGGAGGTGGAACGAGAGGTTTGTAGAGAGAGAGGCACGCGATCGACGATTACATTGATGTGTGACCATTAGAGATGCCCCATCATTTAAAATACCAAGTTGAAACCGGCCGTTTTGTCATCACTAGTGATCATTAGAGATGACCAATCGCAGTACGAATATCATGCATTCGCGTGTTTTCTAGTTTCTCCGGCTAGAGAGCACGAAATATGAGGAAAGTCGTTTCCTTTTTGCCCCGTCACTAGTGATCATCAAGAAAGAATCATAAGGAGAGTTCAGAAAAACAGATCGAGTAAAGTGCAGGCAAACTGAGCAGCAGAAATCTATCTGCTCATCAGTTTCGAAAAACGCGAGCGATTGAGCAATATTGACTGACAAACACAATCGGATATGAACGCAGCTTGAAGGAAGAAACGCTGGAAAACAGATCTGGCTCGATCGAGCCCATAAGGAACCTCATCGACAATGAGCTAAACGTGCTTCTCCCAATCACGAAATAGCGCGGCCACCTGTCTAATTGCGCCTTATTTCCTCGTCGAGTGTGATCACACTATTTGCCGGATCTCGAAATCCGGGAAATCCCTGCTCAACAATAACCAGCGGAGCAGCGATTTGCCGCGTGAATCACAACACATTCGCAGGAGAAAACTCTTTCGTAATCGACGCGAAATCTGAGCCGCGAGCGATGAGTAAGCGCTTATTGTGATGAAGAATGAAGAGCGGATGTCCACTGTCGTTTCGGTTTTCGACTCTATCCATTCTCCACACTATCTCGTTTCTCTGATGGGTGAGATAGTGTGCAGAATGCAGAGAGCGAAAACCGAAATCGCATCCCTAGTCACAGCTTATTGCGATGGAGAATGTATGGGGATGCCCACCTTTCCGGCCGGAGGGAAACGTGAAAACAAGCAATCATTGTTACAGAGCACTACACATTATTCTTAATGGTCTGGTTCCTCTGGATCGGATTGGATTGAACGAATCGTTTGAAAGTCGGGTGAAACATATTCGAAAGAAATTTTTTTTTAAAACTCGAATCGCGACGTCGTTCCAGGTTGCGATAGGGCATATCAAGAATGCACCAGCACAATTAGAAGTGCAATCTGCACAGATGCCCGCATTTCTCTCTGATCTCTCTGGCCTTTCTCACTCAATCGCGAATCGGCCGATGTCTCTCTAGTGTTACAAAGCGCATAGCGCATTCCTGAGATTCTTGAGGTTTCGCCGCTGTCGCTTCGCATTTCTCCCACATTTCACACTTTGAAGGTGACAAGCGGTGAATGATTGGGGGATTGTGGTGAGACAAAGAGGCTGGTGATAATGAGTTTCATTATAATAATTTCAATATAATAATTAATTAAGTAAATATCAACTTTGGCGATGGCTCGACGTAAGCCGAGCAAAGTTCAGAAATCGCGAGGGATCGAGGGGATAAATGCTCAGAGAGAAGAGGAGGGAAATACGCTCTGTGAAGTGGACGACAAAGACAATCAAAGAGTAGCAAACAAAAAAAGAGGAGTGAATGAGGGGGGAAAGTTGGGGCAATTTTACATTTGATCTCCCTAGTGGTGATCTGATCGTTAAAAAAGATTAAGATAATTGAGAAAATAAGCAGAAAAAGATTAGAAAAAACAAGATGTGAGTTGGTTGTCGCTCTAGACTAGTCATTGAGAATCTAGGGAAATGGCGAATTGTGAATCACTCGAGTAAATCGCGAGTGTTGATTGGTGGTAAGTTGGGGCAATCACTTCGAGGTATGCCGTTCGCCCGAGTCGTCTCTCGTATTTCGACAGAACAGTGGGAATATGAGGGAGTCTCTATGAAATCTGTATTTATGAACTCTCTCCAGGTTAGTGGTGTTGGAAAGAGGGAAGAAGTGCGAACTAATGAATCACTCCATCAATCGAGTGTTGATTGGAGGGAAGTGGTCACTTGATGGGTGATTCAGTGTGATCTGAAAGGTCTCTGCGGTTATGGGGCACTTCACACTAAGTCACACTCATACATCAAATGAGGTCTCGGCTAAAATTTTCTGCCGATATGCCCAAACAAGTTTGCCGACGTGGTTTACTCGATATATTCGATTTTTACCATATATTACGATGTTGTTTCTCGATTTGCCGATATGGGTCTTGCCGGAGTGCCGACGTTCACTCTCGCTTTTTCAAGACCCATTTGACGTATGGTCATATTCATCGTCAAATGGCCTGATGTTACATGATATATCATTTCCTTTTAGAGAAGCAGTAGAACACTTCGGCTCTACATCAGAATACGAGATTGGTCATTAGACCTAAAACATTTCTTCATTACTTCTTCTCACTGATTGGTTTATTCACATGTATCGAGGGACTGGTGGGACCAGTGAGAACGACCAATAGTGGACTATCAAAAGTTTCTAGGATGTAAACTAGACTACGATTGAGTTGAATTGTAAGAAAAGTTCCCTTTCGGGGAACGAATCCCGTCGTCTGAAGTAGAGCCGACCACTTTCACTATCATTACCCCCCCCCCCATGGATTCTGCCCCACAATTATTCTTCAGCACATGCACTATCGTATGAGTTCACTGACAAGTGTCCTCCTTTTCGGAGATGTGTACGCCATGTCATGTGCTCGAAACGAGATATCAGAATCGTTTATTGCAGATTCCGTTCGCTGTTAGCGGTTAGTACGACGAGATGGGGTACGGTACCGGTCATGGGGGTACCGGTCATGGGGGTACGGTACCCTACATGCTGTTGGACGACTTGACGGAGTGGCTGCGGGGTGGCTGCTGCTGCTGCCTCACGGGAGTGTAGGCGGCCATGCCGAACTCCTCTTCCTTGATCTGCAATTAATTAATTAAATTAAATTAATAAAATTAACAAATTAATTATAATTAATCAATTTTTACCTCTCTGCGCGCACCGAAGTAGTAGGAAGCGAGGCTGCCTGAACAATTTTTCATAAATTGCAGAAAAAAATGGCTTTTGCTGCTGCTATTGGTTGG
The DNA here is from genome assembly GCA_036245825.1 of Pristionchus entomophagus. Taxonomy (NCBI): domain Eukaryota; kingdom Metazoa; phylum Nematoda; class Chromadorea; order Rhabditida; family Neodiplogasteridae; genus Pristionchus; species Pristionchus entomophagus. The sequence goes on from BTSX01000001.1 coordinate 7,381,528, forward strand.
GCCCCTTTGAAAAAAATCAGATGCATTTGAATGAGTATACATAGGAACAATAAGAAACGCAGAGCCTTTGATTAGGAAACGCTACTTTCACGGTCACTCAACAGCAGAAGCACCATGCATACTAGGGTTGGCAATATCCGAGCACCGTAGCAAGCTCGCTGTCCTCCTTCCTCTAGTCTAATTTAGAAATATTCGATGGGAAAGAGCTCGCTGCGGCGACGAGAACTTGCAACCCTAATGGAACCCCCCACTACGGTTGGCTATTCGACCCTCGTTGCGACCCCGCTACGTCCCTCCTCCTCGCCTAATTTCGCCTAATAAGGTAGCGGGGGTCGCAACGAGGGTCGAATAGCCAACCCTAATACTCACAAGAGAATGAGAAGTAGGCCGAACTCAGGATGGAGTAGACAAGAAGCATCGTGACGTGACTTTTCGCTTCATCCAGACTCACGAGAATGCCGTGGCGAATGAAGAGTTCCCCTATCAGCTCCACGTCATTCATCGCTGAAATGAAAATGGTTCAAGGAATCGAGGGAGCACAGCACGAATGATCAATCTGTTGCTGTAGCCAGACGCCAACGATTACAATACCCAGCTCTTACTGTATCAAGGTTTACGGTAACGAATACGGTGCGATATTCAGCATGCTATAGCGCAGTCGTTACGCCCCCCTCGCATATTGCAAAATTGAGCGAGGCGGAGGAGGTGTAGCGACTACGCTACGACATGCTGAATCGACCCAGCTACATCAACCTCTAGCTACAGTACCTCACAAGCTACAGTACTCTCTAGCTATGGTACCCAACCCTAGTCACGAACCCGAGAGTTTGTAGTACATAAAGACGTGATAGATGATGGAGATCGCAGAGAAGATGGCCAGCAATATCTGCAATCGAATTGTTTGTTTGCATTTGAAAGTGTACGGCTGACTCTCAAGAGTACCGTATCTATGGGTACTGTACTTTTTCAAGGTACAGCATCTCGGGGTACGGTATCCTCACTAGTAATGACAAAACGGCTTTTTCATGCATGCTTCCAGGAAGCTGATTTGAGCACTAATCATACGTCAAATGGGTCTCGAAAAGGCGAGAGTGAACGTCGGCACTCCGGCAAGACCCATATCGGCAACGCAAGAAAAACAGCGTAATGTATGGTAAAAATCGATTACATCAAGTAGACCACGTCGGCAAGCGTGTTTGGGCATACCAGCAGGAAATACTAGGAGAGAGCTCATTTGACGTATGGCACTAATCGAAGCCGGCTTGCCGAGTTCGTTTTGTCATCACCAGGGGTGTGCAATAATTTTCCGCACTCCTCTTTTCTCATGCTCTCTCGTTTCTCTGATCGACGAGAGATCATGCGAAAAAAGGAGTGCGGGAAATGTTCTGCACAACCCTGGTCATCAGTAATCCATATATCGAGATGATGGCGTTTATGAAGAAGGTAGTGTATCTCGAAGGTACTGTAGATCTCGAGGGTACTGTAGCTAAGGGTATTGTATCCATACCGAGATGATGGCGTTAATGAGGATGAGACAGGTGCTCTTGCACATGAGGCCGCCCAGACCGAACACGGGAAGGATCAGAGATATGACGGCGGAGCCATATTTAAACTGAAAGGATACTGTATCAGGAAAAAAAGGTGTAGCGAGAAGTTACTGTATATTGGGAGGTACTGTAGCTTGTGAGGAACTGTGTCTAGAGGATACTGTAGCTTGTGTGGTACTGTAACTAGAGGTAACTGCAGCCTGTGTGGTACTGTAGCTTGTGAGGTACTGTAGCTTGTGAGGAACTGTAGCTAGATGTTACTGTTGCTTGTGAAGTACTGTAACTATCATAGAGGTTGCTGTAGCACGTGTGGTATTGTAGCTAGAGATTATTGTGGCTTGTAAGATACTGTGGCTCAAGGTTACTGTAGCTAGAGGATACTGTAGCTAGAGGGGCGCTTGTTTCGAAGCCTTCCTCCCCCTCCTCGAGGGACTAGTCCACGGGGGCAAAGGCTCCCCGCGCTCGCTCGAGCTCCGGATTAACCAGAGGAGGAGGGAAACCGCGCTTTTATAGGCGAGGAGGGGAAGATGATAATTAAGAGATTAGAGCGAGCGAGAGAGTGTGGAATGGGGAGAGAGGCAAATCTAATCGATTTCGTGCACGCCCATTCTCCATTTCATTCTGCGCAGTTTTGCGCGTACAATTCAGCCGTCTCTCAAATCGAGGAATGGCTATTTTGGCCGATCTGGGCTTCGAAACAAGCGCCGCTATAGGATACTGTATGTTGTAAGGTACTGTATCTAGAGGTTACTGTCGCCTATGTGGTACTGTAGCTGGAGGATACTGTAGCGTGTGTGATACTGTAGTTTGTGTAGTAATGTAGCTGGAGGAATCTGTAGCCGGATGTTACTGTATCTTGTGAGGTACTGTAGCTTGCGAGGTACTGTAGAACAGGTGACTGTAGCTTACGAGGTACCGTATTTCACCTTTTCACGATCAGAAACGTAAGCAGGGTAGAAGTCGTAGTGGGGATTGAAGTAGACAAGCAGAGGATTGACGACGAGGTAGATGATCGACAGAAGGACCGCTCCAGTCTGAACGGTGGATTACTGTATATTGGCCGATGGAGAATACGGTAGATCACTTTCGAGAAGAGCAGAGAATGAGGGGAGGAGGGGGAGAGGGAGACGTGTTGTTCGAGTTCTCAATTTCATTTGCATCGTAATCAAATGCACTTGTTGTTCTGATTGATCTCTGATTCGATTGGAACAAACAACGCTTCTCCTCCCCTCATTCTCTCATCTTCTCCTCTCGTCCACTGGTCGTCTCCTCCCTCGCTCCGCCCACTCCTCCCTCCCGTCTACCGTACACCTACCGTACACCATGTGCTGCTGCTCAGTGCGGGTGCGATGTCTCGAGTTCTACCGTAACCTAGCGTACCATCTGGCTGGAGCGCCTGAATGCGCTCTACAGTATTCTCCCAATCTACAGTAATCCACCTTCGCAGTCTCGGATGAAATCGTATGTGAATGGTTTTCCTCATTTCTCATGCTCTCTTGTCTCTCTGATTGTCTCTCTATCTCTGTCAGCTGGGGAATGAGGAGTGCGAGATTTTTTGCACGCTAATGTTGCATGTTCTATCTCTAGACCGGCCTGATGGAAATAAATTAAGTAGTAAAGGGGCGGCGACCAATATTTGGAAATACCACTGTTCAATGTCTCTTTTCAGTGCAAACTCGGCACGGTCGCCGTTACTCTGATCTTTCCCGTGCTCAGTCTGAGCGGCATTCTGTGCAAGAACATCTGCCTCATCGTTTTCACCGCCGTCATCGCGGTGAGGATACAGTAGCCTGAGCTACAGTACTCTTACTGTACAGTATATCCGTAGCTACAGTATCCATAGTACCGTTAGACACGGTACCTTGATAGATGCCTACTTTGACTGCATTTCACCCCTTCCAACCTCGACTTCTCAATAAACTATGGAACTTGACCATTTTGAATGATTAAAGTGTTATCATAATTGCAGATTTTCTTCACCATCTTCTCGTTCCTCTCTGCTATCCACTGTCTCTACACCTACTACAAGCTGTCGAGTTGGTTACCGTAATATCTGAGTAGCAATACAGTAATCCTTGAGCTTTCTACCGTAATAACCTGAATTTAGATACATCAATCCCTACAGTAATCATAGTTCCTATTCAGTCGACGAGAACATGGCGCACTTCGAAGAGAAAGTGGTATTTCACGAATTTCCAAAGTCCGAAGCGAAACGTTTCCACAACAATATGCTGATCTACGTCATTGTGTGGTCGCTCTACTCCTCTTTCATTGGTGAGAGAAAGCTTCTGATGTTAGCTTGACCCTTTCAATAGGGTGCCCTATCAGCGTCCCTCATCAAGAACCATGCCTTGATGAAACACATTTCATTATTCAAAATTTTCCCTTTTTGAAAATGAATAAGATTGTTACAGGTACGCTCGCCCCCTACTACTTGAATGTGTGCAGGGAGGTGAGAATTGTTTATGTATTAATTAATTTTGGAATTAATCTATTAAGAGCCATTCTACGGTTTAGTGAAGCTTTTGGGAGGGGTCGACGGAGGACTTTTTTGCAACCTATGCCAATAAGTTCAGGGTGAAGTCCCCATACATAGAGCTGATAGCTGGCCCAATATGAGATGTTGGGGTGCACCCTCCGCGAAATGTCCCAAAAAAAATCGAAAAATTCATCCTTGAAAAAAATACGCTCTTATAGATGTTTCTGGCGTATTTTTCGATAAAAATAACGAAAAACATAGTTTAAAAACGAAAGGACATCGATAAAAGGTCGAAAAATAAAAATTTCGTCATTTTTTGGCCACTGTGAAATTTTTTTCTTTCCCCATTTTTTTATTTCATATTCGGATCCTACGTGCAAAACTACCCCTGCTGCCAAATTTTCACGTCTTCTCGAGTTAGAGCACCGCCCGAGGGTCTCTGGGGGGCTGACGAGAGAACGATGATGAGAGATTTCGCCATTTCAAACATGATACAGTCACTTTTATATCAGATTTTTATCCCATTAATCATTATTGAATATTTATGTTGATTTTGTGGGGTTGTGATATAGATAAAACACGAAAAACGTGAAAAATCGAAAAATCACTTTCTTACTTAATTAATTAATTGCAGATCAAGGAAGAGCAGTACGGAATGGTAGATTACACTCCAGTGAAGCAGAAGCAAAAGTCCTCTGTCAAGTCGTCCAACAGCCTGTAGGGTACCGTACAACATTACCGTACCCCCATGACAGGTACCGTACCCCGACGAGGCTACCGTACCCCATCTCCTCGTACTAACCGCAAACAGCGAACGGAATCTGCAATAAACGATTCTGATAATTCTTGTTCGGACGCATTGCATGACTGAAGGAATCACTGATCACTCTATTTGTGAGATTGAGTGTTCTATCGGGTTGAGGAATAAGTAACGCTCGTTTTTGAATTTTTTGCACTTATCATAAAAACTTTACAAAGCACGATAGAATCTAAAAATATTCTCCATGCGCATCGATGACCTTCTGCCATCTACCAGGCAGCTTGTGGATGCCCTCGTGATAGAAGGACTGGGGCTGGTTCTTGAAATAGTTGGTCAGTACGGTCTGGATAGTGGCTCGGTCTTTGAAGCTCTGTCCCTTGAGGAAACGCTGGAGGTCTGAGAAGAGGTGGTAATCGGAGGGGGCAAGGTCGGGTGAGTAGGGAGGGTGGGGGAGGACAGTCCAGCCATAGCCCGCCAGCTCAGCCTTGGTCTTTCTTGCGACATGCGGGCGGGCGTTGTCGTGCTGAAAGTAGATTCGAGCGTCCTTCCCGCGTGTTTGTTCGACAGCGAGTCTCAGCTTCCGTAGCTGAAGAGTGTAGACCTCTGCCGTGATAGTCGTCCCCTCGGGTAGGAGTTCCCAGAACTCCACTCCCCGCACTGACCACCAGATGCACAACTTCACTTTTTTGGGGTGCAAATCGGGTTTGGGGACATCTGCTGGCTTTTGGTCCTCTCCGACCCACTGTCTCATGCGCTCATGGTTGTCGTAGAGCACCCACTTTTCATCACCTGTGATGACATTGTCCAGCCAATCAAACCGGCGATGCAGAGTGAGAAGAGTCGAAGCCATGTCCACCATGTCCGATCCTTGTCATAGTCGGTTAGGTCATGGGGGATCCATCTCCCGAGTTTCCACTTCTTTCCAATCGCGTGAAGTCCATTCACGGCAGTTTTTTGGTCGACCCCAAGGAAGGCAGCAAGATCGCGCGTAGTGAGATACGGGTCAGCCTCCACCTCAGAACGCAATCGATCGAGGTCCAACTCCATGGGGCGACCGGGTCGGTCTTCATCTTCGAGGGAAAAGTCGTGTTTCTCGAATTTGACTACCCACTTTCTCACGATGGTTACATGCGGGGTATGTGTGGGGTAAACCTGCTCCAGTTGTTCATGAATGGCGGGCGGTTTCAAGCCAGATAGAAAGAGAAAGAGCATCACGTAATGTGAATTCAGTCGGGGACGAAATTGTGCGGCATTCTCGCCTGGGAGACTAGGGAGAACTGAATCGAAAACATAAGTGGAATGCCCGAGGGGCCCTCTCTCCAGTGTAAACAGGGTGGCAGACGGCAACAACAAAAGAGCGAGCACGAGGGTTCTAAAGTCAGAGAGAAAAAACGAGCGTTACTTATTCCTCAACCCAATACTTGTGGAAATAAACAACCCGTTATCGATGCGCTTCTTCAAATGCTTTTCGGAAAAGAGCTCATCAGACAACATCACAGGCAGAGCCGTTGTCTGAGGCGATAAAGCGATGACAGACCACAGGAAACAGAGAGGGGGAAATGAGAGTGAAGATTATCGAACCAGTTCAGAACTCAAACCAGTTCGAATTGGGATAAGTTTCAGAAACATATCATATTCGAGAGCATCACTCTGGAGGGATTCGTTATCGTTAGCAGAATCCGGACAGTTTATTGAAAAGGCAATGAGTCAGAACCTGTAAAAATCGGAAATGAAGTTTCGAGGCTGTAAAATATATACTTTCCTGGAATGTCAAATAGAGACGAGCAATTAAATTTCCAGATCTGTTTTCACAATGTTCAGTTTTGAGTTTTTGCATTATTTTTTCTTGAAAAGCCAAATTCCCTAATGGCTGAGTCTTATGCGAGTGGACATCTCTGATAAAAAATAACTCCATTCCCACATCAATTATGAAATTCGGGATAACTTTGCATTTCTGAGAAACCGGTGAGCTAAAACAGAATGCACTTACTTTCTCTTCTAGAAAATGTACGGATACTGGTTTCAATTTGTTTGTTGCGGGAGCCCTTCCTTTTTCGTGACTTTTTCGTTTAAAGAGCGAAAGATGCACTATGTTGCGATTCTTTTCTCCAAATAGGGAAAGTTTATAGGGGTCACTAGTGGGGTGATAGGGTTGAACCCTCTAGAGCTATTTCGTGCTTTGAACTGCGCAAAACGCAACCAACCTTGGTTCCATTTAACCTTATCAATCCCTTGACAAAGGGTTTACTGTCCCCGTTCGACTGCATCACTTAGTTTCCTTACCGGGTAGTGCAAGAATATCACCCCACCCTGTTACCGCGAAAATATCGAGAACTGAAGTGTTGTTAACTGACAAATAGTTGTGAGAACTTCCCGTAGATTGAGGACGTTATCAAACACGTGATATTTCAGTTATTTGCATTTCAGTGAAAATGAGTAGTCAGCAATGTAAAAAAAACCGATGTTTTAATCTGAACCTTTCCCTTACGTGGAAGTTCTCAGAGCACGTCAACCTACACTATAACATTTCATACTCTGGGAAATCCGTTCTGTTCAGAGAAAAAGACAGCCTTCACATACGTTTTAGAAACTTTATCGTAATTTGGGCAGCTAAAATACATCAGAGTCTGAAATTTATCAATCGTATCTACAGAAACAGGGACCTGGTTAATATGCTTGGATAATTCTGGTCTAAGCGATCAATACTGGATAAATCGTGATACATCAGTTAGTCTTTATAATTTCATCACGGCCTAGAGAAAAAAATGCATAAATGAACGGAAATTATGCTAGATCTGACAAAATTATATGATAGAAATAAGTTCTGGGTAATAATTTCGAAAGAGTGCACCTTGCTATAAGTTTCGAATAAGTGGGGTGCTGTATGGATACGGTATACTATGGTCGGCTCTAAATCGCACACCGGCGGTGGATTCTATCGGAGAAGGGAGAGAGACTATGGGGGGAGGAACGCTGAATCTCTAACTTGAATAAGAAAACTTGCTGCACTAGATGATGAAAAGAACGAAGGAAAAAAACTCGGTCGAGCTAAAGTGTGCCTATGAAACCATCTTGCCTCAGGCTAACTCTTTCTCTGAGGGTGTTCCCAGGCAAGGTGATCAGGAGGCAAGATTTATTGTAATTGGGCGCAAAAATGGAATGTTCGGGAGTATGTCAGGAATGTGAGCGAGGGTTCTAGCCTAGTTGACTACCCCAAGCGATGGCAAGAAGTCGCACGGAATACGGAAGTTAGGAAACGCTGGGATTATGCCTAAACCATAAGAAAGATAGAGAAAATATGCCTAGAATACTGCAAGCGATGACAACGAAATGGTGAAGGGAGAAAAAGTAGGAAAACGGAGATGAATATGATACAAATGTAATTTAGCAGACTCCGTCCATGTCGCATGCGGGGTTGAATCGGGGCAACTCTTTCTTCTTCTCCTCAGTCTCCAGTCCAAACTTCACCTTGGTGATCGGTGTCTGTGATGGGACAGTGTAAGCCGCAGTCTGGAATACGATAATCGTGAATTATATAATAGTTCGAGTCAACACAAAGGATTGGACCAATGGACAGTGCGTAATGCACAATACTGTAGGGGATACGGTTACATGTCGTACGGTAGTGTTACGGTGATGTACGGTAATGGTACGGTAATGGTTCGGTAATGGTACGGTACCTGGACGGGCATCTTCTTCACGGGCATCGGCGCCATCACGGGCTGCCTCTGGACGACCGTGCGGCTGTCGTGATCGGGTCCGTCCTCGTAGGAGAAGGTACGGTAGGCCTCGAGGTCGGACGAGCACTCAATCACCTGGAGATGGGATTATTCACTACGGTTATATGGTTGGAATCATGCAAATAAATTCCGGGTTTCTATACGCAAACTAGCCGTTGCATATCACCAATATTCGGAGCTAAAGAGACTGATCTGTACCAAGTGATAGGAGTCATGCAAGCTCAGTGAAGAAGAAGATGAAAGATCAGACCAGTACCTGGACGGAGTTGCCGGGCGGGATGTAGATGATGTCACCGCGAGTGACGTGCTGTCTCTTGACCTCCTGAAGAGCAAAGATTAGTAATTATCAGTTATCACATTCATTGTGCGATGATCATGAGCATAGTGACAAGATCAAAGATCAATGTGTTTAGAAATTATTCAAATCAAATCATTAGTTTACCTGGTCATTCTCATCGACCTCGACGAGGACTCCGGAGCCGGCAACGAAGACCGTGATGGAGGCGCAGTCAAGCACGGGGAAAGGCTTGACCTGCTGAGCCGAGGAAGCCTGGATCTGCAAATGTTGTGTTCTAGTGTATTTTTCGACACGGGATCAATTTTTCGAAACTTTTGATGCGAATTCAAATATTTTCCAAGACTTACGCGGATGCGATGCAGCTGGAAGTCCTTGCAGTCGGGCGCGTACTCGTCGACGTGCGCGTGAGGGCCGGCCAGGGGAATGCTGGGCACGAGGTAGTACTCGGGAGGCGTCATACGGTAGTTGAGACACTGTAGAGGGGGAGGGGTACGGTAGGTGTTTGGTGGGGCAGATTCATGACGGATGGCGTTAGATATACATAGACTAGATGCTAGAAGCTGAATGACTATCAGCTACATAATGTAGGAGACTGCGGTAGGTAAGTTCAGTGGATCAGATTCACAAAACAATACCGTACATCAATCAGTGCCTCTCTGTCGATGTACTTGGGCGTGCAAGCGGCGCGGATCGTGTTGTTCGAGCAGCCGACGCACTCGACGCACTCTGGAATAGAACTGGAAATACTGGGGGCGTTGTTTAGCGGAGCCAGAAAGCATAGAGCCGTAAAATCGCAAGTCCAGAGATTTTAGAGCCGTCAAATAGTGTCTACCGTACCTCCAGACAGATAAGCGTGCAGCTCCTCGGCGGCGTAGTAGCAGCACTCGCCGGGCATGAGCACCATGTGGTTGAGGTAGAGCGGCGAGAAGATTCCCACGTCGCCTTTGAAGTCCTACACAGCGAAGATTGGCATTGGAATGATGGCACCATGCCAAGGATCTACAGTAATCTCTATTCTACAGTTATCGAGATACCGTACATCGGCCATCTTCCTGATCACGGCGACGGTATCCTCACGGAGAGCGCCACGGACTGCAAGATGATGAGGTTAGCAATTTTGAAGTGATCTCGATAACTTTGTAATGCTATAGCTACGAAGATCCTATAATGTCTTAGCATAACGGATCTGCAGAACATCATACGTTAATATTAACAGAAACGTATGCATTTTGGAATGTATATATGGAAGATACTTTGCCATCTCTTTGCCATCTCTTGTCGACTCACCTCCTTCATCGAGCAGAGTGAACAGCGCGAAAAGGAGTTCGCGCAGCTCGTCCGCCTCCACGTCCATCATCTTCTTGAACATCTCTGCGAGTGCGGTGCGGCACTGAATTATTGAAATGGATTTAGAAAATGGACTGAATCTTCAATGTCTTTCCTTAGCGATATTAGAAGACGAAAGAACAGGCGCGTCTCATAGAATATTCGGATGTATTTCACAATGATGAAGATTACAAGAATTCGAATAGCAATCAATGAATCATCCCAAGTTTCATTCCCCAATAATATAAATTATACCTTGAGATGGGTTTGCTCGAAGCCGGCGTGGATGAGGTTTCTGAGTTTGTCGCAGTTGCCGGTGCCGAAGAGGTTACGGAGAGGAGGGAAGGCTGCAAGGAAGATGTTAGAGTGACGTCTCGGGATAACGCGCTTGTAGCTTCCAATCTAGTTGCTGAATTTGAACAAAATGTTTAATCGTGCAAATTAAAAGGGGAGGGTCTTTTCCATACATCTTAGTTGCACTACAGCACTGAAACATGCACAAATTCTTCTTCTGCCAGTTCCATATTTTTCAACAATCACTGATCGTGTTGACTAGGTTATATCAACCAAAACAAGATCCGCAAGGTCGCCTCCCACCCTCGGAACTGTTCCTAATGCATACTAAGTGTTCTTAATTTCCGGAACCGCAAAATAGGTATGGGTTTACGGCCCCAATACCGAAGACCTGGCCCAAGGCCTGATAGAAACTAACCCTCAAGGTTGTCTAGCAGCTCTTGTGCGGGCCGGAAGCCGCACAGCAGCTCGAACTGGGTGAGAGCGTAGGCGAGCTCTGCAACGACCATATGCCAGGACCGGAGAATAGTGAGCTGACTGAGGAGAGCCGGAACCGGAAAATGCGCAATCTTACCGGGCTTGTGGTGCTCATCCGGGTAGTTGACGGGGTCGCGCGCATGCAGACGGACTGCTTGGTCCTACAATTAAGCATACATTATTTTCCGGTCTTATTCCCGGTTAAGCCCGGTCCCGGACCCGACCCCGGCTCACCTTGGTGGGGTGGACCTGTATGGAGAGGGTGCGGTCGATCGACATCACCTTCATGATGAAGGGCAGGTGCACGTTGTCCCTGCAAACAATAATTAAAATACAGTCGAATCACGGGACATAAAACTCGGGTCGCATGACATGGTTCGTGTGATATTTCACGCAATCGACAATACTGCATAGAGAAACGTGAAATTGTTCAGTGATTTAAGTTGGTGGGGCTCGTACTGTCTTCGCGGATATTTCAAGGTATATCCTGTCAACCAACCGTCTGTTGTTGTTGGACAGCTTCCTCCCACTCTCGCTAGTGGCGATGTGTGTGGACAGCTTGCGTGCCGATGCTCGGACTCGTGCAGGTCCGTCCGGGTGAGTTCCCATCCAGAGCTGAAACAGATACAGTAACCAGAGTGCATAGTAACTAGAGAAACAGTAACTTCATATCAACCATATCTTCAAATAAAAATGGTTGCATGCTAAAAACACTATCATCTTGACACCAATACCTAATCAGACTCTAGTATACCATCCCCGATACAGTAAAACATCAGCATCCTTCAGTGCTGTCTTTTTACCGAGGTACAGGCCAAACCTACCTCAGAGTAGGGCTTCTTCTCGATGGTGAAGTCGGGATGGCCGGCTGCGAAGAGTCGCGCGACCTCGGACTCTGCGCCCGTCTTGCCCCATTGGTAGTTCTGGAATTTTTATTTTATTTTGTAGATTGTCACATTGAGTAGTTTGTAGTAAATGCTCTTCAACGAAAGATGTTCACAATATGTACAACACATTGATTAGTTAAAACCTGTTTAAAATAAAGAATTATTAACTCACATTGCAGTGGCAGTCTAGTCGCTCCATGGCGTTCTGTGTGTCGGGGAGAAGGAAGAGGAAGGGATGAAGAAGCTAAGACTGATGTGGGCTGACGACTGATCTGGATGCAGTAAGCTTGTCGCGAGAAGCTCCGACGTACCCAAGCTGATATTACTGCAAAGGGGGGTGGGGTTACAGCACATTCGACGAATACAAACACAATGTTACGGAGGCGTAGGAGCGTTCTCCCATAAAGAGTGCACATGCCAATGGCGGAGAGATTGATCAAGTTCTTCGTGATAGTGGGGCTAGTACACAACCTATCATAAACAGGAACGAAACGCGTGGCCCGATCGATTGATCTCGGATATCTTGGGAGGGGGGATATCTAATCATTCTCGCGAGGATACTTTCCCTTTCTCCGGGAGCGCGCTGCGGATGGATGGGAACAGACACAGTGACCTCCATCGAGAGGAGGAGGAGGGAGGTGATGGGAGGGGAGGGAGAAGGAGGAAGGAGGAGGGAGAAGGAAGAGAATGAGGACGATGAGGAGGAGAAGAGAGGAAGGTGATGGGATGAGGAAAGGGGAAAGGATATACATATCTACTGGCCCAGATCTAGGTGTGTGAGAGATGAAATCGAAAGGTGGAGGAGGAGGGAGGGATCTGCACTAATTGAGAACTGCAGCCTGCGGCTGTCAGTACACCACAGATTGTCTTAGCGCGCCTACATCGTCGAAGGAGCACTGTAGGCGCTCTACAGTACTGTTACAGTCCCCCACCCAAAGAGATGATGCTATAGAGGAGCAGATAGAGGAGCTACACTGACGGTGGCGAGGCGTTTTATACCGTGACAAGTGCATGGCCCGCCCCATTCCAAACTATTCTCTTTTTGGAAACCCTCCCCCCTTCGACCGACCGTCGACTAAAAACCTTACTCTATAAGAGATTTCGACGATGAGATATGGAGAAGTGAGTTATGGCACCAGAGATTACTGTAGTGAGAATAAAAAAATAGGTGAATCCCAGGAAATACAGGAAAGGAAAGGGACGGGGGTGAAAATAGGAGCTTAGAGCGGCTGCTAACGAGCGATAGTGCGGTGATCAGACCATGCAGAAGAGAGGAGAGACAGAGAGATGAGAAGAGAGAAATCGAATGTAACACGCCGTACTAGGTAAGAGAGGAGGGGGAAGAGGCAGAGATAGGAGATACGCGCTACCAAGTGCATTAAAGATGAATGAGATATCGGTGGCCGATCGCCCAAGGCCGTGCGCGTGATAAACCAGCTGACCAATGCAGCTGCAGCTGCTGCAGCAACTATTTGCAGCTACACCCAGCTGCACTTTCGAGAGATGAGGATCAAAATACGGTAACGCGGAAGAGATCATTGAGCGAGACTAAGTGAGCCAACACCCAGATTGATGGGGTCCAATAACTCAATGTCACTCTAATGGGGTAGAGACGAGAGCTGATGGGCAATGGCTAGTGATGATGATGCAAAACTCGAAATGCCATCCGAGACGAGACAGTGGCAGCGCCAATCGGGGGTGATATATCTCTTCCTATCTCGAGTCGGCGGCGCATTCCCAGAGGGAAGTAAAGAGATATGATCCGGCTGACACGTCAGCTGAAGCGAATCCTGTTCGAGACCCCGAGGCTTGATGCGCGGTTTGATCTACAGCGGTTCATAGTTCAAAGAATTGGAGCGTTTGATACCACCGTGCAGTATTGTCTTATATTATCGGCGCAATATCAGCTCTATATTACTGGAAAACAACTGACATTGGTTTTTTAAAAATCATTCGTCGAATAGCAACGTAAACTCGTGAAATGGCTCTTAAAACTAAGTGATGGGTTTAACCATGTCTTCGAAATTGTTTCTAACAAGGACGTCATTAATCAATCAACGAAAGATGGAGCCAAGGCGAAGATAGGGCACACGGATCTTTTATATTCTCAGAGAGAAGCGGCTAATGAGTCAGTGAAAAAACTTGCGCAGATCAAGTTGGAATGGAGGGAGATAATGGCTTGCGGCTGGTGATGTCGTTTCGGTTTTCGACTCTCTTCATTATGCACACTCTCTCGTTTATCTGATCGGCAAGATAGTGTGTAGAATGAAGAGAGTCAATCCATGAATTTCCAACCCTACTTGCGGCTCCCACATTCCTTGATGAAACACATTTGAAATCAGGCGGACATCAGCAGACAAATGACTCATGTTGGGCTCAGATTGGCACTAGACAACGATCGTTTGCTATAACTGACGCAACTTGCTTCAGATCAGAAATGGTTGGAAACCTCTCGAACGTGCACTGTTTGATGGAAAGATGAACCCAAAGTAAGCCAGTCACAATGCCCTTGCCTGAATGCCCTGAACATGGCAGGCAACTACAAGGAAACTATTGAAGTGCGATTAAGCTTGCGACTTGTTCGATCATTGATGAAACATGATTGAAATTGGACTGAAATCAGCAAAAAAAGGGATTCGCGTTCTGAGGGAGTGGGTAATGGAACAATACTCGTGCACAATGGACGCTGTTGCTCAGAATCAGTCGGAATGCGCACACACGTGGTTATCATCCGATATCAGGTTCCGGTATTGTTCCCAACCTGCACAGACAGAGAGGAAACTATGCGAGGATTGTTGTGAGGAGTGATCAAATGACTCGGGAGCGGGCATTCGAGACATGGGGGTTATATGGCGTGCCGTAATCGGAACTAGTGATGACAAATCAGCCTACGACTCTCCTCATTTTGCGTGATCTCTCGTCGGTAAGGCTGGCGAGAGATCACGCGAATTGAGGAAAGTCTATTTCCGATTTGGCATCCCTAATCGGAGCATTCCATCAAGGAAACTGGCTCTGGCGCGGCACCATCCCTCTCAGGCAACATTGAGCGGACGCGAGAACCCATCAGCATGAAATCTTGCGCTGAGAGCAAGATGGGTATCGGACTATTGGGAATCGCCGCTGGAAAGCCAAAAAGAATTGGGCAAAAAACGAGATAAAGCTTTAGACTTGAAATGGGCGATCTAGATGGGATTTCAATGCAGTGAAGATCAGGGAACCACAACGTGATCAAGCCCAAAAAAACAGGGAACCACAACGAGATCAAGCCCAAAAAACAGGGAAATGCAACCAAACAGGTCACTCGAGAGCGAGATTATGTGTGATATACAACCGCAGGGCGCAAACCGCGGTCGCAATCGCAAGGGGAAGGTCGACGGGTGTCACGAATTCCTCCTTTCCTCCTCCTCCACCTCCCCATACAGCCTGCGAGTTCAAGGCCGGAACTATCATCTAATCTGACTGATTAGGGAGGGAAACCCCCTACTATAAAGCACAACGATTTCGTGGTGATCGCCGTACCCCTTTGGTAGAGAAAAAATTCAAAAGGTCAAAAGTGCTGTATCGAACGATGGGTGCTTGTGTCTTCAGGATATGGTTGAACTTTGTCTTGCCTGTACTGTCGTTAGATGGACCTTGTTTCAACATCTCTTCAAGCGAATCGATTGCTTTCTTTTCCAGTTGCGGTGCAGAGCAATCAAATTGTTTATCGCTAATCTCTCCGATGATATGTCTAATGCGTGTTTATCGATTCGCATGCCGATCCAGAGCTCATGAAATGATTACTGTAGGATATATTAGTCATACAAGATCACCTCGCAGTGATACGAAATGCATGAGGAGCGGCTAGCATTTC
Source organism: Pristionchus entomophagus (assembly GCA_036245825.1). Lineage (NCBI taxonomy): Eukaryota > Metazoa > Nematoda > Chromadorea > Rhabditida > Neodiplogasteridae > Pristionchus > Pristionchus entomophagus. Next base: position 7,397,189 of record BTSX01000001.1, read on the forward strand.
ATTAGCTCGATCTCGATCGTTACCTTAGCAGGTCCGTTCGATCTGTAACTTTCCGTGCCTTATTTATGCTTGACGAAATGTACTCTGCGTTAACGATTGGTTTCACTGTACCGTAACCTGGTGTGATCTCGTCACGGTCTTGCCACGTCACACAGTACACTAGTTCCGCCGTTCATAGCGGCATCGTCGAACCATGCAGAGCCGAAATCGTTTGGGTGGTGTTCGTGAAATGGAAGAGAAAAGGATAAGATGTGCTTAGTGTGTGCGCAACGACCGACAGTACTGTAGATAATGCTAGTAAAAGAGTAGCCGAACATCAGGAGGAGCAATAGTTTCGAGTAGTAAGGTAGAAAATATTTAAGTTTTATTCTCTGCTTGAAACTCATCGCATTAAATTGCTCGAATACGATGCTTGTCTATAACTAATGTCGTTTCGGTATTCGACTCTCTTCATTATGCACACTATCTCGTTTCTCTGATCGGCAAGATAGCGTGCAAAATGGAGAGAGTCAAACCGAATTAACATCCCAACCCTGTACCGTCAACAGTTTTCATCTATCAAGAAGCATTTTACTGTTCTATGTATCAGGTTGGTGCGAAAGTCTTTTTTTTTTGGGCATGAAGTTTGCACGCCAATATTTTTCTTCTCTTAAATCTTCAAGACCTGCATTCATATCATTATTTAGGGGCATGATCAAACATTATTACAATGAACTTAAATTACGACACGCTTCCGAAGCATGTGAGAAATCGAGATCTGACCAACTTTCAAATTTCGACGTTTTCTCAAATTGTTTTCGGATCATTTATGCTTCGTTGAGATTTCATACTACGGATTTTCACTACGGTTTCTAATAAGCCCGGTATGTCCTATGTCAAGACCGGAGAGGCCCTCGATTCCCTATGGCCATAGTTCCGGTGATTGAATCCAGATCCCAGAGAAAAAGTGCTGCCTATATGGCCTAATTCCCTGAATTTGCAACCAGAGTTATCGACCTGAACTGAAGTGCGCTTCATTCACACATCATGAGGTTATGTGATAATGAGAACCGTTCGAACCCTGTTCTCCTCCTCCTTCAGAAAATAGGAAAATTCCAAACCTGAAATTAGGTTTGAAAATATTGAAAATCGTGATTTTTAGGGTGTGAGGTTGAGGCAAACAGAAAAAAAAAGAAAACTTGACATCTCAAAAATCTGTAATTTCGAGCAATAACTAGGTAATAGTTGCTCTTTATTAAAACCTAATGAAATCTGTCCTTTCATTCGTAGAAGAATTAGAAAGTTTGCAAACGTGCTAATTTCGATGTACGAATTTCGATTACTAAAGTCTGGCAAATGGTACGCTTGAAGAGATGGTGGTATCATCTCCCAATTTAAATGTTAAATTGTCCAGTAGATCCCCTTCATAACAGAATATCATTGAGGTGTTAATCTCATTCGAGGCGAATACAAGGCAAAATAAAGTTCATTTGATCGGGCTTGGTTGAGCTTTATCTTAAACTAAGCGCTTATCTCAAGAAAGTTTTTCGTGGTACAATTGTCCCACTAGCACCACTGCGAAGTATTACCATCATACTTTGCAACTGTGGTTTGGTTTTGGGCCTATCACTTTTCTCTACGAAACGCCAAGCAAATAAGTATGACCACGTCATGGTTAAAACCGCTGACATATCAGTTCAAATGTGGCCGTCTTTTCGATTGGCCAGATCTGAGTTAACGTGCGCTGAAGAGAGCATGGAAGCACCCAACGATTATAGAAAGTCTTAAGGTGATCGGTCTAAAACGAAAGATGGGAGGTGTCAGAAACTCCGAAGGTCAAAAAACAGCAAGACTTTCGCACCAACCTAATACTTGAATTTCATCCCTGAGTAAGCGTTTCCGCAGTAAGCGTTCCCTGTCTGCTGCACTTGTACTCTCTGCTGGTCTTATGACTGTTCAACGTAGCAGCTATAACCTTCTCCACCCATGCATGGCGGTTACCTACCGTAGCTGACCTCAGCCCACACCATAATTGATCGATGTATCACAAAAAAAGTACACAATGAACACACCACCAGAACCGAAATAGGAACCCCGGTGAAATAGGGGGGCTATGATCGCTATCTTTTAGAGAAGTGAGAGCGCAAAAAAGCGGGAAAGTGAAGGTACTTGAATGGTCTTATGCAGTCAGCAGAGAGGGGTGTGGAAAGCACATGAATAGGAGCTGAATAGAGGCTAAGATCAGGGCAATTACCGACGTCAAAACACAATCGAACACTTCCTTGTATTTTTTGGTCAAGTTCGTTCTGCAGGGGCTTTCATTCATGTTCTTTCTCCCCTCTTCACTTGCAAACTGAACTGTCGTAAAATAGCCGAAAAAAGGTCTCGCAAACGACCGCCACAGAGAAGTACAAGAGCACAAAACCAATTGCGCCCATTATCTTGCGAAATGTTATATTTGATAATGTCCAAAAATTCAACCCAGAAAAGATGAGACGAGTAATGTGTGACTGGCAATAAATGATTCAAAAAAATTAAATGCTGAAAACGTGCTGCTTTTAGACTCTTTTGGAATCACTTTATTGTCAGAAATGTTTGCTATTGGATGGTGATTCTTCTCCAGCATTCTACTCGGCAAGCTCCACCAGAAGATTGGCGGGAGCCGACCCTGAAAATCTGCGTTTTAGAGTTTACGAAGAATGTGGAAAAATCTTAGCTTTTTGCAAGATCGTTGAGTTAGATTTATCTATTGAGATGAGTAGGGAAAACCAAAAGAGAAGGAAGCTCACCCATTTTCTTTTCCTTCTCGATTTTGGTCGCTCCTCGCATCATTCGGAAGTGATCGAGCTTCTGAATTTACGAAAATATAGAACATTTAGACCATCATTGATTTTTTTTAAGAACCTAAGAATAGCTCAGAAGAAAAATCTTACATTAGTGTATCTCGCAGGCGGGAAGAAGTACTCCTGCATCTCCTCCCTGTCCATCGTCGTGTATTGGATGCGCCGGCAGTACAGATCCAGGAAGTAGACGGTTATCTGATATGGCGTGCACATTGGGAAACGTCGCTGTGTCAAAATATCAACTGTTCTCGACAAAGTGATAAACGTCGCCCTCACGCACCACATATATCACCACAATGAGGCAGTAATGGTAGAAGACGGTATGGAGAGGCTCGTCGCCTACTGAAATATTATTATTTCGTTGAAATTGCATAAATATATATATATATATATATATATATATATATATATAAAAGAAGATTCTAGGTATACGAGACTTATTGAAATGAGAGCGAATATGTTGTCTCTATTGCTTTATGTTGATAGAATGATGCGCACAATAAATATTGGAATCACTTTATTGTCGGAAAATCTTTGCTGATGGATGTCAATTCTTCTCTTGTCGACTCTAGACTAGTCGGCATACTCGAGCAGGAGACCAGTGGGAACAACACCTGATTTTATGTTTTTGTTATTTTCGTTACAAATTGTGTCAGTCTATGGTCTCAATCTGGGGTCACGCGAAAGATCAAAGATCAACTCACCAATGTTCTTTTCCTTCTCGATTTTGGTCGCTCCTCGCATCATTCGGAAGTGCTCGAGCTTCTAAAAGTAGCGTATCAAAACAACACGAATTTTTTTAAAAATAAAAAATAAAATCTTACATTAGTGTATCTCGCAGGAGGGAAGAAGTACTCCTCCATCTCCTCCCTGTCCATCGTCGTGTATTGGAGGCGCCGGCAGTACAGATCCAGGGAGTAGACGGTTATCGGAAATGGTGTGCACATTGGGAAACGTCGCTGTGTCAAAATATCAACTGTTCTCGACAAAGTGATAAACGTCGCCCTCACGCACCACATATATCACCACAATGAGGAGGCAGTAATGGAAGAAGACGGTATGGAGAGGCTCGTCGCCTACAGAAATATTATCTGCAGTGGCCTTGTGTAGCTTCTAAAGGATGCAAAACGTAACATATCCTTAGGGAAAGAATACATTTGTTAATACAAATCAAATTGACGCACCATGAGCAGAGATGATGTCTAGCCTATCCCACAGATCGTCATCATCGTATGTGAAAATCTCGCTGTTGGATATTAGTCGCATGCGGGAGCGAAAGAGAGGGGCCTAAATGACAAATGAATGATATTAATTATCAATATTATTATTATAAAGCATACGTTCTAATAGACCAAAGGTATCAAAACACCCATTGCTGTGAGATTGCGTAACAATTATGCAATTTCTTTCGAAAACCCCAGTAATTGGACACCACTGAAACCTAATTAACGGGGGCAGACAGGGACAACTTATGTCACTACTCAACAGTGTTGGCAATAGTGATGACAAATCGGCATCGACTATTCTCTTTTCGCATGATCTCTCGCTGGTCAGAGAAACGAAGGAGTATGGGAAATGAGGAGAGTCTGATGCCGAATTACCACCACAAACTCACATCAACATCATTTTTCTCAAAGAAGTCGCACATGTAGGTGTGATTGCCATTGTACACGTTACTATCAACCTGAGCGTCTTCAATGCGAATAATATTGTTCTTAGCATCTGTTAATTACGGTATTGCTCTCACTTCTTTTTTTAAAGTCAAACCTCTTTTGTATTGAGGAACATATGCGTATGCCATCGGAAGATCTTCCTCGATGCCGGTTTTCATCGTTACAAGTTGATGCACAAACTCGCACGCGTACATCTTCTCCTGATGTTTTATATAATTAATTGTTTATGTAATATATATCACGTCCGTCCATAAGTTTTGCTGTTTTTTTCGACTTGAAGTTTCATCCCGTATATTTTCTCTGTCTCAAATCGCCCCGGTCTAGCATTATATAGGGGAATGTTCAGGCTTGAGCATTGTAGTTTGGAATTGTGCCAAGCTTGCTGAATGTTCGAGAATTTCAAGTTTTGTCAAAAGCAAATTCTGAAAAAAATCTTAGATTTAATTTTGAAATTGTTGTACTCTGCTAAGAATTAGTTTTGCGGATTGAATTAAAGTTAACTGAGAAGTCATATTGGTGATCTATCTTGTATCTAAACGGGAAAGGTGTTCGACTTCGTATCGTCCTGGAACTGTGCGATAACCAATTTTATTGATTTTTTATGCAGTGTCCGTTTTCCCGATCGGGGAGATCTGAGATAATGTGCCCTGAAGAGAGCATTGAAGGCTTCAACGATTATGGAAAACCTAGAGGTAGTCGGTCAAAATTGAAAGAGCTATCCATCTTCAATGCTGAAAAAACAGCAAAACTTATGGACCAACCTAATAATTGAAATTTTAAAGTATTTAATCACTCTTCCTATTATCCCGTTACTGATGTGAGAAACAATTTTCCCGCAATGATTTAAAAAAAAGTTATTCAGTCAAAACTGCTCGTGGATGAATAGGCCCTTCTAATCTATCCGCCAATATTTATAAAATTTAATATTATTTTACCTGATAGTATCCATGCCAGAAACTGAGACTGAAAAACGGCTTGACCCTTTTATCTCTTAAATTACAATATCAAAAGCTTCCAATCGAAGTAATCTCACTTCAGTCCGATCTGCATTTGAACTCGCGCGTTTTTGTTCTCGTTGGTGATCCCACTGCACATGGAGAAATATTCGCAGGCTGTTTATCTAAGTTTCACCGACAAATCGACATCCGACTCTCCTCTATTTACATGCTCTCTGGCGTCTCTAACCGACGAGAGATGAGAAGAGTCGATGCCGATTTGCCTTCACGCAAAATGAGAAGAGTCGATGCCGATTTGCCTTCGTGCATTTTCACCTGAATCGTATGCCCGTACAGCCTGTCATATCCCATTTGGGCTTTCCATGAAATATGACGAGAGTGTGGAATTCAGTGGAGCCGCGTGTTATGCAAGACTTCTGCACCAGACAGATCTGAATTGTAATTCGATTACTTCGTTATTTTGTGTACTATTCTTCTTTTATTACCAATTTTGTAACATTTTCCTGAATAATAATACAAGGATCCGTAATCTAAGACCCATCAACTAGAGGAAAGAATATGTGCAAACGATGTGAGTTGGTTTGACAGAGATCAAACAGATGGAAGACAATAAAAACAATAACAATCAATAGTAGTGTTGTTGTTCCGAGTGACTTTTACTCGTGGTTTACAAATCCACTTTGTACAGAGTGGTAAACAACTAGCGCGAGTGAATTTATTCACACTGAACCGAACCGACTCGAAAGAAAGAAATCTCGCCGAAAGATACTCGAGCATAACAAAGCTAATCGACATCGCAAAACTCGCCGAATTTCCCGTACAATCAGTGTAGTTGAGCGGTGGATGGGGGACATAGCCAAGAGAAGACGACGGCAGAAGGATGAGGAGAAGGAACCGCCACATCGCACCTCAAGATTGATCTTTGATCTTTCGAACAAATACTAGGGATCGCCTAGTGTGCCTCAGTTGAGTCTACAATGTGCGTTGAAACACACATGTGTGGTGATCGAGCATCAATTGAGTTGAAGAAACCAGAAAGAACAACAGAAAAATCGATAAAGTAGATCGAAATAGAAGAATCGAGACGAAACTCACTCGTGTCGACCACCTCGCACGACTGGCACAGCACGGAATGAGGAGAGGAGGAGAACAAGAGAGAAGAAAGGAGAGAAAGAGATGAGTTGTAAACAAATCGCACGATAATTGTGTTATCTGCGTAATACAATTAGCCTGTCGTGTAAATACTTCGTCAAAAGGGTAATATCAATCTGAATCTACTCTTCATAAACCTTCTCCGCTGGGCAGTGTTTGTTCGTGAGAGAGAGAGGGATTTCAGTTTTGGTTTCGATTACGTGGATTCCGTTCAATCCGCATCATGCAGTTGACAGTGGAGACATGTTTTGAACTATAAGTATATCGGCTCATGCCGATAGTATCTCCCATCTCCCCGCCCCTTCCCCTCTCTTCTCCTCTTCCCCTCTCTTCTCCTCTTCCCCGATCCCAGTCAGTTGATGTAGTTGATGCGGAAGAGAGACACCGATAAATGATATACCACTGAACCCAGCGATATATGGTGCATCGGTCCGGATTCGGTCTCGGATTTTGATTTCTTGTTTGTTTTGCCGAGCTCCGCTGCTCGTGTTGCTTGTTTGTCAGGTTTTTGGTGGATGAGCTGTCCACATTTTGGTTGTCTGTCGTGTTGATTGTATTGTGTGGAAGTGCTTTCCACAGTTGCCGGATTTTGTCGTGATTTGGTGGAAGAGCTTTCCTAATTGTCGTGCTTGTGGTAGATGTAAAAAAAATCTTTTGCTCAATTTCTTTGCTCATTATGTATTCCAATAGTTGTTCGGGCTTTATTGACCCGATTTTTCAACCATTGCCTTACAGTCCGGTCAGGTCCCAATGTGAAAACTGGACGCCCCGGGCGTCCCCGTGTGTCCCCCCGTGTCCCCTGGCCTTATCATGCCTCGAGGAAGCAATAAACCGAATTGAATTTTTGAAAGTCGGGAAGAGGCGATACTGAACTATCGACTCATGTCTACATATTTTAGAACGCGCTCTCTGTTGTTTTGCAGGAAATGGGGCGAATAGTGACACAACAAAATATAAAATTAAAATAATTCGAGCGTAAATTTTTAATTTCACATTTTGGTGAGCTCTGGTCTAAAAAATCGACTTCTACGAGTGAAAATGAGTCGGAAACAACTATATTCAGAAAGTTCTGAGATTTCGACTTTTTGACCACAAAATGAAAATGTCCTGAAAAAGTTGAAAATTATTTATTTCAAAATAATCTAACTATATGTGATTCTGGTGCATTTTTGCACGAGGAATCCGAATTTCACAAATTGAATGTAGTTTAGTACTTCCCCGAGGCGTGATAAGGCCAGGGGACACGGGGGGACACCCGGGGACGCCCGGGGTGTCCAGTTTTCACATTGGGACCTGACCGGACTGTATTTTTCTTATCCTCCTTCTGTCTAAACAGTCTCTATCCCGACTGTTACAACCACTACGGTTTCTACTACTGCTTGTAGTAGTGTATGTTCATCTTCTCATTTTTCGTTATCTGGTCAAATGACAGCGTCAACATATTCTCAAAGACCAATCTCAACACACGCTGCTATTCATTCTGAACCAAATATCTTGCTGTCTCAGCATCAGCACTATCAGAATCACTCTGATCTTCCTTCTGAATTTTCTAATGCCCAACTACAGACTATTTTGGATTCTTCAACTGGCAATCTATCAGCTCAGTTATCCCTTCTGATTCTAAGAAGTCATCTCCCGGAATTCACGCCAAATTCCCGAAACTCTCATTCCCTTCTTTCGACGGAGAACCGTTGAAATGAAATGATTTCATCGATACATTTGACAACACTGTCCACAATCGTTCTATTCCTGATCAAGAGAAGATGATTCTTCTCAGACAATCTCTAACTGGTTGCGCGAAACTTGCAATTGAAAGGTTTCTATCATCTCAATATCTGAAGGCATACGAATATCTAAAGTCTCGCTTCGACAAGCCGCATATTGTTGTTCATCAACTAGTGAATGAACTATCTGAAATGTCTCGAGCAGCTGAAGATCTCATTTCTCTCTGAGCAACAGTTGGTCGGATCCACATCTCTCTGATTGAAGGATACGATGAATCTACCAACGAGTCTGTTATCCATCTACTTTCTAATAAGTTCAATCTGAAACTACAACGCAAAATCGCCAAGGCGATGATTCGTGATAAGTCTAATCAAAAATGGTCTGTTGCTCATTTGATGGCCTTTGTAGAAAATTATGTATCAGAGCAGGAGGAACTTTACGTTCGTCTCAATCTCTCAGCGCGCAATCCGTCTCAAGTCACAGTGACCGCCGTTCTCTCTTCTAATTTCTCTCATAACCCTCTTAGCAACGTTTCAAACGATTCAGTTCGATCGTGTATTTTCTGTGAAGAAATTTGTTCTGATCATTCTTCCATTTTCTGTACCAAGTACATACGTCTCAATGATCGGAAGCGACGTATAATGAAGCAAGGTCGCTGTTTCAATTGTTGCCAAAAGGTCATGTCGCCCAGTCTTGTAAGTGGAGCTCTTGCCCTCGATGTGACGGGTCGAGACTTCATTCTAAACTAATCTGTCCATCGCTTCTAAATTCGAGCTTTAATTTTTCGCATTGCTCTCGGAAAGATCGAAAATCAAGTTCTGATTCTTCTGGCTATTATTCTCTCAAATCACTATCACAAATCACAAATCAAGATCTGATCTCAATTGTGATAACGCTGAATCATCTCTGAGAGAGAAAATGAGATCTCCATCATATGATAAGCGGTCTGTCAGACGAGATTCGCACAGAGAATCTCCAACAGTTGGATATCGACACAAATATTGATTCTGATCTTTGTTCTAACCGGCCTTGTCTTTCGCTTCTGAATTCTACGCAATACTATCTGAGCAATCTATATATTTCTATTATCTCCTTCATTCCAGTTCACTCTTCAGCACAGGCCTCTCGCACGGAAGGATCATATTTTGATTGTTTATTTTTTATTTCCCCCCTCTGCCCTGTAACTCTTTAATCAAGATTTCCCCATCACAACTCGTTCTTTTTATTTGTTAGGCGTCGGTCAATCGTCGATCTTCCCGTCGTGACCCGTTTCTACTCCATCGATTGCCCCCTCAACCCACTCAATCTTCTTTTCCTTTATTCTTTCATTACCTATCTTTGTCGCGCTTTCACAAGGTGAGCCAAGATATAGAGCCACTAGGGGTTTGGCCCACCCCGAGATAAGGTGCTGGCACCACCCTCTGTCTCCTCCCGAGAGTGTAGTACATCGATAGGAGATTTCTCGCTTTTTTGTTTTCCTTTCCCGCTCGATTTCCCCTTCTGTCCTCCCCCCCCCCCCCAGTATATCGGCGCATGCCGATAGTATCTCCCATCTCCCCGCCCCTTCCCCTCTCTTCTCCTCTTCCCCGATCCCAGTCAGTTGATGTAGTTGATGCGGAAGAGAGACACCGATAAATGATATACCACTGAACCCAGCGATATAATAAGTAGGGAGCACCAGCCTGAGAGCCGACTTTGCGGAATCTATTCAACATTAAGCGCAATGTGACCGGTAGAATCTCAATGTCATGTTTGCTTTTGGACGTATGTCGATAGCTCTTCTCCGAAGCCCGTGAAAGCTCTTGAAGCACGCGAGACTCCCCCAGCAAGACAGGGGAGAGAGGCGAGACGAGATAGAAAGGGGGCGGAGCCTCTCAAGCACGTGTCTCTCTCCCTCCCCCCGCCCTCTCGTCGCTCTCCTCCCTCCTCAAATGCGCTAATCACCCTATTCCCAACCTCAATTTCGATTATTGACCTGCTCAAACATGAAGTGGCAAGCTCCGCTGATAGAGGAGGGCAAGAGCTACAGATAAAGCTTTTGAGCGAGTGATTTGGTTGCGTATGAGATGTGTGCTCCATCGATCTCGCTTTTGAGGGGAATGGTGTCGAGGGAAAAGGGGCGGGGTCCCTAACTATAAGGGGTGATTTGTGCAAGGAAACAAAGTGGTCATGTTTATCGGTACACCGACCGACGAGGATTAGATTACAGTATTTCGAGGAACAATACTCGGATTAGATTACAATATTTCGAGGAACAATAACTACGGTTGCGAAATTCAAATCACCAACGAGAGCCTGGTCTATATATTTCTTCAAAATGTTGTTTGTCTGTTTTCTCTCAATCTTCGATCATTGAAACACATCTGAATCACTTTGAATTACTTTATGGACGTCATAGCAGCGAATCGTGAGGCGTCTCTACACAGTTTGGACTCATTCTTCTCGTCTTGATCTTTGATCTTCTCTCGCCTCTCACGGATTCCAGAAGATCGCCGTGGCACTGCGGAAGCCACTGGAATTATTATTTTTAAACTTCAAATATATTAATAATAATATATACTGACTTATTTCACAAATTAATAAAAAAATTTTAAAAGAAAGTAAAAATCACTTGAGAATCTGCTTCATCTCATCATTGCTCGCTTGTTGTCCGGGCCAGTGAGTGATCTGGAAAAATATTTAATTAAAAAAAAAATATATACGAACCTTCGGACAGCGCCACTCGATGTGGAAGAGGAAGTCGCGATGGCGTCTGAAGAATGATGGATGGTCAGAGATCAAAGATCAGACTTTAGAGATCAAAGATCAAACATCAACTCACCTAGCCACCCTGACGAGTTCCCGTGCGTTGATCTCAGTTTTGAACTTATCATCATGTTCTCCACTCAATACCAGAGTCGGCACGTCAATTCTGCAATGATCGCATCATCAATAAGTAATATTCACTACTTTTTCACCAACTGTGAGATCATGGAATGGAACTATGCATTTCCACAGTATTCCCATGTTATCTACCGTATGCCTACAGTAATCATTGTCAACTACGAACTCAGCTACGAATGGCAAATCAATTCTTCCCTGAAACCTCAAGTACTTGGGCTCGATGCCTTCATTGATCCAGGTACTTCGATTGAAGGTATTGAGCCACAGTACTGTGGGTTTCAGTGAGGAATGGGGTCACCTTCTCTATAAACCGTGCGTAACGCTAAGTAAAATTAACCATCTTCAATCTCACTCTACCGTAACCCAACCTGCCGTACCCCGCTACCGTATCCTACGTTGAAGTACGTCGTTGCTCCCGATAAACAACGCACTTCGAGATGCTCATGGTCGTGTTGAAGTTGAGGTCGATGATTTTGAGTGACTCGGGGAAGAACGACTTGTAGAGAATCTTGTCGTACTGCAAAGATCAAAGATCAAAGACCAAAGATCAAAGATCATCGGCACCAACCAGACGCACGATCCAGGACGACGACTTGAGCATGGTGAGCGTGTCGTAGAAGGGCGCCTCGAGGACGAGCGATTTGACCTGTGGAGAGATCAAAGATCAAAGATCATCGATCAAAGAGTAAAGTTTAGTCGTTAGAGATCCCATTCTGGCAAAATTTGCATTTGTTTAGTTCATGGCTCAGAGATCAAAGAGCAAAGATCAAAGATCTGTCTTGGCTCGAACCTCCTCTCCGTCCGTAATGAGTCGTTGTGCTGTGGCCGAGGCGATACTGGAAAGTTCAAAGATCAGATCCAGAACTCCCAAATCGTACTTTCGTCTCTACCGTACACCTCATGTACAGTACCCTGTAGATCGACTACCCTGCATCAACAATATCCCCTCCAAAGCTACCGTACCCTGCGCCCAGTCCGTGCGACCAGAAGTGTATCTCGGTCTCGGGATGCGCGTTTCTCCGCAGCCAGTAGTACACGCTGAGCGTGTCCTCGATCGCCCCCGACTGCGTCGTCTCCCCGGAGGAATTGCCGAAGCCTGCAAAGACGGGGTTCCCTACCGTACCCCTACCGTGACCCTACCGTACCCCTACCGTACTCCTCTCCTCACCCTTGTAGTCGAAGGAGATGATCTGGATGCGATCTTCAACGCGTTTGTCGTTGAGTAGCATTCGACAGAATGACGAGAACATCGGCGGGTCCCTGAATCGATATTCTGTGTTCATCCAGATACTGTAATCTACGGAATATACTGTAGGCATAAATAAATCCTTCTACAGTAAAAACCAGGCGTACAGAGATTCGCGAAGTATGCTGCTGCTAATGCTCCCACCCGGAATATGTCGGCTACCGTACCCCCTCATCAGCAGGCTCCGTTCCCGTACCTCTCGCGACTGTGGAAGTACATCACGATCCTGTAGTCTTTTTTGCCGAGCACCTTCCAGAAGGGCGCCTTGTGCTGGCCCGCCTCGAGCGCGATCTTGGGAGCAATATGCCTGGAACAGTAACATTATATCATCATAGTTCAAAACAAAGTGCAAAAAATGTCCCTTTGTCTGTTCGCCCCCCCCCCCCTCCTCGGTCTCTCACCTCAGACCCCGGTCAAAGATCAAAGACCAAATTACAACAATAAAATAAAAACTAAACTACAAAGGCCGAAGATCAAACTACAAGCTACCAAGACCAAAGATCAAACAACAGGATGCAGAGACCAACGATCCAACTACAGGCTCAAAGACCTTAGATCAAACTACAGACTACAGACAAACTACTGATTATAAATTCTGAAGATCACCGGAAAGCAGTTAGCCACGGTGAGGAGGGGATACCGCTAGTTCCGGGATATTGACGTGGCATAGCCGTGATGGTTACGTTTCTAGTCAAGACTCCATTGATAAAGGCTTGAGGAGCGAAAGTACGGCACCCATTTCAGCATTCCAAATGAGTTTTAGATGATCAATGAAACAGAATCCAGAGAACGACAAGGGGGTAGGGGGACAAGGTTATGAAGCATTCGGATGAAAAAGGTATGGGTTTAACCTCCCCGTTACCAACTTGTCTCCATTTTGTGTCTCATACCGATGTACCATTGAAAACGGAAATGGTGACATACTGCCGCAGTACCAGGTGGTACCACATGGATCCAATCAAAGTGGTACCACGCGGTACCAGCTCTACCAGACTACCAGTGTGAACCAACCTACGGGGACGTGGAATGGTCGGTTTCTCTTTCTTACTCCAATACCAGGTCAGTAGCAAACCAGAACAAGTCTTCCAGTGGGAGATGTTACCCGACTACCATAGTACCAGGCGGTGCCACCCTGGTACCATCAAAAAGCGGTACCATGCTGTCCCAGAAAGTGCACACGGTACCAAATCCGTACCAGACTGCCAGCGTGGACGACCCGACCGATATGAAGAAGGAGCCGGAATGCAAATCAGCGATATCCTCGATTGGCGGCGTGATCACTGAAAGGGAGAGAATCAGTTGTTGGTGCGGTGCCAAGAATCGTGGATACCGTAGCAGCGATCCTGCCACGGTGCCAAGAACCTTGGATACCGTACCCAGCGATTCTGCCGCGGTGCCAAGAATCGTGGATACCGTAGCAGCGATCCTGGCACGGTGCCAAGCACTCTGGATACCGTACCCAGTGATCCTGGCGCGGTGCGAAGAACCTTGGTTACCGTATCCAACGGTCCTGGCACGGTGCTCAGCACCTTGTGTACCGTACCCAGCGATACTGGCGCGGTGCCAAGAACTTCGGGTACAATGCACGGCTGTCCGTTCTTGGTACCGTTCTAAGGAACCACGCTACCCGATTCCAGCAGCTTAGGTACGGTACCGTAAGATCTTGACACGGTACCGCCAGCCCCGAGAGGTTCGCCGCCACCGGAGGACACTCACTCAAGCTGTGCGCGATGAAGAACTTGTGCATCTGGGGGAAGGTGTAGAGGACGATGGGCGAGGCCAGGAAGGCCACTGCTACCAGAGCCACGAGGATGATGATGGGGTAGGCGAGTATCCTGAGAGGATAACATTGGGTACGGTAGGTCGAAGGAGGGATACGGTAGGCTAGACTACGGTAAGCGATGGGGTGGCAGGGCAATAGAATGGTGAGGGAGTAAGTGATAATCTGGATGATGACGGAGGGTTACGGTAGCTCAACGGACGAGTACGGTAGGTTGTGAGGTTACGGAAGGCGGGAGCAACGGCTGCTAAGGTGATGGGTTCGTTACGTTGCAATGCTCCCAAGCCTTCCAACTTTGAACTTGAGCGAAAGATCAACGATCAATGAACGGAATGGATGGGGAGATGTACGGTAGTTTGGGCAAAGTGTCAAGAGGTTATGAATGAGGCACCAGACGGGAGCTATAGAGGCATACTGTAGGCGGTGGAGATACGGTAAGGATAGAGGGGAGCGCGGCAACTCACATGAACAACTTCTCGTTCTTCATTGCGGTCGAGGAGACCGCCCGTGAGCGGGGAGAGAGGGACGAGTGAAGGGAGGAGGAGAGGGAGAGGAGAGGGAGAGGGAGGTAAATGAAATTAGAGATGATTTGACTAGGGATTTGATCAGCGATTTGAAACGATTAGGTTGTTTTCGTTCTGGCACGTACGTGAAAAAAACTTTGATCTTCGATCGTTTGCACGAGTTTCAAGATAGTCAACTAACTAGGTGGAGACATCGCTAGGTAGCGCTGGTGGGAGAGGAAAATGAGGGGATTTGACTATGGATTTGATCGAAATAATCTAATCAATTTGAATCGATTAGGTTGTTTTCGTTCTAGCACGTACGTGAAAACATAGAAGAAGTTGAAAGATCGTTGATCTTTGATCTTTGATCTTTTGCCCGAGTTTCAATATAACCAGCAATCAAATCACTAGGCGACCTCATTAGGTTTCGCGGGGCGGGAAATGAGGGTGATTTGACTATAGAGTTGATCAATGATTTTATTTCCTTTGGATTTGGATTTGATTGGGTAATCGATTATGTTCTCGATCTCTCACGTGTCTTCAGTTCGTGCAGTGCCAGTCGTCCAGAGTTGTCGTCACTTAGTGGGTTGCTTGTGCTTGATCAAGAAAGTGCAAAAGATAGATCCACGACATATATGTGCTTGCATTCTTGAGAGATGAATTATGTGTGAATTGTAAAGATTTGACTTCAAAGATCAATTTTGAGATTCTGCGATGTGGTCGCTTCTCGCTCTCCTCCTCATGCCCCTCTCCGTCTCCAGTCAAGGGCCCGAAGCAACCACAGTAGAGCCAGACACCGACATCGATTACTACAGAAACTGTACAGCTGGATCGGTTAGAATATTGTAGGGATGTAATTTCGGGTTTGGCTCTCTCCATTCTGCACACTATCTCGTCGGTTAGCGAGAAGAGAGTGTGCAGAATGCAGAGAGTCGAAAACCGAAACGACATAACTAGTGTGTCATTCCATGATTGTTTCGCAGTAAACTTTCGGGAGTGCATTACCATTCCACCAGTCCACGTTTCATCAATGTCATGGGGCTCTTTTGAAAAACAAATATAAATTGTTTTTCCGGTCTGTCTGGTGCAGAAGTCGTGCATCTATTCCTGTTCAACGGAGTTCCAAACTCTCGTCCGATTTCAATGGAGTGAAAAGTATAGAGGAGATCTAACATACTGCACGGGCATACGCTTCAGGTCAGTAAAACTGAAAGAGGTTTTGTTTGCTCATGTAGCGTGGTGATGGGACGTTTAGGAACTCGCGTTTAGGAACTCGCGATCGGTGACGTTTAGGAACCCTTCTCGCTGGGGAGGTGACGTTTAGGAACCCTACTCGTTAGGGAGGTGACGTTTTGGAACCCTGCTCAGTGAAAAGGTGACGTTTAGGAACTTTTCAAGGATCGATTCGGTGACGTTTAGGAACTTTTCAAGAATCGATTCGGTGACGTTTAGGAACTTTTCAAGGATCGATTCGGTGACGTATAGGAACTTTTCAAGGATCGATTCGGTGACGTTTAGGAACTTTTCAAGGATCGATTCGGTGACGTTTTGGAACTTTTCAAGGATCGAATCGGTGACGTTTTGGAACTTTTCAAGGATCGATTCGGTGACGTTTAGGAACTTTTCAAGGATCGATTCGGTGACGTTTAGGAATTTTTCAAGGATCGATTCGGTGACGTATAGGAACTTTTCAAGGATCGATTCGGTGACGTTTAGGAACTTTTCAAGGATCGATTCGGTGACGTTTTGGAACTTTTCAAGGATCGAATCGGTGACGTTTAGGAACTTTTCAAGGATCGAATCGGTGACGTTTTGGAACTTTTCAAGGATCGATTCGGTGACGTTTAGGAACTTTTCAAGGATCGATTCGGTGACGTATAGGAACTTTTCAAGGATCGATTCGGTGACGTTTAGGAACTTTTCAAGGATCGAATCGGTGACGTTTTGGAACTTTTCAAGGATCGATTCGGTGACGTTTAGGAACTTTTCAAGGATCGATTCGGTGACGTATAGGAACTTTTCAAGGATCGATTCGGTGACGTTTAGGAACTTTTCAAGGATCGATTCGGTGACGTTTTGGAACTTTTCAAGGATCGAATCGGTGACGTTTTGGAACTTTTCAAGGATCGATTCGGTGACGTTTAGGAACTTTTCAAGGATCGAATCGGTGACGTTTTGGAACTTTTCAAGGATCGATTCGGTGACGTTTAGGAACTTTTCAAGGATCGAATCGGTGACGTTTAGGAACGCGAATTTGAATTAAAGTGTTTAAATATTAAAACAGTCGAATAAAAATTCCATAATGTATTATTTATCCGAATTTCAGCGATATATAATAATTATTACTGTAAAATATTGAATATAACGAAACACAGTAATAAAAAAGAGTAGAACTGTAAAAACAGCCGAAAATAAAAAAAAGGTTGCTAAACATTATTTTATGATATGGAAACATACAACACTCACCAGATCAATCACTGAAACGATACAATACCCATAACAAAAAAAAGAATGTCACCGATTCGATTAAAATAATGTTCCAAAACATCATCGAATCGATCCTTGAAAAGTTCCTAAACGTCACCGAATCGATCCTTGAAAAGTTCCAAAACGTCACCGATTCGATCCTTGAAAAGTTCCAAAACGTCACCGAATCGATCCTTGAAAAGTTCCTAAACGTCACCGAATCGATCCTTGAAAAGTTCCTAAACGTCACCGAATCGATCCTTGAAAAGTTCCTAAACGTCACCGAATCGATCCTTGAAAAGTTCCTAAACGTCACCCAATCGATCCTTGAAAAGTTCCTAAACGTCACCGAATCGATCCTTGAAAAGTTCCTAAACGTCACCTTTTCACTGAGCAGGGTTCCAAAACGTCACCTCCCTAACGAGTAGGGTTCCTAAACGTCACCTCCCCAGCGAGAAGGGTTCCTAAACGTCACCGATCGCGAGTTCCTAAACGCGAGTTCCTAAACGTCCCATCACCTGTAGCGCCATAACTTATATATGAAGCGATAGATTGTTGAAATGGGCAGATGGATCTCATTTAGACTTGTTCATTGTTGATTGATTAGGGGAAGGTTGTTGTGTCTAGAAAATTCCGAACAAAATGCTCTTCTGCATCAATTTAACCTAATTTTTGGGTCGTGCGCGACAAATTGTCATTCCAACTAGTATATATTATAGCGAGTGGTCGGGCAAGGCGAACATTCGTAGAATGAAAGTTCAAATGCAGATCAGAAGGTGATTTTATTGAATAATATTATATTTTATTTATACTCTGACATTTTAAATTCCATATTAGTACAATCACTAAAACACGGACCAGCTCGAAATGTGATTCAGGTTGTAACGTATCAAAGATGAAATATTTGTTGACATCATTATCCTTTATTTTCAGCCGTAAGCCGATCCATCCTGGGCTCGTGCTGACTTTCGGATACGGCTACCACAAGGTACCGCCAACTAGGAATGATGTTTATGTTATTTCGCTCAATTCTGCAGTATTTTCTGCAGTATTCTGCACTAATAAACCCACCGCAGAGAATTAATCATGACTGACAATTGAAGGATGCGGCCCATCGGATGTATTCGTATCTAGCGAAGGCCGAGGGCGATTCAGCGGATTCACTATTATACGCAGTAGCATCCTACTTCGCGTACGAAAACAGAAGAGCAGGTAAAACGTGTTTAAAATAAGCGCTTGTGTTTCTGGAAGCGATCTAATGAAATATCACCGATTTCACAAGTATAATGATAATAAAGTGAAAAATATGTGATATTTGAGATGGAACTTGGACACGAGCCCCTGACATTGATGAAACGTGGACTGGTGGAATGTTAATGCAATTCGGAAGTTATAATGTATAATTTTTACATTTATACATAATTTATACAGTGAAACAATCATGGATATTGCAGATCAAAGACAACATCATGTACTGTGAATTTGTTGTTGAGGGACACAAAGATGTGAGTTGAATTCTGAGAACAGATCTAACCACTTTCGAAACATTCGCCATTCTTGCGAATGTTTCGAATATTGGTGAATCATATTGTTGGTGCTGAGGATATTTGTGGTTTCACGAATCAAACACGCACGATTTATTTAAAATTGATTTTTTTTAAAATTTTGCCTTCAAGCTAAGGTTCCGCACGTTCCGCAGGTTGTTCCTTACCTCCATAATGATTTTTTTTTACAGTTTCCCCTCTTCCGCACTCGAATGCGTCTCATTGGCAACAGCGACGAGGTCTTCACGTATGCCGATGTTTGATCAACTGTATATCGCCTACAGGAGAGGTGAGGGCGACGTTTACCATTTGCACTAAACCTATCCAATTTTTGACTAGACGACGTTTCCCAATGAGCACACAGCGTAAACTGTTTATTATTCCTCGCTTTTCAGAAGCAGTCGACAGTCTCTTCTTTGTCTACTTCCATTACTGCCTTCTCATCATCTTAATCAATGTGGTGAGTCAGGGCGACGTTTCATAAAACCGTTATGTTTCGGGAACTGTTGATATTTTGACACGGCGACGTTTCCCAATGCGCACACCATTTCAGATAACCGTCTACTTCCTGGATCTGTACTGCCGGCGCCTCCAATACACGACGATGGACAGGGAGGAGATGGAGGAGTACTTCTTCCCTCCTGCGAGATACGGTAATGTACGATATAAAAACATATTATTGATCATAATTTCGCTTTCGTGGATTTTTCCTGTAACAAATTCACGGGTTTTTAAATCACAATGTACCTTATTTTTTTTGCTTATTGAGAGAAATTTCAGAAGCTCGATCACTTCCGAATGATGCGAGGAGCGACCAAAATCGAGAAGGAAAAGAACATCGGTGAGTTTGTCTTCCGCTAGCCTTTTTTTCGTATTCTTGAAACGCAGGACATTCCCTAAATACTTTCTCGTATTTTGTTTAAGAAAGTAATTTCAGGAGCGGTTCCTACTGGTCTTTTGGTCGACTTTGCCGAAATCGATGAAAAATTATAATCCAACAGTAAACATTTCCAACAATAAAGTGATTCCAGTATTTATTGAGTAAAGACATTATATCAACTGAAAGATGTAGCATACTATTATGCACATCATTAAACCAATATCTCGCTATCGAAAAAAAAGTCAATCTAGATCACGAATAAACTGCCTCATGTATCGACAGACACTACAGTGTTCTTCCTCCAATTAAGAGTGGCCGTAACTTGTTTAGTGGGAACGGATTCCCAAGCAATCTTCATCTGATTGAAGTAGTCTTGCCCTTCCTTCTCGGCGTTTCTCACAATCCTCGCACCTCTGGGAGTCCTGCAAAACTTTTTTGCTGTTGAAATAGTTGAATTATCCACTCTGTGCACTATTTCGTCTATCCGAGAGAAGAAAGAGCGACAGAATGAGACGAGCTGCTATCCCATCCGGCTTCACATAAATGCGAACTCACCGGAGCCTCGCAACGAACAGCAATTGGAACCTCTGCCTCATGCCCTTGTGACAAGCAATGAGCGTGGACTTTGTGAAGATGCAATTGAGACTGTGCGCCTGAACGAATACGGTAAATTCAGGTTACAGTAACGATTTGGTTCCTCAGTATGGTAAGACTACGAAAAAAGTCATTGATCCTAGGTTACGGTAGGATGTTGGTGTACCGAGAAATAGAAGACACAACATAGAGGATAGTCGATGACTCCGTTGATCCAGAGGAGAGTCGGGACGAGGGAGAGAGTGTGCATAGTCACAGAAACGATTACAGAGGGAAGAAGGGAGGAGGTGAAGTTGAGCACTTCCTTGACCTGAGGAGAATATTTCAATCAATGAGGAGAATAGAGGAGAATATTTCAAGGAGAATATCTGCATCAATTCATCGAACTATTTGTAAATTATTGTTTATCGGAAGGCGGGAAACAATCGCAAATTCGGTTGAATATATAACATGAATGTTCTCTGAAACTTATTTATTTCAATTCAAAATTGATTTCAAAAATAGAAATCAACCAAAGTTTGTGTCCAGTTCAGATAACTCTATATGATTACTACGAACTTGTGAGAAACACTAGAGTGGCATCGTAGGAAAAGGGAGAGACTTTCGAAATAATATCTCACTTGATACTTTGCCTTGAGTCGATCTTCGTCGTATGGGAGATTCTTGAACTTGCGACGAGAGTAGATAATTATTACGATCGCGATCTGATTAATTAATTAATTATTTTTATTTTTTAAAATATTGCAACATGGAACTTACAATCAGCGTGAACCCCTCGATGCCGTAGAGCACGTAGATCGTCTCGAAGAACCAGTTGTCTGTAAGGTGACCTGTTTTTTATGGATAACGTTAATTTGAATAGATGTTTACAGCGCAGTCACATTTCAGAATAAGATTTGTTCAATCGAAATCGTGATCGGTTCTCCTTTCCTTTCGCAGTTTTCAGTCATCCGTGAAACATACGCCAGTAGATTGCGTAGACGTGAAGAATGGCCATTGCTATACTTCCTCCGATCATGAGAAAAAGAGGGAAAAGGTGATGACCGCTTGTCTCGTACTGTGCAGCACTCCAGATTGCGAAGGTTCTGAAATAAAATTTTTTTAATATACATTTTAAAAATAAAATAACAAAAGGGTCTGATAACAGTAGATTATAGCTACTTGCACTTCTATTTTGAATTTTCAAAAGTTCTGTCTCCTTTCTTCATTTCCAATCATAACCCTGACCTCTCCAGAACTAGCGACAACGAAAGGTAGCTCGACATCGTGAACAGCCCGTTTTGAACCATGAGAAATGGTGCTTCCTTCTCTGAAATAAGGGTTGAGTATAACAATATTATTTTTCAATCTTCGCTCTTCACATTATGAAATAATCGTCGAACATTTTTTGTAATCAACACACAGGCGTTTTGAGGGAGAATAGCATTAGAACAGCATACAATTTAGCATCCAATCCAAAAATGCTCATGCTAAAGAGTCCGAATCCTAAATTCGATTGGAGACTACGAGTGCAATGGATTCGTGTTTTGCTGCTTCAGCACCCAGTTGCAAGTTACTCGCGTAAGTCGTAATTGCCTCCGTTGAGTGGGTTTATGCACCGAGAGTAGATGGGTTCGCTCTCGGACTACCGACGATCGCAAAACAAATTGCATCAAGTATTCCGAAACGGAACTCACGATTGGTCGCCGGGAGCAGGTTTTCCGTGATGAAATTATGCGCGAACAGCGCCGTTTGCACACATAACAGGAAGGATTGAACGGCGGCAGAAGTGACCAGAAGCACTCTGAAAGGTGGTCTTTCAAAAATATTTACATTGGAAAATCGAGTCATTCTTCGGTCAACAGGTTATGTGGTGCTGTTCTGTGATAACACCCGAACGTTTAACGAAAAACTATAATTGGGGGTTGGAATGAAGAATGCAAGATCGTGTATGTACCTTCTAGGTACCACCTAGCAATCTAGATGGATTTAATTCAGTAAGTCGTAAACAAGGTGCGAATCGTCGAATGAAGAGAATAATACTAATAAAAGTGGATTTCTCTGTTATTTATAGAGTGTTGTGAATGTGGAAAATTCTGTCCAAACGGGAGGCGGAAATATAAAATATAGTCTTAAAAAATTCAAAAATGCACTCACTTGCAGTTTCCGTGCATTCCTTGCGTCCTTAGAAGGGTGAAGAAGCAGGGAATCATTATTGCCATTGAGATTGTGTTGATTAATGTTTCGATCGAGAGAAAAAGGTAGTCCGATGCCGGAGCCATCTGGAATTTATTATTACGCTCTTCTATGGGCTTTTGAAACTCTTCTTTTGTAATAGGAACGGAATGAGACACACGAAGAGGGAAGATGGGAAGATAAGGCTTATGATGTCATAATCGCAAAGAGCAACTAAAATAATAGCAAATAATGACTCGAGATAGGAGTGATCTTTGAATTGAAATTCGGTGCAGGCATTTTCGCCTTTCCACCTTTTTAGGCTTCCTCTACAAGAAGCAAGGCTAGAAATGATCCGTTGCAACTTTTTTCGTCTCGTTTCCTAGCGAATTCTCACAGAGCTCACACGGAAGTTGAGATAAAAGCGGGCGGGAATGAGGAGGTTATTGGTTAAAAAGTTGATAGTTTGATGTGCAGATATGGAGCAAGCACTATCCATCTTACAAGGGAAAACAAGCTCATTCAAGAATACGGCATTGAACACACTACATGTGTCGCCAAAAGACTAGGCTAAAGCTGTAAGAGCCTACTCAGGAAGAGAATCACATGTTGCGAAGTTATTTCCATTCATAAAACATACTAGAGACGAGTCTAGTAACAATGACACCTTGCACACGTGAGAAATTGCATGAGAGAAGCAAATATTTTGACATCCCGGAATTTACGAAAGAGAGAAGGATGAGGAAGAATGATATTTTTCGCAATTTCGATGCTGCACTAGATCTCACAGAGCTAACCTCTGGAAATATTTACGTGGCGCAACCTGCAATTTTGAAGTAAACGATAATGGGTGCAAGCGAGACTAATCTCTTGAGTAAGGACTAGGGTTGGTAATTCAAGGATTCACTCTCTTCATTTCGTGCGCTCGCTTCTCTGACGTTGAGAGAGAAATGCAAAATGAGGATAGTCATCCTTGAATTGTCAACCCTAGTGAGGACTAGGCCGGGCTCCCAGTGGGCGCAGTCGTCTATCCCCACCCGGTTAATAATACCCCGCAATGGAGTGGCGTGAGAATTATGAGGCGACGCCGCAGACAGAGCCATTGAAGTATACTTCAGCATACATCGAATGAGTTCATGATGACTCGACGGAAACTATTCTCCCCAGTTCTCGTCTGTCAGATCAGAGATCAAATGAGGAGGGTCGGGCTCCGATATTCGATCGCTTCTTCGAAGTGAGAACTTACTCGGAGAGGGAATCTCAGCAGGGACTAATGAAGGCACACTGAATACTCCCCGCGTTGAAACTCGTGCGGTAGACCACTGATAATGTCGTTACGGTTTTCGTCTCTCTTTATTCAACATACTCGCTCGTTTCTCTGACCAGCAAGATAATGTGCGGAATTTAGAGAGCCAAAACCGAAGTTACATCCCTTTAGGCCACCTCGTTAGGCTACGAGACCAAGAACCTGCACTCAAGCGCATGCTAATTGCTAGCAAACAACTATTTTATGCTAAAAGAACCGCATGAATTCGAGAGTGATTGAGAGGTTTTGGGAAGTCTAGAATCGCACGAACGGTGTTTGTTGGCCTAGAGTTCAGTAATAATCAGATTGGCGAAATAGCGAAGCTGACCGATTGCACTAAAAGGCCAAGGTAGTGGGAGCTCTGAGGAGTATGTTGCAAAACGCGTTTCAAGTGCGAAATCTTCGTCCATGATAGAGGCGTCATCATAACTTTGTGATCTTGGAATGTGTCACATTCTCATGTTTAGTTTCCTTGCGTGTCGCGAGTGCAGGTGCGAGAGCAAAAGAGTCGTATATTTATTTCAAGCTCTATCTCTCATCACACGGGAGAGATCTCTCATCATACTCATGAATCAGCTAGAGAAACACCAGGGAAACAAGGCAACACGAATAATCAAGCAACATGGTTTCAATGACCGCCGGTGAGCTTTGCATATCATCAGTATTTGTCCATCAGGTTTTCCTGGGAATGTCATGCTAGTGACGTCGCATCTTTTGCGAGTAATGTGAAAGATGTACAGTATCGTCCATAAGTCATCGTCCTTTTTTTCATTATTTCATAAGTTTTGACTCGTATGAGATTTCTTGCTCATATTTGGTCATGACATTACACACTCACCGAGTGTTCGGGATATGCCATTGGGATATCACAGAACGCCCTGGTTGTTGTGCAGTGATGACGCAATCAAGCAATATTTTTTCAAACAATCAAAATTCTTAAATGGATTTTTCCTCAGCCTTGCTACTCGGTGTGATAATAGAAGGCCTCAATATCTTTTCGATGAAAACATGTACTCTTGGGAGGATGACGTACAGTAACTTTAGACTGTCTCAAACTAGGGTCCAGAAAAAATGGATTTTCGTTTATAGACATGCTACAGACTCGTTCAAAAGCTCAAAATGATCCTTACCACAATTCCTGATGATCACCAAAGATTAATAACGATAGCTCTTAATTTGACCTCAGGGCACGAATTTTTCACGTTTTCACTTAATTTTTTTCTCCCTATTTTGGATGATCACAGTTCCAAGGCCGATTTTCGTTCAAATGTCTTTCCTGGACAGGTTAGTTGCAAATTCATGGAATATACGACTCCCAAATTTTTAGAGCATTTGGACAACTTTCCCGCCCGCGGCAACCGAAAATCCAAGGTACATCGATTTTCAACTAAAAAAATGATCATGAAAAAATAATTTTTAAAAATTTTAAAAATGACCCCCATCATTAGTCGAAAAAAAAATTTCTCTCAGAACTTCATGACTAAATTTTTTTCTCTGGTATATCTTTGTGTGCTGAATCCGAATTTCAATATGAGAGGCCATGATATCCTTAATGAAAAAAGTAAAAATTCATTATGTCGAAAAATAGCCGATTTTGAAAATCTTACGACCTCGGATTTACGGTTGCCGTGGGCGGGAAAGTTATCCAAACGCTCTAAAAAGTTGGGAATCGTATATTCCATGGGTATGCTACCATCGTGTCTTGAAATGACCTTTGAACGAAAATCACCCTCAGAACTGGAAACATCCAAATTTGGGTAATGTGAAAAAGTAAAAATTTCGTGTTTTTCGCGCCATGAGGGCAAATTAAGAGCCATCGTTACCAAACTTTGGGGATCAACAGGATTTGTGGTAAGGATCATTTTAAGCTTTTGAACGAGTCTCTAGCATCTCGATGAACGAAAATCCATTTTTCCGGTGCCCTATTTTCAGACAGTCTACCACTGTGCGTCATTTTCCCATGAGTACATATTTTCATTGAAAAGATATTGAGGTCTTCTATTTTCACACCGAGTAGCAAAGCTAAGGAAAAATCCATCAAAGAATTTTGATTGTTTGAAAACGTATTGATTGATTGCGTCATCACTGCACAACAACCAGGGCGTTCTGTGATATCCCAATGGCATATCCCGAACACTCGGTGAGTGTGTAATGTCATGACCTAGTATGAGCAAGAAATCTCATACGAGTCAAAAGTTATGAAAGAATGAAAAATAGGACGATGACTCATGGACGATACTGTATCTGTGCATCTTCTGTGCGGACTTGTACTCGTGATTTCAAATGAAGCGAATTCAAATGTATTTTTGCTCTTGTTTTTTTACTTGTCTTGTGATTATGAAATCATAGTCGGAACTACTCAGCGGACTCCCTCTAATGGCATTCTCACGGCCGAACATTTATTTGCAATCGACACACATGCGTTCCAACTCTGCGGAACTATGATACTCTCATCAACAACGCGTGCATACAGTAGCTCACGCATCCGTCACTACATTAGAGGGAAATACTCTTGATATCTGCATATATAATATTATATTTAACTAAATATATCTTCACAAAAGCGTACGAGATGTCGCTATTGAACAGCAAACATTAACGAAAAATCGCTGCAATGAACATAGGACATCGGAAAAGAAGGAAAATCAATTATAGTAGTATTCTAGACAAGCTATAGAAAGCAAGAATAATAAAAAAAACATATCTCTAAATCCTGTTCTTTTCGATTTTCTTGGCGCCCGCATCAAACGCTTTCCTCATCTCATCGAAATACTCCTTCCCTTCTTGTTCAGCGTCCCTTTGGACCATCCTGGGAGTTCTGAATTTTGTTTAAAAAATAATTTTTAAATCGGCTGCATATTGATAAATCATTTATTTTATGAATGCGGCCAAGTTTGATGAGAATTCGAGTCCAAATTTCATGGCTTTTAAATATATAATAAAACTCACCTTAGTCTCGCGACGAATAGAAGTTGGAATCGCTGTCGCATGCCCTTGTGGCAAGCAATCAACGTCAATTTGGTCAAGATGCAGTTCAGACTGTGCGCCTGAGAGCTTACGGTAGGTGGGGTTACTGTAGCCGTCGGTTACTGTAGCAGGCATTCACACAGGCTAAAATTATAGGAGGAAGTTTCTAGAGCTATTAAAGATAAATAATTCCTGTTTTTTGAATCCACCCCTTGTAAATAACTCATCGCATTGTAGCAAACTCACTATGATCCGAAGGCAGTAGATTTTCAGTGATGAAATTATGTGCGAACAGCGTTGTTTGAACACAGAGAATCAGAGTCTGAACGAGGGCAGAAGAGACCAAAATTACCCTGTAATTATGAAGAAATCATCGAAATCACACCAAGAAAAAGCTAAAATTATGCTCTCACTTGCAATTTCCGTGTATTCCTTGCGTCATCAGCAAAGTGATCAGGCATGGAATCATTGCGATCATAGATAGGCTGTTGATTACAGTCTCGATCGATAGGAAGATGTAGTCTCGATCGATAGGAAGATGTAGTGCCATTCTACCGTATCTCAAAGGGTCTGTAATGGCGGAAATAATTGATCATTTAATAAATATGAATAGCTAGTACAAGAAAATGCTAACTGATAGAAAATGCAGCATGTATTGCACACATTTTGTTTAACGAACGCTAAAAGAGGTCTAACTAGCGGAGGAAACGATTAGTTTTGCGCGACTTCTAGCTTTTCCGTCAGCGCTCACATGGTGAAAACTCGCGGATACGAGTGGGATTGTGATGGAAGAAATTTGTCAGAAAGGAATTTTCCTCATTCTGTAAGAACCTTAGAGACGAGCCTAGAGACAATCGCACCTTATGCACGTGACGAATTTGTACATCACAAACACGTTGGAATCCCGGAATCGCGGAATCGCGGAATCCAAGAGAAGAATAGAATAGATTTATCCGCACAGGTGGTATTGTTGTGGGGGGGAGGGGTGGGGGGGGGAGGTGGTTGGAACAAGAAGAACAAAGAATGTGTGAAATGGGGGGGGGGGGGGGTAACTAAGCGAGTAGAGCGAGCAAGTATACAGATCATCCAACCTCCTTACACATCACATTCATGAACTCTGCATAGTTTGTAGGTATTTTTCCTTTTCGAAGTACAACATACAGTAATTTACCTACTCTGTTTGCAAAACTGTGCTCGCGAATCTTAGTTCGAAATTTTTCTCGACACAATTTGAAGCCTGCGCCTCTGAGATTAGACTTGGAAAGAACCAGAAAATCGTTTCTGGTTCGGGATAATCTTGAATTCCCGAATAGCATTTCATAGACTAGTTTAAAGTCATTGATCTTTCGACGGTACATCAACGTGGTTAGTTTGAGCATCTCGTTTCGTTCAACTGGTAATGGCCTGTTTTCAAAGTTGTATCCCAAACATTTGTAGCTAATCAACCTAGTGACTTTGTTCTGCAGTTTCTCTAGTTTACCAGCTTCTCTATCGAAAACTGGAAATGCGACACTAGGACTGAATTCTACCATAGGTCTAACGTAAGTAGTGTATGCATTAAATGAGAAATGTGCAAATAAGAGAAATGTGCAATCGGCTCTTCTGTCCATTCTCGATGGCATGGTTGAAGTGAATAATGATTAGAACATACGAAAAATACGCTGCCTAACTTTCAATGTGCCCTTTACGTGGTGGCTGATAATACTTCCTTAGTGGAGTATCGTGTGAAAATATATTGAAACACGTAGTGAAAACCATACAAACATTCAACGTAGAGTGTGAGTGCAAGTGAAGAAAAAGTAGATCATATACTACAAAACCATTTCTGAGGGTATGAGGCTAGATATACATTCGAGGGCATACAGAAGTGGTTTTATTGGACAAAGGTGCAGTTTTGGATAAGTGTGTTTCTCAATTAGAGATAAATGTATTTGTGCTTGGGTGAGTCTCGACCCGCAAGAAATGCATTGAGTTATTTTTGTTGAAATCAAGTTGGTATCGTATTGTCACAATCACACCTTTTAGAAAATCGATCAGTGCTCTGAAAACGACATTGATTCGTATATTATTCACCAAGGAGTGACAAGCACTCAAATCACTGGGCTAATGTAGGCCGGCTCGTTAGGCTTCTACAGTGTGTGAAATGAGGAGGGTTTGGTACTCATCCGAACCCAGTAATCATATAGTAATTCATGCCAAAGCCAACGGTTAGAAACCAGATGTTTACATGCAGTTAGGGGGGCTTTCAGTTCAGGTTTCTGGCTGTTCACTCTCCTTTTTTCGCACACTATCTCTCCGCTATATGTTTGATTAGAGTACTACAATACCTCGGGTGAGGTCTTTTCACAAATGAATGTAAACACTTTTTTCGTTATTATGAGCATTTAGTTTCTTTTAGTGGATATTTCGAGATACCCAAGGAAAGAACATTATGCAACTCCGCCCACTTCGAATATGGCCGCATATTTTCATTATTTACTGCGAGAACAAACGTTTCTGCTCTTTGCACGGTGCAATTTCAGTAAACCACCTGTTCTCCCTGAGATGTCGATGTCCTTACTTCAAGCTTTTGAGGCTCTTTTGTGCCGCCCGAAGTATGTGACTCTTGGCTACTATAGCGTCACATATTTTCACACGCTATTCCATTTAGGAGATATTACCAGCAATCCCGGAAGGGAGGGAAGGCGACTTCACTCACTAGGAATATGCATGCGGCTTTTATTTACAAATTTCATCGCACTGCTTACATCACGATATGCAATGAGTAAAAGAGATCTATCTGTTTACTTCATAGTGCGATTCCAAGTACAATGGTCCCGAGGGAATCTACGTATGTCATGAGATATCACGTGTGTGCAAGATCTCATTGTTGGGAAGGTCATTTCTAGTCTGAACTAGGAATGAAATTCTCTCCTCATCCCATGAAGTCTGTATTTCTCATTGACGCATAATTTGGGTTTAGACTTATTTTTTTCCTTTGATTTTTTCGGCTCTGAAGCGGGTCAGCAGACACGAAATTTTTCATTATTTACTTCAACAATGCAATAGAAAATTGCCGAAATCTTGAGCCCCGAACGCACATTTTTCGTCTTTTGCAGTCCAATTCCGGGATGCCAATGTGTTTGAGTACGTATCTAGTGCAATTCGTCACGTGCGCAGGGTGCCATTGTTCATAGTCTCGTTTCTAGTCTATTCTAGGGATATATCGCTTTCCGGGTTCACCTCTGATCTCTCCCGAATGTCATTAAAGTTCTAGTGTATTTGCGTTCACTAGTCAATTAAGGTTTTTTTGGGGAGCAATGCGGGCAAGCTAAGGACTACACATCGCAGTATATTCGTGGCGTTTCGCAGGCTGAGATAGGAGCGAGAGTGAGAAAGGACTGCTCGGCATTTCAACTATATAAGAAACATAGCTTGTTGTTTCTTGGTAGCGCGGAGTTGATATTTCATCAGTTAAGGACGCCATTGGTTCAATCACACGATAGTTTTCACATGCCCTCCTTTTATCTCTCATACTCGTTTTTTTGTAGTCTTCCGCTTTAGACATGGTACATTCATCTGATTCCCTCTTCCTTTCTGTCATTTGAAATTTCTCACAACACAATTCTATCTAGCATCTTCGAATGTGCCCACATTGCCTCGCAACTGATCATTTTCCTACTAGGCAGCGCTTTTATAGCGTTCGTCGAAAAAGAGAGGGAAACGAAAGGCGATTGAAATTATTCAGTTCCTTTGGACTTTCTGCGCTATCTCTTGATATCGATTAATTGGCAAAATCTTTCCGCCATTACAGTACCCTTTGAGGTACGGTAGGATGGCCCCCGCATCCGACTACCTCTTCCTATCGATCGAGACTGTAGTCAACGGTCTATCGATGATAGCAATGATTCCCTGCCTGAGCACACTCCTGAGGACTCAGGGAATGCACGGTAATTGCAAGTGAGTTGAGTTTTGAATATAGTTTTTAAGAGCTTGGGCAATTATTTAGAACCTGAAATGAACCAAGGTTCGATCTATCTAAAAACAACTTGGAGACTTATCTGTTCACTAACGTATCGTAAATATTTTCACATGTCGATCTAGGTAAAAAAAATTGTTTTGAAAAGTTATCTTCTCTTGTTGTTTCAACGGTTGCAGGGTGCTTCTGGTCACTTCGGCCTTCGTCCAATCATTCCTTCTCTGTGTGCAAATGGCGCTGTTCGCGCATAATTTCATCACGGAGAACCTGCTCCCCGTCAACAACGGTGAGCTTCGAATCATTCCAATTCTGGGAATGAACTCAAAACACGGCCGAAGCAATTTGTTGTGCGAAAATTGCGAAAACTTTGTCGAACAACCTGAATGTCCAACGGGGGCAATTTTTGACGAGATAAAACTTCCAAATAAGCTCTACATATCTCCACTTGGCCCGTGATTTCGCAAATGGCCTTGATGTACATGGAATAGAAAATGATTTGATTTGCGGATTTATCTTCAACTATCCATCAAAATCAGAGGAAAGTTATTAGCAAAACATTGGCGCAACTCAGACACGTCTACTATTGCATCGTGCAATCAGTGAAGATTAAAAAATATTTCAATAACGTACCTCAGAGAAGGAAGTCCCGTTTCTCATGGTGCAAAACGGCTTTTTCATAACGTCCAGCAACTTATCAATGGTGCTGGTGCTGGAGAGGTCTGTGTCAATATTATGATTGAAGAAATAGAAAGTGGGAGAAATGTTTTTCCCGAGGTAATACGTTTATCTTCCTCAATTTTTGGCCCGTTGAGATTTGTGCAGGAACACATTGCAGAATTGCCAAAAGCTCCGCCTGTATTTCCAAGATAAATATTTAGACTAATTGTGCAGTGGGGAGAGCCAGTCTTCAGCAATATCTCAAAATAAGCGTTTCAGAACCTATGCACCTTTCAGAACCTGTCATTTCAGAACCTATGCAGTGTGGAGTGCCGCTCATTACGAGAGGATCAGTCGACACATTGCTCCTTTGATAATACTCATAGGAGGATGCTTAGCGGCTGCTTTAGCTAATGTCTACGCAATTTATTGGCGTATGTTTCACGGTTGATTCAATTCGGAGAAATGGATTCGCAAACGTTGGAATCGAGTGAAATTATTGCAAAACAAATTATGAACACATAGTTCAAGTGCAGATTATATTTTTTATTCACGAATTGGGAAAATAAATAAAAATAGGTCAAACTTATGAAGAAAAAACAACTTCAGATGGTTGGTTCTTGGAGGCGGCTTACATACTGTACGGAATCGAAGGATTCACGCTAGTTGTAGGTTATTGTTTAATTATTGAATAAATTTCATAACTGAATAATAATTATAAAAGTATTGTTCATGTCTCCATCCTCATTATCGTATATGCCCGTCGCAAATTCCGAAGTCTTCCCTTCGATGATGACCGGCTTAAGGCGAAGTACCAAGTGAGTTGTCTCACACAGAAAACGGCGTATTAATTTTAATATCGAGTTGTGCCCGTGGAAAAGTATTCAATTTAATACACCGTTTTCTGTGTGTAGCTTTCTCTGCCCTATCCTGATAGCATTCCGTAGTGTTTCTCACGAGTTCGTCGCAACCATACACCGTGAGATTCATCAGAAGTGTCAACTGCAATCAACGTGTGAATTTTGGCGCTAGGTCGGATGAGAAGTATAGGGGGCAAAGAGACGGGGAGGAGTGCAGAGACGGTATGGCGAAATAGTTCTCGTCCGACCTATCTTCGTGAATTATTGGTGGCGCAAACTGCTTGATTTTTAAGGATTTATTATTGTTTTTATCAGGTAAAAGAAGTGCTCAACTTCACCTCGTCCCTCCTTCCATCCGTCATTGTTTCCGTTGTGATGCACACTCTTTCCCTCGTGCCGTCGCTTCTATTCTACAATCAAGTCATCGAATGGCCCCTCTGCTGCCTCGTCTACTTTTCGGTATACCGTAATCATATCATCTCTCTAGCGCTTCATAATGTTACGGCTCTGTGTTATTAGGGCACCGGTTCCTCACCGAAAATTCTGAATTACCGTACAACAAGCCATTAGTATTTGTACTGTGTCATCTTTTATATCAATAGTTTCGATTGCTTTGCGAATCTCGTAGACTCTGCAAAATACGTCATCAAACAATGTTTAACTGATTAACCGTTTTTCATATTTCAGGCGCACAGTCTCAGCTGTATCTTCACCAAACTTACGCTAATCGCTTGTCACAAGGGGATGAGGCAAAGATTCCAACTGCTTTTTGTCGAGAGGCTCGGGCAAGTTTTATTGTATGTATGTGTTCAAAAGCGAAACATGAATATGATATTACCAGTAACTTTCATCTGTGTTACATTCATCGTAACCGTGATTGAAAGTCGTCAAACTTTTTTTGCCGTATCTACAAAATTAATTTCAGAACTCCCAAGGGCGCGAGGATCGGGAAAGACGCGGAAAAGGAAGGAAAGGAATATTTCGATCAGCTCAAAGCGGCGTGGAATGCTTGAATACAGATAAACTTAGGAGTTAGAGATACACAGTAATTAAATTGTTTTGCATTGTTTTAGGAAACTTCAGATTTTCCTTGTTCTTCGTTTCAAATTGTTCACAATACATTTGAACGTGAAAAAAATCAGTGAAATGAAATACGACAATTTCTCTTGATGTGTTGTTGATTCGTTAGTTCTCAAGTATATTGAGTGATAGACTCGAAAATGCATTCGAAAATTATTGGCCGAATTTCTAGTCATTCTATGATATTCCTCGAAGTGACTGAGGGGCAACGTATCGTGAGCGATAAAGATCATTCAATTCAATTATTTATCACATCAGGCTGTAATGCTCAGGTGAGGATGGGGCCATATTCTTCATAGGGCGCGTTCCACCAATGGAGTCCGATCGTACGTCTGAGGTCATCGCGCCGTCGAGTCTTGGGGTGGACAATTGGGCGCGCACGGTTGTAGGGCGTCCACAGGGTTGTCGCGCGTGTCCAGTGATTGGTCGGCATTTGCCGGATCTTCAGTGCCCATTTTGCTTTGCCTCTGAGGACCTCCTTGTTCAAGTCGCGAACTCTGGTGATCTCTCTTATTCTCTCGTTTCTCATTTGATCTCTGAGGGTCACTCCGACCATTCTTCGCTCCATCTTTCTTAGTGTAACATCAAGACGCTCCTTATCGCTTGATCTTTTTTTTTTGTTTCGCTCCCGTAGAGTACGGTGGTTCGGATGCAGCTGTCGAAAAGACGTCTCTTTGTCTTCGTAGGAAGAATCCGTGAAGCGAGCAGATGATGTAGCTTGCTCCATGCAGCCCAACCCAAGCGTATCCGATGTTCCAATTTAGCCGAAGGATCAAGAGGAGAGAGATTTTTCCACCAAGATATGTTGCAGTGTCGGCAAAGTGGAACACTTGGTTGTCGATAGTGATGGGAGCTCGGGTGGTCGTGCAGGACGTGAGGAGGACGGTCTTGGAAGCGTTGACCTCTAAGCCGCGCGCAGGCCTCCACTAGCTTCTGAAGCATCTTCTTGATCTCCGGACGTGACTTGGCGACGATCGCGATGTCATCGGCGTACTCCAGATGACGGAGATGACGGCCGTCAATATGGAGTCCGCAGTTCTCCCAGTCGATGTCGTCCATCGCGGACAGCTTTGAAGAGGCGAGGAGACAGAGTGTCTCCTTGGCGGACTCCTCTTCTCACTTGCACAGAGACAACTTCGTCGTTCACTCGGATGAGGGTGGATGAGTTCTCGTAGATTCGACGAAGGAGATTGACGAGTGTTGGGTGAACTCCAGACTTCCAGAGTGCCTGCCAGATAGCGCTCCACTCCACTGTGTCAAAGGCCTTGGTGAAGTCGACGAATCCATGTATAGTATGGTTCATTAGTATGGGTCAGGGAGATCATGTCACTTGTTTATTCGTGTCGACTTGTTTCTCTGGTCGATCAGATCTAGCTGAGTCATCCGATTGATGAGACCGTTAAGATCACCCAATACGGCTTAAAATTAATAAACCACGCCTTTGTTCTCACAACTGTATTTACGACACGCAAGGAAACTCTCATGACATGTGTGATATATTTCAATACCATCTATTTGTGATGACGCATTTTTTTCGAGAAGAGGATTTCGACCAAGAGATACTTTTGGTTCGTGCTCCCACTAGGCCACTGGACGGTTTTTGTCTATTAGTGATGTCGTTAAGATTTGGCCTGGATTTTCACTCGTCTAACTCATCGAAACAAGCATCTATGCTATCAAAATATCATTTAGATAACCTCTAGACCACAACAAACTGCCAATTGCATATGAATTGATGTGATTTCAGCACAAAAAAGTTGTTTGCCATCAATTAGGATGCCTTTGAGTGCAAGTTAATAAAGAGTTGATCACTTACTTCGAACCAGTGATGGCAAAACAGAACCCGATTCTCCTTGTTTTGCACTACCACTCCGAGAAAGATCTGGACCTTTGCCAATCAGCGCTTCTCGCATTCTCAGACCAACCACAAAAACTGATCAGACCAACCAAAAACAGTCAATCATCAACGAATTCATTTTACAACGCACAGAAAACAGATTTTTGCGGGCAATTAGCGCACCATTGAGTGCAGGTTCCGAAAGTTAAGCACCACAGATTGTTCTCGGGATTATTTCTCGTGGGCAGACCTTAGACTGCCGCACCCGAGAGTTTGTCTAGTGTTGTCAAACGGCGCTTTGCAGCCCGCGCCAAAACGAATTCCCGTCGAGATCTCTCTCGTGCTCTCTCACTTTCGCATACTATCTCGCCGTTCCCTTGACCGATCTCTCTCTTCTCTTGCTCACCCCATGTAGAGCGCCATTTACCAAATAATGCATTAGTGTAGCCAGGTGTTTGATACTCAAGAACGTTGTTTCGCTTGTATGCATTATCGTGTTATCATTGGGTCTTCTTCACTCATTTCATTCAATTCATGAGTGTGCACCTCTCACTGAATTGTTCAATTATTTGTTCAAATGTTTCCCCTAGCTCTACCTCTTGAGGTACGTCAAAATGGCTCCATCGGACTATCTTTTCCTGACTATTGAGACTGTAGTCAACACCCTTTCCATGCTCGCAATGATTCCATGCTTGAGCACCCTTCTGAGGACTGAGGGAATACACGGAAACTGCAAGTGAGTCATGCATCGTTATGTCAGAGTATGCTTTTGATGGTTTCGCTTTTTGATGGAGTCACGTCAGCAATCAACCAGCTTGTTAAATTATCTGTCTCCATAAAGTACAGGCCCCAATGTGAAAACTGGACTCCCCGGGCATCCCCGGGCGTCCCCCATGTCCCCTGGCCTTATCACGCCTCGGGAAACTATTGGGTTGATGAATAAGTAACGCTCGTTTTTTCTCTCTGACTTTAGAACCCTCGTGCTCGCTCTTTTGTTGTTGCCGTCTGCCACCCTGTTTACACTGGAGAGAGGGCCCCTCGGGCATTCCACACATGTTTTCGATTCAGTTCTCCCTAGTCTCCCAAGCGAGAATGCCGCACAATTTCGTCCCCGACCGAATTCACATTCGGAACGTGATGCTCTTTCTCTTTCTATCTGGCTTGAAACCGCCCGCCATTCATGAACAACTGGAGCAGGTTTACCCCACACATACCCCGCATGTAACCACCGTGAGAAAGTGGGTAGTCAAATTCGAGAAACACGACTTTTCCCTCGAAGATGAAGACCGACCCGGTCGCCCCATGGAGTTGGACCTCGATCGATTGCGTTCTGAGGTGGAGGCTGACCCGTATCTCACTACGCGCGATCTTGCTGACTTCCTTGGGGTCGACCAAAAAACTGCCGTGAATGGACTTCACGCGATTGGAAAGAAGTGGAAACTCGGGAGATGGATCCCCCATGACCTGACCGACTATGACAAGGATCGCCGAGTGGACATGGCTTCGACTCTTCTCACTCTGCATCGCCGGTTTGATTGGCTGGACAATGTCATCACAGGTGATGAAAAGTGGGTGCTCTACGACAACCATGAGCGCATGAGACAGTGGGTCGGAGAGGACCAAAAGCCAGCAGATGTCCCCAAACCCGATTTGCACCCCAAAAAGTGATGTTGTGCATCTGGTGGTCAGTGCGGGGAATGGAGTTCTGGGAACTCCTACCCGAGGATACGACTATCACGGCAGAGGTCTACACTCTTCAGCTACGGAACCTGAGACTCGCTGTCGAACAAACACGCGGGAAGGACGCTCGAATCTACTTTCAGCACGACAACGCCCGCCCGCATGTCGCAAGAAAGACCAAGGCTGAGCTGGCGGGCTATGGCTGGACTGTCCTCCCCCACCCTCCCTACTCACCCGACCTGGAGAATATTTTTAGATTCTATCGTGCTTTGTAAAGTTTTTATGATAAAGTGAAAAAAAATTCAAAAACAAGCGCTACTTATTCCTCAACCCGATACTAAACCACATTCAATTTGTGAAATTCGGATTCCTAGTGCAAAAATGCACCAGAATCTCTTATAGTTATATTATTTTGAAATAAATAATTTTCAACTTTTTCCTGACATTTTCATTTTGTGGTCAAAAAGTCGAAAACTCAAAACTATCTGAATATAGTTGTTTCCGACTCATTTTCACTCGTAGAAGTCGATTTTTTAGATTAGACCAGAGCTCACCAAAATGTGAAATTGAAAAGTTACGCTCGAATTATTTTAATTTTATATTTTTTTGTGTCACTATTCGCCCCGTTTCCTACAAAACAACAGAGACCGCATTCTAAAATATGTAGACATGAATTGATAGCTCAGTATCGCCTCTACCCGACTTTCAAAAATTCAATTTGGTTTATTGCTCCCTCGAGGCGTGATAAGGCCAGGGGACACGGAGGGACGCCCTGGGATGCCCGGGGAGTCCAGTTTTCACATTGGGACCTGACCGGACTGTACAAAATAGCGTTTGTGCGTCTTTGAAAGATGAACATTAAAGAGTCGAGAATAATTTAAAAGTGTTGTTGCATTATTTGCTTATGAACACTTCTCAGAGTACTTCTGATCGCGTCTGCTCTCATTCAATCAATGCTTAATTATGTTCAAACGGCACTATTTCTACACAATTTCATCACGGAAACTCTTCGGCCGGTAGATGACAGTCAGTTTACAGAGATAATAACTTGGATGTTATGGGAAAATTTTCAATAAAGGAATAATCCTATTTAAACGGTGTAAAAAATATTATCGGTAATCTCACATAGAAATAGTAAAGACAATAATGTGTCATATATGGAGACAATTGAAGGGAGTCATGACGATGGACTCATGTATTATTAAATATCATTGTATTATTATTGAACATGTATTATTAAATAGTAAATATTATTTACAGAAAAGGAAGCTCCGTTTCTCATGCTGCAAAACGGGCTGTTCGTGATGTCGTGCTGCCTGTCCATGATAATTGTGCTCGAGAGGTTTGCATTCTGATTTGATTACGGTCTCCTTGTTGGACAACGTTTCATTTTCAATAACGTAGAACAAAGAATCAACAAAGCAAAGTCTTAGATCTTTACCGTGAACAAGTTTGATTTTTTAGAACTTTCGCCGTGTGTAACGCTGCAAGATACGAGAGAATCGACCGACACATTGTTCCTCTAACCATGCTTATTGGAAGCAGTCTAGTGATGGCCTGTCTTACAGTCTACGCTATTTATTGCGTATGTTTCATGATTTATTGAAACCGGGGAATATTAAAGCTTTCGTTTTGAATTTACATCGTCTGCGAGCAAAAACAAACCAGCAGAACCGTTAGCATGCTATAATACATTCCAACTACGTAGAATGCTAAATATAAAGCTAGAACGGAACATGTACGTAATCCATAAAGCGAATCACCTTCAGATGGCTTGTACATGCAAGCTGTCTTCATGCTCTACGCCATCGAAGGACTCACGCTAGTGGTATGTTCATAATTATTTATATATTCAAATTAGACTAAGCAAAAAGTTTTAAGGTCTCGATAATCATGATCGCATATGCCCGGCGAAAGTTGGCAAGTCTTCCATACGATGGGGATCGACTAAACGCAAAGTATCAAGTGAGATTTTAACAAGGAATACAGAACGATTTGCAAGTGATTGCAAAGCCTTGGCTAGTCGAGATTATCTCAAGGCGAAGTACCAAGTGAGTTTATAACTTATCTACTGTGCCACTAAGAGGTTTTGTCTTGACATACTCTGCAATGTCCATAAAATAAACATTCGCTAATGCATGAAAAAGTTCAAATAGGATTAAATCAACAATTGATAATTATCAGGTCAAAGAAGTTCTCAATTTCTCCTTCTCACTTCTTCCTTCGGTCATGGTATCTGCGCTGATGCACACCCTATCCCTTGTCCCGACCCTCCTTTGGGTCAATGGAATCATCGATTATCCCTTCTGCTGCCTATTTTACTTCTCGGTAAGACCATTCAAACATTAACCAAGAGTGAATCAATGACCTACCAAAGCTTGAGATAGTCCTTACCAGGCCATTATATTGCATGGTGCTCCTCGATATAGTGAATCACAATGGCTACAGTAAGGACGGTTTATCGATTTCTCTCAGGCTCACAGTCTCAATGCTCCACTGACTAAACTGACGCTAATCGTCTGCCACAAGAGCATGCGACAGCGATTCCAACTTATTTTCGTATCGAGACTCGGAGTAAAATCGTAAGTCTTCCATATTTATATAATTATATTTTTTCTGGTTCTTGCTTGATCAAATAAATTTCAGAATTCCTACGATGATCGAAAGAGACACTGAGAAGGAAGGGAAGGAGTATTTCGATCAGATGAAGATGGCGTGGGGATCAAGAATTCAATAAAGTTAACTAATTTTGTTGATATTATTGTCAGTATTTGAGCGACGTTTCAGCCCTTCCCTCTCCCTTCGCAAGAGGCTAGAGCGACAAAGACGCCAGAGACGATAAGGGGCGGGGATCATAGGTCTGCAGAGACCGGCATATAAAGGGAGGATTCCTCTCTCACTAGGGAATGACCCCCCTCTACACTGTGTTTAGCACGTGCGCTTCCGTATTCCTGTTAAACGCCGTAGTAATCACCGTCATGTCATGATCATCGACTTCATCTCCCTTCTGCTGTTCCCCCCTCACTACGGTGTGTATCCCGGTTCACTATCACGAACTGAATTATCCTCCTTACTTAGGGGCAATATCTTCGGCTCGAACTAGACCGAGATTGCCAAAATATCATCAACAACTTCGAGTCATGAGTGACATATCAAAGAACAGACGAAGATGAGCTTCTGTTTGTAAAAAAAAAAAGAGAAAATATCGATCTATCGGCTATCAGACAGAATTTGATCGTGAATGGGTTTATTCAGTTATTTGACAATAGTTGGAATGAATACGATGGTAAAATGATTCCGAGAACACTGTTCACTTTCTGAAGTTGTTGGAGTTCCCGACGACAGAACGCATTGCCATCTGAGAAATAAATCGATAATCTTGAAGCAGGAAATTATTGATCTCACATGCATCTGATCATGGAAGTTATCGAGTTCATTGCAAATTGACTGAGGGAGAGACTGATAGTAGGAATCCATCTGAAATCGTATGTTTTTCATAGCTAGATCTGATCGTCAGATACAGTACCCTACTGTGTCTCCCCTTTTCTACAGTACCCTACCGTATCCCCCTATTCTACACTACCCTACCATATCCCCCCTAATCTGCAGTATCCCTCAATTCCCCACCTGATGTTCCATTCTCATCTGAGCTTGTTGAAAAGAAGAAGAAAGACGAGAGACAGCCTGTGCCTTGATCGAATCGTATTGAGCTCGCTGTGGAGGAGTCATATCAGGCATTGCCTGAATTATCGATTGATTGGAGTGACAGGGGAGTACGGAAGTCATTGAGTACGGTATCTGTGACTCACCGTAGCAATGGCTAGAAGCAGAACCCAAGGAGGATGAGGGAGTTCATTGTTGATTGGTGGATGAGGATGGAAGAAGGGAAGAGGTTGGGTATTTATACTAGAAGCTGGGTTGAAAATAAGTGATGCCATCTTGCGTGAAGATCAACTAGTGAAAATCTACTGGGTAGAAACTACAGAGGCTTT
Source organism: Pristionchus entomophagus (assembly GCA_036245825.1). NCBI lineage: Eukaryota > Metazoa > Nematoda > Chromadorea > Rhabditida > Neodiplogasteridae > Pristionchus > Pristionchus entomophagus. Next base: position 7,437,907 of record BTSX01000001.1, read on the forward strand.
TGACTTGCTATGCGACGAAGGAATAGAGAATAGCAGTAGAGGATTGAACGATGACGGTTGAAAACGTTTCCTCATTCTGCATACTATTTCCTATAGAGAGATCAACTCCTATAGAGACACGACAGCTTCTGAAGATGTACGCTCTCTAACGCTCTCTAACCCTCGGATGCCTCTAGGCATCCGAGGGACAGGTCAGCACTGAGGGAAGAAGAGTTATTGAGCCACAATTAAGCTGCAGTAGTAAAGTATCATGGTTATACATTACACTGATGATATTCAGAGGAATATCCAAGTAAAGGCCTGTGTGAGATATGCGCCTAACGAGAGTGTAGGATTTTCAGTTACTGACCGAAAGAAGTTTTGCTAGCCGCGTTTTCTTAGCAATAGATCTAAAGACCTCAATTATGCTTGAATGTGGAGTATCTTTCCTGTTGAAAATATGGACGAATTTTGCTAAGTGTGGAGCATTCTCTTTATGAGTTAAATTGCTCGTAAGTCCGATATAGAAAAACAAGCCTCGAAATCGACATTTATTGCTATTTCCTGTAAACCGTACTAATTGAATGTAAGGCCTTAGATGGTTAAATGGACGAGCAATTTTTGCACTATCATCCACCAAGTGGCCACAATTATAGAATGGCTACTATGTCTTGGGTATGGTTTAATCCAAAGTCCTCAAAACACGCATTTCTTTTGATTCCGTCACAAAATAATATTTTTGGAAAACTGTTATTTTTCAAATAGGAGCATAAGTAGCACCAAATGTTTATAGTGATAATATAGCTCCATAGTGAGTGACTGGAGCGCACTAGTGTATAGGCCAGCACCTTCGATCCTCAAGGTAGACAAATAAGTTAAGTGAACTGCAATTTTTCACGAACGTTCCCTTTGAAACGTCTATAAAAATACAACAATGAATCGAGCACCATTCTCACTTCACCATGAAAGAGGTGTAGTATCGGGCTGCTCACCTGAGAATGTGTGAATTTACCGAACAGTTTCCACGTTAAATTACACAATTTCGAAAAAAATCTAAAATTTTCGAAAATTATCAGGTACATTGAAATCTAAATTTCTCTCCTACACAGGAAGCGTGATATTTCTAATAATAACGTCTATGATACTCGAGCATACCCTGAAAAAATGCTATAAAGTCAGCTTGTTTAGATTTGATTGGCGGGAGATATATGAGCCCAAACACGATGCTCAAAAACGAGCGTTACTTATTCCTCAACCCAATATATTCGTTCTCAACCCCCCTCATTCTACCCCAACTCAATTATTGATAACTGGCTTGATCTTTAATCTTTCTTCACCCCCCTCCCCCCACCCTCCCCCTACCCAACCCTTGCTGCCCGGCAAAAAACCGATTCGACACCATCGACAGACCTCCGTTTCTTACACTCTTCTCGATAATCTCTTGTACATTACCAAAATCAACGGAATAAATGAATGAATGAATGATTTTATAAAATAAAATTCGGGTTTTATTGCTTTTTTTGATTGATATTCGCAAGTATTTTGGTTTATTTGTGTTCAAAAGGCAGCAAACATCAATCGAAAAGCATAAAAACCCGAAATTTTTTTATAAAATCAGTTCACGATCGCCAGCCAAATTTGTGAGCCTCTTAACTACGGGATCCTTAGACCTACAGAAAACGATTTTGATCGGCCGATTTAGTTGAGAATTACATCTGTGCTTGCCAGGCGCAGGTTTTGGGTGAAGTGAATTCCCCTCAAAGTGGGCGGAGCTTGCGGTCTCTATCTATAGTCCCCACTTTGCAAATGTTCACAATTTGAACTCGCTCACGGATGACATCACTTCTGTTATCCCAGCTTCTAGTATAAATACCCTTCCTCTTCCCTTCTTTCCATCCTCATCCTCCAATCGACAATGAACTCCCTCATCCTCATTGGCTTCTACCTTCTCGCCATTGCTACGGTGGGTCATAGATACCACGCTCAATGACTACAGTATTCCGTTGTCCTTCAAATCAATCAACAATTCAGGCAATGCCGGATATGACTCCTCAACAGCGAGCTGAATACGATTCGATCAAAGGCTCAGGCTGTATCTCGTCTTTCTTCTTCTGGTCAACAGGCAAAGATGAGAATGGATGCAATGGAACAGCAGGTGGGGGATTGAGGGGTACTGTAGAATAGGGTGATTGAGGGTACTGTAGAATAGGGTGATTGAGGGTTGAAGTTGTTGGAGTTCCCGACGACAGAACGCATTGCCATCTGAGAAATAAATCGATTATCTTGAAGCAGGAAATTATTGATCTCACATGCATCTGATCATGGAAGTTATCGAGTTCATTGCAAATTGACTGAGGGAGAGACTGATAGTAGGAATCCATCTGAAATCGTATGTTTTTCATAGCTAGATCTGATCTGATCGTCTGTCAGATACCGTACCCTGTATCTCCCCTTTTCTACAGTAAATTGAGAAGGGTACTGTAGAAAAGGGGAGATACAGTAGGGTACGGTATCTGACAGACGATCAGATCTAGCTTTGAAAAACTGATGATTTCAGATGGATTCCTACTATCAGTCTCTCCCTCAGTTAACTCGCAACGAACTCGACAACTTCCATGATCAGATGCATGTGATATCAATCTTTTCCTCTTTCCAAAATATCGATTTATTCCTCAGATGGCAATGCGTTCTGTCGTCGAAAACAACAACAACAATATGGGTTACTACAGAAAGTGAACAGTGCTATATATAGCATGCTAGCATGGAACCCTCTGTATCTCTTGTAATAAATACAATGATAAGTAAGGTATATACAATGGAGCTTCATCACTGGCCAGGCTTTGTCCTTATTTTGAGACTTTCATCCGAGAAACGTAAGAAATTGGAATGATTAAGATATCATAGCTGTGACGCATCTTGAGCACTTTCAGACACCAAAATAATATTTTTTTATAGATTTGATTCAGAAATAGTATTTGCAACACTCATACGTGAAAAAAGCATATTCATACATATGAGATGGGGTGGGTTAATGTATAGATATGGCTCATAGCATATGGGAATTGTGAGCGATTAGTCCATGAGAATAATGGTTGCTCTCGAAAATGATACGATACAATAATGATAGGATGATATCGGGAACTGAAAATGTGAAGGATGAATACAAAATTATCAAGCCCTAAATAACATTGAATTGACAAATAAATCATAATTATTCAAAACTTCGATTCTTGCATTTTGATTCTTTCAAGTTTCATGTGAGCGTTTTCCCACTCCTCTTTCATCCGTTTGAAGTGGTTCCTTCCTTCCTCCTCATAGTTTCTTACATGTATCCGTGCACCCGGACGAGTTCTGAAATTAAATAATCTAATAGTTTGAATCGTCTATAGACTTCTAAATTGAAAATGTCCAGTAAATATGCAACATTAACCGACTTTCCTATCGTATTAAATGAAAATGCAACGCAAAAAACCTTGATGATGAATAGAAAAGAGGTTTCCTTTACTGTAGTGTGTTTCCTAATTTTATTCAACTGTTGTGTATTTTTTGTGCTCTGGATTTAATTTCCTGGCTTTCTCTACGATAAAGTCAAGCCAGGCGCGCATTGAAATTTGTTGAGATTAAAAGGTCAATTCAGGAACAAAATCTGCTTGCGGTGACTCAGCTATCGTACCTTAACATGGTCCAGAAGATCATGTTTGCAGCTAAATAAATATGGCTCACGCGAGTCTCGATACGAAGAGAAGTTGGAATCGCTGTCGCATGTGTCTGTGGAAGGCTATTAGCGTCAGTTTAGTTAGGGGACCGTTGAGACTGTGAGCCTGAGAGAAATCGATAAACCGTCCTTACTGTAGCCATTGTGATTCACTATATCGAGGAGCACCATGCAATATAATGGCCTGGTAAGGACTATCTCAAGCTTTGGTAGGTCATTGATTCACTCTTGGTTAATGTTTGAATGGTCTTACCGAGAAGTAAAATAGGCAGCAGAAGGGATAATCGATGATTCCATTGACCCAAAGGAGGGTCGGGACAAGGGATAGGGTGTGCATCAGCGCAGATACCATGACCGAAGGAAGAAGTGAGAAGGAGAAATTGAGAACTTCTTTGACCTGATAATTATCAATTGTTGATGTAATCCTATTTGAACTTTCTCATGCATTATCGAATGTTTATTATACGGACATTGCAGAGTATGTCAAGACAAAACCTCTTAGTGGCACAGTAGATAAGTTATAAACTCACTTGGTACTTCGCCTTGAGATAATCTCGATTGAACGGAATACTTGCAAACTTTCGCCGTGCATATACCATTATTATAATCGAGACCTTAAAACTTTTTTGTTTATTCATTGTTTTACATTATTGATTATGGACATACCACTAGTGTAAATCCGTCGATGCCGTACAACATGGCCAAAGACTCCATGTACCAGTCATCTGAAGGAATTTGCTTTAAGGATTATACATACTCGGTGCTATGGATGAGCATGGTCACAGTTGTGCAGGCGTGTTTATGGAGTTGTCAATTTTCTTCTGGTTGGGTCTATTCCTAAGCGGTGCTGGAAAATATTCCATGCTGGTAAAGGGTCCTAACTAGGTACCCGCCATTTTGGCCTTAAAACTAGCTAATTCAGCAAAGATCCCTCAATATTCATTGTAATCAATAAATCATGAATCGTACGCCAATAAATCGCGTAGACAGTAAGACAGGCCATCACGAGGCAGCCTCCGATGAGGATTATTAGAGGAATATTGTGTCGGCCGATTCTCTCGTATCTTGCAGCGTTCCATACGGCGAATGTTCTAATAATACATTATGTTGTCTCACTTCCTCAATTTTATTTACGGTACGCTTTCCTAATTCTAAAAATGGAAGTTTTGCCAGCATAGGAACCCAAGCATATGTTGACATGCTTGAGTGCCTATGCTGGTTGACAAGAATAGAAATAAACAAACCTCTCCAGCACAATTATCATGGACATGTAACAGGACATCACGAATAACCCGTTCTGCAGAATAAGAAACGGCATTTCTTTTTCTGTAAATCATATTCTATTGATTTTCCAGTGCATGCGGATAAGGTACGGTAGCTGAGAATTATTGTAAACTGACTGTCATCTACCGGCCGAAGGTTTTCCGTGATGAAATTATGTGCGAACAGCACCGTTTGAACAAATAGCAGGAGGGATTGAATGAGAGCAGAAGTGAACAGAAGCGCCCTGTGAAGCGTTGAAAGATAAATTAAGAAAATCGATCAGAAATAAGAACAGACTAACCACATCCTCGCGTTTGGCATCCGTTTTAATAAGCGTGATTATTTGACAAGAAGGATAATGTTTCGAGATCACTTTAGTGAGTCAAAGAATTTGACAAACTATGTATGCTTGTGTGTCTCCAGCAAATAGCAAATAGCGCCCACCATAAAACAGTTAAAATATCAAAATACGATGCTTACTTGCAGTTTCCGTGTATTCCCTGCGTCCTCAGCAGGGTACTGAGACATGGAATCATTGCGACCATTGAAAGCGTATTCACGACTGTTTCGATTGAGAGGAAGAGGTAGTCGGATCCTGGAGCCATTCTACCGTACCTGAAGAGGTACAGGTAGGGGAAACAGTTGGCCAATCAATTAAGAATTTCGGTGAGAAGTACATACACTCTCATGAATCAATTGCAATGAGTAGAGAAGGCCCTACAGTTTCAGGCAAGATAATGAACCAATAAAGAGGGAATATCAATACACAATGATGTTGTTGCATATCAAATCTATGAGGTCATAGAGAGATGAGATATCACGCAGAATGAGGAGGGTGCACTTTCAATCACTATTCAGAGCGTGACCTATTCTACTGACAATGGACTATTGAGCGCATGGATTTGCGAACTTGGAATGAAAACGTCGGAACTGGAGATGCTACTAGATTCCAGCATGGATGACTAAGGCATTCGCTATGAAGGATTGTGATCGTTTGGTCTGACATTATCGAGGATAGAGCTTTGAATACGCTCGGTTTGGTCGGAAGAAACTCCCCTTCATTGAAATAGAACAGATGTCTCTCATCTCTTAACGATCTCTCCGCAGTAGGAAAAGCGATAATTCAGGTACAATAGGGAGTTCCGACAGCCCTATTCATGGGATTCCCTGAATATTCGCAAACACGTTACTCATTGCCATTGATTCTCATCGAAAGTTGTGGTTTCTGCTTGGGCACGCTAGAGCTTCATCTAAGCGCCGCCCACAGATCAGTGATCCAGAAAACAGGGATTAGTCATAGAGAGAAGGAGATTAAATCAAGAGATGAGATTACATGGACCGATTATCGATCCTTAACGCCAATATCTGTTTTCTGCATGTTTAAAAAATGAATTCGTTGGTGATTCTAAGTTTTTGAGTGGTCTGCGAATGAAAGAAGCAAAGGTCCACTTCCCCCGAGTGCTAGTGCATTTCATATCTAACACACGTAACGAATGACGAGTCAAGGAAACTCACGAATGGCGACTCGCTACAAGTAACACATTCCAATCCATTCCAATCCCCCTACGATTAGATTCTTCTTATGAAGGGCTGTTATGCGAGCGTGCTAAATGAGGGGAGCGTAAAGGGGTCTAATTCGCTGACAAACAGCTGTTTTCTACGCGTTGAAATTCGCATGAATTCGGAGGTATTAGGGTGGTCTGATAGTTGGCGACCGGGTGTTGAGTGTATCAAAATGTTGATTGCATAGAGACCAGATTAACAAATGGAGGAAGTCTAACATTAGAGCAAATTGCGCACTGCGGATAAAAAAAGCTTTCTCTGAACGAGGTTCCACTACACCGTCTCGCCGTTCGAGAACGTATTCTGCGGCAGGAAATAATTGAGGGGCCCCAAAGCATAACTTGAAGAATCTTTGAAGCGTCATCTATCATAGCGGGATTGGAATGGATTGGAGTGTGTTACATGTAGTGAGTCGCCTTTCGTGAGTTTCCTTGCGTGTTGTGATAAGACTGAGAGAAACAGAGACTGGTCTGATAACTCCATGCACTATCTTCATCGGTCGAGAAACAGGGTATAATGAAGAGACCCTATCCTATCTGTATTGTGTGAGACTAACAAAACTGGTCTCCGTATTTCCAATGATATCTTCTGGTCCGAGTGTATGTATTCAGCCTAACTTTTTTCTCTTGAACATATAAAAACGGAACTTTTTCCTATTGGACTCTTGGACGTTGGACGGGAAATCATCGCAACAGTTTATTTTTTGTCTGTGCTGTGCTGAAACTGTGCAACAGCTATGTCGTAGTCGTAGTAAAGGAACAACATTCTAGTCATAGATGAAAGTAGTAATTTCATAGAACAATGCGAAATATCACTCATACACTAAAATGGTAGTGATGTGCTAAAAGGACATAAAAACGATGTTTCAGCTGCGTTGGAAGTTCCCTTGCTCATAGTGAAACTAGTAAGAACGACAATAAAAGTAATGGCAGCTAGCAATTTGTGAAAGACAGACAAGGGCTGTGCAAGAACACGTATAAAATGAGTCCAGATTCTCCTCATCCATTCCAAGCTACCGCAAGTTGACTGAAGTATAGCTTCGTGTCGTCATCCGTGTTTGATGAGGGCGCCGGTTCCGGAGTGATGCGACCACTAAATATGCTGTTAATAATGTGTTTTTTTTTAATATTATGCAGTTAATAAACAGTATTTTTACGCCACAATCTGCATAAGTCGCTAAAAAAACGACTAACATGGAACCGGATTTTGATTTTCTAGTTTGTATTTTCTGAGTTTGTGAAGGCACTCACTTCGAACAACAGAGAATCTGCAGACTCCTCAGCAACTTTCGATGACAAAAGAAGAGTGTGGCCTTCATGGCGATGCAGTTTATCGCGTGAATCTGTAAATGTGAATTCAGGAAATCTTACAGAATCTCAAATAACTATTGCTTTCTTTGCGGACTGTTCGAGCTCTAGCTGTATCGTTTCAATAGCGTCACTCACACTAAGGTTACCTCTGCTCTTTACCATTCTCTTCGTATTGGCTAGTGATGGCAAATCGGCATCTCTCCTCAATCTGTGTGCTCTTTCGATTATCTAACTGGCGATAGAGCATGCGAGTTGAGGAGAGTCGTTTTCCAATCTGTCATCACTAGTATTGACTCGACTGCAGTAACTCTCACCGTGAAGTAGAAGAGACAGCAAGTAACATAGCTGATGAAGCCGCCCTGCCAGAGCATGGTGGGCACGAGTGAGGCAGACTTCAGAAGGGCCGAAAGGAGAAGAGAGGGGAGGATGGCTCGAGAGAAGTCGAGGATCTCGACGATCTGCAGAATAATCCAATATTTACATTAGTGATGTCGTTTCGGTTTTCAACTATATTCATTCTCCAAACTCTCTCGTTTATCTAAAGGGCGAGATAGTGTGCAGATGGACAGAGGCAAAACAGAATTGACTTCCGTAATTAGCATATCACTAGAGGTTGCCCATAATAAGACCAGTAACAGGTTACGCCACTAAAGGCAGTATGTAGATTGCGACGTTTGAAATATCTATCTAGTGAGCAAAGTGCGTTTGCAAACTATTTATATTGAGACAGAAAAATCAATGGATGGAAAGTGCAAGAATGCATTATCTCTTCCATCGTGTAACTAAAGCAAAAACACATTCATAGTGCAAGGAATACTCCTCTCTACGAGCAATCTGCACGCAGAAAATCGTCATTCGCGCAATGAGCTAGATGTTAAAAAAAAAACAATTACCTGATACTTGGCGTGCACTCTATCGCTCGTGTACGGTAGGTCGCGCAGCCGTCGCTTACTGTAGAAGTACAGTACTCCTGAGATCTGAAAATGGTATAGCTAATTGGGCATTACACCGATAGGCTAATGATGCAAGTAGTGAAACTCACACACATCACCATAGTCTCGATACAGTACATCATGAAGATCGTCTCGAAGTACCAGCCGTCTAAACTTGTATTCCATTGTTATTATTTGCTACTAAATTATATCAAAACTCAATTATATGACAGGACTTACGCCAGTAGATCAGGTAGACAGTCCCGACTGCGTATAGCGTCTGAAAGTAACATTTGTTTGACAAATTTTATTTTCCCCCAACTGAACGGTGCTTCAACTATTCCATGGAAAAAAAATTTTCAATGCGTTTCATTTATGCTTCACAAACTCCGTATAATCCGGAGAGATTCGCTTTTCTCAATGTTGTCTTTCTTTATCTTTTCACACAACAATCACTTGTCAAGACTATAGATTCAACGTCATTCTTACATAATCTTCCCACAATGAGACAACACTTTCGACGTCAGCTCTGTCATGTTGTCAGTGTCAACCTGCCTTCTCTTTTACCGAACAATACGTTTTCCGACAACTCAAACTGAGTCGTGCCACTAATGATGACAAATCGGCATCCTACTTTCCTCAATCACCTGTTCTCTCGCTGATCAGAGAAATGAGAGAGTACGTGAAATGAGGAGAGTCTGGTTCATATTTGTCATCACTACTCACCGCGATGAAAGAAGCGACGATGACGAGGGGATAGTTGACGGACTGCTTCTCGTACGCGCCCGGATTGCGGATAGCGCGGCATCTAAGATCGAAGATCACGTCTCGGTAAATTTCGCAGTTCTGTTGTTTGATTCAGTTCCAAAGATCAAAGATCAAGATGGGAAACGAACCGTTCGAGGAGGATAACCAGCGAGAGACAGCTCGTCTTGAAGTAGAAGACGTTGTGGAAGATGAGAAACCAGCGTTCGCTCACTGTAATTATATTAATTTTAAATATAATATTTTAATATAATGTGATAATCGATTCGTAATTAGTGTTTGTACGTTTGGTCAGAAGAGCACACGAGAAGAGCTGAGAACGATCGATTGAATTATGTTTCAAATCCAACTCATAATATTGTGCGTTTGGAAATTCATGATCACTGGGTGGAAATTCGTGACAATGCAGCGGTAAACATAGATGTTCCGTTTAATCATCTGATTACATGACAAAACATGTTTCAAAGGGTCAAGATTTTTGACATTTCACTGATTTGTGTTGAACAGTTCATGTTTCAAATCTACAGCGCAAAGTGTCAGATATGTTTCACGGCCACTTCGAAACACTGAGTCCTCCACATTCGACAGTATGTAATTGTTACTGATGGCAAAACTTCTTAAAAGATTGGAACAATTGCTGCTCCGCATTGCCGCTGTATTTTGATTGGATTGCATGTTCATTTTTTTAATGCTAATAACTTTAATTTTTTATGTTAATTTTAAATAATATTACCATCACTGAGCGGGTGCAAATTGTCGATGGCAATGTCGTAGATGAAGACGGAGATCTGCAAGATACAGGTGTCTTCATTCCACCATCTCAGTCATCCTGTCGAATGTCGAGCTAGTGTGTAGAATGGAGAGATTGTGGTCAGTATCGTTGTCGAATCGAATAGAAGCCCTATTCTCTATTCGGCACGCTCTCTTGTCGCTCTGGCCCGCTAGAGAGCGTGCGGAATGGAGCGATTACTTTTCGACTAGGCATCACTAATAGTCTCAATTTCTTGCGATACCTGTGATATGAGCAGGCACACACTGCAGAGGGAGTGGACGACCAGGAGGGCTCTAATGATTGAAACATTTGTTGAATTGAAAGAAATAAGATGCTATGGAGTCTCTTACTAGCAGCTCTTACTGTAGTAAAAACAATTTCTATGGCTCACTTTCTTTTTCTATATTTTGAGAAAACTAAAATGTCTAGCTTACTTGCAGTTCCCATGCATTGTAGCCGTCCGGACGAGGGCGATCACGCAGGGGACCAGACCTGTGATTGATTTTTGATCTTTGATCTCTCATTTTTATTTAAATGCTCTCTAATCAACTCATCTAGCCCTGCCTTGGGCAAGGAAAACCATTGATGATGTGTTACAGAAATGCTCGGAAATAGCCTGTCAACAAGGAGCTCAAAGTCCCAATTTTGGAGGGGTAAAATGATTAGTGATATCGTTTCGGATTTCGACTTTCTTTATTCCCTTTTCTCTCTCGCGTCCTTTTCTCACTCGCGTGTTTGTTTGTTTACTAGTCCCCCCCCCCTTTCTCCCACTCTTCTCTTGTTTATTTGATCTTTGGTCTCTGTTCTTCCACCATTCCACCCAAAAAGAGGGCCTCGACAATGTCGGCGGGTTCTAGTCCTGCGGCTAAGAAACAGGGTGGCACGCTCAGTAACATGGTCGTGTCCGCCCTCGCTCTTTCCCTGGAGGACGCCCCGTCCGGTGTCGACGAGGAAAAGTGGAAGACTGTCACTGGTCTGCTCTCCTCATTGGCGAAAGCTCTCGAGCAGGTCGCCGGACAGTCCAGTGGCAGTCTCTCCCTCCTCTCTTCTCCTTCCTCTTCCTCTCCCCACTCCTCACTCCCCTCGACCTCGCACACTCTCCCCATTTCCCACACTCTCTCGTCTGTCCTCTCTGCTTCCTCTCCTTTCCTCCTCCCTTCCTCTTCCCCTCCCTCAGCTGTGGACCCGTTCGAATTGCATCTGAGGCAAAGATCACTTGTCGTTGCCGGCCTTCTGGAACCTGACGTCGGTCTGGGTCTGGAGGAAAGGTGCGAGGCTGATAGAAGGGGCGTGGCCCGACTTCTCAGTCATCTCAAGGTTGATGCTATGCCCAATCAGATCTTCCGAATGGGTAAACAGTCGGATCGCCCCCGTCTCCTTAAACTTGTGATGCCCGCCCGCTCTTTTGTGTTCACGGCTCTTTAAAATGCCTCCACTCTCAGAGGTAACTCTGAGTTTGAGGGCATATACATTCGCCAGTCCATGAGTAGGGAAGAGTTGGCGAGGCATCAGGAGATGAGAGCGAAGGTTAGGGAATGGCGTGCTAAGGATTCCTCCTCTCCATTCGTTGTCTATCGAGGTGAAATCTGGCATAAGCGGGACATTCCCTCTCGTGTCCGCACGCGACTCCCGAACCAGGGAAACTAATTGCTGATACACCCCTAGTCCATCCATTGAGTCATCCATCCTATCCCTGTTCTGCCGCTCCTTTCTCTCCACTCTCTCCCTCCATTCCTTTCTTGAATTGTTTGATGTTCAACGCCAGATCTCTCTGTAATAAGTTGCCCGATCTACACTCTATCTTATCAATTGACCGTCCCGATGTCCTCTTTATCTCTGAATCCTGGCTCACAACTCGCATTGTTGACTCCGAAATTCTCTTATCGTATCCCTACCGTATCTATCGAGCAGATCGCGCTAGACGAGGTGGTGGTGTGTGTGTAATCATTCGTGATCACATTCCTTGTTCTCGCATATCTCTCCCATCCACTGTCTCGTCTGACGTTGTCTGTCTCGATCTCTTTCCCCCTCTTGGTCTCTCTTCCATTCGAATCATTCTTGCTTACCGTCCCCCCAACACTGTATCTAGTGACAACTTAGCTTTGTTCGACCTACTATACATTCTTTCTTCGTGTGATAAGTCCGTTGTTCTTACTGGTGACCTAAACTTGCACATTGATTGGTCTAATCCTTCTCTTGCCACTGGACAATCAGTTTCTCTCGTTCATTTCGCTTCTTCCCTTTCTCTTCACCAATTTTTTCCTCCCCTACACTGGGTACCAACTTTCTCGACAATGTCCTTGCTCCCCCTGACCTAATCTCTCACTGTAATGTACCCTCTCCGTTCAAGAACTCTGACCACTCGAGTGTTACTTTCCATATTTCCTGGCCTTTTATTGTTCCGATTTATATTCCTTCCTTTGATTTCCGTAAGACTGATTTCATTGGTCTAAACTCGACTCTCTCTAGCACCGATTGGTCTTTGATCTTTGATAATTTCTCTGATATTTCCCATATGTACTCTCAGTTTGTTGATTATCTTGCTCACCTATTCACTTCCTTTGTCCCTTTCAAGAAGGAACTCCTTCCATTCGAGAATTACCCTCCTCATATCAAGTCTCTTCTTAATCATAAACGTTGTCTCTTTAATAAGCTCTCCTTTGCACCAGTCAGATCCCAATTCATTATTGTATCATCTAGGCTTGACTCTGAGATAAGGAAGTTTATTCGTAACAAGGAAAACAAGCTTTTATCTGGCAATCGCAGCCGATCGTCTTATCGTTACATCTCGACTCGCTTTAAACCTCGTTCCTCAATTGCTCCCTCCCTATTCGACTCTCATGGTAATACTCTGATAGATGACTCTGATAAGGCTGAAGCGTTTGCTTCCTACTTCGAATCTGTTTTCACTGCTGATGATGGTCTTCTCCCTCACTGTCCCCTTACCATTCCTCAAACTATGCCTTTCTCTATTATTCTCCCTATTGATATTGCTCACCATCTTAGACGTGTTTCCGATTCTTGTTCTCTTCCTTCCGATGGTATTCCGTAATTATTTTCAAGAAGTGTTACTTGTCTCTTTCTGAACCTCTTGCTCATATTATGAACTACAGTTTGATGCTTGGCCAAGTTCCTTCTCTCTGGAAGCGTGCTTTTGTTGTTCCTATTCCTAAGGTCACTTCACCCTCTTCCTTGTCTGACTTCCGTCCTATTTCACTCACTCCCATTCCTAGTAAAGTCATGGAACGAATTATTAAACCTAAACTTGTTCGTTGGTGTGAAATTCATTCTATTATTCCTTCTGAGCAACACGGATTCGTCCGTGGCAAGTCAACAGTTTCTCAACTTCTTGATTGTACTCAGACTTGGAGTGAATCTCTTGATAGAAATGATTGTGTTGACGTCGTTTATGTTGATCTAGCTAAGGCATTTGATACGGTCTCTCACTCTAAGCTCCTCCATAAATTAAATTGCTTAGGTTTTCGTGGTTGTCTTTTTAATTGGATTTCTGATTTTTTGCTCGATCGTCGTTTACAAGTGAAGGTTGGAACCTCTCACTCTTCTGAGAGAGTGGTATTAAGCAGGGTGCCACAAGGCAGCGTATTAGGTCCTCTCCTCTTTCTTATCTACCTTTTCGATTTACCCCGGGTTCTCTCTCCCTTCCCACTAGTCAACTTCCGTCTCTTCGCTGATGACATCAAACTGTACATCACGCATAAACCTAACGATCTTCCATCTATCCCCTCTCAACTTCAACAAGGGCTACAGGGTATCCTAGAATACTGCGAAACCTGGCAGTTATCGGTTGCAGAAACGAAATGCACCGCCCTTTACATAGGTAAAAACAATCCCCTTCACCAATACTCTCTCAACTCCTTCCTTCTCCCTCTCCCTTCCTCTGTCTCTCCTCCCCATCCAATTAGAGATTTAGGAGTTTACATTGATCCTTCACTCTCTTTCCTACCACATATCGACATCATTTGCAAGAAAGCGAATATGCTTATTTATCTTCTGTTTAGATCTGTTTCGTGTACTTCTAGTGACCCCTATATCAGAGCATATAAGTCATTCATTGTCCCTATTCTAGAGTACGCTTCCCCTGTTTGGTCCCCTTCAGCTAAGGGACCCATTAGACAATTAGAAAGATGCCAGCATCTTTTCACTCGATTATTACATTATCGTACTTCCCCTCTTATTTCATCTCCTCCTTGCTATGATCAGAGACTTGTAACTGCTAACTTGCGATCTTTGTATCTCCGTCGTGCTGTTGCTGATATTCTATTCTCTCTCAAGATAATCAATGGAATTGTTGATCTACCAATGTCACAATTCTACTCATTCCGTAATGTATCGACTAGACACAATGCATTTTCCCTTCATATCCCAATTGCTCGTAGGGAAAATTTACGATCCTCCTTTTCTCATCGCACTATTCGCTTCCTGTCTAAGATTCATCGTATTGTTGATCCAAAATTATCCTTGCACACAATCAAGATTCACTTGTTATCTAATCCCGATACTGCCCGCATACTCCAGATAGACATCCCTAAACTGTAGATCCTTCAATCACTTCCCACACTCGCTCTAGATCCATAAGATATACATGGATGGAACGGTCCCCTTCCCGTTCTGAGGCCTCGTCCACCTCATCTGTCAAGAGCATCTGTGGGAGTACCAACTCCAACTGTCCCTTCTTCCGTCTCTACTCCCCCCCCCCCTTCCCCCTTACCCACTCCCCCTCTCTCTTTAAACCTTCCAATCTGTATATGTTATTCACATGTTGTCACACCCTTTGGGGTGTATCAAATAAATAAATAATAAATAAATAAATATTCTACACACACTCTCTTTTCTCTGACCGGCGAGACAGTGTGCAGAATGGAGAGAGACAAAACCCAAATTTCATCCCTAAAAATGATCGTGGATGTCAGGAGCAAAACAAACGAACCAGCGAGTGAGATCATTGCGACCAGTAGCTGAATGGAGACAAAGCAGTAGGCAGAGGACTGGTTCATGCCCGGACTGGAATCAGAATAATTTATCTATGCCAGAGGAGCTACGTGATCATTTATGAAAAATGATCACTTATAAGTACAGTAGTGATTACAGTGAAAGACAGGGAGAGGGAAGAAAACGATAGAATTGATCCAGTATGTTTTGGCTGGTATGTTCAGTATGACGAGTGAATACTGCAAGTATTCACAGAAAAATCTGTCTTTTTCGGTATGATACGACAAAAAGCTTCGTATATAAGATTTTGAATATATCCGGCAAAGAGTAATCTCTGTGAGCTCTCTCTCTCTTTCTGAAGATTGATTTCCAGTTGTAATGGGACAAGCAAAACTGTATTCTCTGACAACTTTCTATTGATTGCGCACACATCTCTGAAACCTGAAGCCAGTGTAATACCCGGGCGCTAAATACTGCCCCAAGAGTGAAGTTAGACATGTGAAGAAAGACATCAACAAGGGCGAGACTGGGCAATTTTTCAAATTTACTGAGCTATACTAGTAAAAGTTTGGAAAACAGAGGCTCGTTGCTTCAAGATAAAGTAGAAATTGATAAAAAAAAAAGTACACTAATGCTCTAGTTTTGCATTGCGTGAGAGGGAGTACAATGAGATGCATGCGCATGAACTATTTCATGTGAATTTACATTGAAAACATGGACATGATCTTTGAAGTTGAGCATGAATGTATTACTTTACTATACGATTTGATGGAAAAGGAGTAAATATTTTGATAGCGAATGCATGAGAAAAGCAGGAAGTGAAATAAGAATAAGCAAAATATATAGTAGCTCTACAATTGAATCGATATTCGCGCGCTGTCTGTTCAAATTTGTGTGCAGTGATTGCTTTGCATGCTCTGGGAACCTATGTTCAAGCAAACAATACGTAGCGGAAGTATCGTTTTCTCAGAATTATGATATCTTTGCACATTGTGATGGCTGTTCTTGAAGGCACCCATGGTTTCAGCAAAGACTACTCTTAACTGATTCGATGCCAAAACGGCACAAAAAGAAAAATGTTGAATAGTCAGTACTCAATAGGGTTGGCTATTCGACCCTCGACGTAGCAACATCCCTCCTCCTTGCCTAATTTCGCAATAAGCGATGAGAGGGGAACGTTGCGACTTCGCAATGAGGGTCGATAGCCAGCCTCAATATACAGCCAAATGCTATAGATGCGTCTAGAAGAAAACAGAGTAATTGCGTGGTGATAGGAAGAGCTAGCTCTTAGCACCTCTGACTAATAATGCTAATATCAGTTAGGGAGAAAAAATACGATAGAACACCCATTAGTAAAGGTTAATTGACAAGGCTCTTCGGGGGGCGTATAGTGAGAGCACAGTAACACCACAACGTCTTCTTCCCTTTTGTTGTGTAGACGAAAAAATACCAACCTGTATGGCCAACACGTAGGAGATCCATCCTGATTGCAGAATGAGCCCTTCTAAATGATCAATACGCTTATTTTGTATTATTATTTATTTTTATAATGCTGAAAGAGTCTGAAGTCTCAGAGAAAATAGTGAAGAAAAGGCACGAATGAAGTGCACTGGAGAGGAAGTAAACAACTTGCTACTCTAATTGCACTCTCGGGATAAGATAGACGGTTAGGAACTCACCGGTGGTTGGAGGAAAAAGTAGGACATGTATTGATGCTTGGACGAATCGAAGTGCAAGGCGAGGTGAATATTCGAAATTTTAGTCGAGAGGAGAACGTTTGAGACGCAAGCGTCAATTTTTTGCACCTGCTCAGAAGGACTCCGAAATACCTTCTCCCCAGCAACCGGTAATTTGGACTGATTGGGCCTTGCAATTTTGCGAATTTGGACTGACTTCCCGAGGGGAGGGATTTATCAGGAAAACGAGGCGTATAAACAACACGAGATGTGCGCGTCGTGCGCAAGAACGAACAATGTTGACGTAGGTATTTCTGAGTTATTCTCGAAATCCAATAATAATACATTTACATAAATGAGAGGGAAAGACTGGCAGTACACGCATCGCGACTCAGACACGAAGATGACTAATTAGGCTATTTTAAGGAAATAATTAAGTAAATCGAATTAGAGATAGGTTGAGTTAGTGATTATTATGATTAAAATTACGCGATTTCTACAGAAAATCTCCTGAAAATCTCGGCGAGATTCGAGGTATTTTAGGCTTCTTTTTCTTCTTGCGAAACTTTCAGCAAATTCCGGCACAGTGCGAGCAGCACAGCTTTGCGTTCCAGAAGATGGTGCAGTACCTGGAAATTAAAGTATTTTCGAAATTCGATTTTGAAACAGAAGTTTAGTCAGAGGGCAGGTGCATTCGTGCTCACTGCCCTGTCTCTTTTTCGTCGGTAAATGCCATATCTTGAAGGTAAGTTGGATAATGCAAAATTTTGCAGAAATATATTTAATTGAAAATCGTGTTCATTCTGATTCATCATACCTTGAACGTCATTAGTTTGGGTAAAATAAGAAGTTCATCTCCAGTTTTTCTAATTTCCCATTAGTTTTCATTACGTTTCGCTCACTCTACAAGTTCCTCAACGATTCCAATTGTGTGATTGTTTATGTATCTGCCTTGATTCCCAAATAAAAAGAGACAAAATAGTCAGACTGACCTCCTCAGATGCTGCAACCTCGCAGGCATCAGAGCCACGCATCGATCGCTCAGCGAGCCCTCCTCCTCTTGCCTGACTGCACTCCTGCAAGATTGAATTTTGATCTCTAATCTTTGATCTTTGATCTTCTCAGCCTAATCCCAGAGCGTCATTCACTCTTAGTCATGCAGATTAACTAGTAAATGTCGCTTGTGCGAGCGCATGTAGCAGGGATTAGTCCTGAGGGCAAGGGATGTGATCTATTGTTTGCTCTCTCACTTTCGCACACTATTTCGCCATTCAGAGAAACGATAGAGTGTGCAGAATGGAGAGAGCCAAAACCGAAACAGCATTCCTACTTCAGGCGTTCAAAACACGTTGGGAGCATGGGGCAATGTGCCAAAACGCGTAGCATTTCGTAGTTACTCATGTTTTTCGATGACATTTGATTATGTTATCATGACAATAAAAGATGGAGCAAACAAATACACTTGGATCATGTAAGATCAGAGGGTTTCATAGCTGAAGTGTACTATTTCGTAGTAAAATGTGTAGTTGGTGGAGATCAATCATCATTTATTCAAATCTCGAATAATATCTCCATCAAGTAGGCAACATCCATTGTCACTACTGATAGATTTCGAAAGAAGAATGGGTGCTAGATCACCACTAGTGATGGCAAATCGGTATCCGACTATCCTCAAATCGCGTGCTCTCTCGTCTCTCTGACCAACGAGAGATAACGCAAAACGAGGAGTGTCGATGCCGATTTGTCATGACTAATCTCCACCAAGTGCGCTTGTTACTACACATCTGAATAGAAATGTTACTCTCTTCACTATGATAGATCTCGAGGCGACTATCAGAAGAGTTCACCTATTCATTCCGCACACTTTCTATATAGACCGAGTGACGAGAGAACAGGTAGGATGAAGATACGGACTCTTTAATCTGCAGGATTAGTGTGTGTCTAACGCGTTACATTTCGTAGTTGTGTCGGGAGATCATGGACATATCATTGAAGCTGTCATCAAAAAGTTTGATTCGAAGAGGAGGTCGCAAAAACAGATTCATGCAAGATAGGGATCTTGACTTCTTGAACACGCTATGCACTTCGGAACGCGCACTATTTTGAGGGACTTAAAATGCAACGGCTCAAAATGCTGTGCAATTTGGAACTCTTCCTGCTTCGCAGTCTTCTTTCGTTGCTTTGTTCGAAAACAAGATTGCTAACTACAAAGGCTTCATTGGCTACATCCGCCGGTGTGAGTAGACCAAGAAACGTATGAAACGGGCGCACGACAGCGAATTCACTTAGAATAGAATAGAATAGAATAGATTCATCCGCACAGATGGTATTGTTTACTTCTCTACTTTAATTTGCAGCCCACCTCTGGTCATCCACAGATTGCGCCGCAGGTTGTTGTCGCTGATGAGGA
The DNA here is from genome assembly GCA_036245825.1 of Pristionchus entomophagus. Lineage (NCBI taxonomy): Eukaryota > Metazoa > Nematoda > Chromadorea > Rhabditida > Neodiplogasteridae > Pristionchus > Pristionchus entomophagus. Next base: position 7,457,242 of record BTSX01000001.1, read on the forward strand.
TAGCGGGACTGCTGCACCTCCCGGAGCTGCTGCTGCGCCGACAACAGAAAGGAGAATGTTGTTGTCGAAATTCAACCAATTTTATGTTCACGGCTTCACATTCTCACTAACAGTGTCTTGCGACGTAGTTATCTCAAAATGATAATCAATATTAAAATAATTAAAACTCACAACAGTCGGTTGGTTGAAGACGCTCGAGGACGAGGAGGGAATGTACCGGGGCTGTTGCCCGCCTACTCGCCTGAAGATTAAATATTATGAGCTTTATTCACTAAATTATGACTTTTGAATTGATCGCATGCAACTTTGCAGAAGTGGCCATTTTTCCGGTCCGGAAATAACTCGTTCGCACAGGAGAGAAAGTGTGCAGAATGGAGAGAATACTTCCCGTGCCCGGATCAGGAATAACTACAAACTCACGACGGGGCAATGACCTTCCTGGTCAGGTGCTGTTGCTGATTAGGGTCCGACAGACCCTTCTCGTTCAGGAATTGCTGCACCTCGGCGTACGAGGTGGTCATGCGGTAGTTGAATTCGACCTGGGAATGAGCTTTTGTTAGCTCTGGTTGGATTTTCTCACAATTAGTATGTTGAACTTCTCAGAGAATTGGACAGTTTTGAAAGCGAGGTTAATAATTTCGCGTGTACAGAAGAACACACTGATGAAGTGGTATACGCCACACTACTATTGATCGATCTGAAGCAACCTATTAATTAATCTATTAACCTATTAATCAATCGTATCCTCACCGTGTAGCAAGCCACAATCCGCGCCGTGTTGTGCAGACACATCTGCGCCCAGGCGGACTGAAATTATTATTACAAACAGCGCCGAGTAGAATAGTTTTTCTCTCAGTTTGGTGCACATTCTCTATTTGCGATCATTGGCGAGAGAAAAGAGAGAAATTAGACTCATTTGTCATTCTTGATAGGCACCTTGCACTCCTCGATGTTGCAGTAGAGGAAGGAGAGGGAGGAGCACTCGCGAGAGCGAGGATTGAGACAGCAGGCACACTGAAAATACAAATTTCAAAATGCAAACGACAAAGTAAGGATGTGAGCTAGAAAATAAATTATTTATATGCAGAAGCGAAAAGAAAAGTCACTGAGCAGAGTAGAAAATACCGCATTTGGAGCTCACATACATGACTTATGAATTTTTGAATTTTTGAAGTTTTGAAAAAGTGATTTTTCGACTTTTCAGTTTTCCCGTGTCTTATCGCTATCACAACCCCATAATTTCAACAGAAATGCTCAGAAACGGTTAATAGAATATTAAAATGACACAATAGTGACTGTAACGCTCCGAAATGGCGAAATCTCTCGGCATGGTTCTCTCGTCAGCCTCCGAGTGACCCTCGGGCAGGTTGCTGCGGCGTCCGGCGCCGGGTCATCAGACCCGCCAAATTATGATATCGGGGGCAGTTTTTCGTGTAGATTCCGAATCTCTAATAATCTCACTGTAACACGAACAAATTTTTTTCAGGATGATCAAAAAACGACGGAAATTGAAGTTTTCGACCTTTTATCGATGTCCATTCGCTTCCAAACTATGTTTTTCGTTATTTTCATCGCGAAATACACCTGAAACATCTATAAGAACGTACTCTTTTGAATTTTCGGAATTTCTTTGGGCCTGGTCTGGCATTTCTCGGAGTGTGTACCATATAAGTTCATATTGGGCCAAATATCAGCATTCGGTATGGAGACTTCACCCACAAATTGGGATGGGTTGCAAAAAAGCCGTCCGTCGACCCCCCTCAAAAGCTACGAAATCTCCTGGACGGTCTCTTAAGGAACTTGTGAAACTCAAGCCATTTTGTGTTGTTGAATTCACAATTCTAGTTCGTCTGATAAAATCATTAATGTCTAATCAATAATAATTAAAATTCAATTAATATATCGATTTACCTCTCTCGACTGGGCGAACCATCGGTGCTGCGTGATCGGTGGTTTCTCCGCTGAGATCAAGTTGAGGAAGACTTGGAAGCGACCGCGCTGAAAAGGTTATTTTGATGTTTGAATTGAGTTTCAGCGCTGGCATATTTGCAAGGAAACGTTATGGCGTTGAGATGTCTTTCAATAACCGCAAATAAATATTTGATTGCCAACACAATACTATCTTCTCTTATTTCAGGATAATTATCATCTAGTCTTCTCTTACACCAAAAATCATTCCGATTCATTCCAAATCGTCCTCCTTACTAGAGATGCAATGTCGTTTCGGTCTCTCCCCATTCTGCACACTAGCCGGTCAGAAAAATTAGAGAGTGTGCCGAATGCAGAGAGTCGAAAACCGAAACGACATCACTACTCCTCACCCCCTTGTTGAGTCTCTTCTTGATCTCTCCGTCCACTCCCTGCACTTTGTCCTTGATCATGCCCTCGAGGGTGCTGCGAGACGGGAGCGAGATCGTCCTCTGAATAGCCATTTTTAAGAGAATTAATCTTTATTTTTGAAGATGGCTTCATGCTTTGACGATAATGTATTTGTGATGAGATTCGATGGGGATCAGTTTGTGAGCCGTCCGCTCTTTTGGTACAAGGATGACATCACGAATTACAGTGGCAAATGCAACCGACGAGCTCAAAATGTTCACCAAATATGTTTCACAGATTCATTTTACGCGTTTATGTGATCTAAGATGTGATCGATTCGCCATTTCGGTTTGAAAAGAAAAACAAAAAAAGTTGCGTGAAAAAAGATGTAGACTGATGCCATGTGAGTGAATGTATATAATTGAGATTCTGCCAACAGGGTCCGTACAACGATTTTGCAACAGATCAAAATTTGGCCCTAGAGTAAACTTGGGGCGTAGAGTTCGAAAATCGACCTTAGAAAGCCGTATCTTCAAGGAGGATAAGAGGATACGAGAATAAGAACAAGAAAAAACCTTGAAATTGTAGCTGCTGCGCTCGATACCTCCGCAAGCCGGCTGGACCGTGGTCTCTTCTGCAAAAGAAAGAGTCTAACCATTTTTTCGTGGCTTTATTGATCGATGTAAATTGCAATTAAAGATCAGATACACTCTCGGTTGAGGATTACGGTACCTTCTCCGCCCATCAGGAACTGGTGGCCGGACTTGTTGAGCTCTCCCTCGACCGCATTAGAGATGCCACACAGGTCGCAGTATCGACTGTAAATTTATGATTTAAAAAATATTTAATTTGAAATTTTTATCATAATAAACCCTGAATTCATCTCAACTTATACTCGTTCATTGCACAATATGTTTCACTAGTGAGTTTTATGCCTTTGCGGAATTTCAGAGACAATTACGTTGTTCATCCCTCATAAATATATAGCTAATCGATAAATTTCCCCATACTACCGTTATCCCCAACGTACCAGTACTGCTTGCCGTTCCTCTCGACGATTCCAGAGTGTGCGTCGCACTTCTGCGAGAGGAGCGTCGTCTCCGGCACCATCGTGTACGGTAGGTCGAAGCGGATGCCTATCGAGGACTGGCTTTACCTCCAGACATACTACAGTATCCACCGACTATCTCATACTGACATAATTTGTTAGCGCGAACTGTATTTTCTAACGTAATCTTTAACGTATTTTTTCTTACCCGCGGGTCCCTCGATGATGGGCACTTGCAGCGTGATGCCGATCTCCCCAGCAAGATGCCCGAAGTTCTCCTTGACCTACAGAACAAGCACCATTATCGATTGTCGTGTGACTATAGTATCCTCTGCCTATCGAGTACTGGCTTTATTCCACCAGTGCGACTAATCAACATCTCTTTGTATGTGTTGCAAAGAGTGTGGCGATTTTCGTGATTTTTCTGTTTTGATCAGAGAACCGGGGGAACATGAAAAATAAGATGGTTCGAGAGCCGATTTGGGATTCCGAATAACTTACCGTAATTTTCCGGAAGTCAATTGTGTAGTTGCCGGGCGCACGAATGTAATACACCTGGAAAATCTAATTTGTTTTAAATTTCCTTAATTTTTTTCTAATTAATTAATTAACACTAGCCTTGTTGCCTCGCTCATTGACAATATCGATGTCGTCTTCGGTGATTTTGATCTCGTTGCGGACTAAAATTAATTTAATTTTGTTAAACTCAACTTACCTTACCCAATTACATTTCCTCCTAGAAGAAGCACAATTTACAGAGTGAACACCATTCAACTTTTGGTTCTAGAGCAAACTGTCAGGAATGGGGAAAATATGGATATGTTTCAGGCACTCTACGAAACGGATGCGTAGGAGAAACGTTATCGCCATTGCTTCTGGTTGAAAAAATCAATAATAGATCATCCCACCTCCTTTACAGTTGAAAACGGACACCTCGTCGATCAGAATGTACAATTCATCGTGAGATTGGGCCGAAACCAGGACTTCGCACAGTGCCAACAACACTTGGCACGCAGCCAACAGCGCCGATCCCCGCATCTCGCGCCTATTTCACGGATATACAGAAGCGACGGACTACGGTTCTCGTTATTCGACCGAGCTCTTGGGCATTGGCGTCGGGGTTCTTATCTGCAAGCAAGCAAAATTTAAATTATGGAAATTCGCGCCGGAATCGAGCAAAAAAAGTGAAAGTCTAGTTGAAAAATCGACAGGAGATGCGGATTTGCGGGGAGGAGGGGATGATGGGGAGATTTGACCACCGACCGAACAGAAGCCTCCGCAGGCTAGTTCGCGCGTATGCGTGATCATGGCTTTGCGAGGCGGCGAGAGATCGCGCGAAAGCGAGAGACGACAGACGGTTAGAAAGGGTGAGAGATGGGGAGAGAGAAGGAGAGCAGAGGGAGAGAGATATCCAAAGAGGGGGATCATTGTAACCGGACTCAAGTAGTGATAGACACAATAGTAAAATATAGCTTCGCTGGATGGGAAGGGGACTAGTTTCGGCAGTGAGCACAGAGGGGAGTGCGCGCGAAAGTGGAAGGGTGCGTTCCCCGAATGGCGATATCTGGGGATATGACTAATGTTAATACTATATTACGAATTAGACAAATAATATTGTGGTGAGCCAAACAGGAATCAACTGAAATAACATGTGTATGAATGATTTCAATTGATCAATTTATCATATAAGGCATTATGTTCTCAGATGATGATGGGCCAGAGTCAATGATTGAATTGGAGATTTGTGAATGAATGGCGGAGAAATCGCACGAGGTTACGCTTTTGCCCGCACAAGCAGAACGGCGAAGAAAGGTCGCATACGGCCAAAACAAGATAATCAACTCATCATAATCGATCGATTTGCGTCCTGATTAGAGAGAGATAGGAGAGGGAAAGGAGAGGATATCACTAGAGAGAGATAAGGGGTCGATTCGAGGATTCGTCAGGCGAAAGTAAAAGTTGCTCGATCCTAGGTCAGAAAGGAGGAAGGAGAGACTCAAAGGGAGCGCGAGAAGAGAGGCAGACAGAGAGGGGGAGAGATAGGGAAAGGATAAGTCATGACCAGTCCAAGGAGGATCAGTCCGAGCGCGCCGCCTCAGCAACTTTTGCATTGTCAATCCCGCATTGCTCGCCCCGGGTGGTGGTGGGAAAGCCAAACATCGGCCCCATCCGGAACCAGCAGATAGGTCCGCCGGTTCCGGGTTCTGCGATCGCCGGGTCGGCGATATAGTATATTCGTGGGGGGAGGGGTTGTGAGGAGGGAAGTGTTCCCTATCAGAGCAACACCGCGAGAGAGAGAGAGATACTTTCGCTACTCCTCGCCACACTTTCCCTTGTGAATGGATAGGAGGGATGTAATTTCGGGTTTGGCTCTCTCAATTCTGCACACTATCTCGATGGTCAGAGAAACGAGAGAGCGTGTGGAATAAAGAGAATCGAAAATCGGAAAGACATCACTAAATGATAGGAGGAGAAGGAGGAGGGATATCTCTCCTCTGTCCTCAAAGTTCGCGGAAGAAAGTGACAGTTTCGGGGGGTAGACATTCCTGGAACGGGTTCGTGTTGCGAACACGGTTTGAATCGTACGAGAGAGGCAGATTTGGGGTGTCTAGAGATTTGGGGAGAGCAGAGGCAGGGGCATTAGTGCGGTCGTTAGTCGAGGGTTTGAATGGTTTCTTGATTCTCTGTGCTGATTCTGCATAAATCAAGATGGAGTAGAGCTCAATTAGTAGCGCGACTGATCTCCGGGCAGGGGAGGCTGGAAATACGGCAGTCGTTAGACCACGGATAAGTGACAGCAAGAGAACGAGGATAGCAGATTAGTAGTGAGTAATACACTTTCAAATTAGTATTAGTACGAATTTGACTAACAAAATTGTGGTGAGCCAATCAAGTAGAACAACAGGTGAATTTATGAGTTCGACGGAATACGGTCTAGACAATACTAGTGCTGTCGTTTCGGTTTTGACTCTCTCCATTCTGCATACTCCCTTCGTCGGTCAGACAGGCGAGATAGTGGGGCAAATGGAGAGAGTTAAAACCCGAAAGACACCCTTATTGTCTACGGCCCAACGGAACCAATTGATCCCCGAATCCGGTAGATCAAGAATGGTCTTGCGATTTTCTGTGCTATTTCTAAAGAAGACGAGGAGGGATCGAGCGCAATTGGTAGCTCGGTGGAATTAACGACAAAGGAACTGGCGTAAGAGTCGTTTTGCTGCGGATTTGGGCCGGTGAGGCAACGGATTATTTGGAATTTAGCGTGAGTCAGTGAGTTGAAGCACCACAGAAACAACCGCAAAAAAACGAGATGTTCAATAGGGCTGGCAAATGAAGAGTTTCTCTCGTCATTCTGTGTGCTCTCTCACCGGCAGCGCAGCGTAGAGAGTATGTATGTAAAATTAAGAGAGTGCGCTTTTCATTTGCCAGCCCTAATGATCAGCAGCATTAAGCTAGCAGTGATGACAAATCGGCATCATATTCTCCTCAATTCGCATGCTATCTCGTGTCTCTGACCAGCGAGGGAGTATGCAAAAAGAGGAGAGTCGAATCGGATTTGACATATCTAAAAGCTGGATAAATCGGATCCGAGTTCGAGATCCAAATTGCATGTGTGATCCAGAGAAGAGTTGCTATTTTCATAGCACCGCGCTTAATTTAGCTGAACCCAATTACGTCATCACTAGCCAACACCCCCCTTCCTATCCCAATTAGCCTACCCGCAGCACGGACGAGTTTGGTCTGTTGCTGGTGGTCAGAGAAAGGGCGAGAGACAAGGGCAATAGAGGAGACGGCAGAGAAGAGGGAGGTCAGAGAGCGAAGAGAGAGCACGGTGATCTTGGAGAGCGCAGAGAAAGTGGGGGGGGGGGAAGTCAGAGAAGGAGCGGCGGTTGTGGTAATTGGAATTGGTAAGGCGCAAATCGATGATCAGGCTGCTGACTTTACTTTTTATCGCCGATTTCCTGCCATTTCTCACACCGCAAGTGGTCAGTTTCACGCTTTTATCGAGATTTGTGTTTGTTGAAATTATAAGCTATCATTGCAAACCACTGACGCGCCGCGAGAAATACACGTTGCGAAACGTATTTGGCGCGCTTCAATAAATGAGAGAAGTTCCTTCACTTTCGAACCTTTTCTTTGAAGAAGTGGTTATCTGCTGGAAAAGGAACAAAATATTTAATATTTTATTTTAATAATTATCATAATAATAATAATCTATTCCAGCACGTTCGTGAGCTGTCCATCACGACGACATGGCAGGTAGGGTGCATGCTCTCTTCATTTCGCACGAGAAAAAATTCCGCGCACTCCTCACTTTGCATGCTCACTCGCCGGTATTAGATACTAGAATGCATGGGAAATGATCAGTGTTGGAAAATTTTTGCCCATCTTTTTTTTTTGCCTATTTTTGCCCATGCGCCGTTGAATTGAATTTCTCTCCTATTATGAGTAGCGAGATCGAACAAATCCCTCTTCATTGTGCAGACAATCTCGTCGCTTTCTTTGAGGTGGTGTCCGAAGTGGATAGATCTTTATTCGGCGTGCTAGAATATCGCGCATCGCGGTTTCTTCATTCCGCAAATCACAAAAAAAAACCATATTGTGTGAGATATAACGAAGAGTATATTGTGACAGGCCGAGGACGCCGGACTGAACCCGAGGAAGCATCCGCAGTGCAAGGCCTGGATGCTGCATCGACTGGCTGATGTGCGTTGATCTTTGATCTTTCTTGGAGAAATGTCAAGCAATTGATCTGGAAAAGATATCATGAAGCGATTGGATATAGTTGGGTGTTGCCAGCAACGAGTAATTGACAGTAGGTATGTAATTTCGGTTTTGGCTATCTCATTCGGCACACTAAAATAATTATGACTATAACTAGTTTGCATGTTTTAAGAAAATTCTCGTGGAAACGATCAGCTCTAGTCTGGCAAAGTGTTAAATCAGAAAACGAGTTGATCATATTTTCCTCTTTTTTTAGGTTGGATGCTAGGAAATTGATGGTCCTCGTTGATCTTTGATCTCTGGTATTCTGCAATTTTCATTATTGATCTTTGATCTCTATAGTCCGATCGTACTCACGACATCTCCTCTTCGGACATTGACCTGATGGCCACGAGAAGGTCTCACGTATCAGTCTACAATCAGGTAAATGTTCATGGTGTTTCGACAAAGAAAATCAATTATCCTCTCCAGTGAGGGCAAATCAGAATCCGTAATTTCTCATTGCGCTTGCCTTCTTGCCTTCTTGTTTCGCTGAAAATGCACGGGAATTGAGGAGTAATCTCCACTTTTCCGGTGTGTATCCAGACCTTTAATGCAATTATCAGTCCTTATAAGGAAAACGGTCATGATTTCAGTCTTTTTCAAAAGTATTTTGTAATAAGAAAGAGAAGCAATATATGTTATTGTAATTGCATGATAATTGCAGGATGACGCAGGACGATACTTGATTCCCCTCGATCTACTAAGGCAGTACACGGTATTGTTATATTTTATTTGAATGCCGTGGAAGCAAAAATCGATCGATCAGCGCATCGGAAGGTATTATCTACCCCCTGAAACATAATTGAATCCATCATTGGATTATTGGATGGAAAGAATGAAATACAGTCGATTCTAGCAGCCATAATAATAGTAATCTTTCCGCGAATTCGGGGCGTTCTGCATGGGGTGAGCGGGAGAATAGAGAGCGGTCAGGGGAGTGGCGAGAGAGTACGCGATAGTGAGAGAGCACGAGAGGGGTATCAACGGGAATTCGTTTAGGCACGTTGCTATCAAAACTCCGCGCGAATTTGCAGGTGATTCACATCAACTTCGAGGAGATTTGTCTGCTGCACGCAAGGGTTTTATGGATCAACAGCACCGCGGGTATATACATTCCTTATCTCACAAAACGTGATCGTCATGGGTATAGAATCATAAACTTAAAACAGGAATCACGAGAGACTGTAGCAGAAAGTGATCCACGGGGGAAAATTTTTCTCAAACCCATTTTAAAAATTCCATATTATTAACGGAGCATTTCAATTTTTTTCCTTTTTTTTTTCCTGGGCAAGAGTTTTCGAACGATACGGGTCACGAGTCCCAGAGCCGGCTTTTAGGAATTCTCCGGTTGTTGAACCGGCTCTAGCGTATCTCAGCTCCCAGAAGAGCTTGAATGGTGACGTAGGGCTTAAAATGTGCGGGAAAAAAACAAGCAACTTTTATGAAGAAATCGAAAGGTTTGGTGCAGAACTGAAAAAGTTGTCACTAAAAAACTAATCCGAAAAATGAAAATAAAATATGTTCACCGTGATGCAGCCCGAACGCAGTGGATTTTATTGTAGAATATGGAAGAACATATTGGTATTATTTAAGGAGAAATATGAAAAGGGGCAATACACGGTACCGATTTTTAGAAAATTGCGATCAAAGGCGAAAAAATGCCATTTTCAACCGTTTTTCGTGCAAAACTTCTTTCCTTTTGCTTCTCATGAGCTTTTTCTTGTATTTCGCATTTTATTTCGTTTATTTCGCGATCAATTACACGCGAATTGACCCATCGAAGAGGTAAATGGGGGATGAAATGAGAGGCGTAATTGAATTGCCATGCTCTTGTCGTATCGCTTCCGTCATCCGTCCCTGGCCAAAATCATCATATTTTTCTCCTTGTCAAGAGCTATGGTTGGGGCGCGAGCCTTCTTCTACCATCTTGCAAAACATGGTCGATCGTGGGGCTCGAACCGGTGATATAGCGGACTTCAGTCAGACACCATAGCCACTAAAATCGGGTTCTACGCGCAAAACTAATCCAGAAACACCTATGGTTAGATTGGATTGAGGCAAAAAAAATTCATGGTCATTTTTGGACCAAAAATGTCGAAATATCAGAATCACCCGACAATAGGTATTTATGACGTATATTCGACAGTAGAAGCCGATTTTTTATGTTAGAGCTCACCAATTTCCGAATTTAAAAAGTTACACCCAGAAAATTTAACAATTCTAAGTTTTTCGCGCATAATTTTTTTAAATTCGGAATTTGGTGAGCTCTAACATGCACAATCGGCTTCTACGGTCGAAAGTGCGCCTGAAATACCTATAGTCGGATGATTCTGAGATTTCGACATTTTGGTTAAATTTTTTGTCTCAATCCAATCTAACAATAGGTGTTTCTGGAGTAGTATTGCGCGTAGAACCCGATTATAGTGGAACAGCTCATAAGAAGCAGAAGGAAAAAAGCTTTGCTCGAAAAACAGTTGAAAATGGCTTTTTTTCGCCTTTGATCGCAATTATCTAAAAATCGGTACCCTGTATTGCACCTTTTCATATTTTTCCTATAATAAAACCAATATGTTCTTCCATATTCTACAAAAAAAATCCACTGCGATCGGGCTGCATCACGGTGAACATATTTTATTTTCATTTTTCGGATTAGTTTTTCAGTGACAACTGTTTCAGTTCTGCACCAAACCTTTCGATCTCTTCATGAAAGATGTTTGTTTTATTTTTCCGCACATTTTAAGCCTTACGACACCATTATAGCTCATCTGGGAGCTGAGATACGCTAGAGCCGGAGACACGTCCGGATAATTCCTAAAAGCCGGCCCTGGGACTCGTGACCAGGATCGTTCGAAAACTCATGACTAGGACATCCTCCGACAATAATATGGGATTTTTAAAACGGGTTTGAAAAAAGTGTTCCCTGCCTCCCTCAACCTCTAGTGATTCCTGTTATAAACAATGGAAAATGCGAACACTGCGGGATATATATATCCTGCACATTTCGTTTCTAGAAAGTAGGAGTTTGTGTTTGATTATTTTCAAATACATATCCCGACAATATCGACTGATCGATTTGTAGGACTGTATTGTACTGCTCATGAAACTTATCGGTATCAATTATGAACCGAAATCGATACATTGCAACAATAATTGTGCATTTTCAGACGTCGGTGCGCTAAATTTGAAGAGGGACAAACTGTGCGACGAAGTCGTTCGAACGAAGGAGTTTCTCCTCAACGAAAACGCAACCTTCACAGAGGAATCCTATGGAAAGTCAGTTTTTCAATTCAAATTTGTTTATTTTCCTTCACGACGCAAATTTATATTATTGTTAAATAAAATATTAAACGTTTTCCGCTGCCGGTGAGATTACAGTAATCCCACTCTATAGTAGTTCATCCTTGCTTGAATCTCTGCGGGAGCTGGAGCTGGTGCCTGAGCCTACATCTCCCGCCAACTTCTCCGAGAAACTGCTCCTACCGTACCTGGTGAGCACAGGAACGCTATCGATGACTGTTTTTTTTACATTAAATAGATCCTACCGTTGTTGTATCGATCTATCGACAAATGACTCATTTACAGGATGACAACGGAACCCTTCCGGAGACGATTCTATTCAACTCACCGCAAGAGGTTTGACGATTAGTGATATTTTTATTGTGTAGTGGGACCAAATGCAGAATCATTCTGCCATTTCATTCGCTAGTTTTACGCGCCTGCTGAAACTCAACCGGTCGTAATGAAAAGATGACGAGATAACTACTGAATGGAATGAGTTCGTAGGTTTTGATTTGATTAGCTCTTTATAGCCGTTTTGCAGTTAGTGCCATTCGAGCTCGGTCTGAGCCCCAAGTACTTCCATCATCATCAATCAGTGGGAATCCTTCTGGAGAAGGCTTGTGCAGAGGGGAAGATAGAGGCACTTGGGAAGGGTGAGTTCGCTACCGTTTGTAATTGCGTCACTACATGACGTAACCCCTAAAGTTTTCATCCGACGTAGTCTACGTCGGATGAGAACTTTAGGGGTTGAGGGAAGGAGGGCATTCTCATCTGAACTAGCTCCGTATTTGCTGCTGAATTTGGAAGCATCATCTTATCGATAGCGGTAGTGCAGAAAATGGAAAAATTTCGTCCGAATTTCGAACTCGGCTACACTAGAGTTTGGCTTGATTGGAAAATAAAAGCACTGTGATAAGCAACAACCAAGAGTTCCTCCACCATTTCATGAAATGTGAATTATCCTATCTTAAATCACTGATTTCTCCCATCATCAGACCTCCACGGTCGCTTTGGTGAGGAGCTCGCGACGCTCGGCTTCGATCCGCTCGAGATCGATCAGGTACAGTAATCCGATAAGGGGCGTGATCTAGAAAAGGGGCGGAGCCTGTTCAGATCATCCACGGAGGCAGCAACCTTGACGACATGCTGTTGGTCTTCACTAATACTCAGGCGAGCTGTCCTTTGATTTTTTAGAGAGAACAAAAAACAACAAAAAATTTTTAAAATATTGTATTTAATCAACGATCCACTACAATTGTTGCATGCTTGAGATTTATTCGAAATTAGCAAAAATTCTTTTTTTTAATAAAAAAATATATTCCAGCAATCCGATCAAAGACCCTTCGCTGCTACAGCGCTCCTGCCGTTCTTGAAGAGGATCCATTATGATGCTAGGTGAGCTCAAAGATCAATCTTCGGTACTTCAGGAGTTCACGGAAAGTTCCATTTTGCATATATTCTCATTTCTGTTTTCAGTATTTTCACCTTCGTTCTCACCTTGGCGGTTTTTTTTTTACATTTTGAGAAATATTTTGAACTGATATAGTTAGGGGCCAGACTTAGTGGAATCGCGTCCAAAGTAGGCTCAAAATGACCATCAGGGTCTCAATATCATTTTTGCTTTTGGACGTACAGTACCGTGCAAAAGTTGTGGTACGATTTTTAAATTACCATAACTTCTTTCCAAATTGAGAAAGAGACCCATGGTTTGAAGCATTAGGTAGCCCATCTGTAGGAAAGTAACCACCTATTATTGAATCGTATCCTGCTCTATTATTGATTTTTAGGCAAAATTGCAGCGAACAAGCAATATTCAAAAAATTACAAGTCTCACATGGAATGTTTGTACAAGTTCAAATATCTAGTGCGGGTAGTACCACCTCAGGTGTGCGCAATCCACGTTGAGGCACATTGATAGCATTTCAAATAAGGTCAGCAGAACCATTTTGCAAAACATAAGAAAATTATGAAAAATTATGCTATTTGCGTTCTAGTTGAGCTAGAGCCTCCATATTTCGTAGAATATGTCAGTACATACTGAGACATCACTGGTTGAAATTTTGGCCCGATCAGGCACTTGCGGCGAAAAATCGTTTTTCGAAAATTTCAATTTTGGGTCCCTCTGTACTCCCCAGCCACTGTCGGTAAAAATCAACCAATTTAACGTTTCTTCTCCGAGTTCATCAGGGAAGATTCTCTCAATATTTCATGTTGATTGAACACCTTTGAGGAAAGTTATCGATCGAGAACTTGGGAAGAAAACCGTGCAGGCAAACCATGCTTCAAAAACCAAATTTCGTAGAATGTTCACTACAGTGCTCTAGTAATAAGCAGGAATGCGCCACCACTACCTGACATTCCCTCAAATTCTGAGCGCAGTAGTTCGGCTAGAATAATAATTACGCAGCTTTGGATATCAAAGCAAGTTTTTCCCACGATGTTTTATACCCAAGTTCTCGATCTATAACTTTCCTCAAAGGTGTTCAATCAAGATGAAATTTTGAGAGCATCTTCCCCGATAAACTCTGACAAGAAATGTTCAATTGATTGATTTTTATCGACAGTGGCTGGGGAATTAAGAGGGACCCAAAATCAAACTTTTCGAAAAACGATTTTTCGCTGCAAGTGCACGATCGGGCCCAAATTTCAACAAGTGATGTCCTTGTATGTACTGACACATCCTACGCAATATCGAGGCTGTAGCTCAACTAGAACGACAATGGCATAATTTTTCACAATTTTCTTATGTTTTGGAAAATGGTTCTGCTGACCTTATTTGAAATGCGATCAATATGCAGAGACAAAGAGGGGGGAATGAGTGGACGCTCGAACGAGTTCGGCGCACGAACCAGTTCGGATTGGGATATGCTTCAGAAAAAGCGATCAATGTGGATTGCACACATCTGAGGTGGTACTACTCGCACGAAATATTTGAAGTTGCACAAAAATTCCATGTGAGACTTGTCATTTTTTGAATATAGCTTGTACGCTGCAATTTTGTCTAAAAATCAATAATAGAGCAGGATACGATTCAACAGTAGGTGGTTATGTTCTTACAGGTGGAATACCTAATGCTTCAAACCTTGGGTCTCTATCTCAATTTGGAAAGAAGTTATGGCAATTTAAAAATCGTACCACGACTTTTGCACGGTACGGTATGTCGATAGCTCTTCTCTCAAGCCCACGAGAGCTTTCGAAGCGCGCGCGACTCCCCCAGCTAGAGAGGAGGGAGAGGCGAGACGAGAGAGAAAAGAGCGGAGCCTCTCTCTCGCGTGTGTCTCTCTCGCTCCCCCCGCTCTCTCGTCGCTCTCCTCCCGCGCTATGTTTAATTCGAGCACAATTCAGGGAAAAATATTAAAAATCCCAATTTGTGCTTAAAATTCCTCTAAATTACAAATTAATATAATATCTAGGGCGGAACATTGTGCGTGTACTGGAAATGCCCTAATAGCCCTATTCCCAACCTAAATATCGATAATTGACCTACTCAAATATGAAAGTGCAAGCTCCGCCTCAGGTCAATAATAGAGGAGGGCAATAGCTACAGATCAAGCTTTTGGGCGAGTGATTTGGTTGCGTCTGCGAGGTGTGCTCCCTCGATCTCGCTTTTGAGGGGAATCGAGTGCGCCAAAAGTGGGCGGGGCTTGCGGGCTTTACATATAGTGAGATTACAACTATCTATACTTATTGCACGAGAACACGTTAAAATGAGTCTTCCACTCCAGAAGGAACTCCAGAAGCACCAAACATTAGATCCTTACTGGAAAAGAAAAATAAATAAAGAAGAGGATAGCCACAGGTAATCAATCCTCTATCTTCAGATCTCCTCCCTCCTTCTACTCGAAGGAGAAAGTCATAGTGAAGACTGGAATGCACGTTCAGTCCATCTCCAACTTCCAGCTGACCACGATGGTCGGCTACCGTAGTCTGGGCGCACCACGCGATCCGATCGACAACTAATTTTATTTAACGTGTTCTCGCGAGATAGTTGCAAAAAATGGTTACGTTCGATATGTTTCAAAGCAGCTTTAAAAATAGGAGAAGTCGGTTCACATCGATTTTAACTCGTTGTTCGTTTAATAATCAAAACAACTTTTCTGAGTTTCGAAGATCGATATCTGAAACTCTACCGTATCCGGGTGCCTATCGATGGCTGATTTTATTTACAGGACTACGAAATGGACCTGTGGTTGCGAATGGCCTGGAGGGATTTGAGACTTGCTCACGGACTCAGCAAGCCCATCCTGGTCAATGAGTACACCTTCCTCAAGTGAGTTACCGTAGTTAGGGCTTACTGTATGATGGTTCGATCGATGACTGACTTCCTCTTGTGCCAATCACTTCGAATTTCTAAAAAGTTGCGTTGCGTTTCAGAAGTTCTACAAAGAAGTGTTAGATAAGTGACAATGCTGCTCGACTCTTTTTCGAAATAACAAAAAAACAATCCAGGAAGATCTGGCGTCCGGATCCCTTCTTCACCAACGCTAAGATATCATCCTTCCATCGAGTGACCTACCTCAACTTCTACGTCTTCATCTTTCCCAATGGCGATGTGCTCATGGAGGTGAGATTGGATAACCAGTCGGCAATTTCCTATGGTGTCAACCAAGATACTTGGATCTGGGTTCCAGCATGATTCAGGCCGTGTATTTTCCTTGACTGAACGCCTCATTGCTTAGTAGCTTCAGTAACAGCGATCTATTGAAAAATAAACAATAATGGGTTTCTAGAGACATTCTAGAACTACAACAAATCAAAAAATATTATAATTAAAAATTAAAGATTTCCAGATCCGAACTCTGCTCAAGAACTCGTGTCCTCTGCTCGTTCTGTGCAAGTACCCGCATGACTCACAGATTTGTGGCACGCAGATCAGTTCGAGTGAGTACGGTGGAAATGAGTGATTCCGGCTCGTTTCTTTGCTCGCTCTAATCCGCGCTCTCGTCGGTCAGAGATACGAGGGAGTGCGCGGAATGAGAAGAGCAAAGAATCGAAACGACATCTTACATCAATCAAAAGAAATAGAAAACTTCTTTTAGCGCAGTGTTGATTGGAGAGAACAGATTATTTGTTGAATCGAATTTAGAAATTTTCGTAGCCAACTTGGTTCACTCTGAACGCGCGCGTTTAAATGTGTTTCAGAGTGCCTTCATACGCAATGACGCTGTTATTTTTCCGATTCTCGCGGCAGTTACTCTATTATAAAAAATAGTATCCTCTAATTGTCCTTATCACGGGTTTTCTGTAATTTGGTAGGAAAATCGAGACCTTTTACTACAGAAAAAAATTTTGGATCTCCGATTTCCATGAAACTTTTGTTATTGACTAAAGTGAGGACGGGGAAAAGGCCTAACTCGGTCAGTTTTTGACATACTGAGTCCGATTTTTTTTCAGTCGATTTGTCTTTCCGAGATCTACAAATACCTCAACTAGGAGTACGGTTTCAAATGTCATCTTCAATGTGTTTTGTCTGAAAAATCGATTTTCCGGATATTAAAGTATATTTTTCTCGACATTTTTCAAAGTACGGTATGAATTTTATTGCAGATTCTGATTCTCCATCCCTGAATTAAGATAGTGGCATACTTCATCAACCATAACTCTGTCCACGCGATAGTTCTACTCAGAAGTGGGATCCTGGACATCCCGGACTTAGCATTATTTCCATTCCAAACCGAGTTCAAGAGCGAGCAAAGCTTCAAAATTATGCAAATGCAAAAATTAGGACCATCAAACGGTAGCTCTCGATGAGCCTGATGGAAAAGGCTTTAATTCACGAGCGCTCAAAATTGACCGTTAACGAGTTATCCTGCGAAATACGTGGGGAAAGAAGGGACTACGAACAGACAGTGTCCAGAAGTTTGTTTTCGTATGATAACTCGTTAACGGTCAATTTTGAGCGCTCGTGAATTAAAGCCTTTTCCAACAGGTTCATCGAGAGCTACCGTTTGATGGTCCTAATTTTTGCATTTGCATAATTTTGAAGCTTTGCTCGCTCTTGAACTCGGTTTGGAATGGAAATAATGCTAAGTCCGGGATATCCAGGATTCTGAGTAGCACTATCGCGTGGACAGAGTTATGGTTGATGAAGTATGCCGAAGTATAATATCCGGAAAATCGATTTTTCGGACAAAACACATTAAAGATGACATTTGAAACCGTACCCCTAGTTGAGGTATTTGTAGATCTCGGAAAGACAAATCGACTGAAAAAAAAATCGGACTCAGTATGTCAAAAACTGACCGAGTTAGAGCGTTTTGAAACGGTAGGCCCCAGTAGCCTCAAACTTTGAATTTTTATTATTTTTTTATATTTTCATCATATCGACAGCAATGCCTGGATTAAAATCATTATTAAAATTTTAAATTAAATACAATTTTA
This sequence comes from Pristionchus entomophagus, assembly GCA_036245825.1. NCBI lineage: Eukaryota > Metazoa > Nematoda > Chromadorea > Rhabditida > Neodiplogasteridae > Pristionchus > Pristionchus entomophagus. The sequence continues at coordinate 7,475,036 of BTSX01000001.1, forward strand.
CTTTATTTTTAAATAGACTAAATAAAATCATCGAGAATTTGAACGGGGTGGTGAACTCGGCGAGGTTCACCATACCATTTTCCGGTCACGATTTCCGGACGCGCGTCCTTTTACTTTATTTTTCTTTCATGTCGTTTATTGATTTATTGACCATTTCGCTTACTTTTTTCTTATCAGAGTTTCACCTTAGGTCCACCACGATGGCGTGATGTGATATTTTGCCACTATCGCGTAGCTGCGCTTGCGTTTGATCGCTTCCTCGCCACATCACCGTTATTTGCTTGCCTGGTCACTCGATATCGTTGTGATAACGCCCGTATTTGCTAGATGGCGCGTTCCGAATTGCCGCCTGCTCGGAAGCGCCGCGACTCCTCGTCCTCTGCTTCGGGCTCTGACTCGGCCAGCAGCAACAGCTCCAAGGGTAAGCGCCCCAGGCACTAAGTAGGGCCGTTATTTTCGAAAATAGCGCTTCCTCGCTTGTTCTTTGGCCTATTTGCTGTTATGTTCGATTATTGCGGTACTTTCTCCTGCTTAACATTAATATCGCAGAAGCTGCTCCCTCGAAGAAGGCAAGAATGCCCTCGTCGCCGTCCAGCAAGCGGAAAGCCTCGCCGCTGTCGCGATTCCGAGGTATTTTGGTCTCATTTCCTCATTTAGTATTTTGCTATTTATATTACTTATATTTAAATATATAATTTAAATATTGATAGACGATCGTAGACGCTCGCGTCCGCCTCGTCGCGACGACAGAGGGGAGCTCGACAGGGATGAGAGGAGGCGCGATGATCGGTTTGTCGTTGCTTCGTTCGCTATTCTATCGTACCAAATAGATTCAAAGCCAGATGTAAATCTTTTGTAATCTGCCTACTGCGCTGTCCATGTTGTTGGTGGCACTGTGTATATCAAGTTATTCATATTCATATAATTTATCTATTAATTAATGATATTTAGTCGTCGCGATTCGCCGCCTCGACAAGATCGAAGCTCCTCGCCTCGTCGCTCGAGATAGCCCAGATATTTACCTCGAATTTGTGTTTAACTTTCCACCAGCGGGACTATCTATCATCGAGCTCGAGGTTTTGGGATTTTTGTGATGACAGTGAAACACAAGTTCAGCCGGGAATGGTAATTGCAATATAGACAGCGGTTGAGAGTAATTCCCAGATGCTGATCGTTCCGGTGAAACTCACTCGAGCTATGCTGATAATAAAATAATTACTAAATTATTAATTTAAATATTTTAGAAGAGATCACTCGCCCGTCGTGATCGATCGCCGAGGAGAGACAGAGGATGCATCAGGGACAGAAGGGATCGATCGAGAGACAGGTACGGTGAGAACAGCCATAATAATTGCCCCACGTCGGGGCTCTCCCCGTGTTATTTCAATGGAAATTCACTCAAATTGATATTGCAACTCCTATAGTTTCATTCGTTTCTAAGCTGATGCGGTTAGTAAAAATATCCACTGGTGTTGTCTAGTGACTGTAGCACTGATCTTTCTGAATGGGATGTTCTCTTAATTTGGCGATAGGTCGGATGATAAGCTATTCGATGCGCACCATTTATAATCGAGATACGACTGTTCTGTAATAGACGGAAATGGTTATCATCCGACCTAGTGCCATAAAATTAGTCATTACAATATTTAAATAACAATAATTACAGAGATCATCGCCGCTCCCGCACACAACGAGCGCGGTGATGGATACGGTCTGTCGAGGAGAGGTGCGGTAACTTATTATTCCGTGAAGATGCCAATCTTCTCCACTTACTATAGCAATAGTGGGGTTGTGATTGTATCGAGAAAAACGAATCGATTGGCTTCAACTAATTAGATACAGGGACCATTCCTGTCCAAGCCGCAGGAGTGCGCAGTGACGCTAATTTGTGTCAGCCATATGACTTCATGACCACTTCATAACTACATGGTTGCACACCGACGCAAATTTAAGTCACTGCGCAAAAAAACCCGCCTCCAGAGCTGTACACGTATGACAGGGACTAACTACAGAGCAAAACGTCCCACTCATTCACTGACTTTATGCTTTTGTATTGCCCGTGCACCCAAGTTTTCCCATAAATAGTCGAAAATTGTCGCCGCCAGGGTTGAACTGGTATGAATGTCATCTTCAAATGAAAGCGAGTTATTAATCTGTCTAAGGTGTTCGTTGTAGGACCTGCGCGTCTGGATCGGACAACTGCTGGTCGTGTGTCTGCAGGACAGGCAGCTGCCATGGCACTACAGGTGAGAGGAGAGGAAAGGGTTACGACATTTGTTCAACAGGATACGGTAGTTATCGATATAAGCAATACGGTATTGATTTCAGAATCTGAACGAGCGATCAGAGAAGTTGAATGCGACTGTGGATGCGACTGAGAATCTGAAGAATTCAACGACGAATATGGAATATCGATTAGTCAAGATTCGTTTCTTTCACTTTGACAGATTGATCATCGTTAGTGTTTTCGTCGGAATAAACATTGTTGTACATGCTCAATTGAAGAATCAATAATGCAACGAACCCCAGAACGAATTGTGGTGAGGGTGGAGAGACTATCATGCTCATCACCAGGCTGGTCACTGATGGGTAGATCAGTCAGTATGAGTAGGCCGTATACCGTATTCATCGATACCTCCTGCTGCGATAGAACAAACTAGTAATACTTCAACTATCTTTATTTGTCTCAGGGTTAATGTATTAATGTGTGTGTTATCTCCTTCCTCAGCACACTATGACATGATTGTGGTTGGCGGCACTACTTCCCTTTATTAGATTACTGACAAATATTTAGCCTATGGCTGATCCTTATCAGCCTTAATATGTCCCAAAGAAGTCTTAGCAAGAAGCTAAGCACTTATGGTCTAATCATGACCCTAGGCAGCCTAAGAATATGCCTTGGCTCAGCCACCAATCTGGTAAAATGAAGCAGAGACGGATGAGATGCAACACGAAGCTAAGCCCGCGGAATGAGGCGAAAGAAAAACAAGTAACTCGAACTACCCGGCTGCAGTTCCGTTGAAGGCGTGCGCTTCTCTCGCGCAACTCTTCCATTTCTTGCTCGAGAAGGTTAAGACGAACTACCTATTCCCTTCTCATCAGGAAGTGAGAGCAGTTGCTTCGCAGAATGCTTGCAAGTCACGCAAGATTGTTTTTACCAAACTGGGGGGCAAAAATAAGCGATAATTGCAAACTGATAAGGTTCGTGACGCAATCAAAGCGCATTCTAGGCCGTTTACACGCCTTTTAGCTGGCAAAGCCTGTCTAGAATAATAATACAAAGCTCTATCAAGCGCACTGCAACACAATAAACTGAAAATAATAAAATTAAACCGGCAAAAACTGCTGAAAAAAGCCCGAAAAAATGGCGAAAGGTGAAAGTGAAGTAACAGCACGACATTTTTGGCTAATTTCAATCGAAGCGCTTTGACTACCGTACTTTTTGGGATATATCGGAAAGCCACACCACCCCAGCAGTGTAACCTATAAGCCGGTTTCGTTCACTTTTTGCTTTAAATAAATCTATTTAATTTTTTTGCTTAATGACATTGAATTAATGGAGCATCAAGGACCAAATTGAGGCACACTTCATTTTTGGGTACTGGATCCCTTTAAACCGTACCCATAGTTGAGGTATTTGTAGATCTCGGAAAGACAAATAGACTGAAAAAAATCGGACTCAGTACGTCAAAAACTGAAAAAAAAACTGACTGAGTTAGAGCGTTTTGAAACGGTAGGTCACAGATCGGCTCAATATGCAAATTTGGTCAAATGAAGTGGATAGGCCTTTTCCCCGTCCTCACTTTAGTCAATAACAAAAGTTCGGTGACCCAAAATTTTTTTCTGTAGTCATCGTTCCTACCAAATTACAGAAAACCCGTGTTATTAGAGACCAAAACTGTTATCATTTCAACCATTTTCAGTCGGCATCACGCAGAACAACATGGAATTCCAATGGTTCTCGAGGCCTACGGACGCCGTCAGGTTTGATCTGTGAACTCTATCATGTATCTCTAGGAAGTACTTCCCGATTATCAGTTTCCGAACGATCCTAACTTCGTGTTTGATCTGCACATGATTGCGCAACAGACATAAAGGAATCTCTGAAGGAAAAGATTAAAGTAAGTGTGAAAGTCGAAAGATCAACGATCAGATTCAACTCGAATCTGCAAATGCCCGAGCTGCAACTCACAGCAACCACCACTCATCAGTGCAATGGGGAGAGGAAGTCCGGTGAGGGATGATTACGTCATCACTATGACATTTTCATTCCAAATGAACATATACTAAAATTGGAACAATACAGAGAAGATTAGCATGGCCTCTGCGCAAGGATTTTTGGATTTGGATTTTAACACATTTATCAAGAGTAGGCTCTGATGTGCATGGCGGGCCATTCATGATTTCTTGCTTGTCTCAGGAATGTAGGTCCGATAGTTCGCATGAAGAGATCGTTCCATCTTGTGGGCGGTCTTCCGCGTCCTCGCTTAGGCCCTCGTGGAGTCCAATCGATCACAGTTCTGCTCCACTTCAAGTCATGATCATTAGCAACTTTATGCACCCAGAGCCACTTTCTTTTCAAGGCGGTACGAACAACGTCTCTGACCTGAGTGAGTCCACGCAGCCTTTCGTTCGAGACATGATCCAAGACAGTGCAACCGACCATCCAACGCTCCATGCGTCTTTGGGCCACCGATAATCTTTCACTTTGTGCTTTGGTCAAGGCCCATGTTTCACATGCGTATAGGAAGGCGGGAATGATACAACCATTGAAAAGACGGCGCTTATGAACCATTGGGACAGATCTATTCACTAGGAATGATCTATGCTTGTGGAAAGTCCCATATGCGGCCTGAATTCGCCGGCCAATCTCCCTCTCCTCCTTCCCATTGATAGTAATGATGCTTCCCAAATAGACCACCTCTTTTCTGATACCCACAATCTTCCCCGCAACTCTGACATCCCTGGGATTACCCTTCGAAGACATTCCCACAGTTTTATCACCGTTAAGATGAAGCCCCACCCTTTTTAATTCCCTCTCCAACTCTATTGCCATCGATTGAATTTGTCGCTCATCGTGAGAAATGAGCACTGCGTCATCGGCAAAGAGAATATGAGAGAGGAATCGCCCATTGATGTTAATCCCTTTTCCCGCCCAGTCTAATTGACGGAATGCCATATCCAAGACTGCTGTAAACAGTCTGGGTGACAAACAGTCTCCTTGTCTAACCCCTCTTCCAACATTGATTTCCACTTCCTTTCCATTCACTAAGACTGCACTTTTGCTACACCGAGAGAGGGAACTTAGGAATGAAACCACTTCCGACGGAACACCTTCCACCTCCAGAGCCTTATAGACAGCATCAACATAAACCGAATCAAAAGCCTTAGAAATATCCACGAAAAGTAGATAAATGGGCAAGCGATGATCAATGCAGTTTGTGACTACCGTTTTGAGAGTGTGAATAGCATCTACCGTAGAATGTCCCTGTCTAAATCCCATTTGTTCCCAACTCCTACTGCTATCCAGGATAGGTGCGAGTCTCGTATTCAAAAGACCGGTGAGGGCTTTCTGCAAAGCAGGCAGCAGACTGATTGGCCGGTAATTTTTAACGAGAGAACTATCACCTGTCTTAGGCAGCAGAATAGTGCGCGAGTCACCAAACCCCTTTGGGACACTTCCGGTTAGTATGTTGTTAAATACCTCTGTTAGTAATGGAGCTAAGTAGTCAGATCCCGCCCTCAACATCTCACCAGTGATCCCATCCCTTCCCGGTGCTTTACCTGACTTGAAATGTCGAAGTGCTTGTTCCACTTCAGCAACGCACAAGGGAATGAATGGGTCCCTTACTCTTAGTGTTCTATATCCTATTCCTCCGTCCCCTTCATACAAATCGTTATAAAATGCTTGGAAGACCCTCTCTATACCCAATTGTGTGCATTCCCAATTACCCGACCCATCCCTAATTTTGTGAATTCTACCTTTCCCTACAGCAATTCTTGCAGCAGCCTTCTTATAGCTTTTCCCGCTCGCAATGGCTGCATTGACGTAACTTAGATACGACCGTTCTCTATCATTTCTGAAAGATTGACGGATCGATCTGTTTAGAAGCAGCCACTGTAAGCGAGGCAAACCGGCTGACTGCATCTTATAATCCTTTCGTCCCGCTAGTAGATCCTTTGTAGCTTGTGATATTCCTCCATCCCTAGGTGTATAAACCGTTGCAATTTTCCCCGCCCCTCTAATCGCATCCACAATGTTACCGTACCTAAGATCCGCTCCTCTACTTTGTAACTCTAATCGTAGACTGAGTTTAAACAGTCCATTTTCGAGGTGCGAATCACCCTGACCGGTCGTTTCCTTTCTCCAAGGGAAACGGCGAGGGAACGAGATGGAAGCTCTAACGAGTCGGTGATCAGTGGTAAAATCGAATCGATTTATCACTCCGACATCCCTCACTGCCATTCCCCTAGGATACAAGATGAAATCGATCTCATTTGCTGATAACCCATTTGGTGAAACCCAAGTGAACTTGCGGATTGTCCTTTTCCGAAAGAAGGAGTTACCCACCTTGAGATGAAGCCTCTCACACAAATCCACAACCATTTGCCCTTTGTTGTTCCTATCCCCATACCCGAATGCCCCCACAGAGTTTTCCCCCAACTGACGACAACCAATTTTCCCATTGAGATCACCCATCATGACCTTATGCACGAATCGGTACCGGTGGCTTCCAGACACAGGCGCGTTGTACGCTGCTTCGAGCTGATCGAGAAAATCACTGAACTCCGAGTCATCTCTCGAACTGGCAGGCGCGTAGACCTGGAAAATGCGAATAAGCTCGTTGTTCGGTACCTCCACGTCAAGAAAGCAGACCCTAGGAGTTAAGCCGCCAAATCTCACTACCATCCGCTTAGCTTCCCCACTCACGACAAACCCCACTCCGGCCATACGATTCTGCTGCCGTTGCGTGTGATAGAGTACGCTTCCCGACTTGAGTAGATCAATTGAGGCTTCATCTGGTCTTCTTACTTCGGACAGACCCAGAACGTGGAAGTTGATATTGCTGAGTGCGTTCTCCAGTTCAGTGATCCTTGAGTCATGGCACAGAGATAGGCAGTTGAGCGTAGCGATGATAAGGCTTGCCATGATTTGGTCATACCCTCCCACGGTGACCAATCCGGCTTGGGAGGAGAAACGAGAGCGGCGCGTTTATGCGAACCGACCGACCTTTGAGCGAGCGTCGCACTCGAATGCGCAAGGATGACACGCAAATTCGTGAAGCGTTCCAAATTTGTTTTGCAAGCAGCTGCCCGATCAGGGAAACTAATTATTGATACACCCCTCCCTCATTCCTCGTGTCCTTCCGATCTCTCCTCCGCCTCTCCACTCACTCCTCCCATTCCTTTCTTGAATTGTCTCTTGTTCAACTCTAGATCTCTCTGTAATAAGTTGCCCGACTTACACTGTATTTTGTCGATTGATCGTCCCGATGTTTTCTTCATCTCTGAATATCCCCCCAACACCATCTCTAGTGACAACTTAGCTTTGTTCGAACTATTATCCATTCTATCTTCCTGTGATAAGTCCGTTGTTCTTACTGGTGATTTAAACTTGCACATTGATTGGTCCAATCCATCTCTTGCCTCTGGACAATCAGTTTCTCCTGTTGATTTCGCTTCTTCCCTTTCACTTCACCAATTTGTTTCCTCCCCTACTCTGGGTTCCAACTTTCTCGACATTGTCCTTGCTCCCCCTGACCTAATCTCTCACTGTAACGTATCCTCTCCCTTCAAGAACTCTGACCACTCGAGTGTTACTTTCCATCTTTCCTGGCCTTTTATTGTTCCGATTTCTATTCCTTCCTTTGATTTCCGTAAGAAAAAACTAAAAAAAAAACTCGACTCTCTCTAGCACCGATTGGACTTTGATATTTGATAATTTCTCTGATATTTCCCATATGTACTCTCAGTTTGTTGATTATCTTGCTCACCTATTCACTTCCTTTGTCCCTTTCAAGAAGGAATTCCTTCCATTCGAGAATTACCCTCCTCATGTCAAGTCTCTTCTTAATCATCAACGTTGTCTCTTTAATAAGCTCTCCTTTGCACCAGTCAGATCCCAATTCATTATTGTATCATCTAGGCTTGACTCTGAGATAAGGAAGTTTATTCGTAACAAGGAAAACAAGCTTTTATCTGCCGATCGTATTATCGTTACATCTCGACTCTCTTTAAACCTCGTTCCTCAATTGCCCCCTCCCTATTCGGCTCTCATGGTAATACTCTGATAGATTACTCTGATAAGGCTGAAGCGTTTGCTTCCTACTTCGAATCTGTTTTCACTGCTGATGATGGTCTTCTCCCTCACTGTCCCCTTACCATTCCTCAAACTATGCCGTTCTCTATTATTCTCCCTATTGATATTGCTTACCATCTTAGACGTGTTTCCGATTCATGTTCTCTTCCTTCCGACGGTATTCCGTCAATTATTTTCAAGAAGTATTACTTGTCTGTTTCTGAACCTCTTGCTCATATTATGAACTACAGTTTGATGCTTGGCCAAGTTCCTTCTCTCTGGAAGCGTGCTTTTGTTGTTCCTATTCCTAAGGTCACTTCACCCTCTTCCTTGTCTGACTTCCGTCCTATTTCACTCACTCCCATTCCTAGTAAAGTCATGGAACGAATTATTAAACCTAAACTTGTTCGTTGGTGTGAAATTCATTCTATTATTCCTTCTGAGCAACACGGATTCGTCCGTGGCAAGTCAACAGTTTCTCAACTTCTTGATTGTATTCAGACTTGGCGTGAATCTCTTGATATAAATGATAGTGTTGACGTCGTTTATGTTGATCTAGCTAAGGCATTTGATACGGTCTCTCACTCTAAGGTCCTCCATAAATTGAATTGCTTAGGTATTCGTGGTTGTCTTTTTAATTGGATTTCTGATTTCTTGCTCGATCGTCGTTTACAGGTGAAGGTTGGAACCTCTCTCTCTCTTCTGAGAGAGTGGTACTCAGCGGGGTGCCACAAGGCTGCGTATTAGGTCCTCTCCTCTTTCTTATCTACCTTTTCGATTTACCCCGGGTTCTCTCTCCCTTCCCACTAGTCAACTTCCGTCTCTTCGCTGATGACATCAAACTGTACATCACGCATAAACCTAACGATCTTCCATCTATCCCCTCTCAACTTCAACAAGGGGTACAGGGTATCCTAGAATACTGCGAAACCTGGCAGTTATCGGTTGCAGAAAAGAAATGCACCGCCCTTTACATAGGTAAAAATAATCCCCTTCACCAATACTCTCTCAACTCCTTCCTTCTCCTTCTCCCGTCCTCTGTCTCTCCTCCCCATCCAGTTAGAGATTTAGGAGTTTAAATTGATCCTTCACTCTCTTTCCTTCCTCATATCGACATCATTTGTAAGAAAGCGAATATGCTTATTTTTCTTCTGTTTAGATCTGTTTCGTGTACTTCTAGTGACCCCTATATCAGAGCATATAAGTCATTCATTGTCCCTATTCTAGAGTACGCTTCCCCTGTTTGTTTGGTCCCCTTCAGCTAAGGGACCCATTAGACAATTAGAAAGATGCCAGCATCTTTTCACTCGATTATTACATTATCGTACTTCCACTCTTATTTCATCTCCTCCTTGCTATGATCAGAGACTTGTTACTGCGAACTTGCGATCTTTGTATCTCCGTCGTGTGGTTGCTGATATTCTATTCTCTCTCAAGATAGTCAATGGAATTGTTGATCTACCTATGTCACATTTCTACTCATTCCGTAATGTATCGACTAGACACAATGCATTTTCCCTTCATATCCCAATTGCTCGTAGGGAAAATTTACGATCCTCCTTTTCTCATCGCACTATTTGCTTCCTGTCTAAGGTTCATCGTATTGTTGATCCAAAATTATCCTTGCACACAATCCAGATTCACTTGTTATCTAATCCCTATACTGCCCGCATACTCCAGATAGAGATCCCTAAACTGTAGATCCTTCAATCACTTCCCACACTCGCTCTAGATCCATAAGATATACATGGATGGAACGGTCCCCTTCCCGTTCTGAGGCCTCGTCCACCTCATCTGTCGCATCTGTGGGAGTACCAACTCCAACTGTCCTTTCTTCCGTCTCCACCCCCCCCACCCACTCCCCCTCTCTCTTTAAACCTTCCAATCTGTATATGTTATTCACATGTTGTCACACCCTTTGGGGTGTATCAAATAAATAAATAAACATGATTTGATCCAGTGATAACAGAAAAACACCCCTAAACTCACAATCAGATAGGAATGCAAAATATTCACTACGTTATTTTTAGGAGCTGGAAATGAGTTAGGAATTAAATGTGCAATCGCTGAGTAACAATAATTGTGATTCCAGGCAATTATTCCTGCATTGAGGCGCACTTCCAACTGGATCGCAATGTCCGATTTCATATCGCATCGGTGAGATCAGAGATCAAAGATTTGTGTTGGAATGAACTAAATTGTCAAATAATACAAATAATTTCTAAGTTAAGGGCAACAAAGATCATCACTATTCACTAAAGAATAGCCTAAAGAATGCCTAGTCATGATACACATAACTAACTCGATTTATTTACGAATTAGTTATGTGCAGTGTATGATCCAATTCCATAAATTGCTTAATGATGAGACGTCTTCAGACGTACATCCCCACTGCGATGTGTGTGGTCTTCTCGTGGATCAGTGTCTGGCTGCCGGAGGAATTCGTTGAGGGCGAGTGGTCTTTGATCTTTGGCCTTTACGCTTTTTGATGTAATGCGTTTACTCACTTGCAACTGACAGTATTCTGGTCGAAAATATTGTTGTCTGTGAAATTTGTCCAGAAGGATCCAAGCGAGACCTGGGAAAAAAAAGCGAGACCTCAATGATCTTTGATCTCTTGTCAGGCCGTATCTTCGTCTCCCTCACTGTTTTCCTCACTCTCAGTGCGGAGAACAGCTCGGCCAAGGAGGCACTCCCGAAAGTCTCCTACATCAAGGTGATCTTTGATCTTTAGTCGTTGATCTCTGATATCTGATCTCGCTACCAATCTACGTTACAAAATCAATTATGTCGACATTCGTGCGAGTTTTGAGGTTTTTGGAACAAAGAACCTTGAAGTAATCGGCGAACCTCAATTCGTCCTGACTAAATGCGCATTGTGAAACGCACTTCGAACCGATCATTTCTCTTATTGAAATGAGCTCGTAGTATACCTTGTCTTGTTTGATGACTAACTGACTTTTAGTCAATTGATTGTTTTCGAGCCGTTGGCCTCCTTTGGTGTTCTTGACCTCCCTTACTGATCCTTGACCTCTCTCTCTCCCTCAGGCGATCGACTACTGGTTCGGCTTCTCCTCCATCTTCGTTTTTCTCACGATGATGCAGGCGCTCGCGGTGATTTCCTTCGAACACAAGAGCAGAGCAATTGTGAGTCAATTCCAAAACTTATTCCAACTGGATACTGAAGAACAAGATTCACCCCCTACATTTGCACTAAGAAGCAAAAGGAGATTTTCGGTCTATGAAGTCAGAACTACAGATAGCTCTCGAAATATGTCGCATTATCGATCGAAAACTAGCGATAGAAACATTGTTTCAGAAAAAGCAATCGGAAGAAGCACTCGAGCACAGTAGATACCAGGCGATGATTTTGTTGCTGGAGAGCAGAAAATACCATCGATATGCAAGGAATCTGGACTCGTTCTGCAAGGTTTGGATTGAAAATTAGATAATAGAGATCAAAGATCAACCGTCAGGTGATGTATCCGGTGATATTCCTCATCTTCCTGATGTTCTACTATTTCGTCATCACTGAAGGTATGAGAAGCGATGAGATCAAAGATCAAATATCAATTACAGGTCCCGAAGACAAATGTCTGCGAAAGGTGTGGGAAAAGTAGAAACGAACGAATCATGAATGACGCGAATACGGGCTGTAAATGGACTACCGAATGGGAACTTATCCATCGATGTTTTGTACGATAAATTATTTGGAACTGTAGAACGACGCACATAAACGAAAACAACTCCAAAGATTTCTCAGGAGCAATGGGGGTTAAATTTAAAAAATATCATGATCTTGAAAGAATGAATATCTTTGAGATACCAGGTAAGGCATGATGAGAAGAGTTCCGATATCGTTGTCTTTGTTGACACGGAATGTCGTTGCCTTGAGCTTCATGTAATGCTCCTGAAAAAATACGTGCGGATCTAATAGTAATGTCCGCGCACAAAAAGAGTAGTAACCTTATTTGAAACTAAGATCAATTCCAAAACATATTCCAACCGCGTTCACTCCACTTTTATCGTAGATGTAGGTAGGAGCCACCAGCCCCGCCCCCTTTCCCTCGACATCATTCCCCTCAAAAGCGAGATCGAGGGAGCACAACCGACATTCGCAACCAAAACACTCGCCCAAATGTTTGATCAGTAGCTATTACAATTATCTATCGATTGAGCGGCCGGCGAGCCGTATTTGACAAGTCTGAGTAGGTCAAAAATCGATATTAATGTTGGGAATAGGGTGATTAGAGTATTTCCAGTGCGAACACACTGCTCGCCGGTTGATATTCTGTTAATTTGTATTTTTTGAGGCATTTTAATACCAAAATTGGAATTTTAATAATTTTCCCCGAATTGTGCTCGAATTAAATATGAGCGCGGGAGAAGAGCGGCGAGAGAGCGGGGGAGCGAGAGAGACACGTGCGAGAGAGGCTCCGCCCCTTTCTCTCTCGTCTCGCCTCTCTCCCCTCTATGGTTGAGAGACGCGCTCGCACTTCTGAAGCTCTCTCGGTCTTGAGAGGAAAGCTATCGACATACGTCCAAAAGCAAAAATGATATTGAGATTCTGCTGGTCACATTGTAGGACCACTTTTAGCATTCTCAGATGGGGAAGAGAGATCATTGATCGGTGAAACAGTGTCCAGATTGGAGAGCGTACTATTCAATATGGGAAAACTTCTGCCCACTTACCGCTCTTGGTCCCTTGACTCCGAAGAAGATTCCTTGATCATATTTTTTCTTCTCAAATGGATATTTCCACTTGCCGAGAAAATAGATAGCGTTGATGAGGATCGCCTTTGCCTAAATAATCAAATTATCATGATAAATTGTATTTTTTTCTTACATCTTCAGAAATTTGGTTTGCCTGTAGAACATCCCTGATCTTTCCATTAGTGGCTTCTTCGACGAATTTGTTGACTTCCTTGGCAGCATTGTCTCTGTTTCAGAGATTGAGATTCTCGACCTGAAGAGGAGTTTTTAAATATTTTGAGAAAGTTGGAACCAACAAGATAGGATGTCTTTTAGCTTTTCGACACTTTTCACACTAAACAGTCTCGTACGGCCGATGTTAGAGTGTTCAAATGAAGAAACCCACTCTATTTTCTGCCGTCGTTAATATCTTTGCAATTTACTAGGGATGTTGTTTCGGTTTTTTGCTTTCTCCTTTTCGCACGCTCTCTTGCTGGTCAAACAGATGAGATAGTGTGCAGAATGGAGAGTCGAAAACCGAGACAACATCACAAAAGCCTACCTTTGCTTTGTAGTTGTCTTCAACGTGCTTCTGGTAGTCATTCTTCAGTGTAATCTGAACAACGAGCAAGGTTAGGATGAATAAAAACCCTACTCTCCCCAATTCGCATGCTCTCTCGTCTCTCTGACCGGCGAGAGAACACGCTAATTTGAGAGAGTCAACTCCGTTTAGACATCACCTGTACTCACCTTATCATCGATGTAGAGGCGATTGGCGGACTTGAACGCAACTCCAGTTTCATTCGAAGATGGAAGGGAAAGGGCGAGGGATGAATAGAATGCAGTCACGTCAGATGGAGAACAACCTGGATTGAGCGATCAATAGTGATGACGAACAGACTCTCCTCAATTCGCACACTATCTCGTCGGTCCGAGAAACGAGAGAGCGTGCGAATTGAGGAGTCCGATGCCGATTTCACATCACTATTGATCTACCTCTAAATATCGATTGATTGCTCACCATTGAGAAGGAGATCGGTCAGCTCCTTCTGGGTTGCTCCATTGGCTCCGTCATGGACGATAGATAGGGCGCTGTTGAGGGAGAAAGGAGAGAGGACGAAGGGATCAGAAGGGGGAGATGAATGGCGAAGTAGGGAGAGGGCCAGGGATGAAGAGAGGATGGCTGTGGAACAGACCATCTGAAAGGGGGGATGAAATGTTCGCTCTCTCTATTCTGCAGCCAGAGATTCTCGCGGTCAGAGAAAGAAAAGAGAATCGAAAATCGAAGCAACAGCACTAATCTGTAAGATGGGAGGTATTATTGGTGTTGAGAAACTAACGCTACACTCATAGTACAAATGAAAGAAGGATCGGTTCGATGGAAGGAAGCGAAAAGCCGAGGAAAGGGATTAATGGTTCCCTCTTATACTGGAAATTACAATAGAAAATGATTCAGTGAAAGATGAATGGGAAAAATGTCTAGAAATTGAATCATGTTAACGAATCACAAGAGGATTGGTGCTAATGATAAATGGGCAAGATGTATCGAGTGCGTAAAATCCCGTGGAATGGATTTCATGTCAATTTGTGGAAGATGGTTGAATATTCGATCTAAGCCCGATGAGAAGAAAAGAAAATATTTAATTGAGCAGGGATCAACGGACATGAATTCCTCCACTTCGCATGTTTTGATGCAAAATAGCTCAATGCCGGACAACTGACATTCGAAGACTTCACAAGTGTAATGGTATGAAAAAAGATGAATGGTGAGGATAACGGAAGAACGGCAAGAATGTGCCGAAAAATGTGTGAAGTGTCCTTCAATTTATGGATGAAGAGCGATAAAAATATTAGAGCTGATTCTTTCTATTGTTGGATATTTGATAGCGGCGTCGCTACGTCTACCCTCGGCAAAAATTTCTGAATATGCGCGGATGATGAGATACGACAGGTCTAATATCCAACCATCGAGCTTTTAACGAAGCGATCTCACTGGTTTTCCAGCCTCCCTTATGAAGCCCAGACGTATCCTTTCACCAATTATTAGTCATATCCGTCATTTTTTATCTTTCACTCAGACTGTACGATTCATCATCCTTTGTAGTTCTCTAGCCAAAGGGAATGCTATTTAGTGTTCCATTAGTGATTTCGATTCCGTTATCGATTATCTCCATTCTGCACACTCTCTCATTTCTCTGACCGGCGAGAAAGTGTGCAGAATGGAGAGAGTCAACACAGCATTTACAGCCCTTTTTCCCGAATGAGCTAGGAACTTGCTTTCCATAGGCTAATCTTAGTATATTTCAGAGTGCAAAATTCGAGGTAGAGTCGTCAAATGAAGCATGTTCGAGCTCCTCTAAATCACCAAGAATATTTTCTCGCTTGCGAAATAAAACAAAAATATAAATGAGTTTCACTGTTCTCGTTTAGGCTGAATGAATTGGATATCCAACGATTTTGTGCATTCTCTTCGTACAAACCTCAAAGCAATTGTAGTTTCTACGATGCAGATCACGGCAAGAAGTCAAATGTCAAAGATCAATAATTTCCATCATTGAGGGGCCCTTCGAAAGTGTCTCCTTAGCCAAGCTGTTTTCTACTCGGGCAGTGAGATAAAGGTGAGAGATAAGACTATGGAAATTGTAGAGATCAAAGATCAAGGGATAGATTGCCTAATCATAAGGACCATTGAGTCTTCCAGACTTTTACAGCAACGTCCCTCCATTTTTCCACCGATCAGTATTCTTCACTCTTTTTCTGTTCATTTCGTCTTTCTCGAATTTTTCTAATGTCAGGTGGCGCTTCTACTTCCTCAGATATCTGAAGAAAACAGAAAATGAGTGCCCCCTCTAGAGTTTGCTGTACTCTTCCAATATCCACGTGCCCAATAAGTGCTCGAAGAACCAGAAGCCGTTTATTGCCGAAATGAAGAATTGGGGAATCGCAGAAAGCCTCACGCAATGCAAAATGTGACTATGTATCAATATTGCTGTCGTATCGAGCAGTGCAATTTCGCTGGTCACAGCAGCGTAATAGTGCGGCGAAGAGAATCTTTTAGAAAGACCCTCCAATGATCGTATTTTGCTTGGAGATCAATATTGGTGTGTGAATCAAACGAACAAGCGGAGTCTCATCGTTGTCTCACCGTTTTATTCCGCTAAACGCGCTCTGTGAAACTCACTTCGTTCCGCAGATTTATCTAATCAAAACGAGTTCATTATCTGTTCAAATTCAAATGTACTCTATCCCTCTGAGTTACGACTGGACAAAAATAATCCAATGAAACAACAATAATTAGAAGCGTTCAACAAACGGTGACCTACCGCATGACAACAAAAATAGTTTGTAATCTACAGTATGCCGAGAGGGTCCATAGTCCGTTCGAATAGGAGCAATGTAATTGTATTATTGAAGGGACGGAAGGAAGGGAGTCGCCTCTGCAGTATTTGAGGTGTACACTCGGGGAAGTGATCACTGAAAGAATCAATATTGATACTAATTAGCAACGGTAATTCGAAAATATCGATTAGTAGCAATGACAGTAAGCAATATTTAGAAATCGTCACCGATAGGACTCGTAAAGGGAATGCTCGAAGAACCAGAAGCCGTTTATTGCTGAAATGAAGAATTGGGGAATCTTAGAAACGCCTCACGCAAAAAAAATGTGACTGTAACTCTGCTGATTTGGAAGACAGAAAGCGGACACACCAACGAACGAGAGCAGCCACGGCTCGTCCACCAGCCACAGCGTGCCGTAGCGCGCGGACGCCGCCTCCGCCAGCAAAACGCGCGTCACTCGCAGACCTGAGCGACGTTTCGCAATAGACACACTACAGAACCATCGCGGCTGTTGAAAACTCGACAGGCGACGTTTCCTATTATACCACACCACGCTCACCGAACACCGACAAGATCATCGGCACGAACATGCCCAACAACTGGCGGACCGAGTGGCACGTGAGCGGGTAGCTGGAAAGGGGCGGGACTTGGAGAGGGCGGAGCTTAGAGAAGGCGGAGCTAAGGGTAGGCGGAGCTTACTGTTGCTGATCATTGTAGACAGCGATGATGAACTCGTAGGACTCACGGAAGAAGAGAGAGAGGATTATAAACTGAATTTATTAAAGTTAGTTGATTCTATCGGGTTGAGGAATAAGTAACGCTCGTTTTTCCAATTTCAGATTATGACCTCTCCCGTCTTTCTAAATTGTGCAATTATATTCCGGTTTTTGATGATCGATAAGGGCGTGGATACTCTCTTTAGCGCACACTATATCATATATCTCCGATCATTTAGGCGATCACAATGGCTGGCTCAATTCAAAGTTGTCGCACCTCACCCTGAGATTTTGACAGGTCAGCACTGAGGGAAGAAGAATTATTGAGCCACAATTAAGCTGCAGTATTAAAGTATCATGGTTATACATTACACTGATGATATTCAGAGGAATATCCAAGTAAAGGACTGTGTGAGATATGCGCCTAACGAGAGTGTAGGATTTTCAGTTACTGACCGAAAGAAGTTTTGCTAGCCGCGTTTTCTTAGCAATAGATCTAAAGACCTCAATTATGCTTGAATGTGGAGTACCTTTCCTGTTGAAAATATGGACGAATTTTGCTAAGTGTGGAGCATTCTCTTTATGAGTTAAATTGCTCGTAAGTCCGATGTGGAAAAACAACCCTCGAAATCGACATTTATTGCTATTTCCTGTAAACCGTACTAATTGAATGTAAGGCCTTAGATGGTTAAATGGACGAGCAACTTTTGCACTATCATCCACCAAGTGGCCGCAATTATAGAATGGCTACTATGTCTTGGGTATGGTTTAATCCAAAGTCCTCAAAACACGCATTTCTTTTGATTCCGTCACAAAATAATATTTTTGGAAAACTGTTATTTTTCAAATAGGAGCATAAGTAGCACCAAATGTTTATAGTGATAATATAGCTCCATAGTGAGTGACTGGAGCGCACTAGTGTATAGGCCAGCACCTTCGATCCTCAAGATAGACAAATAAGTTAAGTGAACTGCAATTTTTCACGAACGTTCCCCTTGAAACGTCTATAAAAATACAACAATGAATCGAGCACCATTCTCACTTCACCATGAAAGAGGTGTAGTATCGGGCTGCTCACCTGAGAATGTGTGAATTTACCGAATAGTTTCCACGTTAAATTACACAATTTCGAAAAAAATCTAAAATTTTCGAAAATTATCAGTTACATTGAAATCTAAATTTCTCTCCTACACAGGAAGCGTGATATTTCTAATAATAACGGCTATGATACTCGAGCATACCCTGAAAAAATGCTATAAAGTCAGCTCGTTTAGATTTGATTGGCGGGAGATATATGAGCCCAAACACGATGCTCAAAAACGAGCGTTACTTATTCCTCAACCCAATACTTCAAAACTATTCAATTTCATCATATTCTCATTTCTTCATTCACGCAACCCGCTTTAGTCGATCAAATGTTCTCCAATCTTCAGTATTTTTTGGATTTTTTCCTGCATGATACTATTCAATAACTGCTGTCGTTGATCAAGCGCAGATAATCTGACTCTGAAACCTATTTGAAACACACCTTGTCTTGTTCGCAAAAAAAAAATTTTTTTAAATCACAGAATCGCCTCACGCTGGGCAAAATGTAACTCAATTTCGGTGGATTGGGAAACAACAGAAAGCTCGCCTTATCCAGAAGCCACATCGCGTTGCGGTACGATGGTAAAATGGATCGGCATGCCGATATCCACCCTTTGAGATGGTGAAGGGCGTGCTGGAAGCGACATTTGACAAACGTCGGCTTGCGGGCGCACCACACACCACACCACGCACCTCGGACCCCTTGCTGGGCGTGATGACGACTTTCAGATGGTTCTTGCGCTGTCGAGGGACGCCTTTGGACCTGCAATTGCAGAGAGTGACGGAATAATTTCGAAAAATTACACTTTTTACACTTTTAGTCTTAGAAAGCAACGAGCAATTAGGCAAAATCGCTTGTTGTTAGAGAAGAATTGATGAGGACTTCATCATCTCTATTTGTCTAGTCTCTCCATTCTGCACACTCAAATGTCTGAATGACTAAAGTCTGTGCCTACTGAAAAGCGGAGAGCGTAAATCATTTGGCCGCCCTTTCCCACCCCACCCCAACGTGATCATTAATCTATCCGGTTCCCGAGAAATTGCCGTTTCCCAATACACACAAAAAGCACACCACGATGACTCACCGGTCCAGAGTCCGGTCTCGGTGCCTTGCCCGGCATCGAGGAACGGAGGAGGTGCCATTGGGGGGAAGGTCGAGCGATTTCCGACGCGCAGTACTGAGCGACGATTCGTACTGTAATGGGGTACGGTAGTCGGGGACTACGGTATCGATTATCGATTAGTACCTCATTGTGCCAGCCAACCTGCCGCCAGGCCAAGCCGAAAACGACGCATCCATAAGTGATGTACCTGAGAATGTGGGTCCCGAGATAAAGCAGGAGGGTTACTGTAGCTAACCTTTTTTATGTCTCTCCATTTTGCACACTCTGTTTTCACAACCGAAATATGGTTACAAATTAGCACTTACTTATTGAGAAGAAGCGCCAGAATGGTGAGCAAAACTGAGCGACCGATTGAATTGAGCGCGGACATGACTACGGTAGGGGCGGACGGGTTACGGTAGGACAGATTACTGTAGGATGCCGAGTTTGCACACTGCAGAATAGAAACGAGGAAGGATATTGGAAAAACGATACATCAACATCGCGTAATTATGATAAAAATTATTCATGGAAATAGGGGAAGTAGAGAAGGGCAAATATTCGCTACTGATGGAACTAAAATGGAGGAAGGGAGAGACAAGCACGCTGCTAGTTTTTTTTCTCGATTTGTAGCTCGTGGAACTTTCTTCACCTTATATCGGAATAAATTCTGGTCTTTGGTATCGTGAACAAAAAAGACACAGAGTAACTAGAGTTGAGAATCAGCTTGTGATTACGGTACTTTGTGTGCAAAATGTAGATAACTTGGAAGTGAGCCGAAATTGGAAGCAATTCTATGACGAGAAATCTGCAAAAAGGGGAAATTGCGTGAGAAAGCGCATGGAAGATGCCTGAAAATGAGATTGGAAGCTGCTAACGCTTGACAAACAAATAAAATGAATGACCCGACGAACTGGATGAGCACTTTTTTCATTATCATATTTTAACTTCTGAGTAGAGCTTTCTGGATAATTGAGATATACATAAAATGTTGCCTGCACATTTTCACATTATTTCCGCTTCCATAATCATATACGCGACCCAACGAATTCCTTGCCGCGACGCCTAGCATCGCGTCGCGTGCGCCTTGGACTTTGTTTCCGCGTTTTTTTTGTTGCTCTTGTTTCGCACGTCCAAGGCGGTTCAGCGCGTCTGTCCAGTTGTTTCAGTTGCCCAATGAACCCGATAGACCCTCTTGTTCCTCTTACAAATGGAATCAGGCCAGTATTCTCGCTGCTGAAACGTTTTCGCGCATATTTCACGTTTCTCTCCTCATTCTTGCGCGCTCTAACGTCGTCTTATCAGCCCAGCGCCAAGGTCACGAGTTCCCAAAAACTCGTGGCCGCTACCACTCTCGAATTTCTCTCAGTTTCTATCGCTGGGATCACGCTCACATCGCGTTGTGCCTATTTTCCTGTCAGTATTGCATCATTGTTTTCTTCTCCAACCCATGAGCTTACATTCGAGCTACTGTTCGGCTGATAGAGCAGTCAATTAACATGATTTTCGATTGATATTTTATCCAAAGAAATTGCAGGATTTATTGCTGAAGCCACTACTGAAGCCGCATTCTAAAGTACTCGTGAAACATAGTTGTCGCTCGTTTAGATTTTTGCTCATTCGTGGTCGAATCACTTCCCAACTTCAATTATGATCTGCTAGTCTGTTAGCTCATGCTATGTTCGCAGTTAATATCATTGTGTCCATCCATTGGACAATTTTCTGAGTCGTTGTAAGTGGGAGTGGTATAGGCGTGTCTTCTGCATTTTGTCTTCTGCTCGCGCCTTTTTCGTATATTCCATCATTCATTGCAGAGATGCGACAGGTAGTTCTGAGGCCGTCGCGCGTCTTCGCTGCGCGTCTGCGTGCCTTCTCTACGGAGACGGCGACCAGACAACCCGCCGTGCTGTTCGTCGGCAAGAACTCTGGTGGGTGTTTAATTTAATTATTTATTTAAATAATTTGCTCTCTTGATTCAAACGAAACCAATCCGAATGAGAAAGGTGAAAAATAGGGCTATTGTATGTCTTTGTTCTGGCGTTCACTTTCATCAAATGCGCTTCGTGACGTGGACGTGAAAGAAACGATTCTTTGTAGTTCTTTGTGGTATTCCTAACACCACGCAATTCTTGTTATCATGTACTCATGTTGATCATGTCTGTGTGAGGGAGTGAGCGGAATTGTGATGTGCGTTCTTAGTGCTCAGACGTCATGGGTGGTTTGTTACTAGCAACTAGGGTTGGCAATTCGGCCTGTCCTAGCGGCGCCGCTACCTCTCCCCCTCCTCAAATTTCGCAATAGGCGCGAGGGAGGAGGTAGCGGCGCCGCTACGACAGGCCGAATTGCCAACCCTACATGCAACAATGGGTGACTATGGGTGAAAAAATAGTTCTCAAGTAAGACTATGACGTGTTTCTAATACGGAGGCGATGACATTCTAATCAAATCAGTGGGACGAAGAAGTTTCAGTCTCTAATATGACGTCATTACAATCAATATTCGGCACTTGTTCGGTTTCTGATCCAGATAATTCTGCGATTGATTCCTCTACCTCCTTTATCTGGAATTCCATTCCACCCCATTCATTTCATTCTGCGCAGTTGCAAACTGGGCCAGAAACCAAGGTCCCAATATTTTAGCCTCTAAGATGACGTCATTCTAATCAATATTCCTCTTCAGTAGGGATGTAAATTCCGTTTTGGCTCTCTCCATTCTGCACACTATGTCGCCAGTCAGAGAAACGAAACAGTGTGCAGAATGGAGAGAGTCAAAACCTAAATTTCATCACTATCCTCTTGCAGAACAGCGTCAGAACGCGCTGCTCGGTCCCTCCGCGGCCTTCCCCCTGCCGGGCGATGTCTCCGTCTCACCCGCCCACTCCCTCGCCTCCCCCGCCTCTGCCTCCTCCATGCAGACTGCGGCCAAGCAGGAGAATGCGGTAGGTGAAGGGAGAAGGGTACGGTAGCACCAAGGCGGGCTATCGAGTACTGATAGATGATATGAACTTGATTGGATTTACACTGTGAGAAGATAGGATCATACTGTTAGGAATTATAGTCGCTATCTGCCATAATTGTGTTCACATTCTTTCAAAATATTTTGGGTGGTTAGAGATTTTTTTCCAGTTAGAGAAGAACAATTTCATTCTTGAGGGTTCATCGAGTCGCTTGATGTTGTACTTTAGAAACACAGATGACCCTTGTTGCTAATCGGAAGTCTGAAAAAATAACCCATTTGGGAAATAAATTTTATTTTATGATCAATCAGTATCAGTATAGTTACTTTTTCCAATCTTTGCTCTCCTTACCTTATTGTCCCCCTACCGTAACCCTTCCATCATTCCAGCCGCTCTCCTCCCTGCCGACGCACTCGCTCATCGAGTTGACGTCGTACCCGACCCTCGCCACCAGCCCGCAGAAGGCACAGGAGAACTACCTGGCGGTTAGTTGTTGCAATTGGTCTGTTTTATTTTTTGAAAAATGTTTTGGCATTCAAGTTTGGAAATTTATTTGACAAGCAACACAACAAGTAAACCTCCTTGCACAGAAAAACTACCTGGTGCTTAGTCGTTTCAAAACATTGATTGGTAGTAGATGAAATTTTGATAGTTGGTTAAAAAATATATATTCCTGGCTTTGAGCTGTTTTATTTTGGTTGTTATTTGCGGGCAACGAAAGTTCAGTCTGGCGGTTTGTGGTTTCATCGGAGAGCTAGGATGACTCCAAATTATTCTTGAACGCTCAGGGCGTTTCGTGTTTGTTAAACATCTTCTTAATATTATTTATGGGTGGAACAAAAGGCACAGCACATTTACCTGGTGGTTAGTCGTTTCAATTGGTCTATAAGTTTCGCAAAAATATTTATAATCGGTCGCACTTGTTTTGGATTTCGTTTCAATCAAAAAGCTAGAAAATATTTTGATATCTGTGCAATGTAGGTCCAGGACTCCTACCTAGAGGATAGAGGTTTTTGAGTGTTGTGATAGTCATCGGCAAGAAAACGCGAATGGTAGTTGATGTACCTTGGCTGGAAAAAAATATAATTTGGGGAAAGCCCAGTGGAACTACCTGGTGATTTGTCGTTTCAGAATATAGATAACGTATAGGATTTTTTTATAGAATGATTACTATCTGATATGTAAAATAAAGTTTAAAACCCCGACTTCCTGGAGATGAGCTATCATTTGCCTATGATCAAATTCTTAAACCTAGCTGTTAGTGGTTTCATCGGAGTTAAGTTTTTTTTTTTTTCTTGATCGAACAGATGTCGTTTAGTATAGGGGTGATCCGAAAGTATCTTCCGCTTTTTTAAAACTTTTATTTCTTGCGAACTATAAGGCAAAATCCCAAACTCTAGTATTAATTGAAGATGTAGATGATCTAAAATGTTATATCTTAATATTGCGAAAACATTGCGTAATGATGACGAAATAGGCTGAAATGCGTGTTTTCGGGCAACATCTTTGAAATTTTATATCTCATTGGAGGATTTCGCTGGAAACAGCGGATTGGAAACAAAGAAGAAGAGGGATCTCTACTATCAAATGAAAATTGTTAATAGAAAATACCTAAAATGATCAAAGAACTAGGTTGAAATCTTTCATTTTTATGACTTTTTATGGTCGATTTTTCGAATTTTATCCTTCTTGGTAGTGAATTTCCCTCATATTCTGATATTTCTCAGTTATGATTTATGTGTAATATTTTCAAAATATTGTTGGTAAGAAATTCGCACATTTTCAGAAAAATGTGTGTGAAATTTCGAGTTTTGTTGTGATGATGCAATGGAAAATTAAAAGATTAGGTAGCGAGCAATTTGAGCGTTGTCAACTCCAAACTCCCTTCAGACGATAACATAATTTTTATCTATGCGCAAAACAAAGACCGGAGTTTTTAAATGAAAATTGAGACTGGACACTTTTGATGTGGTTTGGTCAAAATAGTGCCGTTTGTCAATAACATGAGGACATACAGTGCTCAAGTACTTAAATATTAGAGTAATGGTTGCTAGAGCCAGCGCACTTTAGTATGACTTGATAAGTTTCCTAGAACCTGTGAAAAATATTTTTTCAAAAACGCGGAAGATACTTTCGGATCACCCCTATATTAGGCGAACATCTTGTGAATATGATTTATCGGAGAAACACAAGACCCATGAGAACTACCTGGCGGTTAGTCGTTTCAATAGGCTATCATGGTGGTCGAGAATTCATTTTTCTTTGATTCAATGGAGCACTGAGCTTCAAAACAAAATTCATGGAACATTCCTTGCTGCCTGCGGTTTCAAATCGTTTTTTAGCACTGGATTGAAAAATTCGTGTGTGCAGATTTGATGGGGAAAAAAATAGTATGAGAAGCACATTAAAACTACTTAGCGGTTAGTAGTTACGATTGTTGGTATTGATTGTCGCGGAATATTTTTTATCGGTTAGAAGAATATTTGTTTTAACTTCAGTTGTTCATCCGATGAGAACTGTATAGATTTTTTTTAAACATTAAATTGGAAAGAACAGACTAGCGGCCAATCGTTTCACTTCTTTAGTAAGATATCGAAGTTGATTCGGATGGGTAAAAGACACATGCAGCTAATGTAACGTTTGTAAAAAAAAAGATTGCACAAGATACCTTCTTGTCTGTCTGTGGTTTCAATTGTGGTGTAAGATCCTCGAGAATATGTTTGACCAATAGAATTCGGACTCGGTGTTGGACAAACAATTAATTGGTGTTTAGAAATCCCACATGTGTATAGTCAAGGTTTCTGGTGTGTGGGTAACGAGTGCGACCGAGATGCATAAGAGAGTTTATAGATAGACGGAGATACGATACAAGATACGATAGGAGATAGATACGGTAACAGGATACAACAGGGGATACATTGATAAGATAGAACGAGGGGAAACAGGGATTGGAGAGGGGCTTGGGGAACGACCGGTCGCTCGGGGTCTCGCGCTCGAACCACCAGCCGTCTCTCGCCTCGGCACGTCCGGCTCGTGACTCCGCCCCCTGAATCGCAGCTGTTAGAGAGATAGAGAGACAGTTAGACAGTGAACTATGACCCAAGGAGCTTCCGCTCCTTGACAGTATTTTGCACCTGTACATGCAATGTTTCAGTTGTGGTACAATCCTATCAGAAAAAATGGTTTATTGTTTGGAAGTTTTGAATCCCCAATCTTTTGCAGGAGTTCGCGCCCTCAGATTTGGACGTCGAGATGGTTGCGCAGCCGTGTCCCAAGCTGATGCAGAGAGGTGAGCAAGATTTAAATATTTGAATCTCCCGCCATATTTTTTCCACATTTTAGCGATCCTGTCAAATTTTCGACAGCACAACAATTTTATCAAATAATTGACGCGAATTCGAATTTGAATATTCGCAGACCTCAACCGGCTCTTCCCCGGCATGAACATTCCCGCGGCGAATGTTACCGTACTCAACCTCGCCCAGCAGACGAAGTTCGATCAGGTGAGGATATTTTAATTTTTGCGGGGATACTGTAGTTCGATGGGTCGTGAAGCATATTGCCGGAAATATATATGGAGGAGGTAATGCTTCGGGTCGGATCCCAAAACTATTTTAGGTGTTTTGTAACAGGTCTAAAAGAAAGTGTGTTAAATTTTTGCTTATATCTTTGTTGTAAATAAATATTTTTTACAAATTTGTCCTGTTTTTGTGCTTAAAAAACGAGATCTTTCAATTAACAGTAGAGATAAGTAATATAATATAATATATAACGAGATAAGTGTAATGCCCTAAAATGTGGGTTTGTTAAACATGCAAAAATACTTTTGGGATCCGACCCGGTGTTTTGCCTCCCCCATATATGCTTACTGTTTTGGGTGTGTTGTTAGAGATGTCGTTTCGGATTTTGCTCGCTCCATTCTGCACAATTTACCTGGTTAGAAGAAGAGGTTTTCTTAATCATATAAATGAAGGAAAGGTCGGCAGAATGGTTATTAATTTAATTTTGAAAGGCTAGTTTGGATTGGATGTGGATTATATTGGTTGGAGAGCATTTAATACCAGCGCTACGCGCTTCATATAAGCTTAGATTGTGTGTTGGCAGAACGCCCATACCAAGCGTTGGCAGGACGTCCAGACCGGACATACCAACAGACAGACGTTTGCGCTTTATATAGATGTATGGATATAAGTCAAAGTTGAAAATAAATTGTATTTATTTATTAATATTTTCAGAAGGCATGGACGCCCGAGATGGAGACGGAGAGGGACACACTCACTGCATCGGTAAGGAGTTTATTGATTTTTGTCCTATTTCTTTATTTTAAAAAAACAAGCATTGAGTGTGTTAACACACGGTGGGTTGAGGTTGCAATCAGGCTTCGAAAAGTGTTCCAATTATCACTGATCAATCAGATCTCGATTCCTGGTTCCATGGAAATACTTTTGATTAAAAAATTTCCCCGTATTACTCAGTGAGTTGCGGTTTCGTGGCATTTATAAGATCTGATTGAGCATGATTTTTCGATTTGAACCACGGAATCAATTTCGAACGATTGATAATAGATGACCTGGCTGTTTGTGGTTACTGGCAGTCATATAATAAGTCCTGTTATCATCTATAATTTTTTCTTGAATTCATATCATAATTTATATAGGAATTCAGGAATACAATAAAAAAATTATTTATTTATTTATTTTACAGTTCATCTCTGCCGCTTCCGATATCTGCTCGACGCTCCAGCGTTGCGGCTACTGGGCGGATTTCGTCGATCCCGCCTCAGGTACTGTAGAATCTATGAGGTTATGGTAGGCGGTTAACTCCGCTGGAAAAAAGACTTCGCCTCAGGTACTGTAGATTACTGTCGGGTCCCTGATGCCCTGTAGGGTTACGGTAGGCTTTTTAAAAAATCGTAGACATCGTCAGATACGGTATGATCGACAGTATAGGTTACTGCAGGGGTCGAATGCCTACGTAGCCCAATTCCTAAATAGTCCATATGTGTGGGTTGATTTTGTAATATTTCGAAAATTTAGTAAAAGTTAGCCAAAAAGTGTGGGTTGGTTTGAAAAAATTTGCCTACTTTTTCTCCTATTTTTCCAAATTGATCAAAATTTGTGGGTTGACTGCGTCGGGTCCGACCAACTTTTCGACCCCTGGGTTACTGTATGTTTATGACGCCCGGTAGGGTTACGGTAGGGTTGAAACGTTAGTTGTAAACGTATGATAATGTGAATGTACGTAAGGAAGAATTCTATATTTGTTGCTTTATTGCATTACGGCTTTGAGCAGGCAGGTTTCTGTCACCAGTGAGATTTGAGGTTCAAAGTGTCGATAGAATCAGAGAGAATGGAGTGTTTTGATTTCATGTTTGCTGATTACGGTAGTAATAACAATTCCGTTCGCAGGCCGTCCGTACCTCGGCAAGTTCGTGAACACGTCGCTGTTCGAGACCGACGACGCCTACAGGAAGATGGGATTCAAGATCGAGGACCTCGGATGCTGCAAGGTTCAGTAGATAGCGGGTTACGGTAGTTGTATGAGGGTTACGGTAACCATCTGGGATTGCAACTGGATTTCGTCTGGTAGATATGATACAATGTGAGCTTTGGTTGTAGAGAAGCATTATAACTCTGATGGGAGGGAGGATGTGATTTATTGTAGGGGCGAAAATCCAAACTCCAATAGGCATTTATGATATACGGTAGAGTGAAGGGAACTGAGTGGGGATTACGTCGACCTGTGTATCTTATATTTGATACGCACCAGAAATTATTAGTATTAGAGTTTCACACTGATTGAACATCTCTTGCTCAGTGAGCAATGCTCACCAAATGAAGTCGTGTTGCACGGTTACTTGATACATATCGAGTTTCGAGTGTAACTGATAGATGCTTCTTGATCGTGTTCAGGAAAAAATCACTATGCCGCTCACTACAGTGCCCCTTGCACATTATAGATACCTACCGAACCTCAATCAATCGATTCCAGGTTCTCCAACACGCAGCGTGGGGCTCGCGCGCCTTCGTGGGCACGATCTTCACTGACGCCCCCGTCGACTCGCAGATTGTGCGCGACATGATCACGAAGCTGCGCGACTAGTAAGCCCTGCCCCCTCTCCTGGCTCAATTCTTCAGCCCTGTACATTTCATCCTGGTTTCTCGCAGAATACTAGTATTTTCTCTCTGTGCGCCCCTATTTGAATACAAAGATTACGGTAGAGTGAATCTAAGAGTAAGACTTGCCCCAGACGATTGTTTATGAATGTTCGATCGATAAATGAATGTTAACTACCATACTGTATTCGTTTGATACCAAATGTTCTTACACAGCTAGCAGCTGCTTTTGCATTGTGGATGTCTCTTCTTTCTTCTCTCGTGTTTACTGATCCGCATTTCCCTCTCGCTTCCAATTCCTCCTCCTATTTATTTTTCTTATTATAATAGGTATACAATATAAAAGAATGTATGTCCGCAATCCAATCGGGCATAGCTTCACTCGCCCCGCCGGGGTAAGGCATATCAACAGTTCAGATTTTTCCCTCTCTTATGTGATCCATACCCTGTCTGTAGACGGGTCACTGACCAGGTTGGTCACTACTGCTTCAGTACGATGGGGATACTCGCCCCGTCCTCTCCCACAGATGGGGAGAGGACCGACCGAAGTGACCTACCAGGTCTTTGCCAGTATGTGGTGTCTAATGTGATTGTGTCCCAACCCTCACAATAACACCCCGCCCCAAACGACATTTACACATAACGATAGAGGTGAGGTGAAGGTAGAGAGGGGTACTGTAAGCCAAATTTGATGGAGCACGGTAGAGGGTAGACTGTCTTTGGGAGAGCCCAAAATGCTCGGAGAAGGTGCTACGGTAATGGAAGTGATGAAACGGATATAATGGTTCGAAAGTGGGTAAGTCATGCGATGTCTTGGAGTAACGGTGGATGAAAGGGTGAGGATATGTCTAGAAACGTTCGAAATTGGATACTGTAAGAGAGGAAAGGATAGGGATAGGTTGGTAGGATAGATGATAAGGAGTTCCGAAGGATAATGACTAAACAGGCTTACGGTAGAGAAGACTACGGTATGATAACGGGCGCAGCTAATGGGTATGTTAGGAGAGAGATTATGGGAGGCACGGTAGGACACTCTGGGAAGTACGGTATGGAGAGACTAAGCAGGATAAGGGGCGCAGCTAAGGGATACAGTAGACAATGGGCGGAGCTTCCGTGGCACGAGGAGCGGCCAGAAGGAAGGCCCATAGAAACGACGAGACCATTGCATCTGAAGATAAAGGATGAGATCATTCGTTTTCAGTATCCTCGACGGACCAAAAATATGTAGTGACAGGACAGAGGGGAAGCGAAATATTTAGTGACTGAACAGAGTTTGTATGAAATATATTGTGACAGGACAGTGCAGGAAAACAAATATGTAGTGACTCGAACGTCGGCATTTACAGTACCAAAATGTATAGATGAGATACTGTATCACATTCAAGACTAGATCTCTATCCTATCCTCAACCATTCTGTGCTGTCGAACAGGCCAAAAACCAAGGCCATTGCATGTACACTCCCACACTCTCGCTTAGTTACATTAATCTACCGTTATCGTACTGCACCCCTTCAGTCGGGTCTGATGGGGGCAAACCCAGATACAGTACCATGGTCCCGCACCTATCTACAGTAACCTAGCCTCAGTTACCGTACTCTACACAGCCTAACTACAGTAATCTACAATCCGTTGCCGTATCATCGTTTGTCATACTATATCGTCCTTTCTCTCCCGCCCTCTCGCCTAGCCGTGCCCTAGTCTACGCTCTGTTCCCTCACCAGTATACGGTATCACGCCAATGACATCATGATATCCCACGACTACAGTAATCTTGATCATATCCCTTTGCTACCGTAGTCCTCACCAGTTCCTCCGAATCAATCGTTGGCTTCGCCATTGGGGGTACGGTAGATCGTGCCGAGATGTCGCATCCCTCCCTCGGAGCTCGAGTACGGTAGATGAACGATGGGACCTGAAGGTACGGTACCATTAGCGTAATCGGGAAAGGGAGGAGGTATCCGAGGTCACAGACCAGAGGGAAGGGGTACTGTACTCGAGACCACAGGTACCGTACCCCTTTAGTCTGGTGGAGCTGGGGGAAGGCGGGGTCTCACCTCCATCACCGTCTCTATTCTTCCTCTTCCTCCTCATCCTTGCTCGCTGCACACCGCCGACCGACCACTCGCGACGATAGAAGAGCGCAGACTGAAGTGAAGGAGAGTGGCTGGAGGGTGTTGACGAGACCCCGAATCAATGGGATTAGAGTGGAACAATGGGGAATTAGAGAGGAATGGAGATGCAAAGTGGAGAGGGAGCGATAGACAATGGAATAGCGAGAGAGAGTGTGAAGTAACTACGGTACTGCTCGTTCCGGAAAGGGTAGGTCATAATGAGGAAACGACATATTTCTAGGCATAAACAAGCAGTTCTATCGGCGGTATCAATGGAGCTCACTTGGTCATAGTAAAATAAGAGTGAGTGAGTGCGAGATTGACCCTCCTACTTTCCCACACTCACTCTCTCTCTATACTATGACCATGTATGATGAGCTCAATAGGTACCATGTTCCTGAGTCAGTCCATGACCTACCTTGGTCCGTCGCTCCTCCGTGCGGCCGTCGAAGCCTTCCCTGCAGCCACGAGTGCTCGCTCCTACCGTACCCTCCCTCGTCCGTTACGGTAGCTACGATGCTACCGTACCCTCTCGAGACGTGATGAGACTGCGGAATCAAGGGATTAGTCAAAGTTAAGGATACCAATTCTCGGATATTTGCTCTCTCCATTTTGCACATTCTTTCACCGGTCAGACAAACGAGGCAGTGTGCAGAATGGAGAGAGCTAGTGCTCGATCCCCGGCTCATACTCAAAGGGAAACACCTTATCTTAGGGATGGACGATGATGACGTCGACGCCAGTTCCGTGATGACGACGGCATCTGGAATCAGAGTTGGTTGTTGGCGATATAAAGAGTAGCGAGAAACTCGGGAGAAGAAAGAACCATGAGGAATTAGAAACTAGCGACAACAACTAGAAAGATAGTGTCCACCAGTGATCGACAGAGAGCAGGAAACGAAGTAGTGGGCATTTACATCAGGCTGATGATCAGACTAGACTCGACGGAGGGTGCAATATGTCCAACTCTGGGGGAAACAACTGTTCAATAGGGATGTCCAAACGGCCACGGCCCGTTAACGGGCCCATTTTTTATTTTGTAACCAATTCACTTTTCTTAATGGTATTTGCCTTTCAGCATTTATGAAAATAGTGAGTTGAAACATCGAAATAACGAATTGTTCTGAAATCTGCACTGGTCAACGGGCCGTGCCCCTCCCGTATTGCGAAATTTGTCTAGGAGGGGGGTCAAACTGTATGCTTACAGTAATCCAGGAACTAGAACCGGCAATTGCTACAGTACACAGCGGTTTTTCGGCAAATGATTTGCAAAAATTTTACTTTGTTTCCGTTTTATTATATTTCGTGTTTCTTTCGGCTTCCTTCTTATGATAGGGTATAGTTGATTCTATCGAGTCTGAGATCGGGAATAATCTACCTGTTCTGAATATAAAATGACTCACAACTGCCTTTATTCGCTTCCGTCGCGCTATCGTATGTTAATGACTTCTCCGTGATGTAAAAAGGGTAATAATTGTGATCAGAAACGTAATAATACACCCGATAGCTGTTTTTTCGTGTCATAGTTTCTCTCTTCTTGATGACAACGAAGCTGCTCATTTTCCACATCTTGCTATTGTTAACGAGCGCGTTGTCATTCTTATCCCCATTCTTTTCGCTGGAAAATCCGCACTTACCTCACCATTAGTCTTACTACACTTTTTTGATTCAATAATTGCTCTTTCTCATTACCCTCGCTCACAAGCTTTATCTTTGGTGTTTTTCGCTGTCGATGTAGTCTTATTTTTGTTGTTACACGTGTACCGATCATCGTCTAATGTTATTTATTTAAAATTTTATTATATCAGAATCGACTGACTCGTTGTGTGATGTCTAGTGGAGGAGAGAACGATGGCAATAATGGTTAGTTTAATTTTTACGTCAGTTTGTTCTCTTTAAAATTGATATATTGTTCCAGTTTCACCTACTATAAATAGGGAAGTGCGAAATTCCATCATACCAAACTATCGCTCGCTATCCTCTTGCATTCTGTACGTATTACGCTTTTGATTGCAGCCGTTGACTCAAATATGATTCGAATGCGAGTGGAGAATCTGCCAGAAATGAAGAAATACGAAGAAGTGAAGTCCGAAGTGAAGATAATCGATGGGTTCCCCTGGTAAGACTTTGTTTTATTAAATAAATTCTGATCATAATCTCTGCCATCGAAACCATTTATCTGTTGCATAGCTATCGCATGGTGATGATTAGCTATCGCATGGTGATGCTACTGCCGTACTTTCTGTAAATGCGATTATTTTTGTTGAAAAAAGTGAGCGTAATGCTCGCATTATCATATATGCTAACAAATTATGGCTGCTATTGTGTAGACTAATTTTTCCAAATTTTTTTCAGGCAGGTCACAGTCTACTTCGATATGGCAGGCAACCTCATCTCGGGTATTTGATGCTTGAAGCTAGAGTAAAGCGAAGTGTGGGAGTGTGAAGCGACGTGCGAAGTGAGATTGGTCAATCAAACTGACTACTCACGCTCCGTATGCGAGGTATACACTAGCGGCCAAAATTCTATGACATCGCCTTTTTCTCACATTACTTCTTCCAAAGTCAATCAATCTAGGATAAAAATTTCATCATGTTACATATTTGAAAGGGTTTCTTATTTGCTTTCAAACCCACTTTTCGAATAGCAACAAAGTCTATTTTTGACTTCGATATGATGAATAAAACATTCAGCATTTTTCGAACTTCAGAAGCTTTATCTTTCGAGCTCAAATTGAGTACTTTCCACAAATTTTGCCCATGTTTCGTTGAACATCTGGGGATGATTGGTCTCCATTTCCGGAAAGTAGTCATTTTCAGTACTACTCCGGAGAAGAGCGATCATTTCTGAGACGAATTTTGCAGCATGTCGGAATTTAATTTGGATACTCTATAATACCCGTACGAACACTGTGTAAAGTTTTGTGATGATTCAAATGCGAAGCGCAAAAGTTATCATGTTAAAATATGCGATTTATGCACAGGATGGCTCAGTTTAGGCACTTTTGCTACTTTTCCATGTCTTCTAGCTCAGGAACACGTTATCTCATCTTTCAAAAATTTAGAGTTCGTTCAGGTATTATAGAGTATCCAAATTAAATCCCGACATGCTGCAAAACTCGTCTCAGAAGTGACAGCTCTTCTTCTTCTGAGTAGTACTGAAAATGACGATTTTCCGGAAATGGAGACCAATCATCCCCAGATGTTCAACGAGAAATGGGTAAAATGTGTGGAAAGTTCGAAAAATGCTGAATGTTTGATTCATCATACCGAAGTCAAAAATATATTTTTTTGCTTTTCAGAAAGTGGGTTTGAAAGCTAATCAGATGCGCTTTCGAATATGTCACATGATGATTTCGATATGTTTTGCCTAGAATTTATCCAACTTTTTGAGAAAATACTGATTTCGAGTGCATACCTACGATTTTGATATTGAGCGAAAACATTGACATGTTTAGTTGAGAACCATCACGGGGGCTCATGGGTGGATAAAAAGACGGCCGCCCAAATCCCATTCAAAACTCTTTTCCCGCACAAATAAATCTACCGTAGTTAACGGTTAGGAGAGGGGGAGGGGAGAGGTGCCTGCACATCTACCAGGTAGATGTAGTCAGGTGGGCGCACGCTAGACGCGCCGGGTAGGAGAGAGGCAGGGGAGAGGGGGAGCGAGGGATAAAAGTTCGCTGCGAGACGGTTAGACGGTTGACGCCATGCTCTGTGCATTTCTAATGTATGGTGGATGAGCTTTTGAGCTCCCGTGACCATAAATTAAATGCGAACCCAAAATTTCGAAATGATTGATTGAGTTTCGAATAAGTTATGTGAGAAAAAGGCGATGTCATAGAATTTTGTCCGCTAATGTAATTGCATTTTTCTTCTTCATCTAATTTGCAATTATTTATTTATCTGTAATGCTCAGGGGGCACATATACAATCCCGATATATGAATCTATTACACCATTTCTCAAAGGATAAAGTGATCGATAAGATCGAAGAGGAGGTATGTTCGAATTAATTATCCCTTCCTCGATAATTAAACATGAAACTTTATTTTCAATTTTATAATAATAATAAATTATCTACGCACTAGGCGCAACAAGATTTGAAATAATAATATTATGATTAAAAGTTATATACAGGGTTTCCTCGTTGATGGCAGTATTGTATCGGGTTGAGGAATAAGTAACGCTCGTTTTTCCAATTTCAGATTATGACCTCTCCCGTCTTTCTAAATTGTGCAATTATATTCCGGTTTTTGATGATCGATAAGGGCTTAGATACTCTCTTTAGCGCACACTATATCATATATCTCCGATCATTTAGGCGATCACAATGGCTGGCTCAATTCAAAGTTGTCGCACCTCACCCTGAGATTTTGACAGGTCAGCACAGAGGGAAGAAGAATCATTGAGCCACAATTAAGCTGCAGTAGTAAAGTATCATGGTTATACATTACACTGATGATATTCAGAGGAATATCCAAGTAAAGGCCTGTGTGAGATATGCGCCTAACGAGAGTGTAGGATTTTCACTTACTGACCGAAAGATGTTTTGCTAGCCGCGTTTTCTTAGCAATAGATCTAAAGACCTCAATTATGCTTGAATGTGGAGTACCTTTCCTGTTGAAAATATGGACGAATTTTGCTAAGTGTGGAGCATTCTCTTTATGAGTTAAATTGCTCGTAAGTCCGATGTGGAAAAACAACCCTCGAAATCGACATTTATTGCTATTTCCTGTAAACCGTACTAATTGAATGTAAGGCCTTAGATGGTTAAATGGACGAGCAACTTTTGCACTATCATCCACCAAGTGGCCACAATTATAGAATGGCTACTATGTCTTGGGTATGGATTAATCCAAAGTCCTCAAAACACGCATTTCTTTTGATTCCGTCACAAAATAATATTTTTGGAAAACTTTTATTTTTCAAATAGGAGCATAAGTAGCACCAAATGTTTATAGTGATAATATAGCTCCATAGTGAGTGACTGGAGCGCACTAGTGTATAGGCCAGCACCTTCGATCCTCAAGGTAGACAAATAAGTTAAGTAAACTGCAATTTTTCACGAACGTTCCCCTTGAAACGTCTATAAAAATACAACAATGAATCGAGCACCATTCTCACTTCACCATGAAAGAGGTGTAGTATCGGGCTGCTCACCTGAGAATGTGTGAATTTACCGAACAGTTTTCACGTTAAATTACACAATTTCGAAAAAAATCTAAAATTTTTGAAAAATATCAGGTACATTGAAATCTAAATTTCTCTCCTACACAGGAAGCGTGATATTTCTAATAATAACGGCTATGATACTCGAGCATACCCTGAAAAAATGCTATAAAGTCAGCTCGTTTAGATTTGATTGGCGGGAGATATATGAGCCCAAACACGATGCTCAAAAACGAGCGTTACTTATTCCTCAACCCAATAATAGAAGTTACGCTAAATCTCACAGGAGGAAATGGGGACAGGCACTTAATCCAACTTGTTTCAACGGATAAATTGTTGTGGTATTTTTGTCAAATAGCTATTGTAGAAAATTAAGAATACTTCGATCAGATTGCGAATGAGGCGTGCGAAGCCTGATTTCTTTTCTCCCTCAAAGTTCTCCGATGTTAGTCTATCTGTCGAGGGAAAGAAGATATATGTCAGCAAACAGGTGAAAAAGCGAAGATTGTATCTTCCCTTTTGTTATAGTGTCTTTTGTTCCTTCCTTTCAATAATTTCACTCGGAATTGGTCCAAGCACAACTAGTCTAAATGTTTTTATCCTTTTCTCCCCAGATTCTTTCTCGTGCGTCGCCTTACTTCGAAGTCCTGTTCTTTGGCGATTTTAATGAATCTCAGAAGGAGGAAATTAAATTGGACGACGTTTCCGCTCTGGTAAGTACGATGAGCATTTTTATTTGTCTTTAGTTTTATTTTGGGCTTCAATTATAATTATTGCCTTCGATTGACTATGAATACCATTAATATTAGACGTGCTTCAGGCATGTATTACTGCACTGGAGTTGATCTATGAATGTTCATATGGATATGCTATAAATGGTGCGGATGCCATAATAAGAATTTCGATATTTTATCTTCTTTTTTCAGAAGACAATGTTGAGAACCTTCTGAAGATTGCAGATCGATTCGACATCCCGGTACTCTCACATTACTTTATTCGATTTCATTGAATGTTTAAGAAAATCATGAAATCAGTTGAAGACGATATGTTCGAGCTGGGTCTGCCGACTCATGCCCAACTTCTTCTTTTTGAAAAATACCAACTCCATGCGGTGCAGGAGAGTGTTACACGCTGTGAATAATGAGCAATTGGTTCAGAAACATAGCATTTGTGAGGAACCTTCCACAAAAGGGGGATTTTTGATGATTTTATATATTTAACATTTTTAATTACAATGAAAAACTCATACAAACTGGGAAACACTTTGCAGGCGTCTTGTCTGAAATTTAATGACGGGAGAGAAGCACTCGAAGTGGTATTTTCGGATTCGTTCACGCATTTCTCCAGTGAACTGAAGGGAGAAATAAGGATGAAACTGAACGAGTTTCTGCTGCCAAGCGAACAGGATGGGCAAAAGGAAGAAAGTCGTGAGTTGCTGAGCTTTTTTCTCGTCTTAAACAGCAATTAAAAAGAATGTGATAGCTGCAATGTTACTCGTGATCAATAGCAATTTTCTCAGTCGTCACTGAGAAGATGCGATTCCGCTTGGATAATGTGAAGAATTTGACGAATTCCGGAGTGAAGTCTGCAGTGAAGAGAATCAATGGATTCCCATGGTCAGTAAATTGATGATGGCATTCCAAATATTTGAAAATTAATTCAGGCAGCTCAATTTTTTCAATGACAAGACTGACAACAATCTCGTTGTGCACATTCTATGCAAGAAATACGAGGAGAGCTCAAGCTGGTATTGCAAAGTGGAGGGAACAGTCAAACTGATCAATCACAATTATGTCACTGCTTCTCTGAGCAAGGTACTAGTTTCTAATCTGTTTACGATATTTCCATCTATATATTACTTTGTTCATCTACTTTATATCTATAATTTTGTCTTTAGAACCGATGAGGATCTGCCTCACTACTCAGATAGACCCTGTCATGTCACTATCTACAAATGGAATGAGTTCTTTGGAAATGCAGTGAGTTGTATTCCATTTGCATTGACAGTATCACTCTGTAAGCATATTTTTTTCCAGTTTGATTTTTTTTATATAAAAAACACCTTAAGATTCCGAAAGAAGCTTCAATCTGATTACTTCACTCCTTCGAAATTCACCGACGTCGTTTTCGTTGTGGAGGGAAAGAAGATGTACGCTATCTCTCAGGTTATGCAACTTCAATAGAAAAGCTAATATATCATTTTATGAAAATTTAACACTTGAATACTTTAGATTCTTGCCTATGCATCTTCATACTTCGAGATGCTATTCCATAGAAACTCAGATGGGGTTCAAGAGAAAGAAATCGTCCTGGATGATGTCTCTTCCGAGGTTTGTGACTATTATTTTCAATAAAAAAATAATTAGTCATCGCTCAGCATCATTATTTCTAGGAGTTAACTGAGGTGCTTGAAATGATTTACGATGTTAGTCGGAAGGTAAAAGGTTAGTTTTTTTACGCAATGTTCCAAGATGTGTCAACATTTTTTTTCGCTAAAGATTCAAGATATATTATTTTCGTTTCCTGCAAACTTTTGAAGATCAAAAATTCAACAGACCGATTTTGTCGTTATTGAATAAATTTTTTTTACAGATCCCACTGTGAAGTTCCTTCTGAAAGTGGCTAATCGATTCGAGATTACGGTAATCAGAGTATTTAGTTATGTAGGTCCCATAATATTTCATTTCGTCTCAGGCAATTCTCGATAAGGCGGAGACACATCTGTTGTATGATTCGAAATTGTCGTTGCATGAGAAGCTCGGCCTCTCCGATCAGTACAGACTGGAAGTACTCAGGGTGAATAACTTATTTGTGTCTTTCTTTTTCCTCATCGATCTAGGTATTGTCATAATTGAAAATTTTGAAAGGAGTAGAGAAAGTGGCTTGGTAGGGTGCAAAACGAGCTTATTTCTCTTAAGAGCAGTTCTGATCAGTCCGATCTTTCGTATTTTTTTCGGGCTGTTTAAACTTTCGTTTCCAGGGTTTGTTTGCATCAAACACAACTATTTCATCTATTATGATAGTATCAGTAACGATTATTGCGGATTAGGATCTTAATTTAGGGGATTAATTATCAATGAATGTTGAAAAAGAATAAATGATGCCGATTGCAGATGAAGTGCCTAAGGGAGATCTCTGACTTCGAGGTAGTTGAACAAGTGAAGAATTCTGACTCGTACATCCACTATTCACGTGGACTCGTAGATGAAATGGTCGAGAAGATGATCCAGTTAGGGAAGGGATACTAGACCGAATGAATCTCGGTGATTTGCTCATAGTCTATCAGATGGAATTAATCTCTGTTTCTAAACCCTCATTAAAAAATGATCAGGCAATATTTTATTTCGTCAGTTTTTGCTCATTTTTTCTGTAATCCAGAGTAGCTAGGCAATATGTTGTTTCCACTTAGATTGTTTGTGTCGCCGTCGATTCTCTAGCATGGAATACTTCTATTGTATAATTTCATGCTTAATGGTAGTAGCTGTTATGCTAACCAGATATCCTTTTCCTCCTTAGAAATGTGATCGTTTATGGTGCTCCAGATTTCTCGTATGATTCTTTCTTTTCATGCGTTCTCTTTCAAAAACCTTTTCCTAAATATTCGAAAACTCATTTTTATCTATAATTCTATATGAGGCCGTTTGCCTTATTTTCGAGCAGAGGTCGGCACAGCTCAAAAAGGTCGAATTTCTGAAACTGTGCGTTTTGGGGTTATCGAGGGTGGTGAAGACGATGTGCATATCCATTTTGTCAACAGACCCCTCGTTGGCTCCAGATGGCGTCACGTCGAAATCACATTTTCACGTGCTACTCGGCACCGGATAGTGCTAATTTTAGGTGATAAAGTTTCCTGGGGTAGATTTCGACGCTCAACACGCCTGACTTGTTCATTTTTCATGATTTTCGAAAATTAATTTTTAAAATGCAAATCTTGACAGAGTCGTTTCCGGGCTTGCCACTGTGCAGATATCGATCGGGCGTCACTAGAGGATTCCGAATCTATATTTTCATCGAATTCTAAGGTCAGAACTCGGAGATATACATTTTACAGTGTCGCGACATTGTAAGGAAAAGTGGCTCCCTTGCCCCTTCCTCTCCCCCCTCGATCGCTTCCCTGACCCCGCCCGACGAGAGAGCAAATGCCGAGGAGTCCGGCACGAAAAGCCGTTGTGTCATCACTAGTGACAATGTGTACGATCTTTTGGCATTTCTTCGGATTCTGGCACAGACAACTGCGACTACTCTTCATCCTTTATCTTGCATGGCGTGGCGCACTCTCAAATGATTATAAACGCTCTGAAAAAAAATTATAAACAATTTTAAATGTATATATTTTTTAAATTTTGAAGCATTATTTTCGCAGGTCGTCGTCGAGGGCGGAAGGATGAAGTTGCGCCACTCGTACGACGCGAGTTTGCGGGCAGGACGAGGGGAGGCGAGTAAGAAGGTATGATTTGAATATTTTGGAATAATGAAAATCGGATGCTAATATATTTTTTTTTTAAAATTTAATTTAAAAGAGAGGAAAAGGTAAATTCGTCTTGTGGGTTTATCCAATATTTCGCTACTTACAGAAAACAAAATGTTTTTACTTGCATATAAGTACCAGAGAGATTAGGGTTGCAGCCATTGCTCTTCCGTTCGCTGGCCAAAAATTATATGGTATTATTTCACTGCTCTGGCAATAATTTTAGAGAGGCCGGTGATCTACCAAGAGTACTGTAGTTGATGTGGTGTATGGGGAGAGGGTAGACTAGCAGTCGATTTGTTTATATGAGTACGGTAATTTTAGTTTTGGACAATGTTGAATATCGAGTGATCTCTAGATGAGTGCGGAAGTTGAGGTAGTGGGGAGTGGTGTTAATGATCATCATTGGTGAAGTGGGATTGGTGCGATCATGTCGTCATGGCGCTTGCTGTGAAGTAATGCGGCTAATCATTTGCTATTCCTTACAAATATTGGGAGCCTTTTATATTGCGCTCACTCAATCAATAGTGCGAGTATACTCAATAATCGTCGTTTATTGGTAGGTCGATGCGTGTGAGGCGCCGTGCCCCGTCCCGTCCAGCAGCAGTTTCCATCCAGGTAATTATTCATTAAAATTTTTTTTATTAAACTATTATCCTCAGTGAACATTAAATTGTGGCAATATTGTGAGGTTTTTCCATCCTTGTCAATTGAGTGTTTTAAAAACAAAATTTATCATGCTTCCTAACGAAAGTAGCTACGAATGGGTAAGCTTCCGATGTCAGACTAACGTGACAATGTGTACGATCATTTTTTAGAGGATCTTTGTTTACTATCTATCGGTAAAAATTCAGCCCGACACTTGGTTTCCCAGAAGCTGAAGAGATGCGCGAAGAGACGTGAAGAGCAGGTGATTTACTACAAGATGGTCACTAAGTACGCCAAGGTGAGAGAATTGTATCAATTCAATTATTAACATGCACGAATTTAGTAGAACGCTTTGTTGTTTCCGTTTATGTTCTCACTGCAATCATTACGTAATAACGATTGATGTGAAGCAATGACGCTAATTGAAAAATTGGAAATATTATGAGCCGTTTTATATTTTGTTTATCATATTAGTGATCAATAAAATATTGCTATCAATATCAACCTATAAATAAACTTTTTTTTCCGGAGAATCAGGCCGAGAAGATCGCCAGAAGGCGCTCCTCCGCCGCTCAATCGGAGTCGACCAAGCACTCCATCGAAAGGCAAGTAAATATAGTAACTATACGTAAACGAAAGCTTTTATTCTACTTGTGATTTATTTAATATTATAAATTTATTTTAAATATGTGTACATTTTTGTCGTTTGTATTTTGCGAATGAAAAACTACTTGAAATTATTTCCCATTTATAAATATTATTATAACAATTTTAAATATAATTTGTATTCTTGAAATATTATTTTCGCAGGACATCGTAGAGGAGAAAAGGATTACGTCGGCACGCGTACTGCGCGAGTGTGCGAGCGGGACGTGGAGATGCGACTATGAAGGTATGCTTTGAATATTTTGGGAATAATTAAATCGAATGCTAATATATTTATTTGAAATATTAAAAATAAAAAGGCCTCCATTGCTCTTAAATTTACTGGCCTACAATTTATGCAATGAGGTTGTGTAGTAGCGGGGAGTGGGTGAGTGAACATCCCGAGTCGAGTGGTTTGGGTAAACTCTCCTTCCGCACTATTATAATCGAAGTATATTTCAGACTATCGGCGTCTTCGACGATCAACATTGAGGAAAGGTCAGTTTAATAACAGGTAAGTTCTACATAAA
This sequence comes from Pristionchus entomophagus, assembly GCA_036245825.1. Classification (NCBI taxonomy): domain Eukaryota; kingdom Metazoa; phylum Nematoda; class Chromadorea; order Rhabditida; family Neodiplogasteridae; genus Pristionchus; species Pristionchus entomophagus. Next base: position 7,516,915 of record BTSX01000001.1, read on the forward strand.
CTTGGAAAATATTGCGAAACGACATCGAACTTTTGTGAACAAAAATATTTTAATTAATTATTCCTTTTGTTATTTTCTTAAAAATTACTTATATTCGCAATATTTTTCATAGTTTATTAACTGATTAGTCGTGCTTGAATCTAGCACGTCTAATATTTATATACTTTTTTTGCGACCTTGCATTTCCCATCTCCCGCATGTCCCCTGACCCTATCGCTAACCTAACCTAACCTTCCACTCCTTGCATGACGTGTTTCGCAGGGATGTCGTTTCAGTTTTGCTATCTTTTGAATGCATAATTTCTCACCGATCGGATAAGTTTTGGAAACAAACGATTGTACGAAATCACTGGTGTTGCTTTTCCATCCACATTAACATCAGACACCGTCCAAGGCCCATGTGCTTACACGAGTGGTCTCTTCCCCGCAACGCATGTCTTGATAGCTTTTCCATTCCCCTTAGCTGGCCTTAACATCGTGACGAACCCGATGATATCGGTCGAATAATAATACCGTAATCCAATAACATCGATGGATTGATTCCAATAACGCTAACATCCGATGGCCCTGAGGGCACCCCACATAAATTATTCACAATCTGTTATACATATCGATGTTATGCTTGAACTGCGTGAATGTTACCAAACCAGTCTGACAATTGTTGTGATTACTGATGAGTCTTCTACTGCTTGATGATTTACCCAGTTATACGACAGTTTTGAAACCACCATGCGAAGTACTTAATTTAAATACTGTAACCTTATGTTATCGATCGATTGATACCGTATTGCTTCGCACTTCCCAATTTAATTCGTACCGATAAGCACTTGTTGTGGTCACATGATTCTTTTGCTACCCGATGATTGCATCTCTCTTGAAATGCATCTCACTTGTTGCTTGATGATTGACACAGTTATAAGCCTGTCTAACATTTGTTGTGGTCACATGATTCTTTTGCTACCCGATGATTGCCAGAGTTGATTGTGAATCATTTTGAACCACTGGTTGTTTGCTAACACTGCGTTGTATTGTTTCCTTTGTATGAAGCCCCGGAGGGGGCACCACAATTGCGAAGTCCCGGAGGGGGCATTACACAATCAGTCTCTTGGAAACATCTCTCTTGAAATGCATCTCACTTGTTGCTTGATGATTGACACAGTTATAAGCCTGTTTTGAAGTGAGATGTTTCCAAGAGACTGATTGTGTAATGCCCCCTCCGAGACTTCGCAATTGTGGTACTCCCTCCGAGTCTTCTTACAAAGGAAACAATGCAACCCATTGTTAGCACAGTTATAAGCCTGTTTTGAAGTGACCATGCTAAGTGCTGAATTAAAATACCGAAGACTGATAAATTCGATTGATTGATACCGTATCTAGAATAGAATAGAATAGATTTATCCGCACAGGTGGTATTGTTGTGGGGGTGGGGTGAGGGGGGTGGTTGGTATAAGAAGAACAAAGAATGTGTGGAAAGGGGAGGGGTAACTATGCGAGTAGAGTGAGGAAGTACACAGATCATCCAACCTCCTTACACATCACATTCATGAACTCTGCATAGTTTGTAGGTATCTTTCCTTTTCGAAGCACTTCATATAGTACTTTACCTACTCTATTCGCAAAGCTGTGCTCGCGAATCTTAGTTCGAAATTTTTCTCGAAACACTTTAAATCCTGCGCCTCTGAGATTAGACTTGGAAAGAACCAGAAAATCGTTTCTGACTCGGGATAATCTTGAATTCCCGAAAAGCATTTGATAGACTAGTTTGAAGTCATGGACCTTTCGACGGTACATCAACGTGGTCAGTTTGAGCATCTCGTTTCGTTCAACTGGTGACGGCCTGTTGTCAAAAGTGTATCCCAAACATTTGTAGCTAATCAGCCTAGTCACTTTGTTCTGCAGTTTTCTAGGTTACCAGCTTCTCTATCGAAAACTGGAAAAGCGACACTAGGAGCACATTGCACTTCTCTCTAGCAACGCTCAATTGCCAGATTTCGCTCCACTCCAGAATTGAATCAATGCAATGCTGAAGTTTCATAGGACCACTCAACTCGTCTTTTTTGAATGCGAGGTATATTTTTAGATCGTCAGCAAAATTGAAACTTTTGCACCCATACTTGCCTATAAGCAGCGATAAATCGGCAGTATATAGATTGAATAACAGGGGCCCTAAGACTGATCCATGTGCGACCCCACTAATGACCGGTCTTGATTCGGATAATGTCGTTTTGACTCTCACTTTGATTACTCTTTGGGGTAAGTACTCTTCAATCCATCTCACGGTCAGCAGTGGAAATCCCATTTTGGATAACTTTTGGATCAATTTTGGATGACTCACTGTGTCGAATGCTTTGGCATAGTCGAAGTATATCACATCGACACATATGTGCTCATCAATCGCTCTTGACCATTCATTGACCACTTCGATCATTTGAGTTTCAACGGAGCGATTTTTTCTAAAGCCGAATTGCGTGTCAGGAAAGAGACCGTATCTTTCACTGTCAGCAATCATTTTCTTAGCAAGGCATTTCTCAAATACACGACAGAAGAAGCTTGTGATTGAGACAGGTCTGTAGTTTGACGGGTTTGAAAATGGAGATTTCTTCTTGAGAGGTGTTATTGTTGAAGAGCGCCACCTGTCAGGAACTTGGGATAATTCGTACGATTTTCGAAAAATGATCTCAAGAGCCGCAGAGAGAGGGACTACAGTTGATTTAATGAAAATCATAGATATATTGTCTGGAGTTCGACACGATGATGCTTTCCACTTTTCAATAAACTCACAAATTTCAAATCGACTGATGGGGTCAGCATAAAAATTGGAAACTTTTTCTCTTTCATGAGAAAAAGATGGGGTGTCACCATTGTCTTTCGTGAAGACCCTTGAGAATGTCTCTGCCAGTAATTCTGCCTTATCGCTGCCCGACTCAATTTGATGATTTGATTCATCTATGAGACAGTCTACAGCAGAAGTACAGGCATTAGAACGTTTCGATTTTATGTAACCATAGAATTCCCTTGGTTTTTAGCGTCTATGATTTTTCTCTCATAATTTTGGTGATACTTAATCACTTCATGGATATATTCCGCATGAAGCTTTTCAAAACGTTTCTTTGACGAAGGTTTTCCGTCATTCAAAAACGTTATCCAAGCATCGTGACGTTTCTTGGAGAGTCTATAAATATGACCAGGCAGTGGTTTCCCAGTTGAATCTATCCTCATCAAAGGGACAGATTTCTCGATTATATCCTCGAGTAGATGAATGAACTTCTCGTACATCTCATTCACAGTTTCATTCACATTGAAAAACAGAATCCAGTCAATACTAGAAAGTAGAGAATTTATCGCAGCATAGTTCGCTTTTCGAAAATTCTTTACATATCTCGCTTTTTGAGGTTCTGTTCTCATCAGTAATTGGAATGTGAATGCGTTGTGATCTGAATTGCCATAGTTCGGCAACTGCTCTAGATTACCCACAATTCTGTCGGAATTAGTCAGCAGTAAATCTAGAAATGCATTCCCTCTAGTCGGAAATGTGATGCGCAGTTCAAGTCTTACTTCAGTACAGCAATTAATGAAGTCAAGGTTGACACCGTTGTAATTTTGAGAGTCGAGTGGCCATTTGATATCAGGGAGATTGAAATCACCAACCATAACTGTTGGATGAGTGCATTTGGTGAAGTCATCCAATTTCTCCCATATGTGCGCACTATTGGTTTGAGACAATGCCGGGACACGGTATAACAGAATAACTCGCGTACTCTGGGTACCAACACTCAGATCTACACAACACTCAGATCTAGATCTTAGTAGTTCATGCGATTCAGTTTTGGACTCAGCGAAAACCAACTTGAAATCAATGCTACTGTGAATGATCATGCATACTCCACCGCCTCGTTTTTTTCACACGATCACACCGAATAATGTTGTAGTTACTCGCTAGTGACCCTAGAACCACGAGACTTCAAACAACTATGGTTCACCTCGTTCAAGATTGATCGAATGTTTGCATAAATCACAGTAACTTTCGCAGGCTCAGCACATTTGCGTACACCTCTACCTCTCAAAAAGGAGAGGAGGAGTTCAGATGAATGGATGGGGGAGGGCGCCCATAGGACGAGTGAGATGAGGAGACCTGAGTGGCATCGACCTTGTAACCGCCGTTGCTCGAACCCGGGAAAGCTTGAGAACGAACACCGGAGTTCCAGAAAGTGAGACCACCCGAGTTCCTCGCCACCCTCGTTCCTATACCCGCTCGCGATCTGTTTTTGTCAGGAATATTGTACACGAATGGCTTATCGGCTGAATTCGCCCTCTCTTCGCTTGTCAGAAAAGGACGCAGCCAGACCCGGGCAAGTTTGAAGTGGGCCAGCAGGTGCCGTCTGGAGATGACCTGGCTCTGCAGTTTGGAGCAGGGCAAGATCACCTTGAGCAGACGTCCCCTGGGGTCGGGCGCTCCGTTCACCGGCATGCGGAAGACAGCCGTGGGCACAGTCTGGATGCCGAGGTGATTGAGAACATCCATGACCTGCGCCCTATCGTTCAATGTTCGGAGGGGGCATCGAGGCGAACTCAGATCACGATAGCCCTCTCGCGTTCAACATCCTCAACTATGTTTCTCACTCTCTCGTCATATTTTTCAACAGTCATTTTGGATGGAGTGAATGGGGAGGGTTCGGTTGGTGCAGGTTTTGGAATGGGAATGGGGACTGGAATGGTGAGGGGAGTGGGAGCGGGAGTGTGAATGGAGTTCTTCTCAAGCAGTTCCTCTCTCAATAGTCGATTCTCATCCATCAATCTCTCAGGACTTCTCTCCAATTCGGAAACGCGTGCACTCACAGCTCGGTTACTTGCTTCCATGCTCTCCATCTTGACATTCATGGCATCCAGAGTGACTTTCATGGCGCGTACCAGATCCAGCATTGGGATTGCATCTTCGGTTGACTTGGTGAAACGCGAGATGAAGTTGGAGAGCCGGCCGGCAGGAGATTGTGGCTGAGGAGTACCAGAATCGGGAAGAGAGCACGTAGAAACAGAAGCGATAACCTCAGAAGGTGCCATGGAATGATTTGAGTCCGGCACAAGACTCCCAGCAGGCGAAAAACGATCGATGAAGGTGTTGCACTGGCTTTTAGACATGAGTCATCAGAGCGAAATTGACGACCGTCCGCCCTCTTGGACACTCTTGGACAAGAGGGAAAATTGAGAATCTATTCGAAAATCCTTGCAATGGCAGGCTTCGGCCACATGAATAAACATTTGACTCACTTTTGTCCCATGATGAGATATTGAAATCAATATTGATCTACCGTGATATATTTATCTGTTACAGTATCCTTACATTATCAATCGATGAATATGCTATTCTTATCCACTATAATTGAATATCGTAACTCGAATGATTTAATTTTCGATGTTATTCTTGTGTGAGAAATCGAAAATATTTACCAGTTGCTTCGTAAAGTATGCTACCAAATATCTCATGCATAATATATTATGAATACCGTAACCTGATGATCGATTGAGACCGTAATTATGATATATATATTTTGAATTTCCAGGATTGCGGGCTTCAGACCCCATTCATCATATACTAATGTCGTTGATTTCATCCTCATGTGCAATAATCAGCGAAGAGGAGAGTGGAAGTGTGAAGCAGACGTCGAATTGGTACTCCACTATTTGAGTATCACCTCGCGAGTCCTGAAGGTTTGATCATACTTCTCTAATATATCACATGTATAATACCAGGAGCGTGTGATATTCAACATCAGAGAGCGTGTTCACAAATTTGACATGCTGACTGTTACCACTCAAGACCTGGTATATACTTTACGTTATTGTTCAACGAAATAAATCCGATTATTGTTTACGTTTATTATTATTTTTAAATATTGATAATGGACGCGAGTATTTTATTCAGGGGCGCATCAGCCACAATAAGCCTGTCGTTGAGTTCCCCATCAAGATCATTAGTTCGGAAGGGTGAGTTAGAATCCATCTTTTCTACAAGGGTGTTTGAATTTCAACTGAAATGTTCCAAACATACATTGAAGGTACGATGCTATCGAACCTACGCCGATTCTCGATCTTTCTAAGTTCTCTTCCCCGATCGAAATGAACAATGTTACTCTGCTGATTGTAGACAAGAAACTTCCACGGCCGTTTCGAGGGCGGGTGAGGCGGGGGCGTTTTCATGCAAAGCGTGCGCACGCGACGCGTGATCCTTGTGTCAAATATGTGATTTCAGCGGGAAAACGGCTGTTTTAAATTTGTTTGGCCTGTCTCAAGCAAATGTTCTCGCGCTTTCACTGTCTTTCAATAATATGATCTCCCATTCTATTTTAACTGTCTCTTTTCAGATCTCCTTTGCATGAAATAGTCGGATCTCTCTTCACCACCCACTAGTCTCTACACGAATCCAAAGGTATTTTTCTATTCCTTCTTCCATTCATTCTCTAGCTTTGTCCCCTCCCCGTGTGATTGACCATGCCACCTCCTCGAGTCAGTCTTTCCTACCTCTTTCCTTTAATGATTAGTGTTATTGTTAAAGATGTCTCACATCGCCCGCCAATCCTCTGCCCTCCAAGAGGTGGAGAAGTTGAAGAAAGGAAAGGGAAAAGATAATGGGAAAGCCTTCGGAGTACGCACTTCCAATATTACAAAGGTACCTTATTGGATGTTCATTAAATAAAACCTCGTGTATTCAATTTGTGTGTGAATTATTTGCAATCGATAGAGGAGAAGCAAAATTTATCTAACACAAGAAAGGACGAAAACATGATATTCTAAAGTACTCTCGAACGTTGGCGAAATATAAGATGATGGCAATTATAAATAACAACTCTATAAATGAACAAATTATGGATCAATTTCCATATCGCAGTCGGATTCGGCTGGAACGGGAGCGACTGGCGCAACTAAGACGGATTCGATCTCATCATGGACTGGATTCTCAACTGGTAAGTCGACATCTGAATCATCGTCACTCTCATCAGGTAGGTCATTCGGTATCACTGCTCTCGGACCATGGATATCAGACAATTTTGCTTTACTAGCTCGTACTTTTTTGTACTCTGATATTAGCCGAGTGTAGTCGCGGTTCGGATTGATGTTGAACAGCAGCTCAATATACATATCTGATAAGATAGTCTTCCATTGAACGAAATGCTGTTTCTGGAAACTGCAATACACTCTCGCTTTCTTGTTCCACTTCGCGTGCTTGCTTTCCATAGCCTGTTCGAGGAATCGACCCCATGTTTCGTGCTTGAGCATGAATGGATAAACATGTCTATCTAGGAGATGAAGCTTGAGCCTCATAGAACAGTTAGGTTCCAATATCTACAGGCAACGGAAGAACCCATCCTTATCTACCTTAAATTGTTTAATTTCAGTCTCTGTGAGGTCGCGTGCAACTGAAGCTGCCTGCATTCGGCCAAGAGAAGTGAGTGCCTTGAGTCGGGTGGGGGCATCTGGTGACAGATTCTCATCGAACACGTCACAGATTATCTGTGCACCCGATTTCTCGTTATGCTTAGGTGGTCGTAGCACTGTTCTTACATGGTTTCCAGTATATTTTTGAAACCATGCCAGGCGAACTACCCCAGCTTTCTTAACAGCTGTTTCCAGGCGCTTCGCGGGCTCTCCTCCGTGTTCCTTCTTCAGTTGCAGCAGAATAGATAGGTAAGCCTGTCCCTTATCGATCTGTTCTTGAATGTTTCCGATCTTTTCTTCGACCTAGCGTAATCGGTTCTTCACACGTTCCAACCTTTCTGAGGGAGTACCCAGCCGATTACTATCGCACCATTTGCACGTGTATTCCATTCTGGATTGCTCTCTATCGACCATCTTTCTTTCTCGGGGGGATAGCAAGTCATCACAGAAGTAATGCAGTAGACATCCACAAATACCACAATGAGCCGTTTTCTTACTCTGAGATGACACCTTAGGAGACTTGCCCTCAACGACCATCAAACATCGTGCACTGCACCTTCCCTTGACTGGTCCAGCGAACTTCAGGGAACCATTGCTTAGTCTCTCCAACAATCTGATAGACTCTCGCATGTCCTTCTCTGTTTCATTCTTCTCTTTCAGATTCGCCTCTCTCTTCTTCTCTTTCTTCTTCTGACGTGAGATGGATTTATCAAGAGGCACCTTCATGGGGTCGACTCCCTTCTTAACTAGGTACTCGTTGATTATCATTCTTCTAGCGACACCCTCGATAAGTGTGTCGAACGCGCCTTGAATCGCGTGGAGACCAGGGGGAGCACAATTTTCGACTTTTACATGGAAAAGCGGCTTTCCCTTCACACATTTGGTACCATACTTAGCATCGTAGAAGTAGGAACGCAGAGTCCGTGCTTGAGCAGTGGTTAGTTTCCGTCTTCTGGGAACAGTAAGCTTGAGAGACGAAAGAACCCGAGTGAAAGTTGGCATGAACCGATTAGCTATCACTTTGGTCTCCTTACTCGTGTAACAAACAAAACATGGATCATTTGCACTAGCATTCTTGAGACCGTAAGCAGCAGCAATGTACTTGCAGTCACCTCCAATGAACCAATCGACAGAAACAGTGTGGTTGACTCCTTCTAGAGTGAAACTCAGGGTCTTGATTTTGTTGATCGATTTAGCCCAGGACTTTGCGATGGTGCGCAGTTCGTCCCATTCATCACTGCCCCTGTAGACTAGGTAGAGCAGAAGGTTACTCTCGCTCAGTGGATTATCCACATCAGCGAACGAGAATCCTAGCATACACACTCCTCCTCCGGCATCCCCGATGTTGTTGATTCTCACACAATCTCCTTTCAGTGTGCCTGCCTCGAAGAGGTCTCTGCATAGGCCGGACAGTACCTCTCGAATCTTCGAGGGGGTAATTCCCACGACAGGTACCTTCCTTTTTCCCATCTCAACAGTAGCACCAATCAAATTTCGTCCCTTATCGAGAATATCTCTCAAAGCTGCGAAATCCCGAGACGATCCAAATGGGTCAAAAAGTTTCAAATCGAGTAGAGACTTTTTCAACCTTCGAATCATGCTTTGACTCAGGTCGCACTTTGCTGCAAGGGACACTGCCTGCCAAGCAGACATCTTCAGTTTCGAAGCAGCTTCTCTGCGGTTCATCTCTTCCACCATCGGGTGAGACTTCTTATTTCTCATAATGGTATCGAAGAATGCACGATAATGCCTGGAGATTTCGAGACTCTTTTTTTTTGGAATACCCATCAAATCAACTCCATCTGCGGAGTACACTAGAGGGTCTAGTTCGGCAGAAACGTGTTCATCAAGAGCATCTAGTGCTAGGAAGCTCCGCACCCGTCTCTGATCTTTCTTCAATGTACCAAGTGGTGCTTTGTCTCTCTTTGTTGAGGCTGAGTTGCAGAGTTGGACTGGCTTTTTTCTTTTGGGAGTCGCACCCACAATCGGTGGTTGTGATGTGGAAGGGGTAGAGGAAAGTGGGGATGGAGAAGGCAGTATTTTCTCGATCTTTCTCTCCATCTGCTTCTTCTCCTTCTCTACTTTCTTCAGGGAAATACCTTGTTCTAGAAATTAAATGTGTTTCTGGAATGTTCCTTCCTCTGCCTCATTCACTTTCCGCCCTTGCTCTCGCAATTGAATGCTCATTCTTTCGCAAGCCTCGCTTCTGCTCTCGACCTCCCGCAGAGCCTGCTGGAGGGACTCTTCCAGACGAGCCCTCTCCTGCACCTCTCGAGCGCGGGCCTCCACTCCGGGCACACTGTCTTTCAAGGTCAGATTGCAGTTTCTCCATCTCTTTCTGTACGAGAAACAGCTGTTTCGCTGATTCTCGTGCTGCCTCTCGGGCTAAGTCACTTTCGCATCTCAAGTCTTGCAGTGCTACTGCGTTCGACCTAGCGAGGGTATCTATCTTAGCTGTTAGCTCAGATACACTTGACTCCAAAGATTCGATCTTTGCTTGCTTGTCTGATAATTGAGAACTCAAAGATTCTATCTCGGTCTGTTTATCATTCGCATACTGCAAGTATGATAGCCCAAGCCTCCGGTACATTCTACCGCTCTCACTTGTGGAGACTGCTTTTGTGGAAATTGTGGAAATTGTGGAGACTACTTATCCTTCCCGGTCTTATCTTCTCTGACCCTTCCACTTAGTGTCCCTCCCACTCTGACAAACGCTGCCAACTCTTCATCAGCCTTTACTGATGCCAGCAATTTTAGTTCGAGTGTGTCACCTGAGGAGCGTAAGTTTGGATACGGTGAGGCTAATGATTTTCAGAGGTACGGTAACTTGAATTATCCACTCGGAAGAATCGACTCATAGGTTCATGATAAAGCTGTTGATTCCGTGTTTGTATTGCACAGTAAGAGAGAGAGAGAGACATTTTGCTATCTTTACTTATCCTTCAGTGAAAAAAACAATAATCAGGTGAAACAATAATCTGTAAAGCGAGATGAGCGAGAGGCACAAATGAATGGTGGGATGGTGGGGAGGGGGTCTTATTGATTGACTTGTATTAATTGATTCTTGCTGTATATAATATCCTCGATCGATCGATCCAGTATCAAAACCATGAAAACCTGAATACGTTTATTAGGAGGGGGGAGCAGAAATGTGGATCACAGTTTCTATCTAATGAGGAACATATGATGTAAGATAGCGCCAAAACTGGCCATGCCGTGATAAATAGATAACATACCCAGGGATGGATGAAATTTCGGAGAGAAAACGATGAGAGATGAACATGAAGTCAATGGGTGAGCTTCCCACCCATCTACAAGAGAAAAGGTCCTAGGAGGGAAGGGGAGGGTGGGACGAGTGATACCTCATTGATTGAGTTACAGTCTCCACCATCCAGCCCACATTCTGCACTTGAACACTCGAGATCGCACAGATTATCGAAAGATCCCTGGAAGAAAATCATTGATGAGAGGAGACAGAGAGAGAACATTATCTACTGGCAGAAAACAATGTTGGACAAAGAAATCGAATGGAGAAGATATGCTCTGAGTGGTGCAGATTAGTGGATGGTAGCGTGAGAATGTGGACTGACCTTCACTTGGAAATTCTAGCAGTAGATAATGGTATAGATAAAATCTATAGAAAAAGCAGCAACATTGATAGCATTGAAGAGCAGGCGTCTCCCTACCTGCGAGACTCATAGGTCGATTACAAAGTTTAACCGTCAACTCAAAAACTCACTCTTTCTGGCCTATCCAGCCCTTGATGGTCTCCACCACTTCCTCTAGTCTCTCCTTAGAATCAGAGAATCTGAACATTCAGTTTCTCTGAGATATTACGAATCAACTTCTTACTGGGCGGTGATCAGAAGGGGAATCTTGCCTTCCCTCTCTTGTTTCATTTCGCACCATTCCCTGTAGATCTTCCTGCAAGGCATTCCATCTCAAGAATCAAATCGAAGGACACAACATACTCATCCTCCGTTTCCTCCATGAGCTTGGCGAAGAAGTTGGGACGAACTCGACGGAGCTCTTCCAGATTCTCAGCCAAATTGGCTATGGGCCCTCGTAGATCACTCGATGAGTGATTCTAAATACAACGACTAGTTTTTATCTTCTTTTCGGAGTTTTACGAAGTGTATCACTAAACCTAATGTGAACTTACATCTCATCTTCTTTTCTGCACTTGGCCCACAGTATGGATCCTCGTGGTTACCGTAGAAGAAACCCTTTGATGATTGGAATCCTTTGGAGGGTCCGTTGGATGCTTGGAATCCTTTGGAGGGTCCACCTCTATTGGGTTGGAAATATTTCCCTTCCCAGCCATCCTGGAAAAGCACGTATTGGCAGTTTAACGGCGAATAACACGAGAAAATCGAGAAAAAAAAAATAAAAAAGGAAAATGTTTTAGAAATGCAGAAGGGGCGGAGTCAGCTAGCGTAAATCCATAAGTCCATAAACCAAAAGTGAGATCTTGCGAGCTTCCCATAGCACCTCATGACATGTTGTTGTTCATGAAACATGGCCAGTACCTATATAGCCCCAAAAGATCCATCAAAACATGCGCACTAAGTATTAAAAAGGCGTAAAGTCGGGAAAACGTGTTTTCCCCAGCAGTGTTAAATAACATTATTACTAGGCGGTTTTAAAACGAAAATATCTCGCGACGAAAATGATTTGATTTTAGCACCATTACGGTAGATCCGCACGCGACCCTTCTCACCCGCCCTATTCTTCATTCCCGTTACGGCCGTGACTTCAAGTATCGAAGGATGTGAGTTTCTGAATTATCATCATACTTTTGCTACTAAAAATGTGATAATAATTTATTTAATTATTCTCCTCCAAAGTAATGATTTTGTCCAGTCTTTTCGGCGATGTTCTTTGGAAATTTCGCCGAGAATGGAAAGAACGAAATCGAGATAAAGGATGTCGCTTGGGAGGTTAGTAGGTATACCTCAATATATGTTATGATTGTGTGTTTTTACAGGAATTTCCCGATCTCATGCTGCTGATCTTTCCTGACCCTGTCGAGATCAAAGGTGAATATCGATTATTTTTCTTCTTCTTTAAATGTTTTTTTCCCTCAGATCGCACTGTGCTGCATATTCTCAAGCTCGCGGATCGATTCGAAATGAAGGTCGCAAATAATTTAATTTAATATTTAATATTAGTGATGAATCAAGCGGAGAAGTTCCTCATTCGCTCGACGGGAATCAAGAACAAGCTAAGCATCGCCGATCAGTATAGACTCACTGCTCTCAGGGTACGGTATCCTTCTTTATATTGATTGGTTGATCGGGCCCTTTTCTCTTCTTGACCATTGTTTGGTGGTTCGGAAACTGTTGTATTGTTTTTAGGGTCATTGTCTTCTGTCGTATACTACACCTCAGGATCTCCTCAAGCTCAAGGTGCATTTTGTAATCTTTTGTCTTATCTTTTTTTTAATCAGCTTTAATTTTTTAAAAGTTATTTACTTTTCAGTCCGAGGTTAAACACTTCTCTGATGAGACGAAACTTGCGATCTGCGACCGACTTTACAAGATGTAGACTTTTACGAGCCAATCTTGTTCTACCGCAACCCTGAACGAGAATTGATTAGACAATGTGTTTGCCCGTATATTTTATTCACTATTCTCTCCATCTTGTGTTCTCCATCGGCTGTTGTTCTCTATTTTTGTTGCTTTTTTACTACCATATCCCAAGTGTGATAAACGAGCTTTGTTGAGTGTGCTTGCATATTATGAATGAAGAACGGTACTCAATCCGGCTGCAAATTTCTTCTGCGAATTTCCTTGAAAATAGTCGCTTTAAAATTGACCGCTTGTGTGAATACCGTATCGTCGAAGTTGAAGCGAAACTGCTGTGAATGTTACGTTTCTTTAACATTTTTGCATTCGATGTTATCTGTGTTTTTACCGTGACTCGCAATGTACCAGCTCTACTAAGCTTTGCGTGTCGCGCGCGGTTCTTTCTTTGTTTTCGGGCTCTCGTTTATCCTTGACTTTCAACTTTTGTCTGACTTATCTTACTTGTGACCGCTCTTGAAAAGCTGTTAACCGAAATCGCGCTGTTGCTACATGCGGTTGACTTGTTTCCGGGGCACTTTTCTTGTTTTTTTCCCTAGTTTTGGATAACTCATTGCGCTTATTACTCGTCGTTCATTCTCTTTGGACACTCTTATCTTGCTCTATTGATTCGCTGTTCTAAATTGCACTTTCTCCCAATGAAATATTTATTATCTGTATAGTAATAATATTCTATATTAATTATCTACCAGAATAGTAAATACCCTACGTAAATAATAGTCGTGCCCCAGAGCGCGCGCCCCTTGAACTCGTAACCCGTTCATATCCCAAGTATACTGTAAGTCATCGTCTAACTGCGACGCCAATTCAAATTGCGCGTCCTTTGTCTTGTCACGATTTCCCCTCTGATTAAGGGAAATACAGTATTATATTTTCCCTCGCTCATTCCGAGGAGACGCCCAGTGGTCTCTCTCTCCCGTCGTCTAGTTCCCACGTCCCCATCACCCGTCTAGTCTACGTTCGCTGATAAACGTCGTTGTTCATCACTCTGTCACTTCTCCCCTCACACTACAAGGACACAAGCACATCAGTATCGATCAAGATATACTTCAGGAAAACTCGGACTCGTAAAAAGGTTCATTTTATCATTTTATCTTGTGTTTCTTGTTTGCTGATTGGGAAGACCGAGTTTCCGATCGACCCGTGAGTGGTGATAGACCGAGTTTCCGGTCGCTTTGGAAAGACCGAATTGCGGTTGCTCCAGTGTGTTGTGAACCTGCTTGAGAAACCTATAAGACCGGTACTCAAGTGGCAGATTTCACCCGTCGCACACGAAGTGCTGCCCGATTTTCGATTTCGTCATAAGTCGAAAGTGCGGGTATGGCAGGCGGTGGAGATGTTACCGAGGCAAATGAGCAGCCGAAGGTGGAAGAGCTGTTGAAAGCACTCACAGAGACCCAGGCATCGCTCGTGACTCTTATGAGCAGAGTGATGGACCAGAATCCGGGGGCATCTTCACAAAACTCTAATGAAATGTCCATGGCGACTGTGAACGCGATCGAATCGCGCATTCAGGAGTTTGTTTACTCCCCTGAGAATGGTGCCACATTCGAGAGATGGTGGAACAGACATGAGGACATCTTCGAGATCGATCTCAAAGAATGGGACGAAGTCAAGAAGATGAGACTTCTGATCAGACACGTCAGCACCACAGTGGAGAGGACAGTCATCGAGTCGATCGCACCTAAGAAGTGGATCGAGATGACTCTCAATGAGGTCAAAGAGACAATGATCACTCTGTTCGGAGACAACACTTCGACATTCGACCGACGTCGCACAATGCTCGATCTGAAAATGAGCAAAGAGAACATCCAAGATGTGAGAGTACTCGCTGCACGAGTGAATCAGACAGTTGAGAATGCTCAAGTACGAGACGCCTCGATCGACGAGTGGAAGGTGCTCACCTTCCTCCACGCTCTCGATCTTCCTCGGTACTCTGATGTACATCTCAAGATGATGCAAACAGCCAAGACGAAGGGCAAAGACTGCACTCTGAATGATCTTCTCTCTGTATTCAATGACATTGCTCAACTGATAATGGACTCGAGAGCCATCACTGAGCCACACAGAGAAGTGAATCATGTGAATCAGAAGAGACAGTGGAACTCCAAGTTCCAGAAGAAATCAGAAAATCAGCAAATGTCATCACAGGTGATGAAAAGTGGGTGCTCTACGACAACCATGAGCGCATGAGACAGTGGGTCGGAGAAGACCAAAAGCCAGCAGATGTCCCCAAACCCGATTTGCACCCCAAAAAAGTGATGTTGTGCATCTGGTGGTCAGTGCGGGGAGTGGAGTTCTGGGAACTCCTACCCGAGGGGACGACTATCACGGCAGAGGTCTACACTCTTCAGCTACGGAAGCTGAGACTCGCTGTCGAACAAACATGCGGGAAGGACGCTCGAATCTACTTTCAGCACGACAACGCCCGCCCGCATGTCGCAAGAACCAAGGCTGAGTTGGCGGGCTATGGCTGGACTGTCCTCCCCCACCCTCCCTACTCACCCGACCTTGCCCCCTCCGATTACCACGTCTTCTCAGACCTCCAGCGTTTCCTCAAGGGACAGAGCTTCAAAGACCGAGCCACTATCCAGACCGTACTGACCAACTATTTCAAGAACCAGCCCCAGTCCTTCTATCACGAGGGCATCCACAAGCTGCCTGGTAGATGGCAGAAGGTCATCGATGCGCATGGAGAATATTTTTAGATTCTATCGTGCTTTGTAGTTTTTATGATAAAGTGAAAAAAATTCAAAAACGAGCGTTACTTATTCCTCAACCCGATAATGGAAGAATACTGTATCGTCCAAGTGCTACCTACGGCGCGCTCAAAAATTGCATCACTCCTGAAGAGTTTATTCCTTGGTGCGGCTGTGGATATTTTTTACTATTTAATATTCTGTGTTTAGCTAACGCGGGAAATTTTAATTTGCCACACCATGACCGGAGCCACTATTTAGAAGCCCAAAACTACAGTACTTTTAATTACTGTAAGTATGGGCCTCTGCATTTTTCAAACGTTCCCGCGTCGAAAAGGGTGCCTGATGCCTGAGTTGTGCTCACAAGAGGAGTGATTTGAACAGTGTACTGTAAGCATTCGCATCAAACGTTGGGGCAGTTTTAGAAACTCACACCTGATACGCCGTGCGTTACGTAAACTTTGCGTATGAATGCTCTGTTTCTCAATGTTACGCATTTCGCTTTCATCTGTATTTTTGCACTCCTGGCTCAAAATGTACCTGCCGTAACATCCTTACCATACAAGGCGTTGCGTGACTCGGGCGGTTCTATCTTTCTTTTCGCGCTCTCGCTTTACCCTTGACTCTCGACTTTTGTCTGACTTCTCTAACCTGCGAGTGCTCTTGTTTTTTTCACTGCATGCGTTCGCCTTGTTCTTGCTATCTATCCCTGCTCTGCCGATTTCCTTTTCTCTATCAGCTAACCATTGCACTCCCTCATGCTTGCGCTCTCTTTGACAAGAATTTTAATTAAACTTATTTTACTTCGTCAATCCTTTTTTTGTCTATTAAACTTCCTGCCATAAAATCTCTACTATTATCTACATCTATTCCTGAATATCTTTTTTTTAAAACCTTTGCAATGTTTCTGGTTTATCTATACGACGCATCTGAGTTCGCTATATAGTCGCTTCACTTCTTTCCATTGCCACTATTTTTTCATTATTGTGTTATTCGTTTTTGCTTCACTATTGCAATTAGTTGCAGAATGACCGACAATTCTAATTTCGTGATCCGTTGGGAGATCGATAACGCCGCTGCAACACTCGTTGACGGTGCAAATACGGGATCGAGAGTATTCTACGAGGGAGGATTCGAATGGTCAGTCTTAGGTTGTTGAACCGCTCAATAATATATTATATATAATTGGGATATAATTGGATACAGTTTTTCATATATTAGTATTGTGTCCCTGGCTTGTGCCCGACGACGGAGAGTAGAGTGATACAAGTTTATCCACTACAAAATGTATGCAACCTACTCCGGACTAGCCGGCAACCTCAACTGACTAGGGAAGGGGCGGGTTCAGAGAGGGGAGGGAGAGAGCGAGCATCAGCCTGGCGGGCGCGTAAAAAAACTCGAGTTATCACACTACAAACGATCTACTCGAGCGACCACATGGTCTTGTCAGAAGGGGTAACCTTACGATACAACAATTAGTATGCGCAGGTAACTCGCGCTGAATCTGATCATGCAATTTTCGAACTTTATCGCTCGTTTGGATACTTTCGAATATGATCAGGCGAAACCTAAATTATTTTGTGGCAATGTCAGATTCAAATATTGTGATTGAAAAATAAAAATCTGGTCATGTACTATTTGAGTCTGATTAGGCGATTTTCGAGCATGATTTGGTGAAATCTGAATTATTTTTTTGCCTTTATCAGATTCTCCGCGACTTACCTGAGCATTTGAATGACCGTGCTCGCCTGTTCACAAGATTGCAAGAAATAAATCGTCTCTGTGCTGTAGTAAGATATTCCTCTTCAGGATCGCGGGCATCCGACCCAACAACACTAATCAATCTCGCGCTGAGATCACCCTCAGTTGCAACAATCAGAGAGGGGGAGAATGGAGATGTGAAGCGAATGTTGATGTCGTCCTATTCTGTGCGATTAAATTTGACTTCTGTAGAAAGGTACCCCATTTTTCATTTCTCATATCAAATTTCGCTATCACAGCGGCGTGTAAAGCTGAATAATACCGAGCGTGTTCACGTATACTCGGGATTCGGCAAATATTCAACTCTTACCGCACCAGCAAAAGTAAGTTTATATTCGCTCACTACATGTACTGTGAGAACAGGAATCGTAGGTAAGTGGTGTGCCCTATTTCCCGGTAAAGTAGGAATGACAAAACTAACGAGCAGAACGGGAAATTCGCAGGCTTTTTGCCAAGGATGTTGCTAGCGTCTCTGTCACACAATTTCTCGCATCCAGTCTTTTATCTTAATTAAATAATAAATAAATACATACATACAATAATGAATAAACACACTTGGCAAATTGCCAGCGATTTTCCAGTTCTGCTCGTTATTTTTGTCATTTCTACTTTACCGGGAAATATGACACACCATTTACCTACGATTCCTCTTCTCACAGTAATACAAGGTGTGACGAAACTTTAAAAAACGTGCCTTTTTTCTCTGCGCTCTCGCCATTTGCTCCATCAAACGAGAACTAACTATTTTATTTTACTTTCTGTTTTTCTTAAATATTTCAAATTTTCTTTGTAACAATTAAATATTTCAATAACTATTCATCTAGCGTCATAACGAATGTCTCGCCGAACAAATTTCGGCTTCATGAAGTTAGAAAATTATAAATGCGCAAATATTTAATTGAATTTGAACCCCTTAGACTCTGTTCGATCATTTTATAAGAAATAATTAATAAAAACGTTCGCAATAAATAAATATAAATATAAACTGATTAATCATGTACGCGCCCCACGTGGAATTTGCTCATGGCCACAGTGGTGGTACGATCCTGAAAATAATTTAAAGCTGCCCGCGTCTCTGCGTCTTTTCCTCCTTTTTAACGGAAGTGTCTTTCCGGATGGACGGTTCGTCACACCGTGTAATAGATTGCACCTTTTGCTAATTTCACCACATTCAGGGATATATCAACAATGATAAGGTCTTTTTTGAGTTCCGTTTCAACATCATCAGTTCGGAGGAGTGAGCTCGGATTTATATGTCCATAGCATTCTCATATCAAATGCGCACTTTCTAAACAATCCATTTTAGCAAAGAAGCTATCGATACTGCGCTGATTTTCGATCTATCCAAGTTCTCGTCTCCGATTGAAGCGAGCAACGTCACTATGTTGATTGGAGAAAAGAATCTGCAGCTTTCTAAAGAGGTAAATTATGTCTCTGACTATCTATTTTTAATACTAATTAATAAATTGAGTTATTTATTTTTTTATATATCCTCTGAGTACACTTTTTAAAATTAAATTTTGCCATCAGTATCTTGCTATTCACTCTCCCTTCTTCCACGCCATGTTCTTCGGAAATTTCGCCGAGAATGGAAAGAAGGAAATCGAGATCAAGGATGTCGTCTATGAGGTCAGTTTGTATATTAAAGCTAAGCATTACATGCCGTATTCAGGAATTTCTCGATCTTCTCCAAGTGATCTACCCTAATCCTGTTGATATCACAGGTTAATATTTATTTTTTTTTTTTTAAGTTTTTCGACTATTTTTTCACTCAGATCGCACTGTGCTGCACATTCTCAAGCTCGCGGATCGATTCGAGATGAATGTGCTGATTTTATATTTAATTAAATGTGTGACTTAATATTTAGGGAGTGATGAATCAAGCGGAGAAGTTCCTCATTCGCTCGACGGGAATCAAGAACAAGCTAAGCATCGCCGATCAGTATAGACTCACTGCTCTCAGGGTACGGTATCCTTTTTATATAGATTGGTTGATAGGGTCCTTTTCTCTTCCTGGCCATTGTTTTGGAGGTTCGAAACTGTTGTATTTTGTTCAGGGTCATTGTCTTCAGTCGTATACGACACCTCAGGATCTTCTCAAGCTCAAGGTGCATTTTGTCAACTTTTGCCTTTTCTGAAAGTTTATTTACTTTTCAGTCCGAGGTTGAACGCTTCTCTGATGAGACGAAACTTGCGATCTGCGACCGACTTTACAAGATGTAGACTTTTACGAGCCAATCTTGTTCTACCGCAACCCTGAACGAGAATTGATTTGACATTGTGTTTGCCCGTCTATTTTGTTCACTATTCTCTCCATCATGTGTTCTCCATCGGCTATTGTTCTCTATTTTTGTTGCTTTTTACTACCGTATCCCAAGTGTAATAAAGTAGCTTTGTTGAGTGTGCTTGCATATGAAAGAAGAACGGTACTCAATCCGGCTGCAAATATCTTCTGCGAATTTCCTAGGAAATAGTCGCTTTATAATTGACCACTTGAGTGAATACCGTATCGTCCAAGTTCAACCGAAACTGCTGTGAATGTTATGTTTCTTAAACAGTTTCGCATTTCGCTGTTATCTGTATTTCTTCCCGTGGCTCACAATGTCCATGGGGAGGAAGTATAATTTAATACCTTACCAGCTCTACTAAGCTTTGCGTGTCGCGCGCGGTCCTTTCTTTGTTTTCGCGCTCTCGCTTTTCCTTGACTTTCAAATTTTGTCGGGCTTCTCTAACATGCTACCGTTTTCGAAACGCTGTGCAACGAAATATGATATTTTTTACTACATGCGTTTGCCTTACTTCCGCTACACTGTTTTCCGAGTTCCATCTAACCCATTGCGCTTATATAATTAATTGCTCTTCGTTCACTCTCTTTGAACATACTCTCGTTTGCGTTAGCAAACTGCAGTATTAAATTATACTTCCTCCCCATGGAATCTTTACTATCTCCTACGTTATACATGAATGTTTTGAAAACCTTCGTCATTTTCCGTTTTGTAAGGTAGAAAGAAACTTCTGAGTTTGATATATTGTCATTTCCCTTTTTCTATATTATACATTATTGTTTTTTTCGTTATTGCTTTTTTATAAAAAAAAATATTTACAGAATGACCGACAATTCTAACTTCGTGCTCCGTTGGGAGATCGATAACGCCGCTGCAACACTCGTTGACGGTGCAAAGACGGAATCGAGAGTATTCTACGAGGGAGGATTCGAATGGTCAGTCTTAGGTTGCTGAACCGTTTCTATGGTTGGCAAGGAAGAGATAAGTATCCTCGTGCATAATATTTGGATTATCATACAGTCATTCCTATATTATTATAATCGAAAGACCATTATCGTCTGGTTATTTAATTTCAAGTCTCTTTACTGTTGTAAAACATTCCTTTTCCTCTTCAGGATTGTGGGCATCCGACCCACAAACACTCGCCAGTCTCTCGCTGAGATCACTTTCACTTGCAACTATCAGAGAGGAGGAGAATGGAAATGCGAAGCGGACGTTGATATCGTCTTGTTCCGGAGGGGTGGCGATCATTTCTGTAAAAAGGTTCGAATTGTTCATTTTATCTTAACATATTCGACTATTTCAGCAATCTTTCAAGCTGAATGATGCTGAGAATGTGCACGTATACAAGGGATTCAACTATTTCTCAACTCTTACCATGCCAGCTTATGTATGTTTATATTAACTCATTACATGAAATACATGGATCATTCTCTGATATTACGACATTCAGAGATATATCTACAACGATAAGGTCGTCATTGAGTTCCGTTTCAACATCACCCGTTCGGAGAGGTAATGTTGGATTTAAATTTACATAGCATGATTGGAAAAGTGCACTTTTTATTCTTCCATTTTAGCAACGAAGCTATCGATACTGTGCCAATTTCCGATCCATCCAAGTTCTCGTCTCCGATTGAAACGAACAATGTCATTCTGTTGATTGGAGAAAAGAAGCTACAGGTGTCGAAGGAGGTGAATTTTGTCTCTTATGTTCTAAAAAAAATTTATATTTTAATTAATTCTTCTTTTATACCTGCTGAGTACATTTGATTTGTCTAATTCACTAATTTTTTCAACTTAAGTTCTTGGCCATCCACTCTCCCGTGTTCTCGGCTATGTTCTTCGGAAATTTCAAAGAGAAGGGAAAGGAGGAAATCCAGATCAAGGATGTTGTCTATGAAGTAAGCGAGTTAATATTTTCTTTGCTCTAATCCTTCGAGCATTGATCTGTGAAAGTAGAAAGCTCATAATTTATGAAATTTCTTCAGGAGTTCGTCGATCTCCTTCACTTGATCTTCCCTGGACGAATCATGATCAGCGGTGATTCACAACGTTTCCTACATTCCAACAAAATGTTATTCAGATTCTACCGTACTCCATACTCTGGCTCTTGGAGATCGATTCCAGATGGAGGTTCATATCTCTTCCTAGTTTTTTTTTTGGTTAAAGTTTCGAATTCTCAATCTTTTGTTTGGTTTTTAAGCGCGTGCGCGACCTCGCCGAGAGGCACATTCGTGATTCGAACAAGTTCAAGCCGGCAGAGAAGCTGAGACTTGCTGACCAGTACAGACTTGTCATGCTGAGGGTAATTACCAGCTTCAGGAGAATACATTATCTCTTTGAATTCAATCATGATTGTTCTTCGCTTCAGAATTCCTGCCTCCAGTCATTCTCTACTGCGCGCGAGATTGGGAAACTGGAGGTTAGTTCTTGAAGTTTTAGCTTTCCATTATTATGAACCAGGAATTCATGTGAAAATTTTGTATATGGATTTTCACCATATAATCCGCAAAACACGTAAGCCCAATTTTGACTTTTGATCACAATGCCATGCTTTTGAAAATGACAATCATTATTATTGCAGACGACTCCCGAGTACGCTAATTTCTCCGACAAGATGAAGGCCGCAATCTGTGATCGAATCATGAAACTCACAAATGCTATGAACTAGAGATATGTTCACTATAACTTTTCTCTGGATCTAATGTGCATTTCCAATTTGGTGTTGTTGATTTTGATCTACAACCGTTGTTTATTTCGAGATAAATACTATTTTATTGAATATTCCTCTTGATTTCTGTGGAAGATCGGTTCGATGGTCCGTTAAATATCCAATAAAACGAAATAGATAAAATTTTTATTTTAAAAAATTGTATTAAAAATATTTTTAAATATTTTTGATCAAAAGTTTTCCTGATTGTTTCATTGTCGCAAACTGCCTTTGCAGCAGCTCGGTTATCGTTTCGAATCTGTTAAGAGACCGGCTCTGTTATTTTCGAGGGTTGGGCCGTTATGGCCGGACATCGATATCACAGATCGGGACCAAACTTTTTCCATGGATACCCCCATGGGTCCCGATCACCAAACGGGACACTATATGTTCCAGATCAGTGAAACATAGAAAATGCGGGTTGTCAAATTTTGAAAACTCGAAAATCATTAAAAATTAATGTTACGTCCTAGGTCCAAAATTAGTGTGGATATATTACATACATGTCTAGACATCAAAAACATGTTATAAGTTGATTCGAATATCCGATCGCAAATTGATTTTTTCAACTTTCAAAAATGGTTTTAAAATAATTTAAATTTTAAATCGAAAAAGCGCTACATCAGTATAATAAACGGGCTAGGTCCGACATTTTGCACTTTAGATATTCTCCAAAGTACAAAATGATTTATTGTTTTTTCACCTGTCACTTTTGATTCATTACTTTATCTCCTCACGTAATACTACCTCAACGATGACGTCATCGGATACGTAGTAGAATAGTACGGTCGATTTCCACCACTTTTGGGGGAACACAAAAACATGAGATCGAGGGAAGAGGGACATGAAAGCAACAAGTTTACGCCATCGCGCCAGGTGTTGGCGAGATGCGCGAAGAGGCGAGGGAACAGGTAGAGGAATGGTGAGTTACCGCATCCGGTGGATCGCAGCCGGAGGCGGGGCTATTAGGGCAGGAGGAGCGGTGAGCGGGAGGAGGCGCTACCGTAACCCCTGGGACCAAAAGTGGTGGAAATCGACCGTACTATTCTACTACGTATCCGATGACGTCATCGTTGAGGTAGTATTACGTGAGGAGATAAAGTAATGAATCAAAAGTGACAGGTGAAAAAACAATAAATCATTTTGTACTTTGGAGAATATCTAAAGTGCAAAATGTCGGACCTAGCCCGTTTATTATACTGATGTAGCGCTTTTTCGATTTAAAATTTAAATTATTTTAAAACCATTTTTGAAAGTTGAAAAAATCAATTTGCGATCGGATATTCGAATCAACTTATAACATGTTTTTGATGTCTAGACATGTATGTAATATATCCACACTAATTTTGGACCTAGGACGTAACATTAATTTTTAATGATTTTCGAGTTTTCAAAATTTGACAACCCGCATTTTCTATGTTTCACTGATCTGGAACATATAGTGTCCCGTTTGGTGATCGGGACCCATGGGGGTATCCATGGAAAAAGTTTGGTCCCGATCTGTGATATCGATGTCCGGCCATAACGGCCCAACCCTCGAAAATAACAGAGCCGGTCTCTTAACAGATTCGAAACGATAACCGAGCTGCTGCAAAGGCAGTTTGCGACAATGAAACAATCAGGAAAACTTTTGATCAAAAATATTTAAAAATATTTTTAATACAATTTTTTAAAATAAAAATTTTATCTATTTCGTTTTATTGGATATTTAACGGACCATCGAACCGATCTTCCACAGAAATCAAGAGGAATATTCAATAAAATAGTATTTATCTCGAAATAAACAACGGTTGTAGATCAAAATCAACAACACCAAATTGGAAATGCACATTAGATCCAGAGAAAAGTTATAGTGAACATATCTCTAGTTCATAGCATTTGTGAGTTTCATGATTCGATCACAGATTGCGGCCTTCATCTTGTCGGAGAAATTAGCGTACTCGGGAGTCGTCTGCAATAATAATGATTGTCATTTTCAAAAGCATGGCATTGTGATCAAAAGTCAAAATTGGGCTTACGTGTTTTGCGGATTATATGGTGAAAATCCATATACAAAATTTTCACATGAATTCCTGGTTCATAATAATGGAAAGCTAAAACTTCAAGAACTAACCTCCAGTTTCCCAATCTCGCGCGCAGTAGAGAATGACTGGAGGCAGGAATTCTGAAGCGAAGAACAATCATGATTGAATTCAAAGAGATAATGTATTCTCCTGAAGCTGGTAATTACCCTCAGCATGACAAGTCTGTACTGGTCAGCAAGTCTCAGCTTCTCTGCCGGCTTGAACTTGTTCGAATCACGAATGTGCCTCTCGGCGAGGTCGCGCACGCGCTTAAAAACCAAACAAAAGATTGAGAATTCGAAACTTTAACCAAAAAAAAACTAGGAAGAGATATGAACCTCCATCTGGAATCGATCTCCAAGAGCCAGAGTATGGAGTACGGTAGAATCTGAATAACATTTTGTTGGAATGTAGGAAACGTTGTGAATCACCGCTGATCATGATTCGTCCAGGGAATGCATTTTGCGTACTGTGTCTGTGACTTTTTAATACTGTAAGCGTGCATATGATGAGTGTTCTATGTTTAGTGTTTATTAGTCGCTACTTTATTTTTCTTTCCGAAATGTTCTTGTTCGAGTCAAATTGCTTTAACTTGAAGTCGGGAATAATCATGCCGTGCGGCTGCGGAGATTTTTACTGGGCTGTGTAGATTTTTACTAACATAATGTGTTTAGCGAACGCGCGAAATTTGAATTTGCCATACCACGACCGGAGCCACTATTTAAAAGCCCAAACCTACAGTACTTTAAATTACTGTAGGTACTGCCTCCATCGCCTTTTTCAAACGTTCCCGTTTTGAAAGAGGGCCTGATTCCTGAGTGGTGCTTCCAAGCGTAGGGATTTGAACTGTGTACTGTAAGTATTCGCCTCAAACGTTGGAACAGTTGGTTACCTAAACTCGGGCATCAAAACGTTGCTCTGTTTCTGTCACCGTTTTGCATTTCGCTCTCACCTGTCTTTTTGCTCTCCTGACTAAAAATGTGCGTGCCTTACCATCTTTACCAAGCGTTTCTTGTAGCGCGCGGTTCTTTCTTTATTTTGGCGCTTTCGCTTTTCCTTTTAATCTCTACTTTTGTCTGACTTTTCTAACCTGCGATCGCTCTCGAAACGCTGTGCAACAAAATTATGATATTTTTTTTTAACTACATGCGTTCGACTTGTTTTTGCGATTTGTTCTGCTATGTTCTGCCGAGTTCCTTTCCTTTATCATCTTAGCCATTGCACGTATTGCTCTTTTGCGCTCGCTTTTAACACAATCTCTTTTTTTTTTAGTTTTGCTCCTATCATTCCAGATCGATTTTCTTCTTCAGAATGACCGACAACTCCTCAAACATCGTTCTCCGTTGGGAAATCGATAATGCGGCAGCGACATTCACATCAAGAAACGCGCAGACGAGAGTCTTCAACGAGGGAGGATTTGAATGGTGAGTGAGAAATTAATTTTCATTTTATTTGAGTATTAGTTTCCTGTATTTATTCTGTTTAATAATGTATTTAACGTTTTATTTTTCAGGATCGCAGGCTTCCGACCAGAATATTTAGCTGACACAGCTAATATGTTCCTCGCTTGCTGCAATCAGCGAGGAGGAGAATGGAAGTGCGAGGCGGACGTTGAATACATAGCATTCCGTACAGGAAAGTCTCCCGCTACTCTAAAGGTTTGATTCGTTTCTACTATTGTTCTTCATTATCATTACACAATAATTGATCTTTGCATTGGTATATCATAATGTGTTTACTTGAGTGTACAGGCACAAAAACGCCGGCGCTTTATATTTGTAGAATGTAGTTATCTCAGAAAAGCGTGAAGTTCAACGAAGGAGAGCGAGTTCACGAACTTTTCACATTCGGCGTGAGCTCCTCACAGCTTGATATGGTCAGTGAAATCTCAAAGTGTTTTATTGTTATGAATTCAGGGATTCATCAAAGATAAGGCTGTCCTTGAGTTCCACATCAACATTATCAATTCGGAAGGGTTAGTTAGTATTTGAAAAAAAATATTATAATATGCGAATTTATCGTATCTTTTTTTGTTTTAGATATTTGTTATATTTCAATCATACTTTCAAGGGGTAGCTCTATCGAAAATACTCTCGATTTGTCCAAGTTCTCCTCTTCGAATGAAACAAGAAACGTGACTCTGCTGATTGGAGACAGGAAGCTGCAAGTTTCGAAAGAGGTGATTAAGTTTCTGACTAGTTCCAATTATTTATATACTTAACTGCACTTTTACTTTTTCATGCGTCTGTAGAGATTAATAACTGTTTTTAGCATTAACATGTTTAAAAAATAAATAATTTCGTTCAGTTCTTGGCAATCCACTCTCCTGTCTTCAACGCAATGTTCTACGGAAATTTCGCTGAGAAAGAAAAGGAGGAAATCGAAATCAAGGATGTAGTCTACGAGGTAAATGAAGTTTCATAAATTAATATCTTTATTGTCGAACTTATGAGAGAAAACAAGATTCGCTGCCATGTTTACACTTTTTCTAATATTTTAGGAATTCGTCGATCTCCTTCACTTGATCTTTCCCGGACGTGCCATGGTTACCGGTGATTTTGAATTTTTCAACTTCGCCAAAATATTTACTATTCAGATTCGACCGTACTCCACATTCTGGCCCTTGGAGATCGATTCCAAATGGAGGTTTGTATTTGGTTATATATGTACCTTCTACATACTGCACCAAAACCGGTGATATAATTCTTTTAGAAACACTATTTCGATCAGAATTTTACAACGGTTAGTGGTGATGCATATGTATTTAACATATTTTAGCGGGTGCTCGACCTTTCCGAGAGATTTATTCGTGATTCGGAGAAGTTCAAAACGGCAGAGAAGCTGAGAATCGCTGATCAGTACAGACTGTCCATGCTGAGAGTAAGAGTTCAACGCATAATAAGAACAAGTTCCTAGCTCTTTGTTGGCACTTCTTTCGAAGCCAAGACCAGCCCATACCAGCCTTCCCCGAGGAGTGAGGGATTCCCCCCTACCCTCCTCGAGGAGGAGGCGCGCTCGAGCGAGCGCCGACTAACCTATGGAGGAGGAGACCGGCGCTTTTATTGGGGAGAATCGAAAAATGGAAATGAACTCTTCTCATTCCACACTCTCTCTCTCACTCCTCCTTTCATTTCCATTTTTCGATTCTTGCCTATAAAAGCGCCGGTCACCTCCTCCAAAGGTTAGTCGGCGCTCGCTCGAGCGCGCCTCCTCCTCGAGGAGGGTAGGGGGGAATCCCTCACTCCTCGGGGAAGGCTGGTATGGGCTTCGAAAGAAGTGCTGCTTTGTTTGTATTAATAAGTGCTCCCACTTCAGGACTTCTGCCTCCAGACATTCTCTACTGCTCGTGAGATTGGAAAACTGCAGGTTATTTCTTTTTACCCTCACTTCATATCAAATATTTCTTCAAAAGATGAGATTAACTTTCCAGTCGACTCCCGAGTATCCTAATTTCTCCGACAAGATGAAGGTTGCGATTTGTGATCGAATGATGAATCTTGTCAATCTCATGATCTAACCTGTGTTCACATTATTGATCTTCTGTATGCAGACATACTTTGTCGATATGTTGTTGTTCAAGACTTTGATCTACTTTCCGAATTTTGATCTTGATAAATAATTTTATTTTTAATATTAATTATAATTAATGTGGATGAACGGTTGAAAGACCCGTTGAATATATTTTCAATCATGTGCTATTCAAATTAACGCCTTTCAATTTCAGTTTGAAGATTGGTTGCGACAATAAGAGTTGTTGACAACTGCTATAAATATTATACGAGTTCAATGATCGCTCATATTTAATTGTTTTTCTAACTGTTTAGTTTTTTTTTATAACTGTTTAGCCTCTTTTACAGCAGTTAGTTTGTCGTTTCAAATCAGTGAGGATTATGGCTGCTCCAGCGGTTCGTCCTTCAAAGGTTCGTTTAAATTAATTCATTTGCCATTGACCATTTGATAATATTGTGACAATCATTTTGCCAGTTGTATTCAAACTTTGCAATCTCTCTCTTGAAAAGTGTCATTAATTTTAAGAACAAGTTCCCGTACTTTGCTTAACGAATGTTCGATTTCAGAGAGATGTGATCGTTATTGACGATGATGAATCGGACAATGATCAACCGGCAGTGAAGAGTTCGAAGATAGAGGAAGAGGTTCGTTCGAATGCTTCATTATGGTACTTTTGCAATCATTATGTTCGTTCTAATACTTTATCTCCTAGGCAGTTCCTTCTCCCGAAATTGTAGATCTTCGGCAGAAGCTGAACCAGTCAGAGGATAACTTACAGGTACTTCTGTTTACGAGCTAACTCTAGATGATTCTGAGGTTTTGGAGTTTAAAACTAATTCACTGGATGCTTCACCTGACATGCATTTCTAGTTTTGAAATGGTAAAAACAGTTATTAGATATATTTGCATTTTAAGAATCATGCTACAAAAGAGGCAGAGTTGCGTGCTGAGCGTGCGGAGAAGCTACTCGGTATATGTTTTAGAAGTCGTTATCGTTTTGCAATAATATTTCCTTGATCATCGATAACGCGATATCTTCCAGACTCGAAGCAAGGTGTGAAAGATAAGAAGGAGACTGAGCTAGAGGAAAAGTGAGTGTATGCATTTAGTATATTTGTGTGTGTTTTTTTTCATACGGAAAAATGACTATGTCGTGTAATCACAGGGATTTGTAGACAATTCAAATTTCTTTCAAGACCGACTGAGAGGTCATTGGAAGAAGCAAGAAGAGGCGCGGATAGTGTTGTCATTGAGAACCTGTTAGTTTTACGTTATCAACTATTTTTATTTGCTTGTATAGGGCATGATATAATTTTTGCTTGGATAGGCATAATTCAATTTGCTTGGATAGGGCATACATTGAGAAAGTAGGTGTATTTTAGCGAGCTCACGGAGCAAATTGAGGCACTGAAGAATGAGATGGCTGATATGAAAAAGGAACACGAAGAAAAGTTTGTGATGCAACTTATTCAAGGATAGTGCTTCGTTAACTTCAATAAACATACTTGGTCTCAACAGTACTTATCTCTTCAAAGCTTCATATGATAGAATGCTCTAATGTCCATTTAGACTTGCTGAGGTCTCGTCACGATTGGAAAGGGCGAAGAAGAGAGCGGAGAATGCTTTCTCTGCGAAAGTGTTAGTTCAGAAGTGTTATGTCTCCTTTTATTTTGTATCTTTTTATTTTTATTTTTTACCTTACCTTTGAGATATTAATTTCAGTGAATATTCGAGAGAGAAGGATGCACTCAAGATGGAACTGGCTGAGCTGAAAAGGCTCGTGCACTTTCTTTAACTTGTGAAAACTTTAGTCATCCGAAATGGAAAAACAAAAATTTCTGTGACGTTTCGTAATAGGTTGGTTCACGACGGATCATTCGTTAAATCCGCGAGCCGTAACCTTTCCTCTCATTGTGCCCCATTTACTATACAGATACAGATTTTATCCTGTCCTCAAGGCACTGGGCCTGCAGGATGGTAGCTTCGCTAGGGAGGGAGCGGGATCTTCGATTTCAAGGTGTCTGGGTCAAGGGATGAGGGAATCTTCTTTGGCTTGTTGGGTCAACTGTTGGAATGGTCTTGGTCGATCTCCATTGAGCTTTGAAGTAGATCATCCAGCCTCCGATGATGGCGAGTGAGTGCTGACGTGGACTATTGATTGACTCACGAGGCAGACTTGACGATCTGGGCCTTTCTTGACGGTAGATCACTTGAGTCGGTTGATACCCATCCGGGGTCTCCTCTTGAAGCGTACCAAGTGGGCGATTCTCACCGGGTTGCCCAAGCTGTCGGGTGAGGATTCTTCAAACTGGGTCGGAACAGACGTTCGGTCAGGACTAATCTCCCTCATTTGAACTAATCTCCCTCATTTGCAGATCGACCGGCAAGACGAACAGCGACATGCAACTGAAGTTAGTTGTGCACTATCTACAAGTAGTTTATCAATTGTTATGAAAACTTGATCTGTGTATACTATAGCAAAGCGTGGATCTTGTTCAAAGACAATATTTCGTAATTTATTTCATCTCTAGGGTGACAAATCTAACGACTTTACTGGACCAAGAACGTACGCGAGCAAGCGACAGTCAGAAGAGAGATCAAGCGAGGTGAGGAAGAATACGGTAGAAACTTAGGTGGGTAGCACCGCTAGGGTAATGGGAGTATAGCGAATCGTTTGTATGCTGATGTTTATGATCTATGCATATTTATTTTCAGAATCGACGATCTCACGGAGAAACTGGTCCGTTACGAGAGAGGACCGCTTCCGGTCGATATTGATCGTCAGTTTCACTGTTTCTATATTTTTGTTTGAAATGTAGATTTTGTCTGCTTACTTTGAGTGTAGAAAGCAGTTCTGGATTAGTAGAAAGTCATAGACCACTGGGGAAATAGTTACGCGCGTAACTGTTTTCGTGCGATTCACCTGTTGTCTGCGCTTTCTTATAACACTTTCTGCTACGCGTTCTATTCTCACAGTATATCCCAGTATTAATTTTTTTCATTACAGATCCGACCAATATCTTCCAGCTCTGCAGTCCGGACTCTGATGAATGTTAGTTATAAATATATTTATATCATTCTGGCTAACCATATTTGATGCATCAACTATGCGAAACAAATAAATATTACTGAACACTTTCTCTCTCATTTCTCAATTCTCCACTAATATCGCGCTCTCATGTACTATTCGAGCTAAAATGAGCCATCGCGGGAACAGACCTGAAAGTCGAAGTTGAGATTCTCATGGTTTTGGGCACCTCTAGGCATGCCCGATCGGTCCCCAAAGTATCACTTCCCCAAATCATTCCGGGGTTCATGGCACCAGGATCGGTTCCGTGGGATCCCACATCAAAGCCATTTTTCTTGGCTTAGGTGCAGTTTGGGGAAAATATTCATCTGAGTGACCCCAGCTAATTTCCCATGCTCTTTCTAGCTGAACAATCAGATTGTCCAAATTTCGATTTTTAACAGAGCTACATTCAATGCCACTTTTCTCGAAAGTGTAGGAAAGGCAGGTGCTCAAAATTGGACAGGCTATAGAGAACTCGGCGTTACCTTTCGAATGAGTGGTTTACGCTCACTAAAGAGGGGGATTTGAGAGAGTTGAGCTTTCTGAGGTGCGCGAGATGATTTGAAGGTCATTTCATTCGTGCTTTATTTCATTCCATACCGCGCTCTTTGCGCCGCGCGGGTCGGAAAAGACCTTTTCATTT
This sequence comes from Pristionchus entomophagus, assembly GCA_036245825.1. Taxonomy (NCBI): domain Eukaryota; kingdom Metazoa; phylum Nematoda; class Chromadorea; order Rhabditida; family Neodiplogasteridae; genus Pristionchus; species Pristionchus entomophagus. Next base: position 7,548,674 of record BTSX01000001.1, read on the forward strand.
CGCCCTTTCTCTCACGATCAATGGTCAGATTAAATTACATTTATCGAATTAACGATAATGTGGCTATTAGTTAAATATTTCATTGTATTGCTCTTTGATTCAAGCTCTGATGAGATCTTCTTCATCCATTTTGCCCTCTGCCTCGTCCTCTTCTGGGTCGTCGTCTTCCTGAAGGTCAGTTTTTTTGTTGCATTTTAACTTGTTTATCTCACCTGATCAGTCTCATCTGCAGCTTCTTCCACCATCGCCGAACTCGCCTGGGCCTCTTCTTCATCCTCAGACTGTGGATGCCTCCTCTTGCGGCTACTTTTGGACGTCTGCCTTCCGCGCACTTTGCGAGCCACTGACACTGAATAAGAATGGTGAGTTCGATTGTTCAATAAGATGAGAAACACGAACCTCCACTAACTCGCTTAGTCTCCAATCTAGAGAACAATCCGGTTAGTTGTTTCTCCGTAAGAAGTTCCGATGTCTGCACGAAGACACAATTGATTAGCAAGCCATTTTAACGCCGATGGACTTACTTTGAACTTGTACTTTCCGTCACTCTCATTTCTTCCATCATTAGACTGAATGCTCTAGGTTCCGCTCTCCTGGGAAGCACCACGAATCTCTGCTTCATGAAGTAATCGGTGGCATCTTGATAGGCAAGATCGGTGATTCCTTCTTTGGCATTTACTTTAAGTGCCCATCCCATCAGCAAGTCTGAATCAGTAAAATAAATAAATAATATCAATTTCATCTCTCACCTTCATCATTCCTATGCGCAATGGGAGCAAACGAATCATTTGCTCGACCGTCCAGAGCAACCTCCAATGTCTACTTTTCGATTGAACGAATCGATTGAATAGTCAAGAAGGGTTGGTTTCTTTGTTCTGAATGTATGGCATCCCTTCATCTCGTGTCGTTCCAGGTTGTGCATCTTCAGAAAACTTTTGAGACAACCAGGCGTTGAACATTGGTAATCACGCTGAAAAATACTTTGTTTGTATCTTTGACACCTCATTAATTCACCCTTGATCCATCCACATGCAGTGCCAGTTTCCCATCCTCCTCCTCTTCCTCTTCACTATCGGCGTTGCGAGCAAGTGAGACCCAGAAGTTGGCATCGTCGGTGTATCCTCCCTTGTCAAGAATTGTGAGTGTGGAGGTGACAGAATGTAGCTTAGACTTCATTGTTTTCTGGCCTTCGCCAATACGAGGATTGAACGTGTCGTCATTATAATATCCCATTGGGGGAGATGTCTAATAAATTAACTTCAAACAATAGTTGAAATAATAAGCAAATCGAATTACTATAAAAATACAAAACTTGAACAATGGCAAATTGACGTATTTGAAAAAAAAATTAATTTGCTAATTATTAAAGTTAATTAATCAAAAATCAGTAGCCATCTAATGCTGTACTTCTGATGAGATTCGTGCTCGTAATCTGAATATGAGATTCGTGCTCGTAATCTAAATACCCCCCAAACTGCACCTAAGCCGAGAAAAATGGCTTTGATGTGGGATCCCACGGAACCGACCCCGGTGCCATGAACCCCGGAATGATTGTGGGGAAGTGATACATTGGGGACCGGTCGGGCATGCCTAGAGGTGCCCGAAACCATTAAAATCTCAACTTCGACTTTCAGGTCTATTCCCACTAGCAGCTCGAATAGTACATGAGAGGCGTGATATCTAGCTCAGACCAAACCCGAAAAATAGAATTTTGCTTTAAGCGCATAATTTTAAGCGATGTCGTATGAGCTCGCGCGAGAGAAGCTGTTCTCCGTTGCCATGGAACTCGATGGGGAATCGCTCGACGACAAATTGAATCTACGCTTCGCGAGATCGCCTAAGCTGCACTCATTGGTGAGTTCTAGGGATGTATTAGGTTGGTGCATAAGTCTTTGCCGATTTTGAGCATGTAGTTTAGCTTCCTATATTTTGCTTGTCTCAAATAACTATGACCTGCCCCCATACCATTACTTAGGGTCATATTAGAAGATTATCTGTATAGTGTGGAATTACGAATTGCTCGCGGGATTGGCGAGAACTGGAGATCTAACTAACTTTGAGATTTTCGCGAAAAATAACATTTTCTTCTATGAGATTTTGCAAAGCTGCAGAACGTCTCATCGAAACCGCGCATGGTTCATTGAGAAGCACTATACTAAGGCTTTTTAATAGCATAATATGAATAGTCCTCGATGCATGACAGCGGTAGTACTGGCCGACAAAAATGATCAACTTAGAAAATTATCTGTTCACGCGATCGCATTCCTCTCCTCAAATATCCATGATGCAGACCTGAACAGAAGTGCTCTCGAATCACTTGTCATGAGTCTATGTTATCCATATGAACATTCAAAATTGCTTCGCTTTCTGTTTCAAATATGAGAGATTTTTCAGATAAGCATTTTTGTCCGAAAACATCGGAAAATGTTTTAGGTGTTTTCGAGCTAAGCGTACTCTTCGAAAACTATTGATTCGAGAAATCTGTCAAAAATATCAGTGATAGGGCAAGGATTGATCATTACTTTGACAGCGAAAGATCAGGCTCGTAATGCGTTGGAGAGCCAGTGTATGGCCAGAAGCACCGAATTGGATGTTCGATTTTCGAGTTTGAACTTTTGGACAATGCCATTCTTTAACCGATGAGCTTTGAACACTCCAACTCAAATCAAAAATTAAACAGGACAAGTACTTTGCGTTCCAGTTATGTTCATATCCCTAGACCCTCTGACCCGATTACACGGCTTGATGAACTGAAATTGATCGGATACGGTCCGATGCATTCCCATTTTAGATACCTATCTCAAGTAGGGTTTTTGCGGCTGACAGCTTCTACTATCTTCAAAGTATTATATAGTCTTCACACTTTGCGACTGTGGTACAATTTGAGACCTGTCACTATTATCCATGTTGCGCCGATCCGACAAAATGTCCATGTGATTTTCGATGTTGTTGACATAGGTGGTATACCATGCCTGTCTCTTCGATCGGGCAGGCATGATATAGTGTGCGCAAAAGAGAGTAACTAAGCCCTCAGCTATTATGAAAAACCATAGGTTGATTGGGCAAATACGAAAGGTGGGACAGGCACGAATATCCAAGTGTCGAAATCGGCAAAGACTTATACACCAACCTGATAATTACGGGTTTGGCTCTCTCCGTTATGCGCGCTATCTCAACAGTCAGAGAAACTATAGCGTGCAGAAAGAAGTGAGTGGGAAACCGAAACGACATCACTAGTGAATTCCACACACTAGGAACCCATTTTCTGGTCATAATTCTCTCTCTATTTAGCGCATTATCGTTCCTTAAAGTGTGCTGAATAAAGTGAGTCGAAAACAGATCAGACAAATGATATTGTATCAACAGAGATAGTATGCCGTCAATTTTTTATTATTTTATCGCATAAATATATCCTCGCAGATTCTGCTCTGCCCACCTTGCGGGGCGATCCACAACATGATCGGAATCATCGGCCACTTCCTCTCCAAGGCACATCGACAGATGGTGGGATTGCCTGTCTTTTGCTTTTTTTAAATAAAATATTTTTCCTGTTCTTTTCACTGCCTATCCAGCCATCGAATTATGTTACCTTCTCACTGAATCCATTGTAAATGCTTCCAAATCGTTTAGTCGAAGTTTAAATTGATATTAAATCAATCGTTTGAGGTATCCGCTCAAAACGCCGCCGTCTCTCGTGCAGCCTTCAACTTCTGGTTGAGCAAGCTGCAGCCGGAGTCTGCTGCACAGCATGTGCAATATGGTCCTGCTGTCGATGCAGCAACTTCAACCATTCCGGTGATTGATCTAACTGATGAATCTCCAACTCCGAGCGAAGTGAGAGACGAGACGGAAGAGGTTGATGGCTGAATATGTATCGTTGTCACATTCTCCAGTTTGTTGTTATTCTATACGTTTTGTATCTTGCTGTTTTCTCATAACAATTCAAGACGATTTAGGATCTTATCTATTGAAAATTGTCAATTGTGTTTAGTTTGTTTGATCCTGCTGTCTTTATTGTGCCTGTTTTGTTCAAATAAAGCGTTTTCTGTTGATTCCACAGTAGTTTCCAAGTAGCCGTTCGAATCGGGCGAACTATCTGAACGAATCTCTTCGGAGACGGTATTCTGTCGCATTTATTTCCAAGATTCAAATTATTCGGAAAGGGGCGTAGTCACCGTAACTTCAGTTCCTATCGCGTTTCAGTCATTACAAAATTTGATTTCAGCAACTCGGCAAACGTGAGTGATGGATGCTACTAAGGGTAAAGATACTCGTCTCTCAAAGGTATGTATGTTCAAGTGGTTTTAATTTTTCACAAATATTCGTACATATTCAATGATTCAATGACGTAATTGTAGATAGAATTTCATTCAATAGTTCGTCTATTTTCTGAAAATGTTTTTTCGTTTTCTTGACGCATGGCCGTTTTCAGAGAGATGTAATCGTCATTGACGGTGGGGAATCGACCAGTGACCAGCCGGTCGTGAAGAGTGCGAAGAGAGACGAAGAGGTTATTTGTTGAATATGTTCAACTATTTATTTCTAGCTATTATCAGAAGGATTTTAGTTTCAAAGGAATGATAAATTATTTTTGAACGATTGCTAAATAACGAATGATTTCAGCCAGAAGCTGCTTCCAAAATCGCTGAACTGCAACAGGAAGTGGACAAATTGAAAGGTAGCTTCAAGGTAAATTATTAATTAAATTAGAATCTTGAAGATGTTTTGTTTTTTAACATTGCGCCATTTGATCTAGGTAAATACCATTAATAACTAAACAATCAGTAACGATAGTGATAAACTCCTTGTTAGAACCACTCATATCCACACATGCATTTCCAATTTAACCTGTGTGTGTGTTTGAGTCTACATGTAACGAAAAATGCAGCGTGCGTGTCGTGCTGCTCGAGAGGCCGAGCTGCGTACAGAGTTCCTCGAGAATCTCCTCGGTATTGATTTTCTCACTCATTAGAATTGTTTCCTTACAGTTAAAATCAACATCCTGTTGATAATTAATAAATTTCTCTCAGACTCTAAACGAGGAGTGAAAGACGGCGCGGAGAAGGAGAAAGTGGAGGAACTGGAGAAGAAGTAAGTCGAGATACTTTGCTTGTACTATTGTGTGAAGATCTCGTGTTTTATGACTTGGAATAGTGAAGGGGTTAACCGGAATACTCAGAATACACTAACGTAATCATGTACAGGTTGACTGATGCTTTGAACAAGCTAGAAGGAGCGATGAGAAGGGAGGAGAAGGCATACTGTAACAATCGGTGAGCCAGAAAAATGGGGTGGCACAACCATGGCTGCTGGTCGTGTACAATCAACTAAAAATATAAAGCTACCGCTCACGCTTTCCAATTTGGAACTGCTAGAACTAAATCGCATATCCTGTTAGTTTCCACCTATTCAAAGCATTCGTACTTGTTGAATTTTCAGTGAGCTCGCTCGAGAAAACGAAGCACTCAAGACCACGGTGGCCGATATGATGAGAGGAGAAAAAGACAGGTTTGTCTTCGACTCAATGAACTGTGCTAAGTTTTTAATAAATCATTATTGCTACTAAAATTGGTTTCATCGCTAAATTGAATAATCAACATTCTTTAATTTCAGAGTGAACAAGTTGATGGTGATCGAGCGGGAGAAAGCAAACGAAAATCGAAGGATATATCAGGCCAGGTGAGGGAGTATTGTCATGGTATTTAGGTATGATCGACACATTAAAGTACGTATTTCGATAGAGCCGAGCTGATATGTTGCGTGTCTGCAAAATAGGGGGGATGGTTTGAGATAGGTTTTGAGTCGAATCTTCTCTCGAGAGAGAATCAGATATCATTCAGACACTGAACTCTATTGATATTGACTGTGTTGAATAGGTGGTCATGATCTATTTCTAGAATCGACCAGCTAATGCGCAGAATCGATAATGATAAGGAGCTCCATGAGACCGGCCGTAAGTCTTTTCTTTAACTGTTTGTGAGAGAAAAGCATGTCACTCAAAACAAGCTGTGATAAATTCAACTAGAATCTTTCAAATTTCTCAGATCTTAGGATGTTCTCGCAGCATATAAGAATAAAAAAAGATTTGTCAAAGTCGAAACTCGTCCCTTAATGATAATATTATCCCCACACAAACATTGCAGATCCGACCAACCTATTCCATCTGCTCCACCCCCACTCAAATGAGGGTCAGTCTCTCATTCTTTGCATGTTAGATCGTTCATGAATAGTGAATAATTAATAATTAGGGAGATGTGATTAATTCTTATTGTTAGAATGAGAGGAAATATAATACATAGTAGTCTTATCTCACAGAGCCTCTTCATCAGCAAATAAAACGATTTAAAACGCGTTCTCTGTACTACCGCAGAGGGAAACTATGATCAGTTATGGTCATAGTTTACCGCAGGGGAAAACTATGACCATAACTATGATCAGATATCGTAAAGGCCGGAAATTGAAAAATCGATGTTCAGATAGGTGAAAAATTCAGATTTTGATAAGTCGAGTATTTGGACTTTCAGATAAGCATTTTAAACTTTAAATAACATTAACGAGATATGCCATCTATTTCTGATCGTTTTAGCTGACTTCCGCACAAATTTTTATTTTTGTCGATTTTCGATAGCCATTTTTTTTCGACAAAATTTTCGTAAAAAATTTTTCGAGCTGAAATTGACTCCAAAGTTCTAATTATGTGAATTTATTCTAATGAAGATATTTTAAGCCAAAAACGCTTCTCTGAAAGTCCAAATACTCGACTTATCAAAATCTGAATTTTTCACCTATCTGAACATCGATTTTTCAATTTCCGGCCTTTACGATACCTGATCATAGTTATGGATCTTCAATGTCAATATGAAAGTTGTTTCATTTTCCAAGTCGGTCATTTCTACGTTTTATTTTAAGTGGTTCGAGCACTTTGAAAGATATTACTGATGTTTTAAGATTCAGTCCCTTGTGGAGTATGTTTGAGCGATGAGGATAGTTCTTCGTCACTGAAATTATGCCCCAAAAACAATTCTAACTGAGTCAGCATGTTGAAATACATAAAATATCTCCGAATTGGAAACCAGAAATGATATCTTGATAGGTAGCCATCTCAATATTTACCAAAATCGGCGAAAATGATCACATTCGAGGCATGCCAAATCAAATGAAATTTAATTTCCCTTCGGATTTGATCATAACTTTTTATGCTCTTTCGAATGATATGTAACATGCTACCTATATATCAAGTTTGAAATTTCATGAAAAAATCGATAAAGTAGGTCAAAACTGAAATTTTTTTCCAAAAAAAGTTTTCAACTTTCTTGATGGTTCGACACCCAAAATATGAACTTCCTGTGACCATTTTGACAGAGTTGTGCCACTTGCTCCACATTTCCCTGCGCTAGTACAGAGAACGCGTTTTAATTGCTAATAATAAAATTAAAATTATTAAATAATATCTTGCAGCCATGTCGTATGAGAGTGCTCGCGAGAAACTGCTCTCACTCGCCCAGAATATGGAGGGAGGACCTTTCAACAAGGAGAAACTGAGGGCCATATTGCTTAAACGCTACGCGAGATTGCCTCGGACGGAGAAATTGGCCGTGAGATATGACATCTGAACATATCCTATGATTTTCTAAAAAAAAACTTGTTTCCTGACTAACTGATGAGAACAAGCCATTCGCCGAACTGCAGCATTCTTACACGAGTATCAGTACAGGTTGCACCATGTGGACCGTGCCGAAATACATTCGACCAACACGATATGATGACGCACTTTCTGTCCAAGAAACACAGAAAAAAGGTAGGAAAACTGTTCTATGGATACAATAAATTATATAAAATACGTTCAGAGTCAAGGAAGTTTCTCACTCGTTCCATTCTAGCATTACAAGTCTAGTATATTGAAATCGTTTGATTGTAAATATTATTCACGAAAATAATATTTTAGATGATCGTTCTGAGCGCTGCCGTCTCTCGTGCAGCCTTCGAGTACTGGGCGGACAAACTGCAGCATGAGTCGGCTGCAGCTGCTGCAGTGCCGGCGCTGTCCGTGCAGCAACCGGCTGTTGCAGCTGATTTGGCTACTTATGAAATACCTGCGTGGCCGGAAGCAAGCGAGGCATCAAAGGACATCAAGATGGATATCAAGAAGGAAATCAAGATGGAAATCAAGAATGAACAGATCGATGGTTGTAGAATCCTGTAGGAAGTTCACATTCACTATTTCTCTATGTCTCATATCTAGAGAGGGCAATGGGGTATTCATAAACAAACCCTAATATTTATTTCTTATACTTCGCTTATAGAATCGAGTGTGCTGAATCTAACAACAGCAAAGAAAGGCCATAAAAATTGATAATATAATAAAATATAGCGATTTATCAAAATCCTCGATTGACTGCCCATCTACCGTAATCGATTTTGTCGAGTTAGCGCGAATTTATTACTGAAAATGTTTTATTCTGATTTTTAAAAAATTAAGCAATATTTTCATTAATTTCCTGTATACCACTTTGAGAACTAATGAAAGTGGATATATTACTGGTGAATTTGAGACAAAAAGCTAGAATTCAAACGAGAAATCGATGATATTCGAAAATCATGAAGTGCTGTCTTCAAGGCCGTTAAGCGATACTTCCGAGTGACAGTAGCCAATCGGTTTTACAATTAAAAGAGTCTCTAGCACCCATAGAACGAGGTGTGATAGGCTAATAAGAACGGGCCAAAAAGATAACGATGCTATAGGTCTGAAAGTGCAGAAAATAGCGAAAATGAGTGATTTTTAGTGTTTTAAAACTGCAAAACTATAGTTCCGAGTGAAAGCTCAGGTATTTGCTTGTGATCGTACGGCACCCCATGTCCCAATGGATGTTCCATGAAAGTGCTATCAGACGGGCCGAGCGTTAACGGAAATTGTATTGGGGTGTCCCAAAAGTCTTGTCGCCGTTTTTCTTTTTTATTATTTAAAGAGAACCGTAGGTCGCAATATATCTCACTTGTCGTTAATAGGTGCAAGTAGCCCTGCACTAATTTATTCGATTTCGAGTAGATCATGAGATTGCCTAATGGTGAAGCAATAATAGAAAATGTATGTTTTTCGACCTTGTTTTAAAATATTAAAAAAACAGAGGCGGTTGACATTCCGAAGCACAAACAAATACCATAGTAGTAGTAGGAATCAGACTTTTAAATAAAATTTTCGAACGAAAAATATCGCTTGAGAACTCAGAAATAATCAAGAATATGTGAAAACCATGACCATTTCGGAGGTCGATTTTTGAGTTATCTATTTTTACCCCCTTCGATTGCGCTCAAATGTTAATTTTTCAACGTTTTGATTTATTTGCAAATATTTTGATCGATTCCCGGAATCAAATTCGAAATTTTTTAGAATAATGTGTGGGAAATGGCAAGTTTCATAGTGATGATGCAATTCGAGAAGGGAAGTCGGAATTGTACGCATATTGAGTATGGATTACTTCCTATTTGTGGCCAACACTAAACTGATTTTTATCTATTCAAAAAAAGGAGAACGAAAACTGAACGTGGGTGTTTTTAGTATGGTCAGTTATACATACCGTAGCTCCTCGGAATTGAAATGATTTCACTGGCTCACGTAATGAAACAGAAGGTCAATAGTTACTTCATCAATCGCCGCTTAGCAGGATTCGATAAGGCTATCTACAGTTGAAAAAATATTTTTCAAAAAAAAACGACAAGACTTGGGACACCCCAATAATTTAAGAAAGATTGGAAAAACAGTGCAACGTTTGCGAGAAGAATAACGCTTATTTACGAATAATCTGAATAAACCGTATGAACGATAGTGTGCATGGGTATGTCAGGCACCAGAATTGACAAAATACAAAGCTATTCGAATTCAATTAAAGACGGAATTAATTTTCAAAGACAAGATACTAAAAAAAAAGTTCTCGATACTCGCGAAAGCTTTGAAGAGCATTTCTGTAAGAAAATTCGTCTTGGAGCACACGAAGCCCTCTCTTCTCATATCTTACTGTATTATCATAACTGTTCAAGACGATTATCTGTGGAATATTAGTGGGGAAAAAAAAGTTTTTTTTACTGGATATTGTTGATTTAGCTGTCTTGTTTGTTCGGGCTTAGTGCAAATAAATTTTTCATGTTGTTTGCATTGTTGTTTCCAAATCGATCGACGTTTGAATCGTGGAGACTATCTTTTTTCAATGATACTGGATGCACTAATCTGGTCGAACGCAGTTCACCTCTGCACTGATTTTTAAAATTTCCTTTCAGTCGTATAACTTTTAGTTTTCAGTCCAAGCAAACATCAGTGAAGGATGAAGGATGCTGCGAAAAGTACAACCACTCGCCCGTCAAAGGTATTCTCAAATGGTTCAATGCGTGTTCCAATGAGGGTTCTGACAATACATTATTTTTAAATTCATATAATATTCTTCCTTAATTGTTTCTGACACGTTAGATTCAGTCGCGAATTCAATGGCGAAAAAACATGTTTTCAGAGGGATGTAATCGTGATAGACGATGAGGAATCGACCGAAGACCAGCCGGTTTCGAAGAATGTAAAGAGAGAAGAAGAGGTTCCTTATTTAATTTTTTGATTATGTTTACTAATACATAACACGTGAATCGCGAAAGCTGCGAGCGAAAACAGCCCCATCGCGAAATTTTTTTCATGCCTTCACGAATCCTACCATACTATGATGGGAGAATACCCTGGGGACAAGTTTTCGAACAATAATGGTCATGAGTCCCAGAGCCGGCTTTTAGGAAATATCCGGTCGCAGTTCCGGCTCTAGTGTATCTCAGCTCCCAGATGAGCTAGAATGACGTAGTGGGGCTCAAAATACGCAGAAAAATGAGATGAAGAACTTTTATGACGATCACGAAAAGATTTGACAAGAACGGAAAAAGTTGTAATCGAAAAAACAAGACATTTTTTTCGCAACTTATGTTTCGACTTGCAGGGATTTTTATTGGGGAATATGAAATGTCACATGTAATTCGTGTAGAAAAATTAGATCCGTCACTCACTGTTTCTTGGAGCCTTGCCTAATCGAATCAGAAAAATGGCCGAATTCAACGTTTTTTCGTGCTCCGCTCCTCAATTCCTAGTAAAAAAGCTTTATTTTAGTTGTTTCGGTGTATTATTTAATGCAGAAATAAGAAAGTTATAGCCGTTAGAAAAATGTCACAGGTCGAACGGTCATAAGGTAGCCGGTGTTCATGTGCTATAAAAACGTATCAGAACGTATTCGATTGTGTAAAAATAGGAAAAAGTATACACTGATCCGCCTGACGGCGGGTCTGTGTATACGTTTTCCTATTTTTCCAAAATTTTCTCAAAAAAATCTGTATACGTTGTGCCCATGTAGACACGCTCATTTTTTTTCTTTTATAGTCGTTCATAGTCATTTTTGGGTAAAAAAAGTCAAAATCTCAGTAGTATCTGATTATAGATGTTTCCGACGTACGTTCACTCGTAGAGAACGATTTTGTATGTTTGAGCGCGCCAAAAAGCGAAAGAAAAAAGTTATGCTCGAAAAACCTCGGTAATCATGTTTTATAGGCATAACTTTTTTCTTTCGCTGTTTGGCGCGCTCTAACATACAAAATCGTTCTCTACGAGTTAAAATACGTCGGAAACATCTATAATCAGATAATACTGAGATTTTGACTTTTTTACCCAAAAATGACCATGAACTCGATGTCATGAAAAAGCTGAAAAAATTTGTCTCCGTAAAATCTGACTATAGGAATTTCTAGCGTGGTTTTTTCGCGTAGAATTCGAATTTCGGCAGTAGAGCTCACGAAAACACGAAAGAAAAAAGTTGAGCACGATAAAACGTTTATTTCGGCCGATTTTCTGATTCGATCAGGCAAGACTCTAAGAAACGGTGAGTGACGGATCTAATTTTTCTTCATGAATTACAAGAGGCATAGCTCTTTCATATTCCCTAATAAAAATCCATGCAAGTCGAAACATAAGTTGCGAAAAAAATTTATATCTGAAAAATGTCTTGTTTTTTCGATTACAACTTTTTCCTGTTTTGTCAAATCTTTTCGTGATCGTCATAAAAGTTCTTCATCTCATTTTTCTGCGTATTTTGAGCCCCACTACGTCATTCTAGCTCATCTGGGAGCTGAGATACACTAGAGCCGGAACTGTGACCGGATATTTCCTAAAAGCTGGCTCTGGGACTCATGACCATTATTGTTCGAAAACTTGTCCCCAGGGTATTCTCCCATCATAGTATGGCAGGATTCGTGAAGATATGAATAAAAAATTTCCGAGAATGCTCGTGAATCTCGTGATACCAGTGATAAACATCGTGCAAAGTCTCCCTTTCGACATGAACTCCCAGCTATCCTTTTAATGAATTCAATCGAACTGTTCAAAAATTCCTATTAATCACAATTCAGCCAGAAGCTGCTCCGACTGTCGCTGAACTACAGGAGGAAGTGGCCAAATTGAAAGATAGCTTCCAGGTATTGTTAACACTATTTTCACAATTTGGAAGATATTGATTTTATAAAAGTACCACTTGTCGTTGAAATTTTAGTAATGTCACTGACATTATGAACTGAAAAACTCTCATTATCAAACCTTCATCATGATAGGAGATTCAATCGATATTATCGCTTTTATTATCGTTTTCTTTCTCAGCGCGCGTGTCGTGCTGCTCGATTGGCAGAGCTGCGAGCAGAACAAGCGGAGAGCTTCCTCGGTATCGACTTTTCACGGTTTGAAATGTTTTAAAAATAATGAAATTCGCTAAAAAAAAATTTCTTCTCAGACTCTAAGCAAGGAGTGAACGATGGTGCGGAGAAGGAGAAGATAGAAGAACTGGAGAAGAAGTGAGTTTGTGGGAATTTTTTTTTTGGAAGGGACTTGGACTCGATGAGTATGTCTGGAATCTTTCCATTGTATTAACACTCAATCTCATAAAGTTTGGATGATGCTCTGAAGAAGCTAGAAGCAGCAACGAAAAGGGAAGAGAAGGCGTATCATAGCAATCGGTGAGACATATAACATTGTAACTTTTATGATCGACCTAAACGACCGAAACATCTAACCGCTTACTTCGGAAGTTTCTTTTTCTTGATTATAGGCAGTTTCTCTCAATCTATCCCGTTGCAAACCATGATTTCTTTATAAGTAAATAATGAGGAGGGGGTTTCGAATTTCAGAAGGTAAATTTTAGTGAGCTTCTTCGACAGAAGGAAGTGCTCAATGCAGAGGTGGATGATCTGAAAAAGTTTGTTTGTTAATTGTTAATGTGCTGTAAATTAGGGTTGGCTATTCGGCCTGACGTAACAGCGCCGCTACTTCTCCCCTCGCCGAGTTTCATAATAGGCGCCGGGGTGAAGGTACTGGCGCTTCTTCAGCAGGTTGAATTGCCAAACCTACTGTAAATTTCTTGTTATACTCAGAGATTTGAGGGCAGGCCTGTAGCGGGTAGGAAGCAGGCCTGTCGCTGCTACAAAGCAGGCCAGCCGACGGGAAGAAAGTAGGCCAGCCGCAGCCTGCGGCTGCCCTGCTTCTTACCTGCCGCTTGCCTGCCTCCCAGCCGCGACAGGCCTGCTTTCTACCTGCCGGTTACCCGCCAGTTACCTGCCATTCTTCCTTTCCCTTCCCTTCGCTTTTTGGTTCCCCTTCCTTTCTCTTGTTCAGTAAATGATGTTTTTTTAAAAAGTCAATACGAATACCAGAATAACCATTTATAAATGCAGAAAATATTTTTGAAAAGTTCTAATATCAGCCAGAAACAGAAAATCGAATGGATTGAACTACTATGAATTTCGCACACGACTTGCTCGTTAGTTTCGCGAGCCTACGAGCCACACTCTCCTATTCCTCCTATATATACGAGGAGAGCTTGACTGCGCAGCTTCGCGAAATTGGCGAGCAAGCCGTGCGCGAAATCCAGAGTTACAATAAATGGGTGTTAATTCAATAGCAATAAAAGCAGTAACGTTTAACAGTTCTTCCTCATTGGATATACCAACAAGAAAATGCGAATTTGGTAATAAAATGTTATAATCATAGCGAAACGAATCTTCTTTTGAGTAGCAATCTTGTATGCCTGCATAGAGATCAAAGACGTTGCCAGACTGACCTGATAGTAGTAATTTGAATCACTTATATAATTGTAAAAAAAACCTCACCTCTTAGGCCGTCGCAACAATTGGTTAGTCATAGCATAGATTGAGAATCTAAAACTGCAAGTTCATTTCGTATGTACTTACTTTAGATTACGCATTTCTCCATAATACAATCATATACAAATACTGATCGTTGATTGAGGTGAGACCAGCTGAACTGAAACAACGGAGTTAGGTTGCAAGTTAAGAGATTTTCCGTTATTTTTGAAGCATTTTGGACCCTGCCCGGAACCGGTGCGCTAGCAATGAGAACCAGGGGCTCATGCTTGAGTGTCAAGAGGGTCTTGGTCCCGTATTTCACAAACCGTCACTTATCTGTGGTTACTGCCTCTACGAGGGGAGAAATGATAATTTCAATGAAAAATAGTCGAAAAAAATTATTTTCTCAATCATTCGGAATAGACCCAATTTCTCTTTTTTTGTTGCGTTGATTTAGAGGAGCCCTGAGGCTCTGAAATATCTGTTCAGATTGATTACAACTCATTGCGAACGTCACTTTTTTGCCTCCTCATTTCGGATTTTTGGGTCTATTGGCACATTTTTGGCGAAACTTCCAGACCGCACTATATACATTTCGTTGTCCTTACATCCATGCATCGATATTTTTTATCGTCGCGCTCATTCATTCTCTCAGATTTTTCTGAGATGAACATTTTAAAATATTGCATAGTAATGATGCAATCATATATATGTTCTTCACTTGTGATTTTAAGGTCATTTGGATTTTTTTCTAAGTCTTCTCTCTTTTTGTGATGATTGAAGGCCTCAGCATCTAACTATTAAAAAATAGTACTCATGGGGCGTTGTCGTACAGAAGCAGAAAACAGGTTCAAAATAGGGTCCCGAAAAAAATAATTTCCATTCATTGACGTGCTAGAGACTCGTTCAAAGGCTCAAAATGACCCTTACAATAATTCCTGATTACTCACAAAGTTCGATATTGATATCTCTTAATTTGACCTCAGGGCACGAATTTTTCACTTTTTCAAATAATTGTTTTCTTCCTATTTTGGATGATCATAGTTCCAAGGCCGAATTTTGTTCAAATGTATTTTCTAGACAGGGTAGTTGCAAATCCATGGAATATACGATTCCCAACTTTTTAGAGCATTTGAATAACTTTCCCGCCCGCGGCAATCGAAAATCAGAGGTTTTTCGGGACCCTATTTTGAACCTGTTTTCTGCTTCTGTACGACAACGCCCCATGAGTACTATTTTTTAATCAGTAGATGCTGAGGCCTTCTATCATCACAAAAAGAGAGAAGACTTAGAAAAAAATCCCAATGACCTTAAAATCACAAGTGAAAAACATATATATGATTGCATCATCACTATGCAATATTGCGAAATCGTAGCATGACGTCACTATCGGTGGCAATGCATCAATAGGTCTAATGTATCCTGCCAAAACATCAAACCGGCTGGTTCAAAATTTACAACACTTTGAAATTTTGGACGGTGACTTACGTCCGATACTGTATATGACTATAGGTGTTTCCAGCGTATTTTCGCCCGTAGAAATCGAATTTTCATACTAGAGCTCGCCAAATTGTCAAAGAAAATAGTTATTTTCGAATTCTAGAGAAAAATCATTTATTAGAGCATACCTTTTTTCTTTGACAATTTGGCGAGCTCTAGTATAAAAATTCGATTTCTACGGGCGAAAATACGCTGGAAACACCTATAGTCATATAGTTCCGAGATTTCGACTTTTTGACCCGAAAACGACCATGACCAAAACGGTCATGAAAAAAGTTGAAAAATGTTCATCTCAGAAAAATCTGACTATAGTATTTTCTTACGTAGTTTGGCGCGCAGAATTTGAATTTTGGCATTAGAGCTTATGAAACAGAGAAAGAAAAAAGTTAGAAATTTTTATTGTTCCAAAACGACCTTTTCGGACTTAATTTATCTCGGAGTGTATTCGGAGAGAATGAATGAGCGCGACGATAAAAAATATCGATGCATGGATGTAAGGATCACGAAATGTATATAGTGCGGTCTGGAAGTTTTGCCAAAAATGTGCCACTTGACCCAAAAATCCGAAATGAGGAGGCAAAAAAGTGACTTTCGCAATGAGTTGTAATCAATCTGAACAGATATTTCAGAGCCTGAGGGCAACTCTAAATCAACGCAAAAGAGAAATTGGGTCTATTCCGAATGGTTGAGAAAATAATTTTTTTCGACCATTTTTCATTGAAATTATCATTTCTCCCCTCGTAGAGGCAGTAACCACAGATAAGTGACGGTTTGTGTAATAGGGGACCAAGACCCTCTTGACACTCAAGCATGAGCCCCTGGTTCTCATTGCTAGCGCACCGGTTCCGGGGGTGGTCCAAAATAACCGAGACGGTCTCTTAAGGTATTGAGCGCGACAAAACGATCAATCTTGGAGGGCAGACTGATGGCCCACAGTTTCGGTTCAAGTTGCTCAGTGGAAATGGAGGCATGCGAGAGAAGGCTGAGTAGTGCCTTGGAAACAGCAAAAAAAATACAAGCATTGTACGCGAGAACGGGCAAAGATCGATAAATACTCTGATAACGCGAATCTTCATGAAATTCGAAATAACTACGGTAGTTCACGCAAAGCAGACTTCTTACAACCTGCGACAGGCCTGATTTTAAATGCCATTTACTTGCCAGCCGTCAGTTACCTGTGGCTTCCCTGTCCTGTCTGTTTAGCTACGGTAGTGCACGTTGGACATATTCAAAATTAGCTGCGGCTGACCTGACCTCTACCTGTAACTTGGCTGCTAGCTGCCAAGTACCTGTGGCAGGCTGGTTTTAGCTGCCATTTACCCGCTACAGGCCTGCCCTCAAATCTTTGAGTAATGGTGATGATACGTTTTGGAACGTCCATTTTGGAACCCTCAAAGATGGCCGTTTATGAACCCTCCGAAAAGAGCGGGAAGGCGGTTTTGAAGCTCCATTTTAATACGGGTGGCTAGCAATTCAATATCGGAGAGTATAAAAACCTATATTCTATTAAGGATTCTAAACCATCTTTCTGTTCTTTTGGTAGGGTTCCTAAACGGCCATCTTCGAGGGTTCCACAATTTACGTTCCAAAACGTACCATCACCGTTATAATATAATAGAAAACATTATCTAATCCAGAGCGGTCGGTGAAGGCATCGCGAGTGACGATACACTAAAGAAGGCGTTCGTTTTTGTTTGTTCATTCATAGCCTTGGATGTTATTTCAAAACGAATTCGATGAAAATACCATATCAAATGTATGTTGACTATGGTATTCACGCACTTAGTAAATTCAACGATTGTCTTTTTTTTAAAAAATCAAATTTAGACTGACTCTGGTCTCATGGCAATTGAATGAAGCAAGAACTGGCGCGGAGAGTACAGTTACTAAAACCGTGTTAGTTTATATTCAGTCTTATTTAAAGGTTTCTTTCTGAGTAAATAAATATTTGAATGTATCGAAACTGAATATTTCTAGTGAGCTTGCGCGGGAGAACGAAGTGCTCAAGATCGAATTAAACGACGCAAAAAGACGTGCAGACATTACGGCCTCTCTGAACGCGTTAGTTTTGAAATTTTATTCACTCTCTACCTTTTCTTTCACTAAAAAATCTTATTTTCACAAATATATTTCAGCGCATTGTCACGAAAGAACGAATCGCTCAAGACCGAAGTGGCTGATCTGAAGACAGGAGAACAGGAAAGGTCGGTCACCGACTCAACATTACTGTACCAAGAGCAAGTAAAATGTCTTCGTTGGCAAAACGTTCTTCACATAGTGAATCAAATATACTCACAGTAATATTCATTTAAAATAGAATCGTTCAAAATTGTCCAAATTTAATATGAGAAATCTAATGACGGAACTACAGAAAGCAAACGAAGATCGATTGAGAGAAAGTGCGAGGTGAGTACAGAAACATAAAACTTATAAAGGTTACAATATATATTAAAAGTTTTCTATTTCAGAATGGCTGAGATCTCAACGAAGTTGGATGAAGCTATAAGAAATGCAGGCGTTATGTCATCTATGAACGCGTCGGTTTTGAAATGTTATCGCTGCATATCTATTCTTCACTGAATGTTCTGATTACAATACTCATCTTTCAGAACATTATCTCGGGTCAAGGGGTTGTTAGAGACGGAGCTAGCTGAGACGAAGAAGACTCAGAGGGACAAGTTTGTTGTTACGATTCAGGACGAAAACTCTGTTTGGTTATTCGGTGGACTGTACTTCTTAGAGTGAAAAACTTTGTGGTCAATAGCATGCTTCTATCGTTACATAGCATCGCTAAAAACAGATAAGGGTGTTTTTGTGGGACAGGAACTTTAAAATTTTCGTTTCGAGAATGAGTGAGATCTCATCGCAATTGGAAGTCGCGAGAAGGGGTGCAGGCATTACGGCCTCTCTGAACGCGTTAGTTTTGAATTTCTAATCAATATCTCCCACCAGATCTTATTTCGATATTTATATTTCAGTGCATTATCCCGAGCTAACGAATCTCTCAAGATCGATCTGGCCGAGACGAAGCGGGCTCAACGAGACAAGTTTGTTGCACAGCATTTCAGAAGCATGAGGAGTATAGACATAGGGCCTTGAACGGAAATGAAGCTTGAGCATGAAAGAAGCGAGTGGAGGCCCAAAACTCTCTCACGTTTGCATTTTCTCTAGTTCTTCTCTGTCTAATTTTTTTTCGATCTCGAAACGCTGTGTGATGTTACGATTCATTACGAAAATTTTCTTTTGCTGTTAATGGACTCAGCCTCTAAAGTTTCTCAACCTTCCTACACGAACACACTTTTTTCCGCTCAATACACTAAATTTCATACTTATTTTTGTCAGGGTGTTGAGTCTGATGCTTGAACGGGATGCTGAGAAGCAGAAAGTCCGAGAGGGACAGGCGAGGTGAGGGAATACGGTATAGTTACTAGTTTTCAAATATTTCTCTTTCCATTTTGTCCTGATTTCAAATCGACCTGCGATGAGTACTTATGCGGATGTTTTCCTATCTGGATAATTACTCATTTTTATTTCAGAATCGACGAGCTTACGCAGAAACTAGCTGAGTTCGAACGATCCAGCGTTGCGGATCATGCGAAGTAAGTACCGTAGAATCGATTAAGGTAATAATGATCCGGTTAAATTTCCAGGAAAATTCGCCGGATAATCTAATGTAGAAATTACGGTTTATAATCTGAAAAAATATCATTCTCACTTCGGAATCGACGAGCTGAAGCGCGAACTCGTCCAGTACGAGGGCGTGCCGAAGCCGCTGCTGCAGCTGATCCTGTCGCAGCCTACTCAGTCGCAGCTGCAGCTTCTCACCCCACTGACTCCGCCCTTCCTGCAGCTGCAGCAGGTGAGAAGTCTCGCGAGCATGTTTGATTTTAAAAAAATTTCAGGACCCTCCATCAGCTGCAGACTCGCCTCCCAGCAGGGCTACGGAGATCCGAGAGATCGGTCGTAAGTTTTTTTTCGGTGAAGAATAGTTTGGGCAATGGTCTGTTAAAAAAGATAGTGATCTCACATGAAGAAAAAAACAGTTGTTTCGAACAATCGCCTTTCCATTTCAGATCCGACCAATATCTTCCACCTCTGTCCTATGGACTCGATTCATTGTGAGTTTCTTGCCCTTTTCAGTCAATTGTAAATACTTTCATTACTCAAAAGCAACTAAATATATTAATAGCATCTAAATAAGTCATCAGTATTTGGAATAATTTTCAGCGATCTCGTATGAGGAGGCTCGCTCGAAGCTGATCTCCGTCGCTGCTCACAACGTGGGAGAGCTGATTGAACGCTTCACGAGATTGCCTCGAGAGGAGAAAATGGTGGTGAGTAAGGACATCATCATCATATGACCTCGTTGCGCCTTTGGTTAGAAAAAAGTTAAGGCGTTAGGCTTTTCCACGCAAGGCGGGCTGTGTCACCCCATCGCCTGTTAGCGAGGTTATGTAATGAGTGTTATGTAGCGACTTTCACAAAGTCTCTACTCTTAATCTCGTCATCCATTTTCAATCCACCATCTCTTGCATCATCCTTATTCTATTTCCAAGTAAATAAGTCGCTTATCGATCAACTGCAATAGCTACCGTAGTCCGCTTCCACACTTGTTAGCCAGGGGAGCCTAACTTTAGACGATCACTGGCTTATTGCGAAGCTTTAACCGCCCGTGTTGTGCGCACGTGGTTGTGGTTGCTGTATTTAAATTATTAATAATCGTGTCTTTTCAGTCCCTCCACTGCAGAGCGTGCGCGCTGACACTTAGCCAAGAGTCCATCATCACTCATTTCCTCTCTAATGCGCACAAAAGGAAGGTCGGCAAGTTGTAGCACTATTATAATAGTAGTAGTATAAATACCTGTCTTACTGGCAGTGATATTAGATCACTTCCAATAGCGGAAACAGTAACAGTATACGGATTGAATAAGTTTTTTTTTATGTACATGCCAGAGATTAAAAAAATTTTTTTTTTATGTTTTCAGCTTTTCTCTCTGGACGCCGCCGTCCCTCGTGCAGCTTTCGACTACTGGGCGGACAAGCTGCAGGAGCAGCAGCCGGCTGCGGATACTGTTGCTGCAGCTGCTGCAGCTGCAGGAGAGATGCAGCAACCGCCATCCCCTGCTAATTCCACTGCAACTGCTGCTCCTTGGGATTCCTTCAATATCAAGAAGGAAGAAGTTGATGATTGAAGAGGGAGAGTAGTCTAATTCATCTTTCTCGATCATATTATTATATTTTTTCGTTTTCTTTGTGTTTTCATAATTATTCTAAGAAGAGTGAGTAAGAAGAGAGAGTTTTCATAATTATTCTAAGAAGAGAGAGTTTTCATAATTATTCTAAGAAGAGTGAGTAATTGTTTATCCTTTCAAGGATCTTGAATTTTCTTGCTAAGTCTATCGTTATCTCATTTGTTGGTCATGGTAGTAAAGCATTATATGCAGTTTGCTCGTGCTGAAGAATATCGACGTTAGAAGCGTGGAAACTATCTGGATGCGTCTCATAATATTACTCATCGCTAAATTCTGCTTTTCTTTATTTACAAACGTCACATGTGGCTTAATCGCTGATTTTCTTATCATATCTAGGGGCCTATTCTGAAATCTTTCCTCCAACTATTTTTATTTGCCTTTCGTTCTTTTTGTTACTTTAAATTTCAGCAATTCGGCTGTAGCCACGAGTTTGGGAAATATGGGAAATACTGATAACACCGTTCGCCCCTCAAAGGTTTTCTTATGTAATATTTATCTCTAGCCGGAATCATAAAAAATGTGTTTAGCCATGTTTCCGACATTTTTTCTATGATATAATTTTGTCTATTTCAGAGAGATGCAATCGTGATTGACGATGAGGAATCGATCAGTGATCAGCCAGTCGTGAAGATTGTGAAGATAGAAGACGAAGAGGTACGTTGTGGAATGTTTAAAACTGCAGAAAAGCTGAAGCTGTGATCTTTAATTTATTTGAAGAGGAAGTTCCAAAAATGAATTACCGTTTTTCAAAATAAAAAATAGTATTAAAAAATTCTAAATAATCGCCTTTGGCAAATCATGGAAAAAATGGATTCTTTCTAAAAGAAAAAAAAATTTTTTTCATAGATGTATTGCAAGAAAATAAATCGTTTCACTTGTTATTACGAACGGTCCTATCTACTGTGTTTAGCAACCATTAATAAGGGATTCTAGGCTTCAGTGTTTGTATTTAATCAGTGCATTTTGCATCCAGGATCACATAGGAGAAAGGAATATTGGAAAACTAAATAAATAATTAGCGAATATTTTGTTCCGCTCATCATGCCTACTGTATGCTAAACAGTCCATGACTCTAACTGAGTTTTTGAATCTTACAATACCTATATAGATTTTCTTTTGCAATCAATTCCTTCAGAAATTGCTCAAGTCGGAGGAAAACTTACAGGTTATTTTCAAATAAATATTCGTCGATTCCGAGATTCCGTTGTTTTGATCGGCTTTTTATTTTATATTATTGACTGTATGTTCGTTTTATTCTTTAAATTTTGAAATCATCGATTTAAAAATATAATTATAATTCAGCTCGCACATCGTGCTACAGAAGAGGCTGTACTACACGCCAAACGTGCGGAGAATATACTCGGTATTCATTAGTGATGACAAATCGGCACCAGACTCCTCATTTTGCGTGATATCTCGCCTCTCTGACCAACGATAGATCCCGCAATATCAGGAGAGTTGATGCCGATTTGCCATTTCTAGTATTCATTTCAGAATGAAGAGAGTCTAAAACCAAAAGGATATCACTACAGAGCACCCAGGGCATCTTTACCGCAAAATTTCATTTCCCACAAATTTGGAACTAGTATTCATTTCCCTCAAATTTGGAACTCAACCACACTTACGCCTTAATATGTATGTGTGTTCTTAAGATTCCAAGCAAGGAGTGATTTATTGCAAGGAGAAGGTGAAGGAACTTGATAACAAGTGATCTATCTTTCAGATTTTTTATATATACGTTTTTTTGTTGTAAATTATTGGGCCATTTTCTAGAGACTTAGAAGAACGGCGTAAAAAGGAAAAGAAGAGAATAGTTGTTTACGAAACACTTGACGAGTGATTTGGGACTGAAGAACGAAGCACTCAAAGCGCAACTGGCCGAGCTGAGATGGTTCGTTGTAACATTTACTTGAATCTCAACCCGTTTTATTAATGAGAAAATTGTAAATGAGCAATATTGCGGTAAAGAGGCCCTGGGTGCCCTGTAGGATGTCCTTTCGGGCTTAGACTCTCTTCAGTCTGTACACTCTCTCCTTTCTCTGGCCGGCGAAACAGTGTGCATAATGGAGAGAGCCCAAACCGAAATTACATCCCTACTCACCGGAGTTTCTTGCTATCTGAGCAGTAGGAAAGCAATAATTACTTGAAAATTGCTATAGCAATTGGATTCAATGTTTTTCGCTATGAGTAGATGATTTATGATGAAAATAAAGAAAACTATATTAAAATAAAATGTTATTTTTAACACTATGATAGTTTATAACAGACCCAGCAACTAAGGTACAGTTTCCGTCGCGGCGAAAGCGCTGAGAACAATACAGGCACTCCGGCAAGTTAGGGCAGCGAAGTCACACCGTGCATCCCTATTGATTATGTAATTACTATACAACGTTTACCCTTCGCTGTTACAGATCGACGGGAATGAGCCACGGTGGGTCTGTTAACAGCGAACAGGAAGAAATATATCTCGCGAGGTGAGGGGACAGTATAGAAAAAGTGATTAAAGTATCACACGCATCAACGGTCAGCATGTTCGCTGTGCATGAAACATATTTCGCACATACAATGTCCACGGTTAGACTATTTTTGTTCTGATCTTTTATTATATTTGCGTATTCCTAGTTCATCTTCTGAATCGACGAGCTTAAGAAGCAAATCGCCCGAGACGGTTGGGGCGCGTGCCTTTCTCTGCCTCTTGCAAAACATCACCTGCGGGCGGGAGTCGAACCTACCTGCGTCGGCATGCCAGTCAGACACCATGCCCATTAAGAGGAGAGACGGAAAGCAAGCAATTAAGAGGAGAGACGGAAAGAGGAGAGACGGAAAGCAAGCAAAGATCGTCTGGACGAGGAACGAGAAAGAGCCAGGGAGGATCGGGAGAGATTCTGTACAAGGTGAGTCTATGACCGTAAATAAGTGGTGAGCGCGGGCTCCGGAGTCGGACACTCCTCGCGCCAGATCCCCCACCGGTCAAGTCGGAGGGGAGCGCTCATCACATGCATTTATCACGCGTATATTTCGCGTATATACCCTAATATTACTCTTCCGATGACCCCCTATTTCCCCCACGCTTTTTGATGACCCATCGGTAGTTCTCCGTTGACCCCGAGACCCGTGCATAGAAAGCATTAGGTGCAAAATTGGTCTTTGTGCACTATAAGTGAACTAAGTGTATTTGTGTCTATTAAAATTATCATAATTAAACATGCATCATGGTACTTCACCCACAAGGTAGCAAGGTGACACGATAAACGATTTATCATAAATCAATATGTTATCGTGGTTTAGGATTAGCGGAGAATTAGTCGTTCCGCGGCCTTTTGCTTGACTACGCTCTGAAGATGCCCTCAGGCTCCTTCCAGTCGGTGCCGATCGCATGCACCTGAAATAGATTGATTGATAACGAGGTATGGTAATCGATCGAAACCAATTATATTGGGTTGAGGAATAAGTAACGCTCGTTTTTTCTCTCTGAATTTAGAACCCTCGTGCTCGCTCTTTTGTTGTTGCCGTCTGCCACCCTGTTTACACTGGAGAGAGGGCCCCTCGGGCATTCCACACATGTTTTCGATTCAGTTCTCCCTAGTCTCCCAGGCGAGAATGCCGCACAATTTCGTCCCCGACCGAATTCACATTCGGAACGTGATGCTCTTTCTCTTTCTATCTGGCTTGAAACCGCCCGCCATTCATGAACGTTTTTGGAGCAGGTTTACCCCACACATACCCCGCATGTAACCACCGTGAGAAAGTGGGTAGTCAAATTCGAGAAACACGACTTTTCCCTCGAAGATGAAGACCGACCCGGTCGCCCCATTTTGTTGGACCTCGATCGATTGCGTTCTGAGGTGGAGGCTGACCCGTATCTCACTACGCGCGATCTTGCTGACTTCCTTGGGGTCGACCAAAAAACTGCCGTGAATGGACTTCACGCGATTGGAAAGAAGTGGAAACTCGGGAGATGGATCCCCCATGACCTGACCGACTATGACAAGGATCGCCGAGTGGACATGGCTTCGACTCTTCTCACTCTGCATCGCTGGTTTGATTGGCTGGACAATGTCATCACAGGTGATGAAAAGTGGGTGCTCTACGACAACCATGAGCGCATGAGACAGTGGGTCGGAGAGGACCAAAAGCCAGCAGATGTCCCCAAACCCGATTTGCACCCCAAAAAAGTGATGTTGTGCATCTGGTGGTCAGTGCGGGGAGTGGAGTTCTGGGAACTCCTACCCGAGGGGACGACTATCACGGCAGAGGTCTACACTCTTCAGCTACGGAAGCTGAGACTCGCTGTCGAACAAACACGCGGGAAGGACGCTCGAATCTACTTTCAGCACGACAACGCCCGCCCGCATGTCGCAAGAAAGACCAAGGCTGAGCTGGCGGGCTATGGCTGGACTGTCCTCCCCCACCCTCCCTACTCACCCGACCTTGCCCCCTCCGATTACCACCTCTTCTCAGACCTCCAGCGTTTCCTCAAGGGACAGAGCTTCAAAGACCGAGCCACTATCCAGACCGTACTGACCAACTATTTCAAGAACCAGCCCCAGTCCTTCTATCACGAGGGCATCCACAAGCTGCCTGGTAGATGGCAGAAGGTCATCGATGGAGAATATTTTTAGATTCTATCGTGCTTTGTAAAGTTTTTATGATAAAGTGAAAAAAATTAAAAAACGAGCGTTACTTATTCCTCAACCCGATATCTACCGTAATCGGGGGATACACAAGTGTTTCTGAATAGAAAGATGTTCTCTCCATTCTGCACACTGTCCAATCGCTCTAATGGGCGAGATAGCTCTATGAGATCCAGCCACAGTAGTCAATACCGTACCACGCGATGTTTCTTGTTCAGCATCATCAGACTGTGGCCCTTCTCCGAGCGCTCCAGGAAGATCTGCAGAGGTTACGGTAAGCTCCCAAGATTACGGTATCGATTGCTACAGTATACCTGCTCGTCGGACATGAGCTTGAGCGACACGGTCTTGCCTGCCTGCATTCAATACATCGATAAATTACCGTAGCCCGGTGACCTACCGAGTTAGCCCTGTCCAGAATCTCCAGCATGGATCCGTCGCGCAGCTGGTACGTCGTCTTGGAGTCGTGCTGCAGTAGATCAATCGATATACCGTATCCCAAAGCTACCGTATACCGGGTTCATGCGCATGCTCGGGTAGACGGCCGAGAGGTCGTCCACGTACAAGGTGACGTCCTGAGAATGATCATGTTACGGTAGGCCGGGTTACCGTAGGTCAGGTTACGGTAGGTCTGGTAAGTATAGGCCGGGTCACGGTAGGTCTGGTTACATTAGATCTGGTTACGGTACCGAGCGGGCGGACGAGGCCGACGAAGGGCCGACCGACGGGGCATTCGAGTAGTAAGATTCGGTGGATCGAGAGGGGAGCGACGGAGCGACGATCTACAAAGCGATCAATTACTACCGTACTCCTCCCGCTACAGTAGCCCACCGACTTGGACGGCGAGACGCTGACCTCCTCGGAGAGCTGTAGTTTATCGATTGATCTACCATACCCACTCAATCTACCGTATGCCGTCGTGTCTCTGCTGCGGGAGCGGTAGATGCGTGGCTGCTGCTGCTTCTCCTCACCACCACGACGACGATGCTCACTAAACGTCGACTCGTTAGACGCACGTCACCGTAACCCGGCACACTCACCGACGATTTCCTAAAGCGCTGGGCATAGTGAACCACTCACGAGTGGGATGAGAGCAGAGAGTGAGGAGAGGAATCGTCGTCGCATTGACACGTAGGCGAACTTGCAAATTGATAGGATTAGTGAGAGAGTACAGAGAATGGAGAGAGTGAGGTGAAAAATGGAAATGAGGATTGAACAAACAATAAACGCGTTCTGTTCCATACACGTCGATTCTGCTTCGTTCAAAATGTGCGTAAGTTAGCGTGAGATCTGAGACAGAGGAGGAGAGAACTACTTCATGGACTTGGTTCTCTCCACATGAGACGGGTAAGAAACAGCGACGAGAGAGTAGGAGAGAGCGAGAGAGCCATCCGTACAGTAGTGTGGGTTTCGATTACGCGACTTCGGCTATCTTACTAATGTAGCTTTTGAACCGAGGTGCGAGAGAGGTATGCTGAATGGTCAATTGATGAAATGTTTTATATTGATTTTTAAGGGCTAAAAGTAGTATCATCATGGTTTTCATTAATATTTTATCTGCAGATGATCTAATTTTACAAATGCGTAAGGATAGTTTTTCATAGCTGGACCACCCAAACCGTCATGTATTTCGATGTTCGATAGCTCATTTGAAACCTCTCATCGAGCCTAATCGATCCACCCATGATAAATGCTCCGTCAGCAGATGATTTCAGTGGAATGATTTTGGTGGAAGGCGTGTTATGAATAAAAGTGTTGCTCATTATTCGCGGCAGATTAGGAAGATATTAGTAGTTGAGTTTAGAGCAGAAGCTCCAAAGTTCTCTATTTTATTGATTAAAATTTGATCTCGCGAAAAAGAGTATAAAAGATAGTTGAGCCTCTGCACCCCATCGTTTCTAAATCGTGCTGATATTTTGACGTTGATTGATAGTTTGAACATAGAGGTAAGGGAGTACATTAGCAATCGGACACGATAGCTATCGAGCTGGCTAAACACGAGTCATTCAAATATTATTTTTCAGAATCGCCGATCTTGAGCAAAAACTAGCACGCAAGGACAGAGTCGGCCTCAACTCGCTCTATTCGGATCGGCTGGGAGGACACAAAATTGATGATGATGCACGGTAAGGGATTACTGTAGAAAACGGACTACAGAAGGAAAAGGAGAACACGGTCGATCTGTTGACGAAATGAGAAAGTTGTAGGGAGCACAATAGCATTTTTATGTGTAATATTGTCACTTAAGTGTTTTCGGTCCAAACTGTTTTCCCATAAATTGCGAATGATAGGGGCTCTTCGTGTTTCACGTTGAGAATCCCCCAATGAGAAAGGGCAAATTGCAATACAATCGGGAAGGGTTCGGACAAAATCAAAGAATTTTTATATTGTTTTAAAACTCGTTTAATCTATTGATTTTAAATTTAGAGTCGATGAGCTTACTCAGAAACTGGCCCAGTACGAGCAATCAAGCGTGGCGGATCGTGCGAAGTGAGTACTGTAGGATTGATTATGGTAATTATGTTCACGTTAAATTACCTGAGAAGTTAAACGGATAAATTGATGCAGAAATAACGGTTTACAATCTGGAAAAAATTTAATTATCACTTCAGAATCGACGAGCTGACTCTCCAACTCGCCAAGTACGAGGGAGCGCTGCAGGAGCTGCAACTGCTGCTGAAACCCATGCTGCCGAGTGAAGTGCAGCATTCCCCGCCCCCTCTGACTTCTCCGACTCCACCTCAGCCGCTTCAGCAACTCCCTGTGGTAAGAAGAATTCAGTAAACTGCTGTATTATATCGATTGAAAAATAACGGTGGGTGACATTTCCGCAACCGACATTTCCGCAACGAGTCATGACTTATAACTTATTTTTTCGGAGACCTAGAATCATGGAATTGATGTATTTGTAATCAGCATCACTCTCTCTATCATAAACTACCAGGATCGCTCATACATTGGCACTACCAAAAAATTCTACTCCTCTGCGGAGATGTCGCCCCCCTTCTAACCGAAAATAATATGTCGTTACTTTATTTTTCCAGGAATCCTCTGCAGATGCAGTCAAGACTCCGACTCTCGATACTGCTGAGGAGCTTCATGATACTAGCAGTGAGCAGCAGCTGCAGTTGCTGGAGTGGCTGCACGGCCGATGCAGCATTGGACAGTGCCTACTACTTTCTATTCGCAGCTCACTGCTGCATTTGCTGCACCTGCAGAAACGAGCGAGGCATCGAAGGAAATCAAGAAGGAAATCAAGATGGAAGAGATTGATAAATGAAGAGGGATCGCAGTCCAATTCATCGTTTCTTTATTGTTACTTCTCTATTTTTGATGTTTTATCATAATTATTATCAGAAATATTTGTTGAAGAGAAATCGGAGATTATCGGTTAGCTAATTCGAAATAATTTGTAATTCTCCAAGTTTTCTTTATGCTTCTTCACTTTTTACTCTCATATTTCAACCTCCTAACTATCATAGGAAGTTGAAATATTATGCACAGAATAATCCCCACAGAAAGTTTTCTTCCTAGATTTGCGTAATTTTATATGCCCGTGTATGGAATTGTCACATACCTACACTCACACCCTTCACTCCCCTTCCCTTACCACGCTCCCATCCCTCTTCTACTTCCCCCTCACCCTAGACTCCGCCCCTCGGGGCGGAGGCGCAGCAACTTCTCTCTCTCCTCAGTCTGAACCCGGTCTCGCTTCTAGTAGTTCCCCTCCAGTAGTCTCCACAGTCGATAAAGGGATCATAAACATCTCCGTGTGAGTTCGGGTACCACACGGGATCGGGGCACTGGGCTAGACAGGATGGTGCTGCCCTCTGGACCGGAAGGGCTTAGCATATCCCGTCTACAGAATAAAGTAATTTATCTTTTGATTTGGTTTTGTCCGAGTATATCGACGTTTGATACGTGGAAACTATCTTGATGAGTTCTCGCATTATGATTTCAGAAATAAAAAGGAACGTAAATAAATATAAGCAGTGAGGCTCTGATCATTCAATATTTCTAATTGTTTATACTATTCTGTTCGAGAGTCCCCGCGCGAAAGTTCTGCATGTTTGCACTCCGTCAACGTTTCTCCGCTTAGTTTTAATTTTCTATTTTTCGATTTATGTTCTTTTGTGGCGTGTTTCAAACTTACATGTAATGTTTTTTTGCTCACTGTAAGCTTACCCTTCAAAACCAGAGCCTTACCAGCCTTACTAAGCGTGGCGTGACGCGCGCGGCGGTCCATTCTTTATCTTCGCTTCTTCGCTTTTCCCTTGACGTTCTACGTTTGTCTGGCTTCTTTTTTGGCATTTATATAAAAGTTAGTTGCAGCATGGCCGACAATTCCTACTTTGGTCTTCGATGGGAGATCGACGATGCTTCTGCGAAACTGGAAGCGAAAAGCGTGTTCCAGTCGGGAGTGTTCAATGAGGGAGGATTCGAATGGTGAGAACGGAACTCGGTTATCGTCGTGTTGGCAGTTTGGCCTGTTAATGCGGATCCGCATTCCCCCCGCCTATTGCAAAATTTTGGGAGGAGGGGGGAATGAGGCGTCGCATTAGCAGGCCGAACTGCGATCACATAAGTATAATTAATTTTTCCACACGGGTTGTTTTATTTTTATTAAATTAAGTTTTTTTTTAGGATCGCTGCTATTCAACCTGTCTCATTGACTGAATGCGTTGAGTTTGCCCTCACTTGCAACAATGAGCGAGGATGGAAAATGGAACTGCGAAGCGGACGTTGAATTCGTCCTTCACAGAACCAGTGGCCGCCATTATTATGCATCGGTTCGATCTCCTTCTATTATCGATCTCACTCTCACTCTTCTCTATTTCAGAAGCGCGTAATCTTCAACGACGGGGAGCGAGTTCAAATATGTGACCATTCCGCTGTATCCACTCTTTTGGAACCGCATGTTTGTCTTTATCTTTTGTTTTCATAAAAATTCACTCTAATGATTCATGCAGGGGTTTATTGACAACGATGAATTCGTTGAATTCGTTGTCGTTGAATTTGTCGTCGATGTCATCAATTCGGAGATGTGAGTTTAATTCATAAAAAATGTGAAGAGTATGATTCAAGGGTGTTTTAACACGTGAATAACGAGAGCTGCGAACAAAAACAGACCCTCCCGGAACAATCTTCAGAAACTTGGCCTGATCTCATTCATACTATTATGGGAGAACACCTTGGGGACAAGGATTCGATAAATACCAGTCATATGTGTCTGGACCGGCTTTTAGGAAAAACCGGTTGCAGTTCCGGCTCTAGCGTATCTGAGCTTCCAGATGAGCTACAATACTCGCGTTGGGCTCAAAATACGCAGAAAAATAAGATAAGAAACTTTTCTGACAGAAGTAAGACGAATGGAAATAAACTGAAAATGTTATGATAAAAAAACAAGTGAAAATTCAAAAAATAATTTTTACTTTTATTATATATGGCTTTTACAGGAATTTTTATTTCATTTTTTGGAAGAGTAAGTTCATACATTTATGAAGAAAATAAGAACCGATCGATGCGCGCGGATGAACTGAGAATTCTTCTATCAAATATTAAAAACCCTCGATTTCGATCGTATTCCAATCACAACTTTTTCCTTTCATGCTTTCATGAGCTATAATGAAAAAAAATTCAACTTTTTCATGACCCTGAAAAAAATCAACTTTTTTCATTCATTGTAATTTTTAGGTCAAAAAGTCGAAATCTCAGAACTATCTGACTATAAGTGTTTCTGGCGCATTTTTCCACGTAGAAGCTGATTTTGCATATTAGAGCTCGCCAAATTGAGAAAGAACAAAGTTACCCTCGTAAAATTATGACATTTAGGTTTTCTGGGCTTAACTTCTTTCTTTCTCAATTTGGCGAGCTCTAACATGCAAAATTAGCTTCTACGTGCAAAAATACGACAGAAACACCTATAGTCAGATCGTTCTGAGATTTTGACTTTTTGACCGAAAAATTACCAGGAATGAAAAAAAAGTTGATTTTTTTCAGGGTCATGAAAAAGTTGAAATTTTTTCATCTCAGTAAAGTCTGACTATAGGAGTTTCCCGTGTATATTGACGTGTAGAATTCGAATTTCGACATTATAGCTCATGAAAGCATGAAAGGAAAAAGTTGTGCTTGGAATACGATCGAAATCGAGGGTTTTTAATATTTGATAGAAGAATTCTCAGTTCATCCGCGCCCATCGATCGGTTCTTATTTTCTTCATAAATGTATGAACTTACTCTTCCAAAAAATAAAATAAAAATCCCTGTAAAAGCCACATATAATAAAAGTAAAAAATTATTTTTTGAATTTTCACTTGGTTTTTTATCATAACATTTTCAGTTTATTTCCATTCGTCTTACTTCTGTCAGAAAAGTGTCTTATCTTATTTTTCTGCGTATTTTGAGCCCAACGCGAGTATTGTAGCTCATCTGGAAGCTCAGATACGCTAGAGCCGGAACTGCGACTGGATTTTTCCTAAAAGCCGGCCCAGAGACATATGACCGGTATTTATCGAATCCTTGTGATTGGAGACAAGAAATTGCAAGTGTCGATGGATGTGAGTTTCTAAATTTTAGATTTATATGATCATATTTGTTAGAAAATGACCGACGGTTTATCAAAATTTATTCTAACTATTTAATTTGTTAATCTTGCTCACGTTTGTTATAGCTCTGGCCATAATATTTGAGTTTACACTGCCGTACGCATTCTAGAGATCTAAAATTTCTATCGGAACTAAAAAGTTATAGCTTAGGATAATTTTTCCGGTTGAGCCAAAATATCCGGTTATCTTGCTTTACGAAAATAGGACAGTAGCAAACGCCAGTTATAAAATGTTCGAATCTCGCAGTCAACTTTCAGGAAATGTTCCACAATAGAAAGTTCCTCCAGACTTTATGTATTTTTGAGCGCGTATTTCGATTAGTATTGGCTTGATTGAGTCGTTAAACTAAGTATGCTTATCACCAGTTCTCACACTTTATGAATGTGACATAGGTTAGGCACTAATACAGCTCTTTGACTCGCACTACGTAAAGGCAGGATTTATCGTCTTCGATCTAGACTTCTATAGTTATAACTAGAGAAGTCTAGATCGAAGACGATAAATCCTGCCTATACGTATAAATATAAATTTATACTATACAAATATATGCAGAGGTAACAAGCCTGCGTGAAAACCTTTTTCGAAAATCAAGTTCAAAAACTTACTCTTGTCTGATACTTCTCTTTACGAAATAATGAATTGATTCAGTATCTGGCTGTCCACACCCCCTTCATCCATGCTATGTTCTTCGGAAATTTCGCTGAGAAGGGGAAAAAGGAAATCGAGATCAAGGATGTCGTATACGAGGTATTTCAGACGGTTTCACATTTGCTTGAGAATATTACTCCTTTCTCCTTTCTCGTACATCCTGTACTAAGAACACCTTCAGTGGTGTTCGATAAATAAATAAGTAAAATAAAATAATTATCAGGAATTTATCGATCTTCTCAACGTGATCTTCCCAGGAGTGTCGCAGATCACGGGTAATTATCGATTCAATAAAGTTTATCTTCTTTTATAGATCTCAAGGTGTCGCACATTCTGGCACTCGCCGATCGATTCCAAATGAAGGTCAGAATCATCTCACTGGTATTGTGCACATGATGTAGTTTAGGGAGTGATGGACATCGTGGAAGAGTATCTCATAAAATCGACGGCATTCAAGAACAAACTAAGCATCGCCGATAAGTACAGACTCATGAAGCTCAGAGTACGGCAGTTTCAACTCATTAGTTTTATGATTGTCTTGGAAATTTCTGATTTAAAAAATGTTTTAATGTTCATAAATAAAAATATTTTCAGGACAATTATCTCCTGTCGCTCACGACGCCTCAGGAACTGCAGCAGCTCAAGGTGGTATTTTATTTTCGAAATTTTTTTAAAAACTCATTATTGGAATCATTATTGTTTTCAGACTGAAGCTGAACAATTCTCTGGGGAGATGAAGATTGCGATCTGCGACCGACTTTTCAATATTTAGTTCATATCAACCCTATAATATACTTACTACCATAGTCTCGAGTCTGAGCTAACTATTCTTTTTTTGCATTTTAGTTTCCTTCAATATATTCACAACCATGTATTCTTTTTCGAATGTTGTTTCCTTTTTTCGGTTCTTTAATTCACTATTCACTTTAGTTCCCAAGAGCAATAAAGAAGTTTAGAAGAGAGTCTATGATTCTCAAGGAAGGCCGGTTCTCAATCCAGCTGCAAATATCTTACGCTAATTAGAAAAAAAATAATTAGGTCTTTAATAATTGTCAGCATAGGAGAATAGTGCACAGCGTTTAGGTCCCAAAGCGGACATTGCCAAACTGCCAGGAAGATTTAGCGTTACGGTTCAGGGCGCGCGGGAATTTAATATTCACACGCTCTCCCTACCCCGGCCACGCGCTCGTTTGCCCTTGACTCCGTTTTGTCTGACTTCTCTAACAAACTACCTCTTAAAAGGCCGTGTCTCTTGATATACTTTAATTGCAGAATATAGGAGACGCCTCGAGTTTGTGAAAGATGAGGAAAGCTGCTAAGCCCGTTCGCCCATCTAAGGTTTGTCTAAATGTGTTTTATTGTTATTACTATTTTATAACAATAATAATATTATTTTAAAACCGCAGTATTAGTGTGGTATACGTACATAGTTTCTACACTTCTCACAAACACGCAATTTACTGCGCGAATAAACTAATAACGAACGCACTGAGTTGTTGCGCTTTCAGAGAGATGTCGTTGTGATTGACGATGAGGATACGGCCAATGAGCAACCGGTTGAGAAGAGTGCGAAGAGAGATGAAGAGGTTAGTCTGGATGGCTGGCAACAATAATTTAATCTTTAGAATTAACTCGCAATTCATTTCAGCTAGTTCCTTCTGCCCAAGTCGTCGAATTACAACAGGAAGTGCTCAAGTTGAAGGATATGTTTCAGGTAATTATTATTATTCGTCCTTGAGGGCTTTAAATGTGGGGCATGTGATAAAATATGCACATCATTCGATTGTTTGAGGACTTTTTCTAAAGGTCGGAGGCATATTGATTCGATTATTTATTGCAGCGTGCGTGTCGGGCCGCTAGAACTGCCGAATTACGCGCTGAAGCTGCGGAGAGCAGACTCGGTTAGTATACTACAGAATTATTTGATTGAGCTGCTTACATTTATTGAGTTGTGTTTTTTTGTAGATTAAAAGTATAGAATCAAGGAAGCTCTCGAAACTGAGAATGCACGTGCAGATGGGTTGGAGAAGAGGTACTAGCGCTCAGTTCTGACTATTCTTACCTGTCGTATTTATTCTGAATGTTGAACGTTATTTACATTCAGACTAGCTGAGGTCTTGTCGCTATTGGATGAAGCGATCAGCCAAGCCGATACTAAATTCAATGAGAATACGTTAGTTTTAAAATTATTATTAAATGTTATAGTTTACTTATATATCTACTTTTCAGTGACTTGGCTCGAGAGAACAAAGGACTGAAGGTGGATTTGATTGAGATGAAAAGGCTTGTTTTTTTCTCTTCACTTATTTCTAAGGTTGAATCATTATTTATTTAATTATATCGGCATTTTCTTAATATATTTAGATATACTTTTGAAAATATGGACTTCTGCTATCTCATGGATGCTATATTTCTACCGCTCTGTAAATCCCGATTATTCAAAACTACCGTGTGATATATTTTATTTCAGATCAGCTGGGAACGATTCAGTCAACAAAGATCAACAGGAGAGGTATGTCGTCGAGGAAAAATCACAGCGAGTTAAAAGAAACTAGATTGTAGTAAGTTGCTTGTAATGTGTGATATTTATGGTATATTTGTAGAGTGAATAACCTGACGAATGAGCTGGAAGTGGAGCACTGGATAGCGAAAGAAGATCAGGAGAGATATCGTACGAAGTGAGAAAATACGGTAGATTCGAGAGAATTATTTGTGATAGAATGAGGTAGTGGTCCGCATGATCGTTTCCTAGTGTGAATTGTTGTGAGTTTATTTGTATTATTTGATATCTAGATATTTTCCCTTCAGAATCGACGAGCTCAAGCAGAAACTCGATCACAAAGATGATCTTCTGAGGGAGGAGCAGAAACGCGGAAAGTTAGATAAGGCGAAATATCACGAGAGATTAGGTTGCAAGGTTTTAAAGAGGAATATGAATGATTATTCACGGAAGATTGATTATTTTTGGCTTTCACAAAACGTAAATCAATAACAACATGACTTGTTTCATTATATTATCCTATTTTTGAAATATTTTAATATTTCCAAGGTGGAGTGTCTAACTGATAAGTTGGAAGAGGAGAAATAACGTGCGAAAGAGTATCGCTCGAGATATCGCATGGCACATCGTGAGGCGCGTTTAGGTGCATTATTTTTGATCCGTTTCAAACGGGTTCCCAACTCGTTATATTCTTTGACAATCATACAAAACTACAAATCCAGCTATCAGTTCTAATATTCTATTGGACCACTCGCATTGTCACTTCAAAATCAACAAACTCACGGAGAAAGTCGATAAGCTGGAAGAGAGAAGAATGGCTGACGGTCAAGTGAGATATGAAGAGAGGTGAGGGATTACAGTGGGAGAGAAACCAACTGCAAAGAGAACGGAGCATTGAAAATAGTATGCATCATGTTTATGGTTATTTGATCTCTCGAAATGCTCTTCAGAATCGTCGAACTCGAGCAGAAACTTGCTCGCAGGGATGATCGTATTGAAGAGGAGAAACGAGCAGCAAAAGAGGATCGAGCGAAATATCAGACGAGGTTACGGTAGGAAGTAAATCAGAAAGTACAGGAGCAGCAAATGAAGCAACAAAATCATCCATACATATATATAAAGCGCAAACGTCTGAGCGTCTGTCCAGTATGGACGTCCGGTCCACTTTTGGCTTGGTCGTCCGGTCATCTATATCTAAGCTTATATTTGAAGCGCTGAACCCAGCCAGTGGTGTTCCCCCGACATAGTCGGGGGAATGCCGCTGGTATTATATAGGCAGTTTGATCTCTCGATATTCTCTGTTTAGAATCGTCGAGCTCGAGCAAAAATTGGCTCGCAGAGATGATCGTATTGAAGAGGAAAAACGAGCTGCATAAGATTATGGAGCGAAACATCAGGAGAGGTTAGAGAGTACTGTAAGATTAGATACGGCATATGTAGAACGAATATGGCATCCACTTCCCGTGGGGAAGTGTGATTTTCAGTTTGTGACAAACTCAAACACTGAGTGAATATGGGTCCTCCACTGATCCTCTTCGAAATTTCTCTCGCGTAATATAACAATCCCGTTCTCAATAAAAGATGATGAATCACTCTTAGATCTGATTTCAATACAATTATGGGAATCACATCTTGACCCAAATTCGCGCCTGGGGCTCCTCGCATTTGTACGCCGGGTGGTCATTGCAATGCCAGTATGTGGTGGTTACTCAATACTACAATGCTATGAATATTTGAAAAAATCAAACCATTCTGTAAGATGTTAACTCGAAAATATCTCACTTTAACTCAATTCCAAATGATGAATCGTAGAGTTTAACGAGGATGTTCGCATTCAGCAGTAATATGCAAAAAATAGCTACAAAATGTTCTTACAAGGGAATGGTAACTAGTGACCGTAAAATTATTGGCAGTGACCTATTGGACTTCAATCTGCACCATAGGCAGGTAAGGAATCAGTTTTCAAAAAGTGCACAAAAAATTTTTCCGTCGAGAATAATCGATAAATAATTTTGGTGCTTTTCTGTTAGCGGCGCTCTGCTCGGATCTTATCTGCACTTGAAATAGTGAGAAATGTCTCCTCCGTGGCTAAGTAGGTATGAATTATTTTTGCAGCCTGATTTTAATGTTTAAGATCTTTTGTATATCAATAAATTCTTATTTCTCTTTTCTCTTTACAAACGCAGTGAGTCGCTACTTCTCCTTGAAATACTCAGTGAACTTCACACCTGTCTAGGAGACCATAGAAAAACTTTTTTCGGGCTTTAAACATTAAAATCAGACTGCACAAAAAACACTTCACCACGGGAAGTGGATTTATTTACTTTTATTGATGCGTAGCATTAATTCTCAGGCAGAACGATTGCATACCGTGAGAAATGACCAAATTATATAACAAGCAAGGGAGAGAAAGCATCCCTTGAACCCCCCTGGAGGGTTATGCATGACCGCTTAGGGCCCATTAATCTGAAAATTATTGAAGATGTTCAGAGAAACATGCAAATTCTGGCGAAGGTTCGCTGAACTAAAATATGCTTCTTTATTTTGAGGAGTAGGCATATGATCATCAGACAAGCAAGGGGGGCAAGCACCCATTGAACCGCCCTGTGAGGTTACATATGAGAGGGATCGCGAGAGATTCGACCACCAGAGGAAATAGAAATTCATCATCTCCGATCCGGATGAAATTATGAACCAAGGTACTAGATATGAAGCTCTACGAAACTGCGTTTGCAGAATATTTTTTTAAAATTTTGTTTTCGAGTACGGTAGGGTCAAACTTGTCGGGTCGAGACCAAAACATTAAAATTCGCCTTCGAAAAATGATCATAACTTGCTTCAAAATAAAGATATAGATTCATTCTTTTTATCACATTGAAGCTCAAAGAACGCGCTAAAACTTTCACGTTGATAATTTCATTCCATCTCGTTCGCCCGATGCAGGGCTGTCGGTTTTCTGAAAAGTTCGTGTAACTTTGAAAATCGGAAAAAGTCAACTTTTCTTTTGTGACCGGTTTTTACCCCCTACAATATAGTTTTTATCGCCAGAATAAAAGAAGATATAATCTTTGTAAAAAAAAAACCGCTGGTCATTATGTCCGAAAAAGTGCCGATTTTGACAGTTTTTCGAGCATAACTATTTTCTTTCAAGTTTTCATGAGCTCTAGTATCAAAATTCGGAATAAGCGAGCAAGAATACGCCAGAAACTTCTATTGTGACATAAATCTGAGACAAAAATTGTTTCGACTTCGACCACTTTTTCACCATTTGGTCCCTCCTTTGGTCGGATTTTGGTCGAAATTTTTTTGTCTTAGGATCACGTCCCTATAGGAATTTCTGGCTTATTTTTGAGCGTAGAAAACGAATTTGCTAACTAGAGCACATTAAGACGCCATCTCGGTAATTTGAGACCACTCCCCGGACACGTTGAGCTAGCAATGAGAATCAGAAGCCCATGCTTGGGTGCTGGAAGGGTCTTGGTATCATAGTACACAAACCATGACTTATTTCTTGTTACAGCCGTGGCACAGGGAGAAACATGATTTTAAAGGTAAAATGGTCAAAAAATCAAATTCTCACAACCGATCGAGATATACCCAATTTCTTTTTTGCGGGGGTTTCATTCCACCAGTTTTCGCCTATGGCTCGCTTCAAGTCATCCCTCCATCGTACACATGGCTTTCCCGGGGGGCGGTTCCAGTTGTAGGGCGTCCAGACGGTAGTCGCGCGGCTCCATTGCTCCGTGTCCATGTCCCGCACTTTGAGGGCCCATCGTCCTTTGCGTTTCAGTCCCTCTGCGACCCAATCGCGGAGTTGGGTGATCTCTCGTACGCGCTCGTTCCTCCAGCGATCCCTTAGGGTTACTCCCACCATCTTTCTCTCCATTTTTCTCTGGGTCACACTCAGTCGCTCCTTTTCACTCGATCGTAGGGCCCACACTTCGCTCCCGTAGAGTACAGTAGAGGTGATACAGCTCTCGAAAACTCGTCTCTTGATCTTCATGGGAAGAAGGCGAGATGAGAGGAGACTGGAGAGCTTACTCCATGCAAACCAGCCGAGTCGGATCCGGTGTTCGATTTCTTCCGAGTGATCAAGGGGAAGGGAGATTCTTTCTCCAAGATAGGTGGCAGACTCGGTGAATTCAAACTTCAGATTTCCGATGTTGATTGGCGCTCGGGTAGTACTGCAGG
The DNA here is from genome assembly GCA_036245825.1 of Pristionchus entomophagus. Lineage (NCBI taxonomy): Eukaryota > Metazoa > Nematoda > Chromadorea > Rhabditida > Neodiplogasteridae > Pristionchus > Pristionchus entomophagus. The sequence goes on from BTSX01000001.1 coordinate 7,588,145, forward strand.
AGGTGAGCAGGTTGGTCTTAGAGGTGTTGACTTCGAGACCTACTCTGCTGCATGCTCGTGACTTGGCGACGAGAGCCACGTCATCAGCGTACTCCAGGTGACTCAGATATCTCCCATCGATCCGAATCCCGTCGCTCTCCCAGTCGATGTCATCCATAGCCGAACGAAGAACCACGTTGAAGAGACGAGGAGACAGAGTGTCTCCTTGGCGGACTCCTCTTCGAACGGTTACTGGAACAAGATCCTCGTTGACACGGATGAGGGTGGAGGACGACTCGTAGATGCGACGGAGAAGGTGGACGAGGGTCGGATGGCATCCAGCTGACCAAAGCGACTGCCTTACTGCACTCCACTCCACGGAATCGAAGGCCTTCTTGAAGTCGACAAAGGCGAGGTAGAGGGGGATACCGTACTCGGAGGTCCTCTTCTTCAACTTATATTTTCATACTCTTCGCGACCGGTTGATCATTGATCGATTCCTCATCGTCAATCACAATAACATCTCTCTGAAGCAAATACATTAAAGAGCGGTAAATATTTGTGAGGAGTGCATGAATCATTTGAAACGCCACAATATAAATATTATATAAACTAACCTTAGACGGGCGAGTGGAATTAACAGCTTTCCTCATATTTCACAAACTCGCTACGTCGCGTATATTGCTGCAATAAAAATATGAGAGACCTGATCAGCAAGATTATCTTATTTTGGGAAATAATAAGGGGAGAATCATCCAGATAGTTTCCACGCAAGCAACGTCAATATACTTGATCAATTGAATACAAGCATGTTAAAAATAAATTACTTTACTTTCATTATATACGAATAAATAAGATACACTAGATCAAGCAATAAAATGTATAATTCTGACGATACTTCAAGTCCAGTTGAAAATTGTGAGAACACAACGGAGATGAAAATTTGAAAGATGGTGAACAACAAAGACGCGAACAATTGAACTGCTACTCTTCATTGGAGTCTACATTCACCATGCTCTTTCTTCTTTATTTCCTTCGGAGTCTCGCTCACGTCCGGAGACGTAGCAGTTGCAGCAGCCGGCTGGGAATCGTAGACTGCTGCATCGGCCGTGCCGCCACTTCAGCAACTGCAGCCATTGGATGTTGCTCCTGCATCGAATGTCCATCCGGCTTCAGTTTGTCCATCCAGTACTCGAAGGCTGCACGAGACACGGCGGTCCCTCGCGAACGAAGCTGCAAACATAGTTGAACTAACACACATTCCCCTCATCCTGTGGAGAAATTGGAAGAGATAGAGAAAACCTGTTGTTTGGATTTTTTTAATGACTTGTAACAGTATCATAAACATCTCATCGGCATTAAAAACATAATTTTCTCACCTTACTTTTATGTCCTTTTGCTAGGAAATGCATGATAATAGCGGTTCTGTTAACTGAGACATTGCACATCGGGCAATCGAGAGTCTGTAGATATAATTGATCTATTCTTGAATCATCCAAATGAAATGATGGAGCACATAAATATTTCTTAGCGAACTCACCAATACGCTCAGTGAAGGGAATCTCTTGAAGCGCAAATAAAGTTTGCTGTGGAGGGCGTCTCCCTCAAGCTGCATGACAGCGGAGTGAAGTTTGTCGCGTGCGATATCATACGGTATCGCTGAAAATTAATATTTCTTAGAGAGCTTTTTAATTTATATTGTATTTTGAGAGATTCCAGCTGCAGTAATTTCTAAGCCGATCAAATACAGGCAAAATCCAACGTCTGCTAATGAATAATCAACCAACATTGGCTCGAGTCCATACGGCACTGCTCGAAGATGTTATTCGTACCTGAAAAGACATTTTTATTTTGTATGCCATAAACATAGTATTGAATATTACCAAATAGGAAACTGTATCGTGGCAAGTAATTTATTATCCATTAAGAGTGACTTTCTGAGTCAGTGCACATGCTTGGCACTAGGCAAAAAATCGAATTCGCTCTAAATGTGTGGGATGGTAGTACTCGACGAGTGTAGCTCAGGCGCCACGGGTTTAGTGTTCTAGATCATTCTCCGCTAAATGGCGGAAGTTTCAAAAAACTACCGTAACCCAAACGACTTTGCTCTTTCGTGATCGTTCCAATTGAGTGATATCTTAAAAATCACACAATATTCATGTCATCACACACACCAAGTTTCATCCCGATCCGATTTAAAATGTTCAAGTAATAACGATTTTTCAACAAAAAAATTCAAACTTTGTCTTGTCGCTACTCGCGCAGGTACCCAATGTTCATTTTTTATTTGATCATTTAGAAGAGCAAACATACAGCTCACCATAGTGCACAAATGAAACAAAATAAAAAATAACCTTTGGAGAATTTCATCAAAGACGGCGGCCAACTCGTAGAAAAGTCAGTTTGTGACTGCGAAACAGAAAACAACCTGGTTGTACTTTTTTGGTCCAAATCACAAACAGCTTTCATAATTTCTATTTTTAAAGTCTCTTAGTACTATTTGCTTTTTGACATTGTTCCAATAACGTTGCATGAGAAATATTGAAATAATAACAAGGTTGGACCAAATAATACAACCAGGTTGTTTTCTGTTTCGCAATCACAAACTGACTTTTCTACGAGTTGGCCGCCGTCTTTGATGAAATTCTCCAAAGGTTATTTTTTATTTTGTTTCATTTGTGCACTATGGTGAGCTGTATGTTTGCTCTTCTAAATGATCAAATAAAAAATGAACATTGGGTACCTGCGCGAGTAGCGACAAGACAAAATTTGAATTTTTTTTGTTGAAAAATCGTTATTACATTTTATTTGGATGATTCAAGAATAGATCAATTATATCTACACTCTCGATTGCCCGATGTGCAATGTCTCAGTTAACAGAACCGCTATCATCATGCATTTCCTAGCAAAAGGACATAAAAGTAAGGTGAGAAAATTATGTTTTTAATGCCGATGAGATGTTTATGATACTGTTACAAGTCATTAAAAAAATCCAAACAACAGGTTTTCTCTATCTCTTCCAATTTCTCCACAGGATGAGGGGAATGTGTGTTAGTTCAACTATGTTTGCAGCTTCGTTCGCGAGGGATCGCCGTGTCTCGTGCAGCCTTCGAGTACTGGATGGACAAACTGAAGCCGGATGGACATTCGATGCAGGAGCAACATCCAATGGCTGCAGTTGCTGAAGTGGCGGCACGGCCGATGCAGCAACTGGGAGATGCTGCAGTCTACGTCGACTTGCAAGAAGCATGGTTCATCAGTCAGCAACGCACAGAATGAGAGGTTCGTAGTATAAGAGCCGTTCCATGAGTTAGTGAAGCTTTTGGGAAGGGGCGACGGATGACTCTTTTGCAACCTATGCCAATAAGTTCAGGGTGAAGTCCCCATACCTAGAGCTGATCGCCGGCCAAATATGGGAGGTTGGGGTGCACTCTCCGGGAAATGCCAGAGGTAGGGTTGCATGGTCGGTTTCGAATAGTTCGACCCCTCTATCTCCTCGCGCGAGCGCGCGTCGGATAGTTCGACGCCCGTACTCTCTCGCCTCGAATAGTTCGAAATAGACAATATACACAATATCTCAGAGTTAATGCCGATTTGCAAACCTTTTCTGAAATTGTGATTTTTGGATGGACAAATTATCGAGAAATTTTTCGAACAAAACTTTTTCTCTAGAATTCGTCCCAAAAGCGCAGATATTGTGTATAACTTATATCCGAGTGATTTTTCGTTGAAAATACATCATTTGAAGCTCAAATACATGACTTATGACTTCTTGAAATTTTGAGATTTCAAAAAAAGTGATTTTTCGACTTTTCACTTTTTTCGTGTTTTGTCGATATCACCACTCAATAATATCAACACAAATACTTGATAACGATAAATGAAATACAAATCTAGTCAAAAAATGGATGTAGCGCTTCGAAATGACGAAACCTCTGGTCAACGTTCTCTATTCTGCTCTCGAGAGAGCCTCAGGCTCGAATATGTAACTCCCGAGCGCATTTAGAAACATACCCTAAAAATGACCCAAAAGGTAGTTTTGCACGGAGAATCCGAATCTGCAATAAAAAAAATGCAGATGACTTTTCGATATGTTATCGATGTCCTATCGCTTCCAGAGTATATTTTTCGTTGTTTTTATGGCAAAATACACCTGAGACATCTATAATAACGTATATTTTTCATGGATGAAATTTTCGACTTTTTTCTATTTCGAACTATTCGAGGCGAGAGAGTACGGGCGTCGAACTATCCGACGCGCGCTCGCGCGAGGAGATAGAGGGGTCGAACTATTCGAAACCGACCATGCAACCCTACCTCTGGCATTTCCCGGAGAGTGCACCCCAACCTCCCATATTTGGCCGGCGATCAGCTCTAGGTATGGGGACTTCACCCTGAACTTATTGGCATAGGTTGCAAAAGAGTCATCCGTCGCCCCTTCCCAAAAGCTTCACTAACTCATGGAACGGCTCTTATACTACGAACCTCTCATTCTGTGCGTTGCTGACTGATGAACCATGCTTCTTGCAAGTCGATCTGTAACAGAGAAAGTTTATTTCATTAAGCATTTTTTTTAGAATGGCTTGGACAAAACTTGCCTTCTGAGCTCGGCCAATTCCATCTTGAGATCGTCGTTCTCCCGGGCGAACTCACTGAATTTATAAAATGACTTAAGTTGATAGCAGAGATGAGTTGATTTTAACTAACACTTTAGCATCGAAAAAATTCTCCAATTTTTTCTTCGCTCCTTCCAGTCGCGACGAAACCTCAGCCAGCCTGAAATTATAATTAGCATTTATCGTAATCACTCTCGAAATATCTATAGTACCTCGTTTCCAAGTCATCAGCTCGTTTCTTCTCATTGTTGAGACCTTCCTTGTACTCGCCAGCGGCACGATATGCGCGCTGCAAGAACGAATTTATTCATTTTTTTATGATAGAGCATTAAGACGACGGATCGGTACTATGAGAGCAATTTGGACCCTGCCCGGAAGCGGTGCGCTAGCAATGAGAACCACAAGCCCATACTCGGGTGCAAGGAGGGTCTTGGCCCCATATTTGACAAACCGTCACTTATTAGTGATTGCCGCCTCTGCGCAGGGTGAAACATGATTTTGACGGGAAAATGGTCAAAAAATAATATTTTCTCAACCGATCAAGATCGATCTTATTATTCTTTTGCATTATTATGGGGATGTCCTGAGGCTCTGAAATAATCGTTCTGATAGATTTCTGATCGTTTAGAAAATCACTTTTTGGACATGGATTTTCAAATTTTCGGTCCAAGGAACATTTTTGGCCAAACGGGAAGAAGACACTATATACGTTTTGTAGCTCGTGTAATTCTGCATCGAATGCAACAGAATAAAAGATCCGGAATTCCTTACTAATTTGTCATTTATTCGATCGAAACCGAAAAATCGCCGATTTCTACCGTTTATCAAGCGTATTTTTCTCAGTTCGCCGTTTCATGATCTCTTATTTTGATATTCGGATTCTACGCGTAAAAATATACCAAAAAATCCTCAAGTCGCAATTTTCAGAAATTCAATTTTTTTTTCAGTTTCACATTTTTCAGTTTATCGATGTAATTTTTTTTAATTCGAAATTTGAGAATCTCTCATGAAAGCTTTTCCCTGTGTATTTTTGCTTGGAGAATCCGATTTTTCATGCTAGAGCTCACGAAATCGCGAAACATTTTTTAAACAATTTTTTCTTTAATTTTCTTTTTTTCTGGTTTTCGAGTGCAATTATATACAGTTTTCGTTTCGCAGTTTCGTTAGCTCTTGCATGCAAATTCTGATTTAAGAACTAACATGTACATGAACACGTTCTTATCAGAGATTTTCAGATTTCGACTTCGACCCAAAAATCAGGTGAAGTGGAGAAAACTGGACCTGGATTTTCAGACTTATTCTGAGTAATGAGTTCCATGACGAGAATTTCGAGCGACAGCGACAGCTCGATAAATGTCCTTTTTTTGGTATTCCTTACGTATTTTAGTGTTGAATCATAATATAAATAAGCATACAAACTGGGGGGAGATGCATTTGTATACGCAGTATTCCACTCGTCCGTTCAAAAACAGTCGGAAAGTCGCTGCCTCTTATTTCCTCATTTCGTCTTCGTTGGGTCTCAAAATTCAGAAGTTCAGAATATAAATACTGTTTATCTACTGAAGTGACATAAAAAATAACAATGTGAAAGTGAAAGATTGTTGGAAACAGACAGCGATTACAAGAATAATATTTATGTGAAACAATACAAGTCATTTTTTAGAGCACCCAGCCATCCTCGTTTTATAACTTCATCGCATTCATCTCCTTCAAACAGCTGATTATGAGCTTCTCTAATAGCAATCCGGTAATCTTCTGTCTCATCGAATAGTGGTTCGGTCTCCCATTCCAACTCGGGATCTCCTTCGGTGTCGAAAAGTGCGTTGACTTCATCCAGCTTGGGATCATCCGATCTCTTGGCTCTGGATCCACCGGGTTCAACCCTGTTCGTACTTGTTCGGTCTCTCTTGTCAAGCTTGGTCTTCTTGAATCCCTTGTAGACTCCAGCAATCTGGCGTGAGGTGAGTAGATGACTCGGTTGAAACAGGTTGTCTTCATTGTCATCCTTGGCTTGTCTCATCAGTTTCTCTGCCTCTCTAGCGTCAGTTTTCGATCCAGTCCTGTAGAGAAAAAAACATTTATATATACATATTCTTGAAAGAAAATTGAAAAAAAACAATGATTGAATGACTATTACCTCTCCCCCTCATCGTAGATCTCCTTCAGGAATGCCTTCACAGTAGCGGGGAATGGAGTCGATGGTCTCCTCGTAGGCATGGCCCATCCCATGGGTAGAATTCTTCCGTTCTTACTGTTGATGGGGTCGTTAGTGAGACTCCGCGTGGCTTCGTCAATGACAGGGCACACTTTGGGAGTGTCCACCAATTCCAGATTGGCCGCGAATCGTTGGAGTGTGTAGTCTTGGACGTTCATCTTCTCGGGTCTCCTCTCGTGTACCCCCACTTCCATGTGCTTCTCGAGATTCTTCTCATAGAGGTACTCTTTAGAGCATGTCTCGATGGGACAACGGAACAGAGTCGACTCCGGCTTAGGTCTCTTCCACGTGCACTTCTTGGATTCCTGCAATGAAGAATTATTTCACGAGAATAAATTTTAGTTACTGATATTGAGTGCGAAAAATACATACCTTCTTCTCGCAGATTAAATGATCATTTCCATCCTCCTCATTTGAATTATCGTGCTTTTCCAAGTACTTGGGGTCTCCCAGTTTCTTCCAGAAAGTCGCTTGTGAGGTCGTCCCTCCAGATCCCTTCACAACGAGTCTCGCATCATTCGGTTGCATTTTCTTGTACGAGTATTTCTTTCCGAATCCAATGTCCCTGCAATTTCATGTATTGTCTTTCATAAACATGACATGTATTTTGTCTCGTACCTGAATCGGTGAAGGCGCAGGTTCTTCTCTTCGAATGTGAACGAATTCAACTTCGACATCTCAGGGATCTTCGTTGGAGAAAGCTTTGGCTTCTTATCCTTTTCACTTCCCTCCAGATGGGCAAGGTGGTACGAAATGCCTTCGCGATGTCGACTGGTTGTGACTGCTTTGTAGAAGTCCTAAATAAATGTTTTAATATGCAATTTTAGAGAGAAAATGAAATATTTATCGACTTATCGTTGTTAAAATTTTCTAAGAATTCACCTCTGGATTCAGCATATATAGTTGAAGACAAACAACTGAATCATAATTTTTTTAAAACAATACTCACGACCAGCAGTGATCAGCATACGATGAAAATTCTTTGGCGTGGATCAAGTAATCAGTGCGAAGATATTGACGACTCTGTCTCATATTCGAAATGAGAGAGGCATGAACACTCTTGTCCATCCCATACTCATTGAGCATAGTATCGATCATAGCTTCAGAGTTATCGAAAGACTGGAAACAATGGTTTCAATGGTAAAATATTTAGAAATCTCGTACCTCCATTGCATCTGCCACTATGATATCGACTCCATGAAGAGATTTCCTTCTCTCTGCTTTGCATATGTGAATCATCTTCTTCACAGTCGATTCGGGAAGTAGCAGACTAGTCTCACCAAGGAGCTCCAGTTCACTGTAGATTTTTTTTTAAATTGAAAATCACTTTTATCCAAGTGAGACCATTATGACTAACCGTTTGTAGAGGTGGTAGATCTCCCCTGCTCTCAGTTTTCGCAGAGTGTTGGGTATCTCGATCCATCTATTCTGTGTGTCCTTTACTCGTCTGGTTCCATACGGAAGGCCGAGAGTGACTTTGTAACTGAAATATAGGCATTGTGAATGGATAGATATCAATAATGCTCACCTTGTTAGGAACTGAACGAATCGCTCCACTTTGGCCAAACTATACTTGATTCTTCGATGCCGAATGGATGGTCCACTTGCGTAACCTCTCCTGGCATACTGCCTCGCCATTGTGTAATAATACGAACTGAGGCCAGGGATATAGCGCCGGATCTCATGGAGAGGGATGTGAACGACCAGTGAGATAATGGCCATACGATCGGATCGTGTATCACTCGTCTCGAATGCCTCTTTCACATTCTGCATCATCTGCTCGTACTTCACTGGTCTCGGTCTCTCATAATCAGATGGGGGCTTGAATGCCTTGTCCATGAGAGCCTGATAAGAAAATAATTAAAATGCCAAGATTGTCAATGAAAATCGAACCTTGGGATTATCGGGGCTCATTAGAGTAGCGATCTCGAATGCGACGTATCTGAGAGCCTCCGCGTCTCCTCTCTGAGATCGATCCGACAACTCATGCCATTTTTTTATATTCATGTGGGGCTTCACTCCGAGAGCGCGCATGAAGTTGATGTACGCTTTCTTGAGCACTTGACCAGGAGCTTTCTAAAACAATATGAATTATGTGATTTCAATGGAGAATGGCGAATAAAAGAACCCGATGGAGAGTTATAACAGTCGAATGTTATTATTTTCGTGTTTGCAATCGTAATCATGACTTACATTCTCTGGCAAATCCGTATCAATCGGAGATTGAGGACGCTTGGGGTGGTAGGAGGGATCCTTCGGATCTCGTTCATAGTCGAAAGGATTGACATCTCGAGAGATAGAGGGAGTATTCGAGAAGTCTCGGTTGAGCGGTGCAGGGAAGATATCATGATTAGTGCCTTCAACTTCTTCTTGCGCTAATATTTTGCGAGCTAGTTGGTTGTGAGCCGGGCAGATCGCTGAACAAAAAAAAGTAGACTGGGGTGTATAAGATCAGTAACTTACGAAGGCCTGGGTGGAGTAACACTCCCTTTTTCTTCAAAATTGCCTCTGCTTCTTCTGCTTCTACGCGATGAACTCCGTGCTCTAGCGTGAATGGAGTGTTGTGTTGGAAGAAGGGATGAGGCATTGAGCACACATTCTCCACTCTTCCACCTGAATGAAGAATTATTATTGTTATCCAGAATTTTTTTTTTAAAACCTGGTCTCTGCTTGGTCTTGAAGTGATAATGTCCCTTGGTCTCCCAATTCGATCCCAGTTCAGCCTCGTGTTCCTTGCAAATCCACCGCCTTCCGACTTCTGTAGCCTGTAACGTATTTAGTTATAACTGTTCTAGCAAGTGACTAGTTACCTTTTGCAGATCCGTCCAATCGTAGTACTCGCCTGCCCCACGAGAAAGAATCAGAGCGAGTGCATGGGGGGATCCATATTGGTTTGTGTATTGTACGCCAATCAGTTCCGACATTCTGGAAATAATAAAATAACTAAATGAAAAACAGACTCTCATTTTTGAAACTGACCTTTTCAATTTGCCGTTTCCGCACACTTGTTTTATCTTCGAGACAGCAGGTCTCTCTTTCGTCTCGTGCTGAGTCTGTCGATGATGCTTGAAGTAGCATTCTTCTTTCTCCTTTTCCGTCTGCTGTTCTACTTGAGAATCGGGTTGAAGTGCGGGTGCATTGATGATAGCCTCATCTCCTCGCGGAGGAATGACCTCATCAACTCCACGCTTGACTATCGAATGGGACCCAAAGAGGGCAGAATGGAGATTTGGTGGAAGCGGGAAAGTAGACCCGGAAATGGTAGCAGCTTCATCGACTCCAAGAGTGCGTCGCAACGACAATAGGTCCGGCGAGTATGAAGTAGTAAGGTCGAGATGTAGTAGAGACATGAGCAATAACTCGAGACCACACCATCTTGAGACAGTGAGGGAATGGTAAAAATGGTCCGAGCCTCTACTTAGGGAGAGATGTGCTGGAGTATCGAAGGCATCCGATCAGGTGGATGGGTCGTTGGCTTCCGATCATGAGAAGTTGTAGAATATTCGTTTACGACCACTATAAACATGGAATAAGTCACAATTATAAAATGCCCAATGGGTGGGGGTAAAGTTTTAAAACATCATTAGCATTTTAATGATAGGAAACGCAAAATAAGTCTGAAAAATACATAGTGAGCATCTAGGTCCATTTTCCATTTTCTCATTATCGAGGACTTTTTTTTTCGGTCGAAGTCGAAATCTGAAAATCTCTGATAAGAACGTGTTCATATACATGTTAGTTCTTAAATCAGAATTTGCATGCAAGAGCTAACGAAACTGCGAAACGAAAACTGTCTATAATTGCACTCGAAAACCAGAAAAAAAAGAAAATTAAAGAAAAAATTGTTTAAAAAATGTTTCGCGATTTCGTGAGCTCTAGCATGAAAAATCGGATTCTCCAAGCAAAAATACACAGGAAAAAGCTTTCATGAGAGATTTTCAAATTTCGAATTTTTGGCTCAAAAAATTACATCGATACACCTCTTGCAAAACATCGCCTGCGGGCGGGAGACGAGCCTGCCTGCGTCGGCATGCCAGTCAGACACCATGCCCATTAGGCCAGGGCGGCCTACCGCCGGGAACGCTTGACGGAGACTAGTGGTTGGGACGCGCGCGCCTTTCTCTACCTCTTGCAAAACATCGCCTGCGGGCGGGAGACGAACCTGCCTGCGTCGGCATGCCAGTCAGACACCATGCCCAATGGGCATGGTGTCTGACTGGCATGCCGACGCAGGCAGGCTCGACTCCCGCCCGCAGGTGATTTTTTGCAAGAGGTAGAGAAGGTAGGCCGCCCTGGCCTAATGGGCATGGTGTCTGACTGGCATGCCGACGCAGGCAGGCTCGACTCCCGCCCGCAGGTGATGTTTTGCAAGAGGCGCGCGCCCCAACCATGGTGTGGGCATGGTGTCTGACTGGCATGCCGACGCAGGCAGGCTCGACTCCCGCCCGCAGGTGATGTTTTGCAAGAGGCGCGCGCCCCAACCATGGTGTGGGCATGGTGTCTGACTGGCATGCCGACGCAGGCAGGTTCGACTCCCGCCCGCAGGTGATGTTTTGCAAGAGGTAATTTTTCATGTGAAATGTGAAACTGAAAAAAATTTAATTTCTGAAAATTGCGACTTGAGGATTTTTTGGTATATTTTCGCGCGTAGAATCCGAATATCAAAATAAGAGATCATGAAACGGCGAACTGAGAAAGATACGCTTGATAAACGGTAGAAATCGGCGATTTTTCGGTTTCGATCGAATAAATGACAAATTAGTAAGGAATTCCGGTTCTTTTATTCTGTTGCATTCGGTGCAGAATTACACGATCTACAAAACGTATATAGTGTCTTCTTCCCGTTTGGCCAAAAATGTTCAACTTGGACCGAAAATTTGAAAATCCATGTCCAAAAAGTGATTTTCTAAACGATCAGAAATCTATCAGAACGATTATTTCAGAGCCTCAGGACATCCCCATAATAATGCAAAAGAATAATAAGATCGATCTTGATCGGTTGAGAAAATATTATTTTTTGACCATTTTCCCGTCAAAATCATGTTTCACCCTGCGCAGAGGCAGCAATCACTAATAAGTGACGGTTTGTCATATATGGGGCCAAGACCCTCCTTGCACCCAAGTATGGGCTTGTGGTTCTCATTGCTAGCGCACCGCTTCCTGAGGGTGGTCGCATAGTAGCGATCCACCGTCTTAAGAGACCGGCTCCGTTATTTTGAAGCATTTTGGACCCTGCCCGGAACCGGTGCGCTAGCAATGAGAACCAGGGGCTCATGCTTGAGTGTCAAGAGGGTCTTGGTCCCGTATTTCACAAACCGTCACTTATCTGTGGTTACTGCCTCTACGAGGGGAGAAATGATAATTTCAATGAAAAAAAGTCGAAAAAAATTATTTTCTCAATCATTCGGAATAGACCCAATTTCTCTTTTGCGTTGATTTAGAGGAGCCTTGAGGCTCTGAAATATCTGTTCAGATTGATTACAACTCATTGCGAAAGTCACTTTTTTGCCTCCTCATTTCGGATTTTTGGGTCTATTGGCACATTTTTGGCGAAACTTCCAGACCGCACTATATACATTTCGTTGTCCTTACATCCATGCATCGATATTTTTTATCGTCGCGCTCATTCATTCTCTCCGAATACACTCCGAGATAAATTAAGTCCGAAAACGGTCGTTTTAGAACAAAAAAAATTCTAACTTTTTTCTTTCTCTGTTTCATAAGCTCTAATGCCGAAATTCAAATTCTACGCGCCAAACTACGTAAGAAAATACTATAGTCAGATTTTTCTGAGAAGAACATTTTTAAACTTTTTTCATGACCGTTTTGGTCATGGTCGTTTTCGGGTCAAAAAGTCGAAATCTCAGAACTATATGACTATAGATGTTTCCAGCGTATTTTCGCCCGTAGAAATCGAATTTTCATACTAGAACTCGCCAAATTGTCAAAGAAAATAGTTATTTTCGAATTCTAGAGAAAAATCATTTATTAGAGCATACCTTTTTTCTTTGACAATTTGGCGAGCTCTAGTATAAAAATTCGATTTCTACGGGCGAAAATACGCTGGAAACACCTACAGTCATATAGTTCCGAGATTTCGACTTTTTGACCCGAAAACGACCATGACCAAAACGGTCATGAAAAAAGTTTTAAAATGTTCTTCTCAGAAAAATCTGACTATAGTATTTTCTTACGTAGTTTGGCGCGTAGAATTTGATTTTCGGCATTAGAGCTTATGAAACAGAGAAAGAAAAAAGTTAGATTTTTTTTTGTTCTAAACGACCTTTTTCGGACTTAATTTATCTCGGAGTGTATTCGGAGAGAATGAACGAGCGCGACGATAAAAATATCGATGCATGGATGTAAGGATCACGAAATGTATATAGTGCGGTCTGGAAGTTTCGCCAAAAATGTCCCACTTGACCCAAAAATCCGAAATGAGGAGGCAAAAAAGTGACTTTCGCAATGAGTTGTAATCAATCTGAACAGATATTTCAGAGCCTGAGGGCAACTCTAAATCAACGCAAAAGAGAAATTGGGTCTATTCCGAATGATTGAGAAAATAATTTTTTTCGACTTTTTTTCATTGAAATTATCATTTCTCCCCTCGTAGAGGCAGTAACCACAGATAAGTGACGGTTTGTGAAATACGGGACCAAGACCCTCTTGACACTCAAGCATGAGCTCCTGGTTCTCATTGCTAGCGCACCGGTTCCGGGGGGTGGTCCAAAATAACCGAGACGGTCTCTTAATAATTCACTGACGGGGTCAAGGGATGAGATAAGCTTCTCTAAAGGCTGAAAATGCTCTTTACTGTTTAGGGTTTCCAAATTTGCCCACGCTGTCTGATAAATACCTGCAATGTGTCCTCCAGCTTGAGAACTTTCTGTTGTAGTTCGTCATATTGTGAAGAAGGAACTGGCTGGGGAAGAAGGTGTAATATGGATAATATCATATTATGTTAGAAATAAAATAGGTATTATTAGTTACAAACCTCTTCTTCAACTTCTATTTTCATACTCTTCGCGACCGGTTGATCATTGATCGATTCCTCATCGTCAATCACAATAACATCTCTCTGAAGCAAATACATTAAAGAGCGGTAAATATTTGTGAGGAGTGCATGAATCATTTGAAACGCCACAATATAAATATTATTTAAACTAACCTTAGAGGGGCGAGTGGAATTAGCAGCTTTCCTCATATTTCACAAACTCGCTACGTCGCGTATAATGCTACAATAAAAATATGAGATACCTGATCAGCAAGATTACATGAAATCTTCATAAGGGTATGTTTATGAATAGGACGCATCAAAAGCTGTTTACATGGTTGTATCATCTAACATGGGAAGGGCCACAGGACACATTCTCTGATCGGCACCAAACTTTCAGTACCGACTAAATCGACTACGCTGATTTCAAATCTGTTTTCTATATCTGCATAATAGGTCATAGAAAAATCGATAATTTCGGCTGTGTACTAGAGCCAGTGTCGAGTGAGGTATGAGCGCTCTCAAGAGAGCGCTGGAATGTGGCAGCGTGGTAGAGTGGTTAGGAAGTGGGATCACAAAGCGGAGGGTCTGGGTTCTGTTCCCACGCTCTGCAAACTCTTTTGCATTTTTTTTTCAATGACTTGTGTGTACTTTGATCACTTCTATGTTGCTATACTTGCACTTTACTTGCACTCGTGGGAATCGGGCATGGGAACAGGACACAATTCCCAGGAACCGGCGGTACAAAAGGAGTAGGGGAGGGGGCGAAGCATGTTCTCCCATGTTCTCTGCGCCCCGGGTTGTCGGCTTGCTGGCCAAGTTAATTGGTATCGATTCCGACCTCTCCGCTGCCACTCGGGAGGAATTCAAGTTAGCAGAGACTTTCGCTAATCTCATTCGTGAGGCAGGCCTCGACTCACTGATCTTCGAGACGAAAGAGGTCGGTTCTATTCACTCCTTACCGTATCCCTTACCCTTGTGTTGCATTACCGTAATCCTTATCGTACCATTATTCTTATTGTGAATATCCAGGAGATCGCGTTCTCCGAACCCGATGACGCCGATGACGCCAACCCGCTGTGGAATGTCGATGACCTCGACATCGTCAACGACGTTCCTCCCTCCGACAGGAAGCGGTTTCAATTCTCCCGAGGATATGCCACTCTCGAAACGGTACGTAATTTTCACCCCTTACCTTATTAGCGTTATACGGGTAGCCGTCTCTTCATTTTTCACAGGTAGTTGTGGCAGCGCAGTACTACCGTTCTACCACAATGAAGCCACACCGGGATGTCGCGCAAATGAAGACTCGCTTCCGCTTCATTGGAAATGAGTGGGACCTGCGCAAGATGGAAATGCACGCCAAGGAGAACGACGCGGATTCGACTCGTCGTGTCTCTCGGATCACTGGCCTACAGAACCTCTCCAACCATCAACTGGGGGAAGTGATGGACGCATTCAAAGAAGGTGGGTTCCTCTACTCGGTTACTGTAGCCACATTACTATTTCATCATTTCCTGTGGCAGGGTTCACTCTTCACGACTGTGACCTCGAGGTGATGGCCCTCGACATCAACAGGGAGCACCACTACGTGGCTGGCTTCGAGGCCTCTCCCTCCTTCATCACTCGCTTCAAGAGGAAGCATCGGATCTGCTCGCGCCAGACCACCAAGTTCGTCTCCAAAGTGAACTTGGTGGAGGCAGAGGAGATCAAGAAGGCTGCCGACGCATTCGTGGCAGTGATTCGAGAGGAGATGAAGAGCCGTCCCCTCAACTCCATTGCCAACGCGGATCAGAGCGGTTTCCTCAAGGAAATGCATAGCAAAAGGTTCGTAACATTTCCTCTTCCTACCGTACCCCTCCCTTCTCCCTCATTACGGTAGTCGTTACAGGAGCCTGGCACCGATGGGGGATCGGACCGTTGTGAGGGGTGTCGAGAGCAAGGCGAGTTTGACCCACAGCTACACAGTCATGCCGATTGTGTTCGCTGATGGGTCAATGGGGGAGAAACTATACGTGAATCTGCAAGAGCCCAAGGGCGTCTTTCCCAAGACGAAGAGAGTCTTCTCCGCTCACAACCTCTACGTCACTTGCGGAACGACTCACATCATGACGAAGAAGCACATGCTGGAGTGGGTGAATAAGGTGATCAATCTACTCTTTACACATAGTTTCACTAATAGAGTTCGAATTACGGATCGCGGTCTCTTCATTTCACACACTCTCTAGTCCGGCCGAGTGGCGAGAGAGTGTGTCGAATGAAGAGACTCATCGTGGCTCACCCTGATCCTGTCCTGCTTGCAGTGCATCCACACTCCATCCACTCCCTCTGATCTCCTCATTCTACTCGACTCGTGGTCCGCCTTCAAGGACACGGCAGCTATCACCGCCGCCCTTCCCACTGGCAAGACACTCGACACCCGCCAGATTCCCCCTGGAGCCACTGGACTCATCCAACCCTTGGACGTATATTTCTTTCGTCCGTTCAAGGGTCTGGTGAGGAGAATCCAGTCCTACGGCTTCAAGAACTGTCCTGATTTCATTGCTTACCAGAGGGACTCCATCCTCAAATTGATCTCCCTCTGCTATTCGATCATTCGTGCCCCCACTTTCCGTCCCCTCATCCAGTACGCTTGGTTTCGCGCTGGCTATCTAGATTCTCCCCCTCCCACTCGTTTCCAGACTCCGGTCCAAGTGTGTTTTCCCCGCTCCGTCAATACCAAAGGTTGCGCCATTCCCCCATGCACTAGGCCCTCGTTCATTCTATGTCCGAAATGCCACAAGACTCTGTGCTTCAAATGCTTTGTGATCGCATTTCACTCTTGCTAAATTGTCAAAAGTTTGTTAATGTTGTTGTTGATAAAATTGTTTTTGTTTACAACTTCTCAAGAGGTTGCGCAAAAAGTGGGAAAAGTTTTTGCAGAGCGTGGGAATAGAACCCAGACCCTCCGCTTTGTGATCCCACTTCCTAACCACTCTACCACGCTGCCACATTCCAGCGATCTCTTGAGAGCGCTCATACCTCACTCGACACTGGCTCTAGTACACAGCCGAAATTATCGATTTTTCTATGACCTATTATGCAGATATAGAAAACAGATTTGAAATCAGCGTAGTCGATTTAGTCGGTACTGAAAGTTTGGTGCCGATCAGAGAATGTGTCCTGTGACCCTTCCCATGTAAGACCGTCCCCTTTCGCGGAATTAGCTCTCCTCACGATTGACTCTCCAACTGTCTTTTTTGTCTGCCCTTTGACCGATTGCGCACTCAAAGAGCTCTAGCGGGGTTCTTTTTAAAGCTACAAGAATCCCAATTTTAGAGAAAGCACCGGAAAACATCGCTTATTATCATGGTTGTATCAGCTAAGACCGTCCCCTTTCGCGGAATTAGCTCTCCTCACGATTGACTCTCCAACTGCCTTTTTTTGTCTACCCTTTGACCGATTGCGCACTCAAAGAGCTCTAGCTGGGTTCTTTTTAAAGCTACAAGGATTCCAATTTTTGAGAAAGCACCGGAAAACATCGCTGATTATCATGGTTGTATCAGCTAAGACCGTGCCCTTTCGCGGAATTAGCCCTCCTCTCGATTGGAAGCGATTTAAGCCAAAAATTGACATAGTACCTCAGAAAGGTGGACTTTTCTCAGCCACCTTTGCTCTGATGAACTTCTCGATTATTCTACGCAATAGCCCTGTGTTTTCTGCACATGGTAAAATATTCCATTGGTGTCTAGCTTGTTTGTAGAATTAGCCCTCCTCTCGATTTGATTTGACCTCAAAAATCGCATAGTGCCTCAGAAAAGTGAAGATTGCTCAGCCGTCTTTGCTGATACAAATTTCGGAGTTGTGCAGGTGGATAGCCCTGTGTTTTCTCTACAAGAAACTCTTCTCAATTCGCATCTACACATTGAGGGGAACTAGCCACCCTCTCGATTTCACTCTCCCAAGGGCTCGCAATTGACGACATAATGGGCATGGTGTCTGACCGGCATGCCGACGCAGGCAGGTTCAACCCCCGCCCGCAGGTGATGTTTTGCAAGAGGTAGAGAAAGGCGCGCGCCCCAACCACTAGTCTCCGTCAAGCGTTCCCGGCGGTAGGCCGCCCTGGCCTAATGGGCATGGTGCCTGACTGGCATGCCGACGCGCTCTTTCCTCTCCCCTCTCGAGGCGAGGGGGAGGGAGTCGGATAGTTCGACAAATGTCGGATAGTTCGACTGTCTAACCGTCTGGCTCGAACTATTCGAGGCGAGAGAGTACGGGCGTCGAACTATCCGACGCGCGCTCGCGCGAGGAGAGCGAGGGGTCGAACTATTCGAAACCGATCATGCAACCCTACCTCTGGCATTTCCCGGAGAGTGCACCCCAACCTCCCATATTTGGCCGGCAATCAGCTCTAGGTATGGGGACTTCACCCTGAACTTATTGGCATAGGCTGCAAAAAGGTCGTCCGTGGTGTAAGTTCACTATCTCATGGAACGTCTCATAAAAACATTCGAAATTAGAGAAACTCATAATAAATAATAAATGAACATCTTTATTTTTAAAAAATTTAGGGTAAAGGACCATACGAATCTGTTCGAAGAAGAGCTACGTAGAGCATGCGATGATCGATCCAGATATCGCTCGAAGTGAGGAATTGAATGAAATTGTATAATGAAACAGATACCAGATAAGAGTTCCTAAAAAATTCCCATAGTTAAAAAAAATACTTTTGAAAACCATAGAGGGTTTATGATTAGAAGGATTTGTTTGTATTGATTGTATAATTTTTATCAATCTAGCTAAAAATGGTAATATATCATAACATTATTTTTTGGGTGACCGATCAACTGGAAGAGGAGCAACGACGAGCAAAACAGGATCGGACGAGACATCACGCGAAGTAATGATCTGCGGTAGTTATAGGCGGACTCTGGTCACCGTGTGATGGGTATGACCTACTCTGATGTTTGGTCCCTCAGATACCATTCTCGTCGAGTCTCGTTTCGCGATTGATGACTCGATTTTGGTGGACTCAGTTCTTAAATCACGGGAGCCTTCTTCCGTCATCAACAATGAACACTCTACATCAAGTCCTATCGTCCTGGATGATCGCAACCCTTTCTCCAGCCAATCTCTTGGGTCTGTGAATGGAAAGAAGACCGATCCCTTGACCCCCACCCAGACGAAATGATTCTCTCGCGAACGAAGAAGCGACCCGAAACCTATCTGAAACCATCCATCCCCATCTGGCGTCAACTGCCTGACATGATAAATGTATGTATGTATGTATGTGTGAAAGCGCTCAATTTGGTTTTGCTATGAAATAGTTCCAAAATATTATCCGTCAACTATAGAATGTCAGACATTAAGTTGAATAGGGTTTAAATTGATAACTGTAGGCAGTGTGTGTCTTTTTCAATGAGAGATGTTTACTCTTTCGATGTCTGTTGTTCAGAATTGACGAGCTGACAGAGAAACTCGCTCAGTACGAAGATGGACCGCAGCCACTTCAATTCGACTGTGAGCTTTATTATTCATTATCATTATTGTTTATACTGGCAATTATAGGCATATTTTCATAAAAATCCATCTCAGGTCCTATCAACATCTTCAGAATTCCGGACCCGAAAGACCCTCATTGTGAGTTTATTATTAGTTAAAGACACTTGTAAGTGCACTTTTATGCGCTATATTTTAAATATTTTACTTTTTCTTATTTGATCGCTGCTACTATCTAGTCATTTGGCTAGAAATTTAGTGTTAGGAGTCCGTTTGCGTAATAGTCGAACAAAGATTGGCACAGCAAAAAAATAAAATATGCTCAAAAGTTCGTCCTAGGGGTAACTTTTGATTCAGAATCGACTGGCGTTTTCAGTTTTTCGATCAGAAGCTTCTGAATCCCGGTACGACGCGACGTCGATTTTTCCAAATTCTTGTTATTCAATCAAAACTGCCCCGCTAAAGGTCAAAATAGTGCCAAATCTCACGTACCCGACCACAATTTAATTCTCTACAAAATGAAAAAAAATGCGGGGTCGAGAAAGTGATATTCACAGAAATACATGACTATATGATTTTCTGACGTATTTTTTCACGTGGAAACCGAATTTCTATGTTATAGATCCTGAAACTACGAAAGAACAAAGTTGTGATCGAAAAACGGCAAAAACCGCGAGTTGGCAGCGGTTTTAGGTTGCCTATTATCTCGCGCGGGTAGTCAAATGCTTAACCTTATATACCAAAATGATCAGGAAAAGATTCTCTACAAAATGGCAGATGGATTTGGTCGCACCGATCCCATTGTCAAAATACGACTTTTTATCGAAAACGAAAAAAGGTAGAACCTAATTTTTTTTCATTTTGTAGAGAATTAAATTCTGGTCGGGTACGTGAGATTTGGCACTATTTTGACCTTTCGCCGGGCAGTTTTGATTGAATAACAAGAATTTGCCAAAATAGAAGTCGCGTCGTACCGGGATTCAGAAGCTTCGATCAAAAAACTGAAAACGCCAGTCGATTCAGAATCAAAAGTAACCCCTAGGACGAACTTTTAAGCATATTTGATTTTTTTGCTGTGACAGGCCCTGTTACACTTTTACTGACTCTTACGCAAACGGCCTCTTAGATGAAATTAGGCTCTGCCTTGCATATTACCGATCTCACTTTGCAGTGGTGTCGTATGAGGAAGCTTGCTCAAGTATTCTCTCCTTTCTGAATGAACGAGATGAAGAAGTGATTGATGTGAAGCAGAGAGACTTGATATTGAGTAAATACTTCGCGAGATTGCCCGAGCTGAAGTATTTGGTGAAATTTGGAATCTCTCTTGTGTGGGAATTATAAGGAATTTGTGATGCTGAAAAAATCCTAGAATAATATCGAAATTCCATTTGTGTTTAGCCAGTAATTACCTGATTAGGGTTTTGTATGTAGGGAAAAATTGACAAAACGCTTTGTATCCGTAATTATGGCGCAAACTGTACAGATCCTTCGCTGCGAGGTATGCAAGAGGACGTTTCCCAATATGGCTATCATCCAGCACTTTCTATCTCAGGGACACAAGATGATGGTGCGACTATTTTCCCTTGCACTTTATCATCCATTGTTCGTTCTATTTTCAGTGCTGAAATAAATTAGAACTAGCACATCCACATTACTGGATATCGCCGAATTTTTTTATTATAGTTTGTGACCTATAATATTCAGATAGTCAAACATATTTAAGTGCCGTTTAAAATTATTTTCGCCTCTTGTAAATTATTATTATTAAAAAAAAGAGTTGTTACAGATATGTGCACGTGGCGCCGTCGTTTTGGACATTGTCCTCAGATTCTGGCTGGACAAGCTGAAACTGTCGAAGATGCTGGACCAGCCGGCTGCAGCCCCTATGGCAGTGGTTGCACGACCGACGCAGCAACCTGTTGCTCCAGCAAACGAGGAGCTCAACATCTTCAAACTCTGTCATGCGGAGACGAGCGACTGTCGGTTTTATTTATATTATGGGCACTCGTAAGAAGTGTATATTTTCCATGTCCAACGCCTTTTCACTTATCTCAATGAATTACATTTCATAAATATATATATACAGTATCGACCATAAGTCTTGGCTCAATTTTTCAATCTTTCGTAACTTTTGACCCACGATAAATTTCTGGCTCAAACTTGGAGATGTAGTAGTACACCCATCGTGCGTTAGGAATATGTCATTGAGATATCAGGGAACTCCCTGATTGTTTCCTAGTGATGAGTCAATAAACACATGGTTTTTCTTGGCTGATTTTGAGCTCTTTAAAAAATTTGCTCAGCCTTCTTACTCGGTGTGATAATAGAAGGCCTCAATACCTTTTCGATAAAAATATGTACTCATGGGTGGATGACGTACAGTGGCTTTAGGCTTTCTCAAAGTAGGGTCCCGAAAAAATGGATTTTCGTCCATCGACATGCTAGAGAGTCGTTCAAAAGCTCAAAATTATCCTTACCGCAATTCCTGATGATCCCCATAGTTTGATAACGATAGCTCTTAATTTCTCTTCAGGACACTAATTTTTCTTTTTTTTCATTATCATTTTTCATTATTTTTTCTCAATATTTTAGATGATCAAAGTTCCAAGGGCGATTTTTGTTCAAATGTCGTTCCTAGACAGGTTAGTTGCAAAACCATGGAATATAAGATTCGCAACTTTTTTGAGCATTTGGATACCTATCCTGCCCGCGACAATCGAAAATCCGAGGTCAATCGATTTTCAAAATCGTCTTCTTTTCGACATAATGAATTTTAACTTTTTTCTTTAATGATATCACGCGCTCTCATATCGAAATTCGGATTCATCACACAAAGATAAACCAGAAAAAAATTTAGTCAGGAAGTTCAGAGAGATCAATTTTTTCGACTAATGATGGGGGTATCATGGTTATTTTTTTTGTTTGAAAATCGATTGACCTCGGATTTTCGGTTGTCACGGGCGGGAACGTTATCCTAATGCTCTAAAAAGTTGGGGATCGTATATTCCATGGATATGCTACCATCGTGTCTTGGAATGACCTTTGAACGAAAATCATCCTCCGAAATCTAAACATCCAAAGTTGGGTTATGTGAAAAAGTGAACAATTCGTTTTTATCGTGCCCTGAGGGCAAATTAAGAGCAATCGTTACCAAACTATGGGGATCATCAGGAATTGTGGTAAGGATCATTTTGAGCGTTTGAACGAGTTTCTAGCACGTCGATGAACGAAAATCCATTTTTTCGGGACCCTACTTTGAAACAGTCTAGAGCCACTGTACGTCATCTTCCCATGAGTACATATTTTCATCGAAAAGGTATTGAGGCCTTCTATTATTACACTTAGTAAGAAGGCTGAGAAAAAAATTTATCGAGCTTAAAATCCGACAAGAAAAACTATGTGTTGATTGACTCATCACTAGGAAACAATCAGGGAGTTCCCTGATATCTCAATGACATATTCCTAACGCACGATGGGTGTACTACTACATCTCCAAGTGTGAGCCAGAAATTTATCGTGGGTCAAAAGTTACGAAAGATTGAAAAAGTGAGCCAAGACTTATGGTCGATACTGTATATATATACAGTAGCCTCGGAAAGTCATGGGTCACTTATTCATTCTTTCATAACTTTTGACTCATACGAGAATTCTTGCTCATACTTGGTCATGACATAGCACACCCACCGAGTGTTAGGGATATGCCATTGGGATATCACATAACTCCCTGGTTGTCGCGTAGTGATGAGTCAAACAACACAGGTTATTTCTTGTCGGATTTTAAGCGCTATTAATTTTCTCACAGCCTTCCTATTCGGTGAGATAATAGAAGGCCTCAATACCTTTTCGATGAAATTATGTACTCATGGGAGGATGACGTACAATGGCTTTAGACTGGCTCAAAGCAGGGTCCCGAAAACATAGATTTTCGTTCATAGACAAGTTAGATACTCGTTCAAAAGCTCAAAATGATCCTTACCACAATTCCTGATGATCTCCAAAGTTTGATACGGATAGCTCTTAATTGGACCTCAGGGTACGAATTTTTCACTTTTTTCACATAATTTTTTTCTCCCTATTTTGGATGATCACAATTCCAAGGCCGATTTTCGTTCAAATGTCTTTCCTGGACAGGTTTGTTGCAAATCCATGAAATATACGATTCCCAATTTTTAGAGCATTTGAATAACTTTCCCGTCCGTGGCAACCGAAAATCCGAGGTCAATCGATTTTCAAAATCGGCTATTTTTCGACATAATGAATTTTAATTTTTTTCATTAGTGATATCATGGGCTCTCATATCGAAATTCGGATTCAGCACACAAATATATACCAGTGAAAAATTTAATCAGGAAGTTCTGTGAGAATATTTTTGGTCATTTTTTGAGTTGACAATCGATGTACCTCGGATTTTGCGGTTGCCGCGGGCGGGAAAGTTATCCAAATGCTCGAAAGTAGGGGATCGTATATTCCATGGATTTGCAACTAACCTTTCCAGGAAAGACCTTTGAACAAATCGGCCTTGGAACTGTGATCATCCAAAATAGGGTCATTGTACGTGATCCTCCCATGACTACATATTTTCATCGAAAAGGCATTGAGGCCTTCTATTATCACACCAAATAGGAAAGCTGAGAGAAAATAAATTGAGCTTTAAATCCGACTAGAAAAAACCTGCGTTGTTTGACTCATCACTAGGCAACAACAAGGGAGTTCCCTGATATCCCAATGGCATATCCCTAACACTCGGTGGGTGTGCTATGTCATGACCAAATATGAGCAAGAAATCTCATACGAGTCAAAAGTTATGAAAGAATGAATAAGTGACCCATGACTTTCCGAGGCTACTGTATATCACGCGTATTCTGACCGATTGCAGGACCCTGAGGAACTAGCTGCAAAAGTTTGAGCTATATCCACGAGATAATTATCCTACAGTATATTAGGGACGAGAAAATTTTTGACGTTGACGGTTTGTCCCAGAACCGGCTTTTAGGCATTTTACGGCTCTAGGACCGGCTCTATCGTATCTCAGCTCCCAGATGAGCTACAAGGATGGCGAAGGTCTTAAAATGATCGGAAAAATATTCTAAGAAACTTTCCTGTTTATAGAAAAAAAGCTTTGAAGCTGATATCATTTTTTAAATATTTGAATAACTGCCTCTCAAAACAGAAAAAATATTTTATGAAAAAGTATATCTACCTTTTAAAATCATGGAACGCAGATTCTGAATCTATATACTGTAAACATTTAGAAAATAATCAGAATCCAATGGTGTAGGGGTTGAAAAGCGACCATTATTACTGCAAATTACGAAAAATCTACGATTTTGACAGTTTTCCGAGCAGAATTTTTTTCTTTCATGATTTCATGAGCTCTAATGCGAAAATTCGGATTCAGCGTGTGAAAATACACCAGAAACTCCTATAGTCAGATTGTTTCGAAACAAAAAAATTTCAACTTTTTCATGACTCCGGGTTCATGGTGATTTTTGGGTGAAAAGTCGAAATCTCAATACTATATGCCTATAGGTGTTTTTCGTGTAATTTTGCTCTTAAATTCTAATTTTCATACTAAAGCTCACAAAAATGCGAAATAAACAAGTTATGCTCGATAATTTTGAGCAGAACTATTTTAAATTGCATTTTTGTGAGCTCTAGTATGAAAATTCGAATTTTACGAGCAAAATTACACAAAAAACACATATAGTCATATAGTTTTGAGATTTCGACTTTTTCACCCAAAAATCACCATGAACCCGGAGTCATGAAAAAGTTGAAATTTTTTTGTTTCGAAACAATCTGACTATAGGAGTTTCTGGCGTATTTACACACGCTGAATCCGAATTTTCGCATTAGAGCTCATGAAATCATGAAAGAAAAAAATTCTGCTCGAAAAACTGTCAAAATCGTAGATTTTTCGTAATTTGCAGTAATAATGGTCATCCTTGTAGCTCATCTGGGAGCTGAGATACGATAGAGCCGGTCCTAGAGCCGTAAAATGCCTAAAAGCCGGTTCTGGGACAAACCGCCAACGTCAAAAATTTTCTCGTCCCTAATATACTGTAGGATAATTATCTCGTGGATATAGCTCAAACTTTTGCAGCTAGTTCCGCAGGGGATGAATTTCCTGCAATCGGTCAGAATACGCGTGATATACAGTATCGTCCATAAGTCATGGGTCACTTTTTCATTCTTTCATAACTTTTGACTCTTATGAGATTTCTTGCTCATACTTGGTCATGACACAGCACACTCACCGGGTGTTAGGATTATGCCATTGGGATATCACAGAGCTCCCTGGTTGTTGCGTAGTGATGACGCTATCAAGCAATACTTTTTCAAACCATCAAAATTCTTACATGGATTTTTCCTCAGACTTCCTATTCGGTGAGATAATAGAAGGCCTCAATACCTTTTCGATGAAATTATGTACTCATGGGAGGATGACGTACAATGGCTTTAGACTGGATCAAAGCAGGGTCCCGAAAACATAGATTTTCGTTCATAGACATGCTAGAAACTCGTTCAAAAGCTCAAAATGATCCTTCTCACAATTCCTGATGATCCCCAAAGTTTGGTAACGATAGCTCTTAATTTGACCTCAGGACACGAAAAAGACGAATTTTTCACTTTATCACATAACCCTATTTTAGATGTTTACATTTCTGAAGCCGAGTTTCATAAAAAGGTCATTCCAAGACACGATTGTAGCATATCCATGGAATATACAATTCCCAACTTTTTAGAGCATAAGTATACCTTTCCCGACCGCGGCAACCTAAAATCCGAGGTCAATCGAATTTCAAAATCGGCTATTTTTCGACATAATGAATTTTTACTTTTTTCATTAATCATATCATGGGCTCTCATATCGAAATTCGGATTCAGCACACAAAGATATACCAGAAAAAAATGTAGTCAGAAAGTTCGGAGAGACAATTTTTTTCGACTAATGATGGGGGTATCATGGTCATTTTTTCGGTTGAAAATCGATTGACCTCACATTTAGGCTGCCGCGGGCGGGAAAGGTATTCAAATGCTCTAAAATGTTGAGAATCGTATATTCCATGGATATACTACCTTTGTGTCTTGGAATAATCTTTGAACGAGAATCACCCTCAGAACTGTAAACATCCAAAATAGGGTTATGTGATAAAGTGAAAAATTCGTCTTTTTCGTGTCCTGAGGTCAAATTAAGAGCTATCGTTACCAAACTTTGGGGATCATCAGGAATTGTGGTAAGGATCATTTTGAGCTTTTGAACGAGTCTCTAGCGTGTCTATGAGCCAAAATCCATTTTTTCGGTACTCTACTTTGAAACAGTCTAGAGCCACTGTACGTCATCCACCCATGAGTACATATTTTCATCGAAAAGGTATTGAGGCCTTCTATTATTACGCCTAGTAGGAAGGCTGAGGAAAAATCCGTGTAAGAATTTGCATTGTTTGAAAAAGTATTGATTGATTGCTTCATCACTACGCAACAACCAGGGCGTTCTGTGATATCCCAATGGCATAATCCTAACACCCGGTGAGGGTGATGTGTCATGACCAAGTATGAGCAAGAAATCTCATACGAGTCAAAAGTTATGAAAGAATGAAAAAGTGACCCATGACATGGACGATACTGTATACAATATCGGACATAAGTCACCGTCCAAAATTTCAAAGAGTTGTAACTTTTGAACCAGATAAGCAATCGGTTTGATGTTTTGGCAGGATACATTAGACCTATTGATGCATTGCCACCGATAGTGACGTCATGCTACGATTTCGCAATATTGCATAGTGATGGTGCAATCATATATATGTTCTTCACTTGTGATTTTTAGGTCATTGGGATTTTTTTCTAAGTCTTTTCTCTTTTTGTGATGATAGAAGGTTTCTCTCAAAACTTCCTGACTAAATTTTTTTCTGGGATATTTTTGTGCTGAGTACGAATTTCGGTATGAGAGTCCATGATATCATTAATGAAAAAAGTTAAAATTTATTATGTCGAAACATAGCCGATTTTAAAAATCTTTTGATTTTCGGTTGCCGCGGATGAGAAAGTTATCCAAATGCTCTAAAAAGATGGGAATCGTATATTCCATGGATTTGCAACTACCCTGTCTAGAAAATACATTTGAACAAACATCGGCCTTGGAACTATGATCATCCAAAATAGGAAGAAAACAATTATTTGAAAAAGTGAAAAATTCGTGCCCTGAGGTCAAATTAAGAGATATCAATATCGAACTTTGTGGGTAATCAGGAATTATTGTAAGGGTCATTTTGAGACTTTGAACGAGTCTCTAGCACGTCAATGAATGGAAATTATTTTTTCGGGACCCTATTTTGAACCTGTTTTCTGCTTCTGTACGACAACGCCCCATGAGTACTATTTTTTTAATCGGTAGATGCTGAGGCCTTCTATCATCACAAAAAGAGAGAAGACTTAGAAAAAAATCCCAATGACCTTAAAATCACAAGTGAAGAACATATATATGATTGCATCATCACTATGCAATATTGCGAAATCGTAGCATGACGTCACTATCGGTGGCAATGCATCAATAGGTCTAATGTATCCTGCCAAAACATCAAACCGATTGCTTATCTGGTTCAAAAGTTACAACACTTTCAAATTTTGGACGGTGACTTATGTCCGATACTGTATATACAGTACCGCGCAAAAGCACTCGGTCATTTTTCAAAACGCTACAACTTCTTTCAAAATTGAGTTAACGGCCTACGGTTTGAAGCATACAGAGAAGAATAACCACTTGTTATTGAATCGTACCCTGCACTAGGTCTGATTTTTTGGCTAAATTAATGCGGACGAGCTCTTTTCAAAAAATGACAATTCTCACATGGAATTTTTGTACAAGTTCAAATGTCTCGTGCAGTTAGTACTACCTCAGGTGTGAACAATCCACTATGTGACACATTGAGCGCATTTCAAATAAGGTCCACAGAACCATTTTCCTAAAAATCCGAAAATTATGAAAATTTATGTCATTTTCGTTCTAATTGAGGTAAAGGTAAAGGTAAAGGTAAAGGACACCCGTTTTTCTATGCACATTCGTCCTGCGGGTCACACTGCTAGGCCAGTGTATTTCTCCAAATCTCGTAGAGAAAGTCAGTAGGTACTAAGACAACATCGGTTGAAATTGGGACCCGATTGGGCGCTTGCGGCGAAAAATGGTTTTTCGAAAATTTCAATTTTGGGTCTCTCTTTACTCTCCAGCCACTGTCGATAAAAATGAAACAATTTAATATCTCTTCTCCGAGTTCATCAGGGTAGAACATCTCGAAATTTCATATTGATTGAACATCTTTGAGGATAGATATAGATTGAGAACTTGAGCAGAAAACCCTGTAGGAAAAACTTGCTTCAAAATCGAAATTTCGTAGAATATTTACTACAGTGCTCTAATTGTAAGCAGGAATGAGTCACCACTTCCTGATACTCCCTGAACATTCTGGTCTCAATAGTTTGACTAGAACAATAATTAGGCACCTTTTGATACCGAAGCAAGTTTGTCCTACCGGGTTTTCTGCTCAAGTTATCGATCTATAACTTTCCTCAAAGATGTTCAATCAATATGAAATTTTGAGAGGTTCTATCCTGATGAACTCGGAGAAGAAATGTCAAATTAATTCATTTTTATCGACAGTGGCTGGAGAGTATAGAGAGACCCAAATTTGAAATTTTCGAAAAACCATTTTTCGCCGCAAGCGCCCAATCTGGCCCAAATTTCAACCGATGTTGTCTTAGTATCTACTGACGTTCTCTACGAGATTTGGGGGCAGTAGCTCAACTAGAACGAAAATGACATATTTTTTCATAATTTTCGGATTTTTAGGAAAATGGTTCTGTGGACCTTATTTGAAATGCGCTCAATGTGTCACATAGTGGATTGTGCACACCTGAGGTAGTACTAACTGCACTAGACATTTGAACTTGTTCAAAAATTCCATGTGAGAATTGTCATTTTTTGAAAAGAGCTCGTCCGCATTAATTTAGCCAAAAAATCAGACCTAGTGCAAGGTACGATTCAATAACAAGTGGTTATTCTTCTCTGTATGTACTATTTAATGCTTCAAACCGTAGGCCGTTAACTCAATTTTGAAAGAAGTTATAGCGTTTTGAAAAATGACCGAGTACTTTTGCGCGGTACTGTATATATATATATACAGTATCGGACAAAAGTCATCGTTCACAAATGCAAAGTGGTGTAACTTTTGAACCAGATAAGCAATCGGTTTGATGTTTTGGCAGGATACATTAGACCTATTGATGCATTGCCACCGATAGTGACGTCATGCTACGATTTCGCAATATTGCATAGTGATGGGTCAATCATATATATGTTCTTCACTTGTGATTTTAAGGTCATTGGGATTTTTTTCTAAGTCTTTTCTCTTTTTGTGATGATAGAAGGCCTCAGCATCTACCGATTAAAAAATAGTACTCATGGGGCGTTGTCGTACAGAAGCAGAACACAGGTTCAAAATAGGGTCTCGAAAAAAATAATTTCCATTCATTGACGTGCTAGAGACTCGTTCAAAGGCTCAAAATGACCCTTACAATAATTCCTGATTACCCACAAAGTTCGATATTGATATCTCTTAATTTGACCTCAGGGCACGAATTTTTCACTTTTTCAAATAATTGTTTTCTTCCTATTTTGGATGATCATAGTTCCAAGGCCGATTTTTGTTCAAATTTATTTTCTTGACAGGGTAGTTGCAAATCCATGGAATATACGATTCCCAACTTTTTAGAGCATTTGGATAACTTTCCCGCCCGCGGCAATCGAAAATCAGAGGTCAATCGATTTCAACCCAAAAAATGACCATGATACCCCCATCATTAGTCGAAAAAAAGTTTCTCTCAAAACTTCCTGACTAAATTTTTTTCTGGGATATTTTTGTGTGCTGAGTACGAATTTCGGTATGAGAGTCCATGATATCATTAATGAAAAAAGTTAAAATTTATTATGTCGAAACATAGCCGATTTTTAAAATCTTTTGATTTTCGGTTGCCGCGGATGAGAAAGTTATCCAAATGCTCTAAAAAGTTGGGAATCGTATATTCCATGGATTTGCAACTACCCTGTCTAGAAAATAAATTTGAACAAACATCGGCCTTGGAACTATGATCATCCAAAATAGGAAGAAAACAATTATTTGAAAAAGTGAAAAATTCGTGCCCTGAGGTCAAATTAAGAGATATCAATATCGAACTTTGTGGGTAATCAGGAATTATTGTAAGGGTCATTTTGAGACTTTGAACGAGTCTCTAGCACGTCAATGAATGGAAAATATTTTTTTCGGGACCCTATTTTGAACCTGTTTTCTGCTTCTGTACGACAACGCCCCATGAGTACTATTTTTTAATCGGTAGATGCTGAGGCCTTCTATCATCACAAAAAGAGAGAAAACTTAGAAAAAAATCCCAATGACCTTAAAATCACAAGTGAAAAACATATATATGATTGCATCATCACTATGCAATATTGCGAAATCGTAGCATGACGTCACTATCGGTGGCAATGCATCAATAGGTCTAATGTGTCCTGCCAAAACATCAAACCGATTGCTTATCTGGTTCAAAAGTTACACCACTTTGCATTTGTGAACGATGACTTTTGTCCGATACTGTATATATATATATATATATGAGACGAATCGCGATAGAATCGACTACTTCAGCCCGGGTAGGAAAAAAGTACTTCCAATCCCGACGAAAGTGAATCTTAAGTACTTCGAATCATGCTCTGTCAAACTGAGTTTGGCGATTTTTGATAACAGGTCTCACCTTTGAGTATTGTTAGGTCAAAACAAGGACGCTGAATTTTTTGTTTTATTTCGAAGTATCATGAGCTCTAGTTAGCAAATTCGGTTTCTATGCTAAAATACTATAGGGACATGATTCTGAGTCAAATTTTTCGACCAAAATCGGACCAAAGGGGGGGGGGGGGTGAAAAAGTGGTCAGAGTCGAAAAAATTTTAATTTCGAAAAAATGTCTCTATAGGAGTTTCTGGTGTATTTCGGCGCGCTGATTCCGATTTTCAAAACTAGAGCTCATGAAAACATGAACGAAAAAAGTTATGCTTGAAAAACCTCGAAAAACTGCAATACGTAGGTTTTTCCGATAAAAATCAACGCTTTTTTTTATCGCCCCGATCCAGCTCATGGACAATGAATGACATCATCAACATAAGAAATGCTACCCTGTGCCTCATCATTCGATTGATTTTTTGGAATTGTTTCTAGCACAATTTTATAGCGAGTTATGGTTGTTTTCCTGACGCAATTTTGACCTTAAAATTCATAGTGTCCCTACTTTGACCTAACAATACTCAAAGGTGAGACCTGTTATCAAAAATCGCCAAACGCAGTTTGAAAGAGCATGATTCCAAGTACTTAAGTTTCACTTTTCATCGTGATTGGAGGTACTTTTTTCCTACCGCCGCGGGGTAGTTTCGTCTCATATATATATTTTTTTCTTAAAGTTTGGAACATTTGAAAACTTCCAGAAAGCTTTTAAAACTGACTGTATGATAAATTACAGCGATGCCGTATGATAGAGCGAACGCCCATCTTCTCTCACTTGTCAATGAAAACGAGGGAGGAACGCTTGAAGAAAAACTGACTCTTCGCTTCGCGAAATTGCCTCAACTGCACAATTTGGTGAGCTACGCTTACTATAAAACAATTTTTGCTAGAAATTCTAATGCAAAAAACGCTATTCATACGAATACTTGAAATAAAATAAAACCATTCCCTAATTCTGGTTGTGCATAAATATACATATATATCCGCCAACAATATTCAGTTTGTCTTTAGGTCCTAAAGTGCGATTTGTGCAAAGCGACATTACACACTATTGACGTCATCCTCCACTTCTGCTCTAGCCGACACAAGAGGAAGGTAGGAGTCATCGTATATTCAATAGTGTTGTGTGATCGATTAGTAGCTTTCTCCATTCTGCACGCTCTTTCGTAGCTGTGACATGCAAACATTGAAATAAACGAGACTTGAAAAGGATTTCTCTTTGTTGTTTTTTAATGGAAAATACTCGAAAAGATTCATCGAATTCTCCATTATCGTAGGCAATGCTTTGTAACTCATTAAATGCGAGGCTGAAGTTATATTTTAGGTGCGTCTGTGGAAGGCCACTGTCTCGGTCCCTGCCCTCCAGTACTGGATCGACAAGCTGAAGCCGGATGCCCAGTCGATGCAGCAGCAGCAGCAGCAGCAGCCGGTGGCTGCATCTGTTGGAATGGCTGCACGATCGATGCAGCAGCCTGGCGATGCTGCAGTTTCCTCTCTGCTTCAGGCAGCTGCAACTGCTGCATCTCCGGATGTGAGCGGGGCGTCGAAGAAAATCAAGAAGGAGATCAAGGAAGAAGAGTAAGAGATTGGTGGCTGTAGACAATCGTAGCCTGAGTAATTTCATTAATATTCTCTTACATGCATCGTTTTTTTTCGTTGAACACTCATTATTATTTGAATAATATGCCTCATAATTATCTAAAGAAGAATCACGTTATCATGGTAATTCTAATTTGTTTGTTTGCATATTGTGAGAGTAAAGAAATTCATTCCGTTGCTTAGTCATCGTTTAAGTATATCGACGTTGTGAACGTGGAAAGTATTTGAAAGTACTATTTTAGCATTATTTTATACCTTTTTCTTTTTTTATTTTATTTCATCGCTAAGCTTACAATTCGCTACATATTATGTCCCTCCCTCCGTGTATACCAAGATAGTTTTCAACAACAAAAATACCTCTGCATGTTTTTTTAGGATTACGATTGCCGGAGGCTGCTAATTACTGTCCTCTCTCATAGGACCCTGATGTATTTGCAATGTATTCTTCCATTAAAAATAATGATCGATCATTGCTTGTTTCAGTATGATTGCGCTTCGGACGTGCATTGTGTGCGATATGTCTAAGGGATTTCGGGAAATGGTCCCATGGACCAAGGACAAGGAGCTTGAGAAGAGGTACGATTGGGATGGGATACTGTAGACACGGCACTGTGCGAGCTTAAAACCGTTAAACTATCACAAACTATCAAAGATATTGTAATCATATTAGATGGACGGCGGCTCTGACGTGTCAAGACGGTGAGAAGTACGGCCTCGAGCTCAGACTGAAGGCAACGAGGGGCACACTAGTCTACTTGTGTCAAAGTCACTTTGACAGGTAAGTGGCGATTTGTTGGTATTTGATCTCTAGTGACCGTTTTTCGTTGATTTTTGGTTTATAATACTTCAATTTCTTATAAGAATCGGAATCGCTGTTCTTTGTTGAAGCCTATTCGATTATGAACGTGCTTCCTTTCCGGTTATATCGTTTTGTCTGGAAATTGATCAAAATGAACATGATTGATCTACATATTGGAACTCCAATAATTAACAATTTCAGAGATAGCGCCTTCGATCTCAAGCCTTCGGGATTCCAACTGCGCCCCGACGCCATTCCGGTTGATGTAGTTGGTTTTTTAAAAAAATTTTTTCATTCGGACATTTTGTGAAAACAAGTCCTCTATATTCTATAGAATAACTGAAGGAAATCGAGCGAAGTACTTGCATTGAAGTATATTGTTAATCGTTTTGAAATTCATTTCAAACTTGTACATTTTCACGGCAATAGCTGATCATTCTGTTTTTAGCGCGCGTCTCGTGTTGCGAGAGAAGCCGAGTTACGTGCTGAGCAATTGGAAAAGCTACTCGGTATTGATTTTCTAGGCACTTTTTTGCTCTCGCTTTACTTTTTTCATTGCTAACTGAATCTCATTTTCTCACAGATTCAAAACGAGGATTGAACGATGTCGCAAAGAAGGAAGAAGTGCAAGAATTGGAGAGAAAGTGAGTGCTGAAATAATAATTTAATATGTTTTGTTCTGTGAAAGGTGAAGAATTTGACTTAGCCTGATGGAACTCCCACCAAGTATATGCCTCCTGGGTAGGTTGACTGAAGCCTCGACGAAACTCGAAGAATCGGCGAGAAGGGAGGAAAAGGCGAACTCGGATATTCGGTGAATCATTTGATACTTTCAAATATTGTTAAATGACAGCTGTTATCTGATATTTGAATTATTGGCCGATTATTTGCTTTTTTAAACGTTTTTTACAGAAAATATTGCTCAAATAATTTAAGAGAGAGGGTCATATTTCCAGTGAGCTTGCTCGAGAGAAGGAAGTGCTCAATAATGAAGTGGCTGATCTGAAAAAGTCTGTTTTAATATGCAATAATCATTATATCTTATATCTTGAATCACTTGTAACGGCTGTTATTTGTTTTTAGTATTCTAGGCCGATCATTTACATGTAACAAAAACATCAGAGAAACTTATATTTTTTTTATCCTAGATCTAATTCAAGTTCTTGTTGATATTTGGTTCTGAATTTCAGTGAGCTTGCTCGAGAGAAGGAAGTGCTCAATAATGAAGTGGCTGATCTGAAAAGGTCAGTTTATATATGCAATTATCACATGTATCGGCTGTTATTTGGTTCTGAATTATATAGACCGATGATTTACGTTTTTACGAAAAAATATTACGATAATCAGAGACATTTCGATTTTTGTCTTAGAGTTCATTAAAGGTCATGATGAAATTTTTTCTGAATTCCAGTGAGCTTGCTCGAGAGAAGGAAGTGCTCAATAATGAGGTGGCTGATCTGAAAAAGTTAGTTAATTGTTATGATGTGTTCTACTTTTCGGTAAATGATGTATTTCAGAAAGATTGGTCAAAGCATGGACAGCAACGACGCACTTCAGACGAGGTGCCCAACGTTAATTTAAATTTAAAAATAAATAAATAAAATCATTATTAAGACTTTGTGAGATCTATGGTCAATGGGGAGAAGCGAGAAGAGGCGTGGAGAGAGAAGCTACCGAGAATCGGTCAATTGTTGATTACATTTGTTTTCGCTAATCGTATGACTATTTAAAAAAAATAGTTTGTAATGATTCAATTATCTACAGTCAGCTGATACGAGCAAACGAAGCATTCAAGACCGAGATGGCTGAGATGAGAAAGAATGAGCATGAGAGGTTTGTCATCTATATACGGAGAAATATATTCGATATCTCATGATCAAAAATGCATTGATCAGCAAGATCGAATATTCAATACCAAAATAAATAAATATAATGTACAGTCGTTTATCAAAAGTATTCTAGGATAAGCGTTCTGACGAATCAGCTGGATGAGGAGCAACGAAGAGCAAGCGAGGATCAGGAGATATATTGCGCAAGGTTTGTCATCATATCTGGGCGGTTAAATATAGCTGGTATCTTAACAAAGAACCTCTTCAAGTGTAAAAAAAAACGAGCGAGAATATTATATTTTATATTTTAGAAACTAAAAATATTGTTTGAGTATTTGTATCAAATTTATCGTTTAGTAATTGATGTATATACAATACCTATTAAGTATTGCTGATGTCTCTGCTCAATTGGAAGAAGCGAGAAGAGGCGCGGAGAATTCAGTTACTGAGATTTGGTCAGTTTCTAGTTGATCACATTTTTCGTACACATTCTGTAGGTAGTAAAGATAAATTGTTCAGTGAGCTGACTCAGGCAAATGAAGCATTCAAGACCGAAATGGCTGATATGAGAAAGAACCAGCAGGAGAGGTTTGTCTACTCTGATATAACTTGTTTCATGAAACAAATTAACACAAATAGGGAATGATTCATGAATAAATTTATTTATTTTATAATTCAAATTTACATGCATATGAGGCTGTTCGCCTTATTTTCGAGCAGATCCGATCAGCTTTGGCACATTCGTCGAAATCGCGTTTTTACGCGATTCTCGGCTCATGAGGGGGCTAATTTTAGGCTAAAATTGTTTCTGGGGTAGAATTGCATGGCGAACACACATGTCTAGTTAATTTTTCATGATTTTCAAAAATAAATTTTAAAAAGTGAAGTTTTCACTGAGTCATTTGTGCCCTGAGCGACCAGGATATATCGATCGGGAGTGACGAGAGGATTCAGAATCTATAATATCATCTTGAAAAACCGTCTGCAAAAAATTTGAGCTAACATTAAGTGATCGCAACCGGCCATGAAACAAGAGTCTCTCCTCTTCCCTCCCCCTCCCCGGCCCTCTTCCCGGGTCAAATGGGCGAGAGAGTGTGGGGAATCGAGAGAGCGCGCATGGGATGAAGGGGAGAGTCCCTCGTTTCCTGGCCGGTTCCAATCACTTAATGTTAGCTCACATTTTTTGCAGACGGTTATTCAAGATGATATTATAGATTTTGAATCCTCTCGTCACGCCCGATCGATCTATGCTGGTCGCTCAGGGCACAAATGACTCAGTGAAAACTTAACTTTTTAAAATTTATTTTTGAAAATCATGAAAAATGAACTAGACATGCGTGTTCGCCATGCAATTCTACCCCAGAAATAATTTTAGCCTAAAATTTGCCCCCTCATGAGCCGAGAATCGCGTAAAAACGCGATTTCGACGTGACGTCATCTGGAGCCAACGAGGCATCTAGGGGCAAAATTGATATCACCATCGTCTTCAGCACCCTCGATAACCCCGAAACACAGTTTCAGGGAATCGACCTTTTCGAGCTGTGCCAGACCTTGCTCGAAAATAAGGCGAACCGCCTCATATATCTTCAATATTTTAGAGTAAACGTTCTGACGAATCAGCTGGAAGAGGAGCAACGACGAGCAAGCGATGACCGAGAGAGCTATTGCGCAAGGTTTTTCTTCTCGGGATGGTATAATATTGCTAGTATCTCAACAAAGAAAAAAAACAAGCAACCATCGTGAAACATGTTTAAATAGTTCATAATTAAATATACCGTTTTATCAGATATGCATGGATGGAAAAGGAGCAACGACGAACAATCGAGGATCGGGATAGATATCGCGCAAGGTGAATTCTTAACGAAGTTTAGATGGTCGGTGAAAAAAATCTGTGGAATACTGGGACAGCGAATGTCACACATGTATTTATTGTTATTTGTTTCTCCATTCGCAGTACAGAAGGGCAACATAGTGTTGGATAGAGACACATTACACGAAATACAGTGTATCTCGATAGTTTTACTAATTCAATGAATCGATGAGCTTAACAAGAAACTCGCTCATGGCGATCGAGTTGAGAAGGATCTTCGAAAGGCAAAAGAGGATCTGGCGAGATATCGTGCACAGTGAGGAAATATCATTTTTCTTATCTGAACATCTTCTCTGAAACTTCTCTGAACGGTGAAATACAACTGATATCTCAACAGAATGCATCGCCGAGAAAACAATAAGGGATAATCACGATCAAATTCTTTAGAAATAAACGAAAACCATTTTTATATGTAGATATGCATCACAATTGCTGTTGAATAAAGGATATATCTATTCAGACTTGATGAGGTATCTTCTCAATTGGAAGAAGCGAGAAGAGACGTGGAGAGTTCAGTCGCGGAAAAACTGTCAGTTTCTATGATAGTTTATGGCATTTTATTTTTTTTAAAAACATTTTTGTAATTTAGTTTGTATTCGTTCTTCACAGTGAGCTGGCGCGAGAAAGGGAAGCACTCAAGATCGAGTTTACTAATATGATAAAGAAGGAGCAGAAGAAGCTGACCGATGTTATCTCTCGACGGGATTTCTGGTATGTTACGATTAATAAACACCAATAGAGCAGCAAGATAGAATAATTTATAAATAAAATAAATTTAATGATTTGTAAAACAATTTCAGGATGAGAGTTCAGACGAATCAGCTGGCGGAGAACCAACGCCGGGCCACTGAGGATCAGGCGAGATACTGCGCAAGGTGAGGAAATTTAGGATGGTTAGATTATCGTGTGAAAAAACGTACTGTGGAATAATACGATAACAAATACCACATTAGGGAAATGATTTTGATGATTGATCTCTCCATGCGTAGTACAGATTGCGACAGAGTGTAGAGACCTATTTTGAAAAAGTATGATAATTCCATAGTGAAACACTTTTTGGCACATTGAATTATTAAAAATTCTCAGAATCGACGAGCTTGAGAAGAAACTCACTAATGACGATCGATTTGAAAAGGAGCGACGAAAGGAAAAAGATGATCTTGCGAAATATTCCGCAAGGTTAGAAGTCGTACATAACATCATATCTGTAAATGGCAAAAAAATTTCAAAAGTAAATTTTTTTCTGACGAATATCGTTTTTTCCACTTGGCAAAAAACAATATTCGTCAGAAATCTTTTTGGAAATTTTTGCCATTTTTAGATATGATGTTATGTACGACTTTTAGGGAATAAAGAGTAACACTCAGTTTCACAACTGACGATGTGACAGCATTCGATATTCCATGTTTTTTTTTATCGCAATTTCATTATTTTTTTGTTTCAGAATCAGAGAGTTTGAGCTGAAACTTGCGAAGAAAGATCAACAACTGAAAGAGCAATACGCATTCGCACACGTGAATCGGACAAGGTCAGTTCTGTAGGAAAGAGATACGGTAACACCATAGGGTAACCTATGATCGATTAAAATCAAGGTTTTTCCGATGTATTTGAGTTGTAACGAAATATGGGACAGTTGAGACTTGCATCGAGTTACGATGCAAACTATGATGTGCTTTGATATCTCAAAATTCTTTAAAACTTTTCAGTATCAAGGAGCTGACTCTCAAACTCGCCCAGTACAAGGGAAATCTACAGCCGATGAAGTCGGATCTGGAGTCGCTGCAGCCCGAGCCGGCTCAGAAACAACCAGTTGCTGCGGCTGCCGGAACAGCTGCGCGACCGATGCAGCCGCACCTCCGGAAGCTGCAGCCCGCGCCGGTTCAGCAGCCACCCGTTGCTGCAGCCGCTGGAATGACTGCACCACCGATGGAGCAGCCTGGACATGCCAGAGTTTCCGGAAATCAAGAATGAAGACATTGATGACTGAAAACGATCGTAGTCTGATTCATAATTTCACTGTCATTCTCTACTTTTTCGTTGTTTTTTTTCGTTGAAAACCCATTATGATTTGACTAAGATGACGTTTTATTATCTAAAGCAGAGCCCGTTTTCATTGTAATTGTATTTTATTTGTTTGTGTACTATAGAAGTAAAGAATTGTACGCAGTTGAAAGTTATCGCTTAAGTATATCGACGTTGTGATCGTGGAAAGTATTTGAAACTACTATTTTGAATTTATTTTATTCCGTTTTCACCTTCTTTTTGTTTCATCGCTACAAAACGCTATATATTTACACTCCCTTCATGTAGCTGTTTTCGAGTATATATCAAGATAGTTTAAAAAACTTATCTGTGCACGTTTTGTTTTCTTGAGAATTAGGATCGCCGGAGGCTACTAATTACTGCCCTCTCTCATTGGACCCTGATGCATTTATAATGTATTACTGCATTTTAAAAATATCGATCATTGCTTATTTCAGTATGATTTCGCATCGAACGTGCATTGTATGCGACATGTCCAATTGGTGGCGGGAAATGGTCCCGTGGACCAAGGACAAGGAGCTTGAGAAAAGGTACGATTGGGATGGGGTAGACACGGCACCACTGTGCGAGCTATAGGCGACCGGAACCGTTTATCTATCACAAACTGTTACTGTAATCATACCAGATGGACTGCTGCTCTGACGCGCCATGCCGGTGAGAAGTATGGCCTTGATTTGCGATTGAGGGCATCGGGAAACGTGGAAGTGTTCCTGTGCGCGAGTCACTTCGACAGGTACGAGAGTCGTGATCTTTGATCGTTGGTCTCTAATCTGACAGGCGATCGTTGATCTTTTGCTACTTGTATTCCCATTCGTCATAATAATCGTTGAGACCGTTTAGATTATGAGCGCGTATCCTTTCCGAAACAAGTTTTAGTTTGGCTGATGATATTGTCGGAATGAACTTGCTTGATCCGTTTATGATCTAGAACCTGCATTGATCTCTAATTATTGACGATGTCAGGGATAGCGCCTTCGTTCTCACGTCGTCGGGATTCGCACTGCTCCCCGATGCGATGCCCGTTGACTTGGTTGGTTCTTATTTTACTTACTTTTATTCCGACACATGGATATGAATGCAATTTCTCTATATACACAACGAAGGAATTGAGCCCAACTAAGAAGGATTGAGAGAAGGAGTTGCACCTTGTGTTGGCATCCCTACGAATCACCAAAAAACCTTGATAATTTTTTATTAACGACAGTATCTTTTTCCAGCGCGCTCCTCGTGTTTCAAGAGAGGTCGAGTTGCGTGCTGAGCGATCGGAGAAGCAACTCGGTAGTTACATTCTACACACTTATTGTGTTACATTTTTCTGATCAATGATTCTCTTTTCTGTAGATTCAAAACGAGGATTGAACGATGTCGCAGAGAAGGAGAAAGTGCAAGAATTGGAGAGAAAGTGAGTACTGAAATAGAGATTGATTATTCCTTTATTCTCCTCATAAAATTCCTTTCACCTGAATGAACGATGAATAATATTCCATAAGATAAAAAAAAATCAGGAAAAAAATATTTTAAAAATATCTCGCTCCATCACAATTGGAAACACGTTAAGTTTACATATCTTGCGCAGATTGGCTGAAGCCTCGATGAAACTTGAAGAATCGGCGAAAAGGGAGGAGAAGGCGAACTCTGATATTCGGTGAATCATATGACACTTCCAAAATTATTTTAAATCACATGTAAGGGCTGTTATTTATTTCAGACGATTATTTACGCTTTTCCGAAAAATATTACGCTGCGATAATCAGAGAAAGTTCGATTTTTCTTCTAGAGTTTATTCAAGTACCTTTTGATATTTAGTTCTGTATTGAAGGAATTTCCAGTGAGCTTGCTCGAGAGAAGGAAGTGCTCAATAATGAAGTGGCTGACCTGAAAAAGTCAGTTATTTGTTATGATATGATCTGCTTTTCGGTAAGGTATGTATTTCAGAAAGATAGATCACTGCATGGACAGCAATGACGCACTTCAGAAGAGGTGCCCAACATTTTTTGAATTTAAAAAAAAAACATTAATTCCTATTAAGAGTTGCTGAGGAATCTTTGCAATTGGAAGACGTGAGAAGAGGCGCGGAGAATTCAGTTACTGAGAAAATGTCAGTTTCTAGTTGAATGTAGTATAATTAATCGTAGTTCGTAAAGAAACAAGTTTTTCCAGTGAGCTTGTGCGATACAACGAGGTACTCAAGACCGAGATGGATGATATGAGAAAGAACGAGCAGGAGAGGTTTGTCATCTCAATACGGAGAATTATATTCGGTATCTCACGATTAAAACAAACTAATAGAATAGCAAGATCGAATATATAATTCATAAATAAATAAATAGAATGTACAGGCATATATATAAAATTTTTTTAGGATAATCGGTCTGACGAATCAGCTGGAAGAGGAGAAACGACGAGCAAGTGATGATCGGGTGATGTATTGCGAGAGGTGAGGGATTTTTAAAAGATGTTCAAATGAATGAAAAAAATACAGTGAGATAATGCGACAACGAATGACAAAGATTTTTTGTTATTGTGATAGATAGCAGTTGGACATATAGACGAAAGTACGTCCAGGTGCAATACGTTTTGACATCGCAATAAAAAACATCTCAGAATCGATGAGCTTGAGAAGAGACTCGCTAATGACAATCGAGTGGAAGAGGAGAGACGAAAGGCAAAAGAGGGCCGAGCGAAATATCGTGCGAAGTGAGAAAATATAAGGTTTCGGGGGAATTCCAACAAGCTTAATGAAGTAACGCAACGATGGTGATTAGGA
Organism: Pristionchus entomophagus; assembly: GCA_036245825.1. Classification (NCBI taxonomy): domain Eukaryota; kingdom Metazoa; phylum Nematoda; class Chromadorea; order Rhabditida; family Neodiplogasteridae; genus Pristionchus; species Pristionchus entomophagus. Next base: position 7,630,160 of record BTSX01000001.1, read on the forward strand.
TGTAGTAACGATTGCGTTTAGTTATGCTCAGGTTGTGTATTATCAGGGATTTTACTTGTTGTAAATTTCTTGGAACACAAAGAGTGAGAGGCATTCAGAGAGCAAATATTGCTCGCTCTTCATTTAATTTCCAGTAACACCTTCAGAATCGACGAGCTTGAGAAGAAACTCTATGATGATGAACGAGTGGAAGAGGAGCGACGAAGGGCAAAAGATGATCGGGCAAAATATCGTGCAAGGTTGGGGAATTTGACAGCTGGTTTCGCAACACAGCGTTTCGAGAGAGGACAAGAGTTAGAGAAGCAAAGAAAAACTAGAGATGAGGCAAAAGCGAGAGAGTGACGCGAGCCGCGACGCGTTGCTACTTTATCTCCGCTCGCTCTTTGCAATCTTTCTTTTCCGTTCAAGATCCTATGTCCAATCGCGCCATTCCGCTGAAACGTTGTGCGCAACTGACGAAGTGCTATCAGCGACTATCCATGTCTTTGATATCCTCATTTAATTTTTTTTTCAGAATCAGAGGGTTTGAGCAAAGACTCGTCAACAAAGATCAGCTACTGGAAGAGCAATACGCTTTCGCACACGTGTACCGGGCAAGGTTAGTTCTGTAGGAATGGGTTACGGTAGCACGGTTGGATGAACAATGGTTGAATACGGCCAAGTCCTTTCCGAAATATTTGCGGTGCATCTTAAGTGTCAGATGAGATTAGTCGAGATATGAAAAAGAATATGAGGTGCTTTTATCTTCTCTATTTTCACTTTTCAGAATCAACGAACTGACTTTCCAACTCGCCCAGTACGAGGGAGTGCTGCAGCCGGTGCAGCCATATCCCTGGCCACTGCAGCAACCTCCGGCTCAGCTGCAGCTGCAGCAGCTCCTGGTGCCCCCTCCGCCGCCACCGGTGCCGCAACAGCAACCGCAACAGCAACAACATCAGGTCCCTGTGGTGAGTTGAGCGCGTTCTGTTCCTGAATCAGCTCAATTGATAAATCGTGAAAGTATGCTTTAACGTGAAGTTGGAGCAGACTGGTAAGGCACAATGTTCATTTGGTACTGACCTACTAATATTTAGAAAATAATATACTGTATTTGAATAAATCTAGTCAACAACTTTATCATGCAGTATGTATTTCGTCATTTTTATTTTCCTTCAATTTGTTTCTTCGCACATCTCTCTAACTTCGCACGAACCGAAAATAAAATTCTATGTTTATCTTATTTTGTAGGAAGCCGCTGTAGTCGCACACAACTCCTCTACTCCTTTCGAAATTCATGATTTCGGCCGTAAGTTGTTTTGCTTCAATTTTTAGCGTCTTATTGGAAAATTATTTTCGTATATGGGATCATTTGGTTATAGGAAGTCCAGTGGCATCCTCATTTATAGCGTCTTCTCTCGACCTCATCGATTACAACAAGCCAGAAACCGGAAAGAAATCCGAACCACAATTTCAGATCCCACGGACATCTTCCAACTGTGCCGCAAGATTGCGAGCGAGTGTCCGTTTTCTCTTCTTTTAGACCATTCATGTACTTCTGAATTAATTGAAATAATTGCTTCGAAAGTTAGTTGAGAAGAGAGGAATTACACAAGGAAATCGGGATATAATTAATAAATGATTCATTTTTGCTTTTCAGCGATCTCGTATGACAGTGCGCGCGAGAAACTTCTCTCCGTCGCGTCTGGAGGAACTGACGAGAGGGCCATATTGATTCAACGCTACGATAAATTGCCTCCAAGGGAGAAAGTGGTGAGCCACGCGTACCAATCAAATTTTGTGTACAGTGGTATGATGTTAGTGAAATGATCCAGTTTCTGATCAAGGGTGTGGTCTTTCTATTCTCAGGAATGTTAGTTTGACCCATACGTCAAATGAGGTCTGGCCTAGTATTTTCTGCCGATATGCCCAAACAAGCTTGCCGACGTGGTCTACTCGACATAATCGATTTTTACCATACATTACGCTGTTTATTTTGGCCTTGCCGATATGGGTGTTGCCGGAGTGCCGACGTACACTCTCGCTTTTTCGAGAGCCATTTGACGTATGGTTTGACCATGCAACTGGAATCTCAACCTGGGCTGACTCCTTTATCCAGAAAAGAAAATTGGTACATCATATTTGTTTTTAGCCCCTTCTCTGTCGAGTATGCGAGGCGACCGGCAATTTAGAGGGAATCAAACACTTCCTGACAGCGAGGCACAAGAAGAAGGTATGGAGTAGTGATATAATTTCGGGTTGGGTTCTCTCCATTCTGCACACCATCTCGCCGGTTAGAGAAACTAAAGTGTGCGGAATGAAGAGAATCGAAAACGGAAACTACATCACTAGTATGGAGGGGGAGTGTGTTCAGTTTAGAACCGAAGGACGGAAATATCCATTTTTCCCGGACTTTGAGTTTTGCGAGATTCTCTTTAATCTATCTTCACTTGATCTAAAACAAGAAAAGTTGAATCTTTTTCTTTGCTTATTGCTCATTTTCCCCAGAAAATTTTTGCGTACGTTCTCGTGCTTTCAGCTGGCGACCATAGGCGCCTATGTGTCGCGTGCAGCCATCGAGTACTGGGTGGCGAAGCTGCAGCAGGTGCCGTCTGCACGACCGATCCAGCTGTCGGCTGCAGCCTCGGCTTATCTTCACGACAGCGATGATGGAAGTATGATCGTATTCTAATCTGCTCTAATTACTCTAATTACTCTCTTACCCCCACTATTATATGCACTACAATCTTCTACTCGATACTCCAATACCCTATCCCTGTGTTATTCATTATCTTATTTTGTTTACGTTTTCCTATTACGATTGTTACAAGAGAAGGTATTAATTAGCACTAGCAACCGATAGAATTATTTCCCCTAATTTTTCATTAGAGTTTGTATGTTTTTTTTGTGGCAATAAAGCATTTCATGCAACTTCTCTTGTTTATGTTAAAGTACATCGACGTTGGAAGCGTGGAAAGTACCTGAGAACGTCTAGAATCCAGACGTTCCACGATCTCCACGGGTGCTCAAAATCGCCTTCTACCAACATCTAAAATGCACTAGGAGCGCTTCCATAGAGACCGCGAGGTCCTCGCTTCGCCGTCCCATATCTTCTCGCACACTCTCGTCGGTTTTTGGAATGGCTTCAAAAACGCGCGCTTTTCAATTTGAATTGTTTGGGAAGCCACTTGAAGTTACTCCGTGGATCTCGTTAGTGTTGTCTGATTGATTCGCAGCTCTAGCTCTATTTTGCACATAATCATCTCGTTATGACTCTGACTCCTTGATCACAAAGTTCATGAAAAAGCACAATTCGATCCGGAGGCAATATTAGTAAGTGTTGACTGACATCGGCATCTATAGATGATGACGATTGTTTGTTCAATTCTCATTTCTATTATTCTCCTCACTCTCTCCATTCTCTATACTCTCTCACTAATCCTATCAATTTGCAAGTTCGCCTACGTGTCAATGCGACGACGTTTTTCGTTCCTCGCCTCACTCTCTGCCCTCGTTCTACTCGTGAGTGGTTCACTATGCCCAGCGCTTCAGGAAATCGTCGGTGAGTGGTGTGGCGGACTACGGTAGCGTGCCTCTAACGTGTCAACATTTAGTGAGCATCGTCGTCGTGGTGGTGAGGAGAAGCAGCAGCAGCCACGCATCTACCGCTCCCGCAGCAGAGACACGACGGTATACGATAGATTGGTAGATACGGTAGATCAATCGATAAAATACAGCTCTCCGAGGAGGTCAGCGTCTCGCCGTCCAAGTCGGTGGGTTACTGTAGCAGGAGGAGTACGGTAGTTATCGATCGCTTTGTAGATCGTCGCTCCGTCGCTCCCCTCTCGATCCACCGAATCTTATTACGCGAATGCCGTGTCGGTCGGCCCTTCGTCGGCCTTGTCCACCCGTTCGGTACCGTAACCCGCCCTACAGTAACCAGACCTACCATAACCCAGTCCTACAGTAACCAGACCTACCGCAACCCGACCTACAGTAGCTAGACCTACCGTAACCTGACGATTCTCAGGACGTCACCCTGTGCGTGGACGACCCCTCGGCCGTCTGTCCGAGCATGCGCATGAACCCGGTATACGGTAGCTTCGGGATACGATATATCGATCCATCGATTCCAGCACGACTCTAAGACGACGTACCAGCTTCGCGATGGCTCTATGCTGGAGATTCTCGACAGGGCAAACTCGGTATGTCATCGGGTTACGGTAGTTTATCGATGTATTGAATGCAGGCGGGCAAGACCGTGTCACTCAAGCTCATGTCCGGCGAGCAGGTATACTGTAGCAATCGATGACGATCAATCGATACAATACTCTTGGGAGCTTACCGTACTCTCTGCAGATCTTCCTGGAGCGCTCGGAGAAGGGCCACAGTCTGATGATGCTGGACAAGAAGCATCGCGTGGTACGGTATTGACTTCTGTTGCTGGATCGAATCGAGTTCTTTCGCCGATTAGAGCGATTAGACAGTATGCAGAATGGAGAGAAAGATTCGATTACGAAAGAATTTCTTGGTGTCTGTCGATTACGATACCTCGGCATCAATCAATCGTTTTCAGGTGCATGCAATCGGCACCGACTGGAAAGAGCCTGAGGGCATCTTCAGAGCGTAGTCAAGCAAACGGCCGCGGAACGATTAATTCTCCGCCAGTCCTAAACCACGATAACATATTGATTTATGATAAATCGTTTATCGTGCTACATTGGTACCTTGTTATAGCCGCACTAGAATGTTTATGTAAGTCACTAAAATTTGAAACGGTAATAATATACTTAATTAAGTAATGCGTTGCGCTACAGTACCACGCGATGCGTTTTTTGACATATTGGAATCGTACAACATCACTGCTCTACTCTCAATAACAATGAGTAGAAGAAATTAACACCCGCAGATTGGGTAGATCAGAATGAATTGAGTGAGAAGAGAGATGGGAGGGTTGCGAATGGTCTATCGTAATCCTCTTTTCTACATTTAAATGCTCAATCCTTACTGCACTATTCATAAGCCATAGGAGACGAGAGAATCTGTGAAAAAATAGAGATCACACACACTGAAAGAATGAAAAGAAGTCTAACTAGTGACAGTCATCTATCCCCGTCTATTGAGAAGACGCGCGAGCACTGTTGACTAGAACACAAGTACATAGAGAAGGCTATTAGGCTAGCGGACGTGATCTTGTAATTTCTTGCTAATATCTGCAAGATATAAATAAAATTAAGGAATTTTAAAAATTAAGTGAAGAAAAACCAATTATATTTGAACGAACGTTGTGTCTTGATACGATTTGGCATACTGCAGCAGTTCTTTCAAAAAATTTTCCAACAATTTTCGTAATTTTTGTTTTTATTGAATTTCGTTGCATTTTGCTTCCCGCTGTAGGAATGAACAACGGATACGACCTGCGCTCGGCTCTCGTGGGCAATCTACGCGGTATCGCCGAGAACATCGTGCGGATGCACGCCGACGAGGCTCCAGAGGTTTGTTACCGGTTCTTTCCGTATTACTCGAGTTCTTTCGCTGCTCAGAAGGCTACAACATGCTCTCATTCGAATGTAGACTAACGTGAACAGTAATTTGGGCTGTGATTTTCATCCTGGAACTCAGAACTGATCGTATGTGTTCCAGGTCAAGCGCCTCATCAGGAAGTTGTACACTCTGGCACACGCCGCTGAGTGGCATGCTGCGCAGGGCATACCAGCTGTCAGTTATTCTTCTTGTGCTCAATTCAATCTTTATCAGCTACTTTCTACTGGTGATGTGGATTTATGATCACTTTGGAGTAATCTATACATGGGCGCAAACGTCTGTTTGTTGGTTGGTTTGTTCGGCTTGGACGTCCTGCCAACGCTTGGTTTGGGCACCCTGCCAACTGGGCATCCTGCCAACCCACAATCTAAGCCTAAGCGAATTAAACTTTAGTGTTCGGCGAGACGCGCCGAACACCGCCAGTGGTTCCCTCGGCGTAGTCGGGTCAAAACCGCTTATCTAATAATGTTATTACCTGCAGTATGGTCTACGCGCTCCACTCGATGACCTCTGCGTAGCGGTCGATCGACACGCGTTCCGGTTCATCACCAATGTGGATATGGTAGGTCATCGGGCTCAGTTTCTGGCCCTGACTGCTTTCACAGCTCCGTACTTGATTATCCCTTTCTTCCTTTCCTCTCTGGAATTCCGAAATCGGCAAAAAATAAGTTCCTATTGACTTTGCAGTTCCAACTCATGCACTACCTGCGCCTCTTCATCGCGATCACAATCGGACTCGTCGCAGGTTGGCTATATTCAACCTATTAACTACGGTGATGGGACGTTCAGGAGCTCTAAAAAAAGAAACGAGGATCGGTGACGTTTAGGAACCCTCTCAAACGATCGGGCAGATTGTTTAGAACCCTCATTCGAAACCCGTTGTATTGCAATTCAACATAGGGGAGAGCTATAAAATGTCACCTGTATTCAAATGAGGGGTATAATCCGTATTCTAGAACTTTTGATAGGGCACGTAAACGTCCCATCACTTTAACTAATTGGTTTATGCCTCAGGGGATTTGCCTCCGGCTATTGCCGTGCCTCATGTGATGGTCGCGCCTCCTGGCCGTCCCTTCCAGCAGCAGGTAATTATAATTAATTAATAATTTGTTATACGGTAATTATAATTAATTAATAATTTGTAATACGGCTCGTCGTCTGAAGCCCGAATCGTGAATCTCTTCTAGTCTGTCGTGATTTCTATAGCAAACCAGCCCAAAAAGCATTTCAATTGTGCACCTAAACGCCATTCTAAGTCTATTCCTAAATAAAGCGCTATGCAAACTACAAATACGATTCACGATCTGGACTTATAAAGAAAAGGCTCTTTGGAATTTTAATCGTCGATCGAATGATATTCGCGGTTATTGTGTTCTCGAATGAACGTGTTCTTGCAGCGAGCCCTGCCTGTTGCTCCGATGCCACTGGCGGTGCAACAGGCCCGCCCGCAGCCGATCGTGCGGTCGCCGAGACAGGCGCTGCAGCAGCTGCAGCCGCTTCCGAACGTGCTGCCGCAGCAGGCACAGCTATTTTATATTTTATTTAATTATCAAATTACTTCATGCACCTTTCCTTCATTATTATTGATTTTTTACAACAATCAAAAAACAATTGCAGCAGATTCTGGTGCAGGTGAAGGATGAAGAAAAGCAGCTGGTGCGACCGAGGGAAGAAGAGCAGCAGCTGCAGCAGGCTCTCGTGCAGCCGAAGGAGGAGGACCAGCAGCTGCAGCAGCCAGACATGCCTGTGTCACCCTCGACCTCGGAGCAGAGCAACCCACTGGTTAGTGTTATATTATTACAGTCCGAAGACCTAAACTTCATCCTCTAATAAATGGTCTTCCTACGAACGACCTTGACCTTGCGTATCTATCTCTATTTTGTTGCTTTATTGTAATGAAGCGGAACTGATATAGCACCGAATGCATCAGTTATTTTACTATTTCACGATGAGCGTGTTGTTCAGAAGGGTGAGGGGACGCGTACGTGGGCAGGCATCTGTGAAAATATTTTCAAGAGTTGTTGTAACTTCCCAGTATTTGGACTCAGAGTAGCCCAGTGAATTTCTAAAAATCGGATGCCTTGGCCGACACAGATACCCCCATGAAATATTCAGATGCCCGTGGGTAGGCCAAAATTTTAGAAGTTGTTCAAATCTTCCATAATTTTGTCTCAGAGATGCTCAGTAGATGGACATCCTAAAAATCGGATGCCTTTTGGCATGCACAGATGCCCCCATGAGATATTCGGATGCCCTCAAATTTTAACAGACGGCGCCCACCAGGGTTGGGACGTATCTCTCAATCGGTGACGTTTAGGAATCCTTCCTAACGATCGGAGGATAGACTCTTTAGAGCCTTTATTTGAATACACATGGCGTTTTAAAACTCCTATGTTGAATTGCTATCCAACGGTATTCACATGAGGGTTCTAAACGGTCTATCCAATCGTTTTGAAGGGTTCCTAAACGTCACAGAATGAGACATAAACGCGACTTCCTAAACGTCCCATCACCTTCAGAAGCGTGCTCTCCCTATGGTCGCTGATGGCAGCTCCGCCCAGCCAGCAATGAGGCCATCAAAGACGCCGAAGAGAGAGGTGCGTGTTAGTGATGTGATTTCGGGTTTCCACTCTCTCTCATTTCTTTTACCGGCGAGAGAGAGTGTGAAAAATAGAGAGCAAAAACGGAAACGACATCCCTAGTATCCATGCCCCTGTATGGGTTCAGCTCACTCCATTCTCCACCCTTTCTTGTCCCCTACTTTCGAGTGTGCCAAATGGAGGAATCTGAGAGCAACAGCCCTGTTATCTCGTGCAAATAAATACAATCCTCAGGTAAACCGTTTTCAATCTAATCCTAACTTTCGACGGTTTATGATCTAATTAGAAGAATGGAAATCTAATTTGAATAGAATTAGACTGATGTGCTGAAAAAGGCAAGTTTACAGTCTAATCTGAACACGCTGATTTTGGCATCTAATTAGAAGATCAGAATCGAATTAGATTATAAGGGATATCCTTCATTTTGTAGTTTACGATATTCGCAATGTATGCAGGACCAGACAATGAAGCTTGAGCGGGGCTCAGTATCAGTGAGTAGTGTATGCGTATAATTGTTACGCTGACACTACCTCCTCCCGAACAGCCAACCTTAGACAGTATCTGTGTCAAGTGTATGCCGATGATTGTTCAGTAGTAATGGCAAAACAGACTCGGCAAACCGGCTTCACCGATGAAAATTCCGGGTTGAAGTCGTGACGAAAAGCCGTTTTGTCATCACTGTTGGTCCGTATTTCAGAAGGGCCAATGCGACCACTGCGACCTCGACAAGGACGTCAACGAGTCGCAGAAGCTGAAGCACGCGTTGAAGAAGCACAAGGATCTGGTCTACAAGTGGGTTATATTCTTTATTTTTATATATATTCCAGTTCTGATGTTGTCTCTTTGCCCTACAAAAGAGGTCACTTCATCTGTTTCTGGTTCATATATTTCTGCGATTGTATTCTCTTCCTCTCCTATTTCGATTTCCAATCCATCCCTCTCTGTATCTGGCCCACTTTGCGACCGCGCAGATGGAAATAAAAGAGGTTGAATGAAAATCGAGGTAGGGGAGGTAGAGTAATCAATCGCAGTTTAGCCTGGGCCAGAAACCGATGAGCTGTCAACAATCGCAGGTTCGCCAAATCCGAGCTGGTGTGCAGAGCGGTGCCCTACTGCGACTACGTTGCCACGTCGGAGCTCTCGAGGAAGATCCACGAAGGGGTACGGTATTGCTTCTCTTGCTGTTTTATCCATTAAACCAGCGGTTTTCCCACGACTACGTCGGGGGAAAACCACTGGCGGTGTTCGGCGCTTCGCGCCTCACATAAGCTTAGTTCACTTAAGTTTAGATCAAGTGTTGGTAGGATGCCCATACCAAGCGTTGGCAGGACGTCCAAATCGGACTTACACACACGCACAAACGTTTGCGCTTTAGATGTATGTATAGATTTTTGTGACGAGTATTAGTTTCCTACAACTCTTACTGCAGAATGAATAGCTATTCATTCCAGAGGACTCATGGAAAGAAGCCGCTCGCTCTAGAGGATGTCGTTTCCGAGTTCGTTCAAAGTAAGAGATTATCGATATTTCTGATTGTTATCGATTTTGGTACCTACCGTAATCCACCATTCCACCTCGAACCGTAATCCATCCCTCTACCGTATCAGGTGGTAAGTGCACCTACTGCAACTTTGGAATCAACAGGATCGGCTACGTGAAGAAGCACATGGTAGTTTGTCCCAGTAGAGACGAGGTATTTAATTATTGGCTATTCAACTACAAATATTGTGTTGTCTAAACCACGCTTCCACGCTTTCTATACGGCTAAATTTACTTTGAACAAACTATGCTAATTTTCTCTTTTTCTAAATCCATTCTTTGATCATTCTAAAAATCCATTCTTCTCAATATCAGCATGGATGAAACGTAGCGATATCGGGGTATGACATTTCCGCAGCGGGGTAAAGCTTATTTGGTAGCAACATGGGATGGGTGTTCGTGGGTTTATACGACTGCTGAGCAAAAAGACACCCATCTCACGGAAATGTCGTACTCCGCGAGCTCGCAATTTGTATGCCCTATGCTGCGGCGTTTCTGGTTTCGCCGCTCAGTCTACAGTATCCTTCTAATGTTGGCTTGCATGCACTTGTACATTTCAGCGTCCGTTCCTCGGCTGCTCCTCCTGCCCCGAAGTGAAATTCCACTTCATCCACGACTTCACGGCTCATCTCAAGGTAGGTCATGAACATTTTCTGAGACTTGTCTCGTCTTCCTACTGTTTCTCCTTATAATCTGTGGTAGGTCACTGCAATTTGCTGACTTTCTTCTTCTTACTGTTTCTCCTCATAGTCTGTGCGTAATAAACCGACATTGTTTGTGATTGGCTCGAATGAGTGGCTGATATTGCACACTGGGGACTATCTATTGTTTGTCTCGACCCAAATACTTTAGTTGACTGATTACTTGGGGTTTCGGGAAGAAATTGTGAATTGATTCCTATTGCAGGCTTGCGGAGGTCTCACGCACGGCAAGCCCGAGATGCTGTGAGGTGTATCATCCGACCAGTCCATCGCCTAGACAATAATAATAATAACGTTCTTACTCGTTCCTGAAATGTTCGTTTATCCCTCATGTTGTAATATGTAATAAGCTTACTATTTCAAGTCTCTTTTCCTTTGATTCTATAGGCAGTTTCTCTCTATCCTTCCCGTTACAAACCTTCTTTTTTATGATTGCTCAAACAATTTATGTTGTTACTTGGTCTTTGTTGATAAAGTGCTCGCTGGAGTGTCAGTTCAGTAGAGTGGAGAACGTGTTTCGAATCACGACCCGTATCTGTCCTGAAGGAATTTGTGTCCCCAGTTATAGTTCAAGAGATTGATAATGCGATCTATAAAGGATCGTGGAACGCTCTTGTCAGTGGCATCTCTTTTTATTGATCTCGTTTTCAGGTGCGATGGCTGACGATAATGCTAATGCTCCGAATGCGGACGGCGACTGTAATCGTGCCATCGAAAGATGGGCCAAGGATCCGAAGGGTCAGTCTTTCTATTGCCATATTATTTGCTGCGACCCCATCATGTGATATCAATGTTTCTCTTCATATTCAGAATATTTGTGACTTCTTTAGTTTAGAGGACAAACTCCGCCCACTTTAAGTCGTAGTCCTTAAATATCTGATTTCCTCCTCGCCAGGTATGACGGACGCGCTGTGGCTGATGACAGCCGACGAGTAGTCTGAGTTCAGGTAGAGAAGCGTTTCAATATTTAGAGTCCTTTCTATTCTAACTTAGTGCCAAAAATGTGATTATAGTTTGTCAAATTCTCATTTCTATTCTTCTCCTCACTCTCTCCATTCTCTATACTCTCTCACTGATCCAATCAATTTGCAAGTTCGCTAACGTGTCAATGCAGAGACGATTTTCATTCCTCGCCTCACTCTCTGCCCGTGTTCTACTCGCGAGTGGTTCACTATGCCCAGCGCTTCAGGAAATCGTCGGTGAGTGGTGTGGCGGACTACGGTAACGTGCGTATAACGAGTCGACGTTTAGTGAACATCGTCGTCGTGGTGGTAAGGAGAAGCAGCAGCAGCCACGCATCTACCGCTCCCGCAGCAGAGACACGACGGTATACGATAGATTGGTGGATACGGTAGATCAATCGATAAAATACAGCTCTCCGAGGAGGTCAGCGTCTCTCCGTCCAAGTCGGTGGGTTACTGTAACAGGAGGAGCACGGTAGTTATCGATCGCTTTTTAGATCGTCGCTCCATCGCTCCCTTCTCGATCTACCGAATCCTACTACACGAAATCCTCGTCGGCTCGCTCGGTACCGTAACCTGACCTACAGTAACCAGACTTACTGTAACCTGACGATTCGCAGGATGTCACCCTGAGTGTGGACGACCCCTCGGCCGTCTGTTCGAGCATGCGCATGAACCCGGTATACGGTAACTTTCGGATACGATATATTGACCGATCGATTCCAGCACGACTCCAAGACGACGTACCAGCTGCGCGACGGATCCATGCTGGAGATTCTCAACAGGGCTAACTCGGTAGGTCATCGGGTTACGGTAGTTTGTCGATGTATTGATTGTAGGCGGGCAAGACCGTGTCGCTCAAGCTCATGTCCGGCGAGCAGGTATACTGTAGCAATCCATGATAATCAATCGATACCGTACTCTCTGCAGATCTTCCTGGAGCGATCGGAGAAGGGCCACAGTCTGATGATGCTGGACCAGAAGCATCGCGTGGTACGGTATTGACTACTGTGGCTGGATCGAATAGAGCTATCTCGCACATTAGAGCGATTAGACAGTGTGCAGAATGTAGATTCGGAATCGCTAGTGTAGCCCTTGGTTACGGTAGATATCCTTGGTTCCAATCGATTACCGTACCTCGTTATCAATAAATTGATTTCAGGTGCATGCGATCGGCACCGACTGGAAGGAGCCTGAGGGCACATTCAGAGCGTAGTCAAGCAAACGGCCGCCGAACGATTAATTCTCCGCCAGTCCTAAACCACGATAACATATTGATTTATGATAAATCGTTTATCGTGCTACATTGGTACCTTGTTATAGTCGCACTTGAATGTTTATTTATGTCATTAAAATTCGAAACGATAAAATATATACTTAGTTCACTAATGGCAAAGTGTACAAAGACCAGTTATAAGCATACTGTGTGATATCTTTCTTTGGACACTTGACGGAGCTGGCCCTTGCAATGGTCCTTGTTTATTTTCTTCCGAGCGATTATCTGTGTGATAATATCGATCGCTCCATCTCATTCTCTACTATCTCGTACCATGTCGCAACCACTTTATCAAGTGATTGAAGCCCTTTCGCTCCAATTTCAATTCATTGTTGCAGAAAATGGCGGAAGCAGTCACGTCGTGGGCTCAGTACGCTGTCTCTGTGAGTCCATAATGACTGCCTTTCATCAGTGCCTTTATTCAACTTGACTCAACTTGACTATTCAACTGGATTGAGACAATGCTTTAGTGCATAAACACGCTTCGAGTGTCCTTTTGTCCTGGTTTGGTTGCTTATTTCTCACTAGTGAGTGCAAAACGGATTATCTTGCTGGCTTCAACACGACATTTTGAACGGCGAAGACGGCTTTAATTCGAGTCAGAGCTGGCTTGCCGAGTCCGTGTTGTCCTCACACAATGTTCTGGTGCACGAACAAAATGACCCGTCAGCGAGCTCTTAGTGTATTTTATCAATCCGTTTGAAAAAATGCGGCAATTCAAATAAGAGTGGGAATTCAAACGATACAGTATGCCTGAAAATTGCATTATCAGGCAACATCGTTGTTGTCAACAGGGAATACAGTACGACGTACAGTGATTTAGCAGACAAGATCGTTGTAAGAGTCGAAAGGCGGGAAGACAAAAACTACCGCGTGCTCAGTTCGCGATTTTCGATGACGTGGCATTTCAAAGTGGCGGAGCTCTCTCTCTCGCGTGAAATTCTTTTTATTATATATTTATATTGTTAATTGTAACTGATTTTGCGTCCAATCCGCGGTCGACACGTTTAGGCACACGAATGCCCTGAATCTACGTGAAAACGCGCCGCGAACATTTAGTTTTTGGCTTGCAAACTTCGTTCACCTTGCGATCGTTATCCACGTCTTTGTTGCTCAATGCCTACTTTTACTGGTTTATTACATATCAATCGTTTTACAGAGAGCTTACTCGCTTGCCGACCCACAATCCGTCAATAATTAGGACCAACTGCGACCGTGAGCAAGGTTTGTTATAATCTCGGTATTTCTCCTTTTTAAACCTACTTTGTAAGCCATGATTTTCGAAAACGGCAATGGAGAGAGCGCACAGAGAGCCGATAGTAGGCGAGAGTTCGGACAGCGCAGATTACGAGAGGCTTTCGCTGTGGTTCTGAAACGCTTCGCGCGTGCAAGCGTGATCACTTTGGCATAGCTTATTTCACAAATTTCTTCAGGCCTTGAAGCTCGGACTCGAAAGGTCTAACCGCAATGCTCGGAAATACCGGTTGAACACATTTTCCCCTCTATATCGGCAAAATAAACATTTCATCAATTGATCACTTTTCAATAGCTCAACTCTGAATCGAGATTATCGCGAGAGACCGAGCCTCAAAGACGAATTGCGACGTGATCTCCTGGAAAGATCCTTGATCTACCAGCCCTCTAACTCGAGGTCTAGTGAGACCTACCCATGGGTCATCGAAAAACAAGTGGAAATAAGGGGTCATCTCAAGACTGACAATTTCAGTGAATGATTTGGTGAAAGGCGTGTTATTTCCTTTCTGCGCACTCTTTCACTAGTCAGAGAATGTACAGAATGGAAAGAGCTGACAACTGAAACGACACCCCTACTATGACTGTCGTTTCGAGTTTGACTCTCTCCATTCACTCGCTCTTTTTTTTACCAATGGAGTGTTAAAACCCAAATCCCACCACTATAGTGGCTCTAGTACTAATAGATAATTAATAAATATCACTCCACATACCAGTAAACCCTAGCATTGATTAATATGTCTATTCTATAAATCTATATTTTGATATTCTCCTAGTTATCTTATTTCTGCTCAGGTGCCCGAGAGCCCCGTCTCTGAATGACGACGACGGCGAGAGGATGAGGAAATGAGAAGAATATAGTGATAGGACAAGAAGCACTTGAATCAAAGCGAAGATGTCCCCTCTCCCTCTCCACTCTCCCACCATTGTTACCCCCATAGCCGCGGTATTTTCTCCGATATGCTATAAATATTGATATATGTACTTTATATTAGTGGGTTCATGTGATAAATCACGTTTTTAATTTAACGCGGAGATGAGTCTACCACTGGTGTAGACTTATCTGCACGCCCAGAATGATAGCTCATTCTGGATGTTCCTGTTTTTCTGCACTGAGATAAAAATTTCTCTGATTCTGTGTCACCCACATCGCCGTTTGGAGGACATGCAAATGTCCAATCTTTCTGCCGTTAGCGGCTGCGAAAACATGGGGGAGCTCTTTTGTGTGTGCCTCACATCTCGTATACGGGTCATTTTGAACATTGTGATCACTATTTTTTCGCCCGAAATAGCTTTTTGTAGGGCGTCAGTAGCGCATTCAACGCGACGAAGAGACGCGTGTGGGACGGCGATGCAGTGGAGGAGGCGAGAGACACGAGCACTGTTCGTTTCCTCGTTTTGTTTTGAAAATTGAATCAAACTACTCTCATTTGTTTTTGTTCTGTGAGCTCTTGGGCCGTTAATAGGACAAGAATGTAATGAGTTTCATTGTCTTAATAAAGGTAAACGAGCCAATTCTGTAGTTCGCTTTTTGAAGAATGACCTGGAACCAGTTAAGTTTCACTCATTCTAAAAGAGAAAGTGAACAGTGTTCGTGGAAGATGGATGCAGAAGAATATCTGTATGATAATTGCTAATCAGGGGGGTGCAAAACAATTCCTGCACTCCTCATTTTTCATGTTATCTCGTCTGTCTAACCGGCGAGTGAGCGTGAGAAACGAGGAGTGCAGGTTTTTGCACACCCCTATATCAAATGTTCTTCTTCAGGCTGTCGCAGTCGGAGTCAAGAATGCCATGGGAAGTTTCAAGCAGATCAACAGCTTCGGCAAGGCGCGTCTGCTACTTATTTTCTTCGATTACTTACGTTTTCTAAGACACTGCACTTCACACAAGCTAGCTATGAATCTGGTTCAGCCTAATCAATTTTCATCACTAGGATAACCTAGAAAGCGCGATCTGGGCTTCTATAGTAGTGTTGCTATTTGCAGGGCGTCAGTAGCGCATTCTACGCCACGAAGAGCCGCGTGTGGGACGGCGATGCAGTGGAGGAGGCGAGAGACACGAGCACTGTTCGTTTCCTCTTTTTGTTTTGAAAATTGAATCAAACTACTCTCATTTGTTTTTGTTCTGTGAGCTCTCGGACCGTTAGTAGGGCTAGAATGTAATGAGTTTAATTGCCTTAATGAAGATAAAAGAGCCAATTCTGTCGCTTGAAGAATGACCGGGAATCAATTGAGTTTCACTCATTCTAAAAGAGAAAGTGAACAGTGTTCGTCAGAGATGAATGGCAGAAGAATACCTATATGATAATTTCAAATGTTCACCCATCGTGGGGCTGTTGGGTATATACGACCTAATGGATCGAAACATCCTACCGCGTTATTTAGGAAGTGTTTTCTATCTACAATCTGATTCATCTAGACAGTTTCCTCCAGGCAATCCTTCATTTCCCGAACCTTATTTCATTATAGCTCCTCTCCAGCTCTCGCAGTCGGAGTCAAGAATGCCATGGGAAGTTCCAAGCAGATCAACAAGTTCGGCAAGGTACGTCTACTAACCATTTGCTTCGAAAACATACGTTTTCTACGACCCTGCCCTTCGCTCTACCTAGCTATCAGAGATTAAGGTTCCATGGCCCGTTTTATGGTGCCTTATTTTCACAATGACGCGCTCTACTCTTGAAAGGAAACAGAGATATACTAGCATGAACTAAATATATTTGGCGGATACAGTATCCACAACCAAACATGGTATCGATCGATAAATCGATTCTTCAGGGCCGTATCACGGCCGAGATACGGTATCGATCGACTGTATCAGGGCTGAGATACGGTATCGATGGATAAATCGATTCTGCAGGGCGGCATCTGGTCGCATGCAGGCGGCGGCACTCTCGGGTGGCGACAGATCAATAAGGCCGGCAAGAAGGTGGGCTTTCACATTGGAAGGTCGATTGGAGATCAGTATGTTGTCTTCTGTGATGGACGATATGTGCATTTATTGCTAGAAAATAAACCGTTTCACTTGTTATTACGAACGGTCCAATCTACTGTATTTAGCAATCATTAATAAGGGATTGTAGGCTTCATTGTTTGTATTTAATCAGTGCATTTTGCGTCCAGGATCACATAGGAGAAAGATCGGGAATATTGGAAAACTAAATAGATAATTAGCGAATATTTTGTTCCGCTCATCATGAGTACTGTATGCTAAACAGTCCATGACTCTAACTGAGTTTTTGAATCTTACAATACTAGCAGAAGGGATCTCCTTTCATGCGTTTTCGTCATTTATACAGCCTACTAAAAAGTCAGCTAAATGTATTGAGTTAGAATGTTGGCTCGATTTTCATCTATCCATTTAGCGTTTTCGATCATTTGCCGTTGAAAGTATGTGCAGAAGAAAAAATCATAGAGAAATAGAGAAAAAAAACTTAAATGATAATTGTTGTATCAAATAATAAATGACTAATTATCGCAGGCAATCTACAAGTCGAGCAGCTACAACGGCCTGTTCTCCTACCTGAGCAATGTGAGTTCGTGAATCTATTCCTCAGTTTGGTACGCTAGATCTATTTTTTTCGCTCACAGAGGTGATGGCAACAACTATGATCTGTTACATATGTATTTTCAGATTTCGATTTGTTTATGGGGTACGGGGATAAAGATCGAAGGTGTACTGTAATCGAGTGCGATGTAGTGATGACAAATCGGAATTGACTTTCTTAATTTCGCATGTTCTCTAGTCGAAATGAGTTCAGTCGGGTTCCAGCTTGAAATCACTAGTGTGTGGTGTAATTCGATAATTAGAGATTACTGTATTCAGATCACGTTCGTCGGCGCGCTCTCGCTCGATGCCTACCAGATCGGAGTGGCGGCCAAGAAGGTATTTTATTTACCCTGGCAATTTTATGTTTCATCAACATATTAAATATTGGAATGAGATCCTTAGTTGATCCTATCGTCTCCGGTTTCTTCATTAAAATTGATGTCTACTAACAACTGAGAGTTTCTCATCCGATGGGTGTTACATTCCTCGCAGTTACAAACAATCGTTCTTTTTGTCATTGTGAATTGATGACTTTATTGATACTATAGGCTACCGTAGTCATCCACCTACCGTAATCCTATCACAGGACTACGAGGAGGGAACGTTCGCTGACACGGTGGTCAAGAGCGCGTCGGTCGCGGGATCCTGGCCCGGAGCCTATCCTGGTGAGTTAATAATTCTCTGGATTAAAATATATAATCTTAATCTCATCACTACGGTATCTGGGAAGTATCGTAATGCATGGTAGATCTCGAGAATTAGCAATTCGCCATTGATGATTGATGCTACCGTACCCAGTATGTATCATACAGTACTCTAGCTATATTGATTGCCTCTTCAGCTGCCACCGCCGGCGCCTTCCTCTTCTCGCCCATTTCCGTGGTCGGATCGCTTATCGGAGGCATCGGCGGCGGTACGGTATTTATGCGGTATACGGTAGTCGGCGATCTATCGATCGATTACATGATTACTGTAGTCAGTGATCGATTGATAGACCACACGATTAAGATAGTCATTAGTGATGTCAAATCGGCATAGACTTTCCTCATTTAGCGCGATATCTCGTCGGTTTGAGAGGTGAGATAGCATGCGAATTGAGGAGAGTCTGATGCCGATTTGTCATCTCTAGTAGCCATTGACCAGTAGTTTCGGTGCACCTGCGACTTTCGCTATTTGCCAGGAGTCCTCGGCGCAATCTACGGTGCGTATGGAGGCGAGCAGGCTGCGAAGAACCTTCTCCCGGTGGATGAAGATGGCAATAAGTAATGTACACCATTCTCGTCAAGAGAATTGAATTTTGTTCAAGCTTTATTTAAATATTTACCATTCCGAGCTTTATGAACGTTGTGCAATTTGTCACTTCCTGCATAGGAAATAATTGTTGTTACGTGTTGGATTACCAAGTGTATGTATAAAGTGTTTCGTTTCTGATATCTGTTTGGACATCGCCGATAATGTAGTGTCAGTGAATTCACAGGAGACGTACCTCGCAAATGGTTCCAGCTCGCACAACCAGTACTTATAAATCACGTGTTGAAGAAACGTTGACCCAACGGCTACCAGAAGGGACATTAGCAGGTTTGTAATAAATGAATCGTATTAGTTTTTGACGCTCTTTCGAATGGTATCGAGATCACCGCTCAATTTCATCACAAGGGTATGCCATTCCCTTGTCAGGGTTTTATCGGATGAATGATCACAAGTGTCTTGACGGCTGTCAATCCTAATCGCTATTATGGAGTTGGTGACTCATCCTTCTATCTTCACGAGTCTGTTTTCTACGCTGTCCTATTGATCTTCTGCAGTTGTATTTTCCCTTGAAATTTGGACACTGAAGGAGATTTCTGCACTCTTGTACACATGGAATCTTGAATCGGCATCCTTGTTAAACTCTTTAATCACTTTCCCTGTCTTCCCGCTCTTTTCTCATCTCTTTAATCTCTCCACGATCAATTGCATTTCTTGATCTTCATTTTATCATGTGCGATTTAGCATATTTTCCATATCAGGAGAATGGCCGATACGGTCGCTTCGTCGGCTGGCTCCGCTGTATCTGTGAGTTGAGCTGAAACATACATTATCGACAATAAGTCTGCTCACTTTTTCAATCTTTCATAACTTTTCACTCATGAGAGATTTATGACTCTAACTTGGACATGTAGTAGTACACCCATTGTGTGTTAGGAATATGCCATATAGATATCAGGGATATCCCTGATTGTTGCCTAGTGATGCGTCGATCAACGCATAGTTCTTTTTGTCGGATTTCAAGCTCGATGATGTTTTTCATCAGCCTTCCTACGCGGTGTGATAATAGAAGGCCTCAATACCTTTTCGATAAAAATATGTACTCATGGGAGGATGACGTACAGTGGCTTTAGACTGGCCCAAAGTAGGGTCCCGAAAAAATGAATTTTCGCTCTCAGACATGCTAGAGACTCGTTCAAAAGCGCCAAATGATCCTTACGATGATTCCTGAAGTTCCCCAAAGTTTGATAAAGATGGGGCACCTTAGGGCACCATTTTTTCACTTTTTCACATAATTTTTTCTCTCTATTTCGGATGTTTCGATCTCCGAGGTCGATTTTTGCTCAAAGGTAATTCCAGGACACAATGGTAGCATATCCATGGATTATACGATTCTCAACTTTTTAGAGCATTTGGATACCTTTCCTGCCCGCGGCAACCGAAAATCTGGTCATTCGATTTTCGAGCCAAAAAAATGACCATGATATCATGGTGGTTGGTTGAAGTCATCATGGTTGAAGTCGAAAAACTTTTTCTCTCAGAACTTCCCGACTAAAATTTTTTTTGGTGTAACTTTGTCCGCTGATTTCGAATTTCGATAAAAGGGCTCATGGTGTCTTCAATGAATAAAGATAAAAATCAAAAACTTTTTTGTAACAAGTTTGCCTCAGTAAAGCGGTCATAACGTGCTTCAAAATGATGCTAAAAACAAACCGAAACCATCTTTAGAATCAGGAGACTGAGACGAATATTTCTTATGTTGATGGTATCATTCTACGATCATGCGCTGGAGAAGGGTGGTCGGTTTTCCAAAAATGTAATGCAACTTTCCCAAACGAAGATTCTCCGAGATGCCCGAAAAAAAAGATTTGGATGAAAAAATGGCACGACATTTTGTCCAAAAAACAGCCGATTCCTGCAGTTTTTGATTTTTATCTTTTTTCATTGATGACACCATGAGCCCTTATATCGAAATTCGAAATCAGCGGACAAAATTACATCAGAAAAGTTACATCAGAAAAAAATTTAGTCGGAAAGTTCTGAGAGAAAAAGTTTTTCGAGTATGAAAAAAATTCGACCGTGATAGGGATATCATGGTCATTTTTTATGAGAAAATCTAATGACTTCGGTTTTTCGGTTGCTGTGGGCAGGAAAGATATCCAAATGCTTTAAAAAGTTGGGAATCGTATAATCCATGGATATGCTACCATTGTGTCCTGGAATTACCTTTGAGCAAAAATCGACCTCGGAGATCGAAACATCCGAATAGAGAGAGAAAAAATTATGTGAAAAAGTGAAAAAATGGTGCCCTAAGGGCAAATTAAGAGCTATCTTTATCAAACTTTGGGGAACTTCAGGAATCATCGTAAGGATCATTTTGCGCTTTTGAACGAGTCTCTAGCATGTCTGAGAACGAAAATTCATTTTTTCGGGACCCTACTTTGGGCCAGTCTAAAGCCACTGTACGTCATCCTACCATGAGTACATATTTTTATCGAAACGGTATTGAGGCCTTCTATGATCACACCGCGTAGGAAGGCTGATGAAAAACATCATCGAGCTTGAAATCCGACAAAAAGAACTATGCGTTGATCGACGCATCACTAGGCAACAATCAGGGATATCCCTGATATCTATATGGCATATTCCTAACACACAATGGGTGTACTACTACATGTCCAAGTTAGAGTCATAAATCTCTCATGAGTGAAAAGTTATGAAAGATTGAAAAAGTGAGCAAAGACTTATTGTCGATACTGTATATAAAATAATTCCAAGTGATCTACTGTCGGACATAAGTCACCGTCCAAAATTTCAAAGTGTTGTAACTTTTGAACCAGATAAGCAATCGGTTTGATGTTTTGGCAGGATACATTATGCATTGCCACCGATAGTGACGTCATGCTACGATTTCGCAATATTGCATAGTGATGATGCAATCATATATATGTTCTTCACTTGTGATTTTAAGGTCATTGGGATTTTTTTCTAAGTCTTCTCTCTTTTTGTGATGATAGAAGGCCTCAGCATCTACCGATTAAAAAATAGTACTCATGGGGCGTTGTCGTACAGAAGCAGAAAACAGGTTCAAAATAGGGTCCCGAAAAAAATAATTTCCATTCATTGACGTGCTAGAGACTCGTTCAAAGGCTCAAAATGACCCTTACAATAATTCCTGATTACCCACAAAGTTCGATATTGATATCTCTTAATTTGACCTCAGGGAACGAATTTTTCACTTTTTCAAATAATTCTTTTCTTCCTATTTTGGATGATCATAGTTCCAAGGCCGATTTTTGTTCAAATGTATTTTCTAGACAGGGTAGTTGCAAATCCATGGAATATACGATTCCCAACTTTTTAGAGCATTTGGATAACTTTCCCGCCCGCGGCAATCGAAAATCAGAGGTACTTTATTTTTGTATTGCTCAAAACATTTTTTTATTTTCTGTTACCTTAAATCACCTGGTTGAAAATTGATCTCATAGGCAAAATGCTCAAAAAATCATATTTTCTTAACCAGATTAGATAGGTAAAATTGATCAATTGCGTTAACATAAGAGTGTCCGGAGGCACAAAATCAGCCGCTATGATAGGACTGTACTCGTTTTGAAAATCATTTTAGAAATTTATTTTTTGCTTTTTTGGGATTGTTTGCCAAAAGCGGAAATAACGCAGGCTCTCACTATGCTCATATTGTGGGACCTTCACACATGCATCGAAACCTCATTGAGTGGGAATTTTCATATGATGCTAAAAGCGTCGTTTTTACGTTTGAATACAGTCAACTCATGGGTTGGATAGCGATTTTATTCCATTATGGCTAAATAAATGCTTCAAATTGGTTAGTTCGATTACTATTCAGCCTTTCCAACTGCGTAGTGTTGATTTTTGCCGAAATAACCACACTTCACGAGATTTTGAAAAATCGTATTTTCGTATTCTCTCGACTTTGCATTTTTCAGACACTTTTTTGTCCTAACGCAGAAATAACGCAGACATTCACTACTACAATTCGGTAGACCCATCAACTATGCATCGAATCCCCATCAACTAAGGCATTCATAATTTTGCTAAAATCACCATTTTCCCGCTGGAAATCACGTGTTTGTGAGGTAGAAATTCATATTTATTTCATTGTGATCGATCATGAATACAGAACAGTATATGGCAAACACTAGTCAACGTTTCTGATTGAGGCGAGGCAATTATCATCGATAAAACCAGGTTCTGTAAGTTTCTAGGAAATTTTTTTTGGAGATATTGGGTTGAGGAATAAGTAACGCTCGTTTTTGAGCATCGTGTTTGGGCTCATATATCTCCCGCCAATCAAATCTAAACGAGCTGACTTTATAGCATTTTTTCAGGGTATGCTCGAGTATCATAGCCGTTATTATTAGAAATATCACGCTTCCTGTGTAGGAGAGCAATTTAGATTTCAATGTACCTGATATTTTTCGAAAATTTTAGATTTTTTTCGAAATTGTGTAATTTAACGTGGAAACGGTTCGGTAAATTCACACATTCTCAGGTGAGCAGCCCGATACTACACCTCTTTCATGGTGAAGTGAGAATGGTGCTCGATTCATTGTTGTATTTTTATAGACGTTTCAAGGGGAACGTTCGTGAAAAATTGCAGTTCACTTAACTTATTTGTCTACCTTGAGGATCGAAGGTGCTGGCCTATACACTAGTGCGCTCCAGTCACTCACTATGGAGCTATATTAACACTATAAACATTTGGTGCTACTTATGCTCCTATTTGAAAAATAACAGTTTTCCAAAAATATTATTTTGTGACGGAATCAAAAGAAATGCGTGTTTTGAGGACTTTGGATTAAACCATACCCAAGACATAGTAGCCATTCTATAATTGCGGCCACTTGGTGGATGATAGTGCAAAAGTTGCTCGTCCATTTAACCATCTAAGGCCTTACATTCAATTAGTACGGTTTACAGGAAATAGCAATAAATGTCGATTTCGAGGCTTGTTTTTCTATATCGGACTTACGAGCAATTTAACTCATAAAGAGAATGCTCCACACTTAGCAAAATTCGTTCATATTTTCAACAGGAAAGGTACTCCACATTCAAGCATAATTGAGGTCTTTAGATCTATTGCTAAGAAAACGCGGCTAGCAAAACTTCTTTCGGTCAGTAACTGAAAATCCTACACTCTCGTTAGGCGCATATCTCACACAGGCCTTTACTTGGATATTCCTCTGAATATCATCAGTGTAATGTATAACCATGATACTTTACTACTGCAGCTTAATTGTGGCTCAATGATTCTTCTTCCCTCAGTGCTGACCTGTCAAAATCTCAGGGTGAGGTGCGACAACTTTGAATTGAGCCAGCCATTGTGATCGCCTAAATGATCGGAGATATATGATATAGTGTGCGCTAAAGAGAGTATCCAAGCCCTTATCGATCATCAAAAACCGGAATATAATTGCACAATTTAGAAAGACGGGAGAGGTCATAATCTGAAATTGGAAAAACGAGCGTTACTTATTCCTCAACCCGATAGAATAACGATCTACAAGTTGACTGTATTCAAACGTAAAAACGACGCTTTTAGCATCATATGAAAATTCCCACTCAATCAGGTTTCGATGCATGTGTGAAGGTCCCACAAAATGAGCATAGTGAGAGCCTGCGTTATTTCCTCGTTTTGCAAGAAATCCCTAAAAAGCAAAAAATAAATTTCTAAAATGATTTTCAAAACGAGTACAGTCCCATCATAGCGGCTGATTTTGTGCCTCCGGACACTCTTATGTTAACGCAATTGAGCAATTTTACCTATCTAATCTGGATAAGAAAATATGATTTTTTGAGCATTTTGCCTATGAGATCAATTTTCAACCAGGTGATTTAAGGTAACAGAAAATAAAAAAATGTTTTGAGCAATACAAAAATAAAGTACTCATCATACTCGGGTATGGGCTTGTGGCTGCCATTCCGGGAGCACCGTGACCAAAGGGTGGTCGAAAATAACGGAGGCGGTCTCTTAAATCTCTAATTGTTTTGGCTGACGTCATTTTTTGTCGTTATTTTTTCATTCCTAAAAATGTTTGCATAGTATTTTCTAAAATAGGTAAAAATTACAAATAAATAATAATAATTTGATAATTGTTAGGGTGTTGGGAGCGCGTGCGGCACAGCGAAGAGGGCTGTGTGGGGCGGAGGAGAGAAGCCATTGGAGGAGAAGACCACGGTCACTACGGTATGTTTGTCTCTAGAGGGTGTCGGATTAACAATATGCTGAAATGGCACTAGATCGGATGATTACCGACTGGATGAGAACCAAAAAAATTTCGTGTCACCGTATTTTATCAGTAGGGACAATATGATGCACAGAACCATCTGAGAAAATACTTTGAGACGACATATTTTTTGGTTCTTATCCGGTCGGCTATCATCCAACGGTGTTCATCCGACCTAGTGCCGCTGAAAAGTGCTTGAGATGCGAGTAGTCTTTTGAAGAGTCTCTAGTCCGATCATTTCAGCTCTTCGTATTCTGTCCGGCGTAAAAAATAATTCAATCTAGAAATTCAATTCATATTCACGTTAAAAAAAAGCATTATTTTAAATGAGTTTATTAACTCCACTCCCTTAGGCAGCGGCAGCTGGTCTCAAGAACGCCGTGGGCGTTTTCAAGCAGGTTAATAAATTTGGAGAGGTAATATTTGATTTATTCCATTTTCCTCTCCCAATCGATTTTGATTAGTAGTTCCCTTTTATGATGATGAATACTGTTTATAAATTACTTCTAGATCAACTATGTTTCAGCCGATCTACAAGCACATAAGCGGCGGCAAAGCCGGATGGAGACAAGTGAATGATGCTGGCAAGGGGGTGAGTTGTCGATAAATATTCTTATCGTATAATTAAAAAAATAATAATTTGACTCAATTAAAGAATGAATCTCGATTGATGCTAAATTTATCACGCATTGATTTTCAAGGCCATCTTCAAGCCCACCGCCTACAACGGATGGCTTTCGGGACTAGGCACTGTGAGACATTCATTTATTCTTTATTGTCTTCAAATTGATATGGTGATTGTTAGAGAATTCACTGTAGGTAACTGAAGATTGATTCCCTATCTTTTTATGACGAAAACAAGATGTGATGTAGACATTTCAATGATGACGTTTCTCATTTAGACTAGTGTGTGGACGATGATGGATCTCTAAATTAAAAGATATAGAATTATCCTATTACTCAGGCAATGTTCGGAGGTGCGATCGCCCTCGATGGATACGAGATCGGAAAGGCCGTGAAGAAGGTAATTTTTGCTTTCTCGAACAACTTTCTATTAAATTACAATATATTTATTTACGGAAGTTTTAACTGAGAACTAGTATATAAAATGGATTTGCTCTAGCACTAGTCTTTGTCACGTAGTATTCACTGATCCTGTCGGCTACAGTACGCTACCGTAATCCCATCGTAGGACTACCACGAAGGTAGCTACAGTAACACGACCATCAAGGGCGCTGCGGTGGTCGGCGCCTGGACGGGCGCCATCAATGGTGAGCATACGGTAGCTAGAAGTGTTGCCTGAAAGAGGAGTAATTCTCACAATGTCGCACACTCTCTCGTATCTCTGACCAGTGAGAAATCGTGTAGAATGGAGAGAGTGCTATTCGATTCGGCAACACTTCTCCTGTTTTATTATAGATCCTCTCGCCGGCCAGGCAGTGGCTTATTCAAATGAAAAAAAACCATTAAAAACGAAACGATGTACCTGCTGTAGCGCGAAAAAAATCACTTGGCGATTGTGAATCACTACTGTACCTACAGTACCCCTTTTCAGCCGGTGCCGCGGGCGCTGCGCTCTTCTCGTTTATCCCCGTCGTGGGCACGGTGTTCGGAGGCATCGCCGGAGGTACGGTGTTTCTGTCACGGGTATTCGGTATCCATTGAACGGTAGATTACGGTAACCAGCGATATGCACCGTAGTGAAGTAGACCCTGGTCATTTCGCGTGCTCTTTCGTTGGTCAGAGATGCGAGAAACCGCGCAAATCGAGGAGATCCTGATTTGCCACAACTAGTATGTATCGCCCATGAAGCGGTGACTTTTCCCATTTGCAAGGAGTCCTGGGCGCCTCGGTTGGTGCTTGGGGAGGCGAGAAGACGGCGAGGGCGCTTCTCCCTGCGGATGGAAGAGGCAATAAGTAATGTGCACCTTTCTCATCAAAAATATCTCATTTTGCTATGCAAACCTTTTGAAATTTGATAACTCTGCTCAAATTGCTACTGTCTGTATGAATTGTTGTTATTTGTTGGAAGGTTACTGATAAAGAGTATTGTTTTCAGTCTGTCTAGATCAAAATGCAAGTGAGGTTATTGACCAGAACCGAAATACTCATTTTTCATTTGTTCTTATAATTTACAAATAATGATTTGAGTTCTGACAAGACAATTGCCTTTACCTCATAATTGATTCCTAGCATGCATCCCTTCTGGAACAGATCCTTCCTCTCAACTTGTGTGTTTCCATCCAAGAGCGTACGAAAAAATCCCTCACTCCTAATTTCGCATGCTCTTTCGTCGATCAGAGAAACGAGAAAGCATGAAAAATGAGGAGAGCGGGGAATTGTTTTCAAACGCCCCTTTTCCTTCTCTCTAGGCTTAGCGTGGGAGAAACGAGAACGTGCGAGACAGCGAGAGAGAGATAAGAAAACGTGCGAGACAGCGAGAGAGAGATAGCACGCGGAAGTGAGAGAGTACGAGAGAAGCAGAGAGCATAGCGCGCTGTCCGTAACACGATGCACTATAATGGCCTGAAATTGAAACTACAATCTTTCTATTTAATGGTCTCTTTCGTTCCTTACCATTCCACCCATCTCTATTCTTTCTTCGCATAGGTTAGCCTTCAAACTCTAATCACAAAATGAAGGAATGACTCCAAGAAGTGTTTCGTCTTTTCTTGTTGATTACCTCTGCAACTTGCGTGCCCAATTGTTTGTTTCATTGAAATTGAAATATTACCTAAATCCTCTCAGAGATAGGACTGACTCCACTCAATCAGGAAGCTTCTTCGTCTCTGTGAGTCATGACATTACATAAGGTCGTTCCTAAGGTCACTAAATAAGGTCAAAAATGTTTGTTACTAAGGTCGATGGTCACTAAGGTAGTTACTAAAATCGATATCGTCCTGACAGACAGTTCGCTCTACTCCTCACGCACTCTCGCTCTTCAGACAGATGAGAGAGTGTAGAACAGAGATATATGGAACGTTTTATTTAATGATACTTTGAAGGGAATGATCAGAAGAGCGTATTGTGAAGCGAGCGAGAAGACAAAGAAGGTGATATTTTATTTGAAATTGAACAACTTTTTTTGAGACATGGTTGACACAATTTGAGAGAGAGATACAGATGATTGTCTAATTGAATGAGATATCTCTAGTGAATAAGCGATCAGTGTATTGTAAAGTATTCTGAAATGCTGGTATGTCAATTAAATTTGGAGTTCAACTCGTGAAAAAAATATTCAATAAATTTTTATTTGACATTCCTGGATTTCTCTTACTTTCTACTCGATTTAGATTTTAACCACCGCTCTGGGAGGCGTCTTCGAGCAGAGCAACGAATCTGGCTCGGTAGCTTATTTACTGAATTAATTGCATTGATATTACACAATTATTGTAACAAATTTCAATTTGTTTCTAGCCCATCTACAAGTGGATCAGTGGCAGTAAAGAGGGAATGAGACAGGTCAATACGAAGGGAAAGACGGTTTGTTTCTACTATAGATTTATTTTAAAGTGTTTTCCTGAAATTTAATATTGTGATGAAATCTCAACACTTTTTTTACTCGAAAATGTTATGTATTGTTCAGCCTATTTACAAGCCGGTGAAAGAAGACAGCAATCGGCCGTACTATATCATGGGCGCTGCGGCTATTGGCGCAATTACGGGAGTCCTTGTCAAGGCCCCCGTTCCCAGCCATACATCCTTCTTCAAATTCTTCCGCTATCGAACGCCGTTTGGTGGCCTCATCGGAGGTACTCAATAGTCTCTTCATTCTGTATCTCTCGTTTCTCTGACCGGCGATATTGTGCAGAATGGAGAGAGGCAAACACGTAATTACATCCCTAGTCAATCGAGTCGTGGGCGATCGATAAATGACTTGAACATGCTTTAAAGTATCATTTCAGGTGTCCTGGGCGCCGCCGTTGGTGCATTGGGATGCAGGAACACCGGCAATAAGTAATTTTTTTTTCATCTACAAGGATAATTTAATTATTTATCTTGAAACTCATCCATTGTAATCTCTGTAAACTCTGTTCACGAGGATACTCATTGCACATATATAAATTGTGTTTCGATTCTTCCTGGAGCAGAAGCATGATGAATGTTGAATCTTATCTCTTGTATGTATGCGATCTAGTGTGACGCTTGCCTCTGAATTATAGACCTTCAATAACGACAACATTCGCTGAGATTTTCATCTATCGGAGACGAGCCAAGCATCAATCATTCTAATTCGTATTTCTCTTATTCTATTTCTGAAACTCAAGATCTCGAGATGGGATTTCATTCTCCATCTGTTCACCGGTTTTTCTATCTGTTATGTTTCAGCCGCGATTGATTTTCGAACAGCTTCGCTTCTCAAGCCATTTTATTCAGCTCACTTGTGCAACAAAATTCTAATAAAATCTTGTCCATAAAATATATTTGCATACACTTCTGCTCTCTCCATTCTGCACACTCATCTCCCTTTCAGACAGAGGAGATCGCTCTGAATGAAGCGAGATAGAGACCAAAATGGTGACCCGATTGAGCATGTTTCTTTGCGCTCTCGTCGTGCGAGTGACTCACACAGTCAACATTGAGATGTAAGCCATGGCGATCATTGTTGTCTCCATTTTGCACTCTCTTTCTCGTTTATCCGACCAGCGAGATAGTGTGCAGAATGGAGAGAGCCAAAACCGCACTTACATTCCCACTGCACACTCTCTTGTCTGTCTGCCCGACGGGAGATGTTGCGAAATGGGGAGAGAGGCAAGAATAGCATCTCTGATGCATAGATCACTCTTTCTCTCACCACCATGCGACGATTTCACAATCGGCAATAAACCTCCCACCTCTGATGAAAGGTTGAGGCTATAAAGGACGCGTTCAACTGACTGGAAACATCGCGTTTACCACTTGAAAGATGACTCAATTTTGGGACGTGGCTTCTTCTGTAAGTCCTATTGTTATCCGTTCTATCTTTCATGATTCTTTGCGATTGGGGTGGTCAGAGTGATAAGTTCGTATCTTCTAGGGATACAATTTCGGTTTTGGCTTTCTCCATTGTGAACACTATCTCGCCGGTCAGAGAGACGAGAGAGTTCAGAATGAAGAGAATCGAAAACTGAAACGACATCACTAGTCTTTTCACTTTCGCTCTCTCATCACTCGACAGGTCTTGTGAGTGCGCAGAATGAGGAGATGGGCTTATCCTCACAGCCCTTTTTTTGCTATCGACTATTGTTTTTCTCGAAACGAAACCACGGAGTTTCACATCTGAACATTGTTGTTTCTTTCAGTGCGTTTTCGACTCTCAGAAGGAAGTCAGCAATTTTGCTGTAGGCGTATGGAAGGTAATTCATTTATACAAATACATACGTTTTTATTGGCTTTGAGGTAGGTCGCGACTGCCTTGATATAATGAGTAGTGCTAATAATTCGATTTTCTATCATTCAGGCCTGCGTGGTTGTTTCCGTGGCCGTTGATGCGATCGAGATTGGCACTGCCATCAAAAAGGTGAGCATTTCACGAGAACAAATAGCGTCATGTTGGCCGATCGTTTTTTGTTTTGAAATTAGTTTTCACACGAAAGGTGCGAAAGATATTATGACATCACTAACAGATTTCGAAATACGTTTTCCGTCTTATCATTTCTCTGTCAAGCGGTGAGAGGAGGCGTGAGACGATCCTTTAAAAAAAATTTTTTTTTTAAATATTTCAACTCATAAGCACAGGATCATGAGAACGGCACGAAGCACAACACCGTTCATGCGGCCGTCGGAGTCGCTGGAAGCTGGGCGCTTGTGATTCCTTGTGAGCTCTTTGATCTTTGATCTTTGATCTATGATCTCTTACTTTGGTCTCGCTATTACATCTTTCGTTGTGTTTCAAACACGGAAGAATTCTATCAAAATCGTGGTTTTGAATGTCAGATATTCATCATTGTTTTGAAGATGTTTTCATCACTTCCTTATTTACAGGCGCCAAATTCTGCGCATCTCTCGGCTCTAGCGTTTCGGATAGTGGAGCTCTAGCTGGAGCGATCATCGGAGGTTCGGAAGTTTATCAACTTTATGAAGATATCCACTTCCCGTGGGGAAGTGCGATTTTCAGTTTGTGACAAACTCAAACCCTGAGTGAATTTGGGTCCTCTAATCATCCTCTCACAATCCCGATCTCAATAAAAGATAATGAATCACTTTTAGATTTCAATAAAAGTATGGAAATCACATCTTGACCCAAATCCGCGCCTGGGGCTCCTCGCATTTGTACTCCGGTGGTCATTTTAATGTCAGTATATGGTGGTTACTAAATGTTACCATGCTATGAATATGAAAAAAATTAAACACTATATTTAAAAGATACTCAAAATATCTCATTTTAACTCAATTTTAAATGATGAATCGTAGAGTTTAACGAGGATGTTCGTATTCATCAGAAATAAGCAACAAAAATTGCTGCAAAATGTTCTTCAAATTTTATCAGTATTTTTGCGTACTCGCTCGAAACCCTAGGCGCGAATTTGGGTCAAGATGTGATTCCCATACTTTTATTGAAATCAGATCTAAAAGTGATTCATTATCTTTTATTGAGATCGGGATTGTGAGAGAGGAGGATTAGAGGACCCAAATTCACTCAGGATACTCGGAGATAGTATCAATGTTCCCCTGCCTGCAGCGCTATCCTCCTTTCTCGGTAGTCAGGTAACACGTCTTGGTTGCCCCTTGAAATGACCTCCATAGGCTTGTGTTTATTTTCAAGAGCCATCGCTATGCCGAAGTAAAGTGAAATCCGCAATGCAGAGGAAATTGCGTTGACTATTCGGATAATGTAATGCAAGGATCTGCGAACGCGCTAACATACTCAGTCGCTAGTCGTATATCGCATCACGAGAGTCTCACCTTATCGCCCCTGTGGCCTTGTGGTTATCGCATTAGGCCAACACGCAACCTCCAGATTCAAAGACCCAGGCTCAACTCCCGAGATGACATGGAAAATTGCTCATATCAACTACACATATCAAAACGGGGTCGACTCTCCTGAATTCGAGTGCTATCTCGCTGGTCAGACTGACAAAGGCTATGAGGAGTGGCGGACTCGATTTTCCATCACTAGCGAGTGCGGTAGTTCTCGGTTGCGGTAAATCTTGCTGTTTTCAGGCGTTATCGGCTCGTACTGTGGCGAAATCGTGGCGCGCAAGGCCGCCGAGTCTCTGTTTCCTGCTCCGGAGAAGATGGATTAGTAGCCTCATCATAGTATCATCGGAATACAGATTAATGAATGGTTCAACGTTGTATTCGCACTTTAGTTGAAACTTAACAAGTTTTGTTTCAGCTGTTGTTGTTTCTGTTCATGGACAATTTCTTATTCTCACAATGGCGTGAATAAATCTCATATGTTCTTATGTTCATAGTTTTGTTTTTTCTAGACTATTTAAAGTATATAAAAAATGTTTACCCTTTGATCGAATGACTAACACACTCTTATCAGCAAGGGGATAGCTTGAGCGTGTGGAAATTCTCAACTGTCCTCACTACTCGATTCGTTCACAATTTACTTCAAACCCGACATCCCATTTACTCATGGATCCCATCACGTGGTTGAAAGTTTCTCTGACGACCTTTGACTATATTCGATCATGGGATCTTGGCTCTTCCGTGAGTGCTTTATTCATAATTTCGAAATCTTCGATGATTTTTCACTTTACAAGATGTTTTCAGTACATCTTTGGGCCTCGAAAGAATCACAGTGCTTTCAGTTGGTCTTTGAACCTCAGCACGGCGTCAGTGACTTTGGCATCGATTTTTGGAAGGTCATTTAATTATAATAAAACCAGCGGCATTCCCCCGCCTACGACGGGGGAATCCACTGGCATACTCCGCGCTGCGCGCGTCGTCTGTCTTTCTTTCTCTCCTGCTTCACACACTCTCCGACTCTCTCCTCTCTCGGGAAGGTTGCGAAATTTCGGGGAGGTTCTGGAAATTTATATGACGAAATCTCTCTTCCCTCCCTTAACATCTCTCTCTGGAAGGTTCTGGAAAGTTCGATGACGAAATCTCTCTCCCCCTCCCTCCCCCGTCTCGTTGGAAGGTTCTGGAAGTTTCTATGGCGAAATCTCTCTCCCTCCCTTCCCATCTATCTGGAAGGTTCTGGAAGTTTCTATGACGAAATCTCTCTTCCCTCCCCCTCTCTTTCCGGAAGGTTCGATGACGAAATCTCCCCCCCCCTCCCTCCCCGTCTCGTTGGAAGGTTCTGGAAGTTTCTATGGCGAAATCTCTCTCCCTCCCTTCCCATCTATCTGGAAGGTTCTGGAAGTTTCTATGACGAAATCTCTCTTCCCTCCCCCTCTCTTTCCGGAAGGTTCGATGACGAAATCTCCCCCCCCCCCTCCCTCCCCGTCTCGTTGGAAGGTTCTGGAAGTTTCTATGGCGAAATCTCTCTCCCCCTCCCTCCCCCCTCTTTCTGGAAGGTTCTGGAAGTTTCTATGACGAAATCTCTCTTCCCTCCCCCTCTCTTTCCGGAAGGTTCGATGACGAAATCTCCCCCCCCTCCCTCCCCGTCTCGTTGGAATGTTCTGGAAGTTTCTATGATGAAATCTCTCTCCCCCTCCCTCCCCCCTCTAATGGGCATGGTGTCTGACTGGCATGCCGACGCAGGCAGGTTCGACTCCCGCCCGCAGGTGATGTTTTGCAAAAGGTAGAGAAAGGCGCGCGCCCCAACCACTAGTCTCCGTCCCCGTCTCGTTGGAAGGTTCTGGAAGTTTCTATGGCGAAATCTCTCTCCCTCCCTTATCCTCTATCTGGAAGGTTCTGGAAGTTTCTATGACGAAATCTCTCTTCCCTGCCTCCCCTCTCTTTCTGGAAGGTTCTGGAAGTTTCTATGACGAAATCGTGTTGTTTGTAGTCTGTAGCGTGAAGTGTATGTAGTGTGGAGTTTGTAGTTTGGTCTTTGATCTTTGAAGTTTGATCTTTGATCTTTGTAGTTTGATCTTTGATCTTAGATCGAGAACCCTGGGGGCGAGGAGGGGGCGGGGCAAAGTGGGCGGAGTCTGGACAGACGGGCCAACAGACGCTAGCGCTTTATATAGGAGTATGATAACACAAACATTTTTTCCCATAGTGTATGTAGAATGTTTCCTAATTTGCTAGGAATCTTGCCAGTAGTTCAATCATAATTTCATTCAGGCCTGCGTTGCTGTTACCCTTGCCGATGATGCATATGAAATGAGTGTCGCCATCATAAAGGTACATTACTACTCATAACATAAATAGATGTTATATTCAAACAATCTCTACAAATGCATTTATTTGGCACTAGGTCGGATGAGCACCGTCGGATGAGAACCAACCGAATGATAACCGAAAAATTTAGACTCCCAGTATTTTCTCTGATGGTTTTCTGAACCATATTGAACTTTGTGAGAGAATACTGGGAGACGAATTTTTTTCGGTTCCCATCCGGTTGGTTCTCCTACGACGGTGCTCATCCAACCTAGTGCTATTTATTTCTACGACACGATATTGATAGGACTATCGAAACGAGACGATCTTGAACACCGTCCACGAGACTGCGAGAGTCGTGGGAAGTTGGGCCCCTGTAATTCCTTGTAAGATGATCTTTGATCTTTTGTAGAATATTTTTGCATGTTCGGATTCGCGTGCCATTAGTGATATACAGTGAACATCGGGTTATTCTCATTGATTTTCAGCTTATCATTCTATTTTGGGGATTTCGTGCTCAGTATTAGAGTGCGCAATTCGGGTGATCCTCTCTTCAATCGGTGCACTCTCTCACCGGTCAGAGTGACGAGAGAGTGTGTGAAATGAAGAGATGATTATCCGAATTGCGCACTCTACTCCGTATGTACGTGCATTCAGGTGCCAAATTCGGAGCAAATTTCGCCTCGAGCGTCTCCGACAAGGGTGCACTAGTGGGAGCGATCGCCGGAGGTTCGGAATTCTATGAATGAGACTAGCTGTCAATTATGATCTCGGTTGAGGTAAGTTTCTTGTGCTCAGGTGTCATCGGATCGTACTGTGGCGAGCTCGTTGCGTGCAAACTAGCGCAGACGTACATTCCCGCCCCCAAACCGAGGTAGAAGAAAGATTAGACACCGCTAAGATCTCAGATGAAAATATTCGAAAAACTTGTTTCACGATTAACTTCTTCAATCCATTTCCGTGTGAATAACGTGATACATGAAGTGTTATATCTAGTCGCAT
The DNA here is from genome assembly GCA_036245825.1 of Pristionchus entomophagus. Classification (NCBI taxonomy): domain Eukaryota; kingdom Metazoa; phylum Nematoda; class Chromadorea; order Rhabditida; family Neodiplogasteridae; genus Pristionchus; species Pristionchus entomophagus. The sequence goes on from BTSX01000001.1 coordinate 7,665,278, forward strand.
TACTTTGAAAAGGATAAATGTTCTTTTTATTTGCTCACCTTTTATTGAATGACTAAGTCAGCCTTATCAGCAGCATGATCGCTTGAACGTGTGCAAAATTCTTATCACTCGCCAGTTCTCGATTCCTTCGCAATTCGCTCGAGATCCAGTTTGTTTTATGGATCCTTCCACTTGGTTGAGAGTTTCTCTAACGGCGTTTGACTATATTCGATCATGGGATCTAGGCACTTCCGTGAGTTTTTTTCTTATCGTAATCTTAGAATCTTTTACCTTACAAAATATTTTCAGTACGTCTTTGGGCCTCAGACGAATTCCAGTACTGTTAGCGTCTTCAATGTGAATAAATCAGAGATATTTTATTTTATTTTAAGTAATAAATAATTAAAATTATCGCAGGTTATCTAATTTTATTGCATTTTCAGGCTTGTATGGTAATTGGTTTAGTTCCAGACGCGTACAAAATCAGCACTGCAATCCATGAGGTGATTAAACTAGCATCACCATTCTCATGAAATTGAGAAATTTATTAAATCTAATTATTTCTGATTATGATCAGCGCAGTATCGTCCCAGTAATATTGTTTGATCCATAATTATTAAGGATGCAATTTCGGCTTTGGCTCTCTCCATTGTGCACACTCCCTCGTCAGTCAGACAGACCAGAGAGTGTGCAGAATGGAGAGAGCAGAAAACCGAAACGAAATCTCTAATAATTATCGCTCTGCAGGACTTTGAGGGTGGTACAAAACACAAGACAGTTGGCACATTTGCGGAAATCGCAGCAAACTGGGCTTGCACTATTCCATGTGGGATATCTGATCTTATTCTATCGTGATTTATTTCCTATTTTTTGCAATGGAATTCGTCTGGTGTCGTGAGATTATGTGCATTTGGTTGGCTAAATATGGATTATTCAATGTTTATTCAATGTCAGGTGCTAGATACGGCGCATCGCTCGGTTCAAGAGTATCCGATGAAGGTGCACTTGTGGGAGCAATTCTCGGAAGTAAGAAAGTTTACCTTTGCGAAGATGATAGTGCTTGAATATTTCAGTGTATATTATATATGTATGGTAATTCTCGGTCAAGGAACTTTCCCTGTCTTTAGGCCTAGTCGGCTCGCACTGCGCTGAAGTCGTGACACGCAAGATCGCCGATTCGTTGGCGCAGGCTCTGGAAAAAGGGGAAGAAGAGGATTAGACAAAGAAAACATGCGGAGAGAAAAAGTGTGACAAGTCATGTTGTCGTCAATATATCCTCTTTTATAGCAGATTCTCCACAAATCGGCTCTTCGAGTGTTGACGAACCATGCGAACCAGCCTTAATTAAAATAGGAGTATTTTTGTTGTTGTGTGATTCATTCAACGGGTGGTTAAAGATGGAGAAGATGGATTAGCAGCCATATATTAGTATCATCGGAATACTAATTACTGAGATTAGAATGATTCTTTTTTTTTGCGATAAATTTCAACTCTTTTTGTGAATCTTTATTAGTCGTGTTTCGGCTGCTGTGGACTTTTGGTAATGTGATGCTCTTCCCTCTCTCTTCCTTCTTCCCCTTCTCCCCCATTCTTCAGCAGTTGCCCAGGCGACACTAGCCACATCCTTCCTCTCTACCCCTCTCGTCCCTTTCTCACGCATAAGTATCCCTAATCGCCAGGCTGGCTTCTAGGAGGATATCCCAATCCGAACTGATTCTTTGCTCCGAATTGCATCGTGAAACCCATTTCTCGTTTCTTTTCTCCGTCTCCTCACACCCTTTTCCTCCTTATCTCATTTTCCGCTCATGAGTAATTTCTTTTGCGTTTTCAGCGTGCTAATAAAATTAATATTTATTTTTATTAGTTTAAATGGTCTTTTGAGAAATTTAGCTTCTTGATTTGTTCACTCTGGATGATACACAAGACCTATTTTGTTTGACTTCTTCGATCGAATGACTAATGTAGCCTTATCAATAGAGGGTGTGCTTGAATGTGTGTGAAATTCTTATCACTCGTCACTCGATTCTTTCACAATTATCTACAAGATTCGACATCCGTCATGTTTACCTTTGAACCCATTCAGTTATGGATCCTTCCACTTGGTTGAGAGATTCTCTGACGGCGTTTGACTATATCACGCCTGTCACGAGCTATTCGAGCAGAAACCGAGTTTTTTGGGGATGGCACAAAAATCATGAAATGAGGTATCACTGGTTTTGTGCATCTCTAGGCAAGTCCTACCAGCCCCCAACATCTCATTGTGCTGAGATCATTCGGAAGCTCCCTACACCGGGTTGGTAATCTGAAGCTTCACTTTTCACCGCGATTTTCTGGGTTCTGATGCATTTTGACGAGAAAATGTCATCTGAGTGTTTTTCAAATTGAATGTGTTGTATTTTTATACCAAAATTTCAAATTGAATGTGTTGTATTTTTATAGGCTCGAGCCTTCTTCTACCATCTTGCAAAACATGGTCGATCGTGGGGCTCGAACCACTGTTATAGCGGGCTTCAGTCAGACACCATAAAATAGGCCGTGGTTATGGTGTCTGACTGAAGTTCCTACACGCTCTCAGCCTCACGAGCTTTTTGCAACGCTTTCTCTTCTAAATACCGTACCACAGGGGGCGATCTGTAACTCGGGAATCTCCGAGCTAAGAACGAAATTTATGTGCGGAGATGTACTTCAAATCTAAAAAAAAATTTTTTTTGAATTATGATGCTTGGAACTTTTGAGTGATGCAGTTTGAATACATCGATAGAGCTCGATAGAGCTGAGACGGGGTGTCTCATTTTTCGAGCTCTATCGATGTATTCAAACCGCATCACTCAAAAGTGCTTCTGAACATAGCTGCATTCCAAGCATCATAATTCAAAAATTTAGGAAATGGGGGCGCTATTACTTTGATATGTTGTGCGCCTAGATGAGAGCTATCGAATGAGCAGCTTACGCTCAAAATACAGGGGAGTCTGTGTACGTTTGGCCTCTCGACGTTTTTGAGATGATTTGAAGTCATTTCATTCCACCACCGCACAGCGCATTTCAGAGCGCGCGCAATGAATGACTCTCATTTTGAGTTCGCGTCTCGCGATTCACTCCTCGCCTTTTCGCCCATTGTGACTATTCAATTATACTGCTTTGTTCTACATTCGCCCATTCACATTGTTTTTTTTTTCACACCTGTATACTACTAGTGACGGACAGTCTGAGTCCATTTGAGCTGGAAACTACTAGTGCGGTCAGACCAGAGTTCCTCGTCCATTCTGCCTTCCTCCTCCTCTTCCTCGTGTCTTTCTGTTGCGAATAAACAATATAAACGTGTATAACGACATCACAAAATTTAATAAAAATCATAGCCGGTCATACAATGGGCGAAAAGGCGAGAGTGAATCGTCTATTCATGTATGCTTCACTCTAGCGAACTCAAAATGAGAGTCATTCATTGCGCGCGCTCTGAAATGCGCGGTGCGGTGGTGGAATGAAATGACTTAGGGGCCAAACGCACACAGACTCTCCTGTATTTTGAGCGTAAGCTACTCATTCGATAGCTCTCATCTAGACGCACAACATATCAAAGTAATAGCGCCCCCATTTCCTAAATTTTTAAATTATGATGCTTGGAATGCAGCTATGTTCAGAAGCACTTTTGAGTGATGCGGTTTGAATACATCGATAGAGCTCGAAAAATGAGACTGGGTTGCTCAGGTGACATTTTCTCGTCAAAATGCATCAGAACACAGAAAATCGCGGTGAAAAGTGAAGCTTCAGATTACCGACCCGGTGTAGGGAGCTTCCGAATGATCTCAGCACAATGAGATGTTGGGGACTTGTAGGACTTGCCTAGAGATGCCCAAAACAAGCCAAACCTCATTTCATGATTTTTGCGCTATTTTCGCGTTCAGGTCGAAAAACTCGTGACAGGCGTGATATCCGATCATGGGATCTAGGAACTTCACAACCTTGTCAGTTAGTTTTTTTTCTTATGCAGGTTTCGAAATCTTCGATTTTTTTACCTTACAAAATATTTTCAGTACGTCTTTGGGCCTCAGAATAATCCCAGTAGTGCTACTATTGGCGTTTGGAAGGTGAATAAATCAATATTATTTATATTAAAAAATAATTCAAATGCTACCTATTTAATCTTGACGAAAATGATCTCACCCCTCAAATTCAGGCTTGTATAGTCGTTGCTGTGGTGGCTGATGCGTATCGAATCAGCACCGCAATCCATGAGGTGACTAAACCGCACAACGTTTCAGCAGTATGGCGAGATTGGACATAGGGTCTTGAACGGAAAAGAAAGATTGCACATCAAATGAGCGTGGAGCCAAAGTAGCAACGCGTCGCGGCTCGCGTCACTCTCTCACTTTTGCCTTATCTCTAGTTTTTCTCTGCATTTATAACTCTTGTCCTCTCTCGAAACGCTGTGAACCGGGAGGGTGATAATTCGGCAACCAACATTTCGGCAACGGGGTTTATTTTTAGGAATCCTTCCGCTGCGTGGTAAATACCAGATATCTGATACGATAGAGGAATTGATAAGGATCAGAATAACACTAAAACAGAATACGAAAACTCCTATAAATCAAGTTTAATCCCGTTGCCGAAATGTCGGTTGCCGAATGGTCACCCTCCCACTAAACATGTTTACGATCAGTGTATCGTAATCGCACAAGTATTGTTAAAATTAAAAAAAAAAAAGTTATTCCGCAGGACTATGAGGGAGGTACGAAACACAAGGCAATTTACGCGTCTGCAGGATTCTTAGCGAACTGGGCCTGCACTAATCCTTGTGAGAACTTTGATAGTTCATCGTACGAACTTTGTTTTACATTCGTCTCTAATTTGAGATGGAACACTGATCTTTTTTTTACGTCAATTCTATCCTGGTACTTCAACACTTATTTCGAGGTGCTAGATACGGCGCGTCTCTTGGTTTGCGAGTATCGGAAGGGTGGGGGCTGGCCGGAGCGATTGTTGGAGGTACGGAAATTCATGATTTCGATTCGTGATGACAATTCGGCCTTGACGCTCCTCATATCTCACGCTATCTCGTCGGTCAGAGAAACAAGAGAGCGTGCGAAATGAGGAGAGTGCGATGCCGATTTTCCATCACTAATTTCGATTGAGGTATTACTGAACGGTATGAATAACTGTGCCTCTTTTCAGGTTTTTTTGGTTCATACTGCGGTGAACTCGCGGCTCGTAAATACCGTAAATCTTTGGCATTGATGCTCCATCCGGAAAATCAGGAGGACTAGGCATTGAAAATATTTCGACGAAAATACTGAGCATTTACGATGCATGTTTCAGCGTTCATTGAAAATTATTAGGTGCTGAATAAAATGATTTTCTTTGTTCCCTTGAAACAAAACACTCTTTGTGCCGATCGAATGACTAAGACAGTTTTATCGGCAATGGCTTAAGCGCTATTCTTATCAATCTTCACTTCTCGCTCATCTTGCAATCTTCAAATTGATTTCCACACCCAATACGATTCTAGTATGGGTTTATCTACACTTTTTTGTTTTCAATACTAGTCACTTTTCCACAATGCTTACGTAGTTTTCTTCTTACACTGATTGCATTGCTTTTTTTTCAGAAATTCTCGTAAAAATGTATATTTGCTTTTCAGCAGCCATGACTGAATTTTTCAGAAAATTGGATCTGGCATCATCTGTGAGTTTTTTTTCTACCAATTTCGATCTTTTTCACAACGATTTTCGTACGTTTTTTGTGTAAACAACAACATAAAGTTGCCTGTATTTTCCCCATTTTAGTCCGTTTTCGAGTGTCGCAAGGACACCAGTAACGTTGTCATCGGCGTTTGGAAGGTAAGCGTAAGGGATGTTTCGGTGTTTGCTCTCTCCATTTCACACACGCTGGTCAGATAGGCGGGAGAGTCTGCAGAATAGAAAGAGTCCAACACGGAAACTACATCACAAGTAACCACATTAATAAAAACTCGTGATAGGTTTCGACATGTATTTCAGGTCTGCGTTCTGTTTCAGCTATCCGGCGATGTCTATGAAATCTACCATTCCATCAAGAAGGTGATATTGACAATAACCTCAGCGCTTTTCTTATTATTTGATATTTTTCCAGGACTATAAGCGTGGTACGGCTAGCAACACTATCCACAAGACAGCCGAAGTCCTGGGAGCTTGGGCCGGAACCATTAATGGTGAGCTTTGACATCGTTCGCTTGATTTTTGTTCATTTCTTGCATATTTTCCTTGTATTTTCAATGAGTGTAAGGATCCCACGAATATCAGAAGAATTACACGAGATCAGATAGCATAACTTTGCAGATTATACTATGATATTTCCAGGGGCGAAATTGGGGGCATCCCTCGCATCAAAACTGACTGATTCTGACTTGCTCGCGCTTCTTGGAGCCTTCGTCTTTGGTACTGAAGTTGTTATCGTTACGGTTGCAAACTATCACAGCAATTCTTTCCATCTCCAGGTTCGGTCGGATCGACATTCGGAGCGTTTTTGGGAGTCAACGTTGCTCAGCAGTGTATTGTGAGGCGTGATGAGGAGAAGTGATTGAACGAGTCGTGTATTTTATAAAAATTGATGATATAATTTGTGTCGTGTATGATTTTCCTAGACGCAGATAAATGGTGTGTTTTATTTCCTCATGTGCAAGCATTATCAGCTCTTCTTTCTATTGAGAGCGCATAACGTTTATCGCTATTCTTTGTCAGTTGTGCTATGCCTGATTTTGTCCCTTCCTGGTCGGATCTAGCTTCTGTGAGTTATTTACATTTATTTACCATTCACATTACTTACTTACAATCAAGCTGATCTATTCAACACATGAGTTATTCATCCTTCTCATGATTGGACGCTTTTCAGCACCTTTTCGCGCCGCAAGAAGGCTTCAAAGACGTTGCTATAAATGGATTGGTGAAGGTCTATGAAATGAATGTATTCTCGATTAAAAAATGAAGTGTCAGGCTCTTATCGTTGCCGCCATAGCCACGGAGGCGTGCGAACTCGGAGCTGCTATCAAGAAGGTGAGCAGATTTGGCGCTCATATTCTCTCTCCAAAACACGCATCCATTATGCAGATACATTCAATCAGTCGTCTTTCTGAACATAGAAGTCCAGATCATTAGCATCACCTAGATGCTTATAGTTCGTTCAAATGGCCTTGCTGGCTATTTAAATCGCAATTATGGCGTACTCTGCAGGACTACAAAGCGGGTACAAAACGCAACACAGCACACACTGTAGCTGAGCTCGTCGGAACCTGGGGCGCATTAATGCCTGGTAGGATCTACGTTTGATATTACTACCTGTTCTCTTTCTTTCCCCAGATGAAAGGGTCAAAACCTTGCACACACATATGTTCTAATTAAATGACATTTCGCGTGCAGTTCTGTAAAACGTTGAAATGATATCACATGTGTAGCCGAATCATTCTCTTTCAGCAGCGAGATTGGGTACGTCGCTCGGATCGAGAGTGTCAGAGAGCTCCTCGTACATCGGCTGCATCGTTGGAGGTACAACAACAATTTGCTTTCTAGTATTATGATCTATGCCCGGTTCTCCGTGGACACGAAGCACACTGGGTATAGCTCAGTTGTAGAGCACCCGATTAGCTAAATGAAGGTCTTTGGCTAGATTTCCTCTGCCTCCATTGCTCTTTTGACGCTCATGTGAAGTATAGAATTCAAAAGGCAGCTCGGATAGCGAACTATCTTCCATTTCCGAAATTCCGATTCCTTCAGGCATCGCAGGCATGTTTGCGGGAAAATTGTTGGCTAAGACAATTATTCCTGCACCTGTGAAGAAGATTAAGAAGGAGTAGGAAGACGATGAGGAAGTATGCTTCACCATTTATGTTTCAGAAGTGATTAAAATACGACATGTATCGAACCAGATTGATGTGTAACAGTAATTATAAATGCTAATAAACAAAAGACTGCGGAAATACCTGAGGAATAACAGATAAATCCCTTTTTGTTCAAAGATATGCATCAGAAGTACAGGCAACCCTCATCGACAATAACGCACTGAGCCAATTTCATTCTTCACAAAGATTTTTCTGCGTGAGACCGGAACAAATGGACAGGTTTTTTGTTTGCTCACACGCCGGCCGAATGACTAACGCTGCATTCTCGACAGCCTCCTGGCATGAGCGGTTCTTATCACTCTTTCATTCTCCATTTTCTCACAATCAACAATTGAACTCCCACTCCCTTGAATCGCAACTAAGCTATCAGATGAGAGAACCCACCGCCAGAAATCCTAAACCTTCTCATTATTTCGTCGCTTGTTGATTCCTTGGATCGTCGTCTTTCAAAGCTTCCAAAGTCAATCGATCGAATGACTAATACCGCTTTGAAAAAGGATTGGAAAAAATGACGCCTTTTCTTATCAACTTCTCAGTCAACGGCTCTCGAACCCCAGAGAGTGATGTCGTTTCGATTTTCGACGCTCTTCATTCTACACACTCTCACGTTTCTCTGATCAGCGAGATAGTGTGCAGAATGGAAAGAGCCAGAACCAATTAGATCCTTGCGTCCACCAGGCCGTTTCTGATGGACGGAACGACTTGGTTGATTGCCTCGGTGGCGATGATGGAATCGCTTCGATCGCGTGATCTGTTCTCATCGGTGAGTGAATCTCTTGTTCTTCTCATCAATTTCGCAACGACAGTTAAAAGTTACAAGCTCTGTAAGAAATATCTGGTTGTGAATTCTCACCACTCACATAGGAACGGCAGAATGAGAATCCCATTCTTGAATTGACTAACCTGAAACATTGAATTTGATGTTTTTTCAGGCCGTCTTCTCGTCTCGCAAGGACGTCAGTGGCATTACAATCGGCGTATGGAAGGTGATAAAATAATAATTTAATTTTTGTTTTTAAAAACCTAATTGCAGTTCTGCTGTCTGGCTACTCTGGGACACAACATCTACGAAATTGGAAAAGCAATCAAGAAAGTAATCATTGTTTTCGGAATTTTTTATCACTGATTCTGTGAATTTTATTAATTTAAGAGACGTTCCATGAGATTGTGCACCTACCCAACGGAGGACTTTTTTGCAACCTATGCCAATAAGTTCAGGGTGGAGTCCCCAAACCTAGAGCTGATAGCTGGCCCAATATGAGATGTTGGGGTGCACCTTCTGCGAAATGCTGTGCATGTCCCAAAAAAAGTTGAAAATTTCACCCATCAAAAAAGTACGTTCTTATAGGTGTTTCTCGCGTATTTTTCGATAAAAATAACGTAAAAGATATCTTGGAAACGAAAGAACAACGATAAAATGTCGAAAAATCAAATTTTTATAATTAGTAGGTCACCCTGAAAAATTATTTTAGCCATGTACCTTTTTTATTCCATATTCGGACTCTACGTGAAAAACTACCCTATGTGTGATTTTTTCACGTCTCTCATCGCCGCCGCCCGAATTTAACAGCTTCCCGCCCAAAGCTCTCTTGGAGGCTGACGAGAGAACGATGTCGAGAAATTTCGAAATTTCGAAACGATACAGTCGTTTTCAAATCAGATTCGTATCCCATTTATCGTTATTAAGCATTTGTGTCGATATTATGGAGTTGTGATATCGATAAAACACGAAAATAGTGAAAAGTCGAAAAATCACTTTTTCGAAATCTCAAAATTTCAAAAATTCAATTTTTCAGGGTGATCTACTAATTACAAAAATTTGATTTTTCGACATTTTATCGTTGTCTTTTCGTTTCCAAGGTATCTTTTTCGTAATTTTTATCGAAAAATACGCCAGAAACACCTATAAAAACGTACTTTTTTGATGGATGAAATTTTCGATTTTTTTGGGACATTCACAGCATTTCGCGGAGGGTGCATCCCAACATCTCATATTGGGCCAGCTATCAGCTCTAGGTATGGGGACTTTACCCTGAACTTATTGGCATAGGTTGCAAAAAAGTCCTCCGTCGACCCCTCTCGAAAGCTTCACTAAACCGTGGAACGGCTCTTAAGAGACAGTCCACGGTATTTTGGAAAGGGTCCACGGATGGCCGAATATTCGATATTCCCCATATTTTTTTCTCGAAGTAAGGGTCCCTAGTACTTATCGCAGGCACATCTAACTAAGGTCTCAGATCTCTTTTGGCTGAGAAAAATATACCTCTCATTTTCGAGGTCGAAAAATAAACATTTTCCTAGACATACCACTTATAGATTTTTTGACGTATTTTCGCTTGTAGAAACCGAATTTATATACTAGAGCTCGTTAAATGTCGAAAGCAAAAAGTTATGCCCGAAAAACAGTTTTTGAGGACCGAATTGAGACATTTTTTGGAATAACTAATTTCAAAAAAATAAGAATTTGGGTGATTAGCATTTTTGTGCAGGGCATAGAGTAGGGAATCTTTGGTAATTTTTGTAGAATTTTAAAAATAATGATTCGTCTTTAGATTTGGGCTGAAACAATATTTGAGGTATCGATTTGATCAGGCTCATTTCAGGGCCAAAATATTTTTCATCAGACAACCACCAAACAAGTAGATTTTCTGGTGTATTTAGATGCGTAGAAACCGATTTTCCAAACTAGAGCTCATGTAACTGTGAAAGAAATAATTTCTACTCGAAAAACTAAATAGATATCTTGTCGACAGCGATTTTTCGATCTAAAAATAAATGATTAAGCAACTTTTAACGTAGAATGGAGTTTATTAAAGGTTCAATTGGTAATGACGAACTCAAAAATCAATTCTGAGAGTCCCACATGAAGATATATTATCATCAGAGATTCAAATATAATGGTTAGTCTCGACTTTTTCAAAACAGCCTATGGTTTTTCGAGCAGAACTTTTTTCTTTCACAGTTACATGAGCTCTAGTATGAAAAATCGGCTTCTACGCATCCAAATACAGCAGAAAATCTGTTTGGTGGTTGTGTGATGAAAAATATTTTGGCCCTGAAATGAGCCTGAACAAATCGATACCTCAAATATTGTTTCAGCCCAAATCTAAAGACGAATCATTATTTTTTAAATTTTACAAAAATTACCAAAGATTCCCTACTCTATGCCCTGCACAAAAATGCTAATCACCCAAATTCTTATTTTTTTGAAATTAGTTATGAGGCCGTTTGCGTAAGAGTCAGTAGAAGTGTAACAGGGCCTGGCACAGCAAAAAAATCAAATATGCACAAAAGTTCGTCCTAGGAGTAACTTTTGATTCTGAATCGACTGGCGTTTTCAGTTTTTCGATCAGAAGCTTCTGAATCCCGGTACGACGCGACGTCGATTTTGCCAAATTCTTGTTATTCGATCAAAACTGCCCTTCGAAAGGTCAAAATAGTGCCAAATCTCACGTTCCCGACCAGAATTTAATTCTCTACAAAATGAAAAAAAATTGTGGCTCAACCTATTTTCGTTTTCGAGAAAAAGTAATTTTTTGACAATGGGATCGGTGCGACCAAATCCCTCGGCCACTTTGTAGAGAATATTTTCCTGATCATTTTGGTATATAAGGTTAAGCATTTGACTACCCCGCGAGATAACAGGCAACCTAAAACCGCGACCAACTTGCGTTTTTTTGCTGTTTTTCAATCACAGCGAGTTGGCCGCGGTTTTAGGTTGCCTGTTATCTCGCGGGGTAGTCAAATGCTTAACCTTATATACCAAAATGATCAGGAAAAGATTCGCTAGAAACTGGCCGAGGGATTTGGTCGCGCCAGTTAAATGTCAAAAAACGACTTTTTCTCGACAACGAAAAAAAGGTAGAGCCTAATTTTTTTTTCATTTTGTAGAGAATTAAATTCTGGTCGGGTACGTGAGATTTGGCACTATTTTGACCTTTCGCGATGCAGTTTTGATCAAAATACAAGAATTTGGCAAAATCGAAGTCGCTTCGTACCGGGATTCAGAAGCTTCTGATCGAAAAACTGAAAACGCCAGTCGATTCAGAATCAAAATTTACCGCTACGACGAACTTTTGAGCATATTTGATTTTTTTGCTGTGCCAAGCTTTGTTCGACTATTACGCAAACGGCCTCTTATGCCAAAAAAAGTCTCAATTCGGGCCTCAAAAAACTGTTTTTTGGGTATAACTTTTTGCTTTCGACATTTGACGAGCTCTAGTATATAAATTCGGTTTCTACAAGCGAAAATACGTCAGAAAATCTATAAGTGGTATGTCTAGGAAAATTTTTATTTTTCGACCTCGAAAATGGGAGGTATATTTTTCTCAACCAAAAGAGATCTGAGACCTTAGTTAGATGTGCCTGCGATAAGTACTCGGGATCCTTACTTCGAGAAAAAAATATGGGGAATATCGAATATTTGGCCATCCGTGAGCCGTAGTGGAAATGTACCGAAATACCGTGGACGGTCTCTTAAAAAGTCAATATTGGCTCCAGGACTATGAGCGGGGTACGGCACGCAACACGGTGCACGCTTCAGCGGACATCTTGGGCGGTTGGGCCGGATCGATTCCTTGTGAGCTATGAGATCCCGACTTTTCGCTGATCTAAATTCATTTGAGAGACACTATCTGACACGAATGAGCTATTTGGACTATAACCGCACAAGGAAAAATGAAATTCCGCGAAAAAATGTCCATAGGATCAACTTTTCACGTAGAATTCGAAAATCGACCTTAGGAAGCCGTATCTCAAAAAGTGAATTCCCTGTGGCACTGTTCTCGTGCCAGGGGGGAAATACTATCTCGAGAACGGCGCTTCGGAGACCCATAAACTTATATTAATTCTGAAAGATCTCGACGAAATGAGCATTTTTTATGTTGTGACTAAAACGCTAGCTTATCCATGGAAAAAGTTATGACTTCCGAAAATTTTGAAACTGCAACCCTGAAATTTTTTTGAACACATTGGGTTTTGTTACTATTCTCATTCGATTCCTCGTTGAAAGTCACTTCTAAAACGTATATTTTGAGAAAAATAAAGTGCTTGATAGTTGACCGTTTGACCTAAAAATGATCATTTTCTACCGTTTTTCAAGCATGACTTTTTTTGCTTTGAGTTTCATGAACTCTAGGGCACAAATTTGAATTCAGCGAGTGAAAATACACCAAAAACTCCTATAGTCAGATTTTTCTGAGATAATTATTTTCCAAGCTTTTCATGACCCCCGTAACGAGGCCATTTTTGGGCTAAAAAGTCGAATTCTCAAAACTATGTCACTATAGGTGTTTCTGGCGTATTTTTGCTCGAAAAAAACTGAATTTCTTTACTAGAGCTCACGAAAACACGAAAGAAAATAGTTACGTTCGAAAACCTTCAAATTTGGCAGTTATTCGATCATAACTTTTTTCTTTCGTGTTTTGGTGAGCTCTTGTATAGAAATTCAGTTTTTTCGAGCAAAAATACGCCTGAAACACCTATAGTGACATAGTTTAGAGAATTCGATTTATTTGGTCTCGATACGATGGTCGTGAAAATCTTGGAAAATAATTATCTCAGAAAAATCTGACTATAGGAGTTTTTGGTGTATTTTCACTCGCTGAATTCAAATTTGTGCCCTAGAGTTCATGAAACTCAAAGCAAAAAAAGTTATGCTTGAAAAACGGTTGAAAATGATCATTTTTAGGTCAAACGGTCAACTATCAAGCACTTTATTTTTCTCAAAATATACGTTTTAGAAGTGACTTTCAACGAGGAATCGAATGAGAATAGTAACAAAACCCAATGTGTTCAAAAAAATTTCAGGGTCGCAGTTTCAAAATTTTCGGAAGTCATAACTTTTTCCATGGATGAGCTAGCGTTTTAGTCACAACATAAAAAATGCTCATTTCGTCGAGATCTTTCAGAATTAATATAAGTTTATGGGTCTCCGAAGCGCCGTTCTCGAGATAGTATTTCCCCCCTGGCACGAGAACAGTGCCACAGGGAATTCACTTTTTGAGATACGGCTTCCTAAGGTCGATTTTCGAATTCTACGTGAAAAGTTGATCCTATGGACATTTTTTCGCGGAATTTCATTTTTCCTTGTGAGGCTGTATGTGATCTGGCTCAGATAGTGGCTCTTGAACACACAATCGCTCCTTCGCTCGCTTGCATAGTAGGGTTGTCAATTGCAGAGGAATTCGACAAATGCAGAGGGGAGTTGAGCGGTCGTTCATTCCCCTCTGCGTGAAGAGTGACTCGTTCGTTCCCCCTCTGCATGCAGAGGGTCTTTCACAGAAATGGCTCTAATTCGGGAATGGGTGAATATTTTTGCACAAAACTTTGGAATTCAATCCGGTAGGTCATGATACTCCCACCAATGACTAAAGTTCGATGAAACTGGTAGTTTGAGTGTATCACATAGCTAAAAGATGCTTGAAATCTCAACCCAAATGCATGTTTCTGTCTTGTTGGTAGAACTTGAGGTAGGTAGTCGAGATTTGGTGCCTCCAGCCGTCCGTTTCGTCCTTGTCTTACTTCTGGTCATGATCGGCTTGGTCGTCATCACTGATTCCATCGTTAGGCTCAAAAAGGAGTGAACGTCACAGGCCGAACATCAGCGGAGTGAGTCGAGCAATGAGGGAAATACAGCGATACCATTGGTCAAAGATCAACTTAGTGGAAACGATAGTGGCAGGGATAACACTAACGGTTTAACGATCGATCAAATAGAGGGAATGATCCACTTGAGGTTGGTTCATTTTTCATTTGTTGCTGAGTGGAGACCCACTGGGATCTTTAATCCTGATTCTGGCTGGCACTACAGACGGGCGGGATGTGCGTGTAGTGATTGGCGTGGTAGACGGAGAGAGCGCAGTAGAGCCAGAGTCACTCGGACCTGAAAGATCAAAGATCAAGGTATGGCTTACCATTAGATGCCTCAATGAGTAGAGCGCGCTTCTCTCTCGATGGTGGTTGGCGGTTTTTAGAGTGAGAGGCAGCCAGAGGAACAGTTTAGGAAAAGGCCACACCGTTGGATTACGAATGATCAAATCAGAATCGTATCGGAGAACTCATAGTAACGAAAGAATGGATCTGACCAGTATGAATGGGAGCCCTCCTCGCTGATCGCCTCAAGGGAGGAGCTGCAGTCGTCAAAGAGGTCGAGCCGGCGGCATTCTGACAAGAAAACAACACTATAATACAGTTTCGAGCAAGAAACAGATGAGAAGAGAGTGCCAACGAGACGAACTGAAAGAGCAATATAAAGATCGCCCGATCGCGTTGCAAATCGTATTCTGACCATTCCAAAGGGGTCAGGATCTCTATCCATGTTAATGCTTATCCTCCCATGGATTTTGAATGCACTTGAAGGGCGATTCGTCGTGAAGAAAGACATGCAGATGAATGCAGAGGGGGCCGAGTCATTCCCCTCTGCGTGAAGAGGGAAGCAGCTCACCTCGCCTTTGAGTGAGAGAATGAAAAAAAAAATCTGCATTCGCCCTCTGCATTTGCCATCCCTATTGCATAGTATTATCAGACACGAAGAAACACAATTTTTCGAATATCCTCATTTCACAGGCGCAACATTCGGTGCTTCACTCGCCTCGAAAGTGACCGATTCAGAAGTGGGTGCACTTGTTGCAGCTGTTGTCGTAGGTACTGTTATCGATGTGGCTGTTACTTGTGTTGTGCCTTTGGAATTACGGCTCTCTGTTGGAATTACGGAGTTGCGGTTGGCAAACTTTCATCAAAGTATTCTTCTCTAAACAACCTCCAAGTTGATGATTCCATGATAACAATAATTACGATAACAATAATTTTCTCAATTCTCAGGAACGTTTGGATCGGAATGTGGCACATTTCTGGCTTCCAACTCGGTTCAGTTCTTCATTGCTCGTAATGAAGAAAACAATCAAGATGAGGAGGAAGAATGATTAGTTTTATACTCTGATAAATAATTGTAACACCATACGCTATGTTTATTTTTACACGATATTCATCCAGAATCAACTCATAAAAGTTGCTCAATTGCTTCGAGCATGTGTTTGCATGACTAACAACCTTATCGGCGGTGCATTCTATTGATCACGCGAATCCCTTATCACTTCTCTCTCTTTTTCTGTTTGCGATGCTAGAGCTTGCTCCCTCATGGTCCAATCTAGCAGCAGTGAGTTACTTTATGTGATGTTAGTTCTCAAGAAATGGCACCGGAAAAAGGAAAAGGGGTGTTATTTTTCTCGGAAAATGCTCTTGGAAAAAGCAAAACATTTGAAATCCCGAACTTTTGTATCTCGCTCCCCAGTGAAGATAGAGACTTGAAAATTGTTTTATGAGGTTTATGACCCTCTGAACACCGTAACCAACATTTCAAGTCTCTATCTCTACTGGGGACCGAGATACAAAAGTGCGGGAATTCCAATGTTTTGAGTTTTTCCAAGAGAATTTTCCGAGAAAACTAACACCCCTTTTCCTGTTTCCTGTGCCATTTTCAAAGAACTAGCACCACATCAGAATTAAATTTTCAATCTCATCATTCATTTTAAACAAAAACTTTGACAGAGCAAAAACAGTTTGATAATTCTCTCTACACTCTTTCACGAGATATTTCTGATGCGATAACTTTCAGCACCTTTTCAAGCCTCAAGACGACTTCAAGCATACCATTACGAACCGATTAGTGGCAGTGAGTGGAACATGAGTTACTGAATAGAAACGCAAAGTTTTCAGACCTTTATTGCTTCAGCGGTACTTTTTGATGCGTACGAAGTTTGCGCTGCTATGAAGAAGGTGAGTGCAATAATTATTATGCTATCATCTCCATTTTTCGGTTTCTATATTAGTCATTATTTATCGAATACCTATCTGATTTGCATACAATGTAGCACAATTGTGTTGTCGGATCAAGTGTCACTCTCCCAATTTTGCACACACCGAACAGACCGACAAGAACCCATGCAGAGTGGAACCATTTTTTGATCGGACAGTGGTATTGATTAATGATGATGTAATTCTCAGGACCTCAAGGAGGGTACGAAGCACAACACGGTGCACCAGGCTGCCGATTTCGTCGGAAGCTGGGCGGGTGTTATGCCTGGTATGGTCTTTGATCTTTTATTGCTCCTTCTCCGGTCAAGCCATTCCCCTGAAGAAGAAAAAAAACAAGCTCGCGACACTTTGCACGTTTTCTCACGTTATTGAGATAAAATTTCTTTGTGTAACAAAGACTAACAATACGCTGAAATTGTGAGGAAAATAATAACAAAATGATCCTCCTTCAGGAGCACGGTTGGGCGCATTTCTCGCTTCGAAAGTGTCGGATAATGGTGCGCTAGTTGGAAGCGTCGTTGGAGGTACGGTATTTGTGCGTGCAGCATTGCATCTGAGGACAGGCGTGTATTTTCCCAATTAGATTTCTCTTTATTAGATTTTGCGCAATTAGATTTCACAGTATCCTCATTGGCCATGCTCTCGAGCAGAGCTACATACGCAATCCCAGTTTTCGAGGTTGTAGAAAATGAAAAATTTCCAAAAAGAGTTTTCTCTATTCCCAATTCTTTGACCCTCATTTTCTTTGTTTCAGCGCTTGCCGGAACTTATGTTGGCTGCGTCGTGGCACGTGGCATCGCTGAGGCGGTATTTCCGGCTCCCGTCGAGAAGAAGTAGTAGAGTATAACGAATATCCGTTTAAATTATGTTTTAGAACCTCTTGAAATGTGATCTGTTTCCTTCGTGATTGATTATCGATTCGCCTCTGCTTTATTAATTAAATGTGTATTCATGATCTTCCACTCTGCTCAGAATGTAGAAAGGCCACTAGCATCTTTATCACGGATTTAGTGATAGTGCTCACTAGTGTGCGCAATTCGAGTAATCCTCTTTTTATTTCACACACACTCTCTCGTGACTCTGATCGGTGAGAGAGTGCGAAAATAGGAGAGTCGATGCCGATTTACCTTCAATAGTGCTCACCTCTTATCATTCTTGGCTTTTGGTTGGAAATGACAACGCTTGTTAGACCAGGGGCGGATCCGGTCTCTGTGAGTCCTTTTAGATTCATTTTCCTTTTGCATTTTAATATTCTGAATATTTTCGGAGCTCAAAGTGGTCAAGGATCATCGCTAGAATAGAAATATTTAGAAAGGGCCGAAAAAAAGTTATTGTAGTTTTTACGGTTATCTTTTTTCGAAAAGCACTGTTTTCAGGGCCTTTTCAAGTCTATGCAAGGTGCAGAGGAAATCATAGTTATTGCCAAGAATGCGGAGAAGGTGATTTGAATATATATCATAGAGCGACGAATATTTTATTATCAGGCCATTTTCGTGGTCGCTATTGTCTCGGATGCATATAAACTCGGCTCAGCTGTCCATAAAGTGGGAAAATATATTTCAGCCAAAGTAGATTTAGCCTGTAATGAGTGATTTCTTCAGAAGAGTTATTTTTCTAATGATGAAATATCAAGGTTTGAAAGCAGTTTGATTGGCCTGATTGCTTAGCGCATACTCCATTTTCAGGACTATCAGAGTGGCACAAAGCACAACACCGTCCAAGCAACTGCCGTGGTTGTAGGCAGAAGAGTGGGCTTAATGTCCGGTATGTTCTCTAATCGTCCTTCTGAGATACCTATTCTAATCCTCACTCAGGCTTCAAACTCGGCGGATGGATTGGTTCAATGGTGTCGGAGAGGGGCTCGCTCATTGGCAGCTTCGTTGGAGGTGCGATATCTATCGAAGATTTATAAAATTTATTTCGTTTTTTCTAGGAGCACTCGGCGCTTACAATGGCTGGCTTATTGGAAATGTCATCGCCGAAGAAATGGCGCCAACTTCATGATAACTTGTGCTTTCAAAGATTTGACAATTTCCCTGGCGATTATATAATAAAATAATTCGTATTTGTTCACTTTTTTCGCACCAGCTATGGATGTATGTTGATTGGCGCTCGGGTAGTGCTGCAGGAGGTGAGCAGGTTGACGAAATCCTAGATCCTAGAAGACAAAATCCTAGAAAAAACGAAATAAATGTTCCCTCTACCAGAAGCCTAGGCAGGCGGTAGTTGTAAGCCACCCTGATGAGTCGCCACTTCCACATCGGCACCATCAACGCCAGGACCCTCGCCGCCAAGGACAAGCAGACCGAGATGGAACTCGCCCTCGACAAGATCAAGTGGGATGTGATTGCTGTGCAGGAAGCGAGACTTGTGGGTTTGGCCTCGTTCAACCTTACATCCTCAGGCACAGTAGTCTACCACTGGGGCGGTCCCACTGCGTCCCATGGCGTGGCATTCCTGCTCCGACCGCACCTCGCGCACGGATCCGTGTTCAATGGCCTCTCCCCTCGTCTGGCGACTCTCCTTCTACCCAACGAGCGTCTCTTCTTGGTCTGTGCCTATGCTCCCACGTCGTCTTACGACAATGAACGATATGTCGGTAACTTCGCTTCTTCCACCCCGAACTCACATGGACGGACCCTCACTGAAGTCTGCGTGAGGAATAACCTGCGCATCTGGAACACGTTTCCCAAGAGAATACACGGCCGGATCTGGACTTGGCGATCCAATAACGGCTTCACTTTCCACCAAATTGACTTCGTTGCTGCGCCAATCTCGGCGCGAGTTGTCAATTGTGGAGTCGTTGGTCGTTTCGAGTTCAACTCCGACCATCGCCTTGTCCGGATGTGTGTCTCTCTCCCCGACACGGTGAAGCACAAAAGATGCAGGGAGAGGTTTGATCTAGACCGAGCCTCTTTTACTGCCAACGCGAATCTTCTCGCGTCAGTGCCTCTCACCCGCCCCGCCTCTGCTGCCGATGCCTACCACACCATCAGGGCATTCACCGAGACCGCAGCAAGCGACTGTTGGAGCCTGCGCAAGATCCCGCCCTGGATATCCCCTGCGACCCGGAAGCTCCTAGCCACGCGACACCAGATGCAATCCCTCCCTAATGGAAGTGTCGCCTATTCCATCACGTGCAAAGCAGCCCGAATGAGCCTCGTCGATGACATCAGAAGGCGCAAGGCGGCTCAAGCCCGGCATGCAGCGACCATCTGAAGGAGCATAGTGAAGGTGACGCTGAATCTACAATCCTCCAAGAAACGTCTCCTCGTCCCCGATCCTACCACTGGCGCACTCTCTCAGGGTGCAACTACGGTAGCGGTCAAGCGTTTCTATGAGGATCTCTACACCCCCGAAGTACAGCTACCCCTCGCGCGCCCTCCGTTCCCAATCGACCCCCTGGCTCCTTTCCTTCCGGACGAGACCCTCCACGCGATGTCCCTTCTCAAGTGCGGACACTCCCCTGGTTCCGACGGCATTCTCCCTGAGATGATCTACCATGCAAGACGCCATCTCGCCCCTGTGATCGCGGATCTTCTCAATCGCTTGGTAGCCGGAGATCCAGTTCCCGATAATCTGGCTGAAGCAGTTGTCTCCCTCCTCTACAAGAAAGGAGACCCAGCCGATATCGGTAACTTCCGCCCTATCTCCCTCCTTACCGTAACCCTCAAGACAATGACGTGGTGTATCCTGAAAAGATTCGAGGTAGTGCTAGAAGAGACGGAATCGTCCACCCAAACCGGTTTCCGGCGAGGGCACAGCACGCTAGACAACCTGCATGCCATCAAGCAGGTCGCAGAGAGAACCTCCGAGTACGGTATCCCCCTCTACCTCGCCTTTGTCGACTTCAAGAAGGCCTTCGATTCCGTGGAGTGGAGTGCAGTATGGCAGTCGCTTTGGTCAGCTGGATGCCATCCGACCCTCGTCCACCTTCTCCGTCGCATCTACGAGTCGTCCTCCACCCTCATCCGTGTCAACGAGTTCGAAGAGGAGTCCGCCAAGGAGACACTCTGTCTCCTCGTCTCTTCAACGTGGTTCTTCGTTCGGCTATGGATGACATCGACTGGGAGAGCGACGGGATTCGGATCGATGGGAGATATCTGAGTCACCTGGAGTACGCTGATGTTCACCGAGTCTGCCACCTATCTTGGAGGAAGAATCTCCCTTCCCCTTGATCACTCGGAAGAAATCGAACACCGGATCCGACTCGGCTGGTTTGCATGGAGTAAGCTCTCCAGCCTCCTCTCATCTCGCCTTCTGCCCATGAAGATCAAGAGACGAGTTTTCGAGAGCTGTATCACCTCTACTGTACTCTACGGAAGCGAAGTGTGGGCCCTACGATCGAGTGAAAAGGAGCGACTGAGTGTGACCCAGAGAAAAATGGAGAGAAAGATGGTGGGAGTAACCCTAAGGGATCGCTGGAGGAACGAGCGCGTACGAGAGATCACCCAACTCCGCGATTGGGTCGCAGAGGGACTGAAACGCAAAGGACGATGGGCCCTCAAAGTGCGGGACATGGACACGGAGCCATGGAGCCGCGCGACTACTGTCTGAACGCCCTACAACTGGAACCGCCACCCGGGAAAGCCACGTGTACGATGGAGGGATGACTTGAAGCGAGCCATTGGCGAAAACTGGTGGAATGCAACCCCTGATCAATACCACCGACTCATCCCCATCTGAGCATTATTGCCTGACTTGATAAATTGATTGATTGATTGATTGATTATGGATGTAATATTGGTTTTGGCTCTCTCCATTCTGCACACTATCTCGTCGGTCAGACAGACGTGATGGTGTGGAGAATAAAGAGAGACAGCACTAGTATCAGCCGACTAGTACAACCGTTATCATCTGTGTGAAGCGCGCTGAATTCTTATCACTATTATTCACTGCTCGGCTTTTCCAATGACCGAGATGATTCGATCATGGACGGATCTTGCCTCGTCGGTAAGTCTTTTCCTCAATTTTCGAGATTATGCTTTGTCATGGAATATGCTTCTGTTACGTACTCATTGTAGAATCATTCAGACGATTAACATCAGGTCAATTCTGATCACTATTAAGAGACAAGGTATTTTGGAAAGGGTCCACGGATGGCCAAATATTCGATACTCCCCATACTTTTTTTCTCGAAGTAAGGGTCCCGAGTACATATCGCAGGCACATCTGACTAAGGTCTCAGATCGCTTTTGGTTGAGAAAAATATAACTCCCATTTGGAGGAAATTTTCCTAGACATACCACGTATAGATTTTCTGACGTATTTTCACTTGTAGAAACCGAATTTCTATACTATAGCTCGTCAAATGTCGAAAGAAAAAAGTTATGCCCGAAAAACAGTTTTTGAGGACCGAATTGAGACATTTTTTGGAATAACTAATTTCAAAAAAATAAGAATTTGGGTGATTAGTATTTTTGTGTAGGGCATGCAGTAGGAAATCTTTGATAATTTTTGTAGAACTTTAAAAATAATGATTCGTCTTTAGGTTTGAGCTGGAACAATATTTGAGGTATCGATTTGATCAGGCTCATTTCAGGTCCAAAATATTTTTCATCAGACAACCACCAGACTAGTAGTTTTCGATGCGTAGAAACCGATTTTCCATACTAGAGCTCATGTAACTGTGAAAGAAAAAAGTTCTGCTCAAAAAACCATATGAGACGAATTGCGAGATTATCGAGAGCCGCGTGGCGGTAGGAAATTAGTTTCTCCAATTCTGCTAAAAAGTATAACTTAAATACATCAAATGGTGCTCTATCATATTGCGTTAGCATAATTTTGATATCGGCTTTCATCTCCGAGTATTGGAAGGTCAAAAAGGGTACCCTATGAAATTTTTGTCAAAATTTGCCTCACGAAAACGACCATAACTCCCTTTAAGATGAAGCTAGACACGGTCAAGCGTTTCTATGAGGATCTCTACACCCCCGAAGTACAGCTACCCCTCGCGCGCCCTCCGTTCCCAATCGACCCCCTGGCTCCTTTCCTTCCGGACGAGACCCTCCACGCGATGTCCCTTCTCAAGTGCGGACACTCCCCTGGTTCCGACGGCATTCTCCCTGAGATGATCTACCATGCAAGACGCCATCTCGCCCCTGTGATCGCGGATCTTCTCAATCGCTTGGTAGCCGGAGATCCAGTTCCCGATAATCTGGCTGAAGCAGTTGTCTCCCTCCTCTACAAGAAAGGAGACCCAGCCGATATCGGTAACTTCCGCCCTATCTCCCTCCTTACCGTAACCCTCAAGACAATGACGTGGTGTATCCTGAAAAGATTCGAGGTAGTGCTAGAAGAGACGGAATCGTCCACCCAAACCGGTTTCCGGCGAGGGCACAGCACGCTAGACAACCTGCATGCCATCAAGCAGGTCGCAGAGAGAACCTCCGAGTACGGTATCCCCCTCTACCTCGCCTTTGTCGACTTCAAGAAGGCCTTCGATTCCGTGGAGTGGAGTGCAGTATGGCAGTCGCTTTGGTCAGCTGGATGCCATCCGACCCTCGTCCACCTTCTCCGTCGCATCTACGAGTCGTCCTCCACCCTCATCCGTGTCAACGAGTTCGAAGAGGAGTCCGCCAAGGAGACACTCTGTCTCCTCGTCTCTTCAACGTGGTTCTTCGTTCGGCTATGGATGACATCGACTGGGAGAGCGACGGGATTCGGATCGATGGGAGATATCTGAGTCACCTGGAGTACGCTGATGTTCACCGAGTCTGTCACCTATCTTGGAGGAAGAATCTCCCTTCCCCTTGATCACTCGGAAGAAATCGAACACCGGATCCGACTCGGCTGGTTTGCATGGAGTAAGCTCTCCAGCCTCCTCTCATCTCGCCTTCTGCCCATGAAGATCAAGAGACGAGTTTTCGAGAGCTGTATCACCTCTACTGTACTCTACGGAAGCGAAGTGTGGGCCCTACGATCGAGTGAAAAGGAGCGACTGAGTGTGACCCAGAGAAAAATGGAGAGAAAGATGGTGGGAGTAACCCTAAGGGATCGCTGGAGGAACGAGCGCGTACGAGAGATCACCCAACTCCGCGATTGGGTCGCAGAGGGACTGAAACGCAAAGGACGATGGGCCCTCAAAGTGCGGGACATGGACACGGAGCCATGGAGCCGCGCGACTACTGTCTGAACGCCCTACAACTGGAACCGCCACCCGGGAAAGCCACGTGTACGATGGAGGGATGACTTGAAGCGAGCCATTGGCGAAAACTGGTGGAATGCAACCCCTGATCAATACCACCGACTCATCCCCATCTGAGCATTATTGCCTGACTTGATAAATTGATTGATTGATTGATTGATTATGGATGTAATATTGGTTTTGGCTCTCTCCATTCTGCACACTATCTCGTCGGTCAGACAGACGTGATGGTGTGGAGAATAAAGAGAGACAGCACTAGTATCAGCCGACTAGTACAACCGTTATCATCTGTGTGAAGCGCGCTGAATTCTTATCACTATTATTCACTGCTCGGCTTTTCCAATGACCGAGATGATTCGATCATGGACGGATCTTGCCTCGTCGGTAAGTCTTTTCCTCAATTTTCGAGATTATGCTTTGTCATGGAATATGCTTCTGTTACGTACTCATTGTAGAATCATTCAGACGATTAACATCAGGTCAATTCTGATCACTATTAAGAGACAAGGTATTTTGGAAAGGGTCCACGGATGGCCAAATATTCGATACTCCCCATACTTTTTTTCTCGAAGTAAGGGTCCCGAGTACATATCGCAGGCACATCTGACTAAGGTCTCAGATCGCTTTTGGTTGAGAAAAATATAACTCCCATTTGGAGGAAATTTTCCTAGACATACCACGTATAGATTTTCTGACGTATTTTCACTTGTAGAAACCGAATTTCTATACTATAGCTCGTCAAATGTCGAAAGAAAAAAGTTATGCCCGAAAAACAGTTTTTGAGGACCGAATTGAGACATTTTTTGGAATAACTAATTTCAAAAAAATAAGAATTTGGGTGATTAGTATTTTTGTGTAGGGCATGCAGTAGGAAATCTTTGATAATTTTTGTAGAACTTTAAAAATGATGATTCGTCTTTAGGTTTGAGCTGGAACAATATTTGAGGTATCGATTTGATCAGGCTCATTTCAGGTCCAAAATATTTTTCATCAGACAACCACCAGACTAGTAGTTTTCGATGCGTAGAAACCGATTTTTTCGATGCGTAGAAACCGATTTTCCATACTAGAGCTCATGTAACTGTGAAAGAAAAAAGTTCTGCTCAAAAAACCATATGAGACGAATTGCGAGATTATCGAGAGCCGCGTGGCGGTAGGAAATTAGTTTCTCCAATTCTGCTAAAAAGTATAACTTAAATACATCAAATGGTGCTCTATCATATTGCGTTAGCATAATTTTGATATCGGATTTCATCTCCGAGTATTGGAAGGTCAAAAAGGGTACCCTATGAAATTTTTGTCAAAATTTGCCTCACGAAAACGACCATAACTCCCTTTAAGATGAAGCTAGACATAATTTCCAAAGTGCATTAGCAAGAGGAGGCCAAGGGCAAGATTTATTGTGTTGATGATGTTATTCCTAGTCCATACGCTGGATCAGGGCGGTCGGTTTTCCAAAAAAGGTATGTAACTTTCCAAATACCGATTTCTTCAATAAGCGCCTATAAAAATTTTAAAGTACCTACTGGTACCTTACTTCACCCCAAAAATCAGAATATTCTATTTATATAATAAAAAAGAGGGCGGGGTTTTGTCCGAAAAACCTGCGATTTTTGACCATTTTTGAAGTTTTTCAAGCATAACTTTTTTCATTGACGGTTTCATGAGCTCTCATGTTGAAATTCGGAATCAGCATGCAAAAATACATCAGAAATTCCTATAGTCATGTTTTTTTCGAAATAAATTTTTCTTCGACCTTTGGTCCGATTTTGGTCGAAAATTCTTTGTATCAGAATCATGTCCCTGTAGGATTTTCTGACTTATTTTTGAGCGTAGAAAACGAATTTGCTAACTAGAGCGCATGGACTAGGAATGATATCATCAACATATGAACTCTTGCCCTCTGTCTCCTCTTTCGAATTAACTTTGGAAATTGTCTTTAGCTTCATTTGAAAGGGAGTTTTGGTCGATTTCGTGAGGCAAATTTTGACAAAAACTTCATAGGGTATCCACTTTGACCTACCAATACTCGGACATGAAAGCCGATATCGAAATTCTGCCAACGCAGTTTGATAGAGCACCATTTATTGTACTTAAGTTATACATTTTAGCAGAATCGGAGTTACTGATTTCCTACCGCCACGGTGTCGTCAATACTCGATTCTCTCGCGATTCGTCTCATATGATGTTTTGAAAAAATCGAGATTAACCACTATATTTGAATCTCTAATGATAATAGATCTTCATGTGGGACTCTCAGAATTGATTTTAGAGTTCGTCATTAGCAATTGAATAAACGCCATTCTACGTTAAGAATTGCTTAATCATGCATTTTTAGATAGAAAAATCGCTGTCAACAAGATATCTTTTTAGTTTTTCGAGCCGAACTTTTTTCTTTCACAGTTAGATGAGTTCTAGTATGGAAAATCGGTTTCTAGGCATCGAAATACACCAGAAAATCTGGTGGTTGTCGAATGAAAAATATTTTGGCCCTGAAATGAGCCTGATCAAATCGATACCTCAAATATTGTTCCAGCCCAAATCTAAAGACGAATCATACTTTTTAAAAATCTACAAAAAATACCAAAGATTCCCTACTGCATGCCCAACACAAAAATGCTAATCACCCAAATTCTTATTTTTTTGAAATTAGTTATGCCAAAAAATGTCGCAATTCGGGCCTCATAAAACAGTTTTTCGGGCATAACTTTTGTCTTTCGCTATTTGATGAGCTCTAGTATAGAAATTCGGTTTCTACAAGTGAAAATACGTTGAAAATCTACGCATGGTATGTATAGGAAAACTTTTATTTTTCGACCTCGAAAATGGGAGGTATATTTTTCTCAACCAAAAGCGATCTGAGACCTTAGTCAGATGTGCCTGCGATAAGTACTCGGGACCCTTACTTCGAGAAAAAAGTATGGGGAGTATCGAATATTTGGCCATCCGTGAGCCACTGTGCAAATGTACCGAAATAACGTGGACGGTCTCTTAAAATTTCCTCAGAACTTGATCTACCCAATCAGCGACTTTTAATCGGGTACGGGAAAATTACAGGGGCTTGATTACGTTCTCGGTGGCTCCAAGGAGATTGTGAAACAAGATGATGAAAAGCAAGGATTTCCAAGCAAAGTGTGTTTTTAATTATCTACTTCATACAAACATGACTTATTCAGTGTGCAATTAAAAGTCTGGTCTCAGGTCGTAGCAGTGTTTGTATCTGGTCTGAAGAAGAGTGCGATGAAGCAAGTTAGCAAACGCGGACCGGTTAAAAAGGTAAAGGTGCTTGGGTTTTTGTGTGGATCGATTGGACACCACGAGGGCATAAGCGAGGACGCGGAAGACCGCCCACAAGATGGAACGATCTCTTCATGCGAACTATCGGACCTACGTTCCTGAGACAAGCAAGAAATCATGAATGGCCCGCCATGCACATCAGAGCCTACTCTTGATAAATGTGTTAAAATCCAAAATCCAAATCCCCATCGCCTGTGAGGAATTGGAGCCTATTCTGAGACGATCAGTGGTTTGTTGCGAGGGTTTAACCGCCCGTGTTGTGTGCACATGCTAGTGATTTCTTTACCGTGATTTCTCGAACTACTCCCAACAATTCTTAACCCCCTCGGTTTGGGTGGATCTGAGGGCAAGGACTGGACTGACTTCAGTCTTCTCAGACGCTTTTCATCAATGAAAACAAAATATTTCACAAATATTCGATAATCAGGCTATCTACCGTGAGGCAGCTGCTGGAGCCGGCGTGATCGGTGCATTAGCAACGGTAAACTTCGAAATTGTTTTTTGATCCTGAATCAGGACATTTAAATATATATCTGAAAGTGTTTAGGTTGCCTTAGCTATTCCTGTTGCATTGGACACCTATCGAGTCGGCGTCGCCGTGAAAAAGGTTGCACTTTCTTAACTTATCATAGTACATCTAGCCTTCGAATTTTGCGATGTAGCGTGAATAGACGAATCTACTGTTGATCCTTCTGATCAAGAAACTCGCAGGATTACGAGGACGGCACGCATCACAACACCGTGCAGGCGGGGGCTGAGGCTGTGGGAGGATGGACCGGAGTAGCGCTGGGTACGGAACCGTGAAGTATTCGAAAAGGCGAGGGCGTGAATCTTCAATCACGTTGATATACATTCCGGAAGCTCCGCGAATTCAGACAGTTTTGATTCGGTTGACAAATCCTATGAAGAAGATCTGAAATTGAGTAATTCTTATTCGATGGTGGAATTATGTGATCTATCTCCTCAATATGATACATATTTCTGAATGTACAGGTGCATCGGTCGGCGCTGCTGTAGTAGGTCCCGTGGGAGGCGTTGCCGGAGGTACGGTAGTTTTTCAAAAAGATCTATTAGCACGTTACTTTATTCCCCGTACAGCATCAGCATCAGCAATTAGCCGCAAAACGATGTTGCTAAAGGCTTCTCGAACAACATTATGTGAGACAGTGAAGCAGCCCAAGGCACAATTTTTGAAGTAAAACTTGTTAGATCTACAGTACCAGAGAGGAAATTGTTAGATATATTCGAAAACTGCAATGTTCATTATACCTCTGCTTATATTGAATCCCAGGCGTGGTGGGTGCGTGGGCTGGCTTGAAAGGTTCGGATGCTGTTGTGGATAGTCTACCAGAGAAGTTCAGATCGAAATTGTGAAGTTCCCTTTGCAGTAGACTCGGTGTACGATATTCAGTTCATTATCGATAAACTAATTTATCAGAACAACGGATCAATTGAATCTCATGAAATGGTTACGGTAAAACTAAAACCAGTGAGATACTACTTCGAACGAAAAAGAAAGCTGCAATGTAATATTATATTATACAAAAACCGGATCTACAGTAATCTCCAGTACCAGAGAGGAAGCCGAGCGATAACCAATAACAGCTAGATCTTACTTCGAAGCAAGATCAGTAAGTGTCAACCGAGTACAAAAATTGATATCTACAGTAACCTACAATACGAGGGCAAAGGTCGGGAGCGGATCTTCAGAGCACAGAGAGCAGACCTCCGAGGCGCTGTTGCTCCTGTAGAAAAAGTTTGAATCATATTCGAAAACGGGATCTTCGACCATTGGAACATGCAGCAAATGTTAAGAGATCATATATTTGTGAAGCTCTATTTGGGTTCAATTCAGCCCAATTATTCGGGCACATCAATATGCGATCTTAATCAATCGCGGATTTTTCACGAGGTGCTTACCTCGATGACGTTGGGTCCGGACTTTCTGAAGTGCGGTTCCGGCTCTTCCTCAACCTCCTTCACCTCCCATCTCTCCTTCTTCTCATTCGTCTCCCATTCATCATGATGATCTTCTTCCTTCTCCACATTCGTCGTCCAATTTACCTCCTTCTCTTCCTCCTCGTTCCATCCCAATCTCACGAGGATACGATCGTTGAAGTCGAGAATGTCTTCCTGAAATTCTTTAATTTAGCTCTGAAAAGTTTGCCAACTGCAATAATCGATGTGCGAAACAGAAGAGGCATGACAGATTCTAAATTCAAAAAAATAACCAAAGAGCAAGAATAGCTTGTTGCATGATATTGAGTTGATCATGAACATACTATAATAATTGCTATAATTTGCACTCACCATTCCCCAAGCCTCGACCTTGTCCTCCATGCTAACGAATGCCTTGCTCACGAACCACGTGTCCTGGAATATAATTAAAATTTTCAAAAAAATATATTTTTTAAAAATACGCTTGAGATATTTTAGTGAACGAAACATATTATTCTAATTGATCATACATATCACTTGTGGAAATGAATATTTCTCGCATACCTCAATGTCCATTCTTTCCTCGCCCGCTCTACTCACAACAGCAGAGAAAAGAGTGAGCAACTCGTCCGGATGAGTCTAAAGAATATTATGCTTGCAAAATTAACTTAAAAATTATTTTTTAAATGTATATCACCCTGCGACCTCCCACTTCAAAAGCTGTGACTGCATTATTCGAGCTTGTATTTCTTCAGAACCCATATTCAACAGTATCCACTCGATCATGTCGACCGTATGCCTTGGGTACGGTATATTTACAATACACACATTTAGCGTAAATTGCTAGTTGCAGTACCTCAACGAAGTGTGAGTAGAAGAGATCGAAGCTGTCGAGCTTCTTACGGCACACAACGCACTGTCCAGGGTACTGCCAAATCAAAATATTGAAAAAAGCGATCCAATATCAATTGCGAGTAGCATACAATCATAGCCCAACATTACACGTCGTTATTTTCTCTTTTACGCATTATGCTGATTCACCAAACACATCTCAAAAATTAGCAAACAGCGAAAGCGTCCCGATTCAAGCTGTTTGAAAAACTCATTCCTCTCTAAATATCATAAAATAGTAGATTCAATCATGAAAAAGGAATTAATTCATCTCGAGTCTGTTCTCACCTCAACCTCCACGAACTCCTCCGGCTCCTTCTTCTCATCTGGCGCCGGCATTACCGTCTCGGCGACTCTGCGAGCGAGGAAACCACCGCCAATATTGCCGATCACACCTGATATTACGGTAATAAGTTGCGATTCTGCTGACTGAGTAAATTGGTATAACGAAACAACTACCATACCTCCGACGATGCCTCCAATAAGGGATCCGGCTCCCGGCACGATCGAGCCGACCGAGGCACCGTACATCGCACCTGAATGGATAAACACCATGGGAATTATGATACAAACTAGCTCAATTTCGAGACAAGTTGATTTGCGTTTCAACTGATGCAAGCAATAGTATATTTTCAACGTTTAATATTGGTTCACCAATAAGCACTGAATAAATAGCTTCAAAATATTAAATATATGCTCCATCAAAGTCCAAAGATCAAAGATCATACAGGGGACGGCTCCAGCCCAGCCGCCAGCCACTCCAGACGACGTGTGTACGGTGTTGTGCATCGTGCCGCCCTCGTAGTCCTGAATATAAAGCCATCATTATGTGATCATCACTACGTAATCAGTTCATATCTAGTTCTAATGGAGCAAACATTGACTATCTCCATCCTACACACTTCTTTGGTAGTCAGTGCAACGCGTGTGCAGAGTCGAGAAAGCTAGTATTGTCGAGCCTAGTAGTCACGCACCGCAAGACTGAGCCACTACCGTTTTTAATTAGAATTATACTATTAGAAACCCACACTGAATTAATGTAAGATTTTTATTATGATAAATATTCACTCACTTGCTTGATCGCAGTGCCGATCTCGATCGCATCCATTGCGACGGCAGCTATGAGACAGGCCTGAATATTATTATTATTATCGAAACGAATTAAAAACTCGGAATTACTCGAACAATGATGCACTCAACAGATACATTTACACAAGCGCTCTAATGTTTCACCTTCCCTTGATCTAACAAAGGACGATTGCCATAGATTGCAGCGGAGCTTCCCACTATGAAAAAAAGGAAATTTTCCCTTCCATCGACCAAGCTGCTACAGTGAGAGCCTACCGTAACCCTACAGTATTCTCTCTGAATTCTGGTAGATCACCGTTCCGACGCCGTTGGCAACACTGCTGGTGACACCCTTCTGCGGCTTGAAAATGGCCTGAAATAAAATAAGTAAACCTTTTTTCTTGCATAAGATCATACTTCTATTGAAAGTAGAGAAGTCGCTCGGATTGTCCGCCTATTGTGAATTCGCGGGGCTCTATAACATGCGAAAACTCAGCACACCTTCTTTCCTTTCATATTGATCTGTCTCATGCCCATCTTTCCGCCTGAGATGTGCTCGAAAATTGGCTAAAAGTAACTTAAAAATTATTTGTAAGTATACATTATTTTCATCCTAGAGGGAAATAATGAAATGAGTTTCATAAAATCAATAATGATACCTTTCCCTTCTTGTTCATCTGTCTGAAGACTCCCGAGGCGTTTTTGCAGCCACTTGCGAATGCCTGAGTTTGTAAAATTATTTATTTTATTATTTATCGAACATCTGAAAATTTGGAAATAATAACATTAAAATCAGACCAACCGCGGCGGCATCTCCCATCATGGTGAGGAATGCGCTCTTCTGTAATAACGATGGGATTACGGTAGGGCACGAGTGCGGTAATATATTCACGGATAGGAAGATTACTGTAGTTCACATTCACAAAAATCGTTGTAGAATCGTATTCTAGACAATTTCAATTCAGATTTAGCTATAGAAATATAATAATAAATAATTGGCGAACCTTATTCTCATCGTTCTGCTCTGCCCCTTCTTCACCCTTAGTGTCGCTCTCTGTAATTGTTAATTTGGGTTATTTTATTTTATTTTATCATACATATATGAGAACACAGATAGGCAGTGAACGATTTGTTTTATAATCCACATACCGTACTCCCTTGTCACAATAATGATAAGTGTATTACACAAGAACCTGCGTTGTTTACTCACTATATGTGTAAAATATTATTTTAATAAAAAAATAAATAAATCAACATTTAAAAAATACAGAACAGTCAGCAAAATAGGAATATCACAAACTAGGTGTAAAACAAGCGGCTCCTACCTCCTTCTTCCTTCTCATCTTGTCCCGCTCCCTCCCTCTCCATTGCCTCTCTCATCTTCGCGCGAATTTCCTCGATCTTGGCGCGGCGAAGGCGGAGACGCTCGGATTCTGTGGAAATAATAACATTTAATAAATTACATAATATCACAAAATTAAATTAAATTAAAGAACCAACAAAACACGACTAATTTCACCTAATATTCGAGTAAATAGCGCAAGATCAGCCCCAACCTCGCAAGTGATTGATGATATCGATCTCATCCGACTGGATCAGCACTCCCGTGCCTCCCTCGAGTACGTGCATACTGAAATTAAACCAAATAACACGTTGTAAACAATAATATTAGCGAAAATACAGCGAAAACAACAACAAGGCGATCACATGTTTCGAACCTACAGTAATCCGATCGGAGTGATCTGGAGCGATCGAGAGTTGATTTTCTTGCATTTTTCTCTTCAAAAAATTGCCGAATCACTGCATTCCGCGTCCACGCAAACCGAGCAATTCGCTAGACACACCATACAGTAACCCAAAGCGCGCGAAATAAAAATTTGGCAATTTTTTTTAGCCAGCTGATGAAACACGTTAGAACACGCCATTTGACTGACCACAATGTTCAAAATGTGACACAGATTCAGGAAAAAATTTATCTCAGAGCAAAAAATAGGGACAATCAGAATGAGACATTACTCTGAGCGTGCAGATAAGCCTACACCAGTGGTAGACTTATCACCGATTTATCTTTGAAAAGTGATTTATCACATAAACCGAATGATATGAATTAATGTTGCATATATTACTATTTATAGCACATCGGAGAAAATACCGTGACTTTGGAGTAACAATGGTGGAAGAATGAAGAGGGGAAGGGGAAATATTCGCTTTGATTCGAGTGCTTCTTGTCCTAGCACTTTATTCTTCTCATTTCATCATCCTCTCGCCGTCGCCGTCATTCAGACGGGGCACTCGGGCACCTGAGCAGAAATACGATTACTATGAGCATATCAAAATATTTATCTTTAGAATAGGTATGTCTCGGATCTTCTGTATATAGGAAACAGGACCGATTTTTCCACTAGGAAAAACTTTGTGTCACCGTTTTTGATGTAAGTTGGTTCAGGTGCATTCTTGGGGGTCTGAAGTAGGTCCATCCACTTGATTTGGTCAATTTCACTCATTATCGATTTTTTGTGATCTACCCTTCCAATCACTATAACTCGATGAATGTTCATCGTACAGCGAACAAAAAAACTCATTCTACTCGTCTCTATGAGTTCTACAAAATATTTGATGACTTCCAATGCCGGCGACGCCGTCTTCGAGGTGTTTTCTCGAAAAATCGATTTCTCGTTTACAAAAGTCGATTTTTATCGAAAATTTCTCAGAAGCCCAAAAGTTTTTATTTCTTGGGTGGACTCCTCAGATATCCCCTAGAATGACTACATAGTTCATTTCCCGTATCTCTGTCCCTTCAATATCGATTTACTAAAGTGTCCTGGACATAGTAGTTTTTGTCGGAAAAATTAGTTTTATCCGTTCTCGCTTCAAAGTGGTCGAATCGAGCACTTAAAAAAATCAAAAAAAATCTATAGCTCTAGGTGAGGAGAAAAGAAAAGGTTATGATGAGGTAATCGAAACGAGTGATCGTTAATTAGATATTCCACGAAATTTCTAAAACCTAAAAATATCGATTGCAAAAAGTGATAAGATCTCGAAAGTTTCTCAGAAACACAATGGGTTTTATTGCTCCGACAGACTCCCCAAACATCTTTCAGGATGATAGAGCATATTTTGAATCTCTGTCCTCTTGCTATCGTTTTACTAGGGCAGCCTGGACTTAGTAGTTTTTTTCCGCTAAATACTTTCTCCGTACGTTTCCTAGAATAGCTCAATGTACTTAACTCGTATCAATTCTTTATTAGACTCTATTTTACATCTCGTCGATATCTATCAATTTCAATTATAAATGTTCCTCCAAACCACGTCGGAATGATAAATTTTTTGAATTCGTATTCAGCGGGGAAAAAACTACTATGTCCAGTAGGGACCGCAGCAGGAATATTTGAGTCCGGAATATTTGACTACACCCTCCGATGCTTTCCCGTCAAACTACCGTAGTTTGTCTTTCAAATCCTTTAATATTTTTCTGAAGCATTTTAAAAATATTTCTATAATTTTTCAAGTTGTTTCGTTGATTGGAATGAATAAAAGGACAAAGTGAAAGCATATAAAGCATGGCATGAAGAGGTAATACGCAACATTGAAGTCACACTAGGCTACAAATAAATGACGTATTTTTAGAATTTATTGACTGATCTAGCTTTTCACACCATCGATAGATTCTGCAGCACAAAAAATAGTTATCAAAATGAGAATAATGCTAGAAAAATATTTCGCGAAATATCAGCCGCGAGAATCGACCATTTTCGTGGCAAGAATTCGGTTTTCTGCCAATATCTAAAAATGGGCAGTTTGTTCATGCGATCTTTTTTAGTATGTTATTAAGAAGCGGGTCATCGATTTTTAAAGAAAAAATAAGGCGTGAACAAACTACCCATTTTTAGCAAATGATTTAAAACTTTCAGGACAACATTGTGACCCAACGAACCACTGTAGTCAGAATCGTGATTCCGCTTCTAGTGTTAAATTGAACTTATTAAAAATTATACTTTGTTTTTCCATGATACCTCATAACTCTGGTAGCACGAGACGAGGATATTGTAATTTATTGAAGCGTTTGAAAAATATTCTTTTGATTTTAGTTCACGATAGCATGCTGACATGCGATGCGCTCCAGTTGGACTCAAAGCGTCGCACCCTCCACCTATTTTCTTTATCATTTTACTTAATATTTTGTCATAATTTTGCAAAAACTAAATTGAAAAGTCGGAATGGGGTAAGGTAAGCTTCCATTTGCGCACCAATTTGTGAGTTGTTTCGTTCATCTATTTACACCGCTGCCGTCCCTAATGTCCAGGCTGCCCTAGTAAAACGATAGCAAGAGGACAGAGATACAAAATATGCTCTATGTGAGCATCCTGAAAGATGTTTGGGGAGTCTGTCGGAGCAATAAAACCCATTGTGTTTCTGAGAAACTTTCGAGATCTGATCACTTTTTGCAATCGATATTTTAAGGTTTTAGAAATTTCGTGGAATATCTAATTAACGGTCACTCGTTTCGATTACCTCATCATAACCTTTTCTTTTCTGCTCACCTAGAGCTATCGATGTTTTTGATTTTTTTAAGTGCTCGATTCGACCACTTTGAAGCGTCCAGGA
This sequence comes from Pristionchus entomophagus, assembly GCA_036245825.1. Taxonomy (NCBI): domain Eukaryota; kingdom Metazoa; phylum Nematoda; class Chromadorea; order Rhabditida; family Neodiplogasteridae; genus Pristionchus; species Pristionchus entomophagus. Next base: position 7,700,884 of record BTSX01000001.1, read on the forward strand.
CCCTTTAGTAAATCGATATTGAAGGGACAGAGATACGGGAAATGAACTATGTAGTCATTCTAGGGGATATCTGAGGAGTCCACCCAAGAAATAAAAACTTTTGGGCTCCTGAGAAATTTTCGATAAAAATCGACTTTTGTAATCACTTTCAAAATTCGGCTTTCAAAACTCCATTGCAAATGAGGGAATAAATGTAGAGAGTTAAACGAAAGTCATAGTAGGACTGTCGTTTTTGTTGTCAGTTCTCTACATTCTGTACATTCTTGCATTTTTCTGACCAGAGAAAGATTGTTCAGAAAGAAAATAACACTCCTTTTATCAAATATTACACTGAAATCGGAACTCTTGAGATGGCCCCTTATTTTTCCATTGTTTTCGATGACCTCGCTTGACCCCGAGTTAGACGGCTGATAGATCAAAGATCTCTCCTGGAGATCACGTCGCATTTAGAATTTAAGGGCGTTTTTTTTCGAGATTATCTCGGTTCAGAGATGAGCAAATGAGAAATGGTCAATTGATTAAATGTTGATTTTGCCGGAATCTTCAAGGGAAATATTGTTCAATCGGTATTTCCCATTTTCGTGAGCTCTGGTGAAGATCTCATTTCACAGATATGGGGAACAAGAACAAGTTGGCTTGCTGGACCAGGCTCATCGAGAGCTTTCGAACAAGCTATAGAACGTCAAAATCGAAGAAGCATTGGATGAAAACGCCCGAAAAAAAGCAGCAAATAGTGCATTCGGAAACATCCGTGACTCGGAAGGGAGGTCAAATTGTCGTTTTTGATTCCGGCCAAGGCATCATTTCCTCCATTGACCATTTCTCAATAGCTCATCTATAAACCAAGATAATCTCGAAAAAAAATAACGCGCCTCAAACACGAAATGTGACGTGCTTTCCTGGAGATATCTTTGATCTACCAGTCGTCTAACTCGGGGCCAACTCAGTCAAATGACAGGTAAAAGGCGTGATAACCAAAGCCGAAATTTCATCCGTATTGCATAGTTACTTCTCAACTGATCTTATTTCAATTCCCATTTCCATTCTGGTCCATCGCCGTCGCCGTTCCTCTCGCGGAACGTAGCACTCGGGCTTACTGAAGTGGGAATACAGTAACTTGATATGACACATTGAGTTTATCGTATGAAAGAAACCTCATGAATTGACTAAACAATAATAAAATAGTTGATTTACCTTGATTATGCAATCACTGAACAACTCGGAATAGAGCATCTCTCGGAGATTCATCTCCACCTGTAACTCAAGATAGAGTATTTGACAGTCACTTTATTCAATCCCACCTTCTCATCGGTGTCCTCTCCATCGATAGTTTCATCATCATCAGCTGCTTCTACAGATATCTTCGATCCCGGAGGAAAATATTCAACCTAAACAAAGCTCATTGATTTTTATATTGAAAATAAGCAAAATCGCAAATAAGAAGGAGCGATACAACGTTACGGAGAGCATTAGAGATTTCAACATGATGCACAAACATTAGAATTCATCAATTTAAAAAAAATTATTAATGCCTTCGCTATAAGCTTACCTGGAACTTTCCTCTGCCTTTCTGATTGGTGAAGTCTTTCGTATCTCTGCACTGAATCCCGCTGATTTGATGCATCAGAAGCATAGATTTGGAATTCGGTCATGATAGGTTCTTCGTCTCATTGCAGCCCACCTAAAACGATGATGGCCGTAAAGAAGAACAATAACGTGAATTAACGTACTTGTCGGAGGAAGAAAGATACATTGCCAGTTTCCTCTTCTCTCTTTCCATTGGGATAAACGTGCAACTCCCAATTGACCAAATTCGCTTGAGTGCGGCCAAACTACTGACTTAGAGAAGAGCTTCATGAGTTTTCGAACTGAAATAATAGAACTTGTGAACGGGCAATAAAACATTTGTTGATAACAATGGAAAGGAATGAAAACCTTGGCTATTTTCCATTCAAGCTTCGGGGAGAGTACAGTCACCTTCGTCGCTTGTTTCGATACAACCTCCATGCGTCTCGGAGTACTCGTCTCGGAGTACAATGATGAAACGCGAAGCATTGGGCTAGAGTAACAACCGTTTATTGCCTGAAAAAATACGGAATAGTGATTAGAAAGAGAGAGAGAGAGGTGGGGGCACTAGCTAAAATGAGTGATTTGAACAATGATTTGATAGTGGCAGCGGAGATGAAGCACGAAAAGTCGACAAAGAATGACGAAATAAGCGAGAAGCCAGGAGTTTGCAGCAATTATCGCCAATTTTGCAGCCATGGCCTCTAAACGCCGTAAAGCAACAAAATAATTGCGGGAAAATTTGAAACTTTTCATACTTCCCGCCACGCCGAGGTTTCGGAAAACACAGAATCACCATTTCTTGGTTGGAATGCCGTGCGAATATTTTTATCATACACAAATTACGAATGTTATCAAACAATAGCTAATAGAAAATGAATGGATGATTGGAGGTAACGTAAAGTGCTCTGCGATTGTGCGCACTTTCTTGCGGGTTAGAGAAACGAAAAAGGTAGTATTAAAATGGGGAAAGTGACTATTTGATCATTTTTTTGCTAGTCGCTTTTCCATCAGTCAGAACGAATATACAGATTGTGGCGTATCATGAGAAATCTTCCTCCATCAAAACTATCATATACGTTCACTTTGAAGTTGCCGACTCGAACATTCATAATATTGCAATTAGTTGGTGTTTCGAGATAGATCTTCTTCATAATTGTGTTCAAGAATCTGGAATGCAACAGTCGAGATATCAAATTTCAACCATTCTAAAGACAGTGATCAAAGTCACAATAACACTTCACACAGCCATACCTGTAGTAATTTCTCCACATCATTATAAGTCAAGATATAATGCTGTTGATAAAACGTAAGAGTATCGCATTTGCGACTGAGCATATCTTGCACTATCGGAATGATACTTGGCTCGCAATTGCTTCTCTTCACGACAAGAAACTCGATCTCCTTCACGGCGTTCGCAAGTTGCATCAAATATTCGATTGAATCTTGAAAACGAACGCATTTTCCTTGCTGGATATTCATTTCACCTTTGGTTAGCTGTTGCACATACAAATAAAGATCGTGGGGTGCGACTGTTCGTATTAACTCGAGGCAGGAAGCGCTGGAACGTCGGGCATAGAAATGGATGATCAAATGAACGTAAGAAATCTTGAGATTAAAACTGACAACTCAACAGTTTCGGACATCAGTTCATTGGTCGTAACATTGCTAATATTTTTCTAATATTAGTTCATCAACGCTATAATTGACTAACCTTTTTGTTATCATGAAACTCTACGCTGCTTAGCTTGAGAGTTCTGTTCGCATGAGCCAAACATATCTTTCACAATGGATAAGACCTGTTACTGATCATGTGAAATGAAATCTTCAATGCATTGTTATCATTCTGAAAATTGATTTTTGTTCTGTTACTCATTGCAGTGAGGAAGTCAGAGGTAGATTTTGCACTCGGGAATCTATGCGAATCTTCAATTTTTCTCTTCTGCTTTCTCATATTCGAATGGAATTCGCGTAACCGACCTTAGGGTGCTGTGACCAGTATACTTTGCTCCCGAAACCACCTTTTTATAATATAGGGTTTTCCATATGGCTGTCTGACCTCTGTCCACTCATAAAACAAGTGTATTTTGTCGTAATTAGCGCCCTTTGGTTATTATCACCATATCATCATTACTACCGAATGGCTATTAATACTCTATGGTCGAGTACTATCTATGGTCATTAGCATCCTTTCGCCATTAGCACTCTCGATAACGCTGAATCATTGTCTTTGAAAATCTTCATTTTCAGACCTTCGTGTTAGCCAAACCAATTGAGCTTTACATTCTTATTTTAATTTTAGAGATTGTCGCAAATAATGCGAGACGAGTAAACAAATAAATGCGATACAACTACAATTGTTCGGTCAAAAAGCAGATCCGACAAGAGGGTAAAGTGGAAAAACCCAATATAGCGCTTATTGATTAGTGAAAAAAATTATAATGTTGTATTCAAATTCACCTCAATTTTGAGCATGTGGACGTATGATGGTTTCAAGCACAGAAGAGAATCGTTGATGATTTCATTCATTGATTTACAGACCTTCAAATCAATTATATTTCGAGTGCCTAAACAAATTATATTTCGAATGCCAAACTCGAATGAGCTCGCCATCTGGATTTACCAACAACTCCGACATTCAGAAAATTTGGCATAATTTTTAACAGAGAGAGCTCTGACATGTAGAAAAGAGTTCAGAAAAGAGTGCTCACCACTCTTCCTCTTGCGCGGTTGTTGTGCCTTCATGTTTATTCGTAGAAAAATGAGGGGGGGGGGGCGACCGTGAGCTAGTTTTAGTTAATTAATAAAAATAGACATATTAATATTAAATATATAAAAATGATGCGATACAATACAAGTTGATGGATGAGAGAAAAACATGTAATTAATTTCTCTGAAAGGAGACATGGTAGTGAATGTCAGATCAGTCGGAATCAGAATCTTCGCACAGGTCGTGACGTATCGATATCCATCGGCCTCCTTCACCCATTAGTGCGTCCTCAATTTTGACTTCGTAATCACCAATTCGACCTTCCATAGGCTCTTGGAGAGTTGATGTTTGAAAATATACTTTCATTTCATTGTGTTGGAAAACCTGGAAGGCCTGCTGAATTAAGATCGTTTCGATGGGAACATAACAGTTTTTTTATAGTTATTTCAAATCGCGAAGGTCATTTTCATTGGTCTAACTCTACCTGAAGCACTTTCTCGAAAAGATTTGCAGCCGGGAAATTGTAGATTTCAGTGAATTTCCTACTCAAGATATTACATACGATAGATGTAATGTCGATTTTATGATCTATTTTGTTCTTCACAAAAATGCTGAGACTTTTCACGACGTCTGCGAGTTGCATCAGGAAATTGGTTGAATCTTGAAAGACATATTTTTTTTGTTTGGAAAATTGATCTACCTTCAGTGAGCTGTTGAATTCGAAAGTCTACTTGTTGCGGACCGATTTTGTTTATTAAATCGAGACATGTCGAGCTGAAAATTTGATGATCGATCAAGAACGCTAAGTAAAACTCACAAATCAATAGTTTCTCCCATCTCCTCATCGTTAGACACAATTTCAATGGATTTTCCCTCCAGAAAAGGAGCGATCATCCCCATTATTTCTGATTCGCCACGGTTCAAAACGAGCCAATTGATGTCTGTTCTTTTAGTGCGAGGCGTGAGGTGCTCAAGGAATCGTCTTTCTTGCTCATCCGATTCCATAGTGGCAATTATATCATAATTGTGCTGATAATATTTTATTATTCATCCATTTTCCTGCTCGCTCACCTGACCAACTTCTATGAACTCGAGATTTTGTAACTTGAACATACTATTCGCATGAGTCAAGCATATTTTCCACAATCCACAAGTTATCCGGCTCATGCCATAAAGAGAAAACTTCGTTGCGCCATTATCTTCCTGAAAAAATATACTGCGCAACGTTTCAATAACATGGGAAAATACAGACAAATTATCTTTCAAAAACTATCAATTTTTCTATCTGTTGCTACTGTGAACTAATTGAGTGATCGATTGGGGGAAATATTGTGAAATGAATGACCCAGGGTAAATAGCAATTGTGTACCCCATACCATGAGGTGACTGTCAGTATGCTGGGCAAACTGTCAACCGAGCTGTGCTCGGTTGCCGCATCTATCACCACTTTTTTCCCTTACGTCTGATATATTGCAAACAATTCTCTGAGCGACAGACCTCTGTTGGCTCACGACCAGGGCTGTCAGAGTGGGAAATTCGTCTCTTCATTCTGCACGCTCTCTACCGTCAAGCGGGAGCAAAATGAACCATTTGCTATATTTAAGTGTATTTTAGTATAAAAAAACTATCAAGGCCCGCAAACGTGTAAGAGTAAACGTAAAATCAATTTTTTTCGGATTTGGGCCTTCCTAGTGATTGCCAAGAAGGTGCAGCGAGGAAATTTGTTTTGATATTTATAAACATCTAAAATGAATGTAAACTCGAATTATAATCATATTTACCTCAACTTTGAAGATATGGACGGATGCAGGCTTCAGACAAAGCAGAGAATCATCGATGAATACTTTTGTTGAATTACAAACCTTTAAATTGATTATTGTTTCATTTGAACGCTTGATTTTGGGTCAATTCATTAGCAAAGTGTGCATACCTCCCTTAGTTGTAGAAGGAACTTGTCATCCACGTAGTTGAAGACTTTGTAGATGGCGTTTCGAGAAAGATCCAGAAACTTGGACAACATTTTCACCTGATATAAAATAAATGATAAAAAAATCAGTACAAGTATGATCGGACGAATGACAGTCAAGATATAAGTGGGTCTAAAAAGATGAATTCGGATCCTCAAAGTAGTATGTGACCAAAAACGCCTTTTTCCTTTACACGTGTTTGAGTGCAATGATTCGAGGACTTTCATATTTGCAACTTTTTTGAGTTGCACATTCCTTTAGAATTTTTGGGGTGTAAAGGAAAAAGTTACTTTTTCTTTTACACTGACTGTAAAGGAAAAAGCTTCTTTTCCTTTACACTTGACGAGTCGATCGACGAAACTGACAAAAGAACCTAGCCGCCGAGCGGAATCGAACCCACGACCATCGATCTCGAGAGCGCGCCCGTTCGCCACTACACCACATGGCCGAATTGGAAGAGTGGGATCGGGAGTGGCAGACATAGACGCCGCGCCTCCTCCCTCAGCACATAGGCACATAGGAGGCCTGCTTCTTCCATGTTAGGCTATTGCCTGCCCATTATCGATTGCCGTTGGTACTACTGATATTATATTAGAACCAATTGATACCAGGTCCGAACCAAGTGGTTCCAAGTGATACCAGGTCCGAACCAAGTGATACCAGGTCCGTACCAGGTCCGAACCAAGTGATACCAGGTCCGAACCAAGTGGTACCAAGTCGGTACCAGGTCCGAACCAAGTGGTTCCAAGTGATACCAGGTCCGAACCAAGTGGTTCCAAGTGATACCAGGTCCGAAACAAGTGGTACCAAGACGGTACCAAGTGGTTCCAGGTCCGAACCAAGTGATGTCTCTACCCCACCGAGGGGTAACAACGCGAAAACCCCAAGGTCCCCCTCGGCCGAAAACCCCTCGGACGGATGCGAATTGCTACAAGACGCGTTTTTATCTTCAAATTTATCGATTGAAGACTTAATAAACAATGTTTTAATGCTGTTATCGTTGAGGATCGGAAAAAAAACACACTACAGAAAGTGAGGGGTGGGATACATAAGCTAGAAAGAGTATAGCTATATCAGAGAAAGGATATAAGATCGTGACATCGTGATCACTAATCAAAGTGGATGACAAAGAAAACGCAACGTAATTGGTGGATGCTTCGCTTCTTAATTACATACCTTAACTAAATACATAACTACATTCCTAGTATGTGTCAAAATGGGCAATTAAAGTATAAAATGAGGGAGAATCAAACACATAAAAGACAGAAATAATGACACATAAACATGAGTCTAGGAGAAACAATGGATTCAACAATTGAAGATGGACTCAATAGAATCAATTGTAACGTCGTTATTCAGAGCGCAGCAGTTTTTGCAGTTTCCTTCACTGTCATAGAGTAGAAGAGCATCATCGTGGTGGAACCTGCAATTTGAACTATTATTACACGTGATATTAAACAAAGCCATAGTTTATTTCCAATATGAACGTGTTTGTTTTGGTGAGCTAGGAACGAAGTCGACAGTTAGCAACTCCGGCTACCAGAAAAGATTCCATCGAACCAAGCTCGGGCTAACTAGGCCGTACCTAATGTGCTAATTGCCGGGTAAACATGCCGGAGCAAACTGGAAAGAAAGGCTAATCGGCATAAATAACAAATTCACGATATTTCAGTATTTCAGCTATGGCATCTTCTCATTAAAACTAAGGCAATTGGAGGGAATTAGGTCATATTTCTGTTAAGCGGGAGTCACTGCGCGTCTCGTGAGCACTAAATTGAGGCTCTCCAGCCGAAAAAAATCAAAGTGTTTTTTTCGGCCAATTTTAACTTTCACACACCATTTCCCAATCGGTATTATTCGAAAACGGAAAACGAAAATCGGGCATGCTATTCACGAGGCTGCAGCTGATGGTGGTGGGAGTGAGGCCTGTGCAAGTTCCCAACCGGATGGGCCTCCTTTCCAAAGATAAAGTATCACTAATGTGCGACCTTGAGGGGTCAAGGAGCGAAACACCCATTTTTCCCGATCAATAATGTGCGAAAGGAAATCAGAAAACCGGCTTGATCTATGTGGAGGGGTTGTGGTAGGAACTGAGAACGATGGGCAAGCAACCATGTGCCCAACTAGGACCTACATCTTCGTAAAAGTTTATTGAAAATCGACACCTCGGAGGGGTGATTTCACACTTTCGGCATTACAGGGCTGTGTGAGGGTTTGAGCGACCTAAAATTTTCGCTAGGGTGCTTCCCTCGTTGCCCCTATGCTCCTGCGATAGTATGGAAGAAAAAAATTTCATAAAAAATTACCTTTTTGAGGCATCTGTCCAACTCGAGTTTGGGGTCAATTTTTGGAAAAAATTTCAAAATGGTTTCTTTGGATAAATAAACATACCACCGTGATCCTGAGGTAGTTCTACGTTCAATGAGCCCTATTTTGAGTGGATTTGTATCCCGGAACTCATATCCCGGCCAACTTGACCCTAACTTGGCCCTCCCGAGGGTGCGTCAAGCATAACTTCGACCCGATTTATGTGGTCATAGGAGGTGATATGGGACTCGAAATTTGAGCAAAAGTGTTTCCCTCTGTGCCCCCATGTTTTTATGAAAAGATAAAGAGAAAAAAATCAGAAAAAATATCTTTTTTGAGCGATCTGTCCGACCCGTTTTTGAAAAATCTCCAAAATGGGTTCTATGGGTAAATATACATACCACCATGCTGCAAGGAACATTCTACGTTCTTTGCACGCAAAATTGAGTGGATCTGACGAAAAATGTTCAAACTTATTTTTGACCAAAAAAACACTCCCCCGATGCCGTTTCTCAGACGAGGTTGCTCGACAACGGATACCCAAATATTGGCATACGGTGTATGAGAACGCAGCTGGAGGTGCCGGGAGTAATGCCAGTACAAGCCCTAAACCGGCTGTGTCCCCCTTCTAAGTTAAAGTCCGTACAAAATGTGACCGCCCGGAGGATCGGACGCGAAAGCCTTTCACGATCGGAAAATTTCGAGAGGTAGCTTGATAACCCGAGAGATACATGTGAATGGGTCAACGAGGGAGGCTTGTTATGAAAGAACACGATAGCTTATCAGTTCAGTAAGGTGGTACCCGACTATTGTTCAGCTACCGTAACCCGGACTCTTTGATCAGACTATTCAAGCCAAAACCATGAGTTTTACGGCCCGCATTAATTTTTTGAAATGACTTCAAGTAAACCGAGGCAAAATAATGTGAATTTATCGATAATTTCGAAGTTTTCTGTAACAGGTAGATCAAGTAGATCATTAAGGTAGATCAGACAAGGATAGTTACCAACTTAAGTTATATCTTCGAAAATGGTCCCAAAATTTTTAATTCCGTATAATTAGTCCATTTATGAAAGAATTGAGACAACATAGGTGCCCTTAGAGGGGCAAGACCTTCTCTACCCCTCACAACTATGATAATACATATATCTTTTTTTTTCTACTTATCGCACATAACTATTTTGCCCAGGCATCTATCGAGACAGAATACGATATTTCTGTTCCAATCAACGATCTCGCAGATTAGGGAAAGATAGGCAATTTGGATGTGAGAAAGGCATACCCGTTGTCAACGACTACAACAACAAAGATTATACTTCTACGTATATCCTATTCTATAAATTGGTATTAAATTGTTTAATAGAAATACTAAGTGAATGTTAACATACCTCTGGTAAAAATAGCGGCTCCAAAGCTGCGTTGCAGCTGATCGATCTCATTTGAAAAATGGTCACATTGCTCGGCGATCCTGCACAGAGACCTTGCTATAAATAAATTAATACATTGAAACAATAAGAGACCCGCCCAGAAATATTTAAAAGACTAGTGAAGGCACTTACTTTAGCTGCTTCGATGACGCCGCTGACAAGGCCACGTGCGCGCGGGTGCCTGCTAGTGATGACAAAACGGCATTCCATGCCGGCTTGGCGCCGTCTTCAAAGCGGCATTTTCAACGGTGATGCAGTCGAAGCCGGCATGTCGAGTTTGTTTTGTCATCTAGTGCCTGCACTTCTTTAAATTAGGGGGTTAGGCCCCCACCTCCCCTTATTCCATATGAAGGGGCATACGACCCAAATTACGCCGGCGCTACGTGCCGGCGTCAATTCGAAAATCGCTTGTAATCGCAGACTCCATTGGCTGACAGATTCGGTTCCCCATGTATGGACGATAGAGAGAGGGAATACGAACGATTTGAAAGCGACTCGCTCTCCATCGCATGCGGGAGAGGAGGTCTGAGGGTTATTGAGATGGCGCGCCTAACTTTGAGCAGTAAGGCACGCGAAATTCCGCCCCTCCGACCCCTTATCTTTTGCTTTCCTCCTCCTTCCGTCTCTTCTCTCTCGCCCATGCGTGGAGAGCCGAACCTCTTCCAGTGGTTTCTGCGGTTACATGCGATTTTCGGATGATGTTTTTGAGAGAAGGGGAAGGGACTTGATTGAAAAACTGGTCAAGTCTACGCATATTTTATAGTATTAAGTAGGGCGCTTTACTGAGAATGCTAACCTGTCAGGCACAAGGTTGGGTCTTTAGATTAGTACACATGGTTGTGTTTTGGAATATTTCTCATAATAGAAAGGTCATGTATGTGAATTTCCTTTTAGTTTCTCGAATAAAAAGCAGAACTGCAGGTACAACTCGGATGCGCTCTCCTTCACCATCAAGAAAACGGCGACTGCAACAGCTGCGCTATGGAAAATGTCGAAGTCGAAAGATAGGTAGCCGTCATTAGAATTTTGATCTATTTTACTGATGTTGCGCACTTTATCGTTACGTATTCCTATGATTGTCGACCCTCTTTTTGATCACTTCGACGTTGCACTATGACTAGTATAAATTGATAAAACTTGTACTTTATTTGAACGTTACAGTACATGTTTATCTTAGAATTTAATGTTCGTAGTTCTCGTAGTTTCTGTTGTTGTTGTTGTTATCGTCGTTGTTGTCGTTATCGTTGTATTCGTCGAAATAAAATTGGAGCAGAATCCATGTCCAGCGTCCAATAGAACATGAAAAGGACATCGTTTACAAGTTTCCTAATCTCAGTAATTAGCCTAACATGGAAGAGGCATGCTTCCTGTGTGTCTGTGTGCTGAGGGATGAGGCGCGGCGTCTATGTCTACCACTCCCGATCCCTCTCTTCCAATTCGGCCATGTGGTGTAGTGGCGAACTGGCGCGCGGGACCGGGACCGGGCAGAGACGACTAAAAATGTAATTTTTTTTCACTTGGTACCTTGGTACCGACTTGGTACCACTTGGTACGGACCTGGTACCACTTGGTACGGACCTGGTATCACTTGGTACGGACCTGGTACCACTTTGTACGGACCTGGTACCACTTGGTACGGACCTGGTACCACTTTGGTACGGACCTGGTACCACTTGGTACCACTTGGTTCGGACCTGGTACCGCTTGGTACGGACCTGGTACCACTTGGTACCACTTGGTACGGACCTGGTACCACTTGGAACCACTTGGTTCGGACCTGGTACCGACTTGGTACCACTTGGTTCGGACCTGGTATCACTTGGTTCGGACCTGGTACGGACCTGGTATCACTTGGTTCGGACCTGGTATCACTTGGTACGGACCTGGTACCACTTGGTACGGACCTGGTTCCACTTGGTACGGACCTGGTACCACTTGGTACGGACCTGGTACCACTTGGTACGGACCTGGTACCACTTGGTACGGACCTGGTATCACTTGGTACGGACTTGGTACCGCTTGGTACGGACCTGGTACGGACCTGGTACCACTTGGTACGGACCTGGTACCACTTGGTACGGACCTGGTACCACTTGGTACGGACCTGGTACGGACCTGGTACCACTTGGTACGGACCTGGTACCACTTGGTACGGACCTGGTACCACTTGGTACGGACCTGGTACGGACCTGGTACCACTTGGTACGGACCTGGTACGGACCTGGTACCACTTGGTACGGACCTGGTACCACTTGGTACCACTTGGTACGGACCTGGTACGGACCTGGTACCACTTGGTACGGACCTGGTACCACTTGGTACGGACCTGGTACCACTTGGTACGGACCTGGTACCACTTGGTACCACTTGGTACGGACCTGGTACCACTTGGTACGGACCTGGTACCACTTGGTACCACTTGGTACGGACCTGGTACGGACCTGGTACCACTTGGTACGGACCTGGTACCACTTGGTACGGACCTGGTACCACTTGGTACCACTTGGTACGGACCTGGTACCACTTGGTACGGACCTGGTACCACTTGGTACTTTACAAGTTTCTGTAAAGGAAAAAGTAACTTTTTCCTTTAGAGATAATTGTAAAGGAAACCGGGACTTTTTCCTTTGCAATGCAAAGGAAAAAAGCCCTGTTTTCGCAATTCTGTTTTCGCGATTCTTGTACGCCCTCATAGATGTTCAGGCTCTACCTCGTGCACAAACTACTTTGAGGATCCGAATTCATCTTTTTAGACCCCCTTATATAGTTTGAATGACATCTTGCTTCCCGCCAGCCCCAACTACAATACCCCCTCTCAGGCGTCAGGTCGACTCCTGAAACACTCTGGGAGAGTGATACATAAGTGCTAACCAAACATCCATTCTCTCACATTCCCGCCAGCGCCTAATGTAGCACCACTCAATAGTGCTCTGTGGTTGTTATGAGTTAAGAGATCGGCTCTGTTATTTTGGATCATTTTGGCTCCTAGCCGGAACCGTTGAGCTAACAATGAGAATCCCCATACCATACACGGGTGGTAGATGGGTCTTGGTCCCGTAATAGACAACATACCACTTATTTGTCATTCCTGCCTCGGCGGACGGAGAGAGGTGGTTTACAAGGTAAAATGGTCGAAAAATCATATTTTCTCAACCGATCGAGATAGACTCAATTTCTCTTTTGCGATACTTTAGGGGTGCCCGGACGCTCTGAAATATGTTCTGATCGATTACTGCTCACTGAGAAGACAACTTTTTCGACATCATTTTCCGGTTTTTTTGAAAGAAGTTGCTCGTTTTTGGGCAAATTACTAGACACCACTATATACGTTTTGAAGCTAGTTCAATTTTGTATCGAAACCACCCATACTCGATTTCCGCGATGAGGGCTAAAGTTGGTATTTTCTCGATCGAATCTAAAAAATCCTCGATTTCGACAATTCTTGGGACATAACTTATTTCTTTCGAGGTTTCAGGAGCTATAATGCCGGAATTCGAATTCCACGCGTAAAACTGCACTAGAAAATATTATAGTCAGATTTGATGGTATTTTTTTAATGGAAAAGTCGACATCTCAGAACTATTTGGCTATAGGTGTTTCCGTAGTATTTTCACCCGTAGAATTCGAATTTTTTATACTAGAGCTCACCAACATGCGAAAGAAAAAAGTCTCAGTCGAAAAACTAAAACTTTAGGTCAAAAAACTTTAGGTCAAAAAACTAAAACTTTAGGTTTTTCGACCGTAACTTTTTTCTTTCGCATTTTGGTGAGCTCTAGTATAACAATTCGAATTATACGGGTAAAAATACAGCGGAAACACCTATAGCCAAATAGTTCTGAGATGTCGACTTTTCCACCAAAAAATGACCATTCTTATTGGTCATGAAAAAAGTTGAAACATTTTCGTCTCAGTAAAATCTGACTATAATATTTTCTAGTGCAGTTTTACGCGTGGTATTAGAATTCCGGCATTAGAACTCCTGAAACCTCGAAAGAAATAAGTTATGTCCCAAGAATTGTCGAAATCGAGGATTTTTTATGATTCGATCGAGAAAATACCAACTTTAGCTCTAATCGCGGAACTCGAGTGTGGGTGGTTTCGATACAAAATTGAACTGGCTTCAAAACGTATATAGTGGTGTCTGGTAATTTGTCCAAATACGAGCAACTTCTTTCCAAAAACCGGAAAATGATGTCGAAAAAGTTGTCTTCTCAGTGAGCAGTAATCGATCAGAACAGATATTTCAGAGCGTCCGGAAACCCCTGAAGTATCGCAAAAGAGAAATTGAGTCTATCTCGATCGGTTGAGAAAATATGATTTTTCGACCATTTTACCTTGTAAACCACCTCTCTCCGTCCGCCGAGGCAGGAATGACAAATAAGTGGTATGTTTTCTATTACGGGACCAAGACCCACCTACCACCCGTGTATGGTATGGGATTCTCATTGCTAGCGCAGCGGTTCCGGGGTATGGTCCAAAATAACCGATCCGGTCTCTTAAGAGACGTTCCACGGTTTATTGAAGCTATTGAGAGGGGTCGAAGGAGGACTTTTTCACAACCCCGGCCAATAAGTTGTGGGTGAAGTCCCCATACCTAGAGCTGATAGCTGGCCCAATATGAGATGCTGGGGTGCACCCTCCTTGAAATGCTCTGCATGTCCCAAAAAAATCGAAAATTTCATCCGCGAAAAAAATACGTTCTTATAGGAGTTTCAGACGTATTTTTCAATAAAAATAACGAAAAACATAGTTTGGAAGCGAAAAGACATCGTTAAAAAGTTGAAAACTTCAAATTTAGTCATTTTTGTATCGCCGTGCAAAGTTTTTAATGTCATGGGAAAAATGTTTGCATTTTCGGATTCTACGTTCAAAACTACCTACAATGTTAAATTTTCACGTTTTTTCATCCGTGCCGCCGGATTCTATAGCTTCCCGACCGAAGCTCACTCAGTGGCTGAAGAGAGCACGATGTCGAGAGATTTCGAAATTTCGAAACGATACAGTCACTATTATATCAGATTCTCATCTCATTTATCGTAATTAAGGATATTTGTTGATGTTATGGGGTTGTGATATCGATAAAACACGAAAAAAGTGAAAAGTCGAAAAATAAAAAAAACTCATGTATCTGAGCTTCCAATGGTGTATTCTCAACGGAGAAACAGCTTTATGTGAGTTATTAACAATATCTGAGAGTTATAGCCGACTTACGAATTTTTTTGAAATTTTGATTTTTGGATGGGCAAATTATCGAGAAATTTTTGGACCAAAACTTTTTCTCTAGATATTGTCCAATAAGCTCGGATATTGTTTGTGACTTATATTCAAGTGTTTCTCCGTTGAGAATACACCATTTGAAGCTCAGAAACATGAGTTACGAAGTTTTGAAATTTTGAGATTTCGAAAAAGTGATTTTTCGACTTTTCATTTTTTTCGTGTTTTATCGATATCTCAACCCCATAACATCAACACATATCCTTAATAACGATAAATGAGATGAGAATCTGATATAATAGTGACTGTATCGTTTCGAAATTTCGAAATCTCTCGACATCGTGCTCTCTTCAGCCACCGAGTGAGCTTCGGTCGAGAAGCTATAGAATCCGGCGGCACGAATGAAAAATCGTGAAAATTTAACATTGTAGGTAGTTTTGTACGTAGAATCCGAAAATGCAATAACATTTTTCCCATGACATTAAAAACTTTTCACGGCGATACAAAAATGATTAAATTTTAAGTTTTCAACGTTTTAACGATGTCTTTTCGCTTCCAAACTATGTTTTTCGTAATTTTCATTGAAAAATACGTCTGAAACTCTTATAAGAACGTATTTTTTTCGCGGGTGAAATTTTCGACTTTTTTTTGGGACATGCACAGCATTTCAAGGAGGGTGCACCCCAGCATCTCATATTGGGCCAGCTATCAGCTCTAGGTATGGGGACTTACCCTGAACTTATTGGCATAGGTTGCAAAAAAGTCATCCGTGCAGAATATCATGGAACGTCTCTTAATTATATTCAAATGTTACAGTAGAACAATCGGGAGCGATCGACAACTGATTTTTCTTGCACTGGATATTTATATTCTTCAAATAGACAACATTATTTATCATGAAAATCATACGCATATATAAAGCGCTAGCGTCTATAGCTTTGTTCGTATTGTGAAATCGTAAACATGTAAACAACGCCCCCGCTCCCCTCCTTCACCCTATCATCTCTTGATTGCGAAATATTGCTCACCGCGAAGCGATGAGTCGTAGTCGGAGGGATACAGTTAGTAATAAATAAGCTATCTAAACAGATAAATAAGAATCAAATTGGATAGTGGAAGAGGGGTTGAAAATTACAGAATAGTGGGAGATAGAAAAACAGTAAGTGATCGGTTCTTCTTGGATGCATGAATGTTAGACGCCAATCTCACATCAGTTAGAATGGTACAGATGGTGGCACATCGTCAAATATCTCTCTCCATGTATATCATCGATTTCTATGATAAAGTTTCCGATTTGAACTGCCCCAAGAGATGCATTAGATTCGATTGTAGATTCGAAGACAAAATTCCTTTCTTCATGTTGGAAATACTGAAGAAAGAAACCATCGAAGGCATGAGCTAACCCGTTGTTTTGTTTCTGATGAACCACTTGTTTCATTTTTTGTACCTGAATCAGTTTCTCCACATCAGCAATGGTCATCTGTCGGTAAGTCTCGTAGAATTGTAAATTGCAGGAAAAATCTGTCGAAGATTCGAAATAAATGTTCTTCATTTCATTGTGCTCGAAAAGCTGAAACAAAGGCAACAGGGAGCTCAAACTCAAGCAATTCCAAATAACATAATCGATGTCACCAACATATATTGGAACCACTGTACCTGTAGTATCTTCTCCACATCTACAATAGACGGTTTACGGTACGATTGAAATAATGTAAGAGTATCGCATCTACGACTGAGCATATCTTGCACTATCGGGATTATACTTGGCTCGCAATCGTTTCTTTTGAGCACAACAATGGCAATTTCTCTCACATTGTTAGCAAGTTGCATCAAAAATTCGATTGAATCTTGAAAATTATTGCATTTTCATTGCTAAAATATGTTTTTTTACCTTTGTTCAACTCTTGAATATGAAAATGAAGCTCTTGGGCCTTGGCCTTCTGTATCAAATCAAGGCTAACAGGGCTGGAATTTCGGCGGAAAATAATGAATGACGGTCATAACTGACAACTCAACAGTTTTTGAGAACATCTCATTAGTATGTATCCTCTTTACGGATTTTCCGTCCAGAAAATGTGAGAGCTTGCGAATTATCTCCGTTTTTCCATGATGAACAATGAACCACCAAAAGTTCGCTTTCATAGTGCGAGACTTGAGATAATGAAGAAATCGCCCAGTTTCATCATCCAACTCCATAGTAAGAGCTAACCACAGAAGCACAGATTTATTTCAACTGTGATGCAATTCTCTCACCCTATTTGGTAAGTCGACCTCGAGCTTTTTCAAATTGAGCGTTTTGCCGGCTTGTGCCAAACATATCTTCCACAACCAAAAATTCCGGAGATTGAAGAAGTGAAGACAAAACTTTATTTGATCGTTTTTGCTCTGAGAAATGAGCAAAATTAAAAATGTACTTATTAACTCGTTCGCATATTCTCAATGCAGTGAAAGTCTTATTCGCCATTTCTACTAGCTGAATTGCATTCTCATTTACCTCAACTTTGAATAAGTGAGCGTCTGAAGATTTCACGCACAGAATAAATTCGTCGATGATTTCCTTCGCTGATTTGCAACACTTCAAACATTAAGATGAGCGAATGAAGAATTCTTAAGCTTACATCTCGAAGTTGTGCGTGGGTATTGTCATCCAAGAAATTGCCGACAATGGAAAGTGCTTTTCGAGAAAGATTCAGAAAGTTGGTCATGCCTGTTATTAAGAAAATTTTTAGAACCGATAAAACGTGAACATAATAAGTGAGAGTTTCTAGCCTTGCTCGTTTGAATGATTCGTTTTTTCCCTCCATAAATCATTTGTCTCCTTGCGCGGCTGTTGGGCTTTGGCTATATTCAAATGCTACCGTAAAGCAATCGGACGCGATTGAGAACTGTTTTTATTCGAAAACAACAATGACGTATAAGATTTCAATAAATATTCAATTCTGCTTTTCGAAAGCTCGATCATATGCGTCGGCTGCAGCTTCCCCCGCCACGCCTCCAGAATAGGCACCAGCGAAACCTGGAAACATTAACTATGAAATAACACTTGTCTTGGTAGATCATTCGTATTTGCAGGTGCGAGATCCGTTGGATTTGTCTCATAATTGGTTCAAACCGGATGTCTTTGTATTAACCTTCATTTCAACTAAAGTGAAACGTCATCTTTATTCCCACCTCCAATGATCCCTCCAGCAAGAGGGCCGATTACTGGCACGAACGAGAATAGGGTAGCGCCGGCAGAGGCACCTGTAGATATTCCTGTTTCGAAGAGTGTATCATATTATCTCGTACTATTATTTGGACTGTTTTCTGGTTAAATAATCAGCCCAATAGCTTCTGATTGACGTCGATTTAGTTCAAAAGACAACGAACATGTTGCAAGAACGCCGAAAGTTATCATCAACCACCTGTGGCTGCTCCAGTCCAGCTCAGCACTGCCTTCGATGAAGCGTGCACGGTGTGTGTTGTGGTGTTGTTGACCCGATCCTGATTAACGATAATTGCACGAAAGTTGCAACTTCCGTCAATCGGTGCTTTCCAGCGATCTAATCGCAATAAGTTATACTACAGAAGGTCAAAACCATTTTCAGACACCAACGCTCAGTGACATTACGTATCTCAAATATAAAAACCAATTCCCACCTCATTGATCGCATTCACCATATTTACTGTCTCGCCAATGACCGATCCATACCAGAAAACCTGCAAACTAGTTGATTGTGAAGTGTTTGGCTCGATTTCCGTGTCAGTTATGGGAAGTGTGTTTGCTTATAATCTATGATGTGAAGACTCGCCGATCCTAGACCGCTGAAAGCACTGCCGAAAAGGGATGGCTTGTAGATCGGCTGGAATGAGATATATAAATGCCACAAACCGAAATTTTATCTAATCGGGTTCCATTATTACCATCTCCAAAATTAAAAAAAAAATTGAAATGTCGCTTACAGGGCCAACAGAATTGATCTTGCGCATTCCCCAGGCCCATCCGCTTACGGACTTGTATATTGCCTGAATATTAATATCGACGAAGTGCCGAGCAGATAAGATGCATTTTTTTCTCTTTTTAATTGTTTTCTGCATTTTTATTTAAATTTTCTCGTTCAAAAACATTTAAACAGAGTACTGAAAGCCGAAAACCCGAGCTGAATCTAACCTCTCCGTATTGATTGATTTGTCTGAAAACTCCAGCGAGTTCGCAGATTGCCAAGGCGAATCCCTCAAAACATGCACTCTGATTATTGACTATGTATCGGCTCTATCATAATGCTCCCAGACACATCCGTTTTCATACAACGTACTCAAAGATAAATACGGCTCTCGATATCCGTCTCCAGGAGGAAGAGTTTCCTATGTGAACAGTGAAACCATTTCAACTCACAACGTTCGCTGTTCTCTTTACGTTCTCATTCGATCGATAATTGAATCGTCGAGCGAATCTCTCTCCAGCCTCTGACCATGTCTCTGCCTTCTCCACATCCTTCCAGAAGAACACGTAGTTGACCAATTCCTTTTTTTCTTCGGCATCACCTGTAAGGAAAGGCATCGCAGTGGCCCGAAGATCATAGTGCGAGCCCGAGGACAGACTCGCATACGTATCGAAAAGTCGGGGTTCGACTCCCTCTAAATCCTATTGTCCTTACAAGTTAGGACACTCCTCTAATCTTACTCACCATGCGCGAAGTTTCCAGCCAGTCTCCACACGTACTCCGGCCACGTCTCCCCTTCCGGCTTCGCTGCCGCTACTTCACTCCACTTCTGGTTGAAGCTATCAGCAGCAACTGCAGCACTGTCGTAGGCTGCAGATGCAGCTTGGGCCGAGCGAGTCTTCAGCTCGTTCCATCCGTCATTGACAGTGGGAGACTGCAATGATAAGCAATTGAGAGTCGCAATGAAAGTTTTCACTCAATATTCATTATCTCTGAGTTGAGTCTTTGAGTAGTGCCTAACATCGTTTATACCTGCCAATATGTACATATCGTCTAAAATATACCTGGACGAACGAGTAGAGGTGCTCTGACGCGGTCTGGCCAAGCTGCCCGACGGTCTCGGCGGCTGCAGAAGCAGCTTGAGATGAGCGAGTTTTCAGCTCGTTCCAACCGTCATTCACAGCGGGCGACTGCAATGTAATGAAGGTTAAATTGTTTTTTCAAAGTGATCAACCTTGCAAAACGCTGGGTTTGGTCAGTCAAAACAGCATAGTTCCAGCGGGAAAAAAGGCTTACAGACTACGGATAACTTCTATTTCATCACACATATTGATACCTGGACGAATGACGAAACGTGCTCGGATGCGGTCTGGCCAAGCTGCCCGACGGTCTCGGCGGCACCAGCGAGGGCGGATGAAGCGTGCGTCTTCAAATCGTTCCAGCCATTTGCTGCTTCTGGCGACTGCAATGACATTGCAACTTCCACTGTTTGTTATTGGCTGCATCATTGATCCAAGCGTGGAGAGATGAAGCAATACAGTGCGATTTTCACTACGGAGAACATATCGATTCTCTAGTGTCTTCATCAACATTCTTGTGAGACCCTTATTGTATCCTAAGTAGGCCTGGATAAATGATGTGATGCGATTGCGCGTTTTGAACACGCTTGAGATAATGTTTATCATTTCACATTCCAAAATAACCATACCTGCACTAATGACGTAACGCCATCCGCTGCTTTCTTTCCCATCTGACCGACGGTGTCAGCAGCACTAGCGAAGGCACCACTCGCGCTTTCGATTATCTGATTTGAATATTTGAATTTTGAAATCATGAAGGGCCTGAATGGGATTGTTGAAATTGAGAAACCATCCCTGTGCTTTTCTTGTATTGATAAGCAAAACACCAATCATTGAAAAATATAATAATAAACAATGATGTTAGTGCGAACCCGCCAGTGATTTCTTCTTCATTGCTCATGAGAATATATTTTCAAACATCACAAAAGAAGAAGCACTCACGCTATCCCAGTCGCTCTTTTTGCTCTTCGCTTCGGACGAATGTAAAAGAAGGGAGGCGAGGGAGAGAAAAACGAGAAGGAACCGCATTGAGTCAGTGATCGCGAGAGTGATTGAATGGTTGACCACGTCGGATAGCGGTGTGAGAGAGATAAGAGAGATAAGAGAGAAAAGAGGGACAGGAAGCACAAAGACACGACAGCTAACGTTCTTGCGTGGGAAATTTTCGTTTGAAACCCATATTCGCGTTTTATCGGTTGGGCTGAACTATTGGAATTATTAATCTCAACAGTTTGCGGTGTAAAGGAGTGATAAGGAGAGAAAATGCAAAAAAACATGTCAGCTATTACCTTCGCATGAACGATTGTCTATCAAAAACCTCACTAAACCTACATATTCAGAGCACGAGTATCGAGTGCTTTTAGACTTATTCCGAGTGTTAGGCTATTATTGCAAAAGGTTAAAAATACTCGCTCGAGTGATTGACCACGTCGCCTATCGCTGCAATCAGAAGATAAGAGGGGAATGACGAACGTAAATAACACACGTTCTTGGAAATTTCAGAATAAAAACATTCCGCCGGTAAAGGATATATCCAAAATATCTCTAAATGCCCGTCCGAGTCGGATGAGGATAGCAAAGGCACCGAGAACAATATTTTTTCTGTAACCAAACAATCATATATTTTTATTTTTTCTTATTTATTAAATTACAACAATATGCATAAATTTATCACCAATCACTCTCAATATGATCGATTATGACACATTTTTGGTTCGATAATCCGAGTTCAGTTATCTCCAATTTATAATATCCAATTTGTGTAACATCCAATGCTTCTTCAGCAGTAGTAGCGTCGAAGGAAATTTTCTTGTCCATATGTTGGAGAATCTGAAATAGAAAAATCATAATTTTTAGCTGACAATCATTTAATTTCGAATTTTACCTGGAGAAGTGCTTCTGCATCAGACAATGACAGTATATTTTGAAATGATTGCGAAGATCGAGCTGTGATGGAGAGAATCTCGCATTTCCGACTCAACATATCTCGAGCAATAGTGACAATGTTCGGTTCGGGTTTAGAACTGTTTTCTAGGTAAATCTTGATCTCTTTCATGTTATCGGCTAGTTTCATCAGAGATTCTATTGAATCTGAAATAATACTGTCTCCTTATTTCTCAATTTCAATTCCAAAATTCACCTTTCTTAAGCTGTAGAGTGTAATTGAAAGAGCATGGTTTCACTTGTTGAATCAAACTGATCCAAGTATTACTGAAAAAAAAAATATATGAGGCCATTTGTGTTAGGATCAACAAGTGGCTGG
Organism: Pristionchus entomophagus; assembly: GCA_036245825.1. Taxonomy (NCBI): domain Eukaryota; kingdom Metazoa; phylum Nematoda; class Chromadorea; order Rhabditida; family Neodiplogasteridae; genus Pristionchus; species Pristionchus entomophagus. The sequence continues at coordinate 7,723,340 of BTSX01000001.1, forward strand.
AACATCAAAAAAGTCCGATATGCTCAAAAGATGGTTCCTGGGGTAACTTTTGATTCTGAATCGACTGACGTTTCCAGTTTATCGATAGGTCCCTTCCGAACTGAGTTATGGCTCCATGTTCATTCGGCCAATTCTTGTTTTTGGATGAAAACTGCTCCGGAAAGGGTCAAAATGGCCACAAATCTCGCGTAACTATACCAGAATTTGATTCTCTACAAAATGAAAAAAAATTGAGGCTCTATCTTTTTTCGTTTTTGAGTTATGGTCGATTTTTGACTCAGGGAGTCATCCAGAAAATCACATCACCAGCAGATAGAGCAACTTTTCCCGGTCATTTTAAGCCCTTGGGTCAAGGATTTGAACTGTGGAGAACCGAATTACATCGATTTTAGTGTCGGAAACCTGCAATTTTTGCTGTTTTTTGAGTACAACTTTTTTCTTTCACGTTTTAATGATCTCTAACATAAAAATTCGGATTCTACGTGAAAAAATACGTAAGAAAACCCTATAGTGACGTATTTTTGGGAATATGACTTTTTCGCTTCTGGTTCTGGGTCTGGTTCTGGTGCTGGTTCCGTTTTTGGGTCAAAAAGTCATATTCCCAAAAATAACCAAAAACCCAAAAACGGTTTCCGACACTAAAATCGATGTAATTCAGTTCTCCACAGTTCAAATCCTTGACCCAAGGGCTTAAAATGACCGGGAAAAGTTGCTCTATCTGCTGGTGATGTGATTTTCTGGATGACTCCCTGAGTCAAAAATCGACCATAACTCAAAAACGAAAAAAGTTAGAGCCTCAATTTTTTTTCATTTTGTAGAGAATCAAATTCTGGAAAAAAAGAGAAAAAAATTACGCGAGATTTGTGGCCATTTCCGGGGCAGTTTTCATCCAAAAACAAGAATTTGGCCGAATGAACATGGAGCCATAACTCAGTTCGGAAGGGACCTATCGAGAAACTGGGAACGTCAGTCGATTCAGAATCAAAAGTCACCCCAGGAACCATCTTTTGAGCATATCGGACTTTTTTGATGTTCCAGATCACAGGCGAACCCTTGTTGATCCTAACACAAACGGCCTCATATTTTAAAAAATCAAGACTGGGACTCACAATTCAACATTCTGTGTTCTTTTCTCCTCAATGACAATCGACTCAACGAATTTGTTCTTGAGAAAATCAGATATGAGTTTTATTATTTCGGTATCTTCATGATCAATTCCAACAGATTCGAAATCCACTTTATGAATTCGAGGCTTCAGGTATTCAAGAAACGATTTCACTTTTCCATTTTCAATTTTTGCAGTAACGTCTCGAACGTTTTCCTGGAAAGGTTTTCAAACCTTATAAAATTTTTCATTTATCCATACAAAAATGTCGCCCACCTTGTCTGAGAATTTGAATCCGGTAATGCCAAGCTTGTGCACGATATTCTTCAATCCGATTTTCCAGTATTCATAAATAGGGCGCTCATACCGAGAGAGATTGAAGGACACAGAAATTGTGTTTTCCCGTTTCTGTAGTGAAAATAGATTAAATAATAATTTAGAGATACACACACAATACCTGTGCATATGAATAACAGCTGATTTGAATTTCTTGAAAGTTAAGTAGGCAATCATTGACTGAGTCATTAGCTGATTTGCATACCTGTAAATAAATAAATTGCACTCGTCGGACACAGTTACATAGTTAGGCATTATTAATTTTCGATTTTATTTAAAATCGGAATTGACAATTTACACAGATCGCCCTTACCTCCCTCAGTCGCAGAAGAGATTTGTCATCCAAGTAGCTAAATATCATCTCGATTGCATTTTGTGGAATTCCCAAGAAATCGTTCGACATTGATTCGCTTTTCCTGAATCAAATACATTAGTTAGTTCGTCATAATAAATGAAGAAGAAAACAGTTAACGCAAAAGACCAAAAAGTTAGTTTGAATAACGCTGAATGGCGCTTTTTGCATGGCGGGAAATCCCAAACAAGCGAAGGAATACACAACAAATTGAATGAAATGCACCCGCAACAATTCCAAAGGAGTCATTTTGCTTCATCAAACTAGTCAATGAATTCAAAAACAAATAGCGTTGGTTGCGTGAACGCTCGCATGAGCGAAGTTCGAGCGTGTGTTGTACTGGGTCAGACTAACAACTGATAGTTTCCACATCACAAACTAGCTTTTTTGATTGACCCGACTAATCATTTTATATTTCCTCTCAGTATTTTTTTTTACATAATTTTGTCTCAACTGATTAATATTTATAATATAAGGAAGTTGAAACTATTTTGTCCAAAATATTTTTTAGAGGGGTCATCTAAAATAAATGAAATAACACGCCAAAGAATACAGTGATAATGCCGATAATGAAAAATAAAACTGACAAACTGAAGGTTGCTCTGAATCTACGCCTCCACTTGTGGGCGGAGTCAGCCAAAAATAGAAGTGATACGGAAGGATCTCTGCCTATGGGCATCCTCCATTTAGCGTGTATCCTCCCTACAGAAGCCTCTGCACGCCCAATGGCATTGATGTAAGAAGTACGCAGATATGTTCTATTGAAATAGTGTGGAGATCAAGGTCGTGTGCGCGATCTGATACGAATAAGTCATGATAACGTGCATTAAGCACCGCTAAATTCGGGTTGAGAATTTTAAATCTAATTTTAATTTTAATTTTAATTCTAATCTTAAAAGCGGTGTTTGAAGCTCGCAATCATGCACAATGCGCTTCACTATTAACAACATAGCTAGAGACCGCAAGCTCCGCCCACTTTGAGGGGAATTGACTTCACCCAAAACCTGCGCCTGGCAAGCACAGATCTAATTCTCAACTAAATCGGCCGATCAAAATCGTTTTCTGTATGTCTAAGGATCCTGCACAAACGACGTGATGCGCAGCTTGATCGGTCAACTTTTAGTAGGTCAAAACGGACAGTTAAGGGTCCAGATTATCGATTTGAGGGGTTTCCAGTGTTCGTACCCAGCTGCGCATCTGGATTTTCCTTCATTTGTATTTTAGAGGAATTTTAAACTTAATTCCAGAATTTTGATAATTTTCTCCGAATTGTGCTCGAGCGCGGGGGGAGGCGAGCGAAAGAGCGAGAGGAGTGAGAGAGACACACGCGAGAGAGGCTCCGCCCCTTTTATCTCTCGCCCGATTTCTCTCCTCTCCATTGCCCGCGCGCGCGTGGTTTTCTTGGGAGAACTCGGCGCAGAGATGAGATAGAGATAAACTCTAAAAAGCAAAAATGTTATTCAGAACCATACCAACACATTGAGCGCGCATTTGGACCGGTGAAATCAATTTGGTAGATCACCCTGCGGTCTCTAAACATAGCAGTGCTGTCTAATGTTCTCTTTGATATATCACATATCGTTTCTATCATGGTAATTCAAGAGAGACATTGTGGAAATGATTTTATTTAGTTTGCAGTCATAAAACTAGAGACCACAGGCTCCGCCCACTTGGGAGGGAAAGAGAATCGCCAAAAATCCGCAAGAGCTCCGGCAAATCGAGTTCTCAACTAAATCGGTCGATCAAAGGCGCGTTCTGTAGGTCAGAGGATCCTTCACAAATGACCTGAGGCGCATCGTGATTGATCACCGTTAAGTAGGTCAAAATTCATGGTAAAGGGTCGAGGATAGGGGAAATATTGGTTTCTAGTGTTCGTACCCAGATGCGCCGCTCGCAGATCGTTCATTAGATTTTTTGAGAAATATTAAAAGTGAAAAATCGAAGATCAGAAGTGTCTCTGAATTGCCGTTCACGTTCAAAAGGAATAGTACGCGCGTATTCGTATTTCGACTTCCGTTGTTTATCTTGACAACTAGCAAAACTGGCTGCAAAGGATGGGACTCGAACCAGAGGTTTCGGGTTTAACAAACGCGCGCTACCGATTGAGCCACTAGACCATGTGTTGGCTCGTCTTACGTGCGTTACATGGTTGTGCGAGGATCGATTAGGCGAGTAATGCATAGTGGGGGCCTCGAGATCACCTTTTCAATAGTTTCTTGAGAATGAGTTGATATTTCGGCAAACGGCCTAAAGTATGATGTTATTCGGTCCCAAAGGGGTTTCTTGGCACTGGTTTTCACCTGACTGAGTGAAATCGGCTTTCGACCCTGTGGTCTCTACGTTGTAATTTGGAGCATCACAATGATTATCATATTTCGCACTTTAGATGTTCTCAATGTGATCGATCAAAACATTTTTAACTCCTGTCATTCCCAATTCGGTAATCTCAATTTCATAAGATCCAATTTGTACAGCGTCCATTTCTTCTTCTTCAGTCGTGGCATCGAACGATACTTTCTTATCCATGTGGTGGAACATCTGAATAAAGTATTTTTTTATATAAAAAAAATACATCAAGTGCGGTACAACCTTGTGTGTGTACCACATGGTATGTATTTTGTACAATTTGTTTTTGAAAATCACCTGAATGAGCTTCTCGGCATCATTCAATGATATAAGGTTACGGTACGTTCCAGGCCACGGTGCGAGTATGAGATGTTCACATTTTCGAGACAGCATGTCTCCAACAATAGATGCGATATTCGGTTCGGGTTTCGTGGTGTTTTCAACATAAAGCTTGATTTCTTTCATGTTATCTGCTAATATTCAATCGAATCTAAAACGGAGTGTCAACGTCCCTTAAATAATTTAATATTAAAAAATCACTTTCTGTAAGCAGCAGAGTATAAGCAAAAGAAGTTATACTGACTTTCTGAATAATTTTGATCCACGAAGCACTGTAAAATATATTTCAAATTTTAATATGCGCTTGAAGCTCACAAATCAATATTCCGAGATTTCCTCTCATTAATGCTGAACGTCTCAATAGATTTTCTCTCAAAAAAATCAGAGAGCATGGGAATTATCTCCATTTGATTGTGAAAAATTCCGACTGAGTCAAACTCCACGTTGGGAATACGAGGCCTCAGATATTCAAGAAATAATTTTACTTTCGTATTTTCCATTGTCGCAGATAACCTCTGAACAATTTCTAAATCACTCTAGCCAAATAAAATATAAATATACATTTATTCCACAACAAGTACTCACCGTTCTGTTGTCTTGGAATTCGAAATCGTTTATGCGTAGCTTGTTCAGCATAGATTTCATTCCGATTTTCCAAAGTGAGTAAATAGGGTGTTCTGGTTCACCACTCATCGATGAGAAAATCACTTTCTTATCCAAATGATGGAACATCTGAAATAGACGAATGTGAACAGATCTTTTTGTGAAAAAAAACCAACGATGAAAATGGCGTAGTTAAAACTTTTGTCTGCTCAATATCGCAATTCAATAAACCTGGATCAATTTTTCTGCAAAAGCAAGTGATATTCGGTCCTTTTCGCAGACGATTTGTTCACAGTTACGGCTGTACATTTCCAGAACAACTGATATGAGATTAGGTTCTGGCGTCATAATGGTCGCATCCATGGGAGAGATTATTATATTTTTCGCAAAGTTGGCAAGTCGCAAGAGAGATTCGATTGATCCTGCACATTTTTTTGACGATAACAACTTTATGGAACATTTACCTGCAGCATGTGTTTGCTGAAAGCAACACCATTCTGGGTTGACGTTCCGTATGACATAATTCGATAATGACCAAACAATAAAATTTTAAAAATATGTAAACTTTTAAAAAAAACTTCTTACAATTCGTCTGTTTCGATATCCCCAAGAAGAATCATGTAAATCGATATTCCTTCAAGAAAACTCGAGACCAGAGGTATTATATACGATTGGATATGTTTAGATACAATATCAAAAGTGTAAACGTCTGCTCGGCTTGTGCAAGTCTTCAGTTGTTCAATAAACCATTTCACCATCTTTGTCGGAGTAGTTACAAACATTAGCTTAAAAATATGCGAATTAAAAAAAAATAATGGTGACTACGCACTTTGACGTTAGCGGAGAGAAATATTTTAATGTTCTTCAGTTTCGAGAGAACAAAATTCATAGCGATCTTCCACAGTAAATAATCTCTTGTCTGCGCCAGAATAAACGTGAATTTTGTGGATCACTTACTTTTCTAAAAAAAACATTTTTTCAAATGACTAATATTTTTTATTGCAAAAGATTGTAATTGTATGCACCTCTTGATTAACAGAAAAAAATTAACACGCGTGTTCCTTGTGTTCAAAATGGATTCATCCAAGATTTCTTTCGTCGAATTGCAGACCTAAAAACGTTGACCGTTAATCTGAATGTACCTCTCTCAATCGTAGAAATGATCGATCATCCAATAAGTAACACATTCTATTCATTGCATTTATTGGGAGACCCCGGAAAGACATTTCTTCGACGATCCTGAAATGTAAAAAAATTCGAAAGTGATGACATGTCTCAAAAAATAGAACTTGTATCGCCAGATAGTGGTGATATATGAAACTGACTAACTGAAGGCAGATCTCAATCCACGCCTCTACTATATCATCCAAAATAGGCGAGATGTGGAGAGATCTGTGCCTTTGGGCATCCTCCACTCAGTGTATTTATAACCTATTTATAAACCGTAACCTCCACACACCCAATGACACCGATGCATGAAAAGCACAGATTTGTTCTATTGAAATGCTGTAGAGACTGAGGTCGTGTAGGCAATTTGATACAAATGAGTCGAAACAGCAGGATAACGCGCATCGCACGACAGCTAAATTCGTGTTGCGAATTAAGCGGGGTTTGATGGTGGTTATTATGCTGAATAATCTTCACTATTTGACATTACAAAAGAGCAGTCATATCTACTGTCTGCTAGGGATGAATAAACGGGTACGGGTATCAAGCACCCGAAATTATCTGAATTGAGACGCGCTTGCTCTAATAACCCGAGTAGACGTCGGGTATCTGACTTTTACACGCAACTCTTTCTACCGCGAATTGATCACTAAAAGTTGCTTGGACATTTTTGATGATACCAGGACCATGTTTTTTAATATCAAATGTCACCCGAAAATATCGCTTATTATTGTGATTGTATCAGATAAGACTGTCCTCTCTCGCAGAATTAGCCCACCTCAGAATCTTGAGTGCCTCCTGAGTCGGCCTAGAAGTTGAGAGACTAAAGTAAAGAGTACGTGTGTTGTATTATCATAATCGTCGGTTGTATTGCTCATCGTGCATGGCCCATAATGTATAGTTGCGCCCATAAGTCACCGACCACTTTTACTTTCTTCCATAACTTTTGACTCATGATAGATTTATGGGTCAATCAGTGATATTTCATGGCCATAGCTGTGCGCGTTAATTTAGTGCAGTTTGGGATATGGTGCTCGTGGTCGAAAAATGACCAAATCCGTTACTTCAGGGGTCTGACAAAAAATTTGTCAGACCCTCAAGTACCCGTACCCGGGGTTATGGATTTGTTGTCAGACTAGAATGCGGGGTTACTGTAGTGTAATTTGGTATATGGTACTTATGGACCATGTGCCCCTATAGCGTTACTTGAGGGGTCTGACAACAAATCCATGACTCCGGGTACGGGTACTTGAGGGTCATGGATTAGGTCATTTTTCGACCACGAGCACCATATCCCAAACTGCACTAAATTAACTCCGCATTCTACCGTGACCCAAAATACCGTGATCCGGGTATCGTGAACTGATATACATGGTCTAAAAAGGGTCGCCGCCAGGGCTGCTCAGGTATGGTCATGGCATACCCACCGAGTGTTAATTTTTCACTTTTTCACCAATTTTTTTTCTCCCTTTTTTGGATGGTCACTGTTCGAAGGCCGATTTTTCTTCAAATGTCTTTCCTGGACAGTTTAGTTGCAAATCCATGGAATATACGATCCCCAACTTTTTGGAGCATTTGGATAACTTTCCCGCCCGCGGCAACCGAAAATCCAAGGTATATCTATTTTCAACTCAAAAAATGACCATGATCATGGTTATATTTTTTCATACTCGAAAAACTTTTTCTCTCAGATCTTTCCAACTAAATTTTTTTCTGGTGTAACTTTGTCCGCTGATTTCGAATTTCGATATAAGGGCTCATGGTGTCATCAATGAAAAAAGATAAAAATCAAAAACTACAGGAATCGGCTGTTTTTCGGACAAAATGTCGTGCCATTTTTTTATCCGATCTTAGATTTCTATAATTTTAAGGGTGGTGTTAGGTACAAGTATGAACTCAAATCACTTTTTCGGGCATCTCGGAGAATCTTCGTTTGGAAAAGTAGCATAACATTTTTGGAAAGCCGACCACCCTTCTCCAGCTCATGATCGTGTAATGATACCAACCACATAAGAAATGTTCATCTCATTCTCCTGATTCGAACGATGGATTCGGTTTGTTTTTAGCATCATTTCGAAGCGAGTTATGACCGCTTTACTGAGGCACACTTGTTACAGAAACATTTTTCACATTTTTCTTTTTTCATCGATGACATCATGTGCTCTTATATCGAAATTCGTAATTAGCGGACAAAAATACACCAGAAAAAAATTAGTCGAGAAGTTCTGAGAGAAAAAGTTTTTCGACTTCAACCATGATATCATGGTCATTTTTTGAGTTGAAAATCGATGTACCTTGGATTTTCGGTTGCCGCGGGCGGGAAAGTTATCCAAATGCTCCAAAAAGTTGGGGATCGTATATTCCATGGATTTGCAACTAACCTGTCCAGGAAAGACATTTGCGCAAAAATCGGCCTTCGAACAGTGACCATCCAAAAGGGAGAAAAAAATTTGGCGAAAAAGTGAAAAATTCGTGCCCTGAGTGCAAATCAAGATGTATCTTTATCAAACTTTGGGGATCTTCAGGAAATGTGGAAAGGATCATTTTGAGCTTTTGAACGAGTATCTAGCATGTCTGTGAACAAAAATCCTTTTTTTATGGACCCATCTTTGAGCACTTCTGTAGCCAAAGTGCGATAAAGCAGCAACTTCAAAAAGTTTTTCTGGGCAGCTCTCCTACCTATCTAAAATATCAGAAAGTTTGGTGTTCTGGGAAAAATCCCTTCATGAATTTTTTTTGTTGAAAATATTTTGATTTATTTCGACTTCACTACGCAACAACCAGGGAGTTCTGTGATATCCCTATGGCATATACCTAACACTCGGTGGGTATGCCATGACATATCACAGATTGACCCATAAATCTATCACGAGTCAAAAGTTATGGAAGAAAGTAAAAGTGATCGGTGACGTATGGGCGCAACTGTAAGTGTACAAGAAAATATTATTATATTATAGACTTCATCATCATGATACTTGATCTCTTTCGAAATTTAAATTATCATTATTACAATAATATTCTGCTAATATTTAGTTATCATTAATGTTTATAATGCAATCGGAAAAGTGTCCACGCAGCATTTGTCTTTATTTAAACAAGCAGAATAATTTTTTTTGTTTTTTTCATCGCTCTTTATTTAATAGTATGCCTATTCTGATTAGTATCATCACGTTGAGAAGCAAGAAATAAAAATAATGAAATTCTAGAAAAATTTAAAGCGTGAACGTGAAGTTTTAAGTCCCAGAATCCAGCTTCCGTCCTTATGCGAAACACAAGCGACAAAAAGCTGAATAAGACTATCATTCATGGATTTAATCGTCATGATACTGGATCATTTTCGAAATTTAGATTATCATTATTACAATAATATTCTGCTAATATTGAATTATCTTGCCATATCATGTTGGAAAGAAGTGCAGGAACGTTTGCAACGAACAATAGCCGATAGCGTTTACACGAATACAAAATTACAGTGATAGCTGTATGAACCACTAGATGAATTTTGAGAATTAAAAAAAATATTGTTATAAACAAAAGGCTAATCGTTGAAGAATCTCTTGCTAATTCGCGAGCTTTTGATTGATCAGAAGACAGTTGCATTGCTCCTCTCTGTTCAAAAATCTGAACAAAAGATGTGAGATAATTGATGCAAGTGTTAATGCCTTTAGAACTTCAATCGGCATTGGACTTATACTGGAATCTAGCTACGATGCTAGAAGAGCCAGTTGTATGGTACGATGCGGTATAAGACAGGGATAAATCAATAAATATAATTATAAATCAATAAACAGTTACAAGGGGGAAATGGCGTAGAATTTGGGCATCAAAAAGAGCGGCGAAAGATGTAGTCTAATGGAAAGACTAGTGGAAAGACGGTTAAGAATGAAAAGAAAGTAACCAACCAGATGGGAATGCTGGTGCGAGCGGTGTTGAAGCGATCCGATCGGTCTCGGCCGAGTTGGATGGAATGCGGGACGGCGAGAGGGCGTCCGGACGATTGACGATGGAGAAACAGGCCAAGAGAGAGGGCAGATGACCACTCAAACTTGGGTAATTAAACCAATGCTATTGCGGAAGACGTACACGACATAATGATGACGTAAATGGGAAGTAGGAGCAATAGTAGTGAGAAAGGAAGGGTCGTAATGAGAACGGAAGGGTCGTAAGACGACGAGAAGAGGGAGAGAATGCGAATAGATGTGAAGGGGAACGATAAGCATCGATTGGAATAAGAATAGTAATGAATCAAGAGAAAGGGCGTCAGCAACGTGGAGAAAACGGAGAAAAAGTGATGAAAATGGAGAGTCGGCGCGTCGGCTGGACTACTGTAATCTTTCGTGGTGAAAGTCAAGTGGCGCGAATTCAAATGTTTTCTCCTGATTGGGAACTGGTTTTATAACTGAAGAATTGTTTCTAGTTGGAATATTATTATTATTTAAATATAATGATGTTTGGAAACCGATGTCTATTGGGAAATCGGTACAGAACTCGACTTTGGCCATCGTACCTGCTGCATCCACTATTAGACCAGCCAACGCTTCAAAAAAAGAGAAAAAAGGTGCGACCACGTCAAGCGATTTTACATTGGACTCGAGACAGCTACACTAGATGGTGCAGACGGTAAGGCCGAGTGCTCGGATGGACAACGTGACCCGGCAGTCCAAATTGCTTCTAGGTCACCCTTTTTTAAGAGAGCAGATCGGTTATTTTGGACCACCCCCGGAACCGTTCCTCTAGCAATGAGAATCCTCATTCCATACCCGGGTGGTATGTGGGTCTTGGTCCCGTAATAGACAATATACCACTTATTTGTCATTGCTACCTCGACACAGGGAGAAACATGATTTTCAAGGTAAAAAAGTCGAAAAATCAAATTTTCAAAACCGATCGAGATAGACCCAATTTATTTTTTGCGTTTATTTAGAGGTGCCCTGGTGGTCTGAAATAACTGTTCTGCTCCTTGCAGAATTCCCTTTTTTGACATCATCTTTTGATTTATTGGACTAAGTTGCCGATTTTCGCCAAAACTACCAGTGACCACTATAAAGGTTTTGTAGCCCGTGCAATTCTGCATCGAAATATCTTAAAAATGGATTCGGCGATCGAGGCTAAATTTGTCATTTATTCGAATAACTCTAAAAAATGCTCGATTTCGACAGTTTTTCAAGCCTAACTTTTTTCTTTCATGATGTGATGATCTCTAACATCTAAATTCGAATTCTACACAAAAAGTTACGTCACAATAAAATATGATCAGATTTTTCCGAGATGCATTTTTTTCCACTTTTTCCATGACCATGTATTCCCCGAAAAAGCCTAGAATAGAGGAGCGAGAAGAAAACGCAGCGTCGTCAGCTCACGCAACGCGTGTCGCGCTGCGTGCTGAGCGGGAATTCAAAAAAATCCCTGGCCGATGCCGTTTCGCCAAACAACAGTTATCACTTCTCTCGTTCTGAATATAACCATACGTGATAACCTGTTTGGCTCCCATGGCATCGGCTTTATCGGGTCGGGGCTAGAATTATGTAGAGTTCGAAAAATCGAGGAGGAGAAGGGTGAAAGGTGAGTCCATAAAAGGTCTGCTGAAGGGGCCCATTTCGAAAGAGCCTGGGATCAAGATGTTAGTGCCTTCAGGGAACATGATGTAATCTTAGACAAATAAAGGGGTATGGTTTGGAGGGAAGAGGGCAGGGAATACTGGGTGGGACGTCCAATAGAGGAGTCCAAGAACCCCTTTGGAGTGAGAGCCCCTCATCCAAGCGAGGGTCTGAGATAGGAGGGAGGGAGGGGGGACGCACCAGAGTAAATCGTGAGATCCCCACACGATAGGGTCGGCGAATGAATCGTCGGCGAGAGCTCCTGGGGCTGGGAGTCTGGAAACGAACTTGTAACACTTGGTGTTTCTCTCATCCGCGAACATGTCGATATCTGGCCTTCCCCATCTCCTCACTGCCTGGTCTACCACCCATCCCTGTAGGCTCCAATCATCCTTATCGATATCTCTACTGGCCAAATCTGCTTCCGAATTCATTTCCCTCGGGATCCAATAGAATTTGAACCCCGCCCGGATTCTCTCTCTCACATCTGCGACTCTCCTCGCAACCTCATTGAGCTCCGGTTTCATGGACCCTTTCCTAAGAATAGACATGGTACTTTGATTATCTCCGAAAAACAGAACGTTCCTTCCTGGCCATTGCCTCTCGAAGGTCTGGACTGAAAAACTCGACCGCTCGCAACTCTCTCAGAGTACTCGACTCCATTCTCTCTGATGGGGACAAGTTTCGAGATGTCCTAGTCACTTTCCCTCCTTTCTCTCTTACTATCACTCCCAGTCCAGACGCGGATGCGTCCGTCTCTACTCTCACATCGAACAACCAGGGGGTCTCCAGGAAGCTTCTCACTGACCTCTGCCTCAGTTCTCTTAACCATTGGTCTACCTCACCTGCTTCATCTGGAGAGAGTGGGATGGGGGCAGAGGGGGAGGAGAAAGTCTTCTGTGCTTCGGCAATGGAATGGAGATCTCGTAATCAAGCCAAGTTCCTTTCTGGGAAGGGGTCCAATGACACTTTTCGTCGGCCGTGGATACTCCTGCTCTCTCTAAATCCTCTCTGACTAATCTAACCACTCTCTCCAGTTCCTCCTCTGTCTCGGCGAGGATCAGTCCATCGTCCAGATAAAGGGTCACGTTGACGCCTTTTTCTCTCCACACTCTCACTAGCGAACGGAAAACCTTGGTAAAGACCCAAGGGGCGGGGGACAGCCGAATGGCATTGCTGCGAATTGGTAGGTCACACCGTCCCAGGTGAATGCCATGTAAGGGCGATCCTCCTGGGAGATGGACAGATGATGATATCCGCTGCGAAGGTCAAAAGTGGCCAAGAAACCATTCGGGGGGAGAGAGAACCAAACTGAGGAAAGGTCCTCAATGCGGAATTTCGTCTTATTGAGGAAACGGTTCAACCCGCTATCTTGGATTAGCCGGGGCTTCTTACCTTGGGCAATGGACAACGGGGAAATGACTCGTGGGGGCGGGGCAGATCTCGACAGCTCTAGACTCGAGGAGACGCCTGATCTCGTCGTCAACGAACTTCGCATCTCTCTTCGCCGAACCTCGGTTATCTGAAGTAGGAATATTGATAATGGCCGGATCACAGATAAAATTAAGCCTGTACCCGGACTCTACTACGTTAAGAGTGAAAGGGAACGAACCTAGACCTCTCCAAAACTCTACCTTGGTACGAACAGTCAAGAAAGGGGCTAGGGGAGGATTTCCTTCTCTGGCTGACTGTACAGGCACGCGAGATATGCCCCCACTGGCCACAGCTGAAGCACGGACCGGGGGGAGGGCTCGTGACGAAGCCGCCGCGAGAGCTGCCCGCAGAAGGGAAGCCAAAGTTGGACATGAGGGTAGGACTGGGCGCCAGCCGCGACCTAATTCGAAAGGGCTGTGGGCCAGGGGGAGGGGAATGGGCTCTCCTCTTGCGGTCGTTCGAGGGCGCACTCATGGACTGAAGCAGCATGAGCTGCATCATGGTCGAGCTTCCGGAGGAAGCACCCGCTGTCGCGGCCTCCAGTGCCTTGACCTTGTCCGCCAGATCAAGGACCGAAGGGTTCTTGCAAAAACTGTCGGCCATAGCGAGAAGAGCGTTTCTCTCCTTGATGAAATCGATGACGCTGTCGATCAGTTCTGGGGTCTTTTTGGCGTTCTCCAACTGGTCCAGGACTGCCACATTGAACTCGACCTGTCGGGAGAAGCCAGTCCTGGACAGGGTAGGAGCGGTGTGAATTTTTTGGTCAAAAAGTCAAAATCTCAGAAATATCTGATTATAGGTGTTTCCGACGTATTTTTACAAGTAGATGTCGATTTTTCATACTAGAGCTCACCAACATGCAAAAGAAAAAAAGTTACACTGTAAAAACTTTATATTTTTGAGTTATGGGACATAACTTTTTTATTTTACATTTTGCTGAGCTCTAGTATGGAAATTCGATATCTACGGGTGAAAATACGTCAGAAACACCTATAATCAGATATTTCTGAGATTTTGACTTTTTGACCAAAAAATGTCCATGAAACCCGGGGTCATGGAAAAGTGGAAAAAATGCATGTCGAAAAAATCTGATCATATTTTGAAAGAGAGCAGAGGGGACAGTGGAGGTCAGGGAGAGTGAGGGAGAGACCAGATATAGGGAGAGAGGGTCACTCATTGTGTATGGTTTGCCAGTCTGACAACAAATACAACAGCAAGCCAAATTTTTTTTTCTGCATTTCTGCGACGCAATCTTAATGCGAAAGTTTAGACAACAAAAATTGTAGAGAATCGATTAAGAATGCATGATTGAGTACTGAAAAAGTTAATCTCAGAACTGTAACACGTTTGCAGTTGTGCAGTAAATGTGCAATATCCCATCAGCTATTTTCAACTTGTAATTGCCGATATTGACGTCCATATCTGGTTCATCAGTCGTCGATGCAAAATCACTTTCTTATCCAAGTGATGGAACATCTGAAGGAGATGAATGTGACCAGAGATTTTCTCAATATCCCAATTAAATAAACCACAAATACTTACAAGTCGTCTGTTCCGAAATCATCGAGCGTAATCATCTTGATAGATTTCCTTGCAATGAAACTTGAGACCTGAGACATTCGAGAAATGTACAACCGAAAATGTGACCAAATCGTCTGCGAAAAGGCCCGAATGTCAATTGCTTCTGCAGAAAAACTTATTCAGGTTTATTTAATTGGGATATTGAGAAAATCTCTGGTCACATTCATCTCCTTCAGATGTTCCATCACTTGGATAAGAAAGTGATTTTGCATCGACGACTGATGAACCAGATATGGACGTCAATATCGGCAATTACAAGTTGAAAATAGCTGATGGGATATTGCACATTTACTGCACAACTGCAAACGTGTTACAGTTCTGAGATTAACTTTTTCAGTACTCAATCATGCATTCTTAATCGATTCTCTACAATTTTTGTTGTCTAAACTTTCGCATTAAGATTGCGTCGCAGAAATGCAGAAAAAAAAATTTGGCTTGCTGTTGTATTTGTTGTCTGACTGGCAAACCATACACAATGAGTGACCCTCTCTCCCTATATCTGGTCTCTCCCTCACTCTCCCTGACCTCCACTGTCCCCTCTGCTCTCTTTCTCTGTCTGCTCTACTTCTTTAGCGTTGTTTCTCGTATCGACACCCGCTCTGCCCCGCGTCTCTCCCCTCCATACTCCCATATTTCTCCCTTCACCTCCCTTCCTCTCTGCCACTCCTCTCTTCTCGCCATATGAACGCGCGTTAGGCTCAATTCAACGTTCTCGCATGCAATTGATTGAATTTGAATTGTTTTATGATATTTAACTACTTCTTTCGTTTACCAATTACTTATTCCCTCGGATATATCATTTTGGTTAATAAATAAATTATTTAATTGCTCAAAATGTACTGAAAAGGCATGAATCTGGCATAATACTCCTCTTCTTGCTTCGCATTTAATCGTTGTTCATCTATCTTGCCAACAACAGTCCTCGAACGTCTCTCGAATACATAGTCTTTGCAACCCGAGCTTCGTATAACTGTCCATTGCGATCAATTGGTTCATATTTTTCGATGGTGTTCTTTCGAAATGATGGCCAACTTTGAATAAATCAGCTTTGCAGATCGGACTGAAGAAAGGACTAGACGATAATGTACGCCGATTCCGAGGATGAGCCTTCCCAGAATGGCCAAGAAGTCGAGCAACAGGTCATCGAACCCACGCCAGTTACACCCAAAGTGAGACTATTTTCCAGGGGAAACTGATCCGCTTGTAGTGAATGATAGAGTCGATTTAATTAGTCCATTAGCGTTCCCTGAACGTTCGTGAAAAATCTATTCACAGTGAGTTGAACGCATAGACCAATCTCATTATTTGCAGAGAGGAAGGGGCCGTCCGAAAGGCACTGGGGGTGTGAAGGAATGGCGTATTGGCATGCGCGAGGTATCATATCCAGACAAATTTTGCGTCCCATGCATTGTACAATTACGAGTTGCAACGATTATTTTTCTTGAGATGATCTGTCATCATATCAAAAAAATAAAATTTTAAAAAAATCAGGATATGCGACCCGCCCCCGTCGATCCCAACAAGGTGAGCGTTACAAACTCCTTTCTTTGTATCATCCTATTGGATTGTGGTTCACGGCAACTCCCGGGAGTGCCCGCATTTTAGAATCGTCTCCATTGTTCTAACAAAATCCTTTCCAGCGCGGAAGAGGTCGACCAAAGGGCAGTAAGACAGTTCCAAAGCCGAAGACACCTGTTCAGGTACAGATTTCAATTTTATTTGGTATTTCGATAGTCCACTACATGTCTTTGAACATTATCGATATAGATAGATAAGCTAAGCAATTTGATATCAATAATTTGATCTCGAAGATTTCAGAATGTTAATTGTCTCATTTTAGCTTCGTGAATTGGCCGTCCGACAGTGCAAATCAGAGGAGGAAGAGAGACGAAAGGAGAGAGAAGAGGAACAGAAAGAGAAGAAGACCCCGATCAGGGTGAGAGATAATGATAGATCGAAGATCGATCTATCATGCATTTGTTGTTTGATGTTAAACCAAGGGATTGTAAAGATGAAGTTTTTGTTTGTGATAGATGATATGATCAAATTGATTCGTCATCCAATGAAATGGTTTTTATGCAACGTTTGAAATTCATCACAACTGGAGCTCAATTAGGTTCCTGAATAACGGCTGAAACATATCTGAAGGCTAGTAATCGATCTCTAGTTCTCATAAAATCAACACACTGACGTCATATCTGTGTTTCGTACTTCTATGCGGTTCGGATTTGTATTAATTGCGATCGTTTTTATTAGTTTTTATTGCGATAGAAGATTTTTATTCATTGTATTTATTAATAGCTAGAGCATTGCAGAGATCGATGAGAGAATTTAAAGAAGAGCAGAAGAGATACGAAGAGGAAGAGGAGGAAGAAGAGGAAGATGCGGAATGGCTTGTGGTGAGTGGTAGTGATGCCGTTTCGGTTTTCGACTCTCTTCCTTGCCCATGCTTGCTCGTCTCTGACCGGTGAGATAATGTGCGGAATGGAGAGAGCCAAAACCGAATTTACATCCCTAATGAGTGGCACTCTCTTATCGCGCCTAAATAGCCTGATTTTTCGAGTTCCTAATCACATCACCTTGTGTTCGGAGCATTTCTTGCAATTAGGAAAATAATTGATTTGTTGAACATGGATCGGTGCTTTCGAAACGCTTCAAATTTTCAAGTATACATCGAGATGAGCTGTCTGTGACTCATATTTAATCCTCTTTTTTTCAGCGAGAAGAATCGAATCGCGAGTTCTACAACAGATGGCTGAGGGAAGTCGAGAAGCGAGCGAACGACGAGGAAAAATCACAGGGCAAAAGTACGTAGTCCTTCATTTTTCTGCTTACTCCTTCGTTGCTTTAGCAAAGGAGAGTCAGTCATGGCCGAATGAATGAGGCAGGCATCGGTTGGTCGAGTGATAAAAAATCAATCGATATTCTCACTTAATCATTGATTTCATAGTAGCGCACAAATCTAACTAATAAATATCCCCGTGCTGCATTTAGATAGCCTTTTATCGCACATCTGAAGCAACCCATAATTCATTACTCAACGGTTGTCAAATAGCACTGTCGATTCGTTCGTATGATAGTCAGTCGTCGATCTATTAGTTACCGTAACCTTTGCAGCTCTTCGTATGATGGCAGATAAACTGTTGAGTCTGGCTAAGAAGAACGAGGCCCAGAAGAGGGAGCAGAGAGCCAATGCTAGAGAAGGTGAGCGTTGGTCGTTGGTCACTAGATCATTATACTTACACTAGAAACAATCGGCACTATGTCGGATGAGAACTTTTGGGAGCGAGAAAAGGAAAGGAAGACAGATATGGTATTGTGAAATGGTTCTCTTCCGACCTACAAACAATCTGATGCAAGTTAGGCGCACATGCTATCTGAAGAATTGACATTATTAATTTCATAAAAAAATATTTTCAGCGGCCAGAAACAAATGATGATCGGTGAACAGAAGCACGAAGAGAAAGCCGAGAATTACTAAATTATTTTTTCTTTATTTCCATAATTGATCATTGAAAAACTTCTATTGCTGTCTTTGAACACATCATGCTCTCTTGTAATATTACGAATATTTATAAACATTTCATTACTCGATTCCGTTTCTCGACAAAACAAAAAGATTCGATAAGGATCTTTACAACACTTGCGAGTCATGCACCTTTATCCAATCAGCAGAGTACAGTATATGAGATCACATTGTCGAGAGCCCGGTGGCGGTAGGAATATATATCACCGATCCTGCTGAAATGTAAAGCGTAAGTACTTTCGATAATGCCTTTTCAAACTGCATAGGCTACCCGCGCGTAACCTTGCGCCCGGTCTAACCCGAAAATGAAATAACCAGTCACCTTATTCTCACTAGGAATAGATTGAGCGATGCCGATTGGCTCCTCCTTCGGTTCCACTTTCTCTTTTTTCAGATACGGCGGGATCTACTATACAAGCAATATTTACATTTGCTACAAATTGAATAAACAAAACATACAGTCAACAGGCCATCCATCGAAGCAACTCCATCCTTATTGAGAGGTCCCGATGGAATCTTCCGTTCTCTTCTAACCCTAGACATTTCTTCCTTGAGTACAGCATTCTCCTGCTTGAGCTCACTGTAATTTTATATTGTATAATAAAACTAATTTAAATGGTTAAAACGAATGATATATAAAAAAAACGCACGCATTAGCAGTTAGGACGTTCTCTGTTCTTCTACTAGCATCTTCCAATTGTGAAGTAGCCTCAGCTAATCTGAATGAAGATGTTTATTTTATAATGCATTTTCTCTTAAAAAAGTTCACTTAATTTTTTAAAATTTTTTATTAATCTCTCGTTAAGAATTTGAAGAAATTACCTCATCTCCAAGTCAGCTCGTTTCTTCTCATCGTTGAGACCTTCTTTGATACCGTATTTGGAATCTGCAAAAAGACAAATTCGAGATATCAGAATAGTAAGATGATATCCCCACCGAGTCTGCTCTCCGCCGCCTCAGCTCGTTCCTTGTATTCGCCAGCGGCACGATACGCACGCTGCAAAAACAACAAATCGATTCATAATTAGAAAAAGATTTACATCTAAATAGGATTCACTACAGGCCCTCTACTGCTTGGGGTTGTTCGGGTTCTCTACTGTCGCTGCACTGAATAATCCATTGTAAAATTACCAGTGAGAATATTGACAGTTCTCAAGGGAAATGCTACTAATTAGTAATTATTATATTAAAATTTGACGGTTTTAAGCATGAAATAATATTCATGAATACCTGTAATTTCTCCTCCAGCTTGATCACTTTCTGCTGCAATTCGACTTCGGAAGAAGGAACTGGCTAGAAGATAGGAATTGATGATCAAAATGAAATTAATTAATAGGGCAAACCTCTTCTTCCACTTCTCTCTTCACACTCTTCTCAGTCGGGTTTTCACTGGTCTGCTCATCATGGCAAACTTCTTCTTTAACTTCTTTCTTCATACTTTTCTCAATCGGTTGTTCAGGCTCATCATCATCAATTACGATTACTGCTCCCTGAAAGCAGCTAAATGTCTTTGCAAACATGTACTACTTGAATTGTACTTATTTAATCTCGGTAATTTGCAAGCATATTGGCCTCTGCCCGGGCACGTTTCTCTAGCAATGAGAATCAGAAGCCCATGCTTGGGTGCTGGAAGGGTCTTGGTACCATTGTGCGCAAACCATGCCGTATTTGTTGTTACAGCCATGGCACAGGGAGAAACATGATTTTCAAGGTAAAATTGTCGAAAAATCAAATTTTTACAACCGATCGAGATAGACCCAATTTCTCTTTTGCGTTAACTTAGGGGTACCCTAAGAGTCTTAAAAACCTGTTCTGATCGATTACTGTTCATTGCGAAATTCGCTTTTTTGACAACATATTTTGATTTATTGGACCAAGTTACATATTTTCGCCAAAACTGCTAGACACCACTATACACATTTTGTAGTCCGTGCACTTCAACGTCTAAATTTCCTAATGAGGGGTTCTGTGATTTATACTAAATTGGTTTTGTAATCGGCTAACACGAAAAAAAGCTCGATTTTGATCATTTTCCAAGCGTAACTTTGTTCATGCATAATTTTGTGATCTCTTATGACGAAATTCGGAATCTACGAGCAAAAATACATCAAAAAAGATTTGTTTGATTTTTTTCATGGTCATGGTCATTTTTGAGTAAAAAAATCAAAATCTCAGAAGTATCTGACTAAAGGTGTTTCCGACCTATTTTTACCCGTAGATGTTGAATTTTCATACTAGAACTCACCAAATTGCCGAAGAAAAAGTTAAATTCGAAAAACTAAAACTTATTGAATTTTCTAACCTAACATTTTTATTCGGCAATTTGGTGAGCTCTAGTATGAAAATTCGACATCTACGGGTAAAAATACGTCGGAAACACCTGTAGTCAGATACTTCTGAGATTTTGATTTTTTGACTCAAAAATGACCATGACCATGAAAAAAGTGGAAAAATTTGCATCTCGGAAAAATCAGACAAATCTTTTTTTGATGTATTTTTGCTCGTAGATTCCGAATTTCGTCATACGAGATCATAAAATTATGCATGAACAAAGTTACGCTTGGAAAATGATCAAAATCGAGCATTTTTTCGTGTTAACCGATTACAAAACCAATTTAGTATAAATCACAGAACCCCTCATTAGGAAATTTAGACGTAGAAGTGCACGGACTACAAAATGTGTATAGTGGTGTCTAGCAGTTTTGGCGAAAATATGTAACTTGATCCAATAAATCAAAGTATGATGTCAAAAAAGCGAATTTCGCAATGATCAGTAATCGATCGGAACAGGTTTTTAAGACTCTTAGGGTACCCCTAAGTTAACGTAAAAGAGAAATTGGGTCTATCTCGATCGGTTGCAAAAATTTGATTTTTCGACCATTTTACCTTGAAAATCATGTTTCTCCCTGTCCCAAGGCTGTAACAACAAATACGACATGGTTTGAGCACAATGATACCAAGACCCTTCCAGCACCCAAGCATGGGCTTCTGATTCTCATTGCTAGAGAAACGTTTCCGGGGAGTGGTCTCAAATTAGCGGGACGCCGTCTTAAAGAAGGGGAGGCACGAACGCGTATGCAAATCGCAGAGCTGAGAGGCGCGAGCTGATTTGCATGCGCGGTCTCTTCATTGTCCCATTATCCCTCTCTCTTTTCCTGAGCGAAATTGGTTACATGAAAGTTTCGCAAGTGTGATCGGGTAACGAATCCCCACAACCTCCCCTATAGAAGTCATCAAGCCAGATATTCGTGCCACCCCTCCTTTAAAATATATATTATATATATAGCGTTCGAACCTTGGAGAGGCGTTTCGCCTTGGCGGAATCGCTCATTCGTTACAGATCCGAGCTCTCGAGATGATAGACAGAGTGTGTGGTAATAAGAATAAGAACACAACAAATCACAGTCTGATCTTGGACAGTCGAATTAACTCATCTGGAATGAACCAATTCCAATAAATCGTGATCTTTTTTTGTAAATATAATTTCGTACAAGTTCATAATTTCAATCCAAAAATCGCATTTTTCCTAACATTTATCTAAAAAGGACCGAAAAGAAAAATTGCCGTTTCTTCGGTGGATGAGATAATAACACACATTAGTGATACCCCACCTAATTCGAAAATTACCTTCACAAGTTCATATTCTCTTTACCATTACACAAGATTTGGAATGGAACAAGTTCTTATTTTACCATTGAATCGAAATACTACCCATTTTAAGCAAATTAATATGTGTTAAGATATGATTAGGGACCGCCAGCCCCGCCCACTTTCCCTCGACACCATTCCCCTCGAAAACGAGATCGAGGGAGCACACCTCGGAAACGCAACCAAATCAGACGCCCAAAAGCTTGATCTGTAGCTCTCACCCTCCTCAATCAGTGGCCTGATGCGGAGCATGCACTATCATGTCTAACTTAGTCAAACATCGAGATAAAGGTTGGGAATAGGGTCATTTTGGCACTTCCCTTGAACGCACAATGTTCCGCATCTCGAAATATGTTAATTCGTATTTTAGAGGAATTTTAAGCACAAAATTGGATTTTTTATAATTTTCCCTGAATTGGGCACGAATTAAGTAAGAGCGCGGGGGGAGAGCGGCGAGAGAGCGGGGGAGGGAGAGAGACACACGCGAGAGAGGCTACGCCCCCCTTGTCTCTCGTCTCGCCTCTCCCTCCTCTCTGGCTGGAGGAGTCGCGCGCGCTTCTAACGCTCTCCCGGGCTTCAGAAAAGAACTATCGACAAACGCCCAAAAGCAAAAATGATATTGAGATCCTGACGGTCATATTGAGCCTAGTTGCAACCAGATTCCGATTAATCGGCTCTCAGCCTGGTGGTCCCTAGATATGATAGATGGTTTTTAGCAACCATTTATTTTTTTCAAATTCGGCATGATGTATTATTCACTTCGGTGCCAACCTTGTTACAGTAGCGAGCAAAACTCTATCATCTTGTTTGTTTTCGGCCATAACTCCATTCAAACTGAATCAATCCTCATGAAATTTTGGCTACGATTATATTTTTCGATTCGTAACATATTGTATGAATGTTTTCAATCGATATCAAAATCTTCAGTATGCACTCAAAATCAATTTTTACACAAAATGTCTCATATTTCAAATGTACGAATGGCTAAATTCTAGGCGAAACCTAGCAACACCATCACATTACAGATTCGAAAGGGCAATCTGAGAGTTTTCTAATCCACTTTTTGAAAAACACAAAAGTAGCTTTTTGACTTTGTTATGGTAAATCAAAAATACAACATTTTTCGAAGTTCAGAAGCTGTAGTTTTCTCCACAATGGATATTTCGAGCTCAAATTGAGAGAGTATCTTCTACTAATGGTTCCTAAGTTTCTATGAACATTTGGGGATGATAGGTCACCATTTCCGGAAAATCGTCATTTTCAGTACTACTCCGGAGAAGAGCTGTCGCTTCTGAGACGATTTTTTGACCAAGTCGAAATCAAAATTGGAGACTCTACAATACATGTACGAACACTGTGCGAAGTTTTGGAACTATTAGAAAACGGGTTCCTTTATTATAAGTCATTGAAAAGTGGCAGAAACGTCAAAAATGAGCCATTTTGTGCATAAATGGCGTATTTTGGCTCGATTTCTCTAAAATTGAAGTATAATAACTTTGCACTTCGCAAGCGAGTCATCACAAAACTTCGCACAGTGTTCGTACATGTATTGTAGAGTCTCCAATTTTGATTTCGACTTGGTGAAAAATTCGTCTCAGAAGTGACCGCTCTTCTCCTGAGTAGTACTGAAAAAACGATTTTCTGGAAATAGAGACCTATCATCCCCAAATGTTCATAGAAACTTACTAACCATTTGTAGAAGATTCTCTATGAATTTGAGCTCGAAATATCCATTACGGAGAAAGCTACAGCTTCTGAAGTTAGAAAAATGTTGTATTTTTGATTTACCATAACAAAGTCAAAAAGCTACTTTTGTGTTTTTCAAAAAGTGGATTAGAAAGCTCTCAGGTTGCCCTTTCGAATCTGTAATGTGATGTTGTTGCTAGCTTTCGCATAGAATTTATGCATTCATACATTTGAAATATGTAACATTTTGAGTAAAAACTGATTTTGAGTGCATACCGAAGACTTTGATATCGATTGAAAACATTCACAGCATATGTTACGAATCTGAAAATATAATCGTAGACAAAATTTCTTGAGGATTGATTCAGTTTGAAAGGAGTTATGGCCGAAAACATACAAGGTGATAGAGTTTTGCTCGCTACTGTATGTGCCTTCAGAGTCATTAATGATATTATAAACCCCTTGAAAATTGAATATCTGAAGGAATCCGTAATAGCAAAATAGTAAATTATCAAAATATCATTCAAGTTCACGCAGTTTCATTGGAGAGCAGTCAAATTGACGCGAACGCGCGCTATTATTGTCGAGACAAAAGAGGAGTGGGGAAGAGGGAGGGAGTGGAAGGGGGAAATATGGGAGTAGGGTGAGGAGGGACGAGAGGCAGAGCGTGTGTCAATAAGAGAGACAACGCCAAAGGAAGAGAGTATACAGAGAAAGAGAGAAGAGGAGACAGTGGAGGTCAGGGAGAGACCAGAGATAAGGAGGAAGGTCACTCTTTGCCTATGGTTTTCTAGTCTGGCAGCGGTAAATAAGGAAGAAAAAAAAAGGATAATCAATCGGCGATCGATTAGTTACCGTAACCTTTGCAGCCCTTGTATGATGGCGGATAAGCTGTTAAGTCTGGCGAAGAAGAACGAGGCCCAGAAGAGAGATCAGAGAGCCAATGTCAGGGAAGGTGAGAGTTGCGTCATCACTATGCTATTTTTAGGGTTCTCTTGAAGAAATTATAATTGTATTTTAATTTCCAATGGAATTCCACCTCTCCTGATTCCTCGCTCTCTCACGCGAATAGAGCGGCCCATTCCTTCGTTCGATTGATTTCATAAAAACAATATTTTACAATATTTTCAGCAGCCAGACGCAAATGATGATCGGTGGACAGAAGCACGAAGAGAAAGCCGAGAACGGCTAAAATATTGCTAAATTTTTCTTCTATTTCCATCATTGTTCTTTGAAAAACTGCGACTGCTGTCTCTGAACGTAGTCTCTCTGAACTCTCTTGTAATTTCATGAAAATTTATAAAATTTCATTAATCGATTCCGTTCCTCCACAAAACAGAAACGTGCAATAAGGATCTGTTCTAAACTTACGGGAAATGCTCCTTTATTACATTTTTATAATGATACGATTTTTATAATGATTTTTATAATGATTACGTAAACAAATAATTTGTAAATTCGTCATTATCGGAACAGTTTATTCCCCGGAACAACTTTTTGTGAATTTGTAATATCCAATCAGCGGAAGATATTAGATGGTTTTTCGAATTAAGTAAAGAAATCACACCACCCGCTATACTCTCTTCGAGATTTGAATTGATTCTGAAACATATCGTGTTTGTCCTCCTATCTCTCATTTTGCTGAATTTGCAATGAATTCATCTTCAAAACAACTGCACAAAGATATTTCATTAAACGATTTACATACCTATATCCACATACCTATATTCGCTGTTCTCTCCTCCCCTCCCCTTCCCTGATCTTTGATCTACCGAACCCCTCCCTCCTCTTACCGTAACCCTTTTCAGTCCCTTCGACGCTCGACTCGACACTCACCCATGCAGCAGCAACAGTACCCAGTTCAGCAGGTACATACTGTACCACGAACGAGCCGAAGATACGGTACCCACGGTACTGGAAACAACCGTACCCCCAAAGAGTGCAGTCCGAAGATACCGTACCCACGGTACCAGAACCTACCGTACCTGCCACGATCAGGGTCCGAGGCTACAGTGGCGATCACAACCCCTTCCGTAGTTCAGACTTTCCTACCGTACCCCCGAGCATAAAGCTACCGTACCCCCGACCATGTCGACATCTAAAGATCTAGAATGGCTGCCCATACCTATCGTGCTCACTGCTTCGATGCCCAAATCTTAACCTACAGTAACCCTAATCGATGCGCGTGCCTACCGCACCCCTGGCTGCCGCGCCCAAAACTACCGTACTCTGCCCTAATGATAATCCCTTGCAGCAGATGCAGCCGATGGGCATGCAGCCAATGCAGCAGCAGCAGCCGATGCCGGGCGGCTACCAGCACCAGGTACCGGCGCAGGCTCCCAGCTCCGGCGGGTCCGTTTCAAGTGCCGAGGGCCGGCCCCAACAGCCCATGGTTCATGTCAGTAGCGTCGCCGGATCGGCTAGAGCTCGTTCTCCATTCTGCTCACTTTCGATGCCCGTATGAGCACAATGGGGATGCTGTTCGTTCCGGCACCGCTATTCGTCAGAACCGGAGATCACTTTAACCAGTGCTAATCCCCGGCTTCGTCAGAGCCGCAGATTACGGTACACCAACCTAATCCCCGGCCCTTGCAGCAGCAGCAGCCCATGATGATGCAGCAGCAGCAGAGCCCGCAGCAGTACCGGCCGCAGCAGCAGCCTATGGTGGCCGCGCAGCCCGGCGGACCACCCATCGTCCTGCAGGGAGGTATGCACCGTAACCCTCCCGCCCCCGGCTACAGTATCCCGGCGGCAACCGTATAACACAACAGTAACAGCTACTGACACTGAGCAACTGCAGCTACAGTAGCCCTAGTGTACCTACAGTACCCTTAGTCACAGTAACCCAACCTACAGTAACCCATCACCGTACTCCCTCAGGCGAGCAATGGATGGTCATGCCATCGATTCCCGTCGGTCTCACGATTCCGCCCGGCCTCGAGTACCTCTTGCCTTGCGCCGGCGCCCACGTCCGACAGGTACGCATCTGTGCTAAAACTAGAAAAGCGTTCCGAGCGGAACGATTAATTCAAACTTCCTGGTTTTAGCACCGATATTGCAGAAAACGGACATCATCGAAGTGCTGACGTTGATCGACACGCCCAACAAGTACGCCATCTACAACGACCAGTGCCAGTTTGTGAGTTTAAGAACTTGCGCGATTTCCCAGCTCCGGCCTTCAAACTCGGCTACTGTTGTCCTCGCAGAGCCGGAGCCAGAAAATCGCCGGGTGGCCGGTGCCGGCTAAGCTGGAACCGTGAAATCGTAGTCAGAGCCGGCTTTTAATCCATGAATACAGTAACCCAATGCAGATGTACTGCGCGAAGGAGCAGCAGGGCCTTGGCGGGTTCATGGCGGCGCAGATGCTCGGCGACAGCCGCGGCTTCTACTTCACGGTCACGGACGGCATGGGCAGGGTGCGTGGTGTGG
This sequence comes from Pristionchus entomophagus, assembly GCA_036245825.1. Classification (NCBI taxonomy): domain Eukaryota; kingdom Metazoa; phylum Nematoda; class Chromadorea; order Rhabditida; family Neodiplogasteridae; genus Pristionchus; species Pristionchus entomophagus. The sequence continues at coordinate 7,750,489 of BTSX01000001.1, forward strand.
TGTGGCGCGTGCAGTGGTGCGGTCGACGTGTCTCATTCCTCGCACTTTGCAGCACGCCTTCTCGATCAGCCGCAGCAGCAAGCTGTGGACGGACTGCGAGATGATCGTGGAGGCCCCGCCCGGCATCGCGGTGAGATGAGAAGGAGAATGAGTAGAGGGGAGGACGATGACGAAAGGGAAGATGACGTAGTGATGATGCAATCGTTACTATGCCATGTTATTTTTCGTCATTCCTACGTCTCTGAAACACGATATGTTCCACACAAACAATGTAATGATTCAGTCTGTTCTGATGATGAATGAATAGAATCGGTGTTGCATTTTCCCAATCGGTGTTGCATTTTCCGTCATCTTCCAGGCCGGTTTCGTCTCGTACAACTCGACGCTCTGCTCACGCGGATCCCTCACTGTCTTCGATGCCGGCAGAAGGTGAGAACCGGGATTTTACCTATTTACCGGAGCCGGCTTTAAGAATGAAACGGGTCCGGGTATTCTTTATCACGAATGAAACCGGCTTTTAGGCCCGTCCTCTGCGTTCCCTTCCCGTCCGAGTGCGACTGCGGTGGCGACCGCGGCTACATGGTGCGTGGTGTGGTGCCGAGTGCCGTCTGAAGGGCCGATCTTTCGCATGGTGTGTGGCGTGCATTCTAACGGCCGACATTTCCCAGGTGGTGTCGGGCTCGCAGACGGTGGGCGCGATCACGCGCAAGTACCCCGGCTTCATGAAGGCCGCCTTCACCAACTGCGACAACTTCGCGATCAACTGTGAGTCGTAGTGTGGTGTAGTGGGAAACGGCAGAAACGAAACGCGCAATGGAAAAATGCCCGAACACTTCAAAATTGGTAAATGACAGAAAGCCTTGTTGCAGTCCCGGCGGATCTGGACGTGCGCGTCAAGTGCACGCTGCTGGCCTGCGCCATCATGATCGACTTCATCGATTTCGAGGACAAGAGAGACAATAGGTACCGTGCCCCCCCCCCCCCCCCATCGCCTACTGTAATCCAATTCATCTCGGTCTTCCCACTGAAATCCTTAGCAGAAATCGATTTAAATCCATTATTCCCTTGATGATCACTCCAGATGGGCCGATTATTGGATAGACTCTCAAAGATCAAAGATCAACTTCTCTATTGCAGAACCAACAATCGCTACAACGGGTATTGATCGAGTGCACAATCACCACGAGATGATAGGAAGAAGACTCGACTGACATCTCTCGCTATGATAAACTCGTGACTTCTGAGTGTTTTGTGTTAGAATACTTCGACCAGTCCATCATTGTCAAAGAAATGTGTGAAACATTTGATATCACATCACAAGAGAGACGAGTAACCAAAGTGGGAGAGGCAGATAGCAGTGGTGAATGGTCAACATGAACAAGATAAGGTTTCTTCCTGACTCCCTCAACATAACTACAATATTTTATCGCTTCTTTTTCGACCGTAGGATGACGATTTCCAATTATCATACCAGAGAGTTGGGAAGAGTCGTTTATAATTCTCGAAAATTATTGTTCTTCAGACGATCAAGCCACGAGGTATTTCTTCCTTCGAGAAAGATCGTTGCCTCTGGGAAAGATTCAGATGATTAGATGAACTCTGCCACAGGGAAGGCGTCTGTTACTGTTCGGAACCAACATTCCGTTCATATTCGAAACAGACCAGCGCAGTCAACAGATAACAGCCATTAGCACTAACGTTTCCACTCCGAATAGGTACTCTTTCCATTCTTCTCTGGTTGACAAATGTTTTTGGTGATTGACGAGAATTCTATTCTCTTCGAACCAAGTTCCTTTCTCTCTTTACTCAATTAGTCCTCGTGTATTCTTACAACATTGTTGTATTATTTCCCCGCAGAATCTCCCTTTTCTTACTTTCAACGTCCATTTATTCAGGTTATGGAACTCAATCTTCTCTCTCTTCCTCTAGAGTTGCTTCGCTTGATTGTCAAAGACGTCGATCACAATGGAAAACTGGCTCTTAGAGAGGTTAGATCATCATTATTTTCTAATTCGAAATTAGCCTAGGTTCGCAATTTTTCTAACGAAAATATTCAACGACTGGTTTCAGACTTGTCGAACAACGAAGGAACTTGTTGACGAATCGTGCAGGAAATTCGCAATTCATCGTATTCGTATAACGGTAATTTAAAATATTTTCTCTCTCATAATTGAATATTAAAGGAATACTCACCGTACTTTCGAATATACAAATCACTACTTTCGAAGGTGTATACCACGATATGGATCATTTACAGCACTTCAACAACAATCGCATGGTCAACATCGATAAGGACATGTCTACCCCTTCTCTCATCCTGTATCCTCTAAAGCACTCTCTTAAGCTGTTTAAAAGCAATAAGAACACGCAGGTATCTCATACGTTTAAAAGTGCATATATAATACATATGTTTTAGGTAATCAAAGCGAACAAATTGGAAAGAGTGGAGTTTGCCAAATTTCTGGAGCAACTACACCAAATCATTCGCGAATGTTCGATCGAGAATTTCATAGTGTTTTCGGCTGACAACTCGTTCATTTCGATGATTTCATCCTTCACATTTGGACTGACATTCAAGAGTAGTCCAATTTTCCAAACAAACTATTACGAAGATAAGGAATGGTGAGCTCTTTTGTTAGATTCTAATTATTAGTATGCACTACTTTACTTTTTGCATTGTGAAAAATGCATCAGCAAAGCTGAAATCGCTATTGAAAGTGATTAAAATATTACAACTTTCAGGGATTCATTAATCGAAACGATAAAGAAATCTCTGTTCAAAGCTGTTCACACCAGTTTCATTCGACCACTCGAAGGTGAGGGAGAAGGAACATTTTAAAATTAAAACCAATTACTAAATTGTTTTAATATCGTATATCGATTGATTACACTGGTGATTAGATCAGACATACATCTCTTTTTAAAAACATTTCTTTTTGTTCCAGTCAATCTGAGACTGGCAGAAATTGTGGACTCGTTGTATATCTCATGCGGCGCCAATGCGACTGAGCAAGATGTGATGACTTTCGTACTCAACATGTTCAACAAACGCTGCAGTTACATTGACATCAAGGATTCTCCCCTCACAGATAATACTCTAAACCAACTCATTCAGGTTAGTTGAGAATTCCCACCCTGATTTCATTACATTGAGATATAATCACCTGCTCATGGGCCAAAAACCAAAAAGAAAAGTCCAAACACCACATAATTAAGCATATTTTTTGCAGGAGCTTGCGCAGCTGGAAAAGAAGCTACACTTACATATGAGTGTGAGAGACGAAGTCAAAATAAGAAGTTTCAAAGATGGAGGATTGAGTGTCGAATTCTATAAAAGAAATGACACACCATATCTAAACATCCGATATGAGTGAATCATTCTATGAAATTAGTCGAAGTCTCTCTTTTGGTATTTCTTGGTAATTCACACCATCTCAAATCTAATTCTTGATGAGGACATTGTAATCTAAGCATCCAGATCAGGTGATCACATTCTTTTCGATTGCGTAGAATTGTTTGAGTCATTCTTCTGCACAACCTGTTCGCCAATTCGTTATAACCATCTTATTTGATAAACATTCATTATGAAAAAGTGGTGATATCACATCAAACCACAAAACAGAAGTGTAAAGGAGGAGAGGCAGATATCAGGGGTGAATGGAGGCCGAGGCCGAAGATGAGGCCTTTGATCTTTGATCTTTGAGACGCATCGGATCTTTGACGTGACTTCAGGGCTGCGAGTTTCGCTTGATTGCGTAGAACACCTGCCATTTCAGTTTATTTCTAGCTACTGTAATCTTTAGCTGCAGCTACCCCAGCCTGTAGTTAATTAGCTACAGTAACAATTCGATGATGAGGCTGGTACTGTGACAATATAATGCGTTGCAAGTAGTGAACTAGGAAAACAGATCCAACAGTCGCAAATTGTAAAGCGTGACCTGCGATTAATAAATGACACCACTGATTTTCTGCGATTTCCAACAACACCATTTGTTATGCGGTCTATTCTCACATGTACCGACTAGTGATGACAAAACGGCACCGACTCTCCTCAATTCGTGCACTCTCTCACCGATCAGAAAAACGAAAGAGTACGCGAAAAGAGGAGAATCGGATTCCGATTTGCCATCCCTATAACCGACCGACCTTATCGATTGTTCGCATGTACTCGTCCTTAGAGTCACACTTCTGGAAGATATATTCCTCAACCTGAAAGACTATTGACGAAAATGTGTGGTATAGTGGGAATTGGCTGAAAGACTCATGCAACACAAAATTGACCAACAATTCGGATAATTGGTAAAATTAAGAAAATCATTCCAATCCTTTTTTAACCTGTCTAGCATTTCCAGGGACAGGTATATTAGGCGCGTTCTGTCGGTTGCGCGGAAGCTCCGGCTCCCTGCATCAATATAATGTAATATTTATGGTTTGCCTACGGACCATTCCACTAACGATAACTTTAAAAAAAAAAAACTCACAGCCGATGGATCACACGCTCGCGAAAAGATTGAGACGGCCAGTCCTCGTTTTCTAGTGAGGAAAGAGGCTGGGAGGAGTTAGCCATCTCGAGAGGTTGGCAAATTGTCTGAGAACGAAATGGTCTGAGAAAGAGCACTGAATAGGGCGTATCTACTATCCCATCGCAAACGGGTTCAAAGAGAGAACTTGGATGAAAGGAAGATTAAAAGGATGATAAACAAGTGACTAAGAGCGACGTATTTCGAAATACTCTCATGAAAAGACCAGAACAGGATCAGCATAGGAAAGTGATACACATATTACGGATGGGTGACAATAGCGCAAACGACATTTGCTCAACTCGACCAAAACGACATTTGCGCAACTCGACATAATTCGATTTCTAGCCACCGTAGGATCCTGGCGTAGGTGTCATTCTGATCAGCATAATTTCCTCTTTATTTTGACACCTTTGCTAGGATCCTAGGGTGTCTAGAAATCGAATTATGTCGAGTAGCGCAAATGTCGTTTGCGCTATTGTCACCCATCCCATATTACTAATAAATGATACAAAGATTACTAATAGAAAGTGATACACAGATTACTAACAGCAGGTATTTTCGAAAGACAGTATCTAAATATTCAACAATTTCCATGCCTCAAAATTCGGAATTGTGTATTCTTCACTTAATGAAGGAAACTTCGATACCGACTGTACTTAACTTAAAATTTTATATCTGAAGAAATCCGTAATAGGAAAATATGGAAAAATAGTAAATTATCAAAATACCATTTAAGTTCACGCGGTTTCATTGGAGAGTCGTCAAATAGAGCCGAATGCGCGCTATTATAGGCGAGAGATAGACCTGTTTCGTCTCGTACAACTCGACGCTCTGCTCACGAGGATCCCTCACTGTCTTCGATGCCGGCAGAAGGTGAGAACCGGGATTTTCCCTGTTTACCGGAGCCGGCTTTAAGAATGAAACGGGTCCGGGTATTATTTATCACGAATGAAACCGGCTTTTAGGCCCGTCCTCTGCGTTCCCTTCCCGTCCGAGTGCGACTGCGGTGGCGACCGCGGCTACATGGAGCGTGGTGTGGTGCCGAGTGCCGTCTGAAGGGCCGATCTTTTGCATGGTGTGTGGCGTGCATTCTAACGGCCGACATTTCCCAGGTGGTGTCGGGCTCGCAGACGGTGGGCGCGATCACGCGCAAGTACCCCGGCTTCATGAAGGCCGCCTTCACCAACTGCGACAACTTCGCGATCAACTGTTAGCGGTGGTGTGGTAGGAAACGGCAGAAACGCAATGGGAAAATGACCGAATTCTTCAAAATTGGTAAATGACAGAAAGCCTTGTTGCAGTCCCGGTGGATCTGGACGTGCGCGTCAAGTGCACGCTGCTGGCCTGCGCCATCATGATCGACTTCATAGATTTCGAGGACGAGACAATAGGTACCGTACCCCCCCCCCCCCCCATCGACTACTGTAGTCCAACTCATCTCGGTCTTTCCACTGAAATCATCAGCGGAAATTGATTGCGGCTTAGATTATTCCCTTGATCCTCACTCCAGATGGGCGGATTATTGTGTCTCACAAAGATCAAAGATCAACTACTCCTTTGCAGAACCAACAATCGCTACAATGGCTATTAATCGAGTGCACAATCACCACGAGATGATAAGAAGAAGACTCGACTGACATCTCTCGCTATGATAAACTCGTGTCTTCTGAGTGTTTTGTGTTAGAATACTTCGACCAGTCCATCATTGTCAAAGAAATGTGTGAAACATTTGATATCACATCACAAGAGAGACGAGTAACCAAAGTGGGAGAGGCAGATAGCAGTGGTGAATGGTCAACATGAACAAGATAAGGCTTCTTCCTGACTCCCTCAACATAACTACAATATTTTATCGCCTCTTTTTCCACCGGAGGATGACGACTTGCAATTATCATACCAGAGAGTTGGGAAGAGTCGTTTATAATTCATAAAATTATTTTTCTTCAGACGATCAAGCCACGAGGCATTTCTTGCTTCGAGCAAGATCGTTGCCTCTGGGAAAGATTCTGGATGAACTCTGCCACAGGGAAGGCGTCGGTTACTGTTCGGATACTACCTTCCGTTCATATTCGAAGCAGACCAGCATAGTCAACAGATAACAGCCATTAGCACTAACGTTTCCACTCCGAATAGGTACTCTTTCCATTCTTCTCTGGTTGATAAATGTTTTTGGTGATTGACGAGAATTCTATTCTCTTCGAACCAACTCCTTTTCCTCCTTACTCAACTAGTCTTTATGCAATCTTAAAACATTGGTGTATCCTTTCCCCGCAGAATCTACTTTTTCGTACTCTCAACGTCCATTTATTCAGGTTATTCATTCATTCATTCATTCATTATTTATTTATTCCGTCAGGGGCATGTTTACAAGAGAATAACTGTGATGTGTCGCGTAGAACGGAGGTCCGTCGATGATGTCGAATCGGGTGGGGTCGCAACAAGGGTATGGGGAAGGGAGGGGTGGAGAGAGGAGAGGGGGTGGAGGGGGGGGGTCGAAGATCAAAGATCAAGAGGTGAGCCAATTATGGATAACAGATTTGGGGAAAAACGAGGGTGGTTGAGAGGTAATAAAAATGATTCATGGGAAAGAGCTACTGATTCAGATGATAAGGAATTCCAGATTGAAATGGACCGAGAAGCTAGCGTGGAATGGGAGTTATGAGGGAGGAAAGGCAAGGCTATTCTAAAAGGATGAGCATTACGGACAGAACGAAGGCATGAATAAGGAGAGATGATACATCGAGTAAATATCGCTTATGAAGAATTGAATGGGACAGTATAAAAGGCGGCTTGGCGGACGCGGCTCGGCGGCTCGAAAAAAGTATAAAAGGCGGCTCGGCGGCTCAACTTCTAGCCTCGTCAAATAAATCACTATAATTGCATTAATACTTATATATTCGGCTGTTATTTGGTTTTAATGATTAAAACTGATTATATTAATAGACTTTCTTGCACTAAACCAATCAATAAACCAGAAATGAGATTGGCAGGACTAATATTAATTCCAGGTGGACGGGAAGGCACGTTGTGACGTCCATTCACACGCAATATGCAATACTACTATAACAGAATGATCTATTCCATAATTCTAGGCCTAGGCTCAATTATTACCACTCGAATCCCCTCATATCGCTGATCTTCTCTTGCGCGCTGAGAGGTTAAATACACAATCTGTATCTTATCTTCACTCAGTCATTCTTATTCTCGCATTCGCTGTTGGAAACTCGTATGCATTTCAGTAATGAAGCCATATTGGGAGGTGAACAAGGGGGCCATTAGGTCTACTACAGTCCCCCCGCGCTAGATATAAGCCTCTCCCTCTCTCTAACCTCCTTGTTGGCGCAGAGGAGAGAGGCCGGAATGGTCCCCCAGTTTCCCTCCAAATGGGAGTCATTGGGTACTGATTTTGGTGAAATTCCAGAGTCTTCCTGCTGAGTATTCTGAGCCCGTGGACAGTGAGGCCGGTCGTCTCTCCTTCTGATATAATTTCCATGAAATACCCAGCTAGTCCTTGTATTCAAGTCTTCACTAACACACTTGTCTATTATTGATTGCTGAACTCTCTGCATATGATATGCATGTACTGCTAATAAAAGATGCCCAGAATGGATAGAGTGTTGCACATTTGGAGAATTTTGGAGAGTTGAAGACAAAGATAGTGCCTTGATAAATATACCGCTGAGACACGGAGAGTGAAGGGATGCTAGAGTGATACCGATTTAAGATGAGTAGAGGGTGAACGGTTAAGTGTTTGGATGTGTTTGATAAGATGATAAGCAAGGTGTGGGGACGTTGGCGACACGGAGGGTGGAGGGACGTTATAGTGACAAGGAAAATAGTCGGTGAACAGTCAATTCAGACTCGGCTGCATATTGTTGACCATCTCCGATACTTACATGGGAAGGGTCACAGGACACATTCTCTGATCGGCACCAAACTTTCAGTACCGACTAAATCGACTACGCTGATTTCAAATCTGTTTTCTATATCTGCATAATAGGTCATAGAAAAATCGATAATTTCGGCTGTGTACTAGAGCCTGTGTCGAGTGAGGTATGAGCGCTCTCAAGAGAGCGCTTGAATGTGGCAGCGTGGTAGAGTGGTTAGGAAGTGGGATCACAAAGCGGAGGGTCTGGGTTCTGTTCCCACGCTCTGCAAACTCTTTTGCATTTTTTTTTCAATGACTTGTGTGTACTTTGATCACTTCTATGTTGCTATACTTGCACTTTACTTGCACTCGTGGGAATCGGGCATGGGAACAGGACACAATTCCCAGGAACCGGCGGTACAAAAGGAGTAGGGGAGGGGGCGAAGCATGTTCTCCCATGTTCTCTGCGCCCCGGGTTGTCGGCTTGCTGGCCAAGTTAATTGGTATCGATTCCGACCTCTCCGCTGCCACTCGGGAGGAATTCAAGTTAGCAGAGACTTTCGCTAATCTCATTCGTGAGGCAGGCCTCGACTCACTGATCTTCGAGACGAAAGAGGTCGGTTCTATTCACTCCTTACCGTATCCCTTACCCTTGTGTTGCATTACCGTAATCCTTATCGTACCATTATTCTTATTGTGAATATCCAGGAGATCGCGTTCTCCGAACCCGATGACGCCGATGACGCCAACCCGCTGTGGAATGTCGATGACCTCGACATCGTCAACGACGTTCCTCCCTCCGACAGGAAGCGGTTTCAATTCTCCCGAGGATATGCCACTCTCGAAACGGTACGTAATTTTCACCCCTTACCTTATTAGCGTTATACGGGTAGCCGTCTCTTCATTTTTCACAGGTAGTTGTGGCAGCGCAGTACTACCGTTCTACCACAATGAAGCCACACCGGGATGTCGCGCAAATGAAGACTCGCTTCCGCTTCATTGGAAATGAGTGGGACCTGCGCAAGATGGAAATGCACGCCAACGAGAACGACGCGGATTCGACTCGTCGTGTCTCTCGGATCACTGGCCTACAGAACCTCTCCAACCATCTACTGGGGGAAGTGATGGACGCATTCAAAGAAGGTGGGTTCCTCTACTCGGTTACTGTAGCCACATTACTATTTCATCATTTCCTGTGGCAGGGTTCACTCTTCACGACTGTGACCTCGAGGTGATGGCCCTCGACATCAACAGGGAGCACCACTACGTGGCTGGCTTCGAGGCCTCTCCCTCCTTCATCACTCGCTTCAAGAGGAAGCATCGGATCTGCTCGCGCCAGACCACCAAGTTCGTCTCCAAAGTGAACTTGGTGGAGTGAACTCCAAAGTGAACTTGGACACCCGCCAGATTCCCCCTGGAGCCACTGGACTCATCCAACCCTTGGACGTATATTTCTTTCGTCCGTTCAAGGGTCTGGTGAGGAGAATCCAGTCCTACGGCTTCAAGAACTGTCCTGATTTCATTGCTTACCAGAGGGACTCCATCCTCAAATTGATCTCCCTCTGCTATTCGATCATTCGTGCCCCCACTTTCCGTCCCCTCATCCAGTACGCTTGGTTTCGCGCTGGCTATCTAGATTCTCCCCCTCCCACTCGTTTCCAGACTCCGGTCCAAGTGTGTTTTCCCCGCTCCGTCAATACCAAAGGTTGCGCCATTCCCCCATGCACTAGGCCCTCGTTCATTCTATGTCCGAAATGCCACAAGACTCTGTGCTTCAAATGCTTTGTGATCGCATTTCACTCTTGCTAAATTGTCAAAAGTTTGTTAATGTTGTTGTTGATAAAATTGTTTTTGTTTACAACTTCTCAAGAGGTTGCGCAAAAAGTGGGAAAAGTTTTTGCAGAGCGTGGGAATAGAACCCAGACCCTCCGCTTTGTGATCCCACTTCCTAACCACTCTACCACGCTGCCACATTCCAGCGCTCTCTTGAGAGCGCTCATACCTCACTCGACACTGGCTCTAGTACACAGCCGAAATTATCGATTTTTCTATGACCTATTATGCAGATATAGAAAACAGATTTGAAATCAGCGTAGTCGATTTAGTCGGTACTGAAAGTTTGGTGCCGATCAGAGAATGTGTCCTGTGACCCTTCCCATGTTAGCAATAGAATCCATCTCCTTCCTATCTTATGCCCCTTCGAGATCCCCTCACAGCTGCCCTTCTCCTCAACTTCATAGTGTTAAAACTCAATTCACCATTCCTCCCCCCGATCCCACTATCGATCAGCTGATCGATAGTGCGACATCAGGCCAACCCATCGAAACTAAGTGGAAAACAATCCAGAACAAAAAAGTACAAACTATTGTGCCTTTGTTGCCGCCCATTTGAGGAGAAACAATCAGAAAAATCAACGGAAAAACTCGAGATGTCTCCCATGACTAAATGTCGATTATGCGGTTGGAAGTACAACCACTGTGAATCCGGAAACGCCCCTGAGAAAAACAAGCCATGGAAATGCACAAATTGTGCTGATTTCTTTACTGTTCATCAGTGGGGAGGCGAGAAGGTGGTGGAAGATGTCACGTATAACATTACAAACACTTGCTCATGCGTCGGCATGCCAGTCAGACACCATGCCCATTAGGCCAGGGCGGCCTACCGCAGGGAACGCTTGACGGAGACTAGTGGTTGGGGCGCGCGCCTTTCTCTACCTCTTGCAAAACATCACCTGCGGGCGGGAGTCGAACCTGCCAGCGTCGGCATGCCAGTCAGACACCATGCCCATTAGATAGAATCCTCACTATTATCCTGGCTCAACATCACAAGGATAAAACACTCTTCCAGTGAGTTGCATACTTCGTTATCAGACATTTTTGTAGACAAAAAACGTTTCCTTTAATCATGAAACCACACAAACAATCAAACAATCAAATCTATTTTTTCAAAAAAATCGGAACTTTCAATCCATTCGAGAAAAGTATTCGATCGTTCCTGCAGTCATCCGACCTGAACGAATCAAAGGCTGATCTCGTCGTTCATTGTTACCCAGAACTACTGAAAAAGGTAACCGGTTGCATCTCTGAGATCTGCTACTTAGCAAGTAGTGATCGATTCTCTTCATTTTGCATGCTTTCTCGCTGGTTACAGAAACGATGGAGCATACAAATTGAAGAGAGTCGGGTTCCGACATGCCATGACCAATAGCAACTTCCACCGAGTGTATGACCTCGACTCAAACGATGAACTCAATCTGATAAAGTTCAACGAGACTGCATGTTGCGTCAATTTCTCTATCAAATGTGGCAGTCGGAAAGGTCCTACAATGCAGTAGAGTGAGTTTAAAACAGGTGTAATAATTCCGAAAGATACTTCACAGGAAAAAAGACCAGCTGGAAATATCTGATCAATCTTCTTGTTACTGGATTCACATCATGTGGTGAAGACACTAACGAGGGAGAGAAGTACGTGATTTAAGTAAATTGATGCAATTTAATCAACACATTTGAGATGCGGTGGAATACGAGAGATCACTAATGTAGATGTCAGGGGATGGATGATTCCCATCGATGTCAACATCATGTTCCAACCAATAACAGAAGCACAAGAGTTTCCGACCCATATCACAGTCTGTTTATAAGTAAATCTAATCATGTCAACCTTAAATGTCAGGTGGGCGACACAAGATTCGAATTGGGCGGCTTCACCCTATTCGGCCATGGTTTATATCATTTCATGTCGCTCATCCCATCCAAAGATGCATGGATTTTATATGATGGGATGCATTACAGTAAACTCCTGCGCTTCGTTAGCTTGACGGACGACTCAGTCAAACACCTGACACTGAGTACCGCTTTCTTTCTATATTATAATATCACCTTTATAAAACTTTTGCCAAATATTTTCTATCACGTTATGTCAATATTCTCTATTTCGATAAAATAATTGCATGCTACTAAACAACACTTTTTTCAGTAAATTTTATGCATTTCGAGTAGTTACAGCAAGTATTGGTACACAAATAATGAAAGAATATCAATGATTGTGAACAGTAGTCCACCTGGAATGAATATTAGTTCTGCCAATCTCGTTTCCAGTTTATTGACTCGCTAGTTGCTGAAAAGAATCATTAAAACCAAATAAAAGCCAAATAAATAAGTATTAATGCAAATATAGTGATTTATTTGACGAGGCTAATGAAGTTTGAGCCGCCGAGCCGCCTTTTATACTTTTTTCGAGCCGCAGAGCCGCCTTTTATACTGTCCCGAATTGAATGGAGATAGACAATATCAGAAATAGTTCTACGTTGTTCAAGCGGTGAAAGGCGCAGGATGCGCATACGGTCGATGTAAGAAACATGAGGTAGAGCACAACGGTAGTACAATCTACGAGTGAAATCGCGTTGAACTTTTTCTAAATCCTTGGTAAATTCTATAGAATGGATAGGATTCCAGATCGTTGAGCAGTACTCAAGGTTGGGAAGAATGAAAGTGGTGAATGCCAGTACAAAGATGGGGATGTCCTGTGGAAGGACTTTAACATCAAATTCATTATAGAACGAGACTTAGAAACTACTTTAGAAATGTGATAGGAGAAAGAGAGAGAGGGAGAAAAGTGAACTCCTAGATCCTTTACAATAACTTTCTCTAGATTCTTATCTTTAACAATGGGTTCAGTTAAGATAACATTATTGATTGTGAACTTTCTACGAGGATTATGTTTTCCGTAATGAACAATGTGACATTTGGTCTAAGAGATACCTAGATTCCATTGGGAAGCATAATCAGAAACAACATCTAGGGCGGACTGCAAATCATCGGAAAAATTAGGTGCCTCAGCAAATAACTTCAAGTCGTCAGCGTAAATAGAATAGTGGATAGACTGAGGGAAATCAGAGGCGATATCGTTAATAAATAGAATGAAAAGGAGAGGTCCTAAACACGAACCCTGGGGAAAGCCTGATCGAACTAGTGAGGGAGGGGAAAACGAAGATTCAATGAAAACAGACTGGGTACGGTTAGATAGGTAAGAGTTAAGCCAAGCAATGAGATGGTCAGAAATCCCTAACTGAGATAGTTTGAACAATAAAAGTCGATGATCTATACTATCGAAAGCTTTTCTGAAATCAATATATACAGTGTCAAACGAACTATCCCTTGAGATTCGTAAGTAATGAGAGAAAGTTTCTGCAAGATTGGTAGAAGTCGATCTAGAGTTACGAAAGCCCGTTTGGCGTGGGTCAAATAGGTTATTACAATCGAGAAAAGAGGTTATCTTATCTATCAAAAGCTTCTCAAAAACTTTACAAACGGAGGAAGTGAGGGAAATGGGTCGGAAATCTACAACAGAGTTACTGTTTTTCTTAGGGATGGGTTTTACTAGAGCTTGTTTCCACATAGTCGGAACTTCACAGGTAATAAGCGAAAATACTGGGAATGTTAGTGATGTTGATTTTAGGGGCAAGACTACGGAAAGCACAGAGAATATCTATTTCTGAAACAAAGGGTAGGTCAAAAGTAATGGAAGGACTAGGGAGAGGGAGAGGAGATGGTAGAGGCTTAGAGAACACAGAGGAGAAAAATTCAGAAAAAGCAGCACACTTCTCATTATTACTAAGTAGAGTCGTTCCATTAGAATCGATAATAGCGGAAGGGGTAGATTTAGGAGCCGTGAGCTTCCCAGTACAAAATTTAAAGAAAGCATTAGGATAAGCGGAAGTAACAATGCTGTTCTCTAGGTAACAATGAAAATTGTGTAAAGCAGACTTGAAGCGGTCAGACATAACATGACAAGCGACACTATTTGGTGCAATCTTAGACAAATTTTTACATTTCCCATAAAGAATTCTAACGTTACGAAGGTATTTAGAGAATGCTGATGGTCTGGAACGGGGAACAAACGAATCAAGGAGACTATTAATAAAGTTAGCGAAGTAAAAGTAAGACTCGTTAGCACTAAGGTCACGCAGAGCAATTGTCCAATCGTGGTGATAAATGCAGTCATTAATGGAATTCCAATCAGCTGAACGGTAAAGTCGTGAGGGAATGTGTTTACGGGGAGGAGGAGAGGGAATACGGAGGTTGAAAGTTACACTAACATGGTCACTGAGAGGGGGAGCAGGGAATACATTATTGATGATGTCGCTATTACAAAATACTAGATCAAGGAAATTAGTAAGACGCGTAGGGAAAGTTACATATTGGGAGAAGTGATTATCGCAAATAAAATCAATGGGGTCGTTTTGCGAAGGACTAGAAAGCGTCAACCAATCAACATTAGGGAAATTTAAATCACCTAGGATCACGCAGGGAAAACATTGGAAATCAAAGGGGAAAGGAAGGTAAGAAAGGAAACAAGAGAATGGGAAGGGGAAGAAGGGGAACGGTAAACAGTGACTATTCTGATCTTACGAAAGGGAAGGTTTGGGTAGAAGTTAATATGCAGATCAACTACAATGGACTCCAAAAGAAGGGAAGAGTGAGAGGAAATGAACACAGGGGAAAGGGAGTTATGGGCAATCAATGCAACACCGCCGCCTCTACCGTAATCATCTGTTAGAGCGCGATCATTACGAAAAAGTACTCGGGGGAGTTACTAAACAAGAGAGCATCGCTATCGTTAGCATCTCAATGGTGGGCTGTATGGATGCCAGAGTAGAGGGAATGGAGGAGGGAGAAGGGACAGGGGGAGGGGAAGATTCGAGGAGGGCAAGAATCTTGGCCAATTGATCCTCCACTCTGTCCAACTTCACTGCGAGTGCATCTACGCTCTCCTGGGTCGCGTACTTGAAGGATCGAAGGAAGGGCCACGAGCATCAGAGGGGAGAGGAGGCTTGTTAATGACTCTAGAGGGAGTACCAGAACTCATCGCGCGAGGGGGGAGAAGCGTGGGAGAGAGTAGACTAGCTCACCTCGTCAGGTGGGAATCGACCACCTATCGCCAGCTAGCAGAGACGAGGTGACCTTCGAGTTGCAGTAGGAGCAGCCGAGGGCGAGCGGGGACGAGGGAGGGATTGGATTTGACTACTAATCCAGGACGAAATTGGGGAACGACCGCTCAGTGCGGGAACAAGGGAGATCGAGTTGTTATGGAACTCAATCTTCTCTCTCTTCCTCTAGAGGTGCTTCGCTTGATCGTCAAAGACGTCGATTACAACGGAAAATTGGCGCTTAGAGAGGTTTGAACATCATTATTTGGGTAATCAAAGCGAACAAATTGGAAAGTGTGGAGTTTGCCAAATTTCTGGAGCAACTACGCCCAATCATTCGCGAATCTTCGATCGAGAATTTCAAAGTGTTTTCGGCTGACAACTCGTTCATTTCGATGATTTCATCCTTCACTATTGGACTAACCTTCAAGAGTAGTCCAATTTTCCAAACGAACTATTACGAAGATAAGGACTGGTGAGTTGTTTTCTATTTTTTAAAACTTTATAATTCGATTCTAATTATTATTATACTTTAGACATATGTATATGTACTTTAAATTCCTTTTTTTTTATTATTGCGAAAAATCATCAGTTAAGCTGAAATCGCATTTGAAAGTGATTAAAATATTACAACTTTCAGGGATTCATTAATCGAAAAGATAAAGAAATCGCAGTTCAAAGCTGTTCACACATGTCTCAATCGGCCACACGAAGGTGAGGGAGAAGGAACATATAACCAATTACTAAATTGTTTTCATATCGTATGTCGGTTGCTTTCACCGGTGGGTGGATCCGAATAGAAATGCAGTTCTTTCTAAAAAAAAAACAACATGTTTTGTCCCAGCCAACCTGAGACTGGCAGAAATTGTGGACTCGTTGTCAATCTCTTGCGGCGCCAATGCGACTGAGCAATTTATTAAAATATATATTTAAATAATTAACGAAGTAATTATCAGGGGGAGAAGCAGCCTCGCGACGAGACTCCCGACTGGGCTCAGACCGGTCAGAAGAAACTCGGAGACGTCGAGGGACGGTACGAGATAATTTCAGCATAATTTATTCTTAAAATGGTCATGCCTCTCCTTCAGTATCTGTTTGAAGATATACAATTAACCGTGACTTTATCAATTCAACATAAAAATAATATCATCGATTTCCTATTGATTAAGACGGCATCTCCGTAATTTGCAAGCATTTTGGCCCCTGCCCGGACACGTTGAGCTAGCAATGAGAATCAGAAGCCCATGCTTGGGTGATGGAAGGGTTTTGGTACCATAGCGCACAAACCATGACTTATTTGTTGTTACAGCCGTGGCTCAGGGAGAAACATGATTTTCAAGGTAAAATGGTCGAAAAATCAAATTTTCACAACCGATCGAGATAGACCTAATTTCTTTTTTGCGTTAATTTAGGGGTGCTCTGGGGGTCTGAAATTTCTATTCTGATCGATTACTGCTCTTTGCGAAATTAACTTTTTTGACATCATGTTTCTCGACCAAGTTGCCGATTTTCGCCAAAACTACCAGTGACCACTATATACGTTTTGTAGCCCGTGTAATTCTGCATCTAAAAATCCTAAAGAAGGACTCAGCGATCGAGGCTAAATTTGTCATTTATTTGTTTAACTCCAAAAAACCCTCGATTTCTGCCGTTTTTCAAGCATAACTTTTTTCTTTCATTATCTGATGAGCTCTAACACCCAAATTCGAATCCAAAACAAAAAGTTACGTCAGAATAAAATATAATCAGATTTTTCCGAGATGCACATTTTCCCACTTTTTTCATGACCTTCATGGTCATTTTTTGGTCAAAAAGTCAAAATCTCAGAACTATCTGAATAAAGGTGTTTCCGACGTAATTTTACTCGTACATGTCGAATTTTCATACTAGAGCTTACCAAAATTCAAAAAAGAAAAGTTACTCTCGAAAATCTAGACAAACTCGAAAAATTTTTGAGTTTTTGAATATAACTTTTTTCTTTTGCATTTTGGTGAGCTCTAGTATTAAAATTCGACATCTACGGGTAAAAATACGTCGGATACGCCTATAGCCAGATAGTTCGGAGATTTTGACTTTTTGACCAAAAAATGACCACGAACCTGGGGTCATGAAAAAAGTCGGAAAATGTGCATCTCGGAAAAATCTGATCATATTTTATTCTGACGTAACTTGTTTAGAATTCGAATTTGGGTGTTAGAGCTCATCAGATCATGAAAGAAAAAAGTTATGCTTGAAAAACGGTAGAAATCGAGGTTTTTTTGGAGTTAAACAAATAAATGACAAATTTAGCCTCGATCGCTGAGTCCCTCTAGGATTTTTAGATGCAGAATTACACGGGAAATATTATATTTTCATGAAATGGTGAAAATAGGATCACCCTTTGATATTGTCCGTTGTTTCAACATTTTTTGCACGTTGTTATTGGCATAACACAATTTGAATATTTTATTGGAACCCGTCTTCTACCACAAAATATAAAATTGAGAGATAAAAATGGCGATAAAATTCGAAGCTCGACTTCATTTCTAGAATCACACAAATGTCCACTGCTGCTCGGATGCAGAGGCGTCGCATTTCTCCATAATAACCTGCAATGATAGTCTTCTGGTCTTGAATGTACTGGCAACGCAGGAACATCTTCAGATTTCTGATCATGAAATATACAATTTTATAAAAATAGGAAATCAACTTCTACTCACCTTCTCTCCAGACTTCACTCCTCTCACCGATAAGCAAAGTCCGGAATCAGAATGAAGTAGTTGCTTTCCCTGAATAAGAAATATTTTCAATCGTCGTTGAGCCACTTTCAGTTAGATGCTATGATAGATCAATTGCGTCCGATTCCCCCTAGAAACAGCACCAAAGCACCCATGATTTGCAATGAAAACCGTGCTAGAAACCGGTTAATGGAGAGAAAACATGGCAAAGATGTTTAGAATGACGTTTCTGATCAGGAGATTTGTTTTTTTTTATCTCCTAAACCGGCATGTTATCTCTCGTTCTTTCCGATGATGGAACGTGAGAAATGAGAAGGCCCGTACTCACTAGGGCTGTTCGCTCGAGTTCGAGCGACCAATTCAGAATGGTTCGCGAACGCATACTCGTTTACTCGATGATGTTGTTGTTTTCTTCCTCATTTTCTATTGTCATTGAATAAATCGTTGTAGAAATTGAGGGATGAAAATAACATCAGCAACAACGTGTAAACGAGTGTTTGTAAATGTGTTCGCGAGCCGATTCGGATTTCGATAAAAACAACTCGCGAGCCACGAGCGTTCGAAATAACAGCTTTAGTACTCACCGTTCTAATCCATTCGTCCCCCGTCTCCTTACAATTCCTCATTCCGACCGTTCCACTCGTTCCTCGCTCACTCAACACACCGTGGGCGCACGTCGTCTCTCGACGCAGACGACCGTCGAGAGCGAGTGAGATCACCTGGAATGGGGTGAGGTTGGGATTAGTGATGACAAATAGGCATCCGACTCTCCTCAATTCGCACTCTCTAGTTTCTCTAACCATCGAGATAGTATGCAAAAAAGGAGGAGATTTGTATGCCGATTTGTCATCACTAGTTGGGATGAAGGGGACGGTAAGGGAAGGATGCGCTAAGACATTATTCAGTGAGGATGAGGAATAGTTTTGGGTTATTTCGAATAGTCGAAATCATCACGATCAATTCTGGATAATCTTCTTGGTTTCTTAATTTCCCGTACCTGAGCTGAGCTTCCTCCTCCCTGGCAGTAGTACACTCCCATTGCATAGTTTGATTTCTCACTCTGTTGAAGTGTATCCAGACACAGCCTCGTTCCTCCCACCACGGCTTGAAGCTGAAATTAATGGGAAATAAAATATGATTTGAAAAGTCAGCATGTTGTTTCTTTTCAAATATTCCATAGGTGTGATAAACTCTTCTTGCTGAGCATGACCCACTAGAGATGTCGTTCCGGTTTTCGACACTCCTTATTCAACACACTCTCCCGTTTCTGTGACCGGCGAGATAGTGTGCTGAATTGAGAGAGCCAAACCGAAAAAATATGCATATCACCTACCATTCCATATCCCTGCACATTCTCATCGGGTATGAATTGGTGAGGCACGATGTTGTCGAGGTACCTGATAGTGAGATTAGATCAGAAATCACAGATCGAAAGCGGGCTTGAATCGTCAATTTAACCATGTGCAGATATGTTCCACAATGTATTCAAGTTAAGCAGCGGCTTTTCAGTCTAGTGTGTTGAGTTCGATTCTGATAAAATTCTCACCACTTGAAAGGTTTGCACTGTAGTTTCTCCCTCAGCTTGCGTCGCTCCGTGAGGTCTCCAACGTTCTGAATCCACAATTAATCCTCCGAATATCATTTCTTCAACACAGTCACACCTTAAAAGCAATCTCATTTATCCACAAAATTCGATGATGATTTTTGTGGATAAATATCTTTCGGGTACTTTCTTCCTGAAAGATCTAACTTATCCTCCTTACCTTTGTCCTGAGGTCGCTTCTGTGCAGGTAGTACAGTCGCTTGTATTCATCCATCCACACCTAAAATTGATCGATTGATTCGTTATTTCACAGCTGTCCGAAAGTTTGTCCGAAATGCGGTTTCAATCTTGACAAGCCAACCCTATCCGAAACATCCAACCGCCTAATTTAGGAAGTTGATTATTCAATTGTTTATAGGCAGCGTCTCTTGTTCTTTCACTGTCCAAAATGTTTTTGTATATGATCACTCATTCCATTGTCCAGCCCAATGCATCGGAAATTGTCAAAATCCATCGATCATAGATTATAAATTCGACAAGTGTATTCATTTTCTTTCATTCTAAGAGACGTTCCACGGTATTTTGCACCTACCCCACGGATGACTTTTTAACAACCCCTGCCAATAAGTTCAGGGTGAAGTTCTCATACCTAGAGCTGATAGCTGGCCCAATATGAGATGTTGGGGTGCACCCTCCGGGAAATGCCAGAGGTGTAGGTGCCCAGAAAAAAGTACGTTCTTATAGATGTTTCTGGTGTACTTTGCCATGAAAATGACGAAAAACATACTTAGAGAGTAAACGGACATCGATAAAAGTTCGAAAAATCTAAATTTCGTCATTTTTCGGGCAGGGTGAAAAATTATTTTAGCCGTTGGAAAAATGTTATTGCAAATTCGGAATCTACGTGAAAAAGTACTTCTTGTTTTAAATTGTAACGCTAATCAGTGTGTCCCGCCGGCTTCGGCAGCTTCCCGCCCAAAGCTCACTCGGAGGCTGACGAGAGAACGATGTCGAGAGATTTCGAAATTTCTAAACGATAAATTCACTTTTACATCAGACTTGTATGTTATTTGTCGTTATTAAGCATTTATTTTGATTTTATGGGGTTGTGATATCGATAAAACACGACAAAAGTGAAAGTCAAAATATCACTTTATCTAAATCTCAAAATTTCAAAAATTTATAAGTCATGTATCTGAGCTTCAATTAGTGCATTTTCAACGGAAAATCGCTCGATATGAGTTATGAACAATATCTGAGCTTTTGGGACGATTTCTAGAGAAATAGTTTTGGTCGAACAATTTTTCAATAATTTACCAACCGAAAATCACAATTGCAATTTTTTTTGCAATTCGGCTATAACTCTCAGATATCGTTCATAACTCATATCCGAGAGATTTTATGTTGAAAATACATCATTTGAAGCACAGATACATGACTTATAAATTTTTGAAATTTTTGAGATTTTGAAAACGTGTTTTTTTTACTTTTCATTTTTTCGTGTTTTATCGATATCAGAACCCCATAACATCAACAAAAATGCTTAACAGCGATAAATGAGATACAAATTTGATATAAAAGTGACTATCGTTTAGAAATTTTAAAATCTCTCGACATCGTTCTCTCGTCAGCCTCCGAGTGAGCTTTGGGCGGGAAGCTGCCGAAGCCGGCGGGACACACTGATTAGCGTTACAATATAAAACAAGAAGTACTTTTTCACGTAGATTCCGAATTTGCAATAATATTTTTCCAACGGCTAAAATAATTTTTCACGGTGGCCAAAATTTATGAAATTTTGATTTTTCGACCTTTTATCGATGTCCGTTTACTTTCTAAGTATGTTTTTCGTCATTTTCACGGCGAAATACGTTCGGAACACCTATAACAACGTACTTTTTTCTGGGATGATTTTTTCGACTTTTTTTGGGACACCTCTTGCATTTCCCGGAGGGTGCACCCCAACATCTCATATTGGGCCAGCTATCAGCTCTAAGTATGGGGACTTCACCCTGAACTTATTAGCAGGGGTTCTAAAAAAGTCCTCCGTTGAGCCCTCTCAGAAGCTTCACTAAACCGTGGAACGGCTCCTAACGAGATAGTAACGCAAAAAAGAGAAGTTCGGGTGAAATTTTGATCGCTTTCCCGACCCGTAAACGTCTGGACGACCTGACAATGAGACCTTGATAATGATTACTTACCTCAGCGAGTCTCTTCGAATTCGTTCCGTGCACATCTTTGTTTATTTATTTATTTATTTATTTATTTGATACACCCCAGAGGGTGTGACAACATGTGAATAACATATACAGATTGGAAGGTTTAAAGAGAGAGGGGGAGTGGGTAAGGGGGAGGGGGGGGGGTAGAGACGGAAGAAGGGACAGTTGGAGTTGGTACTCCCACAGATGCTCTTGACAGATGAGGTGGACGAGGCCTCAGAACGGGAAGGGGACCGTTCCATCCATGTATATCTTATGGATCTAGAGCGAGTGTGGGAAGTGATTGAAGGATCTACAGTTTAGGGATGTCTATCTGGAGTATGCGGGCAGTATCGGGATTAGATAACAAGTGAATCTTGATTGTGTGCAAGGATAATTTTGGATCAACAATACGATGAATCTTAGATAGGAAGCGAATAGTGCGATGAGAAAAGGAGGATCGTAAATTTTCCCTACGAGCAATTGGGATATTAAGGGAAAATGCATTGTGTCTAGTCGATACATTACGGAATGAGTAGAAATGTGACATAGGTAGATCAACAATTCCATTGATTATCTTGAGAGAGAATAGAATATCAGAAACCACACGACGGAGATACAAAGAACGCAAGTTAGCAGTTACAAGTCTCTGATCATAGCAAGGAGGAGATGAAATAAGAGGAGAAGTACGATAATGTAATAATCGAGTGAAAAGATGCTGGCATCTTTCTAATTGTCTAATGGGTACTTTAGCTGAAGGGGACCAAACAGGGGAAGCGTACTCTAGAATAGGGACAATGAATGACTTATATGCTCTGATATAGGGGTCACTAGAAGTACACGAAACAGATCTAAACAGAAGATAAATAAGCATATTCGCTTTCTTACAAATGATGTCGATATGTGGAAGGAAAGAGAGTGAAGGATCAATGTAAACTCCTAAATCTCTAATTGGATGGGGAGGAGAGACAGAGGAAGGGAGAGGGAGGAGGAAGGAGTTGAGAGAGTATTGGTGAAGGGGATTGTTTTTACCTATGTAAAGGGCGGTGCATTTCGTTTCTGCAACCGATAACTGCCAGGTTTCGCAGTATTCTAGGATACCCTGTAGCCCTTGTTGAAGTTGAGAGGGGATAGATGGAAGATCGTTAGGTTTATGCGTGATGTACAGTTTGATGTCATCAGCGAAGAGACGGAAGTTGACTAGTGGGAAGGGAGAGAGAACCCGGGGTAAATCGAAAAGGTAGATAAGAAAGAGGAGAGGACCTAATACGCTGCCTTGTGGCACCCCGCTTAATACCACTCTCTCAGAAGAGAGAGAGGTTCCAACCTTCACTTGTAAACGACGATCGAGCAAAAAATCAGAAATCCAATTAAAAAGACAACCACGAAAACCTAAGCAATTTAATTTATGGAGGAGTTTAGAGTGAGAGACCGTATCAAATGCCTTAGCTAGATCAACATAAACGACGTCAACACAATCATTTCTATCAAGAGATTCACGCCAAGTCTGAGTACAATCAAGAAGTTGAGAAACTGTTGACTTGCCACGGACGAATCCGTGTTGCTCAGAAGGAATAATAGAATGAATTTCACACCAACGAACAAGTTTAGGTTTAATAATTCGTTCCATGACTTTACTAGGAATGGGAGTGAGTGAAATAGGACGGAAGTCAGACAAGGAAGAGGGTGAAGTGACCTTAGGAATAGGAACAACAAAAGCACGCTTCCAGAGAGAAGGAACTTGGCCAAGCATCAAACTGTAGTTCATAATATGAGCAAGAGGTTCAGAAAGAGACAAGTAACACTTCTTGAAAATAATTGACGGAATGCCATCGGAAGGAAGAGAACAAGAATCGGAAACACGTCTAAGATGGTGAGCAATATCAATAGGGAGAATAATAGAGAAAGGCATAGTTTGAGGAATGGTAAGGTGGCAGTGAGGGAGAAGACCATCATCAGCAGTGAAAACAGATTCGAAGTAGGAAGCAAACGCTTCAGCCTTATCAGAGTCATCTATCAGAGTATTACCATGAGAGTCGAATAGGGAGGGGGCAATTGAGGAACGAGGTTTAAAGCGAGTCGAGATGTAACGATAATACGATCGGCTGCGATTGCCAGATAAAAGCTTGTTTTCCTTGTTACGAATAAACTTCCTTATCTCAGAGTCAAGCCTAGATGATACAATAATGAATTGGGATCTTACTGGTGCAAAGGAGAGCTTATTAAAGAGACAACGTTTATGATTTAGAAGAGACTTGATATGAGGAGGGTAATTCTCGAATGGAAGGAGTTCCTTCTTGAAAGGGACAAAGGAAGTGAATAGGTGAGCAAGATAATCAACAAACTGAGAGTACATATGGGAAATATCAGAAAAATTATCAAAGATCAAAGACCAATCGGTGCTAGAGAGAGTCGAGTTTAGACCAATGAAATCAGTCTTACGGAAATCAAAGGAAGGAATTGAAATCGGAACAATAAAAGGCCAGGAAAGATGGAAAGTAACACTCGAGTGGTCAGAGTTCTTGAACGGAGAGGATACATTACAGTGAGAGATTAGGTCAGGGGGAGCAAGGACAATGTCGAGAAAGTTGGTACCCAGAGTAGGGGAGGAAACAAATTGGTGAAGAGAAAGGGAAGAAGCGAAATCAACGAGAGAAACTGATTGTCCAGTGGCAAGAGAAGGATTAGACCAATCAATGTGCAAGTTTAGGTCACCAGTAAGAACAACGGACTTATCACACGAAGAAAGAATGGATAGTAGGTCGAACAAAGCTAAGTTGTCACTAGATACAGTGTTGGGGGGACGATAAGTAAGAATGATTCGAATGGAAGAGAGACCAAGAGGAGGAAAGAGATCGAGACAGACAACGTCAGACGAGACAGTGGATGGGAGAGATATGCGAGAACAAGGAATGTGATCACGAATGATTACACACACACCACCACCTCGTCTAGCGCGATCTGCTCGATAGATACGGTAGGGATACGATAAGAGAATTTCGGAGTCAACAATGCGAGTTGTGAGCCAGGATTCAGAGATAAAGAGGACATCGGGACGGTCAATTGATAAGATAGAGTGTAGATCGGGCAACTTATTACAGAGAGATCTGGCGTTGAACATCAAACAATTCAAGAAAGGAATGGAGGTAGAGAGTGGAGAGAAAGGAGAGGCAGAACAGGGATAGGATGGATGACTCAATGGATGGACTAGAGGTGTATCAGCAATTAGTTTCCCTGGTTCGGGAGTCGCGTGCGGACACGAGAGGGAATGTCCCCCTTATGCCAGATTTCCCCTCGATAGACAACGAATGGAGAGGAGGAATCCTTAGCACGCCAATCCCTAACCTTCGCTCTCATCTCCTGATGCCTCGCCAACTCTTCCCTACTCATGGACTGGCGAATGTATATGCCCTCAAACTCAGAGTTACCTCTGAGAGTGGAGGCATTTTTAAGAGCCGTGAATACAAAAGAGCGGGCGGGCATCACAAGTTTAAGGAGACGGGGGCGATCCGACTGTTTACCCATTCGGAAGATCTGATTGGGCATCGCATCAACCTTGAGATGACTGAGAAGTCGGGCCACGCCCCTTCTATCAGCCTCGCACCTTTCCTCCAGACCCAGACTGACGTCAGGTTCCAGAAGGCCGGCAACGACAAGGGATCTTTGCCTCAGATGCAATTCGAACGGGTCCACAGCTGAGGGAGGGGAAGAGGAAGGGAGGAGGAAAGGAGAAGAAGCAGAGGGGACAGACGAGAGAGTGTGGGAAATGGGGAGAGTGTGCGAGGTCGAGGGGAGTGAGGAGTGGGGAGAGGAAGAGGAAGGGGGAGAGAGGAGGGAGAGACTGCCACTGGACTGTCCGGCGACCTGCTCGAGAGCTTTCGCCAATGAGGAGAGCAGACCAGTGACTGTCTTCCACTTTTCCTCGTCGACACCGGACGGGGCGTCCTCCAGGGAAAGAGCGAGGGCGGACACGACCATGTTACTGAGCGTGCCACCCTGTTTCTTAGCCGCAGGACTAGAACCCGCCGACATCGTCGAGGCCCTCTTTTTGGGTGGAATGGTGGAAGAACAGAGACCAAAGATCAAATAAACAAGAGAAGAGTGGGAGAAAAGGGGGGGGGGGGACTAGTAAACAAACAAACAAACACGCGAGAGAGAAAAGAGGGGTCACACTCCTCGGGCAAGGGAGAGGAGGGAATGGCGGGAGAGGAGGGAATGGCGGGAGAGGAGGGAATGGCGAGGGAAAAAAAAGAATTTGTTACCACCTCGCCCCGTCATGTTGTAGGGGTGACCTGAGAAAGGGGAGAGTCATTCTTGAGATTGAGTGTTGTCGTTCTATGGGATCCTTTGTCATAATTTCCATTCGGCATCAGTTAAAAAACAATTTGAGATAAATATCCCCTCTCACCCCCTCTGTAGACATGCCCGACATGCGAGCATGGCATGATTTCGATTGATCCTCCGCATGTCCATACCTACATGCGTTATTCATTTGCAACATAATTAAAATTGAAATTCCATCATTTATGGCATCTTTCAGGAACATGAAAATCATCCTTAGAAAGCGTGCCTTTCTGGAAAGATATTTATGTGAATAATCGCTCCAACGTACCCTGAATGATATCTCGAGGTTTTCTCCTCCCCATATGTCCATCTCCTCATCATATCCTCCCACGCGGAAGAAATATTCCCGATTCGCAGCCAGTAGTCCTCCCGCCATCGTTGGAGATCTAGAAATATATTTTGAATTGCTAAAGGCTTGCTGTTCTTGAGATATCATCTTGGATTTTTCATTGCTGATGATTTTTTTCATTTATTAGCAGAACCCCAACAATTTTGTAAGTATATTTTTTAATCGAACGGCACTCCTCACCGAATGTGCTCCGTCGCAGATTTTCTCCTGCGCCTTTCGCTTTCTGGGAGGGGCTCCCATGTGAAGTGGAGAGCCCAGGAGAATCCGCCCACCTGACCAAAAAAGTTAATATATTAGGGTGTCCCAAAAGTCTTGTCGCTGTTTTTATTTTTATTATTTCAAGGGAACCGCAAGTCGTAATATCACTCACTCATTCTTAATAGATGCAAGTACTCCTGCACTAATTTATTCGACTTTGATTAGCTTACCTAGTGGTGACACAATCAAAAAAAATGTATGTTTTTCGACCTAGTTTTTGAAATTTAATAAATCAGAGGCGGTTGAGATTCCGATGCACAAACAAATACTGTAGTAGTAATATGTATCATACTTTTAAATAGAAATTTTAAACCAGAAATATATTTTGCGATCTCAGAAATAAGCCAGAAAATTTGAAAATCAGGGCCATTTTGGAGATCGATTTTTAAACTTTATATTTGAATCCCCTTCGATTGCGCTCAAATGTTGATGGTTGAACGTTTTGATTTATTTGAAAATATTTTGATCAATTTCCGGCATCAATATCGGAAAAAATTGAAAAATGTGTGGGAAATGGCAAGTTTCGTAGTGATGATGCAATTCGAGATGGGAAGCCGGAATGGCGCGCATATTATTTGTTGACCACTCCCTATTTACTTGAGACAATAGACTGATTTTTATCTATTCACAAAAAGGAGTACGGCATTTTTGTGTTTTGGGTGCTCTGTTCTACATACCGTAGTTCTTCGGAATTGCTGTGATTTCACTAGTTAAAGTATCACAACAGAAGGTCCGTAGTTACTTCATCAATCGCAGGTTAGCAGGATTCAATAAGGTTTTTGACAGTTGAAAAAATATTTTTCAAAAAACAACGACAAGACTTTTGGGACACCCCAATACAACGAATAAATTATTCATAAATTAATAGTCAATAAAAAATCAGTGTATTTTTCTGACTAGAAAAATACACTGATTTTTTATTGACTAAAATACAAATAATAAGCAGACAAATTCGATTGTCAAACAGGATGATAACAATGATAGATCATAGGAATGCAGGACCGAGTTGCCATTTTCCACGGGTTTCAGTTATTTTGCCTCATCGAACAGCGGTTTATATTAGCATAGTTCAATGCGGCGCTTTAGTGTTCTATTATACTCACCGCCTCTGCGTGCGGATTCCCCGAGTAATAGAAGTTGTGGTCGGTTATGTAGTCGATGACGGGGCAAACAACCGCGGAAGGTTTCTCGGCGATACGAGCGACCAGCGGCTCGAGCCTGAGAGGTTGTTATAGCAGCGGCGTAATCAAGTGATTTCTCAAATGTAGTGAAACAAGCGAGGATTGAGGGATTAGAGGTAGCGGAATCGCAACCGTTTTGCCAACTAAGAAGAGAAGTGATGATTATTTGATTTTCGAATTGCTTGAGGGAAGGCAGCAAACTTTTCTGGTTTCTAGGCACCCTAAGAAACTCTGAGACAAGTATCTATAGTACTTCTAATTCTCACCATCCATGGTTGGCCTCACAATGGGAGTCGAGGAACACGACGATCTCACCAGTTGCAACGCGTGCTCCCGCCAATTTTGCACTGCGATATACAATTTTGAGAAAAAAGTTTGAATTTTGAATCATTTCAACCGATTTTTTAAAAAAAGCATGCACATACCGTATCAAACCATGTCTCACATTTTTCCTCACAATCTTCACGAGCCCACCGAATCTCTTCACGTGTTCGTCCAGTTTATCTTTTAGTTCTTCTGTAAATCATGAATTTTTAGTTGTATTCATCATATTCGCTACGCATAAAATACCTCATATTCATCAAAATACTATATTTTTGACGAACATCAAGAAGAACGAGGAAAATTAATTTGTTGAAAATTTGCGAATACCGACCCCTCTGACTGTTATCGTCGAACAGAATGACTTCCTCGATTAGCTCGGGAGGACTGCGATTGACCACTGAATGGACTGTTCTGGAAGCAAAAAATTTCAGAGAAAAGTTTGCAGTTGAATTCAGTTGACTTCCTTCTAGAGAACCTGTAGGATTTCTAGTGCGAAACATTAAACTAAACTACAATTTAATTAGAAACTGATCTAGGACAAGTTTGCAATGTGTTGCCTTTATGTCACAAACATTTTTTCTCTCGAGAATATTCACCTCAACAGGGGCGACCAGGCCTCATCGGTGAAGATGATCACTACTGAGGCACGGGGCAGTTTGTTCAGATTGTACTTAACGGACTGAAAAGGATCGGGGATAAGGATAATCGCGAATTAATTGTTAATAAAGTACAGTACAGGCTCTACGTTCAAAAATTCGAAACTGTCAAAATCAAATCAGAATATCGTGAAATCTCAAACAAAACTCTCACGAACCTTGCATTCGTCCCTCCTCACATCGGGTAACGAGCGATCCAATGAGATCTTGTCACTACAAAACAATTCGAATACAAAATCAATTATATAGTTGTCTAATTTCTCATCTTGACAAATAGTCTCCACCTATCTAACGATTCATAAAGTTTCTTTTGTGGTATTCGTTATATTTCACTCTAATCACACCTTTGCTCACCTCGCCACCACACTCATGAACCACTTCTTCATGTCCTCTTCTCCTCTAGTGCTCTCCTCTCCCCAGAGTTGGACGCCGGCGCCTTGCTCACCCGGACTACGCCTGCAAGCTAGTGATGGCATCGACACTCTTCATTTCGCACGCTTTCTCGTCGGTCAGATAAACGAGAGAGCACGTGAAATGAGGAGAACCGGATGCCGATTTGCCATTGCTGCTGCAAGCTAATATAATTATTCACATGAAATCGCCCGAGCTAATCGAAGACTGTTGAGAAGGTTATGTTATAAATTATCTAAGCGCCTATGGCTGGTTGATGTGAAAGAGAAGTGAAAGAGTAAGCAAAAAATAAAGATATGCATTTGTTGAAATGTCAATTCTTCCTCTCACCGACTCGTGTCGTCCAATACCCGCACATATTCGTAAGTGCGGTCCGCTCGCTCGATACGCGTTGGCACTGTTACTGATATTACAGATTATATTTCCGAAATTTCCATGAAACTTACTTGGAGGGGTCGAGTGTGACGAGAGTAAATTGATGTAGATGAGGTATGATATGATTACGAAGGCAGCGAAGTAAAAAAAAGCCTGCACTGCAGAGGAGAACCTGTAGAACGGATACGGTAGGAGACAAATAGTTGATCAAGGACTGATTTTATTCCAAACTTTAGATTCGGGTCGAATTATGAGTTGTGTGTTGTTCTTGTATGCATAGACAGAATATACTTGAGCAAAAAGTCATGATCATACAAGACAAGACATAATATATTTCGAAACATTAAAGTTTCGAAAATTCAATCTCTAAAAGGGGTTTCTGTTCACCTCCGGGGTGCGAGGTACCGGCAGAGTAGACGCGCTGAGACCATTGCGTCGATTCTCTAAAAACTACGGGAAAGGCAGGATTGGTGATTGTTCAGCTGCGAATTGATTCAATCATCCTGAAAATGAAGACGCATTTTACGATATCATAAAAGCTACCTTTCTAAATATTCGAGAGCTAGAATTGCAAGTAAATGAGAAGGAAGATGATTCAGAAAAGAAGGTAATACGTGGCAACATAGTGAGATCAGGAGAGAGGAGAGAAGAGGAAGAGATAATAAGAGACGGACAGAGAAACGAGCGTGTTGATAAGAGTGTGGTGCAAACAGAGGTGACCTATCGTGAATTTCAGATGTACTCTGTTTATGGATTATTTCTTTATAACGATGCACGGATGCACAAAGATCAAAGATCAAAGATCACGGATCTGTTGTAGTCGTTGAATAATGAGAATGTCAACGAATAAAATCGCTTCAATGGCTAGTGATCGAGTGGCAGATCACGAGATGCAATAACGAAGATTCTACTGACACACATAGATTAGATAAACTCGTCAATTCTGAATACGCCATCATATGAGTTTTTATCACGGAACACAATATAAATTCGATATTTTTGAATTGGATGATAGGCATTCACAGTATCTTCTTTTGCGAAAAGTAAATTTGTCGTGGTTTAAACAGTTTCAATGTGGCGTATATAGATGTATCCCCAGCCGATATTAGAGATTTGCACTGTATTTCCCGATTTGAATATCCATGTTTTGAATATCCATGCTTTCTATGATATAGGCTATAGACGTAGAGAAATAAACTTTCTTGTCAAGGTGAAGCAAGAGCTGGAAAGGCAGCATGAAACAAATTGAGTGGACAAACCAAGGCATTCTTTTAGTATTTGATACGAAAAAAACCTGACTCAGTTTTTCCGCTTTGTCGAGGGACATGTCGAGTTCGAGGTTATCGTATCGATAAGTGTGATTGAATTTAAGAATATAACATTTTCGAGATAGCATGGCGTATGCCAATGACACAATATCCACCATAGGTATGTCATCATTTGTTTTCATCACATAGACATGAATATGTTTTGAGATGCCTGCGAGCCTAAGCTGAAATTCGAGAGCTTCTGAAGAGCAGAACATTTTGTTCATCATTTGGAGCGCATTCACCTTGCTTTAGTAGTAGCACATTATGCTTACAGCACTCTGGATTGATTTTATGGATTAAATTAAGCATTGATTCGATGAAAAAAATGAAGAAAAAAAACGTAGAAAATTGCAATTAGAACTTACTAATTGTTGCTAGTCTCGGACTCATAGATTTGAACCTTTTTAATAGAAGTTCTATCAAGGAAATCCGTGAGCATATCAAAATGACTTCTGATGATGGCGTAACGCGAGTTCATACAAATCAGCTATATTAATTCGTGGCTTGAGGTACGAAAGAAATCTCCCCGCTTCCACTGTCTCCAAAGTTGCCGAGAACGACTGAAAACAACATAAAATTAACTTATTTATGAAGTGCAGAGAAGCGCAGATAAAAACTCACTGAACGATTATCGTTGAATTAGAATTTGTTCATGGTAAGCTCAGTTTGTACAGGATTAATAAATTTTTCCATATCATATTGGGGTGTCCCAAAAGTCTTGTCGCCGTTTTTCTTTTTATTATTTAAAGAGAACCGTAGGTCGCAATATCTCTCACTCGTTGTTAATAAGTGCAAGTACTCCTGCACTAATTTGTTCGACTTCGATTAGATCATGAGATTGCCTAATGGTGAAGCAATAATATAAAATGTATGTTTTTCGACCTTGTTTTAAAATATTCATAAAACAGATGCGGTTGACATTCCGAAGCCCAAACAAATACCATAGTAGTAGTAGGAATCAGACTTTTAAATGCAATTTTCGAACTAAAAATATCACTTGAGAACTCAGAAATAATCAAGAATATGTGAAAATCATGACCATTTTTGAGGTCGATTTTTGAGTTATCTATTTTCACCCCCTTCGATTGCGCTCAAATGTTAATTTTTCAACGTCATGATTTATTTGTAAATATTTTGATCGATTTCCGGAATCAAACTCGAAAATTTTTAGAATAATGTGTGGGAAATGGTGCAATTCGAGAAGGGAAGTCGGAATGGTGCGCATATTGAGTATGGATCACTTCCTATTTGTGGCAAACATTAAACTGATTTTTATCTATTCAAAAAAAGGAGAACGGATTTTTTGAACGAAAACTGAAGTGGGTGTTTTTAGTGTGGTCAGTACTACATACCGTAGCTCCTCGGAATTGTAATGATTTCACTGGCTCAAGTATTGAAACAGAAGGTCAATAGTTACTTCATCAATCGCCGCTTAGCAGGATTCGATAAGGCTCTTTACAGTTAAAAAATAGTTTTCAAAAAAAAACGACAGGACTTTTGGGACACTCCAATATAATTATCGTAAGTACAATTACAAAACGTGAAATTTGTTGCATTTGTATCATTCTGAAAATGTGTGGTTTTGCTATACTGACAGAAAATTGTGAAAAACAAATAACAATAGCAACACTCACCTTATTTTGAACAATCAATGACAATATCTTCTTTTTTTAGACCTAAAAATGTAGTCGCATATGATATTTGTCGAAGGCTTATATACCTTAATGATTGCTCAAATGAGATTCAGTCAATATGATTATACCTCTCTAAACTTTATGAGAGAT
Organism: Pristionchus entomophagus; assembly: GCA_036245825.1. NCBI lineage: Eukaryota > Metazoa > Nematoda > Chromadorea > Rhabditida > Neodiplogasteridae > Pristionchus > Pristionchus entomophagus. The sequence goes on from BTSX01000001.1 coordinate 7,783,255, forward strand.
TCTACATTCAGGAAACGGAAAACATTATCGATTGCCCTTCGAGGAAGATTCAAAAAGTCGATCGGCATGGCTTGAGCGAATATATGGAAATGTTGGAAATGTAGAACAACGAGTCAAATCACCTTTGAATGGTATTCTCCCGCTTCTTTACCGCAAACTGAAAACAAAGCCAAACACCAAACGAGCGAGAGGAAGGATGGTACTGTATTAGGCGGTAAAACAACGGAGACCGAGAGCCTTTCAAATACCTTGCTATATCTTCCCTCGCTCTTTTCGGTCTGAGACACCTCGTGGTGTTCCTCTCCTTCACGTTTTTTCCACTCCTTCCCACCATTTTACGGGTTGTGGTGTTTTCGCCTTTTTTCCTTGCTTCCTTTTCACAAAGATAACAATCGACTACTTGAAACTTCCTCGAAATGCAATCGACAGCGTATTTTACTTCTTGGATGAGAGATCTTATCTACGACTGAGGGAGGTAGGAATTGTCCCTGGGTATTTATAGAGAGAGACAGAGAGAGAGAGAGAGAGAGAGAGAGAGAGAGAGAGAGAGAGAGAGAGAGAGAGAGAGAGAGAGAGAGAGAGAGAGAGAGAGAGAGAGAGAGGAGAGAGGGGGGAGGACTAACCTTTGCAAGCATCTTTAGATGTTCATCTCTTCTGTCAGTGTATACTGTTCCCGATACCTTGCCCCCATCCACTTCTAAATGACCATATGCATCGTATTTATTAGCCAATTCCAGCACTTCTGAAGGTGTCTTTCCCTTCGTGGGAATCTCTGAAATCAGACAATTCAGTTCCATTCCCTCCCCTGTCCTGGCTAACCAGTGATTAATACTCGATCAGTATCATCCTTGTGAATGGATTGCAGAATATCTTCCTTCTCTGGTGCCAACTTCTCTGCAATCTTCCGTTGAAGGAACGGGAGTCGACGGCCTTGAGAGAAAGTGAATGCTGCCAGTCTGAGAGAAGAGAAGAGGATAAAGGGACAGAGAAAGAGTAAATGAGGGGAAGCCAGAAGGACATGCACATAGATATTCAACATGATTCCATGTTGCAGATAACTTTATTAGATAAGATGAAGATCATTCCCCCCCCCCCCTTCTAGGCTTAAAGAGGGGTTGTGCTCTTTCTAGACGATGTTTCATGGAAAAAATTCGGATGGACATGATGCACCTTGTCCAGTATCAGAGAGAGCATCTAGGGTGAGGATGCATTAGATGGGCGGATAAATGAAATAGATCAACGAGGAAGGAAGGAAGTGGGAACAGGTAAGAAGTGAGCATTTGGAATGGGGAGGAAGGGGATAGGAAAGAAGACAAACAAGGTTCATGAGAAATTCGTTTGGAATTTGTGTGATCTCGGTGTGGTCATGGAAAAGCCCTATTCGATCGAAAGCATTTGAATGAATGCAATGCTTTAGATACTCTAGGAAGCGTATTACTTCTTCCGGTTTCACAGTATAATAATTAACAGTATTGACAAATGCTGAAAAGCGTGCTTGATGCCTTAACAGGCACAGATCGAAATACTCACACCATTCTTGACGAAGAAAAATAATATCTTGATTTTAATTTTCAATATAACACAAATATTGGCTCCAGCCAATTTGAAAGCGCTTGTACGATATATACTCAATTCTAACATTATTGTGCCATTCTTGCTCTGGAATTCGTGGAAACAACGGAACGGCGGATACGATCAGCTTCTGAGTAACGAAAAAACCGAGAAATATATTTAAACACGTAGAGGGCGAGAGGAGAAATGGCAAAAAATGGATGGTTTTCGGTCTCCTTTTTTTACCGCTTAATACAGTACCATCCTTCGTGAGATTGCATAACCCCTAGGAACTGGGACCCCCAACTTTGGAGACGCGTATCGTACTTGGTGGGCAAACCGTGACAGATGATCATTTTGGGCAATTTTTGACTTTTTTGACTTCCAGCGAATGTTGACTTATAAATTTCAAATTTTCTTTCTTATATTTTGTCTACCCTTGTTTGCTGGAATTGGCCTGGAATGTCCTGGTGAAATATTTCTCTAACATGGAGAAAATGAGAGCTCAAATTCAGTGATTACGGTAGTATGGAGTAGGTAGGTAATTCCTACCGTAATCACTCGTTTATTTTAAATTTTCATATTTATTGTTTTCTTTTTTCTCCAGTTTAGAGAAATATTTCACCAGGACATTCCAGGCAAATTCCAGCAAACAAGGGTGGACAAAAAATAAGAAAAAAAAATTAGAATTTATAAGTCAACATTCGCTGGAAGGCAAAAAAGTAAAAAAAATGCCCAAAATGATCATCTGTCACGGTTTGCCCAACAGGTACGATAATAAGTAAATTTTTCGTATTCTACATACTCACCGTAGTCAAGTTAGAGAGGGTACTTTTTTCGGGAGGCCAGGGAAGTAGGCTCACTCATCACTGGTTAGCAAGGACATGGGAAGAGAATAGCACTGAATTGTCTGATTTCAGAGATTCCCACGAAGGGAAAGACATCTTCAGAAGTGCAGGAATTGGCTAATAAATACGATGCATATGGTCATTTCGAAGTGGATGGGGGCAAGGTATCGGGAACAGTATACACTGACAGAAGAGATGAACATCTAAAGATGCTTGCAAAGGTTAGTCCTCCCCCTCTCTGTCTATCTCTATCTGCCTCGTTTGATCTGTGTGTGATGTGTCTCTCCAGTCTATTCTATTGTTATCTCTTGATTCATCAATCGTTCTAGATCTATCATGACTATGCCTACTCCAATCCACTCCATCCAGATGTATTCCCGGGAGTGAAAAATGGAAGCAGAAGTTATTCGCATGGTAACATATTTAACTATACAACATATCAGTCGAATAAAGAAGTGGTCTCTATGGGGGATCGATGGATCAACGTTGATATTATTATTAAACAGTACGGTTTAGTTATTCACATTTTCAATTATATTGATCTAATCTCCTAACATTTCCCATTGAATTGATGTAGTGGCGTGATTAAGAAGTGAATGTATTGATGGATTGAGGTTCTGGCACTGTATCATGCCCCTCGTGGATCGAGTGGAAGTATGACTACTGGGGGGACGGAGAGTATCATCATGACCTGTTTCGCCTAAACAAATCTATCACAGGCAAGTCATCTCTTATCTTCCATCTATCCGTCTTTGTCTCAGTCTCGTGGAATGGACACTAGTGTTACCGTTTCGGGAATCGGGATCCCGATTTTTATCGCGCGCTATCGGCCTCGAGACGGGATCCCGACGAGAGAGGACGCGCTTGCGCTAATTACCCGATATTTCAGAGAGAGGCGAGGGGGAGGGATCGGGATCCCGAAAAAAATTCGGGATCCCGACTTTTCCCGCGCCTCTCGCTGAGCTTTCGCTGGCGGAACGGAGCTTCGAGATATCGAGAGGGCGCGCGCTAGTCGCGACGGGTTAGAAAGACTGGAGAGAGGAGGAGAGGCACTTGGACGGACAATCGAGAGGAGGGCTAATTCCCCATGGGGGGACGGTCTCAGGTCAAAGCGGCATCATAACAAGAGATGTTTTTCGGCGCTTTCTCAAAAAACAGGGTCCTTGTAACTTGAAAACATTCCTATTTATAGCATTTTTAGTTAGCAATCGGTCCAGAAAAGCCGAAAAAGGAGCACGTGTAGGGCTAATCGAGAGGAGGGCTAATTCCCCGTGGTGGGACGGTCTCAGGTCAAAGCGGCATCATAATAAGAGATGTTTTTCGGCGCTTTCTCAAAAAACAGGGTCCTTGTAACTTGAAAACATTCCGAGTTATTGCCTTTTTTGTGTGCAATCCTTCCAAAATGGCCGAAAAGGGGCACTTAGAGGGACAATCGAGAGGAGGGCTATTTCCTCGTGAGTGGACGGTCTTAGGACAAAATTTTAAGATAACAAGCGATGGTTTCCGGTGCTTTGTGAAAAAACGGGGTCCTTGTAAGTTCAAAATAAACGGAGATATCGGTAATTTAGTGCGCAATGTGCGGGGTCTCTGCCAGTGAAAAATGAGGGAGAGACGCGTGAAAAAGTCGGGATCCTGAATTTTTTTCGAGATCCCGTTCCCTCCCCCTCGCTTCTCTCTAAAATGTCAGGTAATTAGCGCAAGCGCGCGCCTCCCTTGAGAGAAAGTCGGGATCCCGTTTCCCGTTCCCGATCAGGCATCCCTAGTGGACACTCCTATCATTCTGTGTGCAACCACTGCCCAGCTGCATTCGATAAGGTGAGGAAGGGGGGGGGAGAGTACTGTAATGGTGATTGTCATTGGAGGTAGGGCTGGCAATGCGAATGCGATATTGCGAGGTCGCAAAGGGAGGGAGAGGGAATGCGCATCGCATGAGCTTTGCGCATCGCATTGTTCTCTCGTGTGCGAGAATCCGCCCCTTTCTCTCTCGCTCCCCCACCTCGCCACGCCCGTCGCGTCTAGCGCGCCCTAATATAAAGAGAAAGTGAGGGACAGCGCGACATCGCAAAGCTCATGCGATGCGCATCTCCTCCCCCTCCTCTCGAGTTGAGGGTGCGACCTCGCAAAGGCCGTATACATACATACATACATACATTTATCATGTCAGGCAGTTGACGCCAGATGGGGATGGATGGTTTCAGATAGGTTTCGGGTCGCTTCTTCGTTCGCGAGAGAATCATTTCGTCTGGGTGGGGGTCAAGGGATCGGTCTTCTTTCCATTCACAGACCCAAGAGATTGGCTGGAGAAAGGGTTGCGATCATCCAGGACGATAGGACTTGATTTTAAGGCCGTATTGCCAACCCTAATTGGAGGCTGCTCATCTGTGTGAGATGAGGATCAGACACGTTCCTGTCGATGGAAACAATCGATTGGATGTGAAAGCAATGGAAAGAATGATTACGATGGATGTGTGCAACGGAAGATTGTAGAGAAGTTGGAACCAGCGAAGGAAGATATTCTGCAATCAATTCACAAGGATGATACTGATCGAGTATTGGATAAACAAGTCACATTTTGCTCATCGATTAACGCCCAAGAAGATGAATATCAAATTGGAGCCTACAACGTGTATACAGGGCCAGGAAGCATCACAATCACACCAATTGACTGAGTTTCCCGTAGTGTTGATCATTGAGAAGTATTCGAATGACATCTCCCACTTTGATAAACTTGTGACTTCTGACTGACCAAATAAATAACACTTAGACATTTCCACTTTATCGTACAGAATTATTTTCACAAAACGAACGTATTCAAAATCGGAATTCAACGCATTGATTGGTGTCTTATCTCAATGTTCTCTCTTCTCCAGCTGTTTATGAAAACTCTATATTCTCCGATTAGAGCATGCATGGGCATTGCAGATATAGTCGTACGGAAATACACTTTCTTGCTCATGTGATTGAAGAGCTAAAAGTTGAACAATAACAAAACAACCAAAATGGTTAATTATTGAAAATAAAATATAAACCTGAATCAGTTTGTCTGCTCCTTCTATCGAAATAGAACCAAATCGGTAATTCGTAATGAATATTAATATTTCTAGCATCTTTGAGTTAACATGAAGTGTGCCAATGAAACAACATCCAGATCAGGTAAGCTATCAATCTTGCTTATCGCATCAATATAAATTGTTCTTGAAATCCCAGCGAGGCTATTAACAAATTCGAGGGCGTCTGTGAATGCGTTTTCAATTACTACAAATAATAACAATGATATCTGTCCATGATGTTTAGCTTACCTGGCATTAGTAGTAGAACACAATGTTTGCAGTAATCTGGACTGATGTGTTGCATCAAATTGAATAAAGACTTGCTTGAAAAATAATCGATAGGGTCGTAGGTCAGTAATAAACTTACTAATCTTCTATAATCCTGGACTCATAAATGTTGACTCGTTCAACAGAAGTTCTACCTAGGAACTCCGTGAGCATGTCAAAAATCTCTGTTTGATTATGGCGTATTGTCAGTTCACACAAATCTGTTGTGCTAGCTCGTGGCTTCAGGTACAAGAGACAACGTCTTGCTTCTTCTGTCTCCAAAGTGGCTGAAACCGTCTGAAACATAACATATACTTCTATTTTTTTTGAAGCTCTGATTGGGTTCAGGCATATTTTGAGATAAAAAGCTAACTGCACAAGCATCGTTGAATTCGAATTCGCTCATTGTTGGCTCATCTTGTAGATTTATGAAGCTATTTTTCCACATCAAATAATTATCATCTGTACTAATCGAAAATCTGAACATTGTTAAATTATCATCTGTACTAATCGAAAATCAAAAAAAAAATTATCATCTGTAAGAAAAAAAAATTATCATCTGTACTAATCGAAAATCTGAACATTGTTAAATTATTCTGAAAAAAATATTTATATTTTTCATTAAATGACGAAAAGGGGAAATAAATATGCCGTATGTTTCATATTTAAACTCACCACTCTTTCAACTCTTAAGAATATAATAGCCAATTTTAGAGACTTTAGAATGATTTCGTCTGCGATTTTCTTCGCAGATTTATGCACCTTAGATGAATCTTCAATTAATGAATTTAAAAAAAAATAAATTATACCTCTCTAAGCCTGATTCAACATCCAGGAAACGGAAGACATTATCGATTGCCGTTTGAGGAAGATTCAGAAAGTCGATCGGCATGGCTTGAGATAATATATGGAAATGTTTGGGAATGTAGAACAACGAGTCAAATCACCTTCGTATGATGTTCTCCCGCTTCTTTATCGCCAACTGCAAATAAAGCCAAACACCAAGCGAGCGAGAAGGCGGATGTACTGTATTAGGCGGTAAAACAATTGAGACCGAGAGCCATCCATTTTTTGCCATTTCTCCTCTCGCCCCTTACTTTTTCTAATATATTTCGCGATTTTTCGTTACTCAGAAGCTGATCGTATCCGACTTCTCGTTTTTTTTTATGGCCCGTGTCACCACCGTGATTTTGGCGCGTGTATTAGCCTTTTTTTTTCGCAAATCACTCCGTCGATTCCTTTTCGCAAAGGTGACAATCGACTACGTGGATCTTCCTCTAAATGCAATCGACAACGTATGTTTCTTCTTGGATGAGAGATCTTATCTACGACTGAGGGAGGTAGGAATTGTCCCTGGGTATTTATAGATTGAATCTTTGTTTGTCAGGTTTGTAAGTCAACAAAGAAAATCACCGAAGATTCCATTTTATGAACCAAAACAACAATGATCAATGCATTCAAAGTAAAGGTAAAATAATACACAATGCGCTTGACCCTTACTTGAGATAGTGCAATTACGATTCCAGAGTAACAATAGTGCAGTAAAGCTCGAATTGCACACGTACAAGCACCTTTGGATAAAATGGAGACACAAGGTTAATTTGGTACAGATAAAAAGTATGAAAACTCTGTTGTTTGTGACTCAGTCGAATCTCTCCTTCAAACAGCGAATATTATGAGACGTATCGTCGTGGTATTGACGAGCAGAAGCGTTTCCGAGCTGAACATTGTTTCCCTCTCTCGGGAAGTGCTAAATCGCAATTGCGAAGATTTCACTATCTACGACCGATATCATAGAAACACCACATCACTTGATGATGCAAAGCAATTGATTCAGGTACAGTGCCCTCCATATCTTTTGATTTCACGCTGTTTTCCCGATTGAGCGATAATCCCTTCAGATTTTTCATCACATGGATAAAAAAGTCACATTTTCATCATCGATTGACGCTCAAGAAGCGGAATACCAAATTGGAGCCTACAACGTGTATACAGACCCAGGACACATTTTAATCGCACCGATTAGTGAGACTGAAAACTGAGTTTCCAGTGGCGTTTATCATTGAAAAACATTCGACTTACATCTCTCACTTTGATAAATTGTGACTTCTGACTGACCAAATAAATAACATGCTAAGACCCATGCATTTTATCGTGAGCAGAACAGTTACGAAACACAGTGAAATGGTGACAAAGTTGAATGAATGTAATACAGATTTTTTTCACAAAACGAACGTATTCAAAATCGGAATTCAACGCATTGATTGGTGTCTTATCTCAATGTTATCTCTTCCCCAGCTGTTTATGAAAACTCTATATTCTCCGATTAGAACATTCATGGGCGCTGCAGATATAGTCGTACGGAAATACACTTTCTTGCGCATGTGATTGAAGAGCTAAAAGTTGAACAATAACAAAACAACCAAATGTTAATTATTGAAAATATAATACCTGAATCAGTTTATCCGCTCCTTCTCTCGAAATAGAACCAAATCGGTAGCTCTCAATGAATGTTAACATATCGCATCTTTGAGTTAACATGGAGTGTGCCCATGAAACAACATCCAGATCAGGTAAGCTATCAATCTTGCTTGTCGCATCAATATAAATTGTTCTTGAAATCCCAGCGAGGCTATTAACAAAATCGAGGGCGTCTGTAAATGAGTTTTCAATGACTACAAATAATAACAATAATATCTGTCCATGATGACCTGGCGTTAGTAGTAAACAGAGAACATACCCTATACCGATGTCATCGATGAATCGATTCAATTTTTTTCCCACTGCTCTCATCTCAGTCATTCTTCTATCGATCAATATCTCGGTTGTATCATCATCATTATCTTCTTCTCTATCTGCACTTTCTCTCTCTTCCTTCGGGAATGAGATCATACCTTCAATGACCATTCACTTATCTCAATCCAACTTGGAATAACTACTTCCCTTCCTTCCTATTTCCTCACATCCTTCCTTCTTCCTCATAACTCTTGCTTGATGTTCATCATCATCATTGGCTTGCTTCCACCCTCCATCCTCCTCTTCTCCCTCCGAACTGCTACCGTATCCGGCATTCTTCGCGTCGAGAAGCTTACTCTCCAGTGATGCCATCTGGACTCTGGACTACACTCACCAAGTCACGGAACCACATGATATTCATCACTCGCATGTGAATGAGATACTTATCAAGAATTAAACCTATTTCAGAAAATGACTTATCGAAAATGGATGAAAGTATTTATCATTGAAATAGATCTCGAGACTAACCTGGTGCGTACAATTAATAGTATCAATATCAATAATAAATCTGTGTTGAACAACAAAGTGACAACCCATAGTAGTCAACAATAAATCACCAATTTATCATACTATAGCAATGAACATAATAACGTGATCTTCTCTCTAATCTTTACGTTCTTCTCTCTTTCCATCCTACGAGATTATATTTAGGAGATTAAACTTTTTTAAACGAGATTTTTAAAAAAATTTTTAAAAAAAATTTAATTTAATTATTTTAAAAAGAGGGGGAGGCTCTGCATAGCACGCATCCAGGTATGCGAAAGCCATTTCATCTACCAGAGACTTATCAGGAATCTGAGCAGCCTGGAATCAACTATCGATTGACCACCACCGCAACCATTGTTACCGTAACCGATCCGTTTCCCCTGTCATCCATCTGGGATACGGTAGCTGCAGCTTCTGTTACGTCTGCGAGGAAAGAATTGACTGCGGTATCATTGGCATGGTTGTAGGTCAAACAGAATACTGTAATGGACGGATCAATATTTTTTCTTTCTCTCTACATATACTCACGCATTGGGATTCTGGAGAGAATTGAGATTGTATCCCTCCTTTTGGAGGATATCCCCCACTGCGTAGATGTTGAATTGAGTTGAAGTGAAGGCTACCACTGACACATCAGGAGATTCCAGCAACTACAACACAAGAGAGATAGAAGGAGGGAAAGGGTGGGGGGAAACTACCTTCATTCCGGGTATCTTCTCCATCGCAGTTGCAATGGAGCGGGTTCACTTGACAATCTCTCTGCATCTTCTCACGTATTCCTATTTTCCCAGATAGAGGAGAGTCGCCCGTGCAACTGCTGCATTCGCACCCGCACGAGAACCTACAAGGAGGAAGGAGTAGAGCTGGGAGGAGGGAGGAGGGGGGAAGGGACCTACCTGTGATGGTCGGAGTAGCATAGATTCTTCCACAGCATTCGGGAAGAACTGGTAATGATGCAGTTCCTGGGTACGGTACATCACGATGAATGATCCCTTCGGAGTACAGCCATACTGTAATAAATATATGGGTATATTGATAGGGAGAGATACGATAACTTGTGAGAGACAGAAGTTACGCCTGAGAGTCGGAAATCGAATAGATCGATACCGTAACCCGCATCTTCCAGGAAGGGAATGAGGAAGCCACCAAGACAAGCATCCACATGCACAGGAATATTGTATTTAAGTCCCAACTAGAAAGAGTAGGATTATGGTATCGGGTTGAGGAATAAGTAACGCTCGTTTTTCCAATTTAAAATTATGACCTCTCCCGTCTTTCTAAATTGTGCAATTATATTCCGGTTTTTGATGATCGATAAGGGCTTGGATACTCTCTTTAGCGCACACTATATCATATATCTCCGATCATTTAGGCGATCACAATGGCTGGCTCAATTCAAAGTTGTCGCACCTCACCCTGAGATTTTGACAGGTCAGCACTGAGGGAAGAAGAATTATTGAGCCACAATTAAGCTGCAGTAGTAAAGTATCATGGTTATACAGTACACTGATGATATTCAGAGGAATATCCAAGTAAAGGCCTGTGTGAGATATGCGCCTAACGAGAGTGTAGGATTTTCAGTTACTGACCGAAAGAAGTTTTGCTAGCCGCGTTTTCTTAGCAATAGATCTAAAGACCTCAATTATGCTTGAATGTGGAGTACCTTTCCTGTTGAAAATATGGACGAAATTTGCTAAGTGTGGAGTATTCTCTTTATGAGTTAAATTGCTCGTAAGTCCGATATAGAAAAACAAGCCTCGAAATCGACATTTATTGCTATTTCCTGTAAACCGTACTAATTGAATGTAAGGCCTTAGATGGTTAAATGGACGAGCAACTTTTGCACTATCATCCACCAAGTGACCACAATTATAGAATGGCTACTATGTCTTGGGTATGGTTTAATCCAAAGTCCTCAAAACACGCATTTCTTTTGATTCCGTCACAAAATAATATTTTTGGAAAACTGTTATTTTTCAAATAGGAGCATAAGTAGCACCAAATGTTTATAGTGATAATATAGCTCCATAGTGAGTGACTGGAGCGCACTAGTGTATAGGCCAGCACCTTCGATCCTCAAGGTAGACAAATAAGTTAAGTGAACTGCAATTTTTCACGAACGTTCCCCTTGAAACGTCTATAAAAATACAACAATGAATCGAGCACCATTCTCACTTCACCATGGAAGAGGTGTAGTATCGGGCTGCTCACCTGAGAATGTGTGAATTTACCGAACAGTTTCCACGTTAAATTACACAATTTCGAAAAAAAATCTAAAATTTTCGAAAATTATCAGGTACATTGAAATCTAAATATCTCTCCTACACAGGAAGCGTGATATTTCTAATAATAACGGCTATGATACTCGAGCATACCCTGAAAAAATGCTATAAAGTCAGCTCGTTTAGATTTGATTGGCGGGAGATATATGAGCCCAAACACGATGCTCAAAAACGAGCGTTACTTATTCCTCAACCCAATAGTTTTGGTGGATTGACTACTCATACCCTGGAGATCTCCTTGATAGGGTCTACGGTTCCAGAGGGATAGTTTGGAGCTGATCCAACGAGCTACAAATGGATAGAAATAAAGGAGGGGGAGGAGGAGGGGGATGGGGCATAGAGGGGGGGATAACTCACCATGCACACATCCTTCGTAATCATTCTTTACATTGCCTTCACATCCAATCGATTGTCTTCATCGACAGGAACGTGCCTGATCCTTATTCCACACAGATGAGCAGCCTCCAATGACAATCACCATTACAGTACTCTCCCCCCCCCTCCCCACCTTATCGAATGCAGCATGGGTAGTGGTTGCACAAAGAATGATAGTAGTGTCCACTCCACGAGACTGAGACAGAAACGGATAGATGGAAGATAAGAGATGACTTGCCTGTCCTAGATTTATATAGGCGAAACAGGCCATGATGATACTCTCCGTCCCCCCAGTAGTCATACTTCCACTCGATCCACGAGGGGCATGATACAGTGCCAGAACCTCAATCCATCAATACATTCACTTCTTAACCACGCCACTACATCAATTCAATGAGAAATGTTAGGAGATTAGATCAATATAATTGGAAATGTGAATAACTAAACCGTACTGTTTAAGATCCGTTCCACGGTTTAGTGAAGCTTTTGCGAGGGGTCGACGGATGACTTTCTATGCCAATATACTGACCAAATAAATAACATGCTAAGACCCATGCATTTTATCGTGAGCAGAAAAGCTACGAAACATAGAGAAATGGTGACAAAGTAGAATGAATGTAATACAGATTTTTTTCACAAAACGAACGTATTCAAAATCGGAATTCAACGCATTGATTGGTGTCTTATCTCAATGTTATCTCTTCCCCAGCTGTCTATGAAAACTCTATATTCTCCGATTAGAGCATGCATGGGCATTGCAGATATAGTCGTACGGAAATACACTTTCTTGCTCATGTGATTGAAGAGCTAAAAGTTGAACAATAACAAAACAACCAAAATGGTTAATTATTGAAAATAAAAATAAAACCTGAATCAGTTTGTCTGCTCCTTCGCTCGAAATAGAACCAAATCGGTAATTTGCAATGAATATTAAGATCTCGCATCTTTGAGTTAACATGGAGTGTGCCAATGAAACAACATCCAGATCAGGTAAGCTATCAATCTTGCTTGTCGCATCAATATAAATTGATCTTGAAATGCCAGCGAGTCTATTAAAAAATTCGAGGGTATCTGTAATTGAGTTTTAAATTACTACAAATAATAACAATAATATCTGTCCATGATGTTTAGCTCACCTTGCGTTAGTAGATGAATATAGTGTTGGCAATATGATGGACTGATTCTATGCATCAAATTGAGCAAGGACTTGCTTGAACATATGATCGATAAAGGTGAGCCATGAATTGCTCAAAAGAAATAATTATATCATTTGTAAGATCTCGCTAAAAAAGATGAACTTACAAATCCACAGTTTCTGGGTCTTTCTGATCTATATCAACTTGGTAGACACATTCGCTCTCAAAAAGATCTGCCAGCATCTGAATTATCTCTGGTAGATCATGAGAAATCTGGAGCGTATTCCACTTTTCTAATTAGTTGCTTAATCCGATCAATGAATTCTCTGAGTTCATCCGTCGTGAAAGTGGCACATAAAATCTGAAGCGATTGTTTTTCACAAAAAAAAAGATTATTAATTTTTTTCAATCTCTCATTGTCCTCGAAACTGAATTTTCTATTATTGAGCTTTCTGAGAACATGAGAGAGGAAGATTCTCCACATGTGATAGTTTCTGTGATCGTAGAAGGGTATTTTTAGTTCTGTCTCATCCTTCCCGATCTGAAATGTTACTGCCTTTGTTATGTTGTCGTATAAGACGAATGAATCGAGGCAAAACGAACTACTGGGTTAACTGAGAAACTCTCAACCGCCGTGCTGTCAATTATAAAAATGTACTCGTCGATAATTTTCTTCATGGATTGATTTATCTGAAATTCATTGTTGAAAAGGCAATTTATTACCCGACAATCTCACCGATCTCAGTCGAAACACGGACTTATCTTCTAGACAAATCAAGTACTGCGCGAGAGACTCAGAATATCGAGCGGCATCCTTTTCGCCTGATGATTTTCTTAACAGAAACAACAACAAAATCGGCGAAAAAACTCATATCGTGAGTGAATGGCGTCCACTCTCTTCTTATTTCCCTCCAAATACCGTAACCGTCACCATTTTGCTTTCAAGAACTGCTGGTGTCAATTTGCTACATTTGCTCTGAGGAAAAACTGACAAAAAATAATGACAACTCAATATTCTTGGAGTTTCTGTTCAATATTTCTGCGTTGTCGAACAAAAAAGTATGATAAAAAATTATTGTGTATCTCTTTTATTCGCCCGTCTTGGAAACAAGGACGCTGACAAGCGTAGACTTTCTTGCAGGCTTTCCAATGGTTAGAAGGGAGATTACTCCATTTCTGAAATATTTTGCTATTTTCGAAAGTGACTGATTCTTACCTCAAAAAGGGCGAGAAAGCAACCAGCAAGATTGGTTGCAAGGCTGAATTGAGGAAGAACAGGAAGCAGATAGTCCATGTCGCCCAGGGGCCGGAACCTGGAAAAAGATTGATTCACTTAGTATCAAGAATTGATGTACGATATCCTGGTTTCGTTACCGATAACTCAGAAACAGTAGTTTTATTATATTATGATTTACCCTTGTTTAAACATTATTTTTCAAATATAAATATCGAGATATTACTAACCTGTTCCCATGGTAATTGCCACCTGACCAATCACGAAGACGATCGTGCCGAGGATGCAAGGGACGATGAGTCTAAAAAAAATCGTTGAACACACCTTTTGTTCAAACTATTTTGTCTTTGAGAATGCAAGTCACGATAGAATTGTTCATTTCGAGTCGCTCATTCGTTCATGCATATCCTGTAACGTATGTTGACGCGACAATGGTTCGCCAACATTGATTGCTCAGTTTCGACCAAAGTCTATCCGCATTATACGTTTCAGATGGATGAGAAAAGGAGATACGAATAGGAGTTACGATTATTCCCTTTCTTGCGCTTTGTAAAACAGAATCATCAATTTAGTGTTTCTGCCAAGAAGTAGGTACCACTTTTTCTATCGGATTCGTCTGAACATATCCTTGAGATTAATTTCCCAGCTCACTTTGTCTCGACACTCTGTCTTCTGTTACCCTTCTCTGGCTGAACTGCGCCCGCGAAGGAACGATGTTTGATCAGCAGAGCGATCGTGAGACTGCAACATTAACACTATTGATATTGCTCATTTGTGATCGCAAATCGAAATCCGCTCTCCTCAAATAGAGTGACCTCAAATAGAGTGATATCACCTCGGTTGAGAGAGTTGTGCGAAATGAGGAGAGTCAAGTTCCGATTTGGCATCACTATTGTTCATGTCAGCATTCTCACTTTCTGATAATTTGCCTATTGTTTTTATTATTCTCAGAATCCAGCTGTGATTACCTGTAGAATACAAGGGGAAGAACGACGACGAAGATGTGAATGCCGACAAACATCTGGGAGTGGCCATCTCTTTGGTATCTGTAAGATCTTCATCATTTTTTCAACGCGAGTCAATACACTGATCAAAGAAAAATGTTTCATTGCTTTTTCCTATCATCATTTGAATATTTTTGCAATGCTCACGCGGAAGTTTCGCATTCCTCTGATCTCACGAAAATGTGAGACCGTGGGAGCATACAAGCTAACATCCCGAACTTGCAAGATTCGCCTCGTTGTATTCGGAAAGGTCAATCGGCTTTACAAATATGATAACTATTTTTGAAGCACCATTCATATACATTTTTTTTGCGAATACTCACTTCGGAAAATCCTCCGCAAGCATTCCATACGCGGCGGGTTCGAAGTAGAAACGGACGTAAAAGGGATGCCAGTGCGTAGCGCAGCACTGAAAATATAATGATGCAAGGTTCGGGAGAGGGAAGAATATGAAAACTTCCTAGAGTTATAATGAATCAGAAACCCTTTTCCAAATTTTCCAAAAAAATGTGACAGTGTACGAAGTTTTTTAGCGAGTGAAACAGCACAATTAGCACTAATGACTCACAACTATCAATGAAAGTAGCCACGCGAATGCACCACAGATCGCGTAACTCATCCACTGTCGCTGCTCTCTGAAGTAAACCAATAAATCTATCAATGACAGACAATCAATGGATCAGAACACCTTCTACACTAAGATCTTTAATAAACGCAGATTCGATATGTTTCAGAAGGCTCGCCTGAAAGAGTGCGGTGAGTAGATAGCGTGCAGGCGGGACCTATAATGGATTAATGGTTATTAGAAGTAATAGGCGAATCAGCCAAGGTTCAGTGTGGAAATCAAAAAACTTTTTTTTTTGGAAAAAGCGCAGAGAGAAACTATGGATTCTCATTGGTCTACGATTTTGTAATTGATTTGAAACACAACTCAATCCATTGCGAAACACAACCGAAAACTCAAGAAAGTCCAAGTGAGAACGAGATGAAATATCCTCACCACGCAATTAGCGGGAGATGAAAACAGCAAGCGAACCACACCCAGTCCATGTACAACTGAAACTATTAATTGACATTTGCCTAACGATCTACTCGGCTTCCGATTCATTTAGTCAATTGACACCGGCGTGTAGCGACGATTGTGCAATATCAGAACTAACCAAGGCCAGATAGAACATCCACTTCCCACGGGAAGTGGTCTATGTATCTGGCCTTGGTTAGTTCTGAACTTTTGCAATAGTTGTGGATTCCGATCCGATAAAGAGTATTTCATAACGATGACAAATCGGCAGCCGACTCTACTTATTTCGCCTGCTTTCTCGTCTCTATGACAGACGAGAGAGAGCACACGAAATGAGGAGGGTAGATCCCTAGTATCTCCTAGTACCATCCCTAGTATCCCACCTGCAGCAAACTCCTTCCCTCTCCTCTCACGAGACCACTCTTGGTGAGAATGGCCACTCCATCTAGTAGCCCATACTGAATCATGCAGAGGATATCAGCGAGGGCGGAGGAGAGCAGATAGCGGAAGCCGATGATTTCCTGGTTATTAGTGATGTAAATTCGGTTTTTGCTTTCTCCGTTCTGCACACTATCTCGCCAGTCAGAAACGACAGAGTGTGCAGAATGAAGCGCGTCGAACACCGAAACGACATCACTACTGATTATTATCATTCATTACCATGGAATGAAAACTGAAGATACACCAAACACATGGTCGGCAAACAAAACTCAGGGGGAAATATCTCAATTTTGACGCGTTCCACAGCACAATTATGACTAGACCATAGAAGAAAATGAATAGCACTGTAAGCACGATGAGAATACCGCCTAAAAAATCAAAGATCAAGTGAATGATCAAAGAAAGACTACCTGCCAAGATGTCATGCCCACTCAGCGGGGATCGATACCATTCTTGAATCCCGTCCATTGTGGGATCACTGAAAGTAGCCAGACGTGCAATATCGAAATATCAGATGAAAGTTGATGACTGAGCGTTGGAATTCTCGCGAGACAGCGACACTTCCAATAAGACTAACAAGGCCGATAAATTGCATTTCATGAGTAAGACTGGTTCGCTGATGTTAGGTAGCCAACGGAAATAGCGATGAAGTGTCATAGTATTTGCCCATTACGGATCAAAATTGGGTGAAAAGAGGGAGACAGCGATAAACTGAGTGCACGAGTCCTCTGAATCATTTGAAACCACGTAAAGTACATGATTCCTCCCCCGGAAAGAGTTTGAGATGAAACCACTTCAAAGATGTCTGAGTAGGGGCAGGTCGCGAATAAATGTGAGGGAGTCCCGTGCTACTTAGCTCTCAATGGTACACGTATCCGTGTGAAATCCAGATTCGTGTCGTGACTTGAAGAAAATGTCACGTGTTTAGGCGGAAAACGCTTCACTTTCCCATCGCCCGAACTTCCCCCACGCAAATCTCGGGTCGGTGTGTCATAGCATAACTGCATCTCTAGTTTTCTCGCCATGCAAACTTCCCAGAAGCAGACGAGCATGATATCATTTTTTTCATTTCAAATCATCCAAAATCAAATGAACAATCGTCTAGATGAGTCGACCTATTCCCTTCCAGACGCTAACCCTAGCGACACCAGGGGGTAAACAAAGTACTGTAGTTAGCGGGAAAAAGCGGCCACGAACATACATCTTATATAAAAATCGATTTCGCGTCTTTTGAGGGAAATGCTGGTGGAAGAGCACTGCATTTGGCGGCAAGAAAAGTTCAATGTGCTATTCGGCACTATTTATATTGTCTTATATTCATATGCTATCATTGTCCTTTGTTCCTATGCATCTACCATCCTTGAAGGTAGCGATGGATTTTCGGGGCCTTCCTCAACAAGCTCTCGACAACATTTGTACTCTCGTAAATGACAAAACCCTTATGCGGATGAGACAGGTGTTCACGTTCGTCCAGTATTTATTGATTGTGACATCCTTTTACAGGTCAACAAGTCTACGAAGGAAATCATTGACGATTCGCTACTGCGAGATACTCGCGAGACGAAAATATCTCGGTTCAATGTTGATGTCAATCTATTTTTTATTGAGTAATGTCAAATGAAGTGTGTTGTTCCAGAGCAAAGATGGAACAATCGAGTTGACCTTTCAATTTCCGAGGTTCATTTATTATATCACATGGAGAATCGCTCTCAAAAACATGACGAAACAGTATAATATCGACAAATTTGAATTCGCTGGCCCGCTTGTGAGTAATTATTTTACTTGATAATTAAACAAAAACTGTCCTTGTCTTCAGTAAAAAACGTTGGTAATAAACATTTCATGTTTCGAGACATTAACAAAAACATTAGAAGAGATATTTTTATTAAATTTGTTTTTTTTTTTCAAAAAATTTCAACACCTATTCTAGGGTCTATGCGTTGAAGTTGTGGATCTTGAATGGTTTCTCCGATACTTGGACCAACGATGTCAACGAGCAGCCTTCAATTGGATCTACGTTGGGCAAAATGATGCTGGCACAATTCAGATACTTGGCAACATTTTTGCAGGATGGTCCATCAGAGCAGTGTCGTTCAAGAAAGCAGAAAATGTCGAATTGTGAGGATTTATTCTTCGTTTATAGTTCATGCTTTGTTTCAGCACCGACTACGTAAATTTCATCGACAAAGTCAAACCCAAATTAGTGAACTATGAAGTTCCATTGCTAACTAAGGGTATGTGCTAGAAATGACAGTTGATTGAATCGACATCAACGATTGTTTGTAGAATCAATCGATTACTTGAATAGACTGGCCGAAGTGGCAAATCGGATCTTTGTTACTACTATGGAAAGACGCCACGCTAAACCCGACATTGCTTCAATTACTCGAGACGTGCTCTCTAGAAAATGTGACAATCTCACTATCAACACAATTGGTCGTCCATGGATGATCACTATCGATGAAGTGGAGAAACTGCTTCAAGTAATGTGAAATTACATTTTTTCCAAAAAATTAAAATCTCCTGCACAAAGAGTCGATCTGCTATTTGAAGCAATTGATTCTGAATGTTATCTTTCATTTTTTTTTTTTAGATATTTTCTCACATGGACAAGAAAATCTCGTTTCACGGACCAATTCTCTCGCTACCAATGAACGTATCGAAAATGTTCGGCGAATACAGAGTCAGAACTGTTGAGTTCCCATACGGAAGACATATTTGGATCGAGCACGTTGATTTTCATTATTGATTTATACCGTCTGCTCAATTTTCAAACAATAAAAAATATATTACTGCGTGATTCATGCTATTCTGGAGTAAAGTTTGTTATTGGAATATGTCGAATAGGCGAGTGAGTGCACAGAATAGAGAGATTCAAAACCAAAACGCCATCCCTACACGAACAAACACTCAATAACAATCAACACAATGTGGAATTTGACTAGGAATCATTCAATCATCTCCTCCTCTTCTCATTCCCGTCCTTTTCATTCGTCGTGAGTGGTTCATTCCGCTCTTCTCGTCCAAATTAGAGGTGAGTACCGCTCTCCTGGCACCTACTACCGTATCTCATCTATACCGGTGCTTAGATTGAGCTTGCTCGACACGTCTCAGATCAAGGGTGTGAAAAGGGGTCTTGCTTGACCGTACTATCACCCCCCTTCAGATCGTTGATCTACCTCAATCGATACGATTAGTCAGGATGCAGTCGCTGTTGATCACTCATCTAATCCTCCTGCTTTTTGCCCTCGCTGCCGCAGGGACTGTACCTTACCGTAACCCGGTTACTGTAGTTTGAAGTTTAGAGAAACAATCTGAACAAAGCACCGACTCCGTGCTCTGTTCAGCAAGGCGAAGGGGTGAGAAATTCTATTCAATTTTATAGATAATATTTCAACTAACATTCTCATTTAAGATTCACTTCGACAATACCACCAAGACACTCGCAATGGTCGAGAAAACGCTCTTACGGCGATAAAGTGAGTTGTGTTCTGTGAACATGCTCCAATTTTGCATTTGCATGTTTTTTTTCTTAATTTCCTTCTTCAGATTCAACTCAAAACTGTACCGTTCGCTCACGTGCAAGCCTGGCGGATGGACGAACTGGGATGAGTGGATTGCAGACGCTCGAACAGAACTGAATGCGACCTGCGTTGAATGTAACAATATTAATTATTTTATTAATGTCCTTCAGCTGGGCAAACAAAAGTTTCTTGAGAGGGAATTATATTTTTCTGTTCCAGATTGTACAGCAACAGGACCAGGAATCGAAGTGAGAAAGGACAGCTCGAATTCTATCACCGCCTTCTTTCCCAGCCCATCAATTGGACCATTGTGAGTGCGGTAGTCGAGACTAGGGATGTCGAAACAATACACAAAACATACAACCACGTCTTTTAGGAAGTACTTTTGTCTGATCCATCTGTTTTTTTCTAGGCAGTTTGCCATAACTTTTTATCGCCAAACAATCATGTATTGCAAATTGTCATTGGGCGTACGCAAAACTAGGAATGTGATGCATGTCGGATCAATGAAAGAACATCATTCAGTATCGGCGACAAACTTATTGCTGCTGCTGCGTGTTGGCTGGAGGGATGGTCGATGAACACCGGATAAAAGGACTTTTCGGCCCCACTGAGACTGGAGTGCAGACATGGTGAGGGTACGGGCTGATCTACTCCTCAAAATTCAGTTTCAGTTAGAATCCCTCATCACAATCCAATTGAACTTTGAGAAATGACCAAGGCCTTCCGCGAAATAAAAATTAGGATTGAAATCAATGAATTGATCATCTGTGCTAAGTAGCATTTCCCTAAGCAGCGATTACACTAAACGTTTGAACGTTGAGTTATCAACCTTGCGTTATATTCACATCTCAGGAAAATCAAATGAGATATTTCAGCAGGCACGAGCTCGGCCCCAACCACCGTCGCTCAAACGACAGTCGAGATCTCAACCGAGAAATATGATGAACCTGAAACCTCAACCAACCCATTTGAAGATTCCAAGGGTTCAAATGAGTTTCTTGAGGATCAGAATAGTGATTTTAATTTAGATTAGATTTTTTTCAAATTCGGTGTGTATTTTGTATTTGAGGAGTGATCTAGGTGATTCCTTGCATGATGTTGGGAAAGGAAAGTTTATTTTTTGATTTTAGCTACCAATTCGAAGAAAAAAATAAGCGCATCAAGTACATTGATTCCCTTGCGTTTATGAAAATCATATCTAATAGTGAATCCACTCGGTCTCACAATGATGTGAAGAGACGGCTCAAATTCATCCATTGAATATTTTTGCACTAGACTGAAACTCCCACTACCTACCGGAACGTGGTTTTCCATCTTTCTGATACACAACTGTACATGTCTAAGTTTGGGAATGATTCTTTCCTCGAACAATCTGTTTCATCAACCTGACAAAAGACGGAATGAGAGCGAAACGTATTTTTGAAGAATGATTGCAATAGATTCCAAGACAGTTTCACAACCTTCTCTAGTCCATTAGTGCAATAAGATTGATCTCCGGTTGATGAAAATCGCGAAATTCGACATCGTATTGACAGCTCTTCATGGGACCCATCTAATTTCTTGGGACCTATCTGTCGTGATGGGACCCATCTAATTTCTTGGGACCCATCTAATCTCTTGGGACCCATCTATCCTCATGGGATTCATCTACCCGTACAGAGCCAAAAATCGCAGGTTTTTTTGGACAAAAGTGCTGGCTTTTTTTTCCCAACCTCTGATCTTTCTGATTTTTTTGGTGTTGTTAGGTACCAGTATGGACTAAAATCACTCACGGGGGCTTCTTGTAGTAATTCCGATTTGGGAAGTTACACCACTTTATTAGAAAACCGACCGCCCCGATTCAGCGCATGAACAAGGAATGAAATCGTCAACAGGTCGAATCTAGCCCTCTGCTTCTTCATTCGAACGCTTTTTTGGAATTGTATCTAGCACTATTTTGAAGCGAGTTATAGTCTTTTTCGTGAGTCGAACTTTCCCTAAAATTTCGTAGTGTACTTACTTTGACCTACCAATACTCGGAGATACGACGAGATATGACAATTCTGCAAACGCAGTTCGAAAGAGCATCATCGAAAGTAATCGCGTTTTGTTTTTCAGCAGGATCAGAGATACAAATTCCTACCGCCGCTGTATGGTGATTTCTCTCGAATATCTCGCGATTCCTCTCATATGAACGTAATGACGAGAAAAAGATACAGAAAGAAGAACGGAAAGAAAATGGAGGTAGGAGGAGTTGTAATGGAAAGGATACCCTCTAGAGACACGCCAAGAAAGAAGGCGGCCGAGTTACGGTAAGTGCGACACAATCTATTGCTAACTGTTCTGAATGATGGGGCAGAATTATTGAAAGAATTTATCGACATTCAAACTTCAATGAGCATGAAATACACCGGAAATTGTCCTCAAGATATTGTGCACTTTATTTGAATTTGTGAAAATATTCGTAATTATTGTTGACTTGTCACAGTTTTCGTATTTGTTACGATTTGAGATGAAGTATTGACAGTTTTTTTGAAGAATATGTTGCCGATAACTCGACGGATCGATTGATTCGTGATGAACAACATTGGAGCAGGGCTGAGGTACCTCAAACAACAAGTTACCCAATGAAATGATTCATCATCTCTTTTTTCCGCACTTGACCATCTCGGAAGAAAGGCACTATCGTTACCTAGGGCATGTCAGGATACTATCTGTCCATTTGATTTAGCCAAGCATGTGCCAAAATTGCGCGGGCGCTATGCGCCGGGGCTAAACATGTTAACCACCTCTCAATCTTTTCCTCCTTCTTAATCACGAGAATTTCTAACAAACTAATCTCATGTTTTAGAAGGAGAGCGAACTTACTTCAAATCAGTCAGCCACGGCATTTGGTAGAGGAAAAACATCAGCATTTCGGGATTATGACCACCTTTGTACAAGGTGATATAATACACCAGCTGACATGTTATTGATAGCGTGCAAGGATGAAAATTAAATGAAGATCTTACCATTGCTGTCGTATATGGGACACTGAATATCATCGTGAGTACTCCTACCAGCAACAAGTTGCGCTCGCCAGTATGATTCCTGTATCCGTATATGTTTTCCTTTCTCAAGAACTGCCTGAGCTGTAGTACTTTGCGATTGAAAAGCAACATAGTCGGATCAGACACGCTCCATAGAGAAAGAGGGATGCAATCGTGCAGACGATAGATTCGAGGGCGATGTTGAACCAAATCGAATCCTGCGAACAGACGAAACAGGTTTGAGAACTTCGTAATTGAAATCTAGCGAATGTATAATTTTTTAAATGTTAACCTTTTTGTCGATGAATACGCGATTACTACTTCTAATATGAGGCCGTTTGCGGTAGGGTCAGCAAAGGCAGAGAACAGTTAAGAAATCGCATATGCCCAAAAGTTGGCCTTAGGTGTAACTTTTTATTCTGAATCGACCTGTGGAGGCCGTTTTTCGATCTGAGCCTTCTGAATCCCGGTACTACGACGTCAATTTTGGCCAAAATTTTGATTTCCATTAAAATCTCCTTGAGAAATGGCCCAAGTGGCGGAAAATCTCGAGTGCCCGACCAGAATTTCATTCTCTAAAAAATGAAAAAAAATCGAGGCTCTATCTTTTTTCTGTTATCAGTTATGGTCGTTTTGTGACAGAAAAAATAAACGGCCGGAAACACGCTAACATATGATAGAGCAGACTTTTCTGATCATTTTGGTATATGGGATGAAGGATTTGATGAGGGCGGCGATACTTTTATATCGATTTTTGCGCCGCGAACCCGCGTTTTATCGCATTATTTGGTGTTTTTTTGAGCACAACTTTTTCCTTTCACAGTTTCATGATCTCTAACATAGAAATTCGTTTTCTACGTGCCAAAATACTTCAGAAAATCCTATAGGAGCCCGTTCGCCTAATAGTCAGTAAAAGCGCAACAGTCTCGGGAACATGAATCGACTAGCGTTTTCACTTTTTCGATTTGAGCCTTCTGAATCCCGGTACGACCCGACGTCAATTTGGCCAAAATCTTGTTCCGCGATAAAAACTGGTCCGGAAAGGGTTAAAATGGGCCCAAATCTCGCGTACCCGACCAGAATTTTGCGCTCGATCTAATGAAACTTTGAACGAGGCTCTATCTTTTTTCGTTTTTGAGAAAAAGTCAAATTTTGACACGAAAGTTAGTGGGGCTAAACACTAAACAATCTTAAAGAGCATACTCTCCCGATCATTACTTTTTGACCCCAAAAACGACCCTCGAAGACGACGTCAGGGTCTAAAAAGTCATATTTTCAAAACTACATGACTTTAGGAGTTTCTGGCGTGTTTTTGCACGTAGAAACCGAATTTGTATATGCTACGTCATGAAAATGCGAAAGAAAAAAGTTATCTTCAGAAAACCGCAAAAAACTCAAGTTGAGCTCATTACAATCGATGTATTTTGGATCAATAGAGTTTAACTCCTTCATCAATAGTACCAAAATGATCGGGAGAGTATGCTCTTTAAGATGGTATAGTGTTTAGCCCCACTATCTTTAGTGTTAAAATTTGACTAACTTTAGTGTTAAAATTTCTCGAAAACGAAAAAAGATAGAGCCTCATTCAAAGTTTCAATAGATCGAGCGCAAAATTCTGGTCTGGTGAGAGATTTGTGCCCATTTTAACCCTTTCCGTACCAGTTTTTATCACAGAATAAGATTTTGGCCAAATTAACGTCGGGTCGTACCGGGATTCAGAAGGCTCAAATCGAAAAAGTGAAAACGCCAGTCGATTCAGAATCAAAAGTTACCCATGGGACTAACTTTTCAGCATAACTTTATTTTTTGATGTTCCCGACTTTGTTCGACTCTTTGGTGAACTCTTAGGTGAAAAATTCTTAGGTGAAAAAAAATTTTTGTTTCATTTTGTAGAGAATTAAATTCTGCTCGGGTACGCGAGATTTTCCGCCACTTGGGCCATTTTTCGGATCAGACGAAAAACGGCCTCCACAGGTCGAATAAAAAGTTACCCCTAAGGCCAACTTTAGGCATATCCGATTTTTTACCTGTTCCGGACCCCTGTTGAACCCTTGTTGATCCTACCATAAACGGCCTCATATGTGTTTTTTTATTTTTTGTCTGAACGGGCATGCCACGGTGAATTATTCCTCAGGAAAAAGAAGAAAAACGATAGCACAATAGTAGTGAATATGGTAGTATCCAATACAGATCCTGGTCATACCGTAATCCACAGTATATTTTCATTTTTCAGATTCATTGATCTCGATTTATCCATTTTCGACTAATTATTCACCCCAACATGCCCGTTCGATACCGGTAAATTGGAGTAGACAAAAAAAATTTTTTATTGCGTATTCATCGACTGTCAAAAAGATACAATTTTTTTTCATTTTTTTTCGGTTTTGTTTGCGATGTACGATCGGAGGTTTCTTGGGATATCACATGCTTGCATAGACCGAATAATGGCATCTCACCCCGCTCACCCCCGGACGCTCGTCTGCCATCAATACGTAATTATAACCAGGTGATGCGTAAAAGAATTCCTGGAATATCGTTTCTCGACCGAGGAGAAAGAAGACGGGGAGAATGGAGAGTATGAAGCAGACGCCGAGGCCCACGAACAGAGCACGACGCCAAAACTGAGAGGGATTGTTTAATGTTCTATGATGATCCTCAGAAAACTTATTTCTAATTCAATCTTGAGTATTTTATGCTAAAAAAATTTTCAACGGAAATCAGATGTTTGGAGTTTCAAAGAAAAACATGCCATTGATCATTCAACAGATCAATCTATTTTTTTTTCGAAATTTCCGGGACTTATATCTTACAGACCTGCTCATATTTCATCGGAAAGTAGAGTGCAGTGAACCGATTAAACGCGAGGAGCACATCAATAAAATCGGCCAGCGAATTCAAGTAGTTGGAACCTCTGGAAATCATTGATTCAGTAAAACGATGTAGATATTTCATTGTTCTAGAAACTCCAATAGTTGGCTATTTTTTCTGTTTTTTTTTTCAACTTCAAAATGGTCTTCGACGACTAGATATGGTCCAAAAAGTGATAATCTCAGAATCTCCTGTCGCCTATAGCACAGGATTTTTGATATAATTGAGATAGGTCCGTACAACGTTTTTGCAACCTAGGCTAAAAATTTGGCCCCAAAGTCAACTTTCGACGTAGAGTTTGAAAATCGACCTTAGAAAGCCGAATCTTCAAACCCTCATTCCCTGTGGCACACTTTACCGTGTGCTGTCGTTTTTCATATCTCAAAAACGGCACTTCGGAGACCCCCAAAATGATAGTAATTCTGAAAGAACTCGACGATATAAGACTTTTTCTAATTGGGAGTGAATAGTTAGCTCATCTGTGAAAAAAGTTAGGACCACCGAAAAGTTAAAAGTTGTCGCCCTGAAAAAGTGTTGTTCAAAATACATAAATTAGATCATTTCATTAGATTCCTCATGCAATTTTACCCCCGGGGTGCACGTTTTTATCAAGATCTGATACAGGGGACAAGGCCGTTTCGGCGACCGAAAAAATCTGTATATAGGGTTTTCTGGCGTATTTTTACATGTAGAAAACGAAAATCGCTGCTAGAGCTCATGAAAATAGAAAATAAAGAAGTTGAGATCGAAAAACATTTTTTGGTAAAAATCGTCGAATTTAATGCATTCGGTCGCGGAAACGGCCTTGTCCCCTGTATCAGATCTTGATAAAAACGTGAACCCGGGGGTAAAATTGCATGAGGAATCTAATGAAATGATCTAATTTATGTATTTTGAACAACACTTTTTCAGGGCGACAACTTTTAACTTTTCGGTGGTCCTAACTTTTTTCACAGATGAGCTAACTATTCACTCCCAATTAGAAAAAGTCTTATATCGTCGAGTTCTTTCAGAATTACTATCATTTTGGGGGTCTCCGAAGTGCCGTTTTTGAGATATGAAAAACGACAGCACACGGTAAAGTGTGCCACAGGGAATGAGGGTTTGAAGATTCGGCTTTCTAAGGTCGATTTTCAAACTCTACGTCGAAAGTTGACTTTGGGGCCAAATTTTTAGCCTAGGTTGCAAAAACGTTGTACAGACCCTGTTGGCAGAATCTCAATTATATCAAAAATCCTGTGATAGGTGATTCTGGCGTTTTTGTGCGTGTAGAAACCAAATTTTGAGCGATAGTTTTCCAAATCGTTGTATAGTCTAATTTTCAAACTATTGAAAATCCTGTGATATGAACTGACGCATAAGTTGCATTCAACCACCAGGTGGGTTCGCCAAGAGACTTGTAGAATTTTCGGAAGATTGGGTACAGAGGCAGACGGACGGCAAATGATGAGACAAGGCAAGAGACGATATTCTGGATTGGAAACGCTTTTTCTGATAGGGTACTAATTGCTGACCACGACTGAAAACAAACTGTAAATAGTGAAGAAGCTTGAGGTGAACAGTGTCTTCCGATGCTTGAAGATGACGAAGAGAAGAAGGAGGTAGAGAGCTAGGAGAAGAGGCACGTAGACTGCGTACACGAAGATCGGCCAGTCGGAGCCCATTCTGATTCAGTTCAGCGAGCGACTCTTCTTATCAAATCTTTGAACTAAACTCGATACGATGGAGTTATGGGAAGTAGTATGATTGTGATCTATCATCTAGACTGAGTACATCAGATGAGATTGTAGTCAATGCACCCGTGAGAAGCGAGTGTTATTCCTCAGAAGATATGAGTTCAAAGAAGCAAGATCTCATCATTGGATCTACGGATGTATTCTTGGATTTCACACGTCTGTCGAATCAAGAACATGCTTACATGATCTTTTTCACGTCAGATTTCAGGAGACATCAACAGCGATAATCTTGTGGTTTTGTGGAGTATCCTAAAGATGCTGTAAAATAGTTGGTGCAACAAAGTTTCCCCTTGAGAAGAGCAGCTCAGTCAAGATTAAGCCTTTTTTTGCCTAAGACCATGTCAATGCTGGAAAATAATATTTTCTCAGTATGTATGATATATTCCCTCACACTGGTAACGTTCGACAAATACAATCGCTCCGTAAGCTACGCTTAGGAAGCAACTGGAACGAATGAAGGCAAATATTGAGGAAATTCTCATCTTCTCCTACTTTTCCGAACGCTACGATCTCGCCGATGAAAATAAGACATGCAAGATATTTGCAAACCTGCCAATCCTATCGGGTTTCCTGTTCACAGGGTCGCTAACATCCCGTCACCCGCTTCACCAGGATCTGCACTACTTCCCATTCCGACCGGCCCATGGAATCTGTTGTGCGTGGACGGCGCTAGTACCAGTGAACACGTGGAAACGTTGAAACTAGACTCTCATACGCGGATAATCCAATTTCATCCCACAGACAGTCCTTTACTCCTCTTTCACCCATTTCTTGTGTTGCAGACAGAATGGCTGTCTCGTGGTGCTACCCGGTACGCACAAAGGAGAGCTGAGGAAGCACGCCTACCCGAAGTGGGAGGTATCATAATTACCATTCGTAATGCCACAACAATTTGCGATTGAGCTATTTGTGTCTCACTAACACGCACACTTCATTTGAAACTGAAAAATTCATTTGCAATGTCAGGGAGGCGTTAACTTAGCCTACTTCGGGATCCAGGACTTTGATGCGAACGCGCCTCGCACGTATGTGGAGATGGAGGTAGTAGACACCGTCTTCTTTCATCCCCTTCTCGAATCACCGTTACGTAACAGTTTATTGGTGAAACAAGCAGAAATAAATACTTGAATATTGAATTGACAATATTTCTTCCAATCCTGTCGAATCGTCCGGCAAAGATGTTCTGTAGTAAACATTTTGTACACCTTGAAGATGACGTTCACAATTGTTTCGAGCATAATTTCGTCTTCGGAGAAGAATTCATTCTGAAATTAATTGAGCGATAGCACAGAGAGAATGCTATCTAAAGATTTTTTATTCATATTAACAACTGCACCCAACATCAGAATCTTCAAACGCCGACTGGAGAACCACCCCATTATAACTGTCCTCACCGAAACCCAATGATTCAGGAGAGTCACCCCTCCCCCTTCCCTGACATCATCCTATCACAAATGTACTCATAATCTTGTCGCGCCTAGGACGTAGATAAATTATTATTATTATAACTATAAACTAGCCTTCTCATGATAGGTGAGCTCGTTCTGTTTCTTTCAGCTTATAAGTGGGGCTGGCCTGTCCATTCTTCCCAATCATGAGGAACCGATAGTCAGCGGAGACATCCTTGAGCAAAAATGTGTTGTTTCGAACGAACTTCCCAAGATGAGTTGTCTGAATATCGATATGAATTTATGTACTATACACAAGAACATGCAAGTCATTGTGTAATTGAAAAAGCATGAAACAGACCTCATACAGTTCTCCGTTAGAGGTAAAGTTTTAGAGCTGGATGTTGCAAACTCCCGGGAGCGTAGAACCCGAAACCTCTTCGAAATGGGTGACTCCGTTCTTATCCAGAAACGGGGAGAGCCATTTCATTGCGAGATTGTTGTTTTAGCCTGCAAACGAGTATTGTTGGAGAGAATATCTTGAAGACAGTTGAAGAGAAATGTTGAATTAAATTTGTACTTTGCTTCCTTTTGACGTTTCATTGACGGCTTCTCTTCATTGCGCTATCGCAAAAGGATGAGCTCGTATAGAGAACTACAACACGAATCCGGATTATGGCGATCTTGCAAATCGGGAAATTATAGAAGATGCTGATAATAGCACGATCCTTTAGACCCTTATTAGTCAATCAAAACTGATGTAACGAGACTCAAGGCAAATACTGATAATGAGTTGAGGATTCAATGTGATGGCAAGGGGCTTGATTTAAGAACACGAAGAGGAAAAGTCGGCCGGTTACGGTACGCATATGTCACTAAACACCACATACTTTAGAACTAAATGGACAGAAAGATAGCCCAAATGATGAAGGCAAATAGGGGGTTGCTTTCATTCGCGTAAATTTTTTTGTCTTTTCATACCCTTCGGAGTGGTTGCACTTTCCTTCATTGTAAGATAGCCATGTCTCGGAAGGCTCTCTCGACGTTTCGTTAAATTAAAACAGAGAGACCATTCTACGTGATTACCCTTTTCTCTCAATACATCTGCAAAGGATTTGAAAGCACCCATCAAGTCGCGCTTCTGAGACTGATGTTTAGTTCGATCTATTTCTATGATTGCACCGTGACATTTGATAATATTTGTCAATGGAGCGAGAATACATCTGATGCGTCAACACTAGTGATGCGGATTCGAGACTGACTCTCATTCTCTCATCGGTCAGAGAAACGAAAGTGCGCGCGGATTAAGGAGGGGTCGGTCTTGAATGGGCATCACTAGTCAACACATCGTGACATGGATACACATCGCAGGGACGATTAGCGTTGCAAAATGCCTTCGTTGGAAATTGCTTCTCCATTCGCTCCGCTATTTCAGTAATGACTAAGATACCGCGTCGAATTTAGATACTCCGTTTTTCGACTGTCGCCATGTTCTGAATGTAGAAGGCAACTAAGCATCACCAAGAAAAATTCCATCTAATGTCGATCGAACAATTGGTTGACTTTGTAGAAAACATCAACTATGGTGAGCTCTGAAAAAATCGGTCAATAGTTTTTGAATAGTTTTGAACATAGTTTTCGACATTTTTTTCTTTTCTTGAAAAGACGGGAATGATTGATCCAATGCAGGTGTTGGCGTCATGATCTACGCATTCCTACTGTTTTGTCTAGTAATTCGTACCCGAAATTCTCTGGGGAGGCACCGCTATCTTCAGGTAAGTTAATCTCGAAACTGTCAGAGCGCGGGGTTATTCACGACTAGGTCGTATATGAGACACTATCTGACCCAGCTCACATACAGCCGCACAAGGAAAAATAGAATTCCGCAAAAAAATGTCCCTGGGGTCAACTTTCGACGTAGAGTCCGAAAATCGACCTTAGGAAGCCGTATCTACAAAAGTGAATTCCCAGTGGCACACTTCTTGTGCCAGGGGGAAAATTGTATCTCGAGAACGGCGCTTCGGAGACCCACAAAACCATAGTAATTCTCAAAGAGCTCGACGAGATAATCATTTTTGCAATTGTGAGTGAAACGCTTGTCACACTAAAAATTTTTTTGAACAATTGTAGTTTTCTATCATGCGCATTCCTTTCCGCGTGCAAAACTACACTATGGTGCAAATTTTCATCGAAAAATTCGTGGACCATGTTTGTCATTTTTTCGCTTTTTTTACGAAAAAATGCTTGAATTAAACGGTTTTTCAAGCGTAACTTCTTCCGTTCTGACTGCCATAGTCTCTAGTGCCAAAATTCGGAATCTACGCATAAAAATACACCAGAAAAATACAAATTTGAAGTATATTTATCGTAACTTTTTTGTTTCGCATTTTGGTAAGCTCTAACATGCAAAATCGAATTCTTCAGGTAAAAATACATCGGAAATTCCTATAGTGAGATAGTTCTGAAATTTCGATTTTTTTACCAAAAATTACCATGGTCATGAAAAAGTAGAAAAAATTTTGTATCAAAAGTTTCGCTCTATAGCGGTTTCTGGTGTATTTTTATGCGTAGATTCCGAATTTGGCACTAGAGACTATGGCAGTCAGAACGGATTGTT
This sequence comes from Pristionchus entomophagus, assembly GCA_036245825.1. NCBI lineage: Eukaryota > Metazoa > Nematoda > Chromadorea > Rhabditida > Neodiplogasteridae > Pristionchus > Pristionchus entomophagus. The sequence goes on from BTSX01000001.1 coordinate 7,814,890, forward strand.
CAAAAAAATTTCAGTGTGACAATATTAAAATTTTCGGAGATGATAACTTTTTTCACTGATGAGCTAGCGTTTCACTCACAATTGCAAAAATGCTTATCTCGTCGAGCTCATTGTGAAATACTATGGTTTTGTGGGTCTCCGAAGCGCCGTTCTCGAGATACAATTTCCCCCTGGCACAAGAAGTGAAATTCACTTTTGTAGATACGGCTTCCTAAGGTCGATTTTCGGACTCTACGTCGAAAGTTGACCCTAGGGAGTTTTTTCGCGGAATTCTATTTTTCCTTGTGCGGTTACAGTCTAGAAAGCTCATTTGTGTCAGAGGGTGTCTCATATGCGACCCGTATAATCTGTCAGAAATCTGTGTTTGAGGAGAGGGAAAAGGGAGTAGGGGCTGGGCTAGTATTTCTGCGCTCTCTCCCTTTCGCGTGCTCTCTCGTTTTTCTCTGGCAGCTGCGGGATTTTCTCGCACCTGCGAGAAAACCTTGTTTACTTCACTGTTTTATCGCAGATTTTCCTCTATCCGTATTGTTCCCTTGTTTTATTCGTTTATTATTCTTGATGCCCGTCATCTTTCATGTCTGGAACATTGACTAGCCGATCATTGAAGCAGTGAGGGCGTGCTATTCCCGTTTATTGCTTTTGTTTTCATGGAAATATATTTGTATAAGCTATTTTTTATTTTTCTATCGCTGCCTGCTACGAAAAACCCATGCCCAATTATAGATTGTGTATTTGCCCCCGCTCGCTTGCTTACTGTAACCTCAGACAACTGTAACCAAACAGAGCGGATCGGCCCCTGTATTTATCGACTATTCCGGTTTATATTCGCTATTTACCTCTTTCGTGCGCTCTATTTCACGCGCCGCGATAACTGTAAGACTGTGCACTTGGCATTTTACTGGGGAAGGCTCCTATTCTTTCGATATGCGGATTTAAACGTGCCTATCCCGATTTGCTGCTATTTCGCTTGTTTGCCTATTTCTATCCCTTTCGATTAATTCTTACTTCCTACCAGAAACCGCATTCTCTGCTCATACGTTTGACAACGGTATTTTAAATAGATTTCTGCGAAGTGAAGTGATTTAATATAGTTCCATGGGTGGTAGATCAGAGTTTTAGTAGACTCTACCTACCGTTATTAACACAAATATATTGTGGTATATTATCGAGGTGGTAGCTCAAGGTTTATAGATTCTACAATGAATACCCTATCTCACTCGCTCGTATTCTATCGTTCTATCAATCGCTATCGCCTCGTACCGACAATATCGTTCAATTCCCCATGTTAAACTATTCTCAAGTTTCACAGCTTTCAGACTATGCCGATCGCCAATTGGGAAGAGAGGCCCCACCAAATAACACCGGCCGAACAGAGGATAGATTCAAGACACCGTTATCAAGGTTGGTCTTTATTCTCTTCCCTGTTCCACTAAAATGTTCAACGTGATGAATAACGCGCAGGTGGTAAGGAAGAGTTCAAAGTGAATTCCCTCTCCTGACTCTGAAACACACTACGTTTCCTCTCGGGCGTCGCATCGTTATGCATGTGTGTTTTAATAGATTGAGAGGTTACGGTAGATTGTATTCCCAATATTAAAAATGTACGATAGGATACGGTTGAGTTAGTTTTGGTGTGCATTAGTAGTTAGTCGTAGAGATCGCGAAACAAAAAAAAAGAATTTTTAACACCTCATCAAATTTTGATACACCTATCTCGCAGTTTCACTGTTCAGATCAATTAGGGATTAAACGAAAGTCTCTCGTCGATATACTTTACTCTTTTTAGATTCACTCGACTGTGAATGAAGTGACTAAACCACATATAGACAACGCATGATAAGGCGAGCAATGAATTTATTTATTTTATTACCTCTAACAAAAAATAGTAGATTTCAATCGCTTCTGCTTGCAACAATGCATTTTGATTATGATAAAATTTTATCATGCACCTACCTTCGGGATAAATGTTGTGAATTATTTTACGGCTAATTCAGCTTAGCAACACGTTTGTTTCAGTGCTGCATTACGATTACTCAGTCCTGTTTTAAACGTTTTCTTTTTCGAATTCCTTCAAGAACAATGTAATATCCACGATATATTTCAGACTAACTCTTCTGCTCGTGATTGTCTACTATAGAAGAGAGAAGGTTCCTAGCTAAATGAGAGAAGCCTGCAAGCAGTAAATAGATTTTTAGTGCCCACTATCGATGATTAGAGATATTACCTTATCAGTTTGTCGATTGTTTTTTTAAACTGTTTATTGTTGGTTACTGTATAACCCTCAAATATACATATATTTTTTAAATCCAATTGCTCCCTCCAGTATTTCTTTTGCTCATTATTTACCTCAATATTTATAAGAGATTGTTGAAAATCATGATTCTGTAGGGTAAGTGTGTCTTGTCTACTTCGAGTATTTCTCATTACACATCACAGTTTATTGACCAATTAATATTTGTTGTATTACACCTGATTGTTCTTTGATGATGGTAGGATTCGATAAATTATTTCAGTTTTGTTTTGCAATGGAGAAACAGAGGAGCAAAGAGATGTGAGATATTTCTTTTACATTGCTCTCCCGGTTGAGAAAAAAATAATTTGAATTCCCGCAAAAACTGCAAGATTTTCCCGCAGGTCTCGTGGAAAAGTTCGGGAACTTTTCCATGAGCTGGTAGAAAAGTTCCGCAACTTTTCTCGCAGATTTCTGACCGATTATACGGGTCGATGGTGTCTAAATTAATATGAAAACTATTTGTGCTTCCCCATCATCAGATAATCATGGTAACCATCGACGCTTCTTACACATCAGCACAAATGTTCATTCGGGAAGTGAGCGAATATTTGGCAGCCTCAAATTCACGGTAATATTCAGAGGATACTAACAGCAAACGGTATTTTCGCGATGATTCTGACAAAGCCGATTGGAAATAATAAGGTTTGAAAATGATTCTGTTTCGTCTCAGATTTTTGGTTCCAGATAATTATATGTTCATACCTTGCCCTTTATACTTTAACTTTTGTCCAGCTCGACTACAGTTTCCTTTACCGGATGTGGGCTGTGAAATCGTAGGTTTCACTTGAATACAAATCTTTGCGTTAATAGTGATCAGACTACACAATATCATTCAGAAGACCCTAATTCCAGACCAAAGCGACTCTTTCTATTCTCAACGCCATCTTTCGTATCTCTGCTTTGCTTCATTGCAATTGTGGAAAGTGGAATTTGGTGGCGTTGTTTTTTTCACGATTTCTGCAAGAACGATATTTCAGGTTCTACGCTGTGTACGTTCTCTGTCTTCCTACAGAGTCGGGAAGACTCCGATTGCGTGAGAGTACAATGCAAGAATACGGTATCGACACCACACGCCAAGCCATGATTATGGGCGACTATTTCCTGGTGAGTCGAGCGAATGCGATGATTCAAAATACCCATTTTCATTCTCATTTAGTCAATTATTGGTGAGGTAATGAAACAAGGAAACTTTCGTTTTCACCACTCAGTCAGTATTATGTCTGCCAACAACCTCTTTCCACTTCACAGGCAGATGGTTCTCTCAACATCTTCCCACTCTATGGAGTTGGTGTGTCATGCTATCATCGCTATCTGCTTTGGATTCATGATCTATGCATTCATTCAAATTATAATTCACTTGAAATTGACAAATCTCAAATCGAGAACGGCTGTTCGTCTACAACGGCAACTTCTCATCACTCTGTGCTTGCAAGTAACTACTTTTTTCTTTGTCTTTTTAAGAATAAGCCTAGGTACAGAAGAACACATTAATAGAATTCGAGAAAATAATCAAAGACTTTTCTTCTCCGAATAGCTCTAAAGTAGCGATATACGGCAAGAACCTAAATATGAGACGAATCGCGAGCCCAGCGGCGGTAGGAATTTTGTATCCCCGATCCTGTTGAAAATTATAATGTAATCACTTCAAAAGGTGCTCTATAAAACTACGTTGATGGAAATTTGATAACGGTCCTCATCTCCGAGTGTTGGTAGGTTAAAGTGGGCACAGTGTCATGTTTTAATCAAATTTACTGCACGAAAACGATCATAACTCGCTTCAAAATGAAGTTAGAAACAATTGGAAAATAGCATTCGAAAGAGGAGCCAGCGAGGAAGATTTCATATGTTGGTGATATCATTCCTAGTCCATGCGCTGGAGCGGGGTGGTCGGTTTTTCATAAAAGTGATGGAACTCTGTTAAGAGAGCGTATCGGTTATTTCCCTACCTCTCCGGAACCGTTCCTCTAGCAATCCCTCTAGTAATAGATAAAACACCACTTATTTGTCATTCCTGCCTCTGCGGAGGGAGAAGAGTCGTTTTCAAGGAAAAATGGTCAACCGATCGAGATCGATCCCATTTAACTTTTGCATTAACTTAGGGGTGTCCTGAGGCTCTAAAAATACTGTTCTGATAGATTTTTGCTCATTGCGAAAATCACTTTTTTTTTTACTCTCGTGACCGTTTTTTGAATCATGTGGTACATTTTTGGCGAAACTTCCAGACCGCACTATATACGTTTTGCAGCCCTTCCTATTCTGCGTCGGGGTCATCTATTACTGACAGACACTCCGAATTCATTTTTGTTCGATCAAATCCAAAAAATCTTTGATTTTTAACGTTTTTCAGGTTCATGTTTTTTCCTTCGTTCTTACATAAGCTCTAATACCGAAATTCGAATTCCACGCATCATTTTTTGGACAAAAAGTCGAGATCTCAGAACCACGTGACTATAGATGTTTCTGGTGTATTTTCACTCGTGGAAGTCGAATTTGCATACTAGAGCTCACCTAAATGCAAAGGAAAATGTTACGCTCGAAAAACGGATTTTATTCAGTTTTTCGATCATAACTTTTTTCCTTTACACTTTGGTGAGCTCTAGTAAGCAAATTCGCTTTCTACGTGCAAAAATACACCAGAAACATCTATAGTCACGTGGTTCTGAGATCTCGACTTTTTGTCCAAAAAATGACCATGACCCCGGGGTCATGAAAAAGTTGAAAATTTTTCGTCTCGGAAAAATCGACTATAAGTGTTTCTGGTGTATTTTGATGCGTAGAATTCGAATTTCGGCATTAGAGCTTATGAATAAATGAAAGAAAAAATATGAACCTGAAAAACGTTAAAAATCAAAGATTTTTCAGATTTGATCGAACAAGAATGAATTCGGAGTGTCTGTCAGTAACTTGAAATAGATGACCCTGACGCAGAATAGGAAGGGCTACAAAACGTATATAGTGCGGTCTGGAAGTATCGCCAAAAATGTACCACATGATGCAAAAAACGGTCACGAGAGTTTAAAAAAGTGATTTTCGCAATGAGCAAAAATCTATCAGAACGGTATTTTTAGAGCCTCAGGACACCCCTAAGTTAATGCAAAAGTGAAATGGGATCGATTTTTCATTTCGTCAGAGAAACGAAATGGCACAAATCAGCTGCCGATAGCTGGTAAATGTAAGAACACGCGAGATTAGGAGTCGGGATGCATCGTACACTCTACGATGGTTTTTTTCGTGTTCAATACACCAAGGGAGTGAGAGCGGAAAAGGGAAATGCATGTGCAGTGGGGCTTCAAATTCTGAGCGACCAGTAGATCGCTTTGGATACATGCATTATGCCTGTACGGCCACCTCCAGTATCTAGATCTGGCAAATGAAGAGCGCACAATCTTAACTTTACGAGGCACTATCTGAGTCGAAGTAGCATTCTGGCTAATAACCACACAAGGAAAAATAGAATTCCGCGAAAAAGCTCCCTAGGGTCAACTTTCGACGTAGAGTCCGAAAATCGACCTTAGAAAGCCGTATCTCAAAAACTGAATTCCCTGTGGCACACTTCTCGTGCCAGGGGGGAAATATTATCTCGAGAACCTTTCGGAGATCTACAAAACCATAGTAATTCATGAAGATCTCGGTGAGATAAGCATTTTTCATGTTGGAGGCGAAAGGCTAGCTCTTCTGTGAAAAAAGTTATGATCGGTTAAATTTTTGAAATTCTTATTTTTAAATATGCTCATTCGATTCTCCGTCAAAAAGTACACCCGGGTGCAAAATTTGAGTCAAACAAGTTTTCTGGTAGTTGATGCTTTGTCCTAGTGAAAACCAAAAATCTTACATTTTCACTGATCTTCGATCATAACTTTTTTCTTTCATTCTTTCGTGAGCTCTTATGCCGAAATTCGAATTCTACGCTTAAAAATACACCAGAAAATTCTATAGAGAAAATGTTTTGAGACAATTTTTTTCAACTTTTTCATGGCCATTTTTAGGTCGAAAAATCGAAATCTCAGAACAATATTCCTACTGGAATTCCTGACTTATTTTTGCACGTAGAAACCGATTTTATATGTTAGAGCTCGTCAAAGTCTCAAAGAAAAAAGTTGTGGTCATAAATTCAAAAATATTTAGTTTTTCACTCACAACTTTTTTCTTTGGCACTTTGACGAGCTCTAGCATATAAAATCGGTTTCTACGTGCAAAAATAAGTCAGGAATTCCTATAGAAATATTGTTCTGACTTTTCGATTTTTCGACCCAAAAATGACCATGACCTGGTCATGAAAAAGTTGAAAAAAAATTGTCTCAAAACATTTTCTCTGTAGAGATTTCTGGTGTATTTTTAAGCGTAGAATTCGAATTTCGGCATAAGTGCTCACGAAAGCATGAAAGAAAAAAGTTATGATCGAAAATCAGTGAAAATGTAAGATTTATGGTTTTCACTAGGACAAAGCATCAACTACCAGAAAACTTTTTCGACTCGTACTTTTTGACGGAGAATCGAATGAGCATATTTTTTAAAAAACCGCTTTTCAAAAAAATTCAAGGTGAGAATTTTAAAAATTTAACCGATCATAACTTTTTCCACAGAGACCGGATATTTCCTAAAAGCCGGTCCTGAGAGATGCTTCCGGTCCTGAGAGCTACAAAATGCTAAAAAATGTGGTTATTCGAACATAACTTTTTTCTTTCACATGATGGTGAGCTCTAACATGCAAATTCGATTTCTACGAGTGAAAATACACCAGAAATCACTATAGTAATATAGGTCTGAGATTTCGAATTTTTGACCCAAAAATCACCACGAACACGGGGTCATGAAAAATTTCGTCTCGGAACAATCTGACTATAGGTGTTCCTGCCGTATTTTAATGCGTAGAGTTCGAATTTCGGTGCTAGAGCTCATGAAAGTGTGAAAGGAGAAAGTTGTGTTCGGAAAACCATTAAAATCGAGGATTTTTCACATTTTATGGTGAATAAGTCTATCAAAGACACCCTTAATAATGCGTTTTCTAATTTTATTCTTATATATGTAGACTTCATATTTCATAATCTGCAGAGAAATTTCATTGTAAGGATTATGCAAATTAGAGAAAAAAATATTTTTGTGACATGAAAATCATTTCAGCGACCATAACTTTTTCAGTTGTTGTCCTATCGCAGAAAAGTTGTTCACCTTATTTTTCTGCTTTTTTTTAGCACTACGCCAGCATTCCAACTCAACGTTGAGCTGAGATACGCTAGAGCCGGATCCTCGACCGGATATTTCCTAAAAGCCGGTCCTGAGAGATATTACCGGGATTGTTCGAATCCTAGTCCCCAAGGTATCCACCCATTATAGTTTGAATGAAATCGGGTAGACTTTTTGCAAATTGTTCCTGGAGTGCTCGCGCGTATCGTGATACACGTGATAAGATGATATTTTATCCTTCGATTTACGTGATTTACAATTATTCAATGAAAACGCCTGACCCAGCGAACAATAGTTGACCCAATGAACTAGACATGGCATGATATCCCTTTTATTAAGACTAATGTATGGTATCGATATAAGAGAGTTTGGATTGGGCTTTTAGGACGACTTGTTCAAGTGGGCCAACAATTGTTCACTGGTTCAGGCATTTTCAGTGAATAATTCGCAGTCGTGTGAATCGAAAAATAAAATTTCATATTGTTGTGATTCCGATCGGAAATGGGCTGCAGATTACCAAAATTAACACCACGAGGTCTGAAAATATCTCCGCTTTGCGCTAACGGAAGTCTTCTGACAGATGACAGGTGCCCAGGAACAAAAATTTCAAACTACTTCGATTCCTATCAAACTATGTCAGTGTATGTAGCATGGACCAATGATTTTTTGTTTTGTTGTTTCGTGACCGTGAAATCGATAATGCCTAAAAGCCGGCTCTGGGCTCTTCAAAACTTCAAAAGTCGAATCTCATTTCAAGATTGTCCAAATTACTCGATCAAAAAACCAAAATGACCGGACAAAACAGCTCCACAAATTCGTAATTATAATTCAGACTAAACTCTTGCGGCAATAGTTAGAAAATTTTAAAAGTGTGTTTTTGAAACATAAAAAATAAACGTGTCCGAAACTTTTTTTTCACATGTTTAAAAAAGTAATTTGCAGATTTGGAATCTACGCACTTTTTCACGCCGGAAAGTTGTTATCACAACAAAAATGAAGGACTTCTAGTTTCTCTTATATTAAGCAGAAACCAAAAAATCCTCGATTTGGACGGGATTTCGAGTGTAACTGGAGTGGCCGATCGAAAGCCGTTGTGCGGTCGGACTTCCCGGTTCTTGTAGGTGCAGCTCCACGGCGGACAGAAATGCTACCCGAGGGTCAAACCCATGACTAAAATTCGTAAGGAAATCCAAAGGAAAGATACAGTAAGAAAATTCCCGCGCTTCAAAGAATTTAAAACAGCTGCGCATCATAAAATACATCAGAAAAATTGGAATGGACATAGTTGCCTGACCGCTTTCAAATATTTGAAAATTTTCCGCGTTTCTCAGGGAATTCAAAACGTTTCCCTGACAGGCTCCCCTCCACCCGCTAAACATAGAAAAATTCCCTGAGATTTGAATTTTTCCCGCTTTTCTCAGGGAATTCAAATTCAAATGTTTCCTGATTCCCCTTACGGTTTGAATCGCCCGCCTTTTGTAGGACCTGATCTGAGTATCAATTCTCGGAATTTTCGCTGCGCGTCATTTTTAATTTTAATCACGGGGTCCCAGTGTCGGTAGGATTTCAGTCCGCCGTGCAGCTCGACTCCACGTTGCAACCGATAGTCTCGCGCGCTTCCTCCATTGATCTACCTACTCTCCTCCCGCTCTCAGTCAACACTTCAGTCCTTCCCTCTTCGCGCCTGCTCGCTTGCGGCTAGATTTTCTCTCAATTTCGCTCATTTTTCGCGCTCTAAAATGGACGCCTTCAGTGCTTTTTCGCAGCAGTCAAATTGTTTGGTGCTGTATTGTTCGTTCAAGCTCTTGTCTTTCACTACTTCACACTCGAATGACCATTGTCATGTGCGTTTCCTCTTCTCTATCTTTCACTCTGATATTGTCGCGGAACTAGCTTTGACTTGCTCGTATTCCTCGCAATTCTTCTGCTTGGATGTTCTGCTCCACCCTTCTAATGATTTATCCGTTTCAGATAACGCCGTGATCACCAGGAAGCGAATCGAACGGCGTCACCAAGAAGGATCGACGGACGATGGGAAGTGGCATGGACTTCACTTAATGATGACGCCATCGATCGACGCAGAGTGGAAGGAGCGCAGTGGAGGAACCAAGGTAGGCCACGATCACTCTATTTTTGGCGTACAACTGCTATTTAATTCTTTTGAGATCTTGTGACGTCTGATGACTATCTCTTTTTCTCATGGATAGTGTCTTTGATCTTAGCAGGCCATTCATTTTGTTTTTGCAGTGGGCGAGACGAAGCCATCTCCCTCTCCAATCCACTGGAGAAGATAAGCAAGAAGGGCACTGCTGCCTCCTTCCAACTCAAGCACTCGTTCGAAAACGCCAAGATAATGGATAGGGTGAGTGAAGGGAGGGAAGGACAGAGAGTTAGTCACTCTTTGGGTGCAGGAATAGTCTTGCGGGGAATGCTGTTTTTTTGCACGGTCACGCGGAAGCCTATCGCCGATTTTGCGGGAACATTAAACCAAACCGGATCGTTCTTGAGTTACACCTGTTTCCCCCGTTTCTCGCCATTTTCCAGCTACGAGTGCTTGTGTATTCGGGCTCGTTATCTCTTTAGGGGGAATCACATTAATTGGACACCGCTCGTCTAATTCGAACAGTTGAAATAGTTTCTCAGTCAGCGGGAGCGAGACACGCGAAATAAGGGACGCGACCATCTCGTGAACGGGCCGGACGTCGATCAGGTATGTGACCTGCTGGAATGGACTACCGTAACTCATATCGGCTGCATTGGGAATATGGCTGCCCGCTAGGGATGTCGTTTCGGTTTCGGTTTCGGTAGTACAGGCATGCGCGAAATATCGGTACTGAGAAAATTCCTGTACAAAATTTTCGGTAGTATCGAAAATTTCGGTACTGGTTCGGTATTGAGCTCATATCTCGCTTCAAACTCGTCATCATTACGTAATTTTCACATTTTTCCCCATATCTCGCTTCAAACTTATCCAAAAAAGCCAATTTCAGTACCATTCGAACCCCCTCGACGAGCTTTACAAAATGGTAGTGGAATGTTCCTCTTTGGATAAGTTTGACGCGAGATACGACGAAATTTCATCATCCTTAGGCAATATGTCGTTTTTCGAGCATAAATCAGCTCAAATTGGACCAAAAAATCTAGGAGAAATGCCATTTGACTTTCCGTAGCCCGCACTTTCAAAAACATAAACTTTTCACCAGCGATGATCATTATGAAATGTTCACAAGTTCTCTCATATTTCGCGTCAAACTTATCCAAAGAGGCCAATTCCAATACCATTTTGTAAAGCTTGTCGAGGGGGTTCGAATCAGGATTGGGCGTAAAATATATATTTTACGGATCCGTAAAAACGTAAAATTTACGGATTCAAAATCCGTAAAATTCCGTAAAATCCGTAAAAATCGTAAAATGTAGTATTTCATAGCGAAACTCTATTGAAAGTGCTGTAAATACGCTCCATCGCGACCAGAAATAGCTAATTTTAACTAACTAACTCGAAAGGTTCTGATCTACAATTTGTGTTCTGATTCAGCTCACCCAATAAAAACATGTGCGACTGACTATTGAAAATCAGAGACTGATGATACGAAGAAGACTTAAAACGCCTGTACTAGCGCAAGAGGGATGGCACAACTCTGTCAAAATGTTTGTACATATCTCGCTTCAAATTTATACAAAAAAAAACATTTTCAGTACCATTCGAACCAGGGATGGGCTTTTACGGTTTACGGATTTTTCGGTTTTTACGGATTTTACGGTTTTGAACCGTAAAATTTTTTTTACGGATTCCGTAAAACTCGAATCCGTAAAATCCGTTAAAAATTTTGATTTTGAAAATGTGAAAATTAACTCATTTTTTAAACCTTTCTCAACATTTTTTAATCAATACTTTTTTAATCACTAGCTTTTAATAGGAATTTGCATTTGTTTAAAATTCTTAACAACATTTTTGAGTTTTAAAAAACGCGTTCTCTGTACTAGCGCAGGGAAACAAGGAAGATATGGCACAACTCAGTCAAAATAGTCCCTGCAAGCTAATATTTTGGGACTCGAACCATTAGGGGCAATGAATACTTTTTTATAAAAACTTTTTAAATTTTGACCTACTTTATCGATTTTTTCTCGAAATTTGAAACTTGAGATTTCAGCGCCATGTGGGCATGGTGTGCTCTCTCCCATCTGCTCTCCGAGTCAAAATCTGTCGAAATTTTTTGGGCATGGTGTCTGACTGCCATGCCGACGCAGGCAGGCTCGACTCCCGCCCGCAGGCGATGTTTTGCAAGAGGCAGAGAAGACTTTTCGGACTCATTGGGGTCGTTGACCCTCGACTCATAGGGTGCGTTTCCTTTCCAATGCCAGTGGGGAGACTTGAATCAGCTCTGCTCTCTTTTTTTTTCCACCCTTTTTCCATCAATAAATATTTTGATTTCCCGTGCCTGCGTCGGCATGCCAGTCAGACACCATGCCCATTAGGCCAGGGCGGCCTACCGCAGGGAACGCTTGACGGAGACTAGTGGTTGGGCGCGCGCCTTTCTCTACCTCTTGCAAAACATCACCTGCGGGCGGGAGTCGAACCTGCCTGCGTCGGCGTGCCAGTCAGACACCATGCCCATTAGTAGGATTCCGCAGGGAACACTTGACGGAGACTAGAGGTTGGGGCGCGCGCCTTTCTCTACCTCTTGCAAAACATCACCTGCGGGCGGGAGTCGAGCCTGCCTGCGTCGGCGTGCCAGTCAGACACCATGCCCATTAGTAGGATTCCGCAGGGAACACTTGACGGAGACTAGAGGTTGGGGCGCGCGCCTTTCTCTACCTCTTGCAAAACATCACCTGCGGGCGGGAGTCGAACCTGCCTGCGTCGGCGTGCCAGTCAGACACCATGCCCATTAGTAGGATTCCGCAGGGAACACTTGACGGAGACTAGAGGTTGGGGCGCGCGCCTTTCTCTACCTCTTGCAAAACATCACCTGCGGGCGGGAGTCGAACCTGCCTGCGTCGGTATGCCAGTCAGATACCATGCCCATTAGTAGGATTCCGCAGGGAACACTTGACGGAGACTAGAGGTTGGGGCGCGCGCCTTTCTCTACCTCTTGCAAAACATCACCTGCGGGCGGGAGTCGAACCTGCCTGCGTCGGCATGCCAGTCAGATACCATGCCCATTAGTAGGATTCCGCAGGGAACACTTGACGGAGACTAGAGGTTGGGGCGCGCGCCTTTCTCTACCTCTTGCAAAACATCACCTGCGGGCGGGAGTCGAACCTGCCTGCGTCGGCATGCCAGTCAGATACCATGCCCATTAGGCCAGGGCGGCCTACCGCAGGGAACGCTTGACGGAGACTAGTGGTTGGGCGCGCGCCTTTCTCTACCTCTTGCAAAACATCACCTGCGGGCGGGAGTCGAGCCTGCCTGCGTCGGCGTGCCAGTCAGACACCATGCCCATTAGTAGGATTCCGCAGGGAACGCTTGACGGAGACTAGTGGTTGGGCGCGCGCCTTTCTCTACCTCTTGCAAAACATCACCTGCGGGCGGGAGTCGAACCTGCCTGCGTCGGCGTGCCAGTCAGACACCATGCCCATTAGTAGGATTCCGCAGGGAACGCTTGACGGAGACTAGTGGTTGGGCGCGCGCCTTTCTCTACCTCTTGCAAAACATCACCTGCGGGCGGGAGTCGAGCCTGCCTGCGTCGGCGTGCCAGTCAGACACCATGCCCATTAGTAGGATTCCGCAGGGAACGCTTGACGGAGACTAGTGGTTGGGCGCGCGCCTTTCTCTACCTCTTGCAAAACATCACCTGCGGGCGGGAGTCGAACCTGCCTGCGTCGGCGTGCCAGTCAGACACCATGCCCATTAGTAGGATTCCGCAGGGAACGCTTGACGGAGACTAGTGGTTGGGCGCGCGCCTTTCTCTACCTCTTGCAAAACATCACCTGCGGGCGGGAGTCGAACCTGCCTGCGTCGGCGTGCCAGTCAGACACCATGCCCATTAGTAGGATTCCGCAGGGAACACTTGACGGAGACTAGAGGTTGGGGCGCGCGCCTTTCTCTACCTCTTGCAAAACATCACCTGCGGGCGGGAGTCGAACCTGCCTGCGTCGGCGTGCCAGTCAGACACCATGCCCATTAGTAGGATTCCGCAGGGAACACTTGACGGAGACTAGAGGTTGGGGCGCGCGCCTTTCTCTACCTCTTGCAAAACATCACCTGCGGGCGGGAGTCGAACCTGCCTGCGTCGGCGTGCCAGTCAGACACCATGCCCATTAGTAGGATTCCGCAGGGAACACTTGACGGAGACTAGAGGTTGGGGCGCGCGCCTTTCTCTACCTCTTGCAAAACATCACCTGCGGGCGGGAGTCGAACCTGCCTGCGTCGGCGTGCCAGTCAGACACCATGCCCATTAGTAGGATTCCGCAGGGAACACTTGACGGAGACTAGAGGTTGGGGCGCGCGCCTTTCTCTACCTCTTGCAAAACATCACCTGCGGGCGGGAGTCGAACCTGCCTGCGTCGGCATGCCAGTCAGATACCATGCCCATTAGTAGGATTCCGCAGGGAACACTTGACGGAGACTAGAGGTTGGGGCGCGCGCCTTTCTCTACCTCTTGCAAAACATCACCTGCGGGCGGGAGTCGAACCTGCCTGCGTCGGCATGCCAGTCAGATACCATGCCCATTAGTAGGATTCCGCAGGGAACACTTGACGGAGACTAGAGGTTGGGGCGCGCGCCTTTCTCTACCTCTTGCAAAACATCACCTGCGGGCGGGAGTCGAACCCTCAGACACCATGCCCATTAGGCCAGGGCGGCCAATGGAGAGAATGTGGCTGGTGAATAGGAGAATGGGTCTTAGTTACGGGCGTAAGCCTCTTGCAAAACATCCATGCCCGGCGGTTGGAGCAATCGCAACTCAAGCGGTTGAAATTCATAGAAGCGCGCCATTGCAAAACATCACCTGCGGGCGGGAGTCGAACCTGCCTGCGTCGGCATGCCAGTCAGACACCATGCCCATCTTTCACGATCTTTCACGACGCGCGTTTCTCTACCTCTTGCAAAACATCACCTGCGGGCTGGAGTCGAACCTGCCTGCGTCGGCATGGGGGTCAGATACCATGCCCATTATGCCAGGGCGGCCTACCGCAGGGAGCGCTCGACGGAGACTAGTGGTTGGGGCGCGCGCCTTTCTCTACCTCTTGCAAAACATCACCTGCGGGCGGGAGTCGAACCTGCCTGCGTCGGCATGCCAGTCAGACACCAAAAAATCCTTCGTTTATCATGATGCTTTACTTCTAGTGGTTGGTCTCTTGCAAAACATCACCTGCGGGTGGGAGTCGAGCCTGCCGAAATCGCCATGATCATTTAGTAGACGTTCCATGACATTCTGCACCTACCCAACGGATGACTTTTTTGCAACCTATGCCAATAAGTTCAGGGTGAAGTGATAGCTGGCCCAGTATGAGAGGTTGCGGTGCACTTTCCGAAAAATGCAAGACATGTACCAAAAAAGTCCGAAAACTCATCCCAGAAAGAAATACGTTCTTATAGGTGTTTCTGGCGTATTTTTTGATGAAAATAACGAAAAACATAATTTGGAACCGATAGGAGATCGATAAAGGGTCGACAACTGGAAATATCATCATTTTTGGGTCACAAAAATTATTTTCGCCATCTGCATATGTGTATTGTAGGGGTACCATGTTCATTTTTTGGGTTGAAAATCGATTGACGTCGGATTTTCGGTTGCCGCGGGCGGGAAAGTTATCCAAATGTTTGAAAAAGTAGGGAATCGTATATTCCATGGATTTGCAACTAACATGTCCAGGAAAGACATTTAAACAAAAATCGGCCTTGGAACTGTGATCATCCAAAATAGGGAGAAAAAAATTATATGAAAAAGTGAAAAAATCGTGCCCTGAGGTCAAATTAAGATTTATCGCGATCAACTTTAGGGATCATCTGGAATAGTGGCAAGGATCATTCTGAGATTTTGAACGAGTCTCTAGCATGTCTAAAAACAAAAATCCATTTTTTCGGTACCCTATTTTGAGACAGTCCAAAGCATCTGTACGTCATTCTCCCATGAGTACATATTGTCATCGATAAGGTATTGAGGCATACTTTTTTCGAAAAGGTATACTTTTAGGTCCAAATTATTTTTTAGGACCTTCTTATTGGAACAGAGCCGAAATCTAAAATTATTTTAAAAAAATCATAAGTCGTGTATCTGATCTTCAAATAGTGTAAATCACTCGAACATGAGTTCTGAACAATATCTGAGAGTTAAAGCCGAATTGCGAAATTTTTTTGTAATTATCATTTTTTGGTGGGCAAATTATCGAGAAATTTTTCGACAATAACTTTTTCTTTAGAAACCGTTCCAAAAGCTCAGATATTGTTCAGAACGAATATGCGAGTGATTTTCTGTTGCAAATGCATCATTTGAAGTTCAGATACATGACTTATGAATTTTTGAAATTTTGAGCTTTCGAAAAAGTGATTTTTAGACTTTTCATTTTTTTCGTGTTTTATCGATATGGCAACCCCACAACATCAACACAAATGCTTGATAACGATTAATGGAACAAAAAACTAATATAAAAGTGACCGTATCATGTCGAAATGGCGAGATCTCTCATCATCGTTCTCTCGTCAGCCTCCGAGAGATCCTCAGGCGGGAAGCAATAACTCCCGGGCCCCCACACCGATATGCGTGAGATTTTTATAATAGGGGTAGTTTTTCACGTAGAATCAGAATATACAATTTGTGACCCAAAAATGATGATATTTCCAGTTTTCGACCCTTTATCGATCTCCTATCGGTTCCAAATTATGTTTTTCGTTATTTTCATCAAGAAATACGCCAGAAACACATATAAGAACGTATTTCTTTCTGGGATGAGTTTTCGGACTTTTTTGGTACATGTCTTGCATTTTTCGGAAAGTGCACCGCAACCTCTCATACTGGGCCAGCTATCAGCTCTATGTATGGGGACTTCACCCTGAACTTATTGGCATAGGTTGCAAAAAAGTCATCCGTTGGGTAGGTGCAGAATGTCATGGAACGTCTACTAAATGATCACAATTTTCGATAGATTCTGAATTTTCTCTGATTATATTCCAATTGCATTCAGATAAAATACTAAATTCCTCTATGATTATTAGATTCTAAAATTGGTCTGATTCGATTCTGAGATTTTTTTCAGAGAATCTCACTAATTTTTGAAGGGTTCCATTTTTTTTTCATGTTTAAATTTCACACAAACTAGATGCCAAAATCTATCAGATTAGCTTACGAAACACCAAGAGATGCCTGAGATACTGTATCTGCTTAGTGATATCATACAACTCAACTGAGAAAATATTAGACGGAGAGGGGGGGGGGAGGTTTCTGGCATGGTCAGGGGGGGGGAGGTTTTGGGTAGGGGAGGTTTCTGGCAGGGGGGAGGTTTTGGGCATGGGGGGGAGGTTTCGGGTAGGGGAGGTTTCGGGCATGCTTTCCGGGGAGGTTTTGGGCATGCCTCTTTACGAGGGGGGGAGGTTTTGGGTATGACCCGAAAACACGCGTTTGAAAAGCTTGAATTCAAATTTATTTTAAATTTATTTAAATTTTTTTTATTGTGATCGATCATGAATACAAAACAGGAAATGGCAGACACTAGTCAACGTTTCTGATTAAGGCGAGTAAATTATCATCGATAAAACCATGATTTGAAACAATCGAAAAATTGTAGATCGTTATTATATCTCCAGAATACAATTTTCCTTGAAACTTGCAGAACTTGGTTTTTTCGATGATAAGTGACTCGACTCAATGTGAAACGTTGACTAGTGTTTGCCATATACTGTTCTGTATTCATGATCGATCACAATGAAATAAATTTGAATTTGTACCTCTCAAACACGTGAATTCAAGCGGAAAAATGGCGACTTTCGTAAAAATATGAACGGCTTAGTTGATAGGGATTCGATGCATAGTTGATGGGTCTACCGAATTATAATAGTGAATTTCTGCGTTATTTCTGCGTTAGGACAAAAAAAAGTCGGAAAAATGCAAAGTCAACAAGATTCAAAAAACTTTTTTTTTATTTTTTAAATTAATTTTTTTTTTCGATTTTTCAAAATCTCGGGAAGTATGGTTATTTCGACTTAAATCAACGCTACAGAAACGTTGAGTAGTTTTCGAACTAACGCATTTGAGGCTTTTATTCGGCCATAAGGGAATTAAATCACAATCTAACCCCTCATTTGACTGTCTTCAAACGTAAAAACGACGCTTTTCGTAAAAATTGAAAATTCCCACTCAATGAGGTTTCGATGCATGTGAGATGGTCCCACAAAATGAGCATAGTGGGAGCCTGCGTTATTTCCTCGTTTTTTTAAGAAATCCCAAAAAAGCAAAAAATAAATTTCAAAAATGATTTTCAAATCGAGTACTTGACGGAGAATAGTGGTTGGGGCGCGCGCCTTTCTCTATCTCTTGCAAAACATCACCGGGAGTCGAGCCTGCCTGCGTCGGCATGCCAGTCAGACACCATGCCCATTATCATAACGGCTGATTATATACCTCGGGACACTCTTATGTTAACGTAATTGAGCAATTTAACCTATCTAATTTGGCTGAGAAAATATGATTTTTTGAGCATTTTGCCTACGGGATCAATTTTCAACCAGGTGATTTGAGGTAACAGAAAATAAAAAATGTTTTGAACAATGTACGACTAAAGTACTCATCATACTCGGGTATGGGCTTGTGGCTGCCATTCCGGGGGCACCGTGACCAAAGGGTGGTCGAAAATGGTCGAAAATGGTCGAAAAAGGTCTCTTAACTTAGGCCTGAAACACTTTTCGTAAAATTTGAAGGGAAGAACAACTCTCAATCGCAGATCATCCCTGGAGGAATAGCTGACCGCCACGGAGGGGTGATTGGGGGAGACGAGATCGAGAGCATTAATGGAATGCGAACTGATTTCCTCTCTCGTGAACAGATGCACGCCCTATTGTACACAAGGGTTAATGAAGTGAAGCTTGTTGTCAGAGCGGAAAACGAGGTCAGTGTAATAATTTTTTTAAAATTATATTTTAACTCTACCCAAAATACTCGTTTAAAAAAGTTATCACTGTATGAGATCAATCAACCAATCATTTGTCATGCAAAAATCTGGTTGACAATAGTAGCGTACAGTTAGTGTGATGAGATAAATGATACATGATATGAAAACGATCGCTACGCTCTCTCAGGAATATCTGTCTAAAATCCTACTACCCGTCCTTGGAGAATCATTTTTAACCACTATACTCTTTGTAGCGTGTATTTCTGCTCAGGAGTGTTGCAAAAAGCAAAGAGAACATGAAGGTCGAATGTCATGATAAAGCTGCTTGTTATGAAAGTGACACACCCTTTACACACATACCTTCGTTTTTGTTTCGTTTCGGTAATAACTACCACATCGGCCATTGATTGCAGCAGACAAAGCAAATGCAGAGCATACATTTATCACAACTTGTCAAGAACTTTTCCATTTAGCATGGTCATATCACTAATTTTGAGTGCAGGAAGGTTACATTCGACTGGCTCGCGTATCTCGATGGATGTGTTTGCTACAATGCAAATATCAATCTTAGAACTTTGGGTTGGCCATGCGAAGGAGAAAACGCGAATTCGAGAAAGGATGAAGAAAGCACGCGAATTCGCCAGCCTATGCAAATACGCGACGCTTTCCGTGTGCGAGGCTCCGCCCCCTTTTTCCGCTCGCTCTCCTTCTTCACCAAACCCGTCTGTGAGCGTCTTTTCCTAATAAGAAAGCTCTGAGCGCTCGCATGCGAATTCGCGTGAACTTGCCAATTCGTATTCCCTCTCCCTAAGCTCGCGAATTCGCAAGAGAGAGAGGGCAATGCACGCGAATTCGTGGGCTTCGAATGGCCAACTCCACTTAGAATAATGAAATTAGCCGAGAAAGAAAGCGTACGTTCTCTGAGCTGCCACTATAATCGATTAAGCGCATGTGAGTAGTCATTGCTGAATGCAACTGGCGATGAAGTGGAAATAGTCCGCGGGCGGCTTGGTCAGCGGCTTACTGCGGACAGTGAGCGATTGGGCTTACTGCGGACAGTGAGCGATTGCGGCGATGGCTCGGGTGTGGGTTGGTCAATGTTTATCAAAGTTGTCCCGTATATAATACAATTGCCCAAGGATTACGGTATTTCGGTCACATGGGTCAGATCCAGTTCCTTGGGTCAGACAATTTTCAACAAAATTAACGTACATGGTCTAAAATGGAAATTTAGGTCATGGTAGAAAACAACAAGTACCGTACACAATCGATACTACAGTAACTCACTGATTACAGTAACCCAGTTCGATGGGTCAGATTCAGTTCCTTGAGTCAGAATTTTTTTTTAAAAAATCTCCAATCTATCTCAAAATGATTCTACCGTACCCTAAAGAACGGCAAAAACCTTTTTTGAGTCAAATCGCAAAAATAATTTTTTTTTCAAAACCATGATATGGTTGAACATTTTTCGAAGTCGAAAATTTTTCATCTCAGAACTTCTTAACTATTAGTTTTTCTGGTGTATCTTTACGCGCTATTCTGAATATCGATATGAGAGCTCACGAAAAAATAATGAAAAAAGTTAAAAATTTGAAAACTGTCGTAATCGAAGGTTTTTCGGACAAAATGTCATGCTATATTTTTCTCCGACTTCCGATTCCTATGAATTTTAGAGATGTTGTTAGGTACTAGTATGAACTCAAATCTCTTTCCGGCTCTTGTTGGAGAAATGCCGGTTTCGGAAGTTACATGGAATTTTTTTAAAAGCGACCGCCCCGCACCAGCTTAAAATCTAAGAATGATATCATCATCATAAGAAATGAGCATATCTGTCTGCTGATTCTAATGATAAAACCGGGTTGTCTCTAGCATTTTTCATAAACGAGTTATGGCCGTTTTCCCAATGCAAACTTGTTCAAAAAACTCTATAGTTATGAAACTTAAGCTAAGCAGCGTAATCAGATATGAATAGTGGTCGATCGTATACGTAGCAGAACTCAAGGTTATTTTATAGTTTTTTCATAAACTAAAAGAACCAGGTACCGACTCCAGGCGTAAATTTCATAACTAAAGTTTTTTGAACAAGTTCGCCTCGGGAAAACAGCCTTAACTCGTTTAGAAAAAATGCTAGAGACAACGCGGTTTTATCATTAAAATCAGCATACAGACCTGCTAATTTCTTATGATGATGATATCATTCCTAGATTTTAAGCTGGGGCGAGGTGGTCGTTTTTTTCAAAAATTCCATGTAACTTCCGAAACCGGTATTTCTCCAACAAAAGCCGGAAAGTGATTTGAGTTCATACTAGTACTTAACAACATCTCCAAAAATCATAGGAATCGGAAGTCGGAGAAAAATATAGCATTTTTTCGTGAGCTCTCATATCGATATTCAGAATCACGCGTAAAGATACACCAGAAAAACCAATAGTTAAGAAGTTCTGAGATGAAAAATTTTAGACTTCGAAAAATGTTCAACCATGACCCCATGACTTTCATGGTTTTGGAAAAAAATTATTTTTGCGATTTGACTCAAAAAATTATTTTTGCCGGTCTTTAGGGTTCGGTAGAATCATTTTGAGATAGATTGGGGATTTTTTTTAAAATTTTGATCTGCTCATTTCTTATGATGATGATATCATTCTTAGATTTTAAGCTGGTGCGGGGCTGTCGCTTTTAAAAAAAATTCCATGTAACTTCCGAAACCGGCATTTCTCCAACAAGAGCCGGAAAGAGATTTGAGTTCATACTAGTACCTAACAACATCTCCAAAATTCATAGGAATCGGAAGTCGGAGAAAATATAGCATGACATTTTGTCCGAAAAACTTTCGATTACGACAGTTTTCAAATTTTTAACTTTTTTCATTATTTTTTCGTGAGCTCTCATATCGATATTCAGAATAGCGCTTAAAGATACACCAGCGTACGGACATCCATCTTGCGTAGTTCCAGGATTCCGGAGAGAGTCCTTTCTTGGTTAGTATCGCTCGCGGCTGAGAGGTGAACCGGGATCTCCGGCACTCCTAGAGACGAGAAGGATGATGAAGCCTGCTTCTGAATCAGACACTCCGGCATTTCTGAAAAAAAAATAAGAATGCATCATTAAAATATAGTTAAGTTGATATGATTTAGATTGGAGATTGGATTTACTATTACTAAAGAGAAAAGAGATCACACTTCTCGAAGGGCTCTAATGAGAGAAGCAAGCAATACTTATCGTCCCTAAGAGTAAGAAGATATGGTTGTGGCAATGGTCACGATAGAGTGATTTTTACCCGACATGAACAGAGGCATGTCTGAGGACTGGTTCTTGTAGAAAAACGGTCACTAATTTAGTAGGAGAAGCAAGGTTTCTCAGCATTTCTGATTAGTTTTCTAGTGAAAAAACAAGAAGGAAACTTATCACGTATTCAAGAAATAAAATTGTGTAACTAGAGCTCACATGTTTGATTGATGTTGAATGTGTCTTGAATTATCCTTAATGACGGCGAAAATAGATGAATCAGCGTAGATGACAGAAGAGATACATTATATTTCGTTTCATAGTCATTATAAACAGCGGAAACGAGCGAATAGATTGACAGCAAAGGCGTCAGGTCTCACAACGATATGTTCAGGAAACATTTCTGATAATATAATACGTTTGACTGTGAGGCGAGAACGAGAGAGAAATGTATTCAAACAGGCCAATATTTCGGCCGAGGTGGAAACCGATAGGGAAATGAGAAGGGGGACATCTCTCCCTATTCACTCTGTGTCTCCCTTCTAGGGAAGATCGTATCTCTCTATTTTGACGAGAATACCTTATCTAAGAAAGATCGGGCATCCCTGGATGAATGACCTTCTGTGTGGGGCCATGTGTGCTGTTTTAACGATGTCTTTTGAGGTCTCAGAACTGCAGATAATGGTGGTCATTTTTTAAATTTTTTTTATAAAAGACTTTGCATCAAACAAACCATCTGAGAGAATACACGATTTGAGGAAAGTACTGTAACGATTTTCCATCAATCGTTCACAACACAGTGCACTCACTATTCTGGTCGCACCCAGTTTGAACCAGTTTGTCTCACGTGATGTTTGTCTCATATCAATGAGGAGATCGGTTCAAGATGAAATAGAAGATCAATGACCTTTCGTGATGTGACCTCGAACTGAACTTTCCTAACTTCCCTGCATGTTTACTCACTTGAATCTCGGCACGGGTGCATTGAAAGAAATGAAGACTATGTTCATAAGTTGTATAAGAATACTGTAAATATTTAAGACAAGCCAAAGATTAAAAAATAACAAATAAAACACAAATCCAATTTCATTTACGAGTTAATCAATACACACCGTTTATATTAGTGATTATCTCAATAAAAATTACTATTCAGATTAATTTGGGAACATTTTTTTTTCAAATTTTCCATTACGTTTTCAGAGCAGAGACTAATTTACTCTTAATGAAAAATCGGATAAAAGGAAAGGAAGAAGGAGACAACACATACACAAAGCGAATCTTATCATCATCAATCTTCTTTCTCTCTTCCCATTATCTCTCGTCATTGAGACTCGAGAGAGTTTGGAACGATGAGAGAGAACAGTTCAAGATTCGAACCCCCATCACTGCCCTGTGCTTTCGCAATCTCGAACCTATCCATCTTGCCCACTCTCTATGCATTCTGCTAGGGTGCATTAAGGGGAATAGAGATACGGTTTCTGACTTGTTTGTATCCTATGATCACTAGTGTAGTTGGTATAAAAAGACCACATGGGATAGTAGAGACATCGACATCGACTCTTCACTCGATGGGAACAATGCTTAGAGGTGAGCCAAATAGTATTCTGAACCACGAATTCAATTTAATTTAAATTTCATGCATTATTTTATCCATTTAATCCATTTTTTTAAGTTAAAAGCAAATACAACGAGTACACTTCAGCTCTTATCGCGGCTTCTCTTATCTTCGCCATCTCGGAATGCTCGATGAAGTGGGATGCAAAGTTGGGCAAGAATACAATCGCTGACTCGGAGCAACTCGACCGCCCTCCTCACTATGCTTCGGCGAAGAATGCCATTGTGAGATGAGTTTAGTCACACAACTGACTAAGATTTTTAGTGTCACTGGGAAGGTTGCGATCCGGGCCCCTACTGCAGCGCTGGTGTCTTCATCGGACGGTCTCAGCGTGGATACAACAAATACGCTGGTCAAACTTCGTGAGCTGAACTGTTATTAATTTACATGAGAAGGAAAATAGGAAGGAAAATAAGAAAGGGATGGCACCGACTACTTGAGAACATGGGAATTTTGTTAAAGATGCAAATATATCTAAAATTACATTTTTTTTGAGAATTTTCAATTTCATTAAGATTCTGCTGGTTGGGCATCAACTACCTATGCTGCAATCAAGAAAACGTGAAGAAGGACCCAGGAACGGTTCGATTTTTTTAAACAGTTCAATCAAGTTGTGTGATGCCCTCTGATTGGAATGGCTTCCAATGAAGTTTTGAATCTAATTTGAACACAAGTGGTTCGATATTTCAAATACTAACACGTGTTTATTCTAGAATTGCAAAATCGTGGATAGGCTCTGGGCTCCACATGCATGCGATGGGTATGAGATACAAGTCGAAGATAACGGGTCAGTGCATCTTTATTTTAAGTATAAATTTCAAATGTTCCAAAATTGAAACAATCAACTTATTATTCAGTGGTTGGACCTGCTGCATGCCCGGAACCATCGTCGAGTGATGGCTGCTCAATAACGCACATGCTACCCACACCTAATTACAAATATTCGTCCACGA
Source organism: Pristionchus entomophagus (assembly GCA_036245825.1). Classification (NCBI taxonomy): domain Eukaryota; kingdom Metazoa; phylum Nematoda; class Chromadorea; order Rhabditida; family Neodiplogasteridae; genus Pristionchus; species Pristionchus entomophagus. Next base: position 7,839,206 of record BTSX01000001.1, read on the forward strand.
GCATTATCCTCACAATTACAAATATGCAGATAAACATCTCGAATTTCTTCTCACTATATACATTTACCGAATCCGCTACCACGCACACGTCCAACGGAACCAGTTCATCGCAAGCTATCAGAGAAAGACATCACTTCCACTATTCGATTCTTTTGTAAGTTCAGTTCAATCAGTTTTTTTATCTGCAACAATTTTGATGATATGAGCCCGTTCGCGTAAGAGTCGAACAAAGTCTGGAACATCAAAAACATAATATATGCTTAAAAGTTAGTCTTAGGGGTAACTTTTGATTCTGAATCGGATGGCCGATTCTGTTTTTCGGTCAGATGCTTCTGAATCCCGGTACGGCACGACGTCAATTTGGCCATATTCTTGTTTCCCGATAAAAACTGGTCCAAAATGAGTCGGATTGGCGACAAATCTCGCGCACCCGACCAGAATTTAATTCTCTACAAACTGAAAAAAGAACGAGGCGCTATCTTTTTTCCTCTTTGAGTTATGATCGTTATTTTGACAGAAAAATATGCGGCCGGAAACCCATTAACACAAAAAAGAGCACCTTTTTCTGATCATTTTGGTATATTTGGTTCAATATTTCACACGGGCGACGGTGGTTTTACATGTCAAAAACTCGCGATTTTTGACATTTTTCGACTCTAACTTTTTTCTTTCGTAGTTTCATGATCTCTAGTATAGAAATTCAATTTCCCCGTGCAAAAATACGCCAGAAACTCCTTTAGTTGGGTACTTTTGTGAAAATGAATTTTGACCCAAAAAATGGCCTCGGAAAAGCTGGATCGGGGTCGAAAAAGTCATATTTTCAGAATTATCTGACTATAGGAGTTTCTGGCGTATTTTGCACGGAGAAATCGAATTTCTATACTAGAGATCATGAAACTACGAAAGAAAAAAGTTAGAGTCGAAAAATGTGTTTTTTTGACACAAAATGCAATGTAAAACCGTCGCCCGCGTGAAATATTGAACCAAATATACCAAAATGGTCAGAAAAAGATGCTCTTTCTTGTGTTAATGGGTTTCCGGCCGCATATTTTTCTGTCAAAATAACGATCATAACTCAAAGAGGAAAAAAGATAGCGCCTCGTTCTTTTTTCAGTTTGTAGAGAATTAAATTCTGGTCGGGTGCGCGAGATTTGTGGCCAATGCGACTCATTTTGGACCAGTTTTTATCGGGGAACAAGAATATGACCATATTGACGTCGCGTCGTACCGGGATTCAGAAAGCCCAGATCGAAAAACGGAAACCACTAATCGATTCATAATAAAAAGTTACCCTAGAGGCCAACTTTTAAGCATATCGGATATTTTACCTGTTCCAGACCCCTGTTGAAGCCTTGTTGATTCTATCGCAAACGGCCTCATATATCTTTTATCTATTACACGTTTTCGATATTTCTGTTATGCCATTAATCAAACACAATTTTCGATGAAAAATGGTCGAAAAATCATATTCTTTCAACCGATCAAGATCGGTCTAATTACTCTTTCGTATTAACTTAGGGCAGTCCTGAGGCTCTGAAATTACAGTTCTGATTGATTTTTGCTCATTATGAAAATCACTTTTTCGTCATCAAATTTTGTTTTTTGACATCAAGTGGAGAATTAATGGCAAAAGTTCCAGGCCGCACTATATACGTTTTGTAGCCCTTCCAATTCCGCGTCGGACACAGTTATGTTAAGTTTGGATCATGGACGCCGAACCCGTATTTATTCGATTAAATCCAAAAAACAGCCGATTTCGACAGTTTTTCGTGCATAACTTTTTTATTTAATTTTTTCATGAACTATAATAATGATATTCGAAATCTACGCCCAAAAATACACTAGAAACATCTATATTCATAATGTTCCGATACAAAACAATTTCAACTTTTTCTTGACCCGTTCATGGTCATTTTTGGGTCAAAAAGTCAAAATCTCAGAACTATCTGACTATAAGTGTTTCCGTAGTATTTTCACGCGTAGATCTTGAATTTTCATACCAGAGCTCACCAAAATGCGAAAGAAAAAAGTTATGGTCATAAAATATATTGTCATCGTAAAATCGATTATATATTAATAGGGCGTTTGAAAGATCATATATATAGGTTCCGCAAGCATGAGAGCCGAATTCTCGGAATCGAGTCCAAAACAGGCTCAACATGACCGTCAGGGTCTCAATATAATTTTTGCTTTTGGATGTATGCCGATTGTTCTTCTCCGAAGCCCGTGAGTCGGATATGCCGACTCGAAAATATTTTGGCAAAAAGGTGTGTGTGCTCACTGTAAGCGATTGGAGATAGACTCTTCATACAAACAATGTGTGTTGTCAACCAATCTTCACAGCATCTCCCATTTTCGCTCAATCATTCCTCTTTTCTGTGGCTTATTTTGAATCATGGGGGGAGGGAGAGATACACACGCGAGAGAGGCTCCGCCCCTTTATCTCTCGTCTCGCCTCTCCCTCCTCACTGACAAGGGGAGTCGCGCGCGCTTCGGAAGCTCTCACGGGCTTCGGAAAAGAACAATCGGCATACATCCAAAAGCAAAAATTATATTGAGACCCTGACGGTCATGTTGAGCCTGTTTTGGACTCGATTCCGAGAATTCGGCTCTCATGCTTGCGGAACCTATATATATGATCTTTCAAACGCCCTATTAATATATAATCGATTTTACGATGACAATATATTTTATGACCATAACTTTTTTCTTTCGCATTTTGGTGAGCTCTGGTATGAAAATTCAAGATCTACGCGTGAAAATACTACGGAAACACTTATAGTCAGATAGTTCTGAGATTTTGACTTTTTGACCCAAAAATGACCATGAACGGGTCAAGAAAAAGTTGAAATTGTTTTGTATCGGAACATTATGAATATAGATGTTTCTAGTGTATTTTTGGGCGTAGATTTCGAATATCATTATTATAGTTCATGAAAAAATTAAATAAAAAAGTTATGCACGAAAAACTGTCGAAATCGGCTGTTTTTTGGATTTAATCGAATAAATACGGGTTCGGCGTCCATGATCCAAACTTAACATAACTGTGTCCGACGCGGAATTGGAAGGGCTACAAAACGTATATAGTGCGGCCTGGAACTTTTGCCATTAATTCTCCACTTGATGTCAAAAAACAAAATTTGATGACGAAAAAGTGATTTTCATAATGAGCAAAAATCAATCAGAACTGTAATTTCAGAGCCTCAGGACTGCCCTAAGTTAATACGAAAGAGTAATTAGACCGATCTTGATCGGTTGAAAGAATATGATTTTTCGACCATTTTTCATCGAAAATTGTGTTTGATTAATGGCATAACAGAAATATCGAAAACGTGTAATAGATAAAAGATATATGAGGCCGTTTGCGATAGAATCAACAAGGCTTCAATATGACGCGACGTCAATATGGTCATATTCTTGTTCCCCGATAAAAACTGGTCCAAAATGAGTCGCATTGGCCACAAATCTCGCGCACCCGACCAGAATTTAATTCTCTACAAACTGAAAAAAGAACGAGGCGCTATCTTTTTTCCTCTTTGAGTTATGATCGTTATTTTGACAGAAAAATATGCGGCCGGAAACCCATTAACACAAGAAAGAGCATCTTTTTCTGACCATTTTGGTATATTTGGTTCAATATTTCCACTCCCTCCCTAACGAAGCTACCATCCTGCAGGCCCAGTGCCTTGAGGACAGGATAAAATCTGTATCTGTATCTGCATCAGTAATAGATAAAGTATTATTCATATCATGAAATGTCAAGCTTTCGCACATGCGACTCAGTAGATCTTGAACGATAGAGACGATATGTGGGTCTTTATTACTGTTGTTTATTACATCAACAGAGATTTTCACATTGTTGGCTAAGAGCATCAGATTCTTGACAGATACTGGAAATATGATGCTATGTTTTGTACGATGAGTTGAATTTACCTTTCGTTAACCGATCAGTGTTATAACAAAAAACTTTTGGATCCATTTTTCGAATAATTTCGACTAACGCAGAGCTGGTAGAGAAAAAAATAGCAAACAACGTGCGCAAGAGCAAACGACAAACAACTCACAGATCTTCATTTTCGGAACTCCATCCTTTTATGGTAACCCACTCGGCATACTTTTTATCAAAAAAACTCCGAGAGCAAATAAGTTATCTCAGCATGACTGTGAGCAAAGATCAGCGAAGTATCGGGATAAAATCAATCGAAACAACGATCACTTGTTAGAAAAATATATCGCATAATTTAGAAATTAATGTATTTTAAAGCGAATTGTAATACTAGCAGGGATACATGCATTTCAGAAGTACCGAAGTACCAGAAAAGAGATAAATGAAAACAATGGGATACATACGCTAGTCTCCTCAATCAGTTAAATGAAGGCGAATACATGGCAAAAAAACAGCAGTGCCTAAGCAATAGATAAACCGGGGTACGGTGGTTACAGTAATCTTCAGTTATCGTATCCTCTTGTTAGACTGTTCAGGGCATCATTCGTCTTCTTGCCCAACTGCTTCTAAAAAAATCACTTATGCTGAGCGCTCAATAACCATGCTGTTTTTTTATTCAGATCTCTATCTCTCCCTCCATTATCCACACTCTATCATATGTCCGCTCGCCAAGAGACTGTGGACGATTGTGAGAACCCAATAGACAGCGCTATTGCCAAGTCAAGCAATTATGAAACCTAAATCTGAATGCAAAAAATACGCCAACCTTAACCATGCCATTGAAACAAAAGATGAATCGTAACGACGACATCTTCTAAAGTTATCACCCCCTCTATCTCACTCACATTCTCCTTCTCCCTTTCTCCCTCCTTCTCCATTCCATCATCAATCGATCAGTTCGTCTCGCGCTGCTGCAAAAAGCGAATATTAATTATTTATTCTAAATATGCCTACCGAGGATCAATCAGGTCATTCAGTCATTTTAGTGAAGAATACGGTGCGTGATGACACCAACCATCTGCACAATATACTGATTTGTTCTCAACGGAGCGTCTTCGAGATCGCAATCTAGCAATCATCCGTTGTTTTGAAATCCTTGCGATAAATAAAATCACCAAGCAAAATTTAAGCATAATTAGGATTCAATAACAACTGATGAAGTGATGGTGTTACAGTTTTTTTAATGAATCGAACGGGGAGAGATCACCCTCAAGTCAGCACAATTTTAATTTCTGCTTCTCCTCGCAACGTAAATTAAATATTTCTTGAACAGTAGACTACATCTTTCACATGTTCCTCCTCCGCTCTCCTTTCCTCCATCTCCTCATCTACCGTACTCCCTGATCGATTTACCGCAGCCTCTTCTTCCTCCATTACTCTTCTGCGGTCTTTCTCATCCTGTTCCCTCCTTCTCTCCTCTGCAGAATGGATTATCAAAAAGGTTAAAAGCCAATTATATATTAGACTAGTTGTGCCGGATCGATCAGTACCTCTCTCCATTCTGCACACTCTTTCATATTTCTGACAGGGGGGAAAGTGTGCAGAATGGAGAACGCACTGTTCGATCCGGCTACACTATTTGGGAAACATGTGAACGAAGAATTCCATCAACAAAGAAACAGAGAACATGATTAGTAGCTGAAAACATTAAGTCACGGGTCCTGATTTTTTTTTTTGAATTTGAAACGGATTTGAACCTAAAACTGCATGAGCAAAAAATCCGATAATATAAGCAACTTTTGAAACAACAAATCCGCATGTTTAACGATTCAAAATGTAATCCTTAACAAAATTTCCAACAAGTTGGATGATAAAAGTGCGCGAACAGTGATCGAATGATACCTACTGACAACTCAATGTCTCACCTTTCCTCTCCCTCGCCCTCTCCTCCTTCTGTCTCTGTCCTTCATCCGTCGATTCGGCAATCTTCATCAGACAGGCCGCGGTTTCTCGAAGGGCTGCAAGAAGTACGGTAGAACACAATGATCTTTCAATAACTGATTGCGCCCTGAATACTGAACACAATAGTGTTGAGATTTTGAAAGCCAGCTCTCTCCATTCTGCACACTTTTGTACCGATCAAAAACGAGAGTGTGCAAAATGGACAGAGCAAATATCAGAAATGATATTCCCAGCACAGAACGATGCGCCATCTACAGTTGTGCGTGGACGGCGTACTGTAGCTAGCAATCGATTGAATAATGTGAGCTACTGTATCTTTCGCTAATCGATAAAGAGGCGAAACAATTCGATTTATGAACCTGATCCATGTCCTACCTCTGGAAAATAATAATGATTTTGTTTTTCGAAAACTAGGCGGATCAGAGTTTCTATCATCCTACAAACATAAAAAGATTTGATGAGGCGTTGATGAATACGAAGCAGCTAGCACACAAATCGAAAAACATCATATTTTTTTTATAAATTTAAAAATAGGGGAATCCGGTCCATAATAGTCATCCAAGACATTAATTTCTTGGTAGAGCTAATTTCTATCGGTCGCCATGTTGTAAAATCAAAACCGCTCCTCACCCTTCTCTCCTCCCTCTCCATTTCCTCCTCTTCCATCTTCTTCTCCTCCCATTCTCCCCATTCCTCCTTCTCTTCTCTCCTCATTCTCTCTTGCTGCTCCATCCAATCTTCACGCCCCGCCATTCGATATCGCATCACCTCCGATTGCATCACCATGTATGAAGGAACAAAAATATATATATTGAATATTGGGAACTTCTTCGGCCTCAAGCCCAGATTGAAATGAGAGAGTTCGATGAAAATCGAGATAGGGGAGGAGAAAAGAGCAATGACGGAATTCCCTGGGCCCGAAACCGAAGAAGCGCCGAATATTGACTATTCGTTAAAAATTAATCAGAGGATACATTATAGATGGGAACTGTTGGGGGGGGGGATATGAGACACACAAAAATTTGACCGATTACTAGCGAGTGATGAGTTTCAATGCAATGTCTAGTTCTCGGTCGTCTAAACTGAACGATTATCTTAACACAGCCATTACCAAAATCGATTTGCCTTATCTGTTTTGCATGTTATGATCAAAGAATTACCAAAAAATTATTAATTAATTTTTTGCCTCATACCAACACAATGATATCATCAAGTGCGTCCGCTTGAGGTCTAGAGGTATCCATGCAACTCGTACCTCACAGATTCAAAACATCAAAATTTTAGCCCATTTTATCGCAAGTATTATCGAGTTTGAAGCGTAGTATACCAACAAAAACAACAATAAAATATCCCCACCTCCATTCTCAGTCCATTCGTTGAATAGATCGATTCTCTTCCGATCGCAGTTGAGTGTATCGATTACTGCATCTACAAATTATGGACTAAAGGATACGGTATCTTCAGATAGGGATACGGTCTGCATTAGCAATTTTAATGGTGGGAGTGGTGCAACAGAAAAATAAAACCTGTCACACTAAAGTTTCACATTCATTACAAAAGGGAGAGAATTCGAATATTTGTAATTGTAATCAGTGTTGCGTCATCTCACAAATATCAATAGATCACTCACTAGTCATGCAGCAATCTTTGAGATCGTCGTCCAAGTTAGCGCCATACACTGAACTTTATTGGTTTTTGTATGACTTCACAAAAGAATATTATCGATGGAATCACCGAACCGATTACTCTTCAATCAAGCGTGAAACTCACATCCAACTAATGATTCAAATTGTTTCTTCAATAGCATAAATGCCACCAGAGCTTGAATATCAATGACCGCCTCGTGATACATATCCACTAGAGTTCGCAATGCGGGGCGGGCCATTCGGCTTTAGACCGGGTCGGTCGCGCGAAATACGACGAATGATCCGACCCGATACCGCCCGCGAGGATCGATCAATTACCCGATACCAGAAACGGAAAGATTGAGCTAAATTGCGCCAACATAAATGAAATCAAATTTACTTTTAGCAGTTGACTCAAAAATGCATGCCCCATCCAATGATGTATTGTAAAGCATCGAAATCTGAAGTTCTAAACATTGATTTTGTAGGTCAAAATTTGAAATTTCGTGTCTAAAATGAAGGGGAACCCTTCCTCAAGGTTAGGGGTCTTATTCGCATAGTTTTCGCTCTTCAATCTATTCCTAAATCTAGTCGCGCGACCTCTAGTCGACTAAATCTAGTTCCGTCGACCCAGGACTCACCTTCGTACGGTTCGATAATTTTTCGATTCTCTGCATTCGCTGACTTAACAGCACGCATTTCATTTTCGTACGGTTCGATAATTTTTCGATTCTCTGCATTCGCTGACTTAACAGCACGCATTTCAAAGATTGGTAGTCCCTTTTTGGCCTTTTCGGAAGCTGTTAATAACGTATTTGGAGGAAAAACTGGTTGAAAACAAGACCAATTCAAGATGAAGAGAGCGTTGGATTCGCACCGACCGTGACAGAGGAAGTAGAGTGGTCGAAATGATGAGAATGAATGTTCTCACGATCATTAATGAGTTTTGAATCATCAAAAGGGCACATTTGATAATATCCACCGTTTCTTCCCAATACATACTTTTTTTCAGGTCAACGATCTATCGAACGTATCACCAAACTTACTACGCCACACACATGTGAAACTTATTTTAATCAGATGCATTCCTTCTTGTTATATCGACCTGGTATTTACCAAGCACAATAATACCGTCCTTGAAGCACAACACATTACCGCCGGTAGGAACATAAATCCCGTTCCTCGTAGACATACTTCCTTGTTCTCATCCCTTTTTTATTATCACCTTTCTGATTGTAGACTACAACTAGAGTCATCGCTGTTTTCACGATGTGACGTCACAAGCTCCATTCTGCACACTCAGTGACAAATGGCCGATTTCGAACGAAATTTTCCGCGGAACAAAAAACATTTCTTGGAAAAAAAGGTTTGTAGATTTCCACGGCTTAAAATACAAATTCCAAAAAAATCTAAATCGCGCGCGAGATTGATGTTTCATTGTATAATTGTTTTTGCCATGTCATTAAAACAGACTTTCACCTATAAATTGTGTCTATCTGACCTTAGTCCACCCTCGCACGTAACTGTGATTTTATTTCATCTAATTATATCATCAATCTCTTTCATTCGTCAACCACACCCTCCCCACATCACTTCTAAAAATCGACGGATACACTTTCTTTTTTTTTAATTCGAATCTTTTTTATTTGAGCTCTTCAAACTCCGTTCGCTTATGACAAACGTTTCCAGCTCAACCCATGCTTGAGAATATATTCAGACTATGAATTGCTGGAAGAATAGCTTACAGAAGCACGTCCTATAGGCCTAAAAATAATAGTAAATATATTCTTTCTACGTTTTAGAATAGTACTCATCTTATCACGGTTTATCGCTCTGTTTAATGATCAACATCCTTATCCTTTGTTTCTTCTCTACATTCTTCGCTCTGTTCAACTCAGAGTTCACTCATCTATTTTCTCCCTTCCCCGCTCACGTTTCGAGCTTGATCTTTGCCAATGTTTTTCTTCTTTTTCTCTCAAAGAGCGTTCGCAACGATAACAGGGCGTTGTCTTTTATTACGAATCATTAAAAATGACAATCAGTTTCCAAATGATCCCGAAATTCTTCAAATCGTTTTTTTTCTCGACACAAATTATCTCACATTGTCACACGCTGTTATTGCACCTTATGCATTGGTGCGAAAAAGGCTACCGTAACCACGTCAAAACAAATCGGTTGCATCTTTTTTGGGCGTAGATCCTGTTTCGACTACCGTAATGTTGCACCCGGAGCGAGTATTATTGCGTCGGACAATTGCACCAAATGTTCGGCCAACTAATCAAATCGGATTTGGTATCTGATACTAATGCAATCAGCTCTATCCGATCACGGAAACAAGCTCATCGCATCTTATTATTACTACAAATCATTATTATTACAATTCTCTAGGAAAAAGCTTCGAATTAGGAACGTAGATATTGAAGAACAGAATCTAACATTTTTTAACAGAATTGCGCACTGCACAGCAGCTATTGTCGAAGGTTCAACGACAATCACTTTTCGGAGATCCCCGAACCTTTGTTGTGTTAGGGCGACAGTTTGTCCCTGAATCTCCCCCTACGCTTATCCCAAACAGCGCAATCCTTCCTCCCAACCTACTCAATAAAGCTCCTTTTCCGCCCCCGTAATCCAAACAAAAATAGCCGCACACCTCTATTCCGACAGTTATCCCCGTTCATTCGCAAATTCGCAAGGGATTCAACATTCGCACCTCAACCCCTTGGTACCTAAAAGTTCGCTAGATCTATGACTACCGAAATATCCGATCACAGGTGTCACAACATGTGTAAGGTTGAAAATTTCTGCGCAAAGACACGTTCACGAAAACCAAAATATTCGCACAACAACCCATGGCGCACTAGGTCGGATGATCACCGTCGGATGATAACCGACTGGATGAGAACCAAAAAAAAGTCGTCTCCCAGTATCTTCTCAGATGGTTCAGTGCATCATATTAACCATGCTCGCAAAATACTGTGAGTCGAAAAATTTTTTAGTTCTCATTCAGTCGGTTATCATCCGACGGTGATCATCCGACCTAGTGCCCCCATGGCAGAACGAACATTGATTGACTATGAAAGAGATCTCCAAAGGATCACACCCCAATAATCTAAGGAACCACAATATTTTTCGCAAACAACAGATTTGTTATTAAATTGAATTGCTAATATCCATCTTTAGAAAATTTAAGTCAAGCAAAAGATAAACATAAATAAATAAATACGTTGGCAACAAATCTCTCCAATACGTTATTCGTAGTGGCCGACTCGAGCTTCAGTCTCTTCATATCTGAAATAAAATTATCATAGTAATTGCATTTTTTTGCAAATCCTGTTTGCACCCTAGTTCAACCAGAACAAATTCCACATGTCCTTCGACAAAACAAAATGTGAGAATTCGACGGGTTGTCTATCCCAAAACACGTTGAAAATCACCCTAAGAAGTGCAAGTATGGCGCATGTCACAAATAACCCCTCCCTACTCCTTTGATATCACTATCCTGTATGTCTCCCTTATCTATCACGTTTTATCGGAGTACCATCGCACCCAGAGTAGTAATGTTAAATAACTGTAATCATCCATTACTGTAATGGGGGAAACCCAGACAGAACATCTTAGTCTGTAAAGATAATGTTGTACAGTAATTATATTCTATATTAATTATATACACGAATAGTAAATTCCCCACGTAAATAATAGTCGTGCCCCAGAGCGCGCACCCCTTGAACTCGTGACCCGTTCATATCCCAAGTATACTGTAAGTCATCGTCTAACTGCGACGCCAATTCAAATGGCGCGTCTTTTGTCTTGTCACGATTTTCCCTCTGATTAAGGGAAATACAGTATTGTATTTTCCCTCGCTTATTCCGAGGAGACGCCCAGGGGGCTCTCTCTCTCCCGTCGTCTAGTTCCCACGTCCCCATCACCCGTCTAGTCTACGTTCGCTGATAAACGTCGTTGTTTATCACTCTGTCACTTCTCCCCTCACACTACAAGGACACAAGCACATTAGTATCGATCGAGATATACTTCAGTGGCGATCAGGAAAACTCGGACTCGTAAAAAGGTTCATTTTATCATCTTTTCTTGTGTTTCTTGTTTGCTGATTGGGAAGACCGTGTTTCCGGTCGACCCGTGAGTGGTGATAGACCGAGTTTCCGGTCGCTTTGGAAAGACCGAATTGCGGTTGCTCCAGTGTGTTGTGAACCTGCTTGAGAAACCGATAAGACCAGTACTCAAGTGGCAGGTTTCACCCGTCGCACACGAAGTGCTGCCCGATTTTCGATTTCGTCATAAGTCGAAAGTGCGGGTATGGCAGACGGTGGAGATGTTACCGAGGCAAATGAGCAGCCGACGATGGAAGAGCTGTTGAAAGCACTCACAGAGACCCAGGCATCGCTCGCGACTCTCATGAGCAGAGCGATGGACCAGAATCCGGGGGCATCTTCACAGAACTCGAATGAAATGTCCATGGCGACTATGAACGCGATCGAATCGTGCATTCAGGAATTTGTTTACTCCCCTGAGGATGGTGCCACATTCGAGAGATGGTGGAACCGACATGAGGACATCTTCGAGATCGATCTCAAAGAATGGGACGAAGTCAAGAAGATGAGACTTCTGATCAGACACGTCAGCACCACAGTGGAGAGGACATTCATCGAGTCGATCGCACCCAAGAAGTGGATCGAGATGACTCTCAATGAAGTTAAAGAGACAATGATCACTCTGTTCGGAGACAACACGTCAACATTCGACCGACGTCGCACAATGCTCGATCTGAAAATGAGCAAAGAGAACATCCAAGATGTGAGAGTACTCGCTGCACGAGTGAATCAGACAGTTGAGAATGCTCAAGTACGAGACGCCTCGATCGACGAGTGGAAGGTGCTCACCTTCCTCTACGCTCTCGATTTTCCTCGGTACTCGGATGTACATCTCAAGATGATGCAAACAGCCAAGACGAAGGGCAAAGACTGCACTCTGAATGATCTTCTCTCTGTATTCAATGACATTGCTCAACTGAAAAAGGACTCGAGAGTCATCACTGAGCCACACAGAGAAGTGAATCATGTGAATCAGAAGAGACAGTGGAACTCCAAGTTCCAGAAGAAATCAGAGAAGCAGCAAAACACCGGTGGATTCTCTAAGGGTGGACAGTCATCCAGAGAATGTGGTAGCTGCGGCAGTAACCAGCACCCACGTGAATCATGTCACTTCAAGACGGCTGAGTGCAAGAAGTGCGGCAAGAATGGGCACATCGCTAAGGTGTGCAGATCCAACCCCAAACAAGCACTGACAGTCAGTGTGGCCACGATAGCCTCCTCAGACTATCACATCTGTATCCAGCTCAATGGACAACCGTCGTCTATCAAGATTGACACGGGGGCAGATATCACGATCATCTCAGAGAACATGTGGAAACAAATCGGCGAGCCCAAGTACTCACCAGCTGATTGCACTGCCACATGCGCCAATGGCGAGAATCTGGAACTGATGGGAAAGTTCAAGTCAACGGCCGAGTACGGTGGTGTCAAGGCGACTGGAGACGTGTACGTCACTCGCAAGAACATCAACCTCCTCGGAAAGAACTTCATCAAGTTGCTCAATCTCATCGAGATTCGAGAATCCAGAGTGGGCCCGACAATCAACGAGGTAACGACACCTCTGTCGACCAACGAGCAGTACACAGAGTGGGTGAAGAAGGAATTCCCCGAGGTAACTGCAAGTGGACTCGGAAGCTGCACAGAGATGACAGCTTCTCTCCAGCTCAAGCCTGACATCAAGCCAGCCTTCGTCAAGGCTAGACCAGTTCCATACGCTCTCGCAGAGAAAGTCGAGAATGAACTCGAACGTCTGGAACAGAGCAAAGTGATTGAGAAGGTGGAGTACAGTGAATGGGCAGCACCCATTCTCACTGTGAACAAGCCAAACGGTACGATTCGAATGTGTGCAGACTTCAGCACAGGACTGAATGCAGCCATTGATCTACCTGCTCACCCTCTCCCCGTTCCAGAAGACATTTTCGCATCTCTGAACGGAGCCACGATCTTCTCTCAGATCGATCTGGCTGAGGCCTACCTTAAAGTACCTCTCGATGAGGAGGCACAGAAACTGCTGGTCATCAACACCCACAAGGGTCTCTTTCGATACAAGAGGCTGCCTTTCGGTGTGAAAACGGCTCCAGGCATCTTCCAAAGACTGATGGATACGATGTTGAGCGGTGTCCGACATGCAATCCCTTACCTCGACGATATCATCATCGGAGGTAGGACGAAGATGGAGCATGATGATACTCTCCAGGAGATCATGCTCAAGCTGAAGCAGTACGGACTACGCAGTCGAGCAGAGAAGTGCACGTTCGGCATGAAGAAAGTGAACTTCCTCGGATTCATCATCAACAAGGACGGTAGACACACCGATCCGAAGAAGACGGAGGCAATCCGCACGATGCCTCCTCCTGAGAATCCGATGATGCTGAGAAGTTTCCTCGGCATGGTGAACTACTATGGACAGTTCATCGAAGGAATGCACAAGTTCCGTGCTCCACTCGACCATCTTCTGAAGAATGATGTGAAATGGGCATGGACGAAGGACTGTGAGAAGTCGTTCAATGAGCTCAAGGACAAACTGTCGCAGCAGCTCAGTCTCGTACACTACGATCCAAAGAAGGAGATCGTGGTAGCAGCTGATGCATGCGAAGATGGAATCGGAGCGGTGATCCTTCACAGATTCCCAGACAAGTCTCTCAGAGCAATATGTCATGCTTCGAGAAAGCTGAAACCAGCTGAGAAGAATTACGGGCAGATCGAGAAGAAGGCACTGGCTCTGATCTTCGCAGTGGGCAAGTTCCACAAGTATGTGTTCGGAAGGAGATTCACACTCCAGACGGATCACAAGCCACTGCTATCCATCTTCGGATCACCCAAAGGAGTTCCTGCTTACACAGCAAAGAGAATCTACCGATGGGCAGAGACACTGCTAATGTACGATTTCCACATCGAGTACATCAACACAGACTCGTTCTTCTATGCCGATGCTCTCTCTCGATAGATCAACGAATGTCAGTCGGAGCAGGAGGTTAACATCGCATTGGTACAAGCAGAGAACGCAATCATCGGTTCCCTGTACTCTGCGATTCGTCGATTGCCAGTGACGGCATCTGACATCAAGACTGAGACTGCTAAGGACACACTTCTCCAGGAAGTCATCCAGAAGCACATCAAAGGATGGTCTCAGAGAGACGCCAAGGAACAGCGTCTGATGGCCTACTACACGAGAAGATCAGAACTGAGTCGTCAAGGGCTGTCGTCTCTTCGGCTCCAGAGTAGTGGTGCCGAAGACACTCCAAACGAGAGTGATGAAAGATCTCCATGCAGAACACCCCGTAGTGGTTCGCATGAAGTCTCTCGCGAGAAGCATCTGCTTCTGGCCAGGAATGGACCAAGAAGTCGAGAACACGGTCAAGCAGTGTGATCGCTGCGCCAAGGCAGCGAAAGCACCAGTGAAGGTTCCCCTGCAACCGTGGCCAATGACTGAGCGCATCTGGCAGAGAATCCATATCGACTATGCTGGACCAGTCAAGGGCGAGTACTACCTCGTGCTGGTCGATGCTTACAGCAAGTGGCCAGAAGTGTACTGTACTCAGACAATCACGGCCTCTGTCACAGTAAACTTTATGAGAGATGCTATCTCGAGATTCGGAATTCCGGAGCTGATTGTTTCTGACAACGGAACACAGTTCACGTCCGATCTCTTCAGTCAGATGTGCGATGAGTATGGAATCAAGCACATGACAATCGCCCCCTACCATCCTCAGTCGAATGGACAGGCGGAGCGATTCGTCGAAACTCTGAAGAGAAGTCTGAGGAAAATGCATGGAGACACTCCCAACAAGGAGATCATCCGTCAATTCCTGCTCACTTATCGAATAACACCCAATCCGAATGTGCCTGAGGGCAAGAGCCCTGTCGAATGTTTCCTCGGACGATCGATCAGATCGAAGATTGATCTTCTCAAGACTTCCAAAAGATCGGACAAGGTGAATGAGAAGATGAAGGAACAATTCGACAAGAGGAATGGTGTCAAAGACAGATGGTTCTCCATCGGAGACGACGTGTACTACCGTAAGCCAGACGGCCCCAACAAATTCCAGTGGGTGCCGGGCATGATCACTGGAAAGAGAGGCAAAGTCATGTTCGAAATCGAAGTGAACAACAAGAAGCAGAGAGCACACGCGAATCAGCTTCGCAAGAAGGCGAGGGGTATTCCTCAGAACGAGCTGAGAGAACACTCACAGCTTCCGCTCGATCTGCTGCTTGATACATTCGAACTGAGTGACAATCCTCGTGTGATTCCAGATGAAGATCCCGTGATGGATCCGGTAGATGGAGATGAGTTCAATGAGTTGAAATTCATGGATGATAGTGACTCGCACCACTCTACGGCTTCTTCATTCACATCAGCATCAGCCCCGACGACTACCCAGCCGAGCCCCGTCAAGCAGCGGTCTCCCATCAAGAGACAATCGAGAGATCGCCGACCTCCCGCCAGACTCGAGGTCGATCCATCCAAGAAGAAATATGATACGAGGACGAAGAAGTAATCCCGTCCACATGTTCTACGTGTCACCTCACCTCTTACCCCAATTCTGTACCATTTTTAAGATCGACATGCTGTCAATCTTGAAGGGGAGGTGTTGTATAGTAATTATATTCTATATTAATTATATACCAGAATAGTAAATACCCTACGTAAATATTAGTCGTGCCCCAGAGCGCGCGCCTCTTGAACTCGTGACCCGTTCCCAAGTATACTGTAAGTCATCGTCTAACTGCGACGCCAATTCAAATGGCGCGTCTTTTGTCTTGTCACGATTTACCCTCTGATTAAGGGAAATACAGTATTGTATTTTCCCTCGCTTATTCCGAGGAGACGCCCAGGGGGCTCTCTCTCTCCCGTCGTCTAGTTCCCACGTCCCCATCACAAGACTGAAGTTATTTGACAAACACTTAGGTACTAGTGCACTTAAATTTGTTGTATACTAAAGAGACGAAATAGGTTATCTCCCATTTACGATACGTGGCTCTTCTTCATCAGTCGTATCCATACTATCCCTTTAACTTCCTCATTTCTAATGGTCGGGTCGAATTAGCGACGGTGACAATTTGAGTGCATATCACAGGATTTTCGATATTTTGGAGATATGTCCGTACAACGATTTTGCAACCTATGCTCAAAATTTGGCTCTAGAGTCAACTTTCGACGTAGAGTTCGAAAATCGACCCTAGAAAGCCGTATCGTCAAAGCCTCATTCACTGTGGCACACTTTACACTGTGCCATCGGTTTTTATATCTCATGAACGGCGCATCCGAGACCCTCTAATATAGAGTAATTCTGAGAGATCTCGACGAGATAAGACTTATTACAATTGGGAGTGAAGAGCTAGCTCATCTGTGAAAAAAGTTAGGACTACCGAAAGTTTTGACACTGAAAAATTGTTAAATTAAACTTTTTCATTCGATTCCCCATGCGATTTTATCTCCGAGTCCATGTTTACACGGCGCTCCCTCGGGGGGAACCGATCCATTTTGTCCACCGAAAACGTACAAATCGTCGATTTTTATCAAAAAGATGTAGTTTTTCAAGCTAAACTTTTTTCTTTCGAAATTTCATGAGTTCTAGAATCGATATGCGTTTTCCTCATGTTAAAATACGCCAGAAAATCCAATGGTCATGTGATTTTGAGATTATGACTTTTTCACCCTTTTTGGCCCTGATTTCGAGACCATTTTTGGTCAAAAGTCATGATCTCAAAATCACATGACTATAGGGTTATCTGGCGGATTTTAACATGAGCAAACCGAATATCGATACTAGAACTCATGAAAATTCGAAAGAAAAAAGTTTAGCTCGAAAAACTAAATTTTTTTGATAAAAATAGACGATTTGAACGTGTTCGGTGGACATAATGGATCGGTTCCCCCCGAGGTAGCGCCGTGTAAACATGGACTCGGAGGTAAAATCGCATGGGGAATCGAATGAAAAAGTTTAATTTGTACCCCAGGAACAACAATTTTTCAGGGTGTCAGTTTCAAAACTTTCAGAAGTCCTAACTTTTTTCACAGATGAGCTAGCTCTTCACTCCCAATTGTAATATGTCTTATCTCGTCGAGATCTCTCAGAATTACTCTATATTTGAGGGTCTCGGATGCGCCGTTCATAAGATATAAAAACCGATGGCACAGTGTAAAGTGTGCCACAGTGAATGAGGCTTTGACGATACGGCTTATATAAGGTCGATTTTCAAACTCTGCGTCGAAAGTTGACTCTAGGGCCAAATTTTGAGCATAGGTTGCAAAATCGTTGTAAAACTTTATCGAAAACTTTATCGTTGTACAACTTTATCGAACCAAATAATTATCCTCAAAATTGAAATTACCGTAATCTAACGTAGATTCCAGCGGAAATTTTTACAATATTTAGCATTATTTCGAGAGAACGAAGGGCAAAATTTAATGATGTTAACGCGTAGTTCCGCGAAACAAACTCTGTACTACAAGTTTAACGACTTTGGACAGAAATGCGCTCAAATTCACAAATTACTGCGATATTTTCGAGTTGAAACATATATCCACATTCTACACACTTTCACTGTACCCACTCAATCTACAGGAACCAATCAAAGATACCGTACCCATGGAACCCTCCTCGTTGCTTTGCTCATTGAAATGCTTCGTGTACCACTCGGTTGCTCCCGGAATCGGAACCATCACGTAGACGTGTGAAAAATTACCGGATGTCTTTTGCCCCCTGAACGGTTACGATAGCTGATTTTAGCGTTGGGCAGTGTTCTTTGCGCACATATTTCATTTCCATTTTTACAATTAATTATATTTAATAATGTTAAATAATATTATTTTTAATAGCTTTTATTTGAATAATAATTGCAAGTGAAATCATAAGAGAGTTCATCGATTCTGTTGAAGTAATTTTGGAAATGCAAGGCACTTATTCGACTCTAATTGATCATTACAGATAGTTTCTGACGTAGAGACCTTCCCTACCGGTAGCAAACAATACAATGAGGACAATTGGAATCTTTCATCTGATTCTTTGAGTGATCTACCTCTCATTGCCGAGGGGAAGCAACAGACAGGAGGATGGAGATACAGATACCGTAACCACTCAGATAGATGAATGGGGGGGGGGGGGGTGATCAATTGATCTTATCAGTTACAGTACCCTCTCGTGTTCTACTTTCCGTTGCTGCAAACGGCTACAGAATCACCTGGAGATATGCTATTGGCGATTGATCTTTTCCTGATAATACTTGTGTATTGGGCATCATTTGCAATGATTCTGCATTGATGGGGAATTGAACTTGTGTAACATGCTCGAACATCGCCTTAGACCACTTGGCCATCTCTCAGAACCGAGACACAAAGGACGATGAAAGTGCATGGGAATCGGAGATATTTCCCATGCATCTCACCACTCGCCACAAATGGACCAAGGATCAAGTGGATATGCTGAAGATGGACCGATCCACAGCTGCTAAAGAGGTACAATTCATAGCTAGACACAGAATTTAATCCTTTTATTCTACCGCTTTCTCACCCGATCATTCGTAATTTGGATTATAGTCCACTAGTCATTTGACACATCGTCTCAATCTATCAGATACTTTATCTAATATTCTTATTTTCAGGCAAGCCAGGAAGGGAATCAGTTCAAGTGTCCTCACTGCGATGGGAGATGGAAAACACCGAAGACTCTCAATCAGCACATCAAGAACGAGCATTCCAATGAGGTATTAATACACCCCCTACCGATCGTTTCAATAGCATTTCACTCAACTGCTCCCACCAGCACCTATCGTAATCACATTTTCAACTACCGTAATCTCATATTCTCTATACTGTAGCCTCAACTACCGTAACCAGACCACGCCTACCATATTCGTTTACCGTAACCCCATTGTTTCCAGGTGGAACCAGATCGGAACACAGTCTACTGCCCAATCGAGGATTGCGATTCGAAGTTCCGATCACGAGAACTCCTGGCTGTTCACTGCTCCGAATCACATGCGTCCGACGGATCTCCATTCGCCATCGAGGAACGGAGATTTTCGTGTCTCGAGGATTTCCATGTTTGCTTCATTTATGCTTTGCTTATTGCTTTAGATTACGGTAATTGACGATCTACTAAGTAGACAATCAATTCATATGAGAAAATAGTTGAATGGTTATCATTGTAGGAATGGAAGAGGAAGCTGGAGAATTCGACTCGATCTTCATTCACCACGGAATCAAAGCAGGGACGGATCAGCTACCTCTGGTGCTCAAGAGCCAACAGAGACAGAAGAAATGAGGAATCGGAGAAGCCTAAGAAATCGAAGAGAGTCATCGACTACTGCCCTGCTTTTATGAATGTGAGTGATCTCTCTCTTTTTTCATGATTTATCCATCTATTGTATAGATGAAGCTATAGTATCGAATTCCATTCCGTAACTAATCACTCGTTTTGAAGGTTCGACACAACGAGGATGGATACGTCGTAGCTAGATTCTGTCGGGATCACCTTGGCCATGAGAGGAAACTGTCGAAACTGCCGCTGAATGAGGAGGAGAGGAAGCATCTCTACAGTTTGATAGATCAGGTCAGAACTGATGATGGAAAATCAGCATCGACAATCCTTTTTCACTTTATCTCTCGCGGTCAGAGAAACAGGAAAGCACGTGAATCGAGGAGAGTCGTTGTTTACAATCGAGAGAATGATAACGGAACAGCATCCTAACTGATTATATTCTCTTATCCTCAAGATCGATATTTCAGGGACTGGATTTCTCTACTCTGAAGAAAGAGCTGAGGAGTCACGGGAAGTCGAGTCGAATCTACTGGCTGACTGAACGCCAACTTAGTCGTCATGTTTACAGAAGGAAGAACGCGGAGTTTCAGCTTGATTCCAACGATCATCAATCAGTAGTCGTCAGATATGAATCGGGTACGTAGTTTCAACAGAGTACGTTCTAAAACCCTTTTCCGAGTTTTTAAAGAGCTGAATTTCAGGTGAAGTGCCAGAACTCAGACTCGCCCATTACGACCCAACAGACACCAATGATACGCAGTTTGGTGGGTAGTTCACATTACACTTTCCCTCTGGCTGTTCATAATGTAATCATTTGATCAAATGCCCTCTGGCACTGTATAGTAGATATCTTACCTACTTTCAGTTGTCATCACCGATGAACAAATTGGATGGATTGAGAAGTACGGTAGACGATGCATCATAATCGACGACACTTTCCGTGCTACTCGCCATGAACTCCGTCTCATCACTTTCTTGGTTCTGGATGAATTCGATCGAGGTCTTCCTGCTGCTCACATGGTATCATATCGAGTGACTGAGAGAGAAGTGGCAGCTCTCTTCAAGGTACATACTTTTCCATCTCAATTTATGATCATTTTGAACTTGATTGTAATTAATTCGTATTCATCTCAGGAGGTGCTGAAGCTGGTACCTGCATTCGACACCAATTTCTTCATGAGTGACGCTGCTGGAGCACTCTTCAACGGCTTCAAGAAGGCTCTTCCTCACTCAAATGCCACACGATTGATCTGCATGTGGCACTGGAAGAAGGTGTGTTACTGATGGAATTGCGCAATGACCACTAATGTTTCCGGTTCTAATAGTAGAATTCTCCATTTTCTGTACTAGATGATGCCAAAACGGAAATTACTCTCCTCGAGGAGGATGGATTCCGATTTGCCATCGCTAGTGTGTAATCATTTCTGATTTTCTCCTTCTCAGTTTGTGAAGGAGAACGTGATGGCCAAGTACTCTCACGACAAGGAACGAGGAAATGAGGTCAATGCGACCATCCAGAAGCTCTGCGGAATCCTAGATCGGAAGACATTCATCAAGGAGTTGAATTCATTCATGAGTTCACTGGGAGAGGATGAGGGGAATGGATTCCTCGGATACTTCCGTCCGTGGGCTCGAGACAATCATATCTGGGCACCATTCAATCGGTGAGTGGATACAGTAATATTTTCGCTCTGGCTATTGCAATGAAAATAGAGAGATATGAGAGGCATTCAATTACTTCCATTTTTCAGGAGGAATTCTCCTGTGAACACATCGATGTTCAGCGAATCCTACCACAAAGTGCTGAAACACAAGTGGTTGCCGAAGAGAGGAAATGCACGTGTTGATGAGCTCGTTCATGTTCTACTCTGGGTTCCGGGAGATATCGAAGAGGAGCACGAGATCGAAGTGAGTCATTAGGATCGACAATTCAAGGATGACTCTCCTCATTTTGCACCGTTTTTCTCTTTTTCATTTTTCTCTCACCGTCAATGAAGTGATAGCGTGCAAAATGAAGAGAGTCTATACTTAAATAACCGACCGTAGGCATTACCGTACTTGAATGTATGGAATGGGAACATTGGTTATTGAAACTCGATGATGATATCATTTTTCCAGGATGACCAAGATCTCTTCGAAGGGAAATATCGCATGATGGAGAACTACAAGAGACATCGGGCTGCCATTACCGGTTACAAGAATCGGCCTGACAAGATCGAGAGGACGACTCAGACAACTTGGAATGTCCAGTCTGAGAAGGGAGACACCATCTACACCATCACAGACAAGGGACCAGAAGAATGTGACTGTGAGGAAACCAATCTCCATTGCTATGGGTACGTCATGAAATCTCTCGCCTGTCACACAGACGAGAGAGTGTGAAGAATGGAGAGAGCGAAAGTCTCAATTCTCTCTGATATTTGGATTTCTCTGGATCTTGTATTTACACCAATATTTCAGTTGCCCCGCTTGCCCTCGTCGCTTCGACTGTTCATGCCCAGATGGACGCAAGGCAGGAATCGTCTGTAAACACGTCCATTCTGCTCTTCTCTATTCATCGCATCAAGGCACTGTATCCATATCGATAGACTATTTCCATCATAGAATCACAATCATATTAATCATCTTGGGATTCAGATGTCGACTCTCTACCAGCACTTCCACCCACCATCTTACAGCAGAGGAATCGCGATATCAACCTTACTCACGATTATCTCTCTCATGATGACCCGGTTCGTATCTATCTCTATTTGATTTGATTTTTTTTGTCTTTTGATTTTACTGTATATGTTTTCTGATTTATATTTGATTTTTAGAACTATATTTCAAAACTACTACTGCAGATGCCAGTCGATCTCCCGCTGATGGATGATCCCGTATTGGATGAGGAAGAAGAAGAGAGGGAGAGGAGAGAACAGCAGACAGCGCAGCTGTACCAAGATGCATACAGGGTATGTCAACACTCTTATTCCTGGCTCAACATACGCTATAAATGAAAACATGTTGCATAAAACCGAGATATTTCAGTTGTTGCTTCAATCGAAGCGTAGAATCGAAAAGGCGAAGAGGAACAACGATGTTGAGAGGTTGGAGGCATTCGTTCAATCGATGAAAGAAGCAATGGAGGAATTGGAAGAAGTGGATGCCAGAGGGAATGCTCCCCTTCCCAATCAAGCCAGAGGGCACGTCAATCTCATTCCTGCCAGCATTGGAAGGGTGAGTAGTTGATCTTTGATCTACCAATTCTGCACACTCTCTGAAGTGGGTCGGTAGTTGGACACATTGAACGACTATGTTTCCTTTCAGAGAGGACGGAAGCGACGTGCTGCTGGTGACGACAACAGTCAACCATTGGAAGTTCTCCATCCAGATGAAATGGAGACGTGCTTTCACTGCTTCCTCCGTATTGCACCCAGACCTGGCCAGAGAGGACAGAGGGAAGAGAGAGAAAAGACAGAAGAGAATGAAGATAGAGGAATTGAGAATGAGGATGATGTGACTGAGACGGATGATTGGGTTAAATGTAATAAGTGTTCCATCTGGGCTCACGATGTATGTTGTCCCTCTGGATCCACCTGTGAGAGCTGTTGGGATGGCGATATGGTGTATGCAATTCTCTAGTAATCGTTGTTCAAAACATTGTTGAGTTATGTTCTTTTCTGGTTGTTGCTATTTTATCAAGAAAAAATAAATCATGAGTTTTAGCGTTTCCATCTATGGCATTCTAGTACGCTCCTGAGGAACGGTTCCTCCTTCTTTGGAGATTTAGAGATCAACCAATTGATCACCCCCCCCCCCCATTCATCTATCTGAGTGGTTACGGTATCTGTATCTCCATCCTCCTGTCTGTTGCTTCCCCTCGGCAATGAGAGGTAGATCACTCAAAGAATCAGATGAAAGATTCCAATTGTCCTCATTGTATTGTTTGCTACCGGTAGGGAAGGTCTCTACGTCAGAAACTATCTGTAATGATCAATTAGAGTCGAATAAGTGCCTTGCATTTCCAAAATTACTTCAACAGAATCGATGAACTCTCTTATGATTTCACTTGCAATTATTATTCAAATAAAAGCTATTAAAAATAATATTATTTAACCTTATTAAATATAATTAATTGTAAAAATGGAAATGAAATATGTGCGCAAAGAACACTGCCCAACGCTAAAATCAGCTATCGTAACCGTTCAGGGGGCAAAAGACATCCGGTAATTTTTCACACGTATCACGTAGTAATGGTGAACCGCGTGATCCAGAACCTCCGTTAGTTCCTGGAATTAGCGAATCTATTAGCGAAGTGCTAACTAACTAATTTATATGCGCAGAGGGGGTAATCCATGTTTAAACCCTGTCAACTGGGGTTTCGCTCAATGCTGCAGAATGGCCTCCATGTGAAATATAATCAGGACTTGAAATGAACTGCGTTTCTCTCTATTCTGCACACTCTCCCGTTTGTATAACCAGCGAGTATGCAAAATGGAGAGTGAGCGTGCAAAATGGAGAGCGGGAATAAAAATAGAAAAAATATATTCAAAGGGGAAAAAAGCACACCAACCTATGATCAACTTGAAGAGATCTTCGTAGACATTACAGATAGCCGATTCGCAATCCATGATCCACCAGAAAGGATGAAATTCTGAAGGAACATTTTTTTTTGAGTGTTAGCCATCAATCATAGTCGTGTAACACGCGCCATAAATGCGCTGTTTCATAAGTAAGATAAATTCAAAACAATTTCAACTCGCTAAATCGATGGAAATCAAGAAGAATAAGACAATTTTTAAAACAGGCAAAAAATGGTGTCGATCGAAACAGTTTGAGATGATTTGATATACAGTAATCGCACGAGATACTGAGGGAAGCTACCCCAAGATCGTGATCAACAGTTCAATCTCGTGTATCACATCACAAGTAGATAAAAATCAGGACTTTATTTGGAATCATTGTTATGAAAATTCAAATTAGCACTGGTAAAAATGATAAACAACATGTCAACGTATGCAACAGTAATCAGATATGTTTCATAATAGGCCACGACACAGGGAAAACTACGGTCATCAGATCAGAGATACTGTAGGAAGAGATCGAATTGATTGGGGTCAGAAAAGGGGGAAATCCTTCAGTTCTCGTCAATTCTCCTTGTTCTCTGCAGCAAAATTGGCCTCCGTTGGTGCGAGAGGAAAGCGAGCATTCAACTGAAAAGAGCCATGATATATTTGAGAGACATGATTATTTCATGTTTCACTATCCCAATAATAGTCCCATTGATGATAGTCATTGCATGTGCACTGTGACGAAAAACTCTGAAACCCATAGCACCCTGTACTACCGAACCCTCTCGCAATCCAACAATTCCTGATTATTTTGTGTTTCACGATCTGACTAAAATCCTGAGCGGGGCCCATCGTCGAGCCTTTTCACGAATTTGCGATTCAAAATAGTATTACTTCCAACAACACCTCTCACTTATCGTACCCCCTCTCATGTTCACCTCCTCCTCTCTTCTCTTCTCCATCATCACTGCTACCTTCCAAGAATCGATATTCATCTCGGAGAGTCCACGAAGGACAGACACAAGTCTGCAATACATTGATCATACCGTACTCCTTCCTTCAAACTATTTCTACCGTACCCCTCCTTACCTCGTCAGAATGAGCAATTAACTCAGTTTCTCAGCCTTGGCGTCACTCATGAGTCCTTCACGAGGATCAGCGCACATTCGCACGAATTCGTCCTGGATCGACTGGAAAACAAGGAATATTATCGAAATAAATAACTTAATTAAATACGAAAATATGCTGATTATTCTGACTTGGCATCCGGTGAGAAATCATTTCCATGTATAAAACTCAACATTCCTAGACACTATGAAACGTAAAAATTGCAAGCTGTCATTTCGCACCAGGAAACTAAAATGCTACAACCTTATGTCGATGCAATCATTTCCATACAATATATTGCAACAACTCCAATTACAAAAATCAATAATACCTTGGCGAGTTTTCTTTTCGCATTCGGAAGCAAAAATACTACAGCCTGGTGCAGATGTAATCATTTTCAAACATTATATCGCTACAATTTACAATTTCATTTCAAAATCAATAATCTCTAACCTTGGCGGCATCTCCACTGACGGTAACATCCTTGAATGTCGTCTTTGCGTGTTGGAGGGTGAGACGAATGGCGAGTAGATCATTGGGATCGACTTTCTTCAGGGGATCGGATGAGGGGGCGGGGCCAGATGGAAGACAGATACGTGAGTGTGAAACCGAAGACTCACTCCTCATTTTCTCCCTCCATCTCTTGGTTTTCTCCAAAATCGTGGCCATTCAGTACTCCGTAGATGTCAAGGACGCCGTTCACTCGCATTTCCTCAGCCTCATCGTCCACAAACTAAAAATATAATATATTTAAATAATTAAATTGATTATATTATAAAATGTCGCTATCGTTATTTTGCGGTGGGCCTAAAGATCCGCCGTTCTGTAAATGTGATCACTGCGAACTCCAATCATTCAGTAACACAACACATTACCACCGGTAGGAATATAAATCCCGTTCCTCGCATAGACATACTTCCTTGTTCTTATCCCGAGAAAACATGTACATGCGATCCCGTATTTTCTTCCAACTCCAAATTTTATCATCTTTCTGATTGTAGACTACAACTAGAGCCATCCTTGGTATGGGTACTCCTGCACTCGAGACTACAGTCTAGCGGAAGAACTACGAACAGTGCAATTGTCATTTTTCACGATGTAACGTCACATGCTCCATTCTGCACACTCATTGCCAAATGGCCGATTTCGAACAAAGATAATTACTTGATAAAAAGTTTTTTGAAAATTTCCATGGCTTAAAATACAAACTCCATTCAGACTTCGAAATCTAGATTGCACGCGAGATTGATGTTTCATTGTATAATTGTTTTTGCCTTGTCATTAAAACGGACTTTCACCTATAAATTGTGTCTATTTGACCTTAGTCCACCCTCGCACGTAAATGTGATTTTATTCCATCTAATTATATCATCAATCTCTTTCATTGGTCAACCACACCCTCCCCACATCACTCCTAAAAATCGACAGAAACACTTTCTTTTTCTAATTTGAATCTTTTTATTTGAGCTCTTCAAACTCCGTTCGCGCATGAAAAATGTCTCCAGCTGAACTCATGCTTCAGAATATATTCAAACTTTGAATTGCTCTTAGAATACCTGACTGAAGCACGTTCTATAGGTAACAGTAACAGTAAATAAATTCTTTCTACATTTTTATAATATTACTCATCTTATCACGGTTTATCGCTCTGTTTAATGACCAACACCCTTCTCCTTTGTTTCTTCTCTACATTCCTCGCTCAGTTCAACTCAGAGTTCACTCATCTATTTTCTCCCATTCCCACTCACGTTTCGAGCTTGATCTTTGCTAATGTTTTTTTCTCATTTTCTCTTAAAGATCGTTCGCAACGATAACAGAGCGTTGTCTTTTATCACGAATCATTAAAAATGACAATCAGTTTCCAAATGATCCCGAAATTCTTCAAGTTCTTTTTCTCATCACAAATTCCTTCATTTTATCTCACATTGTGACACGCTGTTATTGCACCTTATGTCTGGGTGCGAAAAGGCTACCGTAACCCACGTCAAAACACAATGGTTGCACCCTTTTTTCGACTTGGATCCTGTTTCAACTACCGTAATTTTGCACCCAGAGCGAATGTTATTATTGCGTCGGACCATTGCACCAAATGTTCGGTCAACTAATCAAATCGGATTTGTTATCTGATACTAATCAAATCAGATTTATCCATTCATGGAATCAGGCTCCATATTAGCAAAGCATTCTCGGAAAAGCGACGAATTAGGAATGAATTTTTTTGGAACAGAATCAAACACTACCAAGTTATTGTCTAATAGTCAACGATAATCGCTTTTCGGATCCGTGAAACCTTCAATATTTCTCGGTTC
This sequence comes from Pristionchus entomophagus, assembly GCA_036245825.1. Taxonomy (NCBI): domain Eukaryota; kingdom Metazoa; phylum Nematoda; class Chromadorea; order Rhabditida; family Neodiplogasteridae; genus Pristionchus; species Pristionchus entomophagus. The sequence continues at coordinate 7,867,015 of BTSX01000001.1, forward strand.
CGGATGAGTCAAATGCACCTCTAACCAACATTTCTCATTTGAACAAGCACACTCGTTGATCTTCTCGGACAAATACACCTCGTTGTGTTTTGTTAGAGCGACAGTTTGTCCCTGAATCTCCCCCTACGCTTATCCCAAACAGCGCAATCCTTCCTCCCAACCTACTCAATCAAGCTCCTTTACCGCCCCCGTAATCCAAACAAAAATAGCCGCACACCTCTATTCCGACAGTTATCCCCGTTCATTCGCAAATTCGCCAGTGATAATCTCATCTCCAACATTCAACATTCGCACCTCGATAGATCTATGCTTACCGAAATATCAGATCACAGGTGCTACAACATGTGTAAGGTTGAAATTTTCTGTGGAAAAACACGTTCATGATAACCAAAATATTCACACAACAGCCCAAGGCATAACGAATAGTGATCGACTATGAAAGAGATCTCCAAAGGATCACTCCCCAATGATCTAGATTTATCATATAATTGAATTACTAGATCCATCTTTAGAAAAAATATAAGATAAGCAACAAAAAACCATAAATAAATAAATACCTTGGCAACAAATCTCTCCAAAACGGTCTTCGTAGTGGCCGATTCGAGCTTCAGTCTCTTCATATCTGAAATCATATTAGCATTAATATATTTTTTCGGAACAGATGTTTCATATAATTGAATTACTAGATCCATCTTTAGAAAAAATTTAAGTTAAGAAAAAAAATATATAAATAAATAAATACCTTGGCAACAAATTTCTCCAGTACATTCTTCGTAGTGGCCGATTCGAGCTTCAGTCTCTTCATATCTGAAATCAAATTATAATAGCAATTATATATCTTTTTTGCAAATCCTGGATGCAGCCTAATTCAACCAAAACAAATTCCACATGTCCTTCGACAAAACAAAATGTGAGAATTCAACGGGGTTGTCATTCCCAAAACACGTTGAAAATCACTCTAAGTAGTGCAAGTATGGCGCATGTCACAAATAACCCCTCACTATCCTATATGTCTCCCTTATCTATCACGTTTTATCGGAGTACCATCGCACGCAGAGTAGTGATGGTAAATAACTGTAATCATCCATTACTGTAATGGGGGGAAACCCAGACAGAACGTCCAGGTCAGTACAGAAAACATAACTTAAATATTCACTCATTCAAAACTGAAGTTATCTGACAAACACTTAGGTACTCATGTACTTAAATTTGCTGTCTTCTAAAGAGACATCAGTTATCTACCATTTTCGATACTTGGCTCTTCTTCAATAGTCGTTTCCCTACTCTCCCTTTCACTTCCTCATCCAATCTCTAAAGGTCGGGTCGAATTAGCGATACGGTGACAATCATAAATTACTCGTTCCCATTTCTCGCAAATCTCCCATTTCTAGCGTAGATTTGAGTACGTATGTCCCCGCGATTCTCTACTCATTCGGCGAATTCGAGAGAAGAACAGAGACAACCCTACATCCTCATCAAAATGGAAACCCATTTGGAAGTCATTCGAAAAAGCCATGAAACTTCTGGTTTCATGGGCTTCTTGTGAGAAACCTTGACAGAGTGAAGGAAGCAAATCTCCTACAACTTGATAGAATATAATGACAAAATTGAGATTATTGTAATGTAACGTAGCTTCCAATAAAAATTTCTACATTATTTAGCCCCAACGGTAAAAAATCTCGATGATACGGTGTAGTTCCGCGAAACAAACTCCGTACTACAACTTTAACAACTTTGGACATCTATGCACTCAAAGTCACAAATTACTGTGATTTTCATGCGTTGTATCATAGATCCACATTCTACACACTTTCACCGTACACACTCAATCTACAGTAACCAACCAAATATACCGTACCCATGGATCCATCCTCCTTGCTTTGCTCATCAAAATGCTTCGTGCACCACTCGGTTGCTCCCGAAATCGGAACAATCGTGCAGCAATGGCGAGCCGCGTGTTCCAGAACATCCGTTACATCCTGGAATGAGCTTGATTTTTTATAACCAGCTATTTTATATCAGCAGACCAGGGGGATCCATTTTTCACCCAGTCAACTGATGTTTCACCACCTTGTTATGTCTAATCTATTTTACGCTCAATGATAAAGACAACATTTCCGTGATAAATAATACCAACATTTGAACTGAGCTGGAACTGTGTTTCTCTCTACTTTGCACACTCTCGATCGGCATGACTAGTGAGTGTGCACAATGGAGAGCGAGAATAACAATAGAAAAAGATATTCAAAGTGGAAAAAAGCACACGAATCTATGATCAACTTGTAGAGATCTTCGTTGACATTACAGATAGCCGATTCGCAATCCATGATCCACCAGAAAGGATGAAATTCTGAAGGAACATTTTTTTTGAGTGTTAGCCATCAAACCATAGTCGTGTAACACGCGCCATAAGTGCGATGTTTCATATGTAGGATAAATTCAAAACAATTTCAACTCGCACAATCGATGGAAATCAAGAAGAATAAGAAAACGTTTAAAACAATCAAAAAATGGTGTCGATCGAAACAGCTTGAGATGATTTGATGTACGGTAATCCACGAGATATCGACGGAAGCTAACCCCAAGATCGTGATCAACAGTTCAATCTCGTGTATCACATCACAAGTAGATAAAAATCAGGACTTTATTTGGAAGCATTGCTACAAAATTCAAATTAGCACTGGTAAAAATGATAAACAACATGTCAACGTATGCAACAGTAATCAGATATGTTTCATAATAGGCCACGACACAGGGAAAACTTCGGTCATCAGATCAGGGATACTGTAGGAAGAGATCGAATTGATTGGGGTCAGAAAAGGGGGAAATCCTTCAGTTCTCGTCAATTCTCCTTGTTATCTGCATCAAAATTGGCCTCCGTTGGTGCGAGAGGAAAGCGAGCATTCAACTGAAAAGAGACATGATTCATTTGAGAGACATGATTATTTCATGTTCCACTATCCCAATATTTGTCTGAGTCAGTGCTATTGATAATCGTGGAAGCTTCTGCAGTTCCCCTTCTGTTCTCACCTCCTCCTCTCTTCTCTTCTCCATCATCACTGCTACCTTCCACGAATCGATATTCATCTCGGAGAGTCCACGAAGGACAGTCACCAGTCTGCAATACATTGATCATACCGTACTCCTTCCTTCAAACTATTTCTACCGTACTCCTCCTTACCTCGTCAGAATGAGCAATTGACTCAGTTTCTCAGCCTTGGCGTCACTCACGAGTCCTTCACGAGGATCGGCGCACATTCGCACGAATTCGTCCTGGATCGACTGGAAAACGAGGGCTATTATGGAAATAAATAATTTAATTAAATGTGAAAGTATATCACTTGCATTGTTGTAAGAGACAAGAAGAAGGACGTGAGAATTATTTTAAACAATAAATTAAAAATATCTAGATTCAATGAAACAGCAAAATTGCAAGTAGTCGTGTTTCTTCAGAAAAAAATAAAACTACACAAACCAAGCTGATACAAAGTTTAAAAAATTTTAATATCCATAATTCCCACCTTGGCGACATCTCCACTGACGGTAACATCCTTGAGCGTCGTCTTTACGTGTTGGAGGGTGAGACGAATGGCGAGTAGATCATTGGGATCGAGTTTCTTCAGGGGATCGGAGGAGGGGGCGGGGACAGAGGGAAGACAGATACGGTACGGCGTCTGAAGAAGGGGAAGATGGAAGATGCTTGGTATTATCGAGAGGCATTATTGATTCGATAATCGATTTTAGAACGGTATGACCGCATCGCATTGAAACATCGGAAATATTGCAAATAAATGCATCGTCCGAAACAAGAATCACACAGGTAATGTTGAACACATTTTGAAGCAGGCAACACGGAACACGGTGCTCAACTTTGACACTAATTATGCAAAATAAATAATATTTATAAAAGAAAACTCACGGCCACATATCTGCTTCTCTCCTCGCTCAGAACCATCACAGGCACATCCACTTCGAATGGACAACGGTAGTATCTGCAAAATAATTAAAATATCAGGATATAAATACAAAATAATATTAGATTGCATTGTTGGAAGGCGAATTTCAAACTAATCGAGATTTGGCATCTCCCTAGCGGAATATCCCTCCAGAGCAACAAGAAATCGCCATGTGAACAAACCAAACATTTACATAAAATAGGATATTAAAAATAATAACTTTAGAATAACTCACCCGAACTCGTACTCGATTCTCTGCTCCGAGATCACCTTGTGAAGTGTGTTCAGATTAGCCTCGGCTGCAAATAATTATTGCATCATAACAAATGTCCATGGGAACTAGAAATGTCAGATTTAGCTCTCTCTAGTCAGTCTGACAGGCGAGAGTGCGCAGAATGGAGAGAGCCAAAACAGAAATTACATCCATAAAGGAAACCTCAATTTATCATCTAGTGGAGCGATTGGAAATCCATCCATCGTACTAAATAGCAACATCACACTAGACCATTTAAATCTCCGATAATAACCGTAATCTCCACTACAGTGCCCTGCATCTACAGTAAACCCACCGTGTCCGGTCACTTCCACCTTCCCACGAGGAGTTACAGTCTCATCGATGAGTAGATGAGTGCCGTCCGTGAGCTGAAAAGTTGCAGCTTAAAAATAGTCGATATTTCGAAAATTACGAATTCACCCTCCAGATTCGTGCTACAGCTCCTAAACTAATGTCATGCCAAAGAAATACAGACAATCGTGAAGCGGATGACGAGAAAATATAAATTTAAATCTACACCCACCTGTAGTTCTCCCTGTTGCAATCTATTCGTCTTGTAGCATTTCACCGAATGGAAGGGAGAAGAAGAGAGGAAGGAGGAGGTGAGGGGGAGAGATTTCACCTGAAATTATGGTCTTTATATTTAAAGTAATTTCAATTGGGTATTTAAATTTAAATTCTGCATAGTCGGATCGAATAGTCCCCTCTCCATTCTGCACACTCTTTATTCGATTCGAAAAACGAGTGTGCATAATGGAGAGAGCACTATTCCATTCGGCATCACTAATGTACACAATATACTTTTTTTTTTAAATATTTTTGGAATATAACAATGTCTGGCTTATGTCTCAGGGCAAATTATGTGTGCTTATTGAACCCGCGATTCACCTGGGCTTTATCGATATCAGATGCATTCAATCGCTAAAATGATTCAGGTCTGGCAACTCAATTACATGTTCCTATTGCAAACCCACATCACCAGTTCCTTGTCCCTCCATCCAATTCTGATCTTTGATCTCTGACCTTTGTCGCGAGCATCCTCACAATCTCCTCAATTTCCTTCGTTTCTTTCACTCCGCAAACGTTGAGAGGAAGAGCACATATAGTGGCCGAATCGGCACGAGCGTACCTGGAAATGCGAAAATGGCACAATGCATATTATTTGTAAAGTTAATTAATGCTTGATAAACTATCGAAAATTCCTGATCTAAAGATACCAAAATGCCGGTTACGAATATAGTTCAAAATACAAGACACGCTCTCACCGATGAAAGGAGTTTGCGGAAAGGAGAGGGTGACCTGAGTTTTGAACTATAGATACGTTCGAAAAATCTCTAACCACCGTTAATCCCAGATTAAACGTCAAAGATCAAAGATCAAAACTAACGTTGAACTGATGAGATGCATGACAAGATAATCAGCAGTGAGTTCATCACCCACACATTCGGCCATCAAATGACGAAGACGGAGAAGGATCGAAGAGGGAGATGAGAGAGAGGAAAGGAGAGCTGGAATGGGATGGATTGGAGGAATGGAGCAGTGGGAAAAGATTGATAACCGTCGGGTGAAAGTTTATATGAAAATTTAGTGCAACGCCAAAGATACAGGAACTGCAGCTCACCAGCTTTTTTTCTCTTTTCCACTAATTGTTTCCAGATCTTCGTAGCGATCGATTACTGCAAGACCACCAAAATCGGCGAACTTATAAAACAGATGCGACACTAGATCAACGGGCGAAACTTGTAGAAAAGAGAATCATGCGCAAATTAGCACCCGCCTTATAACATTCGGACTATTTATATATGAAACAGAATTTAACTACCGTACTCCTTCACCCTCACCTTCCGGGACTCCTTCCACTTTCTCGTAGTGAACGACGTGTAGATTGGGCACACCGACGAAGTTCGTGGGAGAGGAGGTACTGAAGAATTGAAAATAATTAATAAAATAATCAATTAAATGATGACCGACGAATATTAGAAACGATCTCATCGAAAACATCCGAGTAAAGTTATCGAGTTTCTAAGCTGAGGAGGACTGCAATAATTAGCATAGACGAAACGTCCCGAATTTATTATCATACGAGAGAAACATAGAACTCACTCCTCATTTTCTCCCTCCATCTCTTGGTTTTCTCCAAAATCGTGGCCATTCAGTACTCCGTAGATGTCCAAGACGCCGTTCACTCGAAGTTCCTCAGCCTCATCGTCCACAAACTAAAATTATTTAAATAATTAAATTAATCACATCATAAATGTAAATATCACTATCGTTATTTTGCGCTGAGCCAAAATAAATGTCAGCCTTTCGTTAAATGTGATCACTGCGATCTCCAATCATTCAGTAACACAATACATTACCACCGGTAGGGATATAAATCCCGTTCCTCGTATGGACATACTTCCTTGTTCTTATCCCGAGAAAACATGTACATGCGATCCCGTATTTTCTTCAAACTCCAAATTTTATCATCTTTCTGACCGTACACTACAACTAGAGCCATCGCTGGTATTGGTACTCCTGCACTCAAGACTACAGTCTAGCGGAAGAACAACGAACAGCGCAATTGTCATTTTTCACGATGTCATGCTCCATTCTGCACACTCATTGCCAAATGGCCGATTTCGAACAAAAATAATTACTTGGCAAAAAGTTTTTTGAAAATTTCCATGGCTTAAAATACAAACTCCATTCAGACTTCGAAATCTAGATTGCACGCGAGATTGATGCTTCATTGTATAATTGTTTTTGCCTTGTCATTAAAACGGACTTTCACCTATAAATTGTGTCTATCTGACCTTAGTCCACCCTCGCACGTAATCGTGTTTTTATTCCATCTAAATATATCATCAATCTCTTTCATTCGTCAACCACACCCTCACCACATCTTTTTTATTTGAGTTCTCCACTCTTTCGCACATGAAAAATCTCTCCAGCTGAACCCCTCAAAATTGCAATTGCTCGAAAAATAGCTGACCGAAACTCGTTCTATAGCCCTAAAGTAACAGTAAATATACTATCTCTATGTTATATATTATAACTCATCTTATCACGGTTTATCGCGCTGTTTAATGATCAACATCCTTATCCTTTGTTTCTTCTCTACATTCCTCGCTCAGTTCAACTCAGAGTTCACTCATCTATTTTCTCCCATCCCCACTCACGTTTCGAGCTTGATCTTTGCCAATGTTTTTCTTCTTTTTCTCTCAAAGAGCGTTCGCAACGACAACAGGGCGTTGTCTTTTATCACGAATCATTAAAAATGACAATCAGTTTCCAAATGATCCCGAAATTCTTCAAATCGTTTTTTTTCTCGACACAAATTATCTCACATTGTCACACGCTGTTATTGCACCTTATGCATTGGTGCGAAAAAGGCTACCGTAACCACGTCAAAACAAATCGGATGCATCTTTTTTGGACGTAGATCCTGTTTCGACTACCGTAATGTTGCACCCGGAGCGGGTCTTATTATTGCGTCGGACAATTGCACCAAATGTTCGGCCAACTAATCAAATCGGATTTGTTATCTAATACTAATGCAATCAGCTTTATCCAATCATGGAAACAAGCCCCTCACTCCTTATTGCCAAAATATTCTCGGAAAAAAGCCTCGAATTTGGAATGGCACTAGATACTGTTGAACCGCATCTCTCATTTGAACAAGCACAGAATCGATCACTACCAAGTTATTGTCTAATATCCAACGATAATCGCTTTTCGGATCCGTGAAACCTTCAATATTTCTCGATATTTCTCGGTTCCGGATGAGTCAAATGCACTTCTAACCAACATTTCTCATTTGAACAAGCACACTCGTTGATCTTCTCGGATAAATACACCTCGTTGTGTTTTGTTAGGGCGACAGTTTGTCCCTGAATCTCCCCCTACGCTTATCCCAAACAGCGCAATCCTCCCAACCTACTCAATCAAGCTCCTTTTCCTCCCCTGTAATCCAAACAAAAATAGCCGCATACCTCTATTTCAACATATATCCCCGTTCATTCACAAATACCGTAGGGATAATCTCATCTCCAACATACAACATTCGCACCTCAACCCTTTGTTACCTAAAAGTTCGCTAGATCTATGATTACCAAAATACCCGATCACAGGAGTCACAAAATGCGTAACGTTGAAAATATCTGTGGGAAAACACGTTCACGATAACCAAAATATTCGCACAACAGCCCATGGCAGAACGAATAGTGATCGACTATGAAAGAGATCTCCAAAGGATCACTCCCCAATGGGGGACAACAATATATTTTTTCGGAACAGATGTTTCATATAATTGAATTACTAGATCCATCTTTAGAAAAAATTTAAGTTAAGAAAAAAAATATATAAATAAATAAATACCTTGGCAACAAATTTCTCCAGTACATTCTTCGTAGTGGCCGATTCGAGCTTCAGTCTCTTCATATCTGAAATCAAATTATAATAGCAATTGTATATCTTTTTTGCAAATCCTGGATGCAGCCTAATTCAACCAAAACAAATTCCACATGTCCTTCGACAAAACAAAATGTGAGAATTCGACGGGTTGTCTATCCCAAAACACGTTGAAAATCACCCTAAGTAGTGCAAGTATGGCGCATGTCACAAATAACCCCTCCCTACTCCTTTGATATCACCATCCTGTATATCTCCCTTATCAATCACGTTTTATCGGAGTACCATCGCACCCAGAGTAGTGATGGTAAATAACTGTAATCACCCATTACTGTAATGGGGGAAACCCAGACAGAACATCCAGGTCAGTAGAGATAACATAACTCAAATATTTAATCATTCAAAACTGAAGTTATCTGACAAACACTTAGGTACTCATGTACTTAAATTTGTTGTCTTCTAAAGAGACGAAATCGGTTATCTCCCATTTTCGATACTTGGCTCTTCTTCAATAGTCGTTTCCCTACTATCCCTTTCACTTCCTCATCCAATCTCTAATGGTCGAGTCAAATTAGCGACGGGTGATAATCATAAATTACTCGTTTTATCTAGAACAGTTCCCATTTCTAGCGTAGATTTGAGTACGTATGTCCCCGCGATGCTCTACTCATTCGGCGAATTCGAGAGAAGAACAGAGAAAACCCCTACATCCTCATTAAAACGGAATCCCATTTGGAAGTCATTCGAAAAAGCCATGAATCTTGGTTTCATGTGATTCTTGCGAGAAACCTCGAAACAGCGAAGAAAGCCACTTCATCGAACCAAATAATTATCCGCAATTTTGAGATAAAGAAAAAAGTGATAAAAATAAGCAAGATATACCATTATTTGGGGGCCATTAAGCGCTCAATTTGTCGATGATACTGTGTAGTTCCGAGTCTAGACCTCGCGCAGTACGCACTTTCTTCCTCGCGACGCATGCGGCTCGCGTCGCAGCTCTTTGAGGCACTCGCTCACTAGAGAGAGTTTCGACACTTTCTCAGCATCGGCTCGGTGGCTCAGCTGGGGGGCTGTAGGACTAGTGAACAGAAACTGCGGGTTCGGATCCGTGGCAATTCTTTTGCATAATTTTTTTTGCATAATTTAAGTCAAACGATCACAAGAATATGTTTTTTGTCCATTTTAGACTAAAGAACGCATTAACCTTCAACAAAAAAGGCCACGACGCGCGAAGCGCGGAGTCCGCCACTCAGTGCTTCCCGAGCGAAGCGAGGGAAGCACTTAGTGACCGCTTAGGCATACGCAGAAAGCCACCTCACACCCAGCTTAGGGAGGCGAGCGCACAAAAATATGTTAAAACTCTTTAAAAAAGGAAAAATAAATAAATAAATCATTTCGAGATAGCCGAGGAGGCAATTGCGTACTGCGCGAGGCCACGCCTGTAGTTCCGCGAAACAAACTACCAACTGCACTACCGACCATTTTGCGCCATTATGTACTCAAGTCACAACTTTCCATGTTGAAAAATCGCACACAGAAAATAATTCATTCTCAACAATTGGCCATGCGCTCAAAGACACAAACTTACAGTAGTGCGTTGAAACACAGATTCGCACTCAATGCCCATTCCAAATTAATATTCAATTTTAAAGATATTCGACAAATAAAGGGGGTTGTCCATTCTAAATCGAGATACGCGGTCAAATATAAATACCGTACTCATGGATCCATCCTCGGTGCTCTGCTCATCAAAATGCCTCGTGTACCACTCGGTTGCTCCCGGAATCGGAACCATCACGTAGCAATGGCGCGCCGCGTGATCCAGAACCTCCGTTACTTCCTGGAATTAAATAAAGTTAATATAATTAGTAAACTTGGTAGAAGCAATGGCATCCCCGGCGGTTGAAGTTGCATTATCATGATATTTCAATTAAATTACGTGCTGAATGATCGAATCAAAATATAATTGACAATAAATATATGACTAATTAAATTTAATTAGTTTCTCCCCGAAAGCATACATCTCACCCCTAGCACCTGGTGCAGTCTTACTCCACAACTTGCAATGACTAAACCGCACGCACAATTTCCGCAAACTCTACCTATTTCATTCTTGTTAGCGCCGTTGAGAGAAGATCAACTCGTGAGTGGATTTGGACGCGAACTGTGGCGCGCTGGGTATTAGCGTATTCAGCACTCGAGCACTGTTCAGGCACAAAGGACAATGTTGATCCCGTAAGAAATGTGTTTCAGTGCATACTACACCAATACAGTTTACTACTCAATAAACCTATTTTTGAAGTATAATAGTTACCTCATCTCCGAAGGAATCGCGCAGAACGCCGCTGACAACTCGCTTCACGTCACCCTTGCTCACCTGCAATTGCGAAATGTTTCTTCACACCCCGAATTTGTGCTTCACACTCCTTAGTTTGTATTAGAGAAGGGAATGCAGTCTAGTGGGACGTCACAAGGCTGTTGTACGCTTTTGACGTAGTAGTCAGCCGCCGCTAAGTGGCACTAGGCAACCGCTTTTTACGTCAGCGAAAGGACTGGGATCGCAGTTCTTCCGCACCCAAGCCTTCCAGGAAAGACTGAGGCGGTTTCTAGGAAGAGTCAGCAGACTTTTGAACAAGGAAGTGGAAGAAGCCATATTCCACGCACAGTTCATTAAAACTAGATAATTGTCTAAAAAACGAAACATTTTTTTAAAAATAATTAATGAAACCTGGCAAGATGCAGCGTAGAATTCCGATCCGAGGGCGTCCTGGATCATGCAACGGGCGCGCACCATCACGGGACCATCCTTCCAAACGGCAGCCGAGGCTGAATTGACCGACGGCCAGGTCTTCTGAACAATAATTGATTGAATAAATCAGCGAAACTGAGGTGAAAAGCGATTGAAACTGATAAGAAAGTGCAGAAAAGGTCGAAGCGACGATAAGAACAGAGGGAAACGACTCACCCTGACGCTTTCCGGGAAGGTTTCGAGCAGTTTTCCGATGAAGGAGCTCGGCTGAGTCTTTTGATCTCCTTCAAATATAAAATATTTAAAACAAATGGAGCCAATTTGATTTTTTGGGCCAAAACACACACAAAACAGAGAAAAACTCCTAATAAAGCACGGACCTGTGAACAGTTTGTTGAGGGCTTCGTAAACGTTGCAGGTAGTCGATTCGCAATCCATGATCTACCAGAAAACAGTGAATGAAACAGACCTGTGGATTGGAGTTTCACCGTTAACTAACCTTATCGGGAAATGCGGGAGAATTTGGCGCGCTCCACTAACGGCCGAGAACTGGAACTGTGCAAGCATGATCGGAACGGTTTAATTGTATGAAATTTTGTAAAATTTTTAATGCGACGTTAAAATTCGATTAAATTTTTTATTTTTTTGTTAATTGAGAAAATGAAAACCGGGTGAACTAAAAACAGATAAATTAAGAACCGGTCACGGTGCAAAACCGGTGCACGTTGAAAACCGTTCAAATGTGTACCCGATCTTTCGCTCTTCTCCTTCTCATCTCGTTTTCTACTCCCTCGATTTTGATTAATCGCCTCTGCCCACTCGCTCAGTAGATTTCCCCACCACAGATCACACCGCTCCTCCGGCTGTCCCTGTTCCTCTCCGCATCCCATGATCACTCGCGTGTTACCGTAATCCCCTCCAGACTCCGCCCACTGCTCGCACGACGACCACGCCCCCATTCCAGGTACACGATGAACCCGCAAGGAGGAGGGCTGGCCGGGCGACGAGGCGCCTATATAAGCACACGTCGGAGAGGCGGAGCAGGCATTTGGAGCGGCACGCTGGACCAGGAGCACACCTACCGTAGGCTTCTTGATCTATCGTAGCCTCACCTACCGTAGCCTCATGCACCGTAGCCTTGTCTATTAGTGTTGCTGGATAAATAGCGCTCTCTCCATTCTGCACACTCTCGCCGGTCAGAGAAATTAGATAGTGTGCAGAATGGAGAGAGCGACTATTCTTCAACGTTGTCTATCATATGCATCACCGTATTACTAGTCTACAGTACCCTACATCATCATCACAGCGCGCTTCACTCCTGTCGATCTTTGATCGCTCCTCCTGACCCCGCGTGCTAATGATGATCGCAGTCCATAAATCTCTCAGATTCTTATCTTCTTGCCTATTAGTTGCGTTTGTGTGGAATGTCTAATCGCATTCCTCCTCATCATATACGTCTCTCAGCTCTCTCCATTCCGCACACTCTCTCGTCCGTCTAACCGGCGAGGGAGTGTGCAGATTGGAGAGAGTCGTGATGGTATCCCTACAGTGCATCCTCACATCATACAGTGGATCATTGGACCTTCTTCTTTCGAAAACCAACGTGTCAATGCCTCGCTCATTTCTGACAATGAAACCGCCTCATTGCCCTCCCGAACCCTTTCACCGATCGGTCTCCTCTCGCCTCACCTCTCGTCTCTTCCCCCTACCGTAACCTCTACCGTAACCCGGTCCCTGATCTACCGTCCCAAAGTGATCTCCGGGCTATTCCGGTACCACCCCCAACTATTACTCCATTCCCCCCTTCTCACATCCATAATTAGACACGCGGGAGTTCGCTCTCCTCGTCCCCCCAACTCCCCCAATTACAGAGACGTCCACACAACGTCACTGAGGATGATCGCGACAACACGCATGGCTGTCGGATCGACCATCGGGTGAGAATACCGTAACCTTACCTACCGCATCCCTACTGTAACCTTACCTACCGTATCCCTACCGTAGTCCTTACCGTAATTCATTCTAACATAGGGTACCGTAACCAGACCTACCGTATCCTTGCTGATAGTATGCCTACCGTAACCATATCGCACTGCAGACCCGCCGAGCTGCTTCTGTACCTTATCATCGCCGGACTACTGTACATCATCGGGTGAGCATAGATCGATAATCCAGTACAAGATACATTCCAAGCAAATCGATAATCGATTCCCCTCGCTACAGTAAGCGCTTCTACACGCACCAGAAGCGCATGAACGTGCCCGGCCCTCCATCCACGCCCTTCCTCGGCAATCTACTCGATATCTCCCGGATGATGACCAAGGTGACGGCTACCGTACACCACTACCTATCGATTACTGACTTATTTTAGAACGGCAATTTACTGTATCGCGTTCATGAGGAGTGGAAGCGGTTGTACGGCAAGTGAGTCATTTTGTCTTACCAAATCGTTTTAGCTGCTCCGTAATTAGTATTGATGTCATGTCGGTTATAGCTCTCTCCATTCTGCACACTATCTCTCCCATCTAAAGATGTGTGATAGATCAGCGACAATTTCGCCCCGACTATCTTTGAAGACACACGCTAACTTCACTTTCTCCCTCCCTGCGCAATTTTACGCTCCCTTTTATTGCCTTGAATTGGAAGGGGAAGGGATCGAAAGATCGGGAGGGTGATTCACGGTGAAACTACAGCGAGATTGACAAAAGTTACGCTGAATGATTGCTCTCTCCATTCTGCAAACTCTATCGTTGGTCTGACGAGATAGTGTGCAGAATGGAGAGTGGACAACGCCCTGGAATGTCTTTAGTTTTGTGCCGGTTTTGAAAGATCAGACTTTCAATAATTCGCCATCATAGTATTATCAGCGAATAATCGTCAGTGATCAAAACTAGAGATAAATTTGCACGTTTCAAAATGTAGTCTGTAGAAAATCAATACCCGATAGTATCAAATCGATAATCGGCTCAGGACCTACGGATTCTTCGTCGGCCCCCGACTCTTCGTCATCTTCGAGAAACTCGAGGACGTCCACGAGATTCTCGTCAAGCAATTCTCCAATTTCACCGATCGCCAGGTAAGCGATGTGACCCAGCGAACTTCTGATCTGACCCACCGAACCACCTACAGTATACCTCATTTGCAGCCGATGGACTTCATTCACGATTCGCTGAAAAAGGCGCTCGTCAACCAGGTAAGGGATCTGATCCATCGCACTCTTGAACTGACCCGCCGAACTACCGTATTCCAGAGGGGCAATCGTTGGCGTCACCAGCGCTCGCGCATCAGCCCCGCGTTCACCACGAGGAAGCTGCGATCGGTGAGAGATTACGGTATCCGAGGATTACGGTAGGACAGTGAAGCGGATTGAATAGTGGTTCTCTCCATTCTGCACACTCGCTTCTCGCTCTGAAGGAGTGTGCAGAACGGAGAGATTTTTTACTCGATCCAGGCGCGTTTGGAATACGGTAACTGGAAAGTCCTGACACGCGTTCTTGACCTACCCTCCTCTGATTACTGTAGCACCTATCTCTCTTGTTGGAATGTTGTATTCCGCTCCGATGGTCTCTTCTCGCTTCCTTTTACCTATTTTTACCCCATCTGTACCCATTCCTCTCCCCTTTCCGGCGTGTCTATTGATAGAAGAAGAGAGGAGTATCTCCAAAAGTCACGAGTATAATCGGGTTAGCGCTCCCCGATTAGCGGAACCGTGCAGCTCCCCTATCAATGGCGAGTGATTTCCTGTCAATGAAGATTGCCCACATTAACCAACCAATGAACCGATGACTTCCCTGATCATCAGGGTGCAATCCGGGTGCGAGACACGCTGAGATTACGGTAGTCGAAGGGTACGGTAGGCCCCACCTTGCCTCATCTAGGCGCTCCTCAAAGCTCCTACAGCGAACTCTCCCAGTGCATTGGTCTATCAATTAATACATATTTTGAGCCATAAGTCACAAAACAGTGCAAGTGACACAATGTGCGATCTTAACAATTAGCACACGACATCAAGATTGCCTCATCAGTACGCAACTCCTAGATAATAGTTGGCTCTATGAGGGTAAATACGTAATCGATCTCCAAAAGTCACCACCATAATCTAATTAGCGGCTCCGACTGGCGGAACCGTGCAGTGGCCTATCTTTGGCTATCAACGAAGGTTGTGCCCACATTAGCAAGTGGTTCGCTGGCCTCTCTGGTTTCTGGTATCTCTGGTATCTGGGGTGCAATCTAGGTACAAATATTCTTGAATGCATCATCGTAGGATACCCCCTGTGATGTTCTTTAGTGCCAATGAAGATTGCGCACAAAAAGTGCAAATGGCACAGTTTTGGGTGCAGTCTGAGTGCGACGCACCTTAAAAAGGTAAAGGTGCGACCACCTCTAGTGATTTTACGACGGTAAGACCGACTGCTCGGTTGGACTACGTAACCCTCAGTCCAAGCTGCTTCTAGAGCACGTTACCTCGCGCCTCTTGCACACTGATAACCGAAACACCTTGCCTCATCCCTACGCAACTCCTAATGCGGCTGTGTAGATTCTGTACGGATGGGTTCATGAGAGCAAATGATGACACATTGGTGCAGAAATTATGGTGAGATGGTGCAATTGTGCAATCCGATCAGCGGTGTGTGCATAATGTAGAGAGCTACTGCTCAATCCAGCATCAACTACACAAATACGCAGATTTGCTATGCACGGAAGGTTTCATAACCGAACTATGACGCATTAGTTTTGAGTTTGTGGTGCTGGAGCTTATGGTTGCCTCTCCATTCTGCACACTCTTTCACCGGTCAGAGTGAGCTACTGTTCTATCCAGCAGCAAAGCACATACGTGCTGTGCAAACTGTGCTAGTGATTCACACTCCTTATTCATCGGGCTACCGTAATCCGATGACAATGACGAAATCCAGAGCCCCGTCGCCGCACCCAGGCCGCACCCTACTGATGATGATGATGATGGTGGGGCTACAAAAATAGTCCACCCTGTCTCCGTGATATAACTCGTCCTACTCCTTCGCGAGAAAGTACAAGTCCATCCCAAGGCGAGAAAGTCCATCCCCACCCATCATTTCTGCACCCGAAACGTTCTCAAAACGAGAGAGGTAAAGTAAAGAGGAACCGTTACTTCCGCAAACACCCCCCATCAGTTGGTCGAGGGAGGAGAGGGGGGGGGGGGGGGGCGAAACAACCAATACGCCAAACAGTGCGAACGTGAGTAACGGGAACGTGGGAGGAAGGAATGCTCTTTTACCGGTCAGAGATAAGAGGGAGTGTGCAGAATGGAGAAAGTGACTGATCGTTCCGTAAAGCTAGTGGGAGGAACCTCTTGATTTCTTGATCTTGTAAGGGTTTGAGATGAGTTTGGTACCTGTGCACCTGAATGCAACGTTTCTTCGCTGGGCTTTACGAGTGAAAATTTGTGAGGGATAGTAAGGGACCAACCAAGTAGGGATGTAATTCCGGTGTTGTCTCTCTCCATTCTGCACACTATCTCGCTGGTCAGAGAAAATAGAGAGTGTGCAGAATGAATAGAGTCGAAAACCGAATCGCCATCACTACAACAAAGGACCATGCAAGTGAAAATTAGGTACATCCTATCCAGAATTGGATGCACTTCAAGTTCCAGAGAGAGAGAGAGTACAAATGTCCAGCCGCCAAATGATAGAAGCTTACAGAACTACTTTGGAATGGACTTTGGACTTATTCTCTGGTTTTATTCGAGGTGCACCTATCTAATCTTCGCTTCTCGTTTTCCGAATTGAGAGATCCCCTAATCCCTTGCCCCCATGACTTTTGGCCAATATGAAGCCAATTTGTCCCGAAGTCTCGAATTTCAGCGAAAATTGGCAAATTGGTTTCTCATGAGGACGGACAGATTGGATTAAGATACAAATTTTTTTTTTCTTCCTGATTAGGGATTCGCGAAGCGATTTCCGGGATACTGTAGATGGAAATTAGTAACACCAGCAGAAGAAATGGGTTTCCTGTCTCCATTCTGCACACTCTCAAAACCGGCGAGGGAGTGTGCAGAATGGAGAAAGCTAAATGACATTTCTCCTGGTGATCTTTTGGTGCGAATCTCTCCGTTGTTTGATACGATAGAGGGGGAAATACTTCCTCCTTTCCCCTCTCTAATTCTCGAATGGAAGGGGTTTTCCCCCTAGATGAAAGTACGGGCAAACTTTCGCTCGCTGCGCTGAGCGAGTGTCGCAATTCTAGTGGACAAAGAGGGACCGAAAACAACAAATCGCTATTTTGGCTTTACCGTATGCACCCAGCATGCACTGAATGAACGGTATATTATTGGGATGCCATCTCTCTCCATTCTGCACACTCTCTAGTTTCTCCGATCATTGGGGCAATAAAGGATGAACTTTGGCAAGGGATATGCAAGAAATATCATCGATCAATAATCAATCGATAATCTCTCAGATGACCGCTCCTGTCTCCGCCAAAACCGCCATTCTCGCCGAATCGCTGGAGTCCTATGCAGGTTGTGATGAGGACTTTGATATTCTACGGTAAGCAATCTGACCTACCGTATCCCCTACCGTAACCTGATCTATTGGAACCGCCTGACTCACTGCTCGTTCGCCAATTAGCGCGCAATCACTGCACATGCTAGATCAGACATTCCGAATTAGTCAATCGACCAAAGGGGGCTTGAGAAATCAAAGGAGCACAGAAATCGTAGATCATCCGTTTCGATCAATTCACGATAGACCAGCACCAAATTGAATGCACTTTTGACTCAATTAGATGATTTGTCCTTTAGCACGTAGATAACTGTTGAGAAAGCGCTCGGTTCAACCAAGCCTTCGGAGACTAGACCCAGAGGAGAACTAAGACATTGCGAAGATATAAATTAAAGATCAGAGAACATTTGTGGGGGACTAATCTGCTCCTAATGAGGTCGTCCTTTCGTATCTGTGATGTCAGCAATGACGCAAATCGTAGGTAAATGTCTAGAAAGCACAGTATTCGATCAGAAGATTCCGGAACTATCTGCGAAATGAGATTCGAAAATCAATAATTTCTGCTCATTTCAGCGCTTACCAGTGCCTCACACTCGACGTCATCGCTCAGGTTTGTTCAGTTTTGTGTATTTTCGAAAATAATTTCACGCAATTCCGGCACTTTTTGTATCCACAAATCGTGCTGACTACATTTCCTTCGCACATTTGGCGCATCTTTCGCAAACTTAGAGCTAAACCATTCCTCATAGCATTCCAAACTCCCTCCAAATTTGGTGCTGATCATCATCTCATCTCTCTCACAGAATACGAGATAGTGTACGAAATTTTTGAGAGGGTTTCTTAAAATTGACTTTTCGACTCCATCCGCTCACCATTCTGCACACTCCCTCATCTGTCTGACCGGCGAGAGAGTGTGCAGATTGGAGAGAGCCGAAAATGGCTTCCTACTTTGTATTTCGAACGGGATGTTTGAGGTCGCGTGCACCTAGACGACGCGAATTAGAGCAGGGAGGGGCAGAGAAAAGACCATTCCGACCATACGTAGCTCCCCCCTGTGCTCCCCTCTCTGTGCGGAGGGAATGAGTAGTGATGACAAATCGGCACTCAACTCTCTCCATTTTGCACACTATCTCGTCGGTCAGAGCGATGAGAGAACACGCGAAGGGAGGAGAGTGACGCACCCAGTGTTCGTTCGCTCCCCTGTTCAATACACAAAACACATCGCTCACTCTCTAACCGGATGAGTGTTCGCTGATCTGTCCCTCCTCATTCGACACACTCTCTAGTTTCTCTGACCGGCTAGATAGCATGGGGAATGAAGAGAGTGCCACGTACCTGTCCTTCCCCCCCCCCCCCCCCCCCCCCCCGTTCGCTGTGTTGTGAGCATGTGATCTGGATCGAATTGCTCATCGCTTGTGATCTAAGATTCGTCGCTGTCTCTCCATTCTGCACACTATTTCGTTTGCCTGACCATCCGAGACAGTGTGTGCAGAATGGAGAAAGCCAGCACCGAAACATAGTCATCGCTACATTTAGCACACAACACCGACGGAACAAATGAGAAGCGGAAATAGGAAAAGAAGCCATTTAGGGGGTGCAAATGCACTGAAAAATTATAAAGTAACCACTAATGCATCGGAAACCATTTCTAAGCACTTCTCGTTTCCTACAATGAAGAAGAATAATGAAAGCACAAATCACACAAAGTTAAAAGATCAAAGATCAAGCTCATCAAAGATCATCCCTCCTCCTCTTCCAGGTTGCCTTCGATCTGCCCTCCTCCTGCCAGTCCGACCCCAACGACATCTTCCTCGCGCACGCTTCGCGATTCTTCCAGGTACGGAAATCAAGGATATGGTAGCGAATCGATTACTGATTTGTTGAAATATTACGGTAGTCACCGATCGATCAATAATTGACTTGATTTCCAGGAGATGCCGAACCCGGAAAAGTGCGTGCCCATGGCTTTCTCTCGTGAGTTCTTGCGTCGTTGTACAAAGCAGTAGAGCTCTCTCTATATTCTACACTCTCTCTTTCTGGTCATTCAAATTAGCGAGAGTGTGCAGAATGGAGAGAGCTTTCGCGATTGCATCATCATTAATCAATCGCATAGGAAGCCATTTGTGGGTCTACATTTTGCACACTCTTTTGCCGGAAGGGCAATCGGGAAAGTGCTCAGAATGGAGAGAGCTGTCGAGATTGCATCATCATTAATCAATCCCAAATCTCAGTTGTCTTTCCATTAATCAATCCCAAATTTCAGTTCTCTTCCCCGAACTGGCTCCTTTCTGTGAGTTCTTCCATCGAAAGACGAGTGACAGTGGGAGATCCGAGGCCTGGCTCATCCATCGATTGAGAGCCGCCATTGAGAGGAGGATCGAGCATCCCGAGGTACGGTAGTGTCACCATACGGTCGATCGAGTACTGACTTGTTTGATACCAAGTGGTACGGTAGCCCGGCGCCGCTTATCGACTACTGACTTCATTTAGCCACCAATTGATTTTTATTTTCACTCTATCCAGGCACTACACCATCCATTCTTTCGTGGAATCTGCGAAACTCATTTAATTTTCGAATATTGGGATAGCGACCATTCACCGAAAACTTAGCATCACAATTACTGATGTAATTGTATACCGAGGTACGGTATCTCAATATCGATTTCCCCCTGCAGCCCGACCGTATCGACCTCATCTCCCTTCTCCTACCCCAGAACACCGCCGATATCGATCAACAGACGGTGGATACCGTAGTCGCCAACTGCTTCGCGTTCCTGCTCGCAGGTACCATAACCCGTGCTCAATCGATAACTGATCTTATTCAGCCGAGCGCCGAACCAGCGCTCTCCATTCTGCACACTTTCTCGCATAACTCAGCGAGAAAGTGTGATGAATGGAGATAGCTATCATCAATATTTCTTCGAACGATTTTATCTAAGCCTACCGTAACCGAACAATCGTTGCAGGATACGAGACGACCTCGACGTCTCTATCCTTCGCCACTTGGCTGCTCGCCAAGAACCCCGAGACACAGGAGCGACTGGCCGCCGAGCTCAAGGATGTCGATCTCGAGGTACCGTACTCCACGCTCCTACTGTGGATTGAACTTTGGACTGAATATCTTGAGGCACCGTAACTCTACAGTACCCGATACCAATGCCCCCACACCATATCTATCATTCCTACCGTACCCAGTGTCGTGTCGTGTTTGCCTCTCTATTCTGCACACTCGGAAGATTAGTGTCTGCAGAGTTTGTCTGCCGAATGGAAAGAGCATCATCTTAAATTTCGTCCCTAGAATCCCAGCCGTATCCAAGACCTACCGTACGCAAAAACTAGTCGGTCAATCGATAAAAAAAACTTCTTCTCAGTCCTACGACGCGATCATGAAGCTACCGTACCTCAATGGCGTCTTCCAGGAGTCCCTGCGCCTCTTCCCGCCCATCACCTTGTCAGTTTAGTTCGATAATTGGCTACCGTACCCCTAATAGACACAAATGTTGCTTAATCGAACACTAGTTCTCTCCAATCTGCACACTTTTTAGTTTATCTGAACGGAAAGATAGTGCGCAGAACGGAGAGATGTGCTAGTCTACAGTATCCGCATACCGTACCCTCTCAATATCCTGATCAATATGTCACCATACCGTACCCATTACCTACAGTATCCCTTCAGTTTCGTCAACCGCACGTGCGTCTCCCCGACTACGGTAGGCGGGACGGAGCTGGAGAAGGGTACGGTAGTGTGCGTTCCCGTCTGGAACATCCATCGCGACCCCGCCATCTGGCCCGAACCCGAGGAGTTTCGACCCGAGAGGTAATTAATTTATATATTTATACTACAGACATGTAGCCCATCAACTTCCCCCAATCGGCTGCTCCCTTATGCACGAAATGCATCTCTAAAATGCCTGGGGCTTCGATTTGTTATTTTTTTCATTCCCATACAACCATACTGTGAATCAATCTCTACTCAAATCCTCTACTTTTGCACACTCGCTGAAATTCAATAGTACTTAGCCGGCACCTCGAATTCTCGTTTACCGAGCAATATACAATCAAGACACTCGTCTACTGTACCCATCATCATTTACCGTACTCCCTCTCTCCAGATTCGACTCCCCTCACCATCCCATGGCGTGGCTTCCTTTCGGGGGCGGGCCTCGTAACTGTGTGGGCGCGCGATTCGCTGAGATGGAATTCAAGATGACGATCGCTCGCGTTTTCGCCCAGTATCGATTGAGGTAATAATACCGTACCCATACCGTATCCCGAATGTTGTAGATCACCAAGTGCTTTTTTTCGATTAGGCTTCACCTTAAAATCAACATTCCCTCTCACTCCAACTCTTGACCGCGCAGTGAAACACAAAACCGCATACGCTGCATCCACCGGTTGTATTTTAAAGGATATCACAAGAAACGAACAAGTAACCAGAACCCTCGTCCCAATTCGACTCATACGTGCACCGTGAAACCCATTAGCACCTGCCTTCCTTTTTGAAAAAAATCTTCCGTATTCTGCTTCTACTATGATTGTTACATACCACAACATATGTTCTGTATGTCAAACATCCTTATCAACATCGCTTTTTGTACAAGCGGTGAAACTCAATATCACCTTGATTTTCATTTGTTTATTTCCAGCCTCGCCTCCGACTCCAAGGAGCTCAACGTGCTCAATCCCTCTGTGATGCTCGCTCCCGAGCGAGTGTGCGTTACGGTAGAACGACGATAAACTACCGTAACCCTCTACCGTATCCCAGATAGATCAATTACCACCTTACCGTAACCCCCTAGATCGAGATTAGGTCAGTCTACTAACCTTCCCGACTAACTAATAAACGAATCACATTGATTTCCTTCCTGTACATACTGTAATTATTGGCTCCTATTTTCTTTATTTTTTCTCCTATTTTCTAGTCACCGATCGATACAGGGTTCTTCTCTAGTTTCGATTCCTCTGCGTACTGTGTACGTTCCATATTATTCTCCGGTTACTGTACCCCAGTTATAATCGATACTCAATGATTTTCCGTTTGTTGCCTGATTACCGTAACCAAAGTGGTACTGAGAACTACCGAGTGTTGTTCCCATCTTGTTTCTCACTCTGAGAAAATATTGCAATAAAATAATATTCATCGGTCTTTCAAACGTCAACACAACAAGCGAATAGAACAAAAATACGATAACTAGCCTAATCTACTACAAATCTTGAAAGAGATCTTAAAGGGATGGAGAATCAGGGGAATTGGAGGGTACTGTAGCGGGGTCTTTGGGCGATCGATCGGTCTACCGTACTTCTGTCTCTCGAAAGTGATGCGATCACGAGGACAACTCGATACGGGAGAAAACGATGACCTACAAGAAATATTGGTTTTATTTTTCACTGATGATGCTGGAACATCATTCGGTGTCACAACTCGAGCTTATGAGCATCATGAAACATAGATATAATCGGGGAAAATCTTTTTTTTTCGCTACTCTAAAAATCTATCAGAGACTACCTCCTTCAGAATAATATCAACTGCATTGAACCCAACTACCTACTAGTGATGGCGTTTCTACTCTCTGTTCTCTCCATTTTGCACACTATTTCATCTGCCTAACTGACACGAGAGTGTATGGAGAGACAGAATCCGAAATAAAATCACTACTGCTTGCCGTGATTCATATAACATTACCTCTAACATCTTTCCTGAATCACTTCCAACCTACCGTGTCTTCACCATTGTTCCCTACCGTACCCCTAGTACAGTACCTCTGCCTTGTGTCCCTGTAGATAAAATGGACGGTCTGGGAGGGATTGAGCATGAATGCCTGTCTCAACAGCGTCGTCTCCGAATCGTCGATCGACGTCGTCTAGAAAGATTCACTTTTTATTTAGATGGGAAAGGATAATAAATTAACCCAAATAGCATATTCAGTACTTGTGGACTTTTTGAAACCCAGATCAATCTATGCTCATACATAATGGTCGTCGTCTGCAAAGAATTATATTTGAACTGGCAACCGCATTGTTATATCTCTCCCAAACAACTCTCGTGCTTTAAATTATTTCAAAAGCATAAATCAACCCATTAGAAATTTTCGTCGATTTTCGTCTATAGAAAAATTACTTTTCAATGACCACCATGTCGTTATTTATCAAATCTATCGATCGATTTCCGTATTTTTGAGGGTTTCGAAACACAAGTCAACCTACTAAAAGCTTTCGATCATCGTTGTCTGTAGGGAATTTAGTTATTTGATTTTGGATCGTAACGCACACTGAGATCAAACCTTTTGAATAAAGCTCGTATATCTAAATATCTTGAAGCACAGACATTCCTTGAAAAAAATGTATTCAGGTGACACTTTTATTGATTTTTGAAGTGGCTTCCCCAACACAATCAGATCCCTCTAGCAAAGCCCCTATTTGTGAAAAGGCGGGGCGAGAGGCGAGAGAAACGAGCTGGAATAGGAATTATATTTATTCAAGTCAACCGCCGAATAATTAGATTTTCGATGAACAAGTTATTAGAAAGACTAAATGCAACGAGAAATCGCCTAGTTCCAAATCGTGCAAAAAAGAGGGATAGGGACTTGGCTGCAGTCTAGGAAAGTTCCCGGAATCCTGCAACTCATAAGAGACGCAATTAACTATTTTTTACACAATGATGCGCGCGAGATATCAATGATTCATTGACACTCAAGGTGATAAATAATTTATGCTGCGGAAAACTGCCTACTTCAAAGACCGATTTGCTAGAGGCTCTAATTATGAAATTTTGAGCACAACATGCTAAAATAATGGTGACAATTCATGGTCAAAAAAACGAACTAGGGAAATCAGTGTGTTCGGAAAAGTAACCGAATCACCTAATAAGATGACTTATTTATTTATCGCGATCGATAAATGATTACACTGTAAAGGGATAATGAACATCAGGATTTCATGAGCAACAAACATCAACAAATTCGCACGTTTGGGTCCCAAACTTTGGGATGAGAAGCTCCGTAGAATTGTACTCCCTCTGGTGGATTGAAGATGTGAATCGACTTCACTGTCAAATTCGCACCAATGCGACCGACCGATTCTGAAATGAAGAAAATATTTTAAATTTTAAATTTAAAAAAAATTAAATAGAGAAATATTATTCATTTTAAAATGGGTATTCGAATTGCCAATGATACACTAGCTATAGTTCCAGACAGTTCCAAACAATACAGTGTGGCAAATCTGGGAAAGCGATTCACTGAACAATCCATGTTTCACTCCCAACAGATATTCGGAGCTTTCACTACATGCCAATTACTTTCAATTGATTAATAAAAAAACCATGTTATTCTATATAGCTCACCAGTGAGCACCTCTCTCACAATCAGCTACTTTCCACTCTCGTCGATGAGCTCATCGAAGATTGAAATGAAGATTTCGTAACCACAAAATCATACAGCAACAGGATACTGTAACCCCACCATCCACATCAAATTATCGTACGCTCCCGATCAATTATCGTACGCGCCCCCGACCGACCGGATGCACAAATGTACAGTACTGCTAATGAAGTTGAGTTTTTCCAGCTCTCTCCATTGTGCACACTCTCATGTGTGAAAAGTAGGAGAGTGTGCACAATGGAGAGAGTCAACTGCGGAATGCAGGACACCTTCAACAATACTTTTACAGTATCGACAATAAGTTTACGTCCGAAATTTCAAAGTTATGCAACTTTTGAACCAGATGAGATTTCTTTTTCATATTTTGGCAGGTGGTACTGTACGTACTCTAGCATATGCTCACCAGGCTGGACCATGGTACGATTTCGTAATGTTGCATAGTGATGACGCAAACATGACATGGTTTTTCATGGTAGATTATTTGCTCGATAAATTTTTCCTCAGCCTTCCTGCTTCCTGTGATGATAGAAGGCCTCAATACCTTTTCGATGAAAATATGTACTCATGGGAGGATGACGTACCGTGGCTGTAAAGTGTTTCAAAGTAGGATCCCGAAAAAATAGATTTTGCTTCATAGACATGATAGTTCAAAAGCTCAAAATGATCCTAACCACAATTCTTGATGATCTCCTGAGTTAGATAACGATAGCTCTTGATTTGACCTCAGGGCACGAATTTTTCACTTTTTCACTTGATTTTTTTCTCCCTATTTTGGATGTTCACAGTTCCAAGGCCGATATTTGTTCAAAGGTCTTTCCTGGACAGGTTAGTTGAAAATCCATGGAATATACGATTCCCAACTTTTTAGAGCATTTGGATAACTTTCCCGTCCGCGGCAAGCGAAAATCCGAGGTCATTAGGTCGAAAAAATAACCGACTTTGAAAGTTGTTGAATTTTAACTTTTTTCATTAATGATATCATGGGCTCTCATATCAAAATTCGGATTTAGCACACAAATATATACCAGAAACAATTTAGTCAGGAAGTTCTGAGAGAGAATTTTTTTCGACTAATGATGGGGGTATCATGGTCATTTTTTGGGTTGAAAATCGATGGACCTCGGATGGAGTTGCCGCGAACGGGAAAGTTATCAAAATGCTCTAAAAAGTTGGGAATCGTATATTCCATGGATTTTCAACTAACCTGTCCAGGAAAGACCTTTGAACAAATATCGGCCTTGGAACTGTGAACATCCAAAATAGGGAGAAAAAAATCAAGTGAAAAAGTGAAAAACTCGTGCCCTGAGGTCAAATTAAGAGCTAGGGTTATCAAATTTTGGGGATCATCTGGAATTGTGGTAAGGATCATTTCGAGCTTTTGAACGAGTCTCTAGCATGTCTATGAACGAAAATCCATTTTTTCGGGACCCTAGTTTGAAACATTCTAAAGCCACTGTACGACATCCTCCCATAAGTACATATTTTCATCGAAAAGGTATTGAGGCCTTCTATTATCACACCGAGCAGGAAGGCTGAGGAAAAATTTATCGAGCAAATAATCTACCATGAAAAACCATGTCATGTTTGCGTCATCACTATGCAACATTACGAAATCGTACCATGGTCCAGCCTGGTGAGCATATGCTAGAACACGTACAGTACCACCTGTCAAAATATGAAAAAGAAACCTCATCTGGTTCAAAAGTTGCATAACTTTGAAATTTCGGACGTAAACTTATTGTCGATACTGTATGTTCTACCGTATCCACCCAACTACCGTATTCCGAGTACTTTCTAAAGTATTCTCTATTCTACCGTATCCACCCAACTACCGTTATCTACCGTATACCGAGTGTCTTCGTCTCCATTCGCTGGCTGACCGACTACTGCTGCTTCTTTGCACTCGCATCGACGGAGTTGGCGAGAGCAACGATCTGGAAGAGGAATTGTATTTATTGGAGAGCATCATCGCCGACTAATTGGAGTTTCCACGAACAAGTTATTAGAAAGACTAAATGCAACGAGAAATCGCCTAGTTCCAAATCGTGCAAAAAAGAGGGATAGGGACTTGGCTGCAATCTAGGAAAGTTCCCGGAATCCTGCAACTCATAAGAGACGCAATTAACTATTTTTTACACAATGATGCGCGCGAGATATCAATGATTCATTGACACTCAAGGTGATAAATAATTTATGCTGCGGAAAACTGCCTACTTCAAAGGCCGATTTGCTAGGAGACTCTAATTATGAAATTTTGAGCACAACATGCTAAAATAATGGTGACAATTCATGGTCAAAAAAACGAACTAGGGAAATCAGTGTGTTCGGAAAAGTAACCGAATCACCTAATAAGATGACTTATTTATTTATCGCGATCGATAAATGATTACACTGTAAAGGGATAATGAACAAAATAAAGCATTGATCCTATTTTTTAATCGGTGAGTCCGTTTCATCAATGGGATCGCGAACAAGCATTTTTGAAGACACGTCGCGCACCAAAATCACCTTGTTTTCAATGCAGCAAAATTCCTAGGAGAAAGATACAAAATATTACTCAATCGTCTCTGTTTCATACTAAATTTATTACTAAAAGTTTCTAACCGCCAAAAAAACATTTGCACATTTTCCCCGATTGTTAACTCTACAAAGTGCCATTCATTTTTTCAGACCCAACACAAAAACTGAACTATCACTGCCTGTCAATCGTGAGAAGGTAATGGGTAGAATTTAAAGAAATTTTTTTAATCACTATCTATTTAACAACCAGATCTATAACTCACCAGTACGCACATCTCGCAGCGTCGGTGAGCTCATCGAAGACTGAAATTAAGATACCGTAACCACACCACCGTAACGTAATCAGATAATGCAACCACAACATTCAAAAACTGACTTGATATCAATAAATGTACAGTACTAATTTAGTTTTTCATCTCTCTCCATTCTGCACACTCTTCCACCTGTCCGGACAGTAAGACTCTGTACAATGGAGAGAGCCATCAACTAACACTCAACTACGGAATACAGTTCTCGTTCTACCGCACACTTTATGCTACCGTATCCAGACGACTACCGTAATCTACCGTATACCGAGTGCTTTCGTCTCCATTCGCTGGCTGACTGGCCACTGCTGCTTCTTTGCATTGGCAACGACAAAATTGGCGAGAGAAACGAGCTGGAAGAGGAATTGTATTTATTGGAGAGCAGCATCACCGACCAATTAGAGTTTCCATTAACATTGTATTAGGGAGACTAAATACGACGAGAAATCGCCTAGTTCTGGAAAGGAAAGATTGATATTAAAGGCAATGAAAAAAACTATATTGTAGTTCTCAATGCCAGAACTATTATTTGAAAGTAGTGCGACAAGAAATTGCCTAGTTCACGCATTGACAGTTACAACCCATATCCTGTGAAAAGGCAAGTGAACCGAGACATATGGGAGAATTATATAAGAGATAGTGCGAACCAAATTAAAACTCCCATGAAAGATCTTCGATGAAGAACTTGTGCGTCTAGAAATAACCTAAGTTTGCACATGGTTTGTTTTGAATTTTCTGCAGAGGGTAAGCAATGCCCGTGATGTTCAACTTATTATGAAGTAAGAATGTACCGAGGAACCACCTTGTTTGTGGACACTTGTACGCAACTGGAGACTAGAAATAATCAGTTTACAACGTTTGTAAATCCAATTGCCGCATCATGAAGTCATAATTAAAAGGAGTGTTCAATTTGATTTGAAAGAACGCAATCTCTTATAAACATTTCTATCATTGAGCGATCCTAATGCAAACGTGCGCACCCAAAACCGCCGAGTTGCAGAAACTTAAATCGAGGCAACAATGAGTATTTACATGCTTGAACTCATCATCATTTGTTTTGCTAGTGGTTCCGCAACGAAGTCAAAGCAAAAAGAATAGCGATGTTTATCTCTCTACATTTAGCACACTCTCTCGGCTCTTTGACTTTTGACAGAGTGTGCAGAATGGAGAGCTAAAGATGAAACGACATTCCTAATTCCGAACCGATCAAAGAGCAGATAAGATAAAAACAAACCAGCTGCTGGAATGGTTCTCCTCTGATGACGAAATCAGTCTCGCACGACAATTCCACCACTGCTCCCTCGTCCCTGTCGATCTTGACGCCCACCAGACCCTGCGACGTTTGACGAGTGATCATTCTGGAAATGTGGAGATATATTATTTCAGAGGAAATAAATGCTAAAAAAAAAAGCTGTTCAACAAAAATGAGACTAAAGATACCCGTTAGTCTTTCAGGGGATCCCTAAACGGCGGAAGTTCGTTTAAAACATCCCGTAAGGAAAATGTAGAACACAGAAATCCAATGGTTTACGATGCCCGTGGTGTGCATCTATTGTGGTTCCTATTAAAAAAAATTCCCACCTGATATCTCCAATCTCTGTGTCGTGTCTTGTACGGGCAATGAAACTCAGTAGCTCCTGTTCCCTCGATTGTCAAAACCCACCGTAGATACCTGTTCCATTCTCATCCCCACCCCCGCTTCAAGTCTGCTTTCCCCCCTACTTCCCATATACCATAACCCACCCGCATCAACATCTGGTACTGTAAACTACTGGGTGTCGATCCTATCGTGATTCTCATGACGATTTTAAGGAATAATACAATAAAATAATATTCATCGGTCTTTCAAACGTCAACACAACAAACGAACAGAACAATAATACGACAACTAGCCTAATCTACTACAAATCTTGCAAGAGATCTCAAAGGGATGGAAATTCAGTGGAACTTGGGGTACTGTAGCGGGGTCTCTCGACGATCGATCGATCTACCGTACCTCTGCCAAGTGATGCGATTACGCGGACAACTCGATACGAGCGAAATCGATGACCTGCAATAATAATTGGTTTTATTTTTCACTGATGATCTGCGCTGGAACATCATTTGAGGTCACAACTAGAACTTGTAAACATCATGAAACACAGATGTTATTGGAACAACATTACTCCAGGGCTTTGATATTTCGCCCATTTATTATTCGATCAGTGCACACCGCATTTTACTAACACAACCTACATACAATTCTTACACGTCTACCGTACCCTTTCCAGATACAGTACCGCTGTCTTTTACCCATGTAAATAAACGTTGTCTTCAAGAAATATTTCCTTATTATTGGCGCTAATTATTGAAAAGAATAATGCAGGTCTCTAATTTTTTAAGCTCAAATTCTCTCCTCTACAGTACCCCCTCCCTCTCACCTCTGCCTTGTGTCCCAGTAGATAATCATGGACGGTCTGGGAGGGATTGAGCATGAATGCCTGTCTCAACAGCGTCGTCTCCGAATCATCGATCGTAGTCGTCTGAAGAGAATTACATTTGAACAGCCAATCGCAAAATTGTCAAATATCCTAAACAACTCTTGTACTTTGAAGAGCATTTCAATATGTATAATAATTGTCTAATTTATTTCTAGAAAACATGACTTCTCGATCAAGTCTCACGACCAAAATCCTATATTGTACACTCTCTGAAACATAGGCCATCCTAATCCTATTATGAAAAATAAAACGTTTCGGTATCGTGGTGAATGCCAATGCGAGCTCCGATATGCACATAAATTATTAACTCCGGTTCTAGCTTTGGCTATTTGACGGCTCTGGCATGAGAACTGTGAGTTTACTATGGGTGGTGGGCAAGGAGTGTGCTAAATACTGGCGATATTTCCAAAGATCTTCCTTTTAGCATGTTCGGATTTAAAACGTGTCGCTCGTGGTGTAGGACATTTAAATGCGCTTTTACGATAGTAAACGTCTCATTGTGCTGAACTTTTTTTGTTTTTTTAAAAGAGAAAACGAAACTGGGATCGAGTTTCTCAAACAAAACTCGTAATTTCACAGAACATCTCGAAACACCGAACGACCTACTAGAAATATTCATCGATCGTCATTCGCTGCAAAAAATAAAAATAAATGTTTCGTTTTTAAAGTGAATAAGGCTATCTGATCAACTTTTTCGTTCATGGCCTGCTTTGTGAACACCTCGAAACACAGATCAACCCACCAAACAACATTCGCATTGATTTGGATATTTCCTCTGTACAATAAGGCAATAAATGTTTTAATGCCTATTCTAACTCGATTGATCGGCTACAGTACTCGTAGATAAATCGATCCCCCACTTTACAGCTCCCCTCATTGATCCATATTCTTCGTTCTACAGTACTCTCCATTTATCGATATCCTCCTCTACCGTACCTGTCCGGCGAAGAAATCATTCAATTCATCCTCCTCGCTCTTCGATTCCTCCTTCACCTCCTCCTTCTTCGCCAGTCTGAAAATTATTAAATTTAATTAATATTTTTAAAACGCCTTGGAAACCACAGCCAGATCAATTAGGACCGTCTCCATCAGACTAACTAACCACACTGTTCCACCAGACCACCTGGTAGTTTTCAAACACCACAATAGTCGTGCGAAAAATGTTAAAATATTAGGAACGTCAAAAAAACACAGATAGCTTCCGAATCAACCGAACTTTTCTTGCTAGTGTCTACAATGATACTTCCCCAACTATCGTAACTCCCCCCACCCTGCGCTCTACCGTAATGCCTCCCCTTAATCTACCGTAATCCTGACCTCGGAAGGGGCGGCTCTCCGAGTCCCTCACTTCTCATTCCAATCACGTGCTGGCAGATCTGATCGGCCAGACGGACAGACGGGAATACTGTACCTCCAATGTATTGATTGAGTATCAACATTATACTCATCGAACACTTTAAGTTAATTTTGTATAGCAACCAGAACAACACTTTGATTAGAACTAACCGAAATTCCGGATATCTCAAATTATAGGTGCACGAATCTCACTAGTTGCTAAATCACATGGGTAAATGATTTTTGAAGAAGAAAAAAGCTGTTGCTTTAGCACAAACAATCGTTCGTCCATTAACGAATCCTCGTGACCAGAATGTATTAGGAAATGGCTGGTGCACAAATCTAGCAGGCAATGTCATCGTTCAACCGAGAATTCAAAGTATCAAGAGCACATTGATATCTTGAACTACACTAACAACGACGATATGAAGAACACATCGACCTACGCAGCTGCTTGTAAGTTTAGAAATGTATTCTAAAATAATTAAACCGCACCTTCAGGAGCGAGTCTCTTCATCGCGAGCACCGACACGAAACGACCCATTGAGACATCGGATACCGTGTCTGAAGAATTATTTCAATTTCAAATACTCACTGTATGCACTTTGACAGAAACTTTTCGAAACCGTAATGCTAACCAAGTAACACTGCCGAAATGAATAGTTTGAGAGGGGATGCAAATGGGAAATCGATGCTTTATCGCCTCCTCAATCCTTTGTAACACCATTGCAACCGCGACCTTGCGAGTCCGTAAAGATTTCAAAGGTAACGATAAATTCGCACGTTTGGCTTTTACTGTTCTAAAGAATTTTAATACGTATCCTTAATAGACCAGGCAGTGTAAGTGCACAAGATTACGACAGTGAGTCTATTTGCTTTTGGGTCGACACATTCATTAGTGCTTCACAGCATGTATTTACTTTGAGACACTATTGCAACCGCGAGCTTGCGGGTTCGCCAGATTTTGTAAAATTAAAATAAAAACAACAACAAAACACAGTAAATTCATACGTTTGGGATGGGATGCTCCGAAGAATTGCACTCCCTCGGGTGCCTTGTAGATGCGGATCGACTTCACTGTCAGATTCTCACCAATGCGACCGACCGAGTCTGCAATGCAGAGAAATACTTTTAATTTTTATTTAAATTATGTATCATAAATTCGTTCATTAAACTAGCCATAGTTTCGTAAGCTGATCCTTAATGAGAGATCTCCGTGGAAACAATAAGCTCGAAAATTTGAGAAAGTATAAACTGAAGAATCCATGTTTCACACCTACCACATATTCGGAACCTTTAGTGCATGTCAATGGTTCGCGATGCGAGTGTACAAACACACACAATTACAATTTTTTAAATATATTCAATAAGATCGATATCTCACCAGTGAGCACCTCTCTCAGCGACTTTCCATTCTCGTCGGCGAGCTCATCGAAGACTGAAATCAAAATACCGTAATTTCGACCCGGCTGACCTGTCAGAGAGCCGAAAATATGGGAGGAAAAAGTGAGGTATAAACCCAAATTACGGCGTCAATCCCACCATCCTGTAACCCCGATATACTATCCGTAATCACCGATCCACAAATGTACAGTACTAGTGATTTAGTTTCCCCTTTGAGCTCTCTCCATTCTGCACACTCATTCAATTGTCTGACCAGCGAGTGGGTACAATGGAGAGAGCCACAACTCAACTATAGAATAATTTATTCTGAATAAGTTCCCGTTATTCTGTACCTCTTGTGCTACCGTATCCACCAAACTACCGTAATCTACCGTATACCGAGTGTTTTCGTCTCCATTCGCTGGCTGACCGGCCACTGCTGCTTCTTTGCACTGGCAGCGACGGAGTTGGCGAGAGAAACGAGCTGCAAGAATAATTTGTTCTAAACGAGTGAAACCCAGGAAATTTTAAGGCTCTACCATGTTAATCGATACTGTTTATCGCACGCATTCTGGCATCAAGATGTTATCGCTCAAAATGCATTCATGAATGAATGCTTCGAGCACTCGCCCAGTTAACCAACTATAGCGATAAAAGGCATCATTGTTAATTTTTTTTAATTAGCTGGAAATCTCCTGAGATTACAGCTATCTTCATAGATGAATCATAATTTGATTTTGCACCGCGAAACCGCCTTGTTTCTAAAACCGTAAGAATTTGTAAGAATTCCATAGCTGTGCTACTTCTATTCCTCTCAAAACCGAAGAAAGCCCGATAGAATCGACTAGTGATGACAAAACGGAAAGGACTCTCCTCATTATCATACTCTCTCACCGGTCAGAGAAGCGAGAGAGTGTGCAGAATGGAGAGAATCTATTCCGATTTGTCATCACTAGAATCGACTAACCAGTTGCTGGAATGGTTCTCCTCTGGCGACGAAATCGGTCTCGCACGACAATTCCACCACTGCTCCTACGTCTCCGTCGATCTTTACACCCACCAGACCCTGCGACGTCTGACGAGTGCTCAGCCTGAGGATTATATGTAATTGAAGTAAATATATTT
This sequence comes from Pristionchus entomophagus, assembly GCA_036245825.1. NCBI lineage: Eukaryota > Metazoa > Nematoda > Chromadorea > Rhabditida > Neodiplogasteridae > Pristionchus > Pristionchus entomophagus. The sequence goes on from BTSX01000001.1 coordinate 7,901,395, forward strand.
AAATGGATATTCGCAGATTCAGGAAAATGTGGAAAGATTCCCGCTACTCTAATGTTTCAGGGGTTCATGAAACCGTTAGTGAAGGGAGGGAAGTAATAACAGTTCCAGACTTTAGAGCACCAAGACATTACTTGATTCTATACACACCAAACCTTTCAAGAGGGAATAGTTTTGATTACTTTAGAAGCGGCATCAAATGCAATCCTCACTTCTCAGCCTTCTTCCATCCCTCTTTCTTCGCCAGTTCGTGCAGCCACTTGACGGCCTCGTCGAGTTGCGTGCGGTCGTACTGCTCGAGAGCCTGAAAATATATTAATAAATTAAAAATTAACGATAATAACACAATGTAAAGTGAATCAACACAATTTCACCTTCTTGCAGTTGACGAAGCTGTAGCCGGTGCGCTGACGGAGCTCCTTGAGGGCCTGCGAAAGGGAATTTTCGAATATACTTAATTTTTAATTAAAATAAAGACAAAACAAGTCAAACAGGGACATTCGCTAGAAAAACCGATCTGACGCAATCACTGACCTCCTTGTCAACTTTGGGCTTTGCAGCCGGTGCAGCTGCAGCCGAGAGGAATCTGCAGCCGAGGGAGATGCCCGAGCGGGCGCCGAACAGGGTGCGAAGCATCTGAGCAAGGAAATCTTGAGTGAAATAGGATAAAATGGTGTGAGAAACTTGAGAAAAATGAAATGAAATGGTCAAAGCGATCGCGAACTGAAACTCAAACTGTTTCTTACAGTAATTTCTCAATAGTGCTCATCCCAGGCCAGTCTCATCACTTATTTTATTTTTGAACCTAGATAACATATTTAAATTAATTCCTACGTGATAATTATTACTGGAGAGCATGTTCGAGCAAAATAACAAAAAAGGCGAATAGTTGCACTATCATCTGGTGAGAATTTCTCACAATCTACAGATAATATTGAGAGACGTGGGAACAGCAAAACATTGTGAGCTGTCTGAATCCAATTTCATAACCAAATTATGGATCGATAATCCTCCGCCCCCTCTCCATCTCCTCATCATTTCCACTCATCTCGCCCGCAATGGGTGGTCAATCCATGGTTTCGTCCGATCAGGTTCGTTGCTTGGGTTGGTTTCTGACCTACCTGATCACTACATATCTCGAAACTATACAATTCGCAGACTCTAGTAGCTGGATCGAATACAATCTTCTCCATTCTGCACACTCATTCATTTACCAGAGAGTGTGCAGAATGGAGAGAGCACTATTCGAACCGGCATCACTACTACACCCTCACCAACTTTGGTTACAGTAATCGTACTTGCTTGATCATCAGGGTTACTATAATATCGATCAGGAGGCCGGCCCCCAGGAGACGCCGCAGGCGCCATCGGCCGACCAATCAAACGAGACGCTGGCCGCGACAATCGAGCGCACGATCTACCGCAACGGCAGTCGACGCGACTCGGATGCCGTATTCGAGGCAGGTACGGTAGACTCGAGGAAGGTTACGGTAGCTCCTGGTAGATAATCCAGTATACCAGCAGAGTACGGCCGTTCTCGGTAGGGCTGTCGTTTGGGTTGCCCACTCTCTCCATTCGGCACACTATCTGATCAGTCTGTTAGGCTATTCAGTGTGGAGAAAATAGATAATAAAACCCGAACTAAACATCCCAAGTTCTCAGCTATTGCACTAGTACACGATAGTTTTCAGTTACGATACATCAGATGGATACTGTAGTTACTGGATTATCTATTCGCCTCATCATTCCCGTTTCCAGAGGACCTGCCGCTGAGCGACGAGGAGACGTTCGATGGCTCGCGCATCTCGGAGATCAAGGGTACCGTAATCCCAACTACCGTACCCACCTACCGTAACCCTCTTCCAGGCAGGAGGGGGATGATCTATCGATCGGAGTGGTGTAAGACGATTCTGGTGATGATCTCCTTCTTCCTCGCCACGAACCTCAACCATCTCACGCTGGCCGTGGTCATGGACATCACCAGTCGGTACGGTAGAGGAGGCATGGTACCGTAGCTGTAGGTTACGGTCGATGTGGCTACTGTACCCAATATCACGTCCCGACAACGAAGACTCAATGATGCACGATTTCGTATTATCAAAATCATCGGAACTTTAAACGAAAATATTCGGCACTTGTCAGTTACGGTAGAATAACATTTATTATAATACTGTAGCTCCACCCGATTACGATACCTCGATCGTTGCAGGAACCCGCTGCCCGACATCTCTCACTCGATGTTCAAGCAGTCGATGGTCACTCGCAACATGACTGACACGGCGACACTGTACGGCTCCCTGGCCACCGTCTTCTTCATCCTCTTCTTCCACAAGCATCGGTAGATACCGTAACTCCTCGTCCTATCGTATCCCTTCATCCCTACGGTAGCCAACAGAATAACATTACCGTTTCGATATCTCATGACGCCATTCCGTTTTGGTTGCTCTCCAGTCTGCACACTCTATCACAACGGCTAAAGAGTGTGTGGGATGGAGAGAGCTACTATTCGTTTCGCCAAAATTAGTCGATATATAAACCTTCTACAGTACTCTCCACCTATGATCAATACTCCTACCGTATCCACTACCGTACCCAGATCGATCGTGATCCGTCGCTACTTCACAATGGGCACCATTCTCTTCATCATGCGAGCCATCACCATTTCGGTCACGCACATCCCGCCCTCCTATGAAGACAGCGAGAAGTGAGGATACTGTACACTACCGTACTCCGATCTGCAGTAGAAGCTAGGGACGTCAACCCAATGCCATTCTATTGGCTTTGTAGACCCCAATATCTACCCAATATCTGTTGGTATTGGGCCCAAGATATTGGGTTTTAAAGAGGTATTGGGTATTGTTTTGACATCACTAGTAGAAACTACAGTATTTACCGTACCACATAACAGTGACCCTGACGACTATAGTTACGGTAGCATTTGCATGCAATACAGTACAATGATTCTGATCGTCTACTGTAGTTTTAGCAACGACTTGCCTACCGTAACCAATAATCAAGATTGTGACTAAATCACTGTATTTTACAGAATCTGCGAAGAGCCCACACAGGACCCCACGTTTCCGATGCTTCAGTACTTTTATCGCTCAGTCACCATTCTCAGCACGCTGGGCCTGCAGGTACCGTACCCCTTCGCTTCGAACCTCAGATCTCTCTCCATTCTGCACACTTTCCCGGAAGTGTGCCGAATGGAGAGAATGCTTACCTTAATCCTACCGTATCCTCGCAGACAATCGACAACAAGCTGTACTGCGGGGACATGCTCTTCTCGGGACACACAACCACCGCAGGCAAGCAAGTCGACTACCGTACCCCCCAACAGTTCGATGGCCGTCTCGATAGGTCAGATTCATGACTTTCCAGCCATCTCCTGCTTCATGCTCAACCACTACACGCCGAAGGCGCTCTGGCCGATGCGAATCGTGGGTGTGCCCCATCGGACTCCGCGCGTCAGAGTACAGTACCCGATATTGCGCCCCACCGAACTCTAAAGTCAGAATACTCTAGCGGATACTACAGTATTCTCGCTTAGTTCATAGGGGGGGGGGGGGGGCGCTTGCTTTTATTAGAGCAATAATGGATCTGACTCGCCGAACTCCTCCGGGTTACTGTAGTCGACTTATCTCAGGCGCTGATCACGCTGTGCGTGTGTGCCATGGTGGGCGCGGTGATGTCGCGTGCGCACTACACCGCAGACGTCGTGCTGGGCTACTGGATCTCGTCGCTCGTGTTCAGGTATACGGTAGACGAAAATCATGAGTATGACCTACCGAACCTCTCACGAACCTCGCTAACAGTTCTATCCGGAAGCTGTATAGGGTAGTCATCATACTTCCATTTATCATGAGCATGACCCTGTGATGCAGGATTGAAAATGTCTCTCTCCATTCTGCACACTCTCTCGCTTCCCCGAACGACGATGGAGTGTGCAGAATAGAGAGAGTAAAAACCCTACACAACCATCACGCGCGTGACCTACCGTACCCACCACACAACTGTAGGCCGAACCGTGACCCCATTCAGCTTGCTGCGGTTTTAAAAAAATCATAAATGTAACCTGTTGCACGATCGCTGGACTGTCTCGGGTAACTGTAGTCGACTTATTTCAGTTTCTACCACTCGTTCACGTACGTCAAGCACCGTAAACGCGCACTGTGTCGTCCCTTCAGGTGATCTCGGCCTCTGGTCTCCTCAATTCGCGTGCTCCCTCATTGCTCTGACCGATTAGAGAGCACACGAATCGACAAGAGTCCTAATGTAGCCTGATACTCTCATACATTCTGTGCACACTTTGTCTCCAATTTCAGAAGCGAAATAGTGTGCATGTTTGCTGCTCTCTCCATTCTGTACACACACTATGTCTAATCAGAGATACTAGAGAGTGTGCAAAATGGAGAGAGCGACTACTCGATACCGCATCAGTTTAATATCCTCAGACGGGCGCTCATCTTCTGGATTATGTTCGAGATGGAGAAGAACGTGCCCTACGGGAGGATCCCCAATGATCTCGACTGGCCCCTGCCATGGCCCAAGGTACGGTAGATTACGGTATCGATGATCCTGCCCATACACTGGTCCACTGGCTCAAAGTACCACCATGATAGGATTAGTGAAACAAAAACCACGGTCCCAAAGCACAGTAAGTTATTATTACGGAATCGCGGACATCATCCTAGTACTACTGTAGCCCCGGGATACGGTGGCCAAGTCTGCCTCGCTGGGTCTCGTCGTGTCACAAGTCATGAATCTGACCCATTGAACGGTCCCAGATTACTGTAATCGTATTGTTTCCAGTGCCTCAAGGACGGGTTCCGTGCATGGAATCTGAAGACGAAGACGAGCCGCGCGGGCCGTCTGTCTCGTTTCCTCGCCAAGTACCGACTCAAGCTCCACTTCTGAGGGTTACGGTAGCCTCCTCGAGGGGTACTGTAGCTCGGTCACGGTAGCCCCCCCCCCCCTCGACCATTCGATTGTGTAATACATCGCATAAAAAGCTATGATTGTAGTTGGCGTAGCATCGAAAAAAAACAGTCCATTCTACACACTATATTGTCGGTTAAAGCAGCGAGAGAGTGTGCGAACTAGAGAGAGCTCCTATTCGGTCCGACAACACTACTGACACTAGTACGCTACTCAATAATATATGAAGAACACTTAGTTGCTAAAACTACTAGAAATAAGACTGACATTACTTGAATCTTAGTTTCAGATGGCAATTAGCCAGCCACATTTATGTTTCAGAGTCTTAACTTAATATAACCCATCACTGTCAGTTAATGATACTTCAATATTGTGCGTAAAATAATCAAAATGTTAATCCTAGAAAAATATTTTATACAAACACCTGGATAAGTAAGCACTTTTCGCTGAAATAAAAATTTTCTGACATCAAAATTCGCAAATGCAGAGTTCTCAAAATATTGCTTCCCAATTCCCAGACAGGGCAAAGGAATATGGTATATATTTAAGTAAATGAGAGACACAAATAACTCCCGTCGATCATAATAAAATCACAAAACAAATAATTTTGAAAATACTTGCTTTATCGGGAAATAAGCTTACAATCGACAGATCAGATAGAACCAGTGCGGAAGGAAGCCAGTTGATAAAGCGGGGAAAAGCACAACAAAGGGGGTGATAAATCAATAAATAGAACAACCTTAGCGAAGCGATAGAAAATCAATAAATAGGGTGTACGGTAAGATCGGTTGTGGGGTACGGTAGTCCGTCGATTGATTACTGCTTGTTCACCAGAGCAATAGCCGAGACCGAGATGTTGTCAATCTTCGAGATCAGCTCCTGGGAAGCAAATCGATAAATACCGTGATAACTGAGTGACTAGCTCTCTCCTTTCTGCACACTCCCTCTCGTCTGTCTAATCGAAGAGAAAGTGTGCAGAAAGGCGTGCGCCAAAATCGCTACACAATTCCATCGATTACAGAATTACCCGAATGGCTATCGTATCCTAAACCTACAGTATCTCCCGCATGCTTACCGTATCTACCGTACCTCATGGATGTACTTTCCGGCGTCCGCCACTAGCGTCGCGTTGCTGGAAGGGCCGACGACACGAGGGAAAGGAGCACTAGAGTCTGAAAATACGGCAGTTAGAAATGTTTGTTCAGATGAAATGATGTCTGTAGGGAACAACGATAGTAACATAATGTTCATTCTTTTACCAATTTTCTCAAATGTCTTTTTTATGCTCCGTTAAAAATATCGTTGCTAACGGATGATCGACCAAGTACTATTTTACGTTCGATAATTTCTTGAAATTGAGCAACACAAATGTGCCTGCGCTCTCCATTCTGCACACGCATTTAGATTGACGGGAAGACGGGGGGGGGGGGGTATGCAGAATGGAGAGAGCAGATATTCGATGCGGCATCGATTAACTATCACGTCACCCCCTCCCACTCACCGATCTGGTACATCATTCCATCGACAACGACGTACGTGATGAAGTGGTGTTCGGTCCTCTCATTCTGCTCTGTCTCGCCCGCACGGGCTGTCGCCTGAAGGGAGGGGGGGGGGGGGGAATTAGTAACCACAAATCGGGCACCTACTCTCCTCATTTCACATGATCTCTCGTATCTCTGATCGGCGAGAGAGCATGCAAATTGTGGAGGGCTGATGATTTGCCAACACTAGCACGGGTGCTCAAACCAGACTTTTCCCTGCATTCAAAATCAAGAGGACTCATCGGTCACGTCCCTAATTCAGGGAGCCAATAAGCGCAGAGCATGCAGAGAAGCGCAAGCTGGAATTTTGCCAGCTCGTCTTCCTCTGCGCTTATTGGCTCACGGAATTCGATGCGCGTTCTGGTCTCATCGCGACATTCATTTCCCCCCTAAAGTTTTGTTTTCGCTCCAATTTCGATACTGTGGCGCCTTTTACTAACGGCTTCTTTATTCCGGATTCCAGCTCAGGGCTCCTCATGTTTTTAATGACTGGTTTTGAGCGCCTGTGTCTAGAGAGAAGCAATCGCTAATGATAGGACGATACTGACTACAGTAGGAGGACCGTGAGGTAGAATCGATTGATACTTATGAGATTGGAGATGTGGGCACAATTAAACAAGTGGAAATACCCCGGCATTTGTCAAGAACGCGCAGCTCAAAAGTGACAAGTTTTACCCACTCAAAATTCTACATTTGCAAGCCCTAATTGTTATAATTTGCTGTTAACACAAGATATTCAAAGTCATTACAAGATCTCTATTTCCATTTATTGTAAGAAAATAAACCGTTCCACGAGTAACAGTACTACCTGTAGAATCAATACTTTTACTATGAGGTTTAGGGTTTCGACTTTGCTCCTATTCAATGCCCATTTTGACCATGACTACTCAGGAGAAAGGCCAAAAATTTAGAAAGATTCAATGAAGATGTAGCTATTTATTTGTTCCGAATTTGTAACGATAGTACACTAAACACCGTATTGCATTTGAATCTTACAATACATAAAATTTTCGTGCAACATAATACTCTTGGAATTTTCTAATATTTTTTGTTCCTTCCTAGAGTCACTTGACACGGATTTTCTGTAATTTGGTAGGAAAATCGAGACCTTTTACTACAGAAAAAAATTTTACGTCTTCGATTTCTATGAAACTTTTGTTATTGACTAAAGTGAGGACGGGGAAAAAGCCTATCGACTTCATTTGGCTAAATTTGCATATTGAAGCGATCTGTGACCTACCATTTCAAAACGCCATCTCGGTTAGTTTTTGACCTACAGAGTTCGATTTTTTTTCAGAAGATTCGTCTTTTCGAGATCTACTATTAACTAAACGTGCAATACGTGCGCAAAAGCCATCTTGAATGTGTTTAGCTCGAATATTCATTTTTTGAGCATAAAAGTAGATTTATCTAGAAACTTTAGGTTGTGCAATATGAATTTTATTTCAGAAAACGATTTCCCACCCCCGGATGTCAGTTTTCTGATATAGCATTAGCCTCATCTCTGTCCCCCCGATACCGATCCTCAGTAGGGAGACTCCGGACTTAGTCGTTTTCAACGTGTTTTTTTCCCGAAAAATATGTTTTTGCTCGTATCTCGCTTCAAAATCATCGTTCCATGCATTTAAAAAAGAAATCGATAGCTCTTGACAAGCCCGATACAAAAATGTTAGTGATCCAAGACGCCAAAGTTGGCCGGTTTCGAGATTTTTCCCAATTACTCTTTTTATTCGCCTGTTTCGCTGATCTTTCCAGTGCTCGTGTTTGATAGAAAATGTGCTTTACTTCTGAATAACATTGATAATCAATACAATTGGTTCACTCGTCGAAATTTCCGACATCTGGAGTCGAATGATCGATATTCGTAGTATCATCGAAGAACTCAGCCATGTTCGTGTGGAACATATCGTAGATGTCATCAGCCGTGATCTCCCGATCATCATCATCCACTTCCACTTCCTCCTCGATCATCCACTTCCACTTCCTCCAACCATAGCGAAACAGGCGAATAAAAAGAGTAATTGGGAAAAATCTCGAAAACGGCCAACTTTGGCGTCTTAGATCACTAACACTTTTGTATCGGGCTTGTCAAGAGCTATCGATTTCTTTTTTAAATGCATGGAAAAAAGGAAATGTAAATGTAAATCATTCTCGTGTTTGTTAATCGTCGCGAGCTGTCCTTCTCCATTTCTCTCTGATAGAGAATGGAATCCCTCTAGTTCCCCTCGTCTACTCCATCAACTCAACAAGATCGGAATCCCCATCCAAGCCGGACTCTGGTCACCGTGTGATGGGTATGACCTACTCTGATGTTTGGTCCCTCAGATACCATTCTCGTCGAGTCTCGTTTCGCGATTGATGACTCGAGTTTGGTGGACTCAGTTCTAAAATCACGGGAGCCTTCTTCCGTCATCAACAATGAACACTACATCAAGTCCTATCATCCTGGATGATCGCAACCCTTTCTCCAGCCAATCTCTTGGGTCTGTGAATGGAAAAAAGACCGATCCTTTGACCCCCACCCAGACGAAATGATTCTCTCTCGAACGAAGAACCGACCCGAAACCTATCTGAAACCATCCATCCCCATCTGGCGTCAACTGCCTGACATGATAAATGTAAATGTAAATGTGTAAATGCATGGAACGATGATTTTGAAGCGAGATACGAGCAAAAATATATTTTTCGGGAAAAAACACGTTGAAAACGACAAAGTCCGGAGTCTGCCTACTGAGGATCGGTATCGGGGGGACAGAGATGAGGCTAATGCTATATCAGAAAACCGACATCCGGGGTGGGAAATCGTTTTCTGAAATAAAATTCATATTGCACAACCTAAAGTTTCTAGATAAATCGACTTTTATGCTCAAAAAAATGAATATTCGAGCTAAACACATTCAAGATGGCTTTTGCGCACGTATTGCACGTTGAGTTAATAGTAGATCTCGAAAAGACGAATCTTCTGAAAAAAAATCGAACTCTGTAGGTCAAAAACTGACCGAGATGGCGTTTTGAAATGGTAGGTCACAGATCGCTTCAATATGCAAATTTAGCCAAATGAAGTCGATAGGTGTTTTCCCCGTCCTCACTTTAGTCAATAACAAAAGTTTCATAGAAATCGAAGAGGTAAAATTTTTTCTGTAGTAAACGTTCCTACCAAATTACAGAAAATCCGTGTTGAACTATAGGGGTGATCTGAAAGTATCTTCCGATTTTTTAAAACTTTTATTTCTTGTAAACGATAAGTCAAATTCCTAAATCTTATTTAGTATTAATTGAAGGCGCAGATGATCTAAAAATGTTCTATCTTAATATTGCGAAATTATTGCTTAATGATGACGAAATAGGCTCAAATGTGTGTTTTCGGGCTACATCTTTGAAATTTTCTATCTCAGTGGTGGATTTCGTTGGGAACACCGGATTGAAAACAAAGGTAAAGAGGGGTCTGTATTATCAAATAATAAATATTAATAGAAAATACCTTAAACTATGGTTGAACTAGGACGAAATTTTTCGTTTTTATGCCTTTTTTGATGGTTGATTTTTCGAATTTTATCTTTCTTTGCAGTGAATTTCCTTCAAATTCTGATAATTATCAGTTATGATTTATGTGTAATATTTTCATAATGTTGTTGGTAAGAAATTCGCATATTTTCAGAAAAATGTGTGGGAAATTTCGAGTTTCGTTGTAATGATACAATCGAAAATTAAAAGATAAGGTAGCGCGAAATTTGAGCGTTGACAACTCCAAACTCCCTTGAGATGATAACATGATTTTTATCTATACGCAAAACTGAGAACGGATTTTTTAAATGAAAATTCCGACTGGATAATTTTGATAAGGGTTGGTCTAATTAGCGCCGTTTATCAATGACATGAGGGCATACAGTGCTCAAGTGATTAAATATTAGAGCAATGGTTGCTAGAGCCAGCGCACTTTAGTAGGACTTGATAAGTTTCCTAGAACCTGGGAAAAATATTTCTCAAAAACGCGGAAGATACTTTCGGATCACCCTTATAAAGTACAACTAATTTTATTAACTCATTTTCTGTATCATTTTTGCAAAGCACATCTTCCTCCTACCGTACCCCGCCTCTCTTATGCTTTTCCTACCGTCTCCTGACCATCCTACAGTAATCTCCTCAACCTCGTACCGTACCTCATGGGCGCTGGCCAGAGCGTTGCTCTTCTCCAGCAGATCCGATCTGCCCTACGCATCCACCGTCTTCGTCTTGTCTAACCACTCGCGGAACGAGCCAGATCCTGCAACGAAGGGACTGGGTTACGGTAATCGATTTGAAATTTTATTTCTATCTTCTCTTAATTGTTCCCAAACCCCAAGTGTTTCCCTATCAGATGACACTGCAACAAGAATCCGCAAGGAATAGATCACCTCAAAGCTGATATATCATCGTTCGAATGTACTAACCGTAATCATCATCTACCGTACTGCATCCCGATCGATACCGTAACCCTATTCATCAATTGTAGCCTACCAAAGTACCCAGATCGATAACGTTCTCCAGGTTTGCGAGGGAGTGGAAGAGGGCGAAGGTGCCGCAGGCATTCGCGATGCGCTGTCGCATGAAGAAGATCTTCTCGGGAGCCTTGTAGTCTGAAAGGGGTACGGTCGACGAGAATCGATAATCCAATTCTACCGTAACCTCAATCAATCAATAATGGCTACCGTACCCTCGCCCTTCAGCTTCTCGTACACGGGCGTGTAGAGCTCGTCGACCTGCGAAGCGATACCGTAATTGATGGTAGCGTTCCCTTATCGATTAGTGATCTCTCCATACAGAACACTATGTCGTATTTCTGACCGGTGCGAGTGTGTAGAATGGAGAGGGCATTATTCAAACCGGCAATGCTACTTGTTATTTTTTCCTTTTATTTTTTTACCTGTCACAAGCCATTTCGGAACTGAGATCGTCAAATATCAATCCCGATCACTGCAATATGAAACCTCGATAAACCCGATAATCAATAAATCGATAATTCACCTTCTTGTAGTCGGGGAAGCAGAGGAGGAGCGCCATCTGGGGAGAGGGCACGAACTGCAAAATTTGAGTCTCAATTATTCCCATTTTTTCGAGTTTCAGAGGTAGCATAGTTAATCACCAAAACGATAGCAGCGATTTTCATCACGATGCGCCTTCTAAAACACCCACTAAATCCCCGAGATCAAAAAGAGTATTTTTTCAATGGTTGAGCATCAAGGAACGTTTCAGTTGCACCGATAAGATATGAGAAGACAAATTTTGCCAGGAGCGATTCCAGTCACGCTCCTCGAAAAATATTCAAACCAAGTGAATTACTCCCAAGTAGTGATGTCGTTTGGGTTTTCACTCTCTCTATTCAGCACACGTTCTGGCTGAACTGACGGACGAGAGAGTGTGCAGAATGGAGAGAGCTAAACCCGAGACCACATGCCTATTCCCCTCCCCTCCTATTCTCACCGACAGCAACTCCTCATCGAATGAGTATACGTCCATCGACTCCACGGAGTTCACGCCGATCTTGCCGAGGAACTGCAAATAATACGATTTATTTACATTATTTAAAAGATGGAAATGAATCTCGTTTTGAACGCTCACGGACTGATAACACAGCTTGTCACGAACATCGTCCAATGAAACCCCAACCATACTGGAAACTGGGAACATTTCCTTTCATACCATTTTAACCTCTTTTTTTTTACTGATACTTTTTTTTGATTACTCAAAGTCGAATCCTACCCCTCTTTTTGTTCCTCCTTCTCCCTATCGATGCTTGAAGGGAAACCATTTTTAATAGCATTGTGATAAATATTCGAATAGCTATTCAATTTTGTTGTTTTTGAAAAGGGCTTTCTGTGAAATCATTCTCGGTTCCAGCTCCAGACTCGTCGTTCCCCTACGAAGCCCCAACCATCCTGGTGCCTCACTCCTCCAGTTCTCTCTGTTCTCATTGAAATGGTTCGCTTTCCAGCGTCGATAGGTGGAGCAAGGGAAGGACAGAGAAAGGAACGAGAAGTAAAGCTTCCAGCCTCGTCGACAAAAACAGCCCCTCTTGTCTCTTACTCTCTCCTTTTCACACGCTCTCTCGCTGGTCAGAGAGACCATGAAAGTGTTCAGAATGGAGAGAGTTCCTCTGTCTAAAGAAAGCTCGATGAGCAGAGCAGCTAGGGGGGAATGAAATGAGAAATGCTCACGCTGACCCAACACGGACTGGTACTAGGTCGTCATTTCGCTCACTCCATTCTGCACACTTTTTCATTTGTCTGTTCGACAAGAGAGTGTGCAAAATGGAGAGATCTAAACAATAACATCCCTTCCCGGCGCCACTACTTTCTCTCACTGGTCATCCGCTATTATGCGCATCGTCTATAAATGGCACAGGAAGGAAGCGCGATAAATAATTTCAAGAGCCCAAATCATATCAAAATGCAAACCAATTTAACAGATAAACTAAACTGATAAAGATAAGGAGCTTGTGGATTTTTCAAATATTTTATTCACCATTTAAATGATGTACAAATTGTCCGTTACAGGTTTCGTCGCCACCTCCGAAACAATAACCACCCGGGAGCTTGCCGTTTCTAGTTTTCACCAATCGTAATCCTCACCGAGTTGATCGTCTCGGGATTGCTCTCCAGGGGCAGCCACTTAGCAGACATTGTCTTACTGTAATCAGAAATTACTGTAAGCGATCGATAAAGCACGACAATAAACCGACTACGGTAGTCGATGGATAGAGAATCAATCGATAGAGCGGGGTACTGTTAGAAAGAACAGTGGAATGTTTTTCTCTAATGTAGCAGACAGATTTACGTTTCACACTCTCCACTCAACCTGGCCTATCACTGTCAGGTAATCATAAGTGATTGGAGAGAATGAAGACAACAAAAAATATTAGTTCTAAATCTCAGTTATACTGAAAATGTTTCTTATAGAGCCCTCTGTCAGTAAGCACTTCACGCGGAGAAAAAATGTTTCTGACATCAATACTCGCATGCGCACAATTAACTATTTACGCAATTCTTTCCAATTTCCTAGTCAGAGCGGATGAAAGAATGTGCATGTTTAAGTAACTGTGAGATAAAAATCACTCCTGAAGATCATAATAAAATCATTAAACACACAAGTCTGACAAATACGTGCTTTATCATCTGAAAAAAAGAAGCTCAAAATCTACAGATCAGATAGAACCAGTGGGGAAGGAAGCCAGTTGATAAAGCGGGAAAAGCACAACAAAGGGGGCGATAAATCAATAAATATAACAACTTTAGCGAAGCGATAGAAAATCGATAAATAGGGTGTACGGTAAGATCGGGGGTGGGATACGGTATTCAGTCGATCGATTACTGCTTGTTCACCAGGGCGATTGCCGAGAACGAGATGTTGTCGATCTTCGAGATCAGCTCCTGAAAAGCGTATCGATAAATACCGTGATGACAGATCAATCAATAGCCGTGTCGTTTCGCTTTTCAGCTCTCTCCATTCTGCACACTCCCTCTCGTCTTTATGAGACTTCTATTATCACGCCTAGTAGGAAGGCTGAGGAAAAATCCTTGTGAGAATTTTCATTGTTTGAAAAAGTATTGTTTAATTGCTTCATCACTGCGCAACAACCAGGGCGTTCTGTGATATCCCAATGTCATAACCCTAACACTCGGTGGGTGTGCTGTGTCATGACCAAGTATTAGGTTGATCGGAAAGTTCCCGCGGGTTTTATTTTTCGAGTTTTTGCTTGACATCTTTGACTGCGTTCTTTAGTGATAAAAGTTAAGTGTATATTGGACCACTACTCCATTAGTTTCACATCGTGTCAGGGCTGCGTATTGGACGAGGGAATAATTTTAAATAAAATTTATCAAAAATACGTGATGTTCTCACGAAATTTAGTCTTTTCAGCCACTGCGCACCCCCCATAAACTAGAGATCGAATAATTCTACCCAAATACATAGCATTAGGGAAAGGATTGATTGTTCGTTTGACGGCAAAATATCCGGTCTATTGGCCGTATGGAGAAGAGGAAGCGAAGAGATATATCGATTTCGACGTCCAAAAAGCAATATTTAACAAAGTTTAACCAAATTCATTAATTTTTGAACAAGTAGGACTCAATCCCTAATAATACTGTAAACTCACAAGACATGCTAGCTTGCTTTGCACTAGATTTTAAATCACTATGATTATGGACTAGAGAATATGGTGAAATAAAATACTTTTTGTGAAGTTCAACAGGACCTGATGTCAGTTTAGGCGCACATATCGTCTTGGCCTGAAGAGCCTAAGCCGTCGAACTAAGCATACAGTATTTACCAGTCATCGACCTTTACAAAAGTGACTCAGGTTTGGCGCTACTACTCCCGTGAATTTCGCAATGAGTTGAGAAATAGACGTAGCTCAAAGGTGACTACGGCGACTTTGACGTCCCATAGCGACCGCCTTGCCGATCGGTTAGCCCTGATATAACGTGCGCAAAAGGAGTTTACAAGTCCTCATCGATCGCAGAAAACCCTATGATGATCATGTTAATGCAAAGAATAGGAGAGGCTAGAAACTGAAAATGTGACAACCCGCGGGAACTTTCCGATCAACCTGATATGAGCAAGAAATCTCATACGAGTCAAAAGTTATGAAAGAATGAAAAAGTGACCCATGACTTGTGCACGATACTGTATTTTGCACTAAAATCAATCGATTAATACCATAATCATCCGATCTACCATATTCTACCGTTCCCAGATCAACACCGTAATCTTAATCTACCGTACCCAGATCGATACCGTACTCTATCATCTACCGCACCCAGATCGATGACGTTCTCCAGGTTGGCGAGCGAATGGAAGAGGGCGAAGGTGCCGCAGGCATTCGGGATGCGCTGTCGCATGAAGAAGATCTTCTCGGAAGCCTTGTGGTCTGAAAGGGATACGGTAGGGGCGATCAATAGTCCGATACTACCGTAACCTCAATCAATCAATAAAGGCTTCCGTACCCTCGCGCTTCAGCTTCTCGTACACGGGCGCGTAGAGCTCGTCGACCTGCGAATCGACACGGTAATTGATACGGTAGGATTATTGATTAGTGATTTCTCCATTCAGCACACTATCTCGTATTTCTGACAGGTGAGAGTGTGTGCAGAATGGAGGTGTGCAGAACAGAATGCAGCATGATTCAAACGGGCAACACTACTTGATGGATGCAGCGCACATCCACATCTTTTTAGGTTTTTAACCCGTTACAACACACTTATCGAAATCGTTATATCTCAATTCAGATCATTACCCTCCGAAACCCAGATAAATCAGGCGCTTACTTTTTTTCATTAATCCTCTCTACTTTCATTTCCTCTCAAATTTAAAAGACTCGTTTTCATCGTCATGATATTCTGATGTCTTGGGGGGGGGGGTTTACGCAATCCTGTTGTTTAGCTACAGTACTCTTCCATCAGGACCACGAAATATAGATAATAAATCAATCGATAAATCGATCATTCACCTTCTTGTAGTCGGGGAAGCAGAGGATTAGAGCCATCTGGGGAGAGGGCACGAACTGCAAAATTGCTTTGTTCATGTTTAACCGCGATGCATTTATGCTTCACAGGTAAGATCTATAGAGACAAAAAGTGTCGAAACGATGATATTTCTCTTCGCGATTCCTATTTATTCAATGGAATGTTCTGACCACCTCTAAAGGAGTAAACTAATATGCGTTTCATTTTTTCCAGCGCCATTCGTGTTTTAATGGTTGCATAAATAATGACTAAACAGATTGAAGCCATAGTCTTGCGTCTTTGCCGTAGAAAAGATTCATTGAATCCCTAGGATGTAAATGAATCTTTTTTTAAATGGTTGCGTATCAAGGAGCGTCTCCGTTTCATCGGGAAGATACGAGGAGACAAATTCACCCAAGAACGATAGTTAGCACAATCACCGGGCATATCACATGAATCACTACAAAATAGTGATATTGTCATCTCGATTTTGACACTCTCTCTATTCAGCACACTTTTTCGCCGATCAGACAGACGAGATAGTGTGCAGGATAGAGAGAGCTAAAAACAAGAAGACAATTCTTTTGTCTCACCGACAGCAATTCTTCATCGAATGAGAATACGTCCATCGACTCCACGGAGTTCACTCCGATTTTGCCGAGGAACTGCAAATGATTTAATTTAAAACAAAACAATTTTAAGAATTATTTTCGGACATTCAGCACTCTCAGTGTCAGTTAGTTCTAGTCACTAAGCCATCGTCATCCGAAATCCCAACCATACTGGGCACTTCGTCTCTTCTTCTCCCCCCCCCCTCCTTTTCTCCGTACATTATTCAAATTCTAGTCTTACCCTTAGCCCATCCCCGGCCTCTTCCGTAATGAATGGAACTCATCTCATTTCCACCCTTATGCGGCCACCAGAACCTTTTTAATAGGTTAGTTAATCATTTTTGTTGTTGTTTTTAAACAGAAGATAACCCAAGATCATTCTCAGCGCGCCGGGCTCTTCATACCCTCACGAATCCCCAACCATGCTGGTGCCTCGCTCCTCCAGTTCTCTTCCTCATTCGTCCCTCGTCCTAATTGAAATGGCTCCCCTTTCCAGCATCGATAGGAAAAAAGGGAAGGACAGAGAAAAGAACGAGAGGGAAAGCTTCCAGCCTCGTCGGGCAAAAACAGCCTTACTTGTCTTATTCTTTCCCTTTCACACGCTCTCTCCCAGAGAGACCGAGATGGTGTGCATAATGGAGATAGCCCATATATCTAATGAAAGCTCGATGAGCAGAGGAGCCAGGGGGAATGAAATGAGAAAAGCTCACGCTGACCCAACACGGACTTGTACTAGGGACGTCATATTGC
The DNA here is from genome assembly GCA_036245825.1 of Pristionchus entomophagus. Taxonomy (NCBI): domain Eukaryota; kingdom Metazoa; phylum Nematoda; class Chromadorea; order Rhabditida; family Neodiplogasteridae; genus Pristionchus; species Pristionchus entomophagus. The sequence goes on from BTSX01000001.1 coordinate 7,918,714, forward strand.
TCTCTACATTCAGCACACTCTTTGCATTTGTCCGGCCGAGAATGTGGAGAATGAAGAGAGCAGCCTGGTATTACTTGCTCTTTCCATTCAGCACAGTATTTCATCTGTCTGTTCGACCATATAGTGTGCAAAATAGAGAGCTGAATAACAACTTCTCTACCCGGCACCATTAATTTCTCTCACTGGTCATCCGCTATCCATACCCGCTTGTTTACTGGGTTATCATGAGCTTATTATCGTCCCCCGTATCTTTATAATGCGTTTCGTCTATAAATGGTGAAGGAAGGAAACGAGGGGAATGCTTTTAGGAGCCCAAACTCAGTCAAATTGTACGCATATTTTTCAAGTAAACTGAACTAACAAAATCAGAAGCTCGTTGCTTTAGAAAAATATTTAATACACCCGTCGATGGATCTACAATTGTCCGTCGCAAGTTTCACCGCCACCTACTGACCTCCGAAACCCTAACCACCCGGGAGCTTGCCATTTCTAGTTTTCACCAATCTACCGTAATCCTCACCGAGTTGATCGTCTCCGGATTGCTCTCCAGGGGCAGCCACTTTGCAGCCATTGTCTTACTGTAATCGGAGATTACGGTAGTCGTTCGATAAATCACGACACGCTAATGAAGCAGACCGATTTATGTTTCACATTCTACCCTTAACCTGGCCTATCACTGTCAGGTAATCGTATGTGATCGGAGATGAGGAAAACAACAAAAAATCTCAGTTATACTGAAAATGTTTCTTATAGAGCCCTCTGTCAGTTTTTTTTTCAGTTTTTTGCGCTTCCCGCGGAGATAAACATTTTCTGAAATGTTTACTCCCATGCGCACAATGATCTACGTACCTCTTACCGATTTCCTAGTCAGAGCGTATGAAAGAAGGTTCATGTTAAGGTAAATGTGAGACACAAATTACTCCTGGTGATCATAATAAATCATATAACAAATAATTTTGTAAATACTTGCTTTATCGTCTGGAAAAGAAGCTCAAAATCGACAGATCAGACAGAACCAGTGGGGAAGGAAGCCAGTTGATAAAGCGGGAGAAGCACAACAATAGGGGGAAATAAATCAATAAATAGACAACTTCAGCGAAGCGATAGAAAATCAATAAATATGATGTATGGTAAGATCGGGGACGGGGTACGGTAATCGGTCGACCGATTACTGCTTGTTCACCAGGGCGATTGCCGAGAAAGAGATGTTATCCATCTTCGAGATCAGCTCCTGGAAAGCCAATCGATAAATACCGTGATGACAGATCAATCAGTAGCCGTGTCGTTTCGCTTTTCAGCTCTCTCCATTCTGCACACTCCCTCTCGTCTATCTGATCGGCGAAAAAGTGTGCAGAATGGAGAGAGACAAACCCGAAAAGGCTTCCCAACTACTGTTTCCCCAACTGGCTACAGTATACCTCGACAATTGAATTGGCCGATTGGCTACCGTATCAAACTGCTACAGTATCTCCCGCATACCTACTTTTTCTACCGTACCTCCTGGATGTATCGGGTTGAGGAATAAGTAACGCTCGTTTTTCCAATTTCAGATTATGACCTCTCCCGTCTTTCTAAATTGTGCAATTATATTCCGGTTTTTGATGATCGATAAGGGCTTGGATACTCTCTTTAGCGCACACTATTTCATATATCTCCGATCATTTAGGCGATCACAATGGCTGGCTCAATTCAAAGTTGTCGCACCTCACCCTGAGATTTTGACAGGTCAGCACTGAGGGAAGAAGAATTATTGAGCCACAATTAAGCTGCAGTAGTAAAGTATCATGGTTATACATTACACTGATGATATTCAGAGGAATATCCAAGTAAAGGCCTGTGTGAGATATGCGCCTAACGAGAGTGTAGGATTTTCAGTTACTGACCGAAAGAAGTTTTGCTAGCCGCGTTTTCTTAGCAATAGATCTAAAGACCTCAATTATGCTTGAATGTGGAGTACCTTTCCTGTTGAAAATATGGACGAATTTTGCTAAGTGTGGAGCATTCTCTTTATGAGTTAAATTGCTCGTAAGTCCGATATAGAAACACAAGCCTCGAAATCGACATTTATTGCTATTTCCTGTAAACCGTACTAATTGAATGTAAGGCCTTAGATGGTTAAATGGACGAGCAACTTTTGCACTATCATCCACCAAGTGGCCACAATTATAGAATGGCTACTATGTCTTGGGTATGGTTTAATCCAAAGTCCTCAAAACACGCATTTCTTTTGATTCCGTCACAAAATAATATTTTTGGAAAACTGTTATTTTTCAAATAGGAGCATAAGTAGCACCAAATGTTTATAGTGATAATATAGCTCCATAGTGAGTGACTGGAGCGCACTAGTGTATAGGCCAGCACCTTCGATCCTCAAGGTAGACAAATAAGTTAAGTGAACTGCAATTTTTCACGAACGTTCCCATTGAAACGTCTATAAAAATACAACAATGAATCGAGCACCATTCTCACTTCACCATGGAAGAGGTGTAGTATCGGGCTGCTCACCTGAGAATGTGTGAATTTACCGAACAGTTTCCACGTTAAATTACACAATTTCGAAAAAAATCTAAAATTTTCGAAAAATATCAGGTACATTGAAATCTAAATTTCTCTCCTACACAGGAAGCGCTTTTTTTTAAAAATAATAACGGCTATGATACTCGAGCATACCCTGAAAAAATGCTATAAAGTCAGCTCGTTTAGATTTGATTGGCGGGAGATATATGAGCCCAAACACGATGCTCAAAAACGAGCGTTACTTATTCCTCAACCCAATACTTTCCGGCGTCCGCCACTAGCGTCGCGTTGCTGGAAGCGCCTAGCACACGAGGGAAGGGAGCACGAGAGTCTGAAAAAAAAAACGAAAAATTAATATTTTTGAAAACGAGCAGGGGAGTGAGATTGAAAAATGTGAATGATTACCTTTTTCACCAAAGAGAAAAAATACAGATGTGGCAGATTCGCTTTTACATTTTCTTACTTAGAAAATGTTTTCCTGGTATCATTGGTTTTTCAACATTTTTCAAATCAACAACCAAGCAGAATCATGGACTACTTCCTCTTCCATAACTCATCGATATTGCGCTACACAAATGTGCCAAGTTGAAGCGAATATTTCCAGTCATCCCCTTCCTTGCTGAAAACTTTTAAAAAAGGCATAATAACCCTCCCATTCACCGATCTGGTACATTTGGAAAAATTTATCTTAAGTACTTTGTGAGAGCATTTACTCAATCTATTTTTTTCATCATGTCAAAATCGAAAAAGAGAAAAAAAGGTTCTGGTTTATGAAAACGGCGCATCACAAATGTGCCGGGTCGTATCTTTCATTTCCCATTTGAGTGGAATTCTTTCACGGAATTCCAGTTGCCCTCCTTCAAATCGCCTAATGTCGAAGCAACCTCACCCCCATGATTGTATTTTGGGTTTTGCCTCTCTTCAGTCTACACAATCCCCCCACCAACACGATGGTGTGCAAAATGGAGAGAGCAGTTAACAGATGCGGCATCGCCCAATGGTTACGTCATCCCCTCCCACTCACCGATGTAGTACATCATTCCATCGACGACGACGTACGTGATGAAGTGGTGTTCGGTCCTCTCATTCTGGTCTTTCTCACCGGCGCGGGCTGTCGCCTGAGGAGGAAGAGAATCAATCGATAATGACAGGACGAAACTGACTATAGTAGGAAGGTAGAATCGATTGATAATTACGAGTTGATATGTGGGAGAATCATTGGACAAATGGTAATGTTCCGGGATTTGTCAAGAACGCACAACTCGAAAGTGACGAGTTGAAACCTTTAAAATTCGAGAAGCAGACTGGAATATGATTGAATCCAATATTGTTTGACTAGGTAATGTTTTGCCCAAGGTAGAAGAAAATGATTGAACAAGCGACAATGTTTCCGGATTTGTCAAAAGCTTGCAGCTTAATAGTGGCAATTCAAAAACACTCAAAGTTATACATTTTACGCCCCGATTCTAATAGATTGTTGTTACCACAATATCCTCAGCTATTGCAAAATTCCTGTAGTCATTCAGATAAATTCTAAGTGAATCATAATACTCCTAGAAACAAATTTGTTCACTAGAGATGCTAGAGACAGTAAAGTACAATTCTTAATTATCTAATTGTCTTCATCACTGACAAAGCACTTCCTCTCTACCATACGCCGCCGTTCTTACAGTTCCTCCATACAGTACCCCCCAACAGTACTCCGCCCCCTACCGTACCTCATGGGCGCTGGCCAGAGCATTGCTCTTCTCCAGCAGATCCGATCTGCCCTCCGCATCCACCGTCTTCGCCTTGTTCAACCTGTCGCGGAACGGGCCAGATCCTGCAACGAAGGGATTGGGTTACGGTAATCGATTTGGAACTCACTTGCTATATTATGTTGTTCTCAAAAAAGCGTTTCTCTTTCAGATGATCCTACAACAAGAATCCGCCAGGTATACATAACCGATTACAATTCCTTTTCACCTCAAAGCTACAGCCTGATGTACCACCATTCGATCGTACTAACCGCATCCCAATCGATACCGTAATCTTATTCATCTACCGTACCGAGATCGATGACGTTCTCCAGGTTGGCGAGGGAGTGGAAGAGGGCGAAGGTCCCGCAGGCATTCGCGATGCGCTGTCGCATGAAGATCTTCTCGGGAGCCTTGTAGTCTGCAAGGGATACGATAGGCGGCGATCGATAATCCTCTACTACCGTAACCTCAATCAATCAATAAAGGATACTGTACCCTCGCCCTTCAGCTTCTCGTACACGGGCGCGTAGAGCTCGTCGACCTGCGAATGGATACGGTGGATACGGATTGAACAAAAATCAGCATCCGACATAAAATCGACATTCTCTTAAATTCACATGCTCTCTCGTTTCTCTAACCAGCGATAGAGTATTCAAGTTGAGGAGAGGCTATGCCGGTTTGTCATCACTAGTAGGGTTGCCGAATCGATTAGTACACTTTCCATTCAGCACACCATCTCGAATTTCTGAGATATGAGAGTGTGCAGAATGGAGAGGGCATTATTCAAGTCGCCAACTCTACACGAAGGATGCTGCGCACATCCGCATTTTAATTGTTAATTTTTTGACCAGCTACAAGCCGACTCAGAATCGAAATCGTTAGATCTCCATCCATATCACTGCCATCCGAAACGCCGATAAACCAGGCTCATACTTTTTCTTGCCTTTCACTTCTCTTATTTTTCTCATAAATTTAAATGGCTAATTCTTGAATTTCTTATGTCATGGCTGAATGCGTGCGCGAATCGTCTAGCTACAGTCTTCTTCAAGCCATAAACTACAGATAATAAATAAATAAATCAACAAATCGATAATTCACCTTCTTGTAGTCGGGGAAGCAGAGGAGGAGCACCATCTGGGGAGAGGGCACGAACTGCAAAATTTCAGTTTCAATTCTTCACGCGTCATTCGAGTTTCAGTGGCAACAGAAACAATGACTAAACAGATAAACACAATAATTGTCACGCTGCCCTTGTGAAAACACGCACCAAATCTCCGAGATCTAAATGAATTTGTTTTTGAATGGCTATGCATCAAGGAACGTTTCAGTTGCACCGATAAGATATGAGGAGACAAATTTTGCCAGGAGCGATTCCAGTCACGCTCCTCGAAAAATATTCAAACCAAGTGAATCACTCCCAAGTAGTGATGTCGTTTGGGGTTTCACTCTCTCTTTATTCAGCACACGTTCTCGCTGAACAGACGGACGAGAGAGTGTGCAGAATGGAGAGAGCTGAAGAATAACATCCCTACCTGGAACCACTACTTTCTCTCACTGGTCATCCGCTATCAGTACCCGCTTGTTTACTGGGTCATCGTGAGCTTATTATCCCGCCCCCCCCCTATCCTTATAATGCGTTTCGGCTATAAATGGCGAAAGAAGGAAACTAGGGGAATGCTTTGAGGAGCCCAAACTCTGTCAAATTGTACGCCTATTTTACAAGTAAACTAAACTAGCAAAATTCGCAAGCTCGTTTGCTTTAGAAAAAAAATTTAATACACCCGTCGATTGATATACAATTGTCCGTAACAGGTTTCGCCGCCACTCCATTAACCTCCGAAACCCCAACCGTCCGGGCGTCTCCCATTTCCACTTTTCACCAATATACCGTAATGCTCACCGAGTTGATCGTTTCGGGATTGCTCTCCAGGGGCAGCCACCTAGCAGCCATTGTCATACTGTAATCGGAGCATACGGTAGGCGATCGATAATGCACGACACGCTAATGAAGCAGACCGATTTATGTTTCACACTCTCCCCTTAACCTGGCCTATCATTGCCAGGTAATGGTGCGTGATTGACGAGGATGACAACAACAAAAAAATCTTAGTTAAACTAAGAATATTTGTTATAGAGGCCTCTGTCAGTAAGCGCTTCCCGCAGAGATAAACATTTTATGAAATCAATATTCGCAAGCGCAGAGTGTTCAGCGTGGTGCTTTCTCTCTAGTCAGAGCGGATGAAAAGGTGCAAATGTGAGATGTAAGTAAAAGCGAGACACAAATTACTCCTGTCGATCATAATAAACTAATATAACAAATAATTTTGTAAATACTTGCTTTATCGTCTGGAAAAAGAAGCTCAAAATCGACAGATCAGACAGAACCAGTGGGGAAGGAAGCCAGTTGATAAAGCGGGAAAAGCACAACAATAGGGAGCGATAAATCAATAAATAGAACAACTGTAGCGATGCGATAGAAAATCAATAAATAGGGAGTACGGTAAGATCGGGGGGGGGGTACGGTAGTCGGTCGATCGATTACTGCTTGTTCACCAGGGCGATTGCCGAGAACGAGATGTTGTCCATCTTCGAGATCAGCTCCTGGAAAGCCAATCGATAATTACCGTATTGAATGAATAACCAGATGTCTGATCGATTTTCAGGTATTTCTATTCTGCACACTATTGAATCTAACCGGCAAAAAAGTGTGCAGAATGGAGAGTCAAACCCCCAACTGACAACAAATTCCTTTCGATTAGAGCCTTGCCCTCCTTCCTCCTGATTAACAACCGTATCCAAACTGCTACAGTACCTCCCCATGCCTACTATCTACCGTACTTCCTGGATGTACTTTCCAGCGTCCGCCACTAGCGTCGCGTTGCTGGAGGCGCCGAGCGCACGAGGGAAGGGAGCACGAGAGTCTGGAAAAACTCGAAAAATTAATATTTTTGAAAAGGAGCAGGGGAGTGAGATTGAAAAATGTGAAAAAAATATGTGAAAGATTACCTTTTTCACCTAAGAGGAAAAATACAGATGTGGCAGATTCGCTTTCCTGGTATCATTGGTTTTTCAATATTTTTCTAATCAACAACCAAGCAGAATCAAGGACTACTTCCTTTTCCATAATTCATCGATGTTGCGCTACACAAATGTGCCAAGTTGAAGCGAATATTTCCAGTCATTCCTTTTCCTTTCCATCTGAAGCAATCCCCCACTATGGTTGTCGTTTCGGTTTTGGCTAATTCTGCACACTCTTCAATATGTCAGACAGACGAGAAAAAGCGTGTGCAGAATGGAGAGAGCTGAAAACTCAAAAATGCATACTAACCCTCCCATTCACCGATCTGGTACATTTGGAAAATTTTATTTTACTTTTTGAGAGCATTTGCACTATATCAAACTTTTTCCAACACGTATTCCGACAAAATCGAAAAAGATAAAAACACTTTCTGTCTTATGAAAACGGTGCATCACAAATGTGCCGGGTCGCATCTTTCATTTCCCATTTGAGTATTTCTAGTTGCCCTTCATCAAATCGCCTAATGTCGAAGCAACCTATCCAATATGGTTGTCGATTCGGGTTTGTCTCTCTTCAGTCTACACAATCCCCCCACCAACACGATTGTGTGCAACATGGAGAGAGCAGCTATTCGATGCAGCATCGCCTAATGATGACGTCACCCCCTCCCACTCACCGATCTGGTACATTATTCCATCGACGACGACGTACGTGATGAAGTGGTGCTCGGTCCTCTCATTCTGGTCAGTCTCACCCGCACGGGCAGTCGCCTGAGAGGGACGAGAATTAGTAATGATAAATCGACTCCCACTATCCTCATTTTGCATACTCTCTCGTCTAACTCAAAAGTGACAAGGTGAAACCCTGTACCTTGTGGAAAATCCTTAAATCCTTTCAGATTAATTACTGTGAGAACAGAAATCGTAGTTACGTGGTGTGGTCAGGGCCGTACGTAATCCCCGGCCCTTTCGCAGTTATGGTGAGGTGCACGCGGAATGTTTATTTCGGCGAATTTTCGAATCTCCGTCAAGTTCTCTAATAAACTCGTGTTTTATTGATTTTATTCGCGTCTATTTAATTTCAATAATGTTCACAGTAATGCCTAGGATCGTTTTCGCCTGAATCGAAAATTCGCCGAAAGGGCCGGGGATTACGTACGGCCCTGACCACACCACGTAACTACGATTTCTGTTCTCACAGTATTCGCGCAGCACAACATTCCCAGAAGCAAATTTTATGCTTTTTTGTTCATCTCTAGAATCCGAGGGGGGATTGGATAGGCGATGAGAAGCACAGTGGATTTTTGAAACGTATGTCTAGACGGAATTGAACAAGTGGAAATGTTTGCGTATTTGTCAAGCACGCATAACACAAAAGTGACAAGGTGAATTCATCAAAATTCGACATCAATATTAAAGCCCTAATTGAAATGGTTTGTTTTCCAGATCAGACAATCAATACTATTATAAAATCTCAATTTCTATACAAAAAAATTCAAAATTCTCTTTTTTTCGAGTCATCACAGATAAATTCTTCGTGAAACATACTCCAAGAACCAATTTAAAATATGTTTTATTGGTCTTTTCAAGAACCCACATCAGCAAAACTGAAAGGGAGAATCGTTAGACGATCAGAAGCAAGCCGGGCAAGGTCGATTCCACCCTTTCGACTAATTTGATTCTTTTCCCCAAAGGGTACGAATCTATCAAAGAAGTGACTAGGTTTCGGGATTTGTCAAAAACGCAAAACTCAAAAGTGGCAAGTTCAAACCCTTAAAAAGTTAAGGCTATTGGTTATTTTCTTTATCCTTTTCATAACAAAGCACATCCTCTTCCAACAATTCCCCGCCCCTCTTACAGTTCCTCCTCCCTGCCGTACCCCACCATTCTTACAGCACCCCACCCTCTATCGTACCTCATGGGCGCTGGCCAGAGCGTTGCTCTTTTCCAGCAGATCCGATCTGCCCTCCGCATCCCCTGTCTTCGCTTTGTCCAACCACTCGCGGAACGAGCCAGATCCTGCAACGAAGCGACTGGGTTACGGTAATCGATTTGGAACTCACTTGCTATATTCTGTTGACTGTTCTCAAAAAAAGTGTTTCTCTATCAGATGATCCTACAACAAGAATCTGCCAGGTATACATAACCGATTACAATTCCCTTTCACCTCAAAGCTATAGGCTGATGTACCACCATTCGATCGTACTAACCGCACCCTAATCGATACCGTAATCTTATTCATCTACCGCACCCTGATCGATACCGTACCCAGATCGATGACGTTCTCCAGGTTGGCGAGGGAGTGGAAGAGGGCGAAGGTGCCGCAGGCATTCGCGATGCGCTGTCGCATGAAGAAGATCTTCTCGGGAGCCTTGTAGTCTGCAAGTGGTACGGTAGGCGGCGATCGATAATCCGATACTACAGTAATCTCAATCAATCAATTAAGCTACCGTACCCTCGCCCTTCAGCTTCTCGTACACGGGTGCGTAGAGCTCGTCGACCTGTGAATCGATACCGTAATTGATAACTACAGAACATTTAGTTTTATTAGAGGAGCAGAGCAAACTCAATCGAAAATTTCAGACCTTTATCCACATCACTACCCTCCGAAACCCCGATAAATTAGGCGCTTACTTTTTTTGATTGCCTGCTCTCTACTTTAATTTTCTCTTAAATTAAAATGACTCTTTCTTCTCAACTGGATGTCTTGGCTGAATAAACTCGAACCTTCTAGCTACCATAATCTTCCAGTCAATACCAAAATACCGATATTCAACAAATCAATAAATCGATAATTCACCTTCTTGTAGTCGGGGAAGCAGAGGAGGAGCGCCATCTGGGGAGAAGGCACGAACTGCAAAATTTTGGTCTCATTTATTCCCGCGTCATTCGAGTTTTACTGGAAGCATAAATAATGACTAAACAGATAGAAGTATTAGGTTGTCCGGAAAGTCTTTGTCCATGGGTTTGTTTACACACTGCTCTACGCAGATGAACATTGGTTATCCCTCGTTCCTAGTTTATAACAAGCAGGTATGTGCCTTTCCAAAGAACAACTTCCCATTCCCTTTCCTTCACTCAGGCTCTAGCAGAGCAACGATATATTTTCTTAGTGCCATCCACATCCGACATGTTCTGCTTTACCTCTTCCTATCCAACATCAAGATGAAGGATTCGAAAACTCCCTTGACGAATGTTTTTGCCACGTATGACCCACACTACAAAACCATCAAAATTTGGATCCATCGCTTCAAAGAAGGCTACTTTTCTCCGAGGACCTGGAAGACCCCGTGAGTTGGATTTCGACACTTTGACGAAACGTGTGGAAACGGGCTCATTTCAAAGTGTACGTGAACTGTCCATTACACTTGGCGTGTCCAATACCACAGTCGAGAATGGTTTGAAATCCCTTGGAATAAGGAAAATTTTCGGTCGATTCATACCCCATGATCTGACACAAGCCAACCTTGACCGTCGAGACAATGATTCCACTTCCCTCCTCACTCTCCACGGTGGGGATCGATGGCTGGACCGGCTCATAACGGGGTATGAGAGAGGGGTCTCCTACAATAATAACCACAGGAGAGCCCAGTGGGTTGGAGAAGGAGAGACCCCACATGATGTCCCCATACCTGACCAGCACCCCAAGAAAATCATGCTCTCAGTGTGGTGGGTGGTGGATGGCTTGATCTACTGGGAGGTGCTCCCCGAGGGCACGATAATCACCGTGGTCAAGTACGTCTCACATCTATAGAATTTCAAGATGACCGTCGATCATTCAAGCTTAATGGAGAAAAAAGTGTATTATCAGAATTTTAATGTACTGCACCATATCTCAGAACAAGTCAAGCAGGAACTGGCTGGATAAGGTTGGATGGTTCTCCCTCACCCACCGTATTCTACGGACATGGCCCCGTCAGATTATAGGCTTTTCGCCGACCTGGCCCATGCCCTTCGATATTTACATTTTATTTCCCGTGGAAATCTCGAGTCTGCACTCAAGCAAAACTTTGCATTGCGCGCAGCTGGGTTCTACAGGGAGGGAATCCATAAGTTGAAGGAGCGTTGGGCATAGGTTATCAATAATGATGGCGAGTATACTTGATCGCATGCTATTTTTTCTACAAAGAAATTAAGTTTTGAAAAATGGACAAAGACTTTCCGGACAACCTGATAATGTGCATCACTTGGTATTGATCAAAAATTCCAAAAACCCCCCGCGAAAATAATTAGTAAGATGGTTGCACATCAAGTAGCGTTTCCGTTTCATCGGGAAAATGAGAGGCGACAAATCCAGCCAAGAACGATGTTTGCCACTCTCTACAGTAAAATAGGTAAATCGAATGAATCACTCTACAATACTCTCCAATATTGTCGTTTCGATTTTGACTCTCTCACTATTCAGCACACCTTCTTTTCTCCGATTAGACAGACGAGAGAGTGTGCAAAATGGAGAAAGCCACTTCCTCCTGTCTCACCGATAGCAACTCCTCGTCGAAGGAGTATACGTCAATGGATTCCACGGAGTTCACGCCGATCTTGCCGAGGAACTGCAATTAATACGAATTATTTATATTTTTAAATATTGAAATGGTTCTCTTTGTGAAAGCCCACGGAATTATTATCGAAGTTCAGGGTTTCACCACCAATTCATCGCCCTCCGAAACTACAACCATCCTGGTGCCTCAATCCTCCAGTTCTCTCCATTCTCTCGTCTCCCATTCTAATTGAAATGGTTCCCTTTCCATCGTCGATAGGAGGAGAAAGGGAAGGACAGAGAAAGGAACGAGAGGGAAATCTTCCAGCCTCGTCGACAAAAACAGCCCCTCTTGTCTCTTACTCTCTCCTTTTCACACGCTCTCTCGCTGGTCAGAGAGACCATGAAAGTGTGCAGAATGGAGAGAGTTCCTCTGTCTAATGAAAGCTCGATGAGCAGAGGAGCCAGGGGGAATGAAATGAGAAAAGCTCACGCTGACCCAACACGGAATGGTACTAGGGACGTAATTTTGTTATTTCAGCTCTCTCCATTCAGCACACTTTTCCATTTGTCCATTGGACAAGATAGTGTGCAAAATGGAGAGATCTAAACAATAACATCCCACCCGGCACCACTACTTTCTCTCACTGGTCATCCGCTATCAATACCCGCTTGTTTACCGTGTCATAATCAGCTTATTATCGTCCCGTATTCTTTTTATGCGTAATTTATAAATATCACAGGAAGGAAAGGCGGGAAATAGTTTTAGGAGCTCAAATCCTATCAAAATGCATACCAAGTTTAACTGATAACAATCAGAAACTCATGGTTTTGCAAATAATTTATCCACAACGACATCCTCAACAATTATCATTCGCAGTTTTCGCCGCCACCCCACTAACCTCCGAAACCCCAACTGTCCGGGCGACTCCCATTTTCAAATTTCACCAATCTACCGTAATCCTCACCGAGTTGATCGTCTCGGGATTACTCTCCAGGGGCAGCCACCTAGCAGCCATTGTCTTACTGTAATCGGAGATTACGGTATGCGATCGATAAAACGCGAAAATCAATTGATATTGCGGGGTTAGGTACGGTGCTGACTCAGGCAACAGATTAGTTTCGAAACATTTGGGATGGATCGATACAACTTTATTTCTATTATGCATATTACAGTAATCACATCTGAGAGGGGCTGAATTCAAGGTGCGATTGAAAAGTGAGTTTCGTGTGGCGCAAACCTACAGTACAAGCGTGGAACATGATGATAAATACTTTCTTAAATGATATTATTTTTTGAGTGTTTTATTCTCGACATTCGGAGACGCGGGAAACAAGAGGGTAACAAGGACTCGTAACGAGGGCAAAAAACACAAGTGAATAGAGAGAGAGGAGGGGAGGAAAGAGGGGATGAGAAGTGGAAGTAGCACTGAAGGAACAATTCATGAGAGAGGAATGTGGTCATTAGATGGCGTCTCTCTCAATTCGGCGTACCCTCTGGTCGCACTGGTCCGGTTAGACTGGACGATAGAGAGAGCACGTGAAAGTAAGAGAGGCGGGCAGAGAAACGAGAGGGACAGCGAGTAATGGCAACGGGGCTCCTCTCGTTACTAGGATGGCGTCGTATCGAGTAGGAGCGGGAGAGGAGGAAAGGGGCGGGGCAAGAAGAGGGCGGGGCTTGGCACGATGCCAGACGACTGCCGTCATCTTCAAGGCGCGCCTCCGCTCTACTTAGTCTTCTTGTTCTCCGTCTTCTCTGCAATCGGGGGAGGAATTACGAAAGAGGATGCTGACTAAGTATTGCGATAAGGGCGATTGCTGTCAACAAAAAGCGATTGCTGTCAACGATTGCTGTCAACTATTGATAACGTGTCTATGCGTGGCATTCGTGATGATTGTGAACTCTTGCACATTGTTGATACCTTTTGCAAAACGCCACAAGGTATTACGTAATCTTCAGTAAACATGCGAGCAGTATGTATTTTTGAGCACTATTGAGCCTGCGTCATATTGAGGGCTTTCATTTTCCTGAACTATGACCAAATTTCGAAACCTCGAGTTCACAGGTGGATTTCGAATTTGACAGTTTTAGTAACAATAAAGGTGCAGCACCAATGGAAATTGCCATAAGTGAGTCAGCCTGTGGTCTCAATGTTTCTGCGATTACTCAAAGTTGGCGAAATTTTAGTGGGCCAATTCTGCGTGGACATAGTTTCAAAAATAATACACAGCTTTCTCAAGCAAGGAGACGAATATTTTGAAATGAATCACAAAAATATAACTACCATTCCCTATCAGCTTCCTTCACTTTCATTCAATATTTGGGCTTTCTAAAGCTCATGCAATGCAACAACTAGGGACGTCAGTTAGATCTCTCCATTTTGCACACTCTCTTGTCTGTCTGATCGGCAATATAGTGTGTAGAATAGAGAGTGAACAATTCGGGCTGGTTTTACTGCTTGATAAGGGGCTGCCTAACGATAATGCCAACTCTTCTACTCACCCTCCTTCTTCTTCTCGTCCTTCTTGTCTCCCTTCTTCTCTCCTCCCTTCTTGGCCGACGCCGAGGACAGGGAGCCAGTGGGGAACACCTGGTCGATCACCAGCACGATCAACTGTAATTAATTAATTAATTAATTAATTTTAAAATCAATTAATAAATATTTTCATCACCCGCCGCTTCCCCTTTTCATACTGCCCTACAAGTTCGGGTGAAGCGGGGGCGACGAATCCCGCCGTTCTAATACAAGTGTGACTTCACAGTTTCACGTTCACTACAACTACACTTGGGGCGACGCGAAAACGATTAAGTTGACGAAGACGGCGGCAAATAACAAATTCTAGTGTTAAGCCAGTCAAATCGCTGCTTCACCATACTGTGCAATAGTGTTGCCGCATCGAAATAAGGCTCTCTCTCTTCATTCCGCCCATTCTCTAGCTTGCCGGCTAGATAGCGAACGGAATGGACAGAGTCACTATTCGATCCGACAACATTACAGTACGCATATCAGTGGAGCAGCGCGAGAATGATGAGCATAGAGAGCGAATTCGATTTGCCTGGCCCAACAACAGCGAAAATCGCAATTTCTAAAGTTGCCATATCCGTGTTTCACTGTGCCCACTTCTCCTTCAGAACAGCACCAATTCAATGTCATCTTGACTGCTATGTTAATCGTAACATGTGGGTAAGTTCAAGAGGAAGAGATGGGAATGAAAACAAAGATCAAAGATCAACTCACGAATCCGAGGACGCATCCCAGCAGGAGGGTGACACCGGCGAAGATCGAGTACGACGCCCATGAGGGAATGCCCTGAAGATAATTAGGTTGAAATTTAAAAAAAAATTTAAGTGGTAATTAAAAATAACTATGCTATGAAAATACCAATATAAACTAAAATATATTTCGATCCCTTGACATTCTCGTTTCAACGCCTGAGGAAAAGCCTTCGGGTTTTACAACTCATCACTACACATTCTATTTCCACCTCAAAAATAATGTCACACTGTTCTAACTGTGTGTGATATCCCTAATTAATATAAATAATTTGTAAAATAATATTAATAATAATAATACCTTCTCCTCGACGAGGGTGTTGTGCAGGTCGCGGACTGCCATGGACAGCTTGAAGAAGACAGCAACCACTCCCATCCTGCGATTCGGAATTGTATTTTTTTTCTCAACCGATTGCCACCAATAAGCAATAAAAACCTAATCATCATAGGATAACAATGCGGCGAAACGCGAAAGGCGCTGGGTTTCTGGAAAGGTAGTGGGTAGTGTTTTGACAGTACTCCCGTAAGTTGCGACTCCGATATAGAGTAGTGATGATGAAATGCGAATTCCAATTGTTCTATCTTTTCAATGGGATATTTTTAATTTTTGTCAGAGAAGATATACCACTCGAACTAACAACGGTCAATTTTCGAACTCTTCACTAATCAATGAAACACCGAGTCGCATGGTCTTCACAGGGCATTTATTTTCGATATAATTAAAGTAAATATTATTTAATAACTGACTGGGCGGAGTTGGGGTGCTTGTAGTCGGGTACGGCATCGATCGTGCGCCATCTGTAAATTGTATTTTTATAAAAAATTTAACAATCTTGTTGTTATTCACACAATTCCCTGTATTCAATCCCCGCTACCCTGACCATCATAAAAAATAACACAACGCCGAAACTGAGAATGCGCGGGTGAGTTCAGATTTTTTTTAAAAATATTTTTTATTCCTTCATCTCCGCAGAAGGAATTGGTCACAGAGAATCAGGCCCTGCTAATACTTCGCTCGCAACACGAATTCGACAAGTGAGGAATTCAAGTCAACTAGCTTTCCAATCGCTCCAGCATCGACCGAACACCAGTTATTTGTCATCTCAAGTCAATAATCCATACTAGAGATCGAAATTCGGTCTCTCCATTTTGCACACTCCCTCGTCGGTCAGAGAACTATAGTGTGCAGAATGGAGAGAGAGCTTCAATTCGATCCGGCTTCGCTGCTTCTCACCTTCTGTCCTCGACGAAAGAGATGAAGTCGTTCTTGTCGCGGGATCCAGAGTACACACGGAAGACGCCGTCCTTCACGCTGCAATTAGCTTGTTTAAAATTATAGTAAATAATTAAATAAATAAATACAAACTTTTTCATTTAGATTTTGTTCGTGAATCCTCCACCTAGCATGAGAACAACCTCGTCTAGGAGGAAATGGGGTTGGCTGGAACCATGAAGAACCGCGTTTCACCGACCATATTAATCAACGAGTACGCATATTCTCCGATGCGTTATACACATTTGCTGACACTATCCACTTACCTTTTCCCGCAAAATCATTAACACCCGAGATAAAAACAATCAATCGATAATGCTACCGTAACCTAATCTCTCCCTATCACCAATTGACTCACTGGTAGATTGTGGGCAGGGCAGTGACGAGGAATCTGCCGGAGAGGCCGGGGTTCTTGGTGACGTCGACCTCGGCAACCTGAAATTTTAATTGATTACCCTCCACTTACTCGGTGCCAAATCTGGCTGATTTATTTGTTGTACGAAACCTAACTCCACCATTGATTTGCCCATGATCTTGTGGTGGATAGCAAATTTCGAATATAAATTATTTTTTTAAAGAAGGAAAGCTCAATCGGATTACTCGGTTCCACATGTTCAGAATGAGTAGTACGCATGAAACCAAATACCACTTGCACCTTCCCCTTCCATTCACCTTCATCTGCAATTTTAATTTTCTTGTAACACAGCAGATCCAGTTATCCATCGCTCCCTACCAAAACTTCAGAAAGAAATAATTCTAGTGAAACCTAACTTCACCAAATCTTTCTATCACGGTTTTCATTATATTGATTCACCTTGATCTTGAGGTCGACATTAAAGTTAACGTACATTTTTAGCTTATAGACACAATAGCAGCAGCAGAATGCTCTCCTTTAATCGGCGCAAAACAATTGCTGCTTACGAAACGTGACATCAATTACACCGGATTACTCCCTCACCTTGATCTTGAGGTCCGGGAGCGAAGTTCGCAAATAATTTATCTTTTAGTGAAAGACAGATCTCCATCACACAATTCCAAACTTGGGCAATACGTATTTCGCATGAAACCAAACTTCACCACCCTCCCCTCACCTTGATCTTGAGGTCGGAAACGAAGTTCGCAAATAATATATCTTTTAGTGAAAAGGGGCAGATCTCCATCACACAATTCCAAACTTGGGCAATACATATTTCGCTTGAAACCTAACTTCACCCCCTCCCCTCACCTTGATCTTGAGGTCGGGAGCGAAGTCGGCGAACGAGTTCCACGACTTCTGCAGGTCCTTGCAAGCCGGGCACCAAGGAGCGTGGCTGGAAATGTATATTTAATAAATTAATTAAATTTTAATCGTCTATTTTATGACCTCGAAGGACCCACACATATTTTAGCTTCACTTTCTCATTTCCTTGGCATGTTTTTGTTTAATTCCTCTGGCCATTGTCCCTTCCCGATACGAATCAACTCCATTTCGCCCATTTCAACTTCTTCCGATCGTTTTCATTTAGGAAAGAGGGGATCCGATCCGGTTTCCCCCTCGACGGCCTAAGCTCGATCAAATCATCCCGCCCGACGGCTTTTTCCCCAACGATGTTCTCCCTTTCTAGAGACACAAAATTGCCAACTACCCAAGCACCAAGCACGTTTTTGGTCACTATCAGATTGACATTAGGATTGCCGTGTCTGCTTCCACTTCTTTCCATTCTGCACACTCCCTCGCCTTTCTAGCCAGTGAGGCCTTCTTCATGTGCGGCATAGATATAACCAAATTCGAAATTATATTGCTAATTGGCATAACTTCTTTCCCTAGTACCCCAATGCAGATAGCCGATGAATCCCTCTCAATCAAGTAGGGATGCCATTTCTGATTTAGCTCTCTCCAATCAGCACACTCCTTCGCATCCCAGATGGTTGAGATAGTGTGCAGAATGGAGAGCGCTACTGCTCGAGCCGGCATTACTACTTGTAAGTGCTACTACATTCACGTCCCCATCCCTCTACATAGCCTGGTGGATCTCTCAAGTAGGACGGGGGATCTCCTCTCGATCGAGTAAAAAAGTGGAAGTGAGAGAGAGAGGGGAGAGTGACACTGGTCATCTCCCCGCACTGCAAACTCGTTCTTGTCTCTCGTCCCCGTTTATTAAGGGAAGAATGAGGAGGAGCGAGATCTCAGAGAGAAAAAGGGAGTGAAAGGAATGATCGAGAAGGATTGGCGAGGGATCAAGCGAAAGTGAGAGAGGGGACGAGTTGGAATGGATTGGAATGGATGGGGATAGGACACGTAAGCTAACGCACCTACGTAGTTGGAAGACGAGATGGTGGAACCGAGTTGGAAGCTAGCGACCAATCATGCCATTGTTCGAAAAGATTATTCCAACATCTTTTTTGGAATTAAAACCAAGTCATGCTTGCGATAGCATCAATTCCACTGTCTGGAGAAGATAAATCGGAAACGACTATCCTCAATTCGGGTGCTCTCTCGCCGATCATAGTGACGAGAGATCACGTGAATTGAGGAGAGTGGGATGATGATTTGCCATCAAATGCCCTGCCCTAACTATCAAGAAGAATCCACTTCGTTCCGGTCCGGTGAACAGGAAAACGCAATTAGCTCTTGTTTCCGAGTTAGGACACGTGTCTTACCCCCCGTAGTGATTTGCGGTTTCAAAGGTGGCTGAAGATTGAAGATTCTCTATTTTAGATGGTATTCGAAGGGCATGTGTTCAAAACCACAATAAAGAATATGAATGAGATCAGTGAATTGACTTGTGAAATAAAACCCGTGTATCTTTCTATACGACCAACCTATCTTCTGGAATAAACTGCCTCGGTGATACTCGGTTTCAACGGTGGCTGAAGACTAGAAATTTCCTAGTTCGACAATCGTTGTGCTCTTACGAAGTCGTTAAAATTCCAAACTAATGCCCTTAATTAAAGTAAACATTCCTGCGAAATTGATGCTTCGAACAAATATCAACCAGTGATTGGCTGCTTCAGAAGTACTTCAACTCCCGAGATTTCCTTGTATTGGTAATGGATGGCGGCAATCGCTTCAGAAATACCACCATATTCTTACATTTACTGCAGATATCTAAGTGAAACTGCCAACGCACTCTCCCATCAAGAGCCGCAGCCAGTTGCCACACTAATATTTGTTTATTTGAAGGACGGTTGGTTTAATTTCAAAATTTAGCATCCCCGTGAGAGTTAGGTTTCAAAGGTATGTTAAACACATAAATTTTCAAGTATTTTCAGTCATGTCTCCGGTAATTCAAACAAAACCCATAATTCTTTGATTTTATAGATGATAGTGAAACTGACAACTCGAGCATCCATTCTCCCTTGAGGAGCTGCGTCCAGTTCTCCTCCTGGAGCGTCACGAGATTCCTGTAATATTAGTAATATAGAAAATAATAAAATATTATTAATATAGGTTCCTGCAAGGAGGGATAGCTATTCGGAGTGATGCTCAGACGCTCTCCATTTTGCACACTCTCTCGTAGGTCAAAATCAGACAATTCTAGAGTGGGCGCGAACTCGTTTTTGACTGATTCCTCATTCACAAATTACGCTGGGAACAGTGCTTCTGGAATAGACGAAGAATGATTTTGGTGTTCAGGACCGCTGGAGAAGCACCGGGCACGCTAATCGTGAGTTGTCGCGAAATAGCGAACTCAAGTTTTAAATTAAAATTTTACTTGGAAGAAGCTGCTACGGCAGCGCCGACCACGGCGAGTAGTAGGACGGCTGATCGCATCTAAAATCATTTAAATAAATATTCAAATATTTAAAAATAGTAAAATCGGAGGGAAACGCCGAAGAAACAGTGTTGTGCGTCAGCAACCACACAACGGCGGCGGGTAAACAAATCGTAAAGAGACTTGCAAGATCGATTCACCCCCCGCCCGCCCCATCCTCACTCTAGGGACCCACTAGAGCAGTGTTCTCACAAAACAGCGCACGGCACACGGCCCACTGGCCCCGCCTCTTTGGATTAGGAGAGAAAGAAGCAGAAATGGCTAGATCGAGCTCGAAAGTGATCCGTAATAAACTGATTGTCGAAAAGGGGGCACAGGGGGGGGGGGGGGGGGGGGGCGCAAAGGGGCTGGCTATCGGCGGAAAACGAGGACGAGAAAAGCGAAAATGAGTGGTGGCGGTGGTCAGAAGTGGGGGAAGATCGGGATGAGGCGAGGGGAGAGGAGGAAAGTGAATGAAAAGGGAGCGCGCGCGT
The DNA here is from genome assembly GCA_036245825.1 of Pristionchus entomophagus. Taxonomy (NCBI): domain Eukaryota; kingdom Metazoa; phylum Nematoda; class Chromadorea; order Rhabditida; family Neodiplogasteridae; genus Pristionchus; species Pristionchus entomophagus. Next base: position 7,939,240 of record BTSX01000001.1, read on the forward strand.
ATTGAGAAGGGGGTACCACTACCAGGGGGCGAGATCCCCGATAGAGGTGAAGGTCAGCGGCGGGACCGTGTGCACTCATTGATCGATTCCGTATCTTTCTTGCCCAATCTGATTAGAAACGAATAAGAAAAGAGGGAAGAAGGACTGCGAGAAACAGGGTCGGCCGAGGCAAAATAGGATTGAGGACGCGCGATTGAGTGGTCCTTGAGCTAGAGAACATTCCGGATAAGTGAAAGCGGAAACGGAGTGTAGATTGAGGATGAACTTGAACAACGGAAAGTGCGCAACAAAGAATACAAAATTTTTTTTTTAAACTTGCAAATTGAGATTGTGCGGTGCGATTACGGTGGACATAATACTTTTTCGCGGCTCCAGTTTCCGGTGTTTGTATCATGCCGATCATTTCTCGGGAACCCCACGCTTTTTTGGGATTTCATGAGTCAGAGCGACAAACTAAAGCTTTCGGGATAATATGAAATGCAAGAATAATTATGAAATCGTCAATAAATACATATTGCAATTTAGTCGATTGTCTGAGATTACGGTACTCACGTGCAATCATCTTTTCAAGAGCCTCCAACTGTACCGTATCCTTGAAGAAACACGCTCTTTTATCGATTTTCGGCACCGTTTCGCAATTCTTATTTTACTCTGTCCGAATGATTTCGCTCTAAGGAATGAATTACGACACGGCATATACTCGAAGCTTCGCCTCGACCTCTTCTACCGGCGGGCTCAAGTACGGTCAACACCGTTCGATGTTCGACTCTTCTGATGGATTCAGCGCCAATTCGTACAGGTATTTCATATTTACTATCGGCTCTTACGAACGTGTGTTAGCCTATGTGCGTCATGCACCGAAGCATTGATTCACAATGAGTGCTTTTAGACAAAGCAGCGAGTAATCGATAATATTTTAAAGAATACTAATTCCAGTCGCCCCTCACAGCCCCCTGACTTCTTCCAGTACATGCGCACGGGCAATCCCAACATGGTTGGTGTAATTTGATTTGCATGATCGTCTAATTTCGTTATGTTTCGTTATGCTGATGAAATTCTGATCGGCTGTTAACTGAGAGATCTGCTGTTTATTTACTCATTTTATTTATGTTTATTTATTTATTTACTGAATTGTGGCAGGCACCGCCTCTCGACTACCGCAACAGCGCCCCTCTCAACCTCACTCCCAGCGCTTTCCCCGCTCAGTCACAGGTCCGTTGTAGTGATGTCGTTTCGGTTTTCTGCTCTCTCTATTCTGCACACTCTCGTTTCTCTGACTGCCGAGATTATTTTGCTGAATGGAGAGGGCGAAAACCGAAATGGCATCCCTGTTCTCAGTCACAGGGAACAGGGATGCCATTCTCTCCAAATCCTAAAAAAAAAAAAAAGAATCTCCAAATCCTAAAAAAAAAACTGGGCTCCTGTGCAGGCGCTGCAATTCCTTATTTCTGGTCCATCCCATCTGAAAGCACTTTCCCCATCTCTCTAACACTCTTCCCTCCCTTTCCGATCGTTCGAAACACCGGACAAAACGGAGATGTGCCATTGTTTATCTTTCGTGGCCCATATCATCTCTCCTTTTTCCATCAAGCGTTGGCAACTCTAGTCTTTTTTCGTAGACCTTTCTGTCAACACTTCCACATATCTCACTTCATTATATTCTGCCGAACGAAACCCGGGCAAAAAACAGAGAATTGTCGTCTCCTCTCTCTTGTCATATCTCTTTCCCCCGCCCGTGCACTCTGCACACAGAGTTCGAGTTCGCTAGGTTCCTAACTTCGTCTGAGATTTCGTTTGCTAACATAATTTTGACGAGGTGATTTTTTCCCTTAAATATCGATTTCGCAGGTCACACCCTTCCTTCCCTCCCGAGAGGTCAACCCCCGAGAGGTCAATCCTGACCCCGGTGACCCCTCCTTCCACCAGCAGTTTGAAGGCGCCAACTGTCATCGGTTCGTTGTATTATCTCTGTTTTTTTTCTGCTAGAAATTCGTGTCTGTAAAATAGCACCGGTTGATTTGAGTTTCACTGACTAGTTAGCCTCTCGAATTCGTGGTGAGCAGTAATTCTTATGCCGTTCCGAAGAGAATGTATACAAATTACTGCATTTTTATTCAATGCTTTCGCATTATTCTGAGAGAAAAAAAGCGCGCCAGTTGGTTTGAGTTTCACAGATATGTTATATTGTCGAAGTGGAGGAGCCGAGTAATGCGGGAAAGGAACCCACTTCGAAATTATTAGACTCTTAAAATAAGCAACGGATGAGTGGCAGCAGATTCTTATCGATTCGCGCATCCTCTCTCTTGCCAATCATTGCGCTCGAAATTGGTGTGAGAGAGAGCATGAGAGACAGGAGAGGAAGGGTCAGAGGGTAGAGGGAGAACCACAGAACAAAGAGGGAGAGGAGATTCTGGGTGGTGAGAGGAGAAAGGAGAGAGAAAGAGAGACGGAAGAGAAAGAAAGCTGTTAGCCTCCAGCTGTTAGATGCTCGCTGCTATGTCGTGACAGTTTCGTCATCATTTCCCCCTTTTTATGCATTCACGGGTGTTTATTTGCCAGGAAATGATCCAATATTCCCTTGTTCTCCGCTACTTTCGGGCTTTTTCATTTTCTTCAAAGGAAAGTCGCATGTTTGCTTATTTAGGTCATGACGCGCTCTTGTATGCTTTAATTTAAATGTCGGGGTTCTTACAGAATGGAAGGATCTCACCTGAGATTGCACATTGAGCGTATTGTCCTGCTAACTTGATTCCGTATTCCATTGATGTGTTTTATGAGCTCATCGCCAACGTGAAAGAGCGAGAACTGTCAATAACCGGCCGCTCTATTGGGGTCAATCCGTCAATCAGTCGTCCGTTATCGTCGCTTCTCTCTAAAAAATGCTCGATTTCATGCTATTTCGACAAATGCGCAACTAATTTGAGCATTTTCCCGCTATTAGTGGGATCATTATGCCCAATCCTTGCTCTGTTTTCGCTTTAAATCTTTCCGAATAGTGAAATCGTACTATGCGTGAGAATTATATGGTGCGCTCAGAATCGATGTGTTAGAGTTGTTAGCGAGTCTTTGGCTAGACGACTCAACAAATATTTCCCGTTTCTATCTTCTCCCTGCTCATCTCCCTCTCACGCAAATCTGCTCACTAATGATTTTCTGCTCTCTCCATTCAGCACACTCTCTCGTTTCTCTAATCCGACTAGAGAGTGTGCAGAATGGAGAGAGCTAAGACCAAAATGGTATCACTACTACTCTCTACTAATAGCGAACTTGGGGTACTCATCTTATTTCAATTAACAACATTCAGTCAAATATGGACCCAGATTAGGAGGCTTATTGTCAGATGCGATACTTGGACACCTGTCGCCTCTTATCTAGACGGATATTCCGTCGTTTAGCTTATCTTATCTCTTGTCTCGGGTTTATAGCCCAGATTTCGATCTTACATCGCGAAACGAGATTAGAGATAATGTTAAGGCAGCAAGCTAGCCTTTCATGTCATTAACTAGCTATAATTTGCCGAATCTTATTGTTTTCTTTTCTCATCAGAGAAGTCGGTTCTGGTTTTATGATCTCTCCATTCTGCACACTCTCGTCTGTATGACCGGTGAGAAAGTGTGCAGAATGGAGAGCACCGAAACCGAAATGACATCCCTACTGCTCATTAATTCATCCTCCCATGTGCAGAATAAAGAGAGCCGAAAACCGATACGGCATCACTAGTGACACGTGTTCCCTTGTCTGTTTCTCTCATTTCTCGAACTTGTCGGATGCCTTTAGCAGTATGGCAGGTGCTGAAACTGCCATGAAATTGTGTCCTGTCGACGTTATTAATTGTCCTTTGTTTAGGACGTGGTGTTTCGGTTTATTTTAGAAAATGATTTAATTGATTCCATAACGGTTGAAATTTTGAAAGTTGTTTTTTTCGCGACTATGGCTCAACGATTACTTTTGCTGCCGCACGTGCTGGTTTAGTGACAGCTGTGAAACTCAAAACAAGCGTCGCAAAAATTTGAGAGGCATTGAAACTGAGGGGTCTGGGCAAATGCATAATCACATGTTAATAGGCGGCTCTTCTTTTTTTCGCTTCTTGTTCCTGTTTTCCCCGGATTTTCCAATTTTCTATCTTTTCAAAAATATTTTTAAAATTATTTCATGGATTGCAGGAACCCGATGGACTACCAACGTCGGCCCCGTCCCGACTACGTGCGATCGGGGGAGTACGGTGGCAGGGCGGATCGATCGGGTCCTCCGCAGATGAGGGAAGGAAGATACGGTGGCAGAGGAGATCGACCGGTGATGGGGTACGGTAGCAGAGAGGAGAGGAGGGAAGAACACAGCAGGTGCGAGCAATCTCTGGGAAAAAATGTTTCCTACTTACTAGGAAACATACAGGAACTACAAAAAAATCTCCATGGTCTCCTACATGTTTCCTAGTAGGAAAAGTTTTCCCGAGAACATAATTTTTTGTTGGCTCAATCCCATTCCACTAGTAAAGTTCGCAATTTGGGTCACCGGCTCTCCGTTCTGCACACTATCATCCGGCGACCGGTCGAGATAGTGTGCGAAATGAAGAGACGGTGACCCGTATTTCTGTATCCATTACGACTTTTCAGTTGAAAAGTTCAAATTGGCATCTTGTTCACAAGAATTTCTTGATTTTGAGCCTTTATTCCTTTTTGGTTGATCACTGAAGGGTATATATATTTTTTTAATCCTAAAACGCTAACTGTGGGAGTAGAGCTTCATGCGTGATCCATGAAATCTAAAAGATGTTCAGATTAGTAAATCAGACGACCTACGTTGGAAAATGAAATTATTTAAAATAATTAAATTAAAATGTTCCAGAGAGCGCTCGTCCTCGCGTCGAGCTGAGAAGCGTCCGAGAGAGGATGGAGGAGACGAGAGCGAGCAAATGAGGGAGATCGATAGAGAGAGGTACGGTAGACTGAGAGGAGTACTGTATCGGATTGATGGTGTGAAAGGAAAATTATATTTTCGAAATTTACCGATTGTTCGATAGTAAAAATACACTGCCTGTTGGTCTTGGGTTTCATTTGGTACATAAAGTGTCTTCCTTGCTCGCTGTGACAATTCCATCGTCGAAGATTTCAAAATTATTTTATGATCTCGATCTGTGAACAATAGTTACGGTGGGTTTATCCAAATTACTTTATCAGCACGAGTAATGTAATTTCGGGTAATGTAACTACCCTCTACATTCTGTACACTCATTTGTTTGTCTGGCCTGCAAAAAATGTGCAGATTGGAGCGAGCTGAAAATCGATACGATATTGGTGGTCTCAAATCGGAATTGACTATTCGTGACTCGTATGCTCTCTCGCCGGTCTGATAAAACAAAGCACGCGAAATGAGGAGCGTTGGTTTCCGATTTGCCATCACTATACGATATCACAAAAGAGAGCACTACACGATTTGCCGCGGGTACGGTATTCCCTTACCGTATCGATCGTTGCAGGGGAGATGACCGTAATCTGAGAAGGTCGTCGAGCGTCCGCCCCATTCCAGTCATCAGTGCCCGTAGTGAGACTGGAAGCACGATGGATCGATACGGATTCGCAGGTACGGTAGGATGGAGTTAGGAGAGTACGGTAGGATGGAGTGATCACCTTTTTCGGTGCTGGCTTTTTCTCCATTTTGCACACAATCTCGCCGGACAGAGCTGACCACCGAAACTACACACCTAGTAGATTGTTTGGATGATACGGTAGATGGGTGATTGATTTGTTGAAGGAAGGGTACTGTATCTGATGATGGGACTATTTATTGATCGATCAATTACAGAAGGTTCTGCTTCACAGAGAACCGTGTATGGAGGCAGAGGAGACAGAATCTCATTCCAGTAAGCGATTTGATCTACCGTATCGGCTTTGACTCTCTCCAATCTGCACACTATTTCGTCGGCTTGACAGACGGAGATAGTGTGCTGAATGAAGAGGAAATCGATTTAGTCTGTAATTAACTGGAAAGAATACCTAAAATCTAATATTTGTATTTTGTAAACTGTGAAATGATGAAATTTGCTATGCTCGACTGCTAGGTGTTTCATGCACAACTTCACTCGATGTTTGACGACATTTCAGGAACTTTCCTAGATGGCAAACAAGCCCCTCCCCCTTTTCCCGCCTGCGTGTAAAGCTGCGTGTACCTAAGCCTAAGCCAAAGCGTTCTTATGAAGATCATATTTAGTGCAAGTAGTCTGGGTATAATCATAGCCAGTAATCCGATTGGGGAGAAAGGTAAGAAAGAAGTGGGCGTGGCCTGCCCTTGAGAGGAGGCGGATCTTGATTGCGATCTAGGAAAGTGCCATATTTCAAGAGACGTGAATTGAGAAACTCTCATGTTTCGCTTTTTCATAGAATCTGTGAAGCACATTTGCACCAGCAGCCAAAGTTGAAAAGTTCGCATCAAATGCGGCACACAATTTGTTGAAAAACTATTTAATATTTTTTAAATTAAAAAATACTTTAATTACAACTTTCCAGTCCTCCACCCTCACTCGGCCCTCCTCCATCCAAGCACCAGCGCACTTTTCCCTCAAAGAGTGCGGTAGGCAAGGACAAAGCAGATAGAAGAAGAAAGGGAAGAGCGCCCGGCAGGAATCCATTTAATTGTGAGTACTGTAGAGATTGTTTCGGCTTTGGCGCTCTCCAATTTGCACACTCTCCCATTGGTTAGACAGACGGCGTGAGTGTGCTGAATGGAAAGAAAGCAGAACCGGCATGCCTGTAATCATGTTGAGTAGTACTGTAGTTGAGTGGGCAACGGTATGTGGACGTGAAGAGTACGGTAGATTGTCGAAGGACTACGACGAGCAATATAGATTATCGATAATATCGATTGATTACGATAGATTATCGATTGCAGTGGGCGACACCTCGGATGAAGACGAGTTGACGATGCACATCGTACCGGTTCCGGGACACTTTGCGAGGTACGGAAGGGGGTACTGTAGGACTACGGTAACGTACTTTAGATAAAACTATGATGTTAGCCAATCCTCCTTCACTTATCAAATTTATCGGAAATTTTACTTCAAATTGATAATTATCAGTCATGGTTCACGGAGGTTCAGTGTTTCACCGCCTTGATAGGTTATCTGAAGAGCGGATTTTTACATTACGTGTCGAGAATTGTTGATTAAAATTAATAAATATATATATTTTTAAACTTTTAATTTTAATCCGATAAGTTGAGGTATTGGGGATGATGGCGGTTGGGGGTTTCATCGCATTGATATGTGATTGAAAGAAAAGTGTTGATGCTCCGATCACAACCAGTCTCACAAATAGTGTAGTTAGTACGTAACAGCGATTTGGTTGACGGAGGGAAGTGAAGACTCGATGTTCTCATCAGTATTGTGTGGAGTTATAACAAATAGTTTCACGAGTTAGTAGGTAACAGCGATTTGGTTGACGGAGGTTCGGTATTTCAATGCCTTGATAGATTCGGAGTACTGCTCTAGCCTGATTGTTAGATAAATAAATGTGGATGAATTTGAAGTTCAAACGGAGCGCGGATCATTTTTTCGTGGAGAGGGGGAACACGCAACGCGTCCTCAAAATCGCGTCGCCTGCTCCAGCGAACCGCTGAGACGTGCCGGAATGGGCGGTTGCGCGTGAAACGGAATATTTTCTTACAGTATACTTATAAATTGGTAGGATGGTTCAGGGTTTCATATGATCATGTTGGTTCGGAGTTTCACAGGCTCAATAAGTTCTTGCAAATAAGGGGTCGATGCTCACTTTTCCAGGGACAATTTTAAAACAAATATTCGATAATTGGCAGGACTCCCTCTCGCTCGCCCGAGCCTGCGTCCACTGCAGCAACTGCAGCCTCCGGTCGAGCCACGCCTGCAGTATCCGCTTGTGAGTGTGAAATGGTTTATTTTCCTGGCTTCGGGTCGCTCTTTACCCTGTAACTGTCATTTCCGGTTTTTCTCGCTCTCCATTTTGCACACTCACCTTCCTGTCGATCATAAGAGAGAGGGTGCACAATGTAGAGGGCTGATACCGGTACAGGAGCTACCGTACCCTTCCCCTACTCGTCTACAGTACCCCTGATTACAGTATCCGTCTCCCCTTCCAATCGTCCTCCCACTCTCCGTCCTCCACCCGAATCTCACCCAGCATGTGTTGATGTTGTTGATGTCTCATCGGACGATGAGGAGAAGAGACAAGAGAGGAGAAAAGCGGCCAAGGTAGGCAGTAGTTATGTAATTTCGGATTTGGCTCTCTCCATTCTGCACACTCGGCGAGATAGTGTGCAGAATAGAGAGAGCCAGAAGCAAAACTACATCCCTAGTGGGCAGGGGTTTCACGTGTTGATTATTATGTTATTGGAACGGAGGTCTCGATATTCGTTTGTTATCTCTCCGGTACTTTAATAAGCACATATCCGACGCCAACGTGCGGAGAGGTTTTATTGGGTTAATAGGTTATTCGAACGGATGTCTCTATGATATATTGGTTATTTTCATCACGTTAAAGCAATCATCGCATACCTATGACCAAGGCGCGGAAGGGGTTTCATATGACCTATGAGGCCGTTTGCGTAAGAGTCAGTAGAAGTGTAAAAGGGCCTGGCACAGCAAAAAAATCAAATGTGCTCAAAAGTTCGTGCTAGGGGTAACTTTTGATTCTGAATCGACTGGCGTTTTCAGTTTTTCGATCAGAAGCTTCTGAATCCCGGTACGACGCGACGTCGATTGTGCCAAATTCTTGTTATTCAATTAAAACTGCCCCGCAAAAAGTCAAAATAGTGCCAAATCTCGCGTACCCGACCAGAATTTAATTCTCTATAAAATGAGAAAAAATATTTGGCTCAACCCATTTTCGTTTTCGAGAAAAAGTCATTTTTTGACATTGAACTGGCGCGACCAAATCCCTCGGCCAGTTTGTAGAGAATCTTTTCCTGATCACTTTGGTATATAAGGTTAAGCATTTGACTAGAAAATTTTATACTCGGGTATTTTTGAGAATATGACTTTTTCGACCCCGTTTCTAGGTCCTAGTTCCATTTTTGGGTCAAAAAATTCATATTCTCAAAAATACCCGAGTATAAAATTTTCTGACGTATTTTCGCACGTAGAAAACGAATTTTTATGTTAGAGATCCTGTAACTTCTAAAGAAAAAAGTTGTGATTGAAAAACTGCAAAAAACGCAAGTTGGCCGCGGTTTAGGTTGCCTGTTATCTCGCGGGGTAGTCAAATGTTTAACCTTATATACCAAAATGATCAGGAAAAGATTCTCTACAAACTGGCCGAGGGATTTGGTCGCGCCAGTTCAATGTCAAAAAATGACTTTTCTCGTAAACGAAAATAGGTTAAACCAAATTTTTTTTCACTTTGTAGAGAATTAAATTCTGGTCGAGTACGCGAGATTTGGCAATATTTTGACTTTTCGCGGGGCAGTTTTAATTGAATAACAAGAATTTGGCAAAATCGATGTCGCGTCGTACCGGGATTCAGAAGCTTCTGATCGAAAAACTGAAAACGCCAGTCGATTCAGAATCAAAAGTTACCCCTAGGACGAACTTTTGAGCACATTTGATTTTTTTGCTGTGCCAAGCTTTGTTCGACTATTACGCAAACGGCCTCCTATAGGTAATTTGGGCACTTTCCTAGATCGCAACCAAGTCCCGCCCACTCTCATGGGGCTGGCCAAGCCCACCTCTTTCTTACCTCTCCCTAATCGCGTCACTGTTTATGCGTACACCCAAACTATTTGGACTAATTCCAATCTTCATAAGAACGCTTAGGTTTAGGCTTAGGTACACGCGTCTTAGGAGGGGCGGGGTCAGGGGGAGTGGCTTGGTTGTTATCTAGGAAAGTTCCGTAATTTGTAAATGGGGTTTCCATTTTTATATTTTAAATAGAGCTTATAAAATGATGAATAGTTTGCACCTAATGAATTTTGATGGTCTCGTCCATGGTTGGTTTAAGTATCATGGAGTGAGTATACTGTTGGAAGCTGTCACAAATATTACGGAGTCAGCTTGTTCCAAATTAAATTGAAATATCAGATATCTTGCGGACTGCATTTTTTGAGTTTTCCGATCAAGGTGGGATGGAATTTCGGAATTGATAGTTCATGTGAATTAGGGGTCCGATGTTGATTCTTTCTCATACTGTTCGGGTAATTCAAGATTCACATAGTAAGGAATCTAAGGATGTGAGTAGAATTCAGTTAATATCATCAAGAATAACTGGCAAGGTATCCACTACCGTAATCCTCCTCCTCTTGCAGATTCTCTACGACGCTCGAACGCACGTGAGTACGGTAGTGGATGGATTGGGCAAGCTCCGCCCCCTTCCCTCCCTGACCGGTCGCTTCTACGAGTCAGTCTACACCACCATGACCTCCTCCTCTCCCTCGTCGTCTGACTCCGCCCCTCGGAGGGTTACGGTAGCCCCGTCCCGGTCCCGCGGCGCTCCCACCCACAAGACGACTACGGTAGCCGCACCACTGCCGGATACGGTAGCCGGAGAGGGTACGGTACTGCCCCCGTCTCCGGGAGGAGCGGACGAGTACGAGGAGGATACGGTAGCCGCGGGGCAGCGCGAGGATACGGTAGAAATGAGGGAAGATTCGGTACACGATGAGGAGACGGGACCCGCATCTATGAATGATAGCTATCAGCCGGTAAGATTCGGATTTTATAAATGTTTAGAAACATTATATTTGAGCGCGTTTCCTTTCGTTTAGCAAATGAAAACACAATCAAATAAATAAGAACGGTGGAAACTGAGTTTCACCTGTGTTTTAAGAGGCCTAAATGAGGGGATCAGTCGATAGCATGTACTTTGCTTTTCCAACGAAATAAAAAAAGATCAGAGATCAAAGATCAACTCTATTCAGATGAATTCGTCAACCTCCTCCTTCTCCACTCCTTCACACGACTATCCCTCCCCCTGTCGCTCACCTGAGAGAGGATTCCATAGAGTGTGGCAGAGGGGCTGCAATTGTGAAGAGGTTAGTAATAAATACATATTTTGTTTTATTTTAACATTTCATTAGGCGAGATCTAACTGATTTGAAGTGTGAAACGGGGACTGTTGTTGTTCGACCTTGTGATTCGAGGTTGCTTGCGGACTTGAGAACTAATGGCGAAGAGCATTACCCGATCGTTCCGACGTGCCTCAACATTCCATTATCTATTAGAACCTGGTCGGAAAGAAAGCGACACCAAAACATCTACCGTTGAAAATGGGTTTCACATCTCGTATAAGAAGATAGCTTTGGGAAGATAGTTGATTTCAATGCCGCTTGTATTCGAATAATCGTTTATTAATTCCCTTGGGAGGACACTACAGCTCTATCGCGCTCTATTTCAATCTGATTTTCTCACCCTCAGGACTTCGAAATGCGGTCCCGTTTCAAAGAGGTGGAAAGAAAGGCAATGAATCTACGTCTGTTCCCGACGTGAGTTTATTCCAGATTACTGTAATTAGTGCTGATTACTGTATCTTGTCCCTGATTACTGTAGTTTATCCCTCACCAAGTCATTTTTTCCACGAATTTGCTTGTTTGTTCCCGATAAAGGCAGCGTCGATTACGGTAGTCGTCTGACATTGATCTTTATATTCCCTTTACAGTACCCTTCCCAAGCCACACCCTGGTATCCAAGGATCGAAGCTGATTGTCGACCTAAGTGAGTTGTGTGAACACTACCGTATAATTTAGTGTTTCGAATATTAGCTCTCTCCAATCTGCACACTATCAGGTCGGTAAGGTAGACGAGAGAGTGTGCAGAATGGAGAGAGCTGAGAACATGAATGACCTCGTGATCGATAGGCTGTTCATCTGCCGTATCCTACCGTAACCCTCAGTAATCGATCAATACCGTACTCAATCATTCTCAGTGTCGGGCGAGGCAGTGGTAGAGGGACAGGGCGGAAGAAAGACCGGCTTCACTACTCTGAGATGTGAGTTTGTTTAGATTGCGTAGTGATGATGAAACAGTAGAATGGTAAGGAACTTTCGCTGAAAGAACCTCTTGGAAGGAGGTTTCACGATTGATTCTAGAAATCAGAAGTTCGAATTTGAGACAATGATGTGTATCCAGATTATCGAAAAAAATATATGAGAGGGATCGCGGTATTTTCGACCAACTGGCGGAAGTAGAATTTTAGATTTTTAAAAGTTCTGGAAACAATAAATTAAGTATTTTGAATGATGCTCTACACAACTGCGTTAGCAGAATATTTTTTAAAAATTTTGTTTTTGAGTACGGTAGGGTCAAACTCGTCGTGTCGAGACCAAACCGTTAATTTTTCCGTAGAAAAACGATCGTAACTTTCTTCAAAATTAAGATAGAGACTCGTTCTTTTTTTCAGATTGAAGAGGAAGCAGAGCTCTAAAACAGTTATGTTAATAATTTCATTCCAGCTCGCATTGCCGCTGCAGGGCGGTCGGTTTTCTGAAAAAGTTGTATAACTTTTGAAATCGGAATTTCTAAACTTTTCTTTTGTGCTCAAGTAATAACCCCTCCTAGGTAGTTTCTATCCCCATTATATCAGATTTATACCGAAATGTAAAAAAAAAACAGGCGGTCATTATGTGCGATAAAGTGCCGATTTTGACTGTTTTTCAAGCATAGCTTTTTTCATTCACATTGGCATGAGTTATCATTTCGAAATTCGAATTCAGCATGCAAAAATACCTCAGAAACTCCTATAGAAATATATTTTCGAGATAAAATTTTTTTCGACTCTGACCATTTTTTCCACCATGTTTTCACAATTAGGTCCGATTTTGGTCGAAAAATTTTTGTCTCAGATTCATGTCCCTATATGAATTTCTGGCTTATTTTTGAGCGTAGAAAACGAATTTCCTAACTAGAGCTCATGAAACCTCGAGAGAAAAAAGTTGTGGTTGAAAGAAAATTTCGAAAAAAAATTTGTTCTGGATTTTGGCCATAACTTTTTTTCTCGAGGTTTCATGAGCTCTAGTTAGCAAATTCGTTTTCTACGCTCAAAAATAATCCAGAAATTCATATAGGGACATGAATCTGAGACAAAAATGTTTCGACCAAAATCGGATCTAAGGGGGGTGGTCAGAGTCAAAAAGTGGTCAGAGTCGAAAAAAATTGTATCTCGAAAATATATTTATATAGGAGTTTCTGGGGTATTTTGGCATGCTGAATTCGAATTTCGATATGATATCTCATGCCAATGTGAATGAAAAAAGCTATGCTTGAAAAACAGTCAAAATCGGATGCGAGCTGGAATGAAATTATTAACATAACTGTTTTAGAGCTCTGCTTCCTCTTCAATCTGAAAAAAGAACGAGTTTCTATCTTAATTTTGAAGAAAGTTATGATCGTTTTTCTAAGGCAAAATTTACTGGTTTGGTCTCGACACGACGAGTTTGACCCTAACGTACTCAAAAACAAAATTTTAAAAAATATTCTGCTAACGCAGTTTTGTAGAGCATCATTCAAAGTACTTAATTTATTGTTTCCAGAACTTTTAAAAATCTAAAATTCTACTTCCGCCTACCCCCCTACGGTGGTCGAATATCTCACGATTTCTCTCATATATGACGCCGTTTGCCGTATTTTCGAGCAAAGTCTGGCACAGCTCAGAAAGGTCGATTTTCTGAAACCGTGTGATTTGGGGTTATCGAGGGTGCTGAAGACGATGGGCATATCCAGTTTGTTCATAGAAGCTCCAGACGGCGTCAAGTCGAAATCACAGTTTTACGTGCTACTCGGCTGTCGAGAGGGCTAATTTTAGGTGAACATGTTCCCTAGGGTAGAATTGCATGGCGAACACGCCTGTCTCGTTCATTTTTCATGATTTTCAAAAATAATTTTTAAATTATCAACTTTTCGTATACTGAAAACAGCGTAATCCCATGTGCACCACGCGATCGAGCGTCACGAGAGGATTCCATATCTCGAATTTCAGCCAATTCTGTGGTCGGGACAGCGAGCTAGTTGACTTATAGTGTGTTGGGATTGTAAGTTAAAGGGGCTCCCTTGCCCCTTCCTCTACCCCCACTCTCGCTTCCCTGACCCCGCTCGACGAGAGAGCGTGGGGAATTGAGAGAGCGCACGATAGAGGAGGGAGAGGGAAGGGAGGAAAGCTTCTCTTTCTTACAATCTCAATTCACTATAAGTCGACTAGGTCGCTGTCCCGACCACAGAATTGGCTGAAATTAGAGATATGGAATCCTCTCGTGACGCTCGATCGCGTGGTGCACATGGGATTACGCTGTTTTCAGCATACGAAAAGTTGATAATTTAAAAATTATTTTTGAAAATCATGAAAAATGAACGAGACAGGCGTGTTCGCAATGTAATTCTACCCTAGGGAACATGTTCACCTAAAATTAGCCCTTTCGACAGCCGAGAAGCACGTAAAACTGTGATTTCGACGTGACGCCGTCTGGAGCCAACGAGGCCTCTAGGAACAAAATGGATATGCCCATCGTCTTCAGCACCCTGGATAACACCAAATCACACGGTTTTAGAAAATCTACCTTTCTGGGCTGTGCCAGATTGATCCGAAATTGCTCGAAAATAAGGCAAACGGTGTCATATGGTTAAATGATAGATCGATTGCTGAAAGATATGATAGGAGTAAATTTATAGTGAAGTATGGTGGGGGTACGGTAGATCAACATCTCTTCGATTATATTTCCAGCGATTTCTCTCTTTCCTCGGGGTGGCGTCGCTTCCAATGTGCTCTTCTCAATTAAGGAATTGACTAAAGTCGAGATCAACGGACAAACGAGAAGTAAGTGCATACGGTAGATTTTGGTAGATATCAGGGATGGGATTATATAAATAGTAGTGGAAATTCAGAAAAAGAATGCATTCAGTGAATGTAAGTTTCACACCTGTGTGAATTAGTCAGTTTGGTTCGAAATTCGATGGTCTCTCGGTCTGTGATTTGAAAAAATTATGTTTTTGGTAAATTACGGTGGATAAGTATCATGAGGCGGTCATTGATAATACAAGCTCTTGTGGCATCGCTATGATGATGGGATAAAATTTTGAACCACCAGATAGAAATGAGTTTCACACGCAAGTGAAAAGTAGTAAGTTTGGCGATTCCGTCGATTCAATCTCGTTAATGATCTGAAACAAATCAATAAATTTCAGTGTACGGAGCGAACTTGGACGAGGATCTCAAAGATTGCTGCATGACTAGTGAGTTATCAATCGATTTTTTAAATAGCAATGAAGCAACATCTATTGTAATTACTCTAATTATCTGTAATTTGTAACGAAGCTGAAACCTGAGTATGATTGGTGTCTAATTTTCTGTGGTTCCACTCCCACCTGGTAAATATTCTATTGTCTTTATTTGGCATCGACATCGACATAACCTGGAGATACCGTATCCTTAATATCATAATTTGCAGATGCAGTAATCGATTCACTCAACTGCGATCGGAAGAGAATCGATCGATTCAATGAATGGACTGAGAATGGAGGTGAGAGCATATTTTATTGTTATTTTTGTTAGTTTATTACGCTTCTAACTCGATAATACGTGCAAAAGAACAGGCTAAATGTTTGGTGTTTTGAACCAGTGAGGTACGCGTTATATGGATACGTTTAGCCCTCAAGTGGCATTTCTTGATGATATCGAAGCTTTTGTGTACACTTGTGGGGGCAAATTAAATTAACATATTTTTTAGTAACAATAAAATCACAACATACAAAACATGGAGAGAAAAATTTCGCGATTTTGATAATGATCGTGTGGGAAGAATTATTTAGTTAAGACGATAGAGAAGTAGATGATTCTATTGTATGAAACTTATCACTCGCTGGTGCTAGATTTACCTGCGGCTCGAAATCTGTATGGCAGTTGCTTTCTTTGAAATAATTTATTTCTTTAGCTTAGGATATTGCTTCAGTTAGGTTATAGGGCACTGATTAATATTAACATTTAATAAAATATTTAAATAATTAATTGTCACAGACATTGTGATGCAATCGGAGATGATGCGACATCGAATGGCGGGTCGTGAAGATTGGATGGAGAAGCAAGAGAGGAAGAGGAGAGAAGAGAAGGAGGAATGGGGAGAATGGGAGGAGAAGAAGATGGAAGAGGAAGAGAGGAAGAGGGAGGAGAGAAGGGTGAGGAGTGGTTTTGATTTTTAAATGAGGCTTCGGCGATTCACTGCCTCAACCAATAATTTTCTGCCTTGGAGGATCATAGCGACTCGGATTCTCATAGTTTAAGATGGAGAAAAAAGGTGTTGGGACTTATTTTGAGTAAGAAACCGAGTGATAATCATCGCCTCAGCAGTTTTTCTATGTTAGTAGGATGATAGCAACTCTGATCGGCCTAGTGTTAGAAAATTTTTTGGTAGATCAATTAAATTATTTGCAGAGGGAGGACATGGATCGGGAGTGTTTCGACGAGTGGGTGGAGACTCTCAAGAAGAAAACTGGAGAGGAGGAACGAGCCAAAGGTACGGTAGGTAATTTATTGACTGAAGGGTACGGTAGATTTTGGAGTCTCTATTCTGCACACTCTCTTGTCTCTGTTCGGTCAAAAATATGCAGAGCGGAGAGAGCAAATATTCGATCCGGCTATAGTAAACCGAGAATGTGCGTGCACTACCGTAATCCTTGCAGCCCTTCGAGAAATGGCAGCCAATCTGATGAAAATGGCCGAATCGACGGATGAAGGACGAAGACAGAAGGAGGAGAGGGCGAGGGAGAGAAGAGGTGAGAGATTGAGTTGTCAGTAGGTCTTACTCAGCCAGTTTGTTGGCAATTTACGCACGATCGAACAGGGCTCTCACCATTCCGCACATTTTGTCGCCGATCAGAAATATGAAAGAGTGTGCAGAGTGGAGAGAGGTACTATTCCATCCGGCAGAACTAGTAGAAAATATAATTAGGTTCTAACATTTTTGATAATCCATTTTGCAGAGGAGAGAAGGAGGGAACAGGATGAGAAAGAGAGGAGAAGAGTGATGGAGGAAGAGGAGACCACGGTAGAGAGAGGAAGGAGTACGGTAGATGAGGAGATGGAGGAGGAAAGGGAAGAGGAGGAACAGGTGAGGAATGCGATTTTTTTCTAACATTAATTATTTAATTACCGGGTTGGGGAAATGTAGAGAGACAAAAAGTTTTCCTGGTGATTTGAGGGAGCAAAGTGGGTTTATGAATGTTGGTGTTCGGTTGTTGGCAATCATGCCCATATCTATTGCGAACACTTATTTTTAGTTTTAAGATTGAATCTTCTTGATCTTGTTGCTTAAATTTTGCTTGGTGATTTTATGGATCACAGGTATTTAAAAACATCGGATGATTGATAGAATGCGATCTCTGGTACGTTCCAAAGCGAACAAATCAACATAGTCGGATGGTGTGTTGACACGCCAGATGGTTTACCACTCAGTGTTCATCACTAAAGTATGCGGTGATTAAATGATCTGATGAATTATCGGTTTTCATAATTGGAATAAATAATTAATATTTCGCTTTTTGCAGCAGCCCGAGACGAACCAATCGATGGAAGAACGAATGGAGAAGGAGGGAGAACAGGAGAAGGAGAAGGTGGGTGAGATAGAGAGGGTGTTAAAGGAGGTGTCCCACGAGCTCATCTCGGCCTTGCGATTTGCATGCGCGGTCGTGGGACACCTCCTTTAACTTTAGAAGAAGATGTCGTCGTTACAATTCATCTTTTGTTTCATTGACATGGTTTAAGTTGGCTTCATTTCGTTATAGGAATCAGTTTTTACGATTCCTTGATCTGGAAATAGAGTTTTGGTATGTACTCTCACCATTGCCCACACTCTCTCGCCGAGCGTACAAAGTAAAGAGTGTGTAGAATGGAGAGCCGTGATAACCAAAAATGCATCACTTTTGTTGAGAGCTCCGTAAAGATGATAATTTCAGGCGCAGTCGGGCAAGAAGACGAAGGATGCGCTGAAGGATACGGTAGTCTAACAAAAGGAAACGATAACTGAAGATTACTGTACCCACCGTACCCCCATTATTTATGTAATGCTCTGCTGATTTTTTTCCGTTTATTCGCCTTTATTTAACTATTGAGAAGACTTATTTATCTCTTTCTTTTGGTACTTCGGTACTTCTGAAGTGCATATATCCCTTCTAGTATTACAATTCGTTTAGAAGATATTAATTCAGGAATTATCGAAATAATTTTGTCTTTGCAAGTGATCATTGTTTCGATTTTTTTACCCCGATACTTCGGTACTTCTGAACTTTTATCTAATCAACCTAATTGCGTCCTTACAAAACTTATTAATGCTGAATAATCCCATTTGTGATCATAGGCATTATTGATCCCTGACCAATGGTTTAATTGTCACTTTCTTGTTTTATGACTTCTTGTTACGAGTGTGACATCGAATCTCAATGGTGTTCCCATGGTAGTTTGATCTTTCGAGAAGTACCGACGAGGTTAACTTATCGTACTCTTTCGTCTCTGTTGATGTAATATCACGAGAAATTTCAGACCATTAATTGTTATCTCCCGTTGACTGTAAGTGATTGCCAATAATAAAAAGCTTGAATGAAATTCTTATCCGGTCTTACATTGAATAAATATGGTGGATTTTCCGTCTGGACTGTTACATTTTTTTTTCCTACCCGTCTTTCGATGACCAGGTCGATTCCTTCCGCCAGAAGACGTCAATTATGATTGGTTCGTTATCTTATCTTTATTTTTTCTACGAAGAATCGAACTTGATGGCGGGCAAGTCTACATTAGTTTGTCGAATGACAACTAGTGATTCCGGATCGAATAGTGGTCTCTCCATTCAGCACACTTCCCCGCCGGTTAGACGGACGATAGAGTGTGCAAAATGGAGAGAGCTACTATTCGTTCAGGAAACTCAAATCAATTGTTTTTGTAATGACCAAGGTTGAGGTTCGATAGACGGTAGATTATCGATTGCAGTGGGCAATTGATGATGCACCTCGCTCCGGTTCCGGGACACTTGGCGAGGTACGGTAGGGGTACTGTTTGATTACGGGAACATACTTTAGCGAAAACTAAGAGATCCCTTACGGTAGTATGTTAGGCAAGCCTCCTTCAGTGATCAAATTTATCCGGAGTTTACTTAAAATTGATAAATCGCAGTGATGGTTAGCGGAGGTTCAGTGTTTCATCGCCTTGGTAGGTTATCTGACGAGCGGATGTTTACATTTCGAGGAGAGATTTGTGTGGGCAAAATTACTAAATAAAATCTTTATAAAATAAAATCTTAAATATTATCCAATATGTTGAGGTGTTAGGGCTGATGGTGGTTGAGAGTTTCATCGCATTGATATGTGATCGAAAGTAGAGGGTCGATGCTGTTGGAGGATTTTTGTGATAAATAAACGTCTCACGAATTGCTAAGTATCTGAGATTTGGTTGACTGAGGCTAGGTGTTTCGCCAAGTTGATAGGCTCTCAACGGTGCTAGGTCGGATGAGCACCGTCGGATAAGAACCAACCGGATGGGAACCGAAAATAAATGTCGTCTTCCTGTATTCTCTCAGTAAGCTAAATATGGTACAGAGAACAATGTGAGAAAATACTTAGAGTCGACATTTTTTTAGGTTCTCATCCGGTTGGTTCTCATCCGACGGTGCTCATTAGAGACCGCCTATCGAATATATTCGATACGCGAGTGACAAGGAATGACGTGTTATTCGATAGAATTGTTATTCGAATAATATGTTATTCGAATAACAATTCTATCGAATATTTATTCGATAGATTATTCGATAGGCTATCGAATACCCATTTCAGAGAAGAGGAGGGTAAGAAACCGCTCGGGGACGCGCGAGGGGAAGAGAATAATTCGTATCGAATAACAAGACGAGGTGGAAAAACAACTATCGAATAACAAAGGATTATTCGATAGGCCATTCGAATAACGATTTCAATATTCGTTTGGCCATTCGATAGGCGGTCTCTAGTGCTCATCCGACATAGCGCCCTCTCAACAGAGTGAGCGAGTATTGATTTGTTGTGATAACTTTATGGTTTGATAGCCATTGTTTTGAGTGGATCTAGAGTGATTGGAATGGATATAGTGTATTGTGGACGAGATAGATTGTAGTATAATTAATTACTTTATCGAAACTAATTTGCATACGGAACAAAGAATGACAAAGATACGCAGGCTACCCTAATTTGCATACGGAGCGGCTCTCAACCAGAATTCGCTACACAATGAATCGATATTCTACCGTACTTTATATTCACCTTTGATCTACCAAGCCTACATCGAATGGTAGCGCTCTCTACTATGCACACTCTCTCGCCGGTGAGAAGCATAAGGGAGTGTGCTGAATGGAGAGAGTTACAACGTTGCAGTCAGAGACTGCTAACTGGAACTGTTTGCTGGCCGCTTAGTGAGGGATAACGAGTATGTTGAGTAGTGAGAGGGATAGACTTGGTCTTGCGCAGGCTGCGCGCGCGAAATGACCCGACCGCTCTGCGACGTGTGCTCATCTCATAATGGGTCATTGATTGAATCATATTGTTTGTCTGCCCGTTGTCGTCGCCAATTGAGTTACATTTGCATACAGAACAACGAGTGATACAGATCAGCGATTTCCCTAATTTGCTTACGTAACCGCGCCCCCGCGCCCCCTAGCTTTGGTTCCTAAAGCAATTGCTGTACTACCGTACTCGATTGATATCCTACGGTAATCGATTTTGATCTACCCTGTTATTTTCCTACGCGCGCTTTCCTATGTTCTAGACACCTAGGAGTAATGAGAGAGAGTACACTACCTATAAAGAAAGAGTTGGCGATCTTATCCACTCGACGAAGCCTCCCTCCGTCCGCGCGCGCTTAAGCTAGAGGAGAAAACAAGATTAGGGTTAGGGATAGAAAATGAGAAAAAGGCAACAATACGATCCACTACGACGAGATGACGACGGCCCCCTCGAGAGACGATGAAGAGAACTGTAATCAATAAATTATTTATCGATTTGAGAAGCGTAATTACCTGTAAAAGGGGTTAGTTGAACGTAGTCTTCATCGATTCTCCTCCTCGCGCGTGTCCCGGCCCGACGATGAAATATACTGTAATTAGGAAATTAATTTTATTAATAATAATAAAAATTAATAAAAGAGAGCACTAGTGTGAGCGAGTCAAAGTGCGCGAGTACTGTAGGAATGAATCATGATTTAGACGTTGAACTTCTGGAACACTGAAATTAACATTAATGATAGTGCTGAATGGTGTTGTCCGATCGAATTGTAGCTCTCTCCATTCTGCACACTCCCTAAAGGGTGTGCAGAATGGAGAGAGCAACGGGTTAATCTGGAAACACGAATGCGATCTTCACAGATCATCGATATGTACATTCAACATTCTTGTCCGCACGATAATCTGTAATGGGGTGTTCTCCATTTCGACGCGAAAATACCTGTCGAAAGCTGGATTCCGATTTCATTTCTTTTCCCTTCATCATAATGACGCATTTCATTAGAGGTTGCTTGTTAATGTTCAATGTTCTGTTTGTTTCATTTGGCTTGTTTCATGGACATATCCGATTCTCCAGGAACAAATAGGCGTGGCCAGAGTAGACGAGAATCTATGAAAAAGTCCATTCTCATTTTATCACGGATCTTCTGTTAAAGTGAAGGAAAAACGGACGATTTTTCCACTAGGAAAAACTTTAGGAAAAAAGTGTCTCCGATTTCGATGAAAGTTGGTTCATTTGTACCCTTGGTGGTCAGAAGGAGGTCTATCCACTTGATTTGATCAAATATGCAAATTATCGATTTTTCGTGATCTACCCTTCTAATGTCCATAACTCGCTCACTTTTTTAACCGTTCAGCGAATTTGAAAAATCCCTTCTACTCGTCTTGCCGAGTGCTACAAACTATTCAACTATGACCAATATCAAAAAGATCGGCTTAATGGTGTAATACTCGAAAAATCGCGTGCGCAAAACTAGGGTGGTTTAGTGGACTAATCGAGAACTGAGAACGTCGGGGTACGGTAGGATGCAGAGAAAGGGAAGAAAGGTACGGTATACGTGCATGTAATGAAAATGGTGCTTTTCGTGGAGTACTGTAGCTGTTCGTAATCTGGCTTATCGTACCTCGGTCTGCATAATGTAGTCCGCTAGAGCGATCTTTGGAGCGGCGGGATTATCCTACCATAACCCAATCGAAATTTCAGCATAACACGGATCTTCTGTTATATTGTAGGAAAGCCGTCCACTAGGAAAAACTTTGTGTCTCCGATTTCGATGAAAGTTGGTTCATTTGCACCCTTGGTGGTCAGAAGGAGGTCTATCCACTTGATTTGATCAAATATGCAAATTATCGATTTTTTGTGATCTACCCTTCTAATGTCCATAACTCGCTCACTTTTTTAACCGTTCAGCGAATTTGAAAAATCCCTTCTACTCGTCTTGCCGAGTGCTACAAACTATTCAACTATGACCAATATCAAAAAGATCGGCTTAATGGTGTAATACTCGAAAAATCGCGTGCGCAAAACTAGGGTGGTTTAGTGGACTAATCGAGAACTGAGAACGTCGGGGTACGGTAGGATGCAGAGAAAAGGAAGAAAGGTACGGTATACGTGCATGTAATGAAAATGGTGCTTTTCGTGGAGTACTGTAGCTGTTCGTAATCTGGCTTATCGTACCTCGGTCTGCATAATGTAGTCCGCTAGAGCGATCTTTGGAGCGGCGGGATTATCCTACCATAACCCAATCGAAATTTCAGCATAACACGGATCTTCTGTTATATTGTAGGAAAGCCGTCCACTAGGAAAAACTTTGTGTCTCCGATTTCGATGAAAGTTGGTTCATTTGCACCCTTGGTGGTCAGAAGGAGGTCTATCCACTTGATTTGATCAAATATGCAAATTATCGATTTTTTGTGATCTACCCTTCTAATGTCCATAACTCGCTCACTTTTTTAACCGTTCAGCGAATTTGAAAAATCCCTTCTACTCGTCTTGCCGAGTGCTACAAACTATTCAACTATGACCAATATCAAAAAGATCGGCTTAATGGTGTAATACTCGAAAAATCGATTTTTCTACTATAAAAACACATTTATCTCAAAAACGTATTGACAAAACCTCCATTTTTATTTCAAAAATAGATTCTGCGTACGCGATATAGGGTCACTGCATATTCCGTTTCCCCTATCTCGTTGCCTGGGATATCGATTTACTAGTAGGGTCCGGGACAAATGGTATATTTTGACTATTGTTGTAATTTTACTCAAAAACAGCTCATCTGATCATCGACATTATTTTTCGCCCCACCAAGAGCTATCGATCTCATTTTTCAAATGCTCAATTGGATCATTTTCAAGCGAGATATGATCAAATGAAATTTTGGGGAAAAAAATTATTAAGTCCCGGACCCTACTAGTAAATCGATATCCCAGGCAACGAGATAGGGGAAACGGAATATGCAGTGACCCTATATCGCGTACGTAGAATCTATTTTTGAAATAAAAATGGAGGTTTTGTCAATACGTTTTTGAGATAAATGTGTTTTTATAGTAGAAAAATCGATTTTTCGAGTATTACACCATTAAGCCGATCTTTTTGATATTGGTCATAGTTGAATAGTTTGTAGCACTCGGCAAGACGAGTAGAAGGGATTTTTCAAATTCGCTGAACGGTTAAAAAAGTGAGCGAGTTATGGACATTAGAAGGGTAGATCACAAAAAATCGATAATTTGCATATTTGATCAAATCAAGTGGATAGACCTCCTTCTGACCACCAAGGGTGCAAATGAACCAACTTTCATCGAAATCGGAGACACAAAGTTTTTCCTAGTGGACGGCTTTCCTACAATATAACAGAAGATCCGTGTTATGCTGAAATTTCGATTGGGTTATGGTAGGATAATCCCGCCGCTCCAAAGATCGCTCTAGCGGACTACATTATGCAGACCGAGGTACGATAAGCCAGATTACGAACAGCTACAGTACTCCACGAAAAGCACCATTTTCATTACATGCACGTATACCGTACCTTTCTTCCCTTTCTCTGCATCCTACCGTACCCCGACGTTCTCAGTTCTCGATTAGTCCACTAAACCACCCTAGTTTTGCGCACGCTAGGCCTTACCGAACCAAGCTGTTGTGCAACGCGGTGTACGGTAACGGATCGGGAAATGAGAAGCACGGTAGCCTATCGTCCTTCGGCTACCATACTTGTCTTTTATCGATTTTCTACCGTACCACCGTGGTTCAATTGCTTGTGCCCGTCAGAGAAAGCGTGACCAGGTCGTTGCATGATGATAGGTTGATTGGGAACTGACAACCTGGGATATGGTAGGAGTCCAATGGAAATGTGGGAGGGTACGGTATGCGTAGGTAGAAGACTGTGGTAGCTGGAGTACGGTACAGTATTGCAAAGTACGTTCAGTATCAGCAGTGTATGAGGGAATGGATACAGTACCTCTATCTACAGTATACCTATTCGGTGAGGCGCTGTTTGGAGTACGGTAGTCGTGTCGACTCGATGTGATTGGGCGAACTGACACCTTCCATGGTATACTGTATCCGGTCGTATCGATCGAGCACGTCCAGACCTACCGTACCTCATTCATACTGTAGTTCGCTAGAGCGACCTTCTGGCGCGAGCGAAGGGGTGAAGAATGAGGGGAGGAAGGAAGGAGAGGAGAGGAGGAGACCGACTAGAGCGAGTGAAAAGGGGGCGAATGAGGAGAGGAGGAGTGGGACAATGGAGGGATTGCAATTTCGTTAAATTGTTTTTGATATAATTTGCATTTGTAAAGTGAACGCAATTACGATTGGTGAACGTTAGTATTGTTGTTTCGGTTTTGGCTCTCTCCATTCTACACACTATCTCGTCGGTGAGAGAAACAAGAGAGTGTGTAGAATGAAGAGAGCTGACAACCGAAACGACTTCACTAGTGAACGTTACGGTCTGTGAGCACGCCATCGATCTCGGATCTGGTGGATGAGGGGACATGGTGGGGATACTGTAGCTGATGAGATACTGTAGCTTGTGAGATACTGTAGCTCTTGAGTTGTTGGAAGGAAGAGTACGGTTTTATTGCCTGTGGAGATGAAGCGGTATCTCGTGAAAGAGAAGGAGAAGTGTGAGGGGGACTGGTATGGTACGAACGGAAAAAAGTTCGTACGGAATCAGAGAGTGTAGTGATGTCGGATAAATTAGTGGTTCTCCCACTTTCTTATACATTTTCAATATTACCATTGAGACCAAAATCATTTGAAAGGTATCAACCATTATATTTCCCTGTCCATAAACAAACCCTTTCAAAATCACCCTCCAGGTGGTCACCCATTTCAGACGTTTCTTATCTCGTATCTTCTCTTATTTGAAACAATTCTTGATCGGCATGATTTGATCATCAAATTCATTAACAATAACAACATCGTTGTCGGAGTAATCAATCAATCGCGGTTATCAATGCTCTGGGTGTAACAGTGATGAATTTTCGATGAAGCATCAATTGTTGAAAAATAGTGGTGCCGAGTCGAACGGTAAGTTCTCCATTCTACTCACTGTATCGCAGGTCAGAGTGACGAGAGAGTGTGCATAATGGAGAGAGCATCTATTCAATCCTGCGACCTGAGAACCGCATTCGCGCTCTTCCCTTCCATTCGCGCTCTTCCCTTTCATTCGCGCTCTTCCCTTCCATTCGCGCTCTTCCCTTCCATTCGCGCTCTTCCCTTCTCATTCGCGCTCTTCCCTTCCATTCGCGCTCTTCCTTTCATTCGCGCTCTTTCCTTTCCCGGGGAAGGTGACCCCTCCTGTCTCTCTCGCGTGTTGCTTGTTTACTAGTATTTTCCCCTCGTTTCTCCCTCCCTTTGCTTTTTGATTCTTGATCTTTATCTCTGTTCCACCATTCCTCCCAAAAAGAGGGCCTCGACGATGTCCGGGGGTTCTAGTCCCGTGGCTAAGAAACAGGGTGGCACTTTCACTAATCTGGTCGTGTCTGCCCTCGCTCTTTCCATGGAGTCTGCCCCCAATGGAGTCGACTTGGCAAAGTGGAAAGCCGTCACCGATCTGCTCTCCTCACTGGCGAAAGCTCTTGAACATGTCGCTGATCAGCCCAGTGACGGCAATCCTCTCCTCTCCCCTTCTTCCCACTCCTCCCCTCCCTCGACCTCTCAGACTCTCTCCACTCCACACACTCTCTCGTCCGGCCTCTCTTCCCTCTCTCGTTCCCCTCCTTCTTCCTCCTCTTCCCCTCCCTCCCCCTCCACTGTTGATCCCTACGAGTTGCATCTGCGTCAGAAGTCCCTGGTCGTATCCGGCCTTCCTGAACCGGACTCTGGTCTGGGACTGGAGGAAAGGTGCGAGGCTGATAGAAGGGGCATTGCCAGACTTCTCAGCTTCCTCCAAGTTGACACTATGCCGAATCAGATCTTCCGAATGGGTAAACAGTCGGATCGCCCCCGTCTCCTCAAGCTTGTAATGCCCGCTCGCTCTTTTGTGTTCACGGCACTCAAAAACGCCTCCAGACTCAGAGGAAACTCCGAGTTTGAGGGTATCTACATTCGCCAGTCGATGAGCAGGGAAGAGTTGGCCAGGCATCAGGAGATGAGGGCGAGGGTAAGGGACTTGCGTGCGAAAGATGCCTCCTCTCCGTTCGTTGTCTATAGAGGAGAAATCTGGCATAAGGGGGGCATTCCCTCTCGTGTCCGCACTCAATTCCCGAGCCAGGGAAACTAATTTCTGATACACCCCTACTCCATTCATCGTATCATCCATCTGATCTCTCTCCATCCATTCCTTTCCTGAATTGTATCATGTTCAACGCTAGATCTCTCTGTAACAAATTACCAGATTTACACTGTATCTTGTCACTTGATCGTCCGGATGTTATCCTTATTTCTGAATCTTGGCTTACTTCTCGAATTATGGACTCTGAGATTCTCCTTTCTTTTCCCTACCGTATCTTTCGTGCTGATCGCGCCAGAAGGGGTGGTGGTGTATGTGTAATCATTCGTGATCACATTCCTTGTTCTCGTCTTTCCCTCCCCACCACTGTCTCGTCTGACGTTATCTGTCTCGACATCCTTCCTCCTCTTGGTCTATCTGCTATTCGACTCATTCTGGCCTACCGTCCCCCCAACACTGTCTCTAGTGACAACTTAGCTTTGTTCGACCAGTTATCCATTCTATCCTCTGTTGATAAGTCTGTTATTCTTACTGGTGATCTGAATTTGCACACTGATTGGGCCAATACTTCTCTGGCCACTGGGCAATCAGTTTCTCTTGTTGACTTCGCCTCATCCCTTTCTCTTCACCAATTTGTTTCTTCCCCTACTCTCGGCACCAAGATTCTAGACATTGTCCTTGCTCCTCCTGACCTCATCTCTAACTGTCATGTATCTTCTCCGTTCAAGAACTCTGACCACTCCAGTGTTACTTACCGTCTTTCTTGGCCATTCTGTGCTCCCATATCCATTCCTTCCTTTGACTTTCGAAAAACCGACTTCATAGGTCTCAACTCTGCTCTCTCTGGCACCGATTGGTCTTTGATCTTTGACAATTTCTCCGGTATTTCTCAGATGTATTCTCAGTTTGTTGATTACCTTGTACATCTATTCTTTTCGTTTGTACCCTTCAAGAAGGAATTCCTTCCCTTTGACAACTACCCTCCTCACATAAAGTCCCTTCTAAAGCACAAACGTTGTCTCTTTAACAAGCTATCTCTTGCTCCCGTTAGATCTCAATTCGCAAATGTATCATCTAAACTTGATTCGGAAGTAAGGAAATTCATTCGTAACAAAGAAAACAAGTTGTTATCTGGCAATCGCAGCCGTTCTTATTATCGTTACATCTCCACTCGCTTTAAACCCCGTTCATCGATTGCTCCTTCTCTATTTGACTCTCATGGTAATAATCTGACGAATGACACTGATAAGGCCGAGGCATTTGCTTCATATTTTGAATCTGTATTTACTGCCGATGATGGACTTCTCCCTACCTGCCCCCTCACTATTCCTCAGTCCATTCCCTCCTCTATTATTCTCCCAATTGATATTGCTTACCACCTTAGACGTGTTTCTGATTCGTGCTCTCTTCCTTCCGATGGAATTCCCTCTGTTATTTTCAAGAAGTGTTATTTGACTCTATCTGAACCACTTGCTCATATTATGAACTACAGTTTGATGTTGGGTCAAGTCCCTTCTCTCTGGAAACTTTCAGTTATTGTCCCAATTCCTAAAGTCACGTCTCCTTCTTTGTTATCCGACTACCGTCCCATCTCACTCACTCCCATTCCTAGTAAAGTCATGGAACGAATCATCAAGCCCAAATTAGTCCGCTGGTGCGAAATCCACTCCATAATTCCACCTGAACAACACGGATTCGTCCGTGGCAAATCTACCGTTTCCCAACTTCTTGAGTGTACCCAATCTTGGCGTGATTCAATGGATAGGAATGATTGTGTTGACGTTGTTTATGTTGACCTAGCTAAGGCATTTGATACTGTTTCTCATTCTAAACTCCTCCATAAATTGAATTGCCTTGGTATTCGTGGTTGTCTGTTTAACTGGATTTCGGACTTCTTGCTCGATCGTCACTTACAGGTAAAAGTTGGCTCCTCTCTCTCTTCGGAGAGAGTGGTTCTCAGTGGTGTCCCACAAGGCACTGTATTAGCTCCGATTCTATTTCTCATCTACCTTTTCGATGTCCCTCGGGCTCTCTCTCCATTCCCTTTAGTCAACTTCCGTCTCTTTGCTGATGACATCAAACTGTAAATCACTCACAAACCTGACCAACATCCATCCACCCCCTCTCAACTTCAACAAGGGTTACAGGGTATCTTAGAATACTGCGAAACTTGGCAGTTGACGGTCGCTGAAAAGAAGTGCACCGCCCTTTACATAGGCAAAAACAATCCCCTCTTCCAATACTCTCTCAACTCCATACCCCTCTCTCTTCCTTCCATTGTGTCTCCCCCCGAACCTATTCGGGACCTTGGAGTCTATATCGACTCAACTCTCTCTTTCCTTCCACACACTGATCTCATTTGTAAAAAAGCACTAAAGCTAATTTATCTGCTTTTTCGATCTGTATCATGTACGTCCAGTGATCCCTACATTAGAGCTTATCGTTCATTCATTGTACCCATTCTCGAATACGCCTCACCAGTCTGGTCCCCTTCCGCTAAAGGCCCCATTAGACAATTAGAGAAATGCCAGCATCTCTTCACGCGACTGTTGCACTATCGTACATCTCCTCATATTTCATTCCCGCCTTCTTATGATCAGAGACTACCCCAGTCACACTTAAAATCTTTGTACCTTCGCCGTGTAGTAGCTGATATTGTATTCTCTCTAAAGATTGTTAATGGGATTGTAAATCTTCCTATGTCTAGTTTCTATTTATTTCGTAATGTGTCTTCTAGAAATAATGCTTTCTCTCTTCATATTCCCATTGCTCGAAGAGAGAATTTGCGATCTTCCTTTTCTCACCGTTCTATTCGCTTTCTTTGTAAGATCCATAAAATTGTTGATCCCAAGTTATCTCTGTCTACTATCAAACTTCGCCTGTTGTCTAACCCCGACACTACCCACATTCTCCAGATAGAGATTCCAAAACTGTAGCTTCATTCCTCCCTTCCCTCCCTTGCTCTGATCCATACGATATACATGGATCGAACGGTCTCCTTCCCGTTCCGAGGCTTCGTCCACCTCGTCAATCAAGAGCAACTCTGGGAATGTGCAATATACGAAGTTCCCTCCCCCCTCCCTCCCCTCATCTACATCGATCCCTGTCCCTTCCTCCTTCCCTCAACTCTTCTTATTACTGTATATGTTAATTCACATGCTGTCACACCCTTTGGGGCGTATCAAATAAATAAATAAATCTGATTATGTGAAATTAATTAGTCACTCGCGCCGACAACCTATTGCTTTTTTCATGCTATTCAAAATTAGTTAAGGGAATGAAACGAGAATCGAGCGGGGAGCAATATTTATTCATTTATTCATTGTATCTTTGATTTTCCAGCCCTCGGACGGCTCTCAACTCATCATTGACGAAACTAATGCAGAGAAGGTGGAAGTGAGTGAAAACGGTGGGTTACGGTAGTTAAATACAGGATAGAACCCATTCTTTCTCTTGCGCCCAATGATGACTCGTAATCTAAATAAGCAGTTGGTAAGTGAAGAGGAGGAGGTGAGAAGATAAGGGGCACTATTGCGATGTGTATGCATTAATAATTTTTTTAAAACATAATCCCCACGGTCAAATCACCGGTGGATCCCTCTCTAGATTTTAGTGAGACCTTGAAACCCGAATAAATCGGGATCTGTATGGTGATGGAGATTATGAATTAACAGTGTTTTTTCCAAGGGGCTGTGATTGAAACATCATACGATTTCAATATTGCTTATGGACGAAACGTCGGGGTCACTATTGTGATGTGTATGCATTAATTATTTTTTATTTTTATGGTCAAATCACCAGTGAATCCCTCTCAAGATTTTAGTGAGACCTTGAAACCCGAATAAATCGGGTCTGTATGGTGATGGAGAATATTAATTAACAATTCTTTTCCTATGGGCTGTGATAGAAACATCATACGATTTACGCTTCTGTCTTTCGCTTAGAATTCGTGTTATATTTCCACAATTGAATCCTAGTTGCAAAGTCTGCCTGCTGGTTTTGAGCCGCAATGCATTTATAAATATACTTCTAGTAATCTGTCGGCAATCTCATCATTTTTCATCGGTGCAACATAATCTCGGCTATCTATGCATAAGATGTTACAGTGATGCACATTTTCAGTGAAGCGATAATTGTTGTAAAGCAGTATTATCGGATCGATTAAATAGTCATTCGCTTCATTCTGCGTACTCTCTCGTTTATCTAATCCGCAAGAGAGTGGTCAAAATGGAGAGAGCGCTATTCGAACCTACAACGTTATTCGATAATACCCGCTTTGCTGTGCTTGGGAGATGATCTATGATCTTTGGGGGATAATATTATCTTTTTTGAAAAAAAATCAATGAATAAAAACTATTGTCGGCAAGTGGAAACGGTGGCGATGAGCGTGCGAAACTGGGAAGTGAAGGCTTAGATAAGTGTTTTGAACAAGAATATTGTTATGGAATTTTTGATGATGACTCCGAGTGAATATTGTTTCCAATGTGACCTTTGGATAAGAAGCTTCTGAAACGAGTAACTACGGGGTGGTTGATTTTTGGATGGCCTTTATTTATGAGCACGGAAATGTCATTTTTGTTTTCCGCGCGCATGTGAACTTGTGTTTCATCATCTGGATATCCAAGCTGATTTTTTCCGTAATTGATAAGTTGGAAGTCACGCTGAATTGTGTTTGAATCAATATCCCCTGATGAATAGCGAGTATGGGCAGCCGGTATATTTCGCACTTGTATTTATATACCCCTTATTGTTTTGTAATATATTCGGGTTTGGAGTTGATGGAATTTCTAATATTACATTCGAGAAGAAAAAAGTAATAAAACCAATCATTGGACTGGCAGCTCTCAAATACCACAATAGTTATACTTAAATTTGCTCGCACTGCGTGTACGGTAGTTAATGGTAAACGGTATTAAAGATAAAAATGATTTTAGACCTGTAACTGTCCTTCTCGATTCGTGGAAGGTAGCAGGGATGATGGAGAGGAGATTAGAAGAAGAGGTGAGAAGGGAGAAAAGCTACTGTGGTTAAAGATTTAGTAGGAAATAAGAATATTTTATGCTCTTAAGAACGGCGAAACGATTAAAGATCGCCCTAACTCTCCGTAGTATTGTTAGTATCCTGAAATATAAACCAGAGATGAACAATTTTGTGAAAAGAGTACTATGGCGCCTTTTGTTTCTCTAACCAGCGAAAGAGTGTGGAAAATGGAGAGAGCGATGTTTTATATGCTTTTTTTGTGATGCAGGGTTTATCTTCTTTCTTTTTTTGAGTTTATTTTTCTTTAAGAGGTGGGTGATTAGTTTGTGTGTTATCTCGAATCGTTCGGTCTTTCAGTGACTGGCGAGCGGGAAAGAAGATGACGAGCGAATGAAACTGGGAAGTGAGGGGACAGGGGAAGTTTGATTTTATCATAACTGAATACTTTCGATTAATAGGCTGCTTTTTCTTATCGAATTCCCGTGTTTTTGTGGGTGGGAAATACGAGTTAAATGAAAGACTGACATATTTAAGACTGGTGAATTGTTGTTTGGCGAGTACGGTATCGGTTCGAATTCCCGCGCGTCGCGAGCCGCGACGCGTCTCTGCACATCATATGTCCTGAGAGGCATCCCAAGCGTCCTTTCCCCATTCTAGGCTTTTCTGTGGAATTTTGGCTGTTTTTATCTTTTTATTGTTTGTTTATCGTGTTCATTTCACGCTGTTTACACGCGAGCAGTTGATTACACCCATTGCAGGCTAGTTATGAGCGAAACTGGCGAGTAGAGCCCTGCGGCGACCGACAATTCCAACCTGGAAGTGATTTTCAAGGGTTTTCTCGAGAAGTTCACGCCCGCCACCATCCATTCCATCCCCTCTCTCACCCCCACCGGTTTCCAGCGACAAGTGGAGTTCAACTGTCACCTGTTGAACGAGCTGGAGGTCGCAAAGCGTGACTCCTCCCGAATTGACTCGATCCTCGATACGATCATGGAGCGTAACCAACTTCTCGTCATGGCGGACAAGGCGAAGACTCTCGAATCCCTTTCCAACGGCTCACCCTCCGGCGGCTCGCCTCTCATGCAACTCATAATACTCCAGTCCCTCAATAAGACCATCGATCGCAAGAGACGCGCGTCTTCCCCTCCTTCCCATCAGCCCTTTCGCAAGAGGGTGTCCGCCTCTGTTTCGGCTGGCGCCCATTCCTACTACAGATCTCCTTCCCTCCTCTCGTCCAACTACGGCTACCATGCTACGGGCGGCTCTCGTGGCAGCAACGACACTCCTCCCCCTAAAGGCCCGTGCTTCAACTGCGGCCAGTGGGGCCACTTCAAGACCAGTTGCCCTTTCCCACCAAGAAGGTAATCCTAGCCTCGCCCCATTCCTGGTTATTCGCACTAAGTTGGAGTTTTGGCGTAATATCGGAGCTACCCCATTCACTTTATCTGTAATTGAGTCAGGGTATAGGCTAAATTTCACTTGCGATCGAGACACTATTAATATTCCCATCGCAGATAATCGATCAAGTGCCAGGAGAGAAGCGGAGTTTGTGAGGGACGAACTGGCGAGACTCAAGTCGAAGGCCATAGAGAAGGCGATCTCTCCCCGTGTCATCTCTCCCCTCTCCGTCGTTCACGGTAAGAAACCCCGTCTAATCCACGACCTGAGTGACCTTAATCTGTTCCTGCTCAAGACCAAATTTCGCCTCGAGAACCTTTCCACCGTATGGTATTCCCTTCCTCCCAATGGGTTCTTGGCCACCTTTGGTCTCCGTAGCGGATATCATCATCTGTCTATCCACCAGGAGGATCGCCCTTTCATGGCATTCACCTGGGAGGGAGTGACCTACCAGTTCGCAGCAATGCCATTTGGCCTCTCCCCTGCCCCTTGGGTTTTCACAAAGGTTTTCCGTACCCTTGTGAGAGTGTGGAGAGAGAAGGGCATCAATATCACTCTCTATCTGGATGACGGGCTAATCCTGGCCCAGACAGAGGAGGAATGGACGAACGAATGACGATACTGTGATGCAGGCCACACAGCAGAAAATAGATTATCTTAGGTAAACTTTTTTTGACAATCATCTGCGCTGATCAAGAATAAATCATGTCACGGAAGCATCAATTGACGAATCTTCTCTGCAGTTCTCGCAGCAAAGTGGTGATGCTGGATACGCAATACTTGCTGCCTCCTATGGCCTATTCGCAGGGAAGGCTTGACGGAGACTAGTGGTTGGGGCGCGCGCCTTTCTCTACCTCTTGCAAAACATCACCTGCGGGAGGTAGTCGAACCTGCCTGCGTCGGCATGCCAGTCAGACACCATGCCCGTTAGGTTTTCCAGTGTGCCAGCGCGCGCCTTTCTCTACCTCATGCAAAACATGCCTGCGGGCGGGAGTCGAACCTGCCTGCGTCGGCATGCCAGTCAGACACCATGCCCATTACGCTTGACGGAGACTGGTGGTTGGGGCGCGCGCCTTTCTCTACCTCTTGCAAAACATCACCTGCGGGCGGGAGTCGAACCTGCCTGCGTCGGCATGCCAGTCAGACACCATGCCCATTAGGTGTCTGACTGGCAACCACTAGTCTCCGTCAAGCGTTCCCTGCGGTAGGCCGCCCTGGCCTAATGGGCATGGTGTCTGACTGGCATGCCGACGCCCGCAGGTGATGTTTTGCAAGAGGTAGAGAAAGGCGCGCGCCCCAACCACAAGTATCCGTCAAACAAAGATAGCGTATTGAAGACGAATCGGATAGCAGCTCTCTCCATTCTGTACACAATCAACAGGCAAGAGTTACGAGAGAGTGTGCAGAATGGAGAGAGATACTAGTCGATCCGGCAAACCAGTGGAGAACGGCAAATCAGCGCTCTACTATTACTGTTCGCCATTATCTGGTTTGCTGTGATGGCGAGTTGATCTTTGATGTTTGAGAGAAAGGTTTATCAGAGAAATGATGGGGTTACTTTTTTGAGACGAGGGGCGAGAAAGAATTGTTTGAGATGAGAGAAGATACGAGATAAGAAGCGTCTGAAACGGGGCACCACCTGGAGGGCGTGTTTGAAAACTTTTTGTTCACAAGCCGGGAAATATCATGGTTGATACCTTTCTATTGATTTGGTCGTATTACTGAATAAATGATTAATTGCAGACTGGCATTCACATACTCCGAGATGAATATCGATTCATGGAAGGTAGCAGTGATGATGGAGAAGAATAGAGAGGAGGAGGAGGTAAGAAGAGATGATACAGTAATTGAGGGATTATGTGCTCTATGCAGCGAACGAAGTCGCAAGAAATCTGAAGCTTGCTAATTTGCATGCAAAGTAATGTTTTAATAAGATGTAGTACATTTTTCAATAATCCCTCAATAATTAACTATCTGATGCGAAAGGAGATAATTATAGGGAATATTGATTTCGGACTAGAGATGACAAATCAGCCCGCGACTCTCCTCAATTTACATGCTCTCTCGTCAGTCAGAGAAACGAGAGACCTGACAAGGAGAGTAGGATGCCGATTTGTCATTACTATTTCGGATGCAAGAAGATTTTGGTGAATCCGGGTTTCGGCGTATCTAAGTTGGGATAGGAAAAAGATTAGCGACGGTGTTCAATCGAAAATCAGTAGCAAAAATAACTGATTTGACGGGAGTTGTGGGATAAACTATGCGAACTATTGGGGTGTTCCAAAAGTCTTGTCGCCGTTTTTCTTTTTATTATTTCAAGAGAAACGTAAGTCGCAATATTTTTCACTCATTGTTAATAGGTGCAAGTACTCCTGCACTAATTTATTCGACTTCGATTAGATCATGAGATTGCCCATTTGTGAAGCAATAATGGAAAATGTATGTTTCTCGACCTAGTTTTAGAATTTTTGTAAATCAGAGGACGTTGACATTCCGAAGCCCAAACAAACACCATAGTAGTAATAGGTATCACACTTTTAAATATAATTTTCAAACTAAAAATATCGCTTAAGAACTCGGAAATAATCAAGAATTATTGGAAATTATGACCATTTTGGAGGTCGATTTTCAAGTTATCTATTTTTACCCCCTTCGATTGCGCTCAAATGTTATTTTTTCAACGTTTTGATTTATTTGAAAATATTTTGATTGATTTCCGGCATCAAATTCAAAATTTTTTTGAATATTGTCTGGGAAATGACAAGTTTCATAGTGATGATGCAATTCGAGAAGGGTAGCCGAAATGTTGCGCATATTGAGTATGGATCACTTCCTATTTGTGTCAAACACTAAACTTATTTTTCTCTATTCAAAAAAAGGAAAACTGATTTTTTGAACGAAAACTGAACGTGGATGTTTTTAGTGTGGTCAGTTCTACATACCGTAGTCCTTCGGAATTGTAATGATTTCACTGGCTGTAGTATTGAAACAGAAGGTCAATAGTTACTTCATCAATCACCGCTTAGCAGGATTCGATAAAGCTCATGACAGTTGAAAAAATATTTTTCAAAAAAAAACGACAGGACTTTTGGGACACCCCAATATGTGAGGCAGTGTGCTCGTCTTCTTCTATCAATTAAAAACCGATATTCTTTGTTGATACGAGAATTATTCATCAGAATTTATACAGTACTTCAAATAGAGGGAAATCCCCATGTTTTGACAGTGAATGGATTTCATTGGGTTACCACAGTTGAATACATATGATAGTGTTGCCGAAACGATGAATAGCTCTCTCCATTCTGCACACTCAGGAGAAATCTATTGTTCGATCACTGGAGATAGTTCACTTTGATTTTCTGCCCGTGTACTACTCTTCGCTAGATCCTCCGCTTTGTAGTTGAAAACAATTTGCTGCATATCTCAGGAAACGTTTTCGTTTTTAATAATTTATTGAATCGGTTCTCACGATGGGATTGCATACTGAAATCATTAACGAATTTAAGGAAAACTGAAAACTTGAAATTCGCGAGTAAAATATTGATTTTCTTCTCGCTACTTCTCACTTTCCATTTTGCGGGCATCACTCATCCCTTCATCAACGATACTGTGATGCCACTCGAGAAGGAGAAGTGAATACGGTCGGTTAATGTAGATAGCAACGATTTCATCGTGGTGTTTACTCTCTCCATTCTGCACACTGTATTGATAGTCAGACTGAAGTGTTCAGAAGAGAGAGCAAGCGAAATGGGGAGTATTTTCTTATTTTGACAGTCTCTGATGATAATCTACGAATTGGAACAGCTGAAGTGGGGTTACACCTACGCACGGCACCCGGAGAGAAGACATAGGGCGAGCGAAAACGTGAAAAACTACAAACTACAAACCACGAAACCAACAGCTCGAGTTGCCTGACTAGCAATTTGATTGACATTGCCGAAAAACGGTAATCCCTGATTCTCAATCTCAGTTCTCGATTCGGTCTCTAAAAATAGAAACTCTAATTGAAAATCAGGGTGTTTGCACCGCGCAAAGCTGTGAATTGCGAACTGAAATCTGAAATCAGGGTACATCGCTATGAGACCAACGTTTAAATTGATAATCAGGCAACCTGAAAATACTGTATGGGTTTTGGATTCGCGGGCGGTTCCTGATTTGACCCTGATGAGCGGGTACGCTTTCAGACTGGCCTATGTCTTCGCTCCTGGTGCCGTGCCTACGACTATCATTTAGAATGTGTGATAATAGTCAATGCAGCGCTGAAGCCATTGGCCAAACTTGTAAAGGGGCGAAGAATTGCGTTGATCGTGTTGTTTCGGATATATTCTTCATTTTTCGTACTCTTTCGCCGGTCGAAGAAAGAGTCGAAGAAAGAATATAATTTTATTAGGTTTATTATTTATCCATAAAATTGCAATTTTACACAATCTGTAAAATCCATGGTCCGTGATCTCGCTTTGGCGAAAATGCGATAGATGATAGTGATAGAGAATGTCGAGAACGGTGCTTGTGAATCCGATTTGCAGAATGTATAAATAGGATCATTAGACAATTTAGGAACAGTGTTCATCCGTCAGAAAATCGATTAGACAAAACATTATCGATGATTCGGTGGCAGTTGTCGAATCGGGGTTGCACTAGTAAGCCTTTATTGAGCGTGAACTGTCCGAAATAGTGATCGCTCTGTAAATCGCCGATTAAAATTAATTTACATTTATTCGGCTCTTCGTGAGGATTTATCTCTCGCGATGGATACACGAGATGTTGATTAATTATTTTTCTAATAATGCACATGAACGAAGCACTTTTTTCCTCCCATTCTTCACGGTTTAAATGAGGAAGCAGAAACAAAACTTCAGCGTGATTTATTTTCCTTCTCTACTTTATTTATTTATTTTTTTGTTGCATACCTCGAAACGGGTAACCACGGGATGGAAAAGGGAAGTTGACGATTTCGCAGGTCAGAGTGACGAGAGAGTGTGCAGAATGGAGAGAGCATCTATTCAATCGAGCGACCTGAAAACCTCGACGAGAACGATCTGTTCGAAATAATTTTGCCAAACGCGATTTAATTTTAGTGAAGATTATGAAATGAGAACGGAACTGTGAACATTGTTTATTTTTTAAAAAACTTTATTGTGTTTTTGCTTTTTCATCTCATCATCGACGAAATTGACGAAGAGAAGGTGGAAGTGAGCGGATACGGTTGGTTACGATAGTTAAATATAGGATTAAACGATTTCTTTGAGATCTTGAACCGTTGAAAAGATAACGTGTGAAACTGCAGTACAATGTAAAAACAGTAGAGCCGAGAAGAAGAGAGGGGTGAGAAGATGATGGGCATCATAGCGATAGATAGTGCGTGCATCAAATGTTTATTTATTTATTTATTTTCTTCCTGGTTCAATTGGCGGTGAAACTCCGCTCATGATTTAGTTAAATCATGAAACATAAATTAAACGGGATGTGTACGCTAATGGAGAATGAATTAACAGTGTTTTTCCTTGTGGCTATGATAGAATCATCACGATTTCCGCCTCTGACTTACTCTTAGAATTAGTGTTTTATTTCAACAAGTGTATTCTGGTTGCGATTTTCGCCTGCTGGTTTTGAGCCGCAGTGCATTTACAATTACGCTTCAAGTGTTCGATCAGCAATACATCGTCCGTCGGTCGTCTAGTCACCTAAAAAACTATCTATGCATTAGATGTTACAGTGATACACATTTTCAGTGAAGCGATAATTGTTGTAAAGCAGTATTATCGGATCGATTAAATAGTCGTTCGCTTCATTCTGCGTACTCTCTCGTTTCTCTAATCCGCAAGAGAGTGTGCAAAATGGAGAGTGCGCTATTCGAACCTACAACTATTCGATAATACCCGCTTTGCTGTGCTTGGGAGTTGATCTATGATCTTTGGGGGATAATATTATCTTTTTTGAAGAAAAATCAATGAAGAAAAACTTGTCGGCAAACGGAAACGGTGGCGATGAGAGTGCGA
The DNA here is from genome assembly GCA_036245825.1 of Pristionchus entomophagus. Lineage (NCBI taxonomy): Eukaryota > Metazoa > Nematoda > Chromadorea > Rhabditida > Neodiplogasteridae > Pristionchus > Pristionchus entomophagus. Next base: position 7,978,244 of record BTSX01000001.1, read on the forward strand.
AACTGGGAAGTGAAGGGTTAGATAAGTGTTTTGAACAAGAATATTATTATGGAATTTTTTAATGATGATTGCCGAGTGAATATTGTTTCCAATGTGACTTTTGGATAAGAAGCTTCTGAAACGAACTACGAGGTGGTTGATTTTTGGATGGCCTCTATTTATGAGCACGGAAATGCCATTTTGTTTTCCGCGCGCATGTGACCTTGTGTTTCATCATCTGGATATCCCAGCTAATTTTTTCCGTAATTGATAAGTTGGAAGTCACGCTGAATTATGTTTGAATCAATATCCCCTGATGAATAGCGAGTATGGGCAGCGGGTATATTTCGCACTTGTTTTTATATACCCCTTATTGTTTTGTAATATATTCGGGTTTGGAGTTGATGGAATTTCTAATATTACATTCGAGAAGAAAAAAGTAATAAAACCAATCATTGGGCTGGCAGCTCTCAAATACTATTGGGGTGTCCCAAAAGTCTTGTCGTTTATTTTTGAAAAATATATTTCAACTGTCAAGAACCTTATGAATCCTCATAAGCTGCGATTGATGAAGTAACTATGGACCTTGTGTTGTGATACTTTAACCAGTGAAATCATATCAATTCCGAAGAACTACGGTATGTAGAACAGAGCACACAAAACACAAAAATGCCGTTCTCCTTTTTGTGAATAGATAAAAATCAGTTTATTGTCTCAAGTAAATAGGGAGTCGTCAACAAATAATATGCGCGCCATTCCGGCTTCCCATCTCGAATTGCATCATCACTACGAAACTTGCCATTTCCCACACATTTTTCAATTTTTTTCCGATATTGATGCCGGAAATTGATCAAAATATTTTAAAATAAATCAAAACGTTCAACCATCAACATTTGAGCGCAATCGAAGGGGATACAAATAGAAAATTTAAAAATCGACCTCCCAAATGGCCCTGATTTTCAAATTTTCTGGCTTATGATCGCAAAATATATTTCAGGTTTAAATTCTTTATTTAAAAGTATGATACATATTACTATTACAGTATTTGTTTGGGCTTCGGAATCTCAACCGCCTCTGATTTATAAAAATTCACAAACTAGGTCGAAAAACATACATTTTCTTTTATTGCGTCACCACTAGGTAAGCTCATGATCTAATCAAAGTCGAATAATTAGTGCAGGAGTACTTGCATCTATTAAGAATGAGTGAGTGATATTACGACTCGCGGTTCTCTTGAAATTATTTTATATAAAAACAGCGACAAGACTTTTGGGACACCCTAATACAATAGTTACACTTTTAAGTTTAAAAATTTGCAGGTGGTAAACGGTATTAAAGATAAAAACGATTTCAGACCTGTGACTGTCCTTCTCGATTCGTGGAAGGTAGCAGTGATGATTGATTGTAGATTAGAAGAAGAGGTGAGAAGGGAGAAAAGCTACTGTGGTTAAAGATTTAGTAGGAAATAAGAATATTTTATGCTCTTAAGAACGGCGAAACGATTAAAGATCGCCCTAACTCTCCATAGTATTGTTAGTGTCCTGAAGCACAAACCAGGGATGAACAATTTTGTGGAAAAAATACTATGGCTAGGGAGGAAAACGTGTGTTCCAAGACAAATTTTCTGTAACAATCGATTTTCGCTGCGACCAATCAGTCTTGCCTTTCTATGCATTTGATACAAGGATGATTTATTTAAAATGAAGCGATATTTTTGAAAAGTATCGATGCCAGATCTCTCTCCATTCTGCACACTCTAACGCAGATCAGAAAGAGAGTGTGCAGAATAGAGAGAGCAGCTACTCTACTAAATATAACTAAAAAGAGAAACTAAAATATTTTGCAAACGACGCTGTTCATTCATGTTTAACACTCTTCACAAGAGGAAATGTTGCGGATTCGATTGGATTGCCCTTTTTCGTTTACAATCGAATTATCTTCAGGTCGCTTCTCATCAATATGAGATTGATTTTCTAAACGGACTCTCGAATCTGAGAGGAGGAGGAAAATAGAGGTGAGGAGGAGGTATTTCGGTAGACATACGGTAGCTGAAGAGTAGTGTCAATGTAGAGTACGGTTGTATAGTGAAAAAAGAGAGCGGCATTCGTTGGAAAAGAGGGCGACGGACAGGGTAGGATAGGAAAATTAGATGGTGCGTCGTGATGTAGGGTTGTCGAGCAGATTCATCTAGGCTTTGTCAGGTGAGTTGTTCAATGATGCCTTGGTGGGTTTTTTTCAATAGACAAGCTCTGAGGCAAACCAGAAGATAACTGAAGTTGCTGTTATCAATAGGGATGAATCGGGCGGGTGAATTTGGGTTGCAGTAGTATCATATAACTGTGCGTGATACCTTTGTTGCAATATTTATCAGACACATGGCAAAAATCGTACATTGAAAAAATAGACAATAGAGGCCAGGCGATACTAAAATAGCAATGATAAAATAGGGAAGACGAAGTTCATTTTGTGAGTCGGTACTTGATACAGAGGCTTTTTCCTTTTGAGTGGTTTCCCTCAATAGTTATCTAACTGGGCGCTTTAGAAATGTTTAAACTTTGGCTAAGATACGGGAAGAATTGGTAACTGTTAGTGATTGATAATTGTGAATATTGATTTCGGACGAAAGCAAGTGCTGGTAATGCGGGTTACAGTGTCTCTATGTAGAGTCAGTGGATAGATTCGAGTAAGTATCCACTTCAAATATGCTGAAATATTTATATATAAATCAAAATTAGTTAGAGGACTTTTGAGAGATATTGAATCGAGGTTGCACTAGATCGCTATTATTAAGTGCGAATTGTCTGGCACAGTGAGATGAGCGTATTCCATGTGTGAAAATATACCTCCATTCTTTGTTGAGGGAGAGTTGCGCACTGCGGACTTTTACTGTACTTGTTTCATAGCACGCGTCTTCTGAGAAATTGCAGGAAATTGACCCCCTAAGGAAATAGGAGCCCAGACTTTGGACGATCACTATGAAATAATTATCCTAGAGTATATTGGGGACGAGAAAAACTTTGACGTTGGCGAAATTTTTCAGAACCGGCTTTTAGGCATTTTACGGTTCTGGAACCGGCTTTATCGTATCTCAGCTCCCGGATGAGCTACAAGGATGACGTAACGCTTAAAATTTTCAGAAAAATATTTTTAGAAACTTTCCTGTTGACAAGGAAGAGCCAGGAGGTCATCTTCATTTTGAAAAACAGGACAAAATGAGTCAAAAATCAGAAATTAATATTTTCTGAGAAAGTGACCCTTCCTTTCAAGGTATACCGAACACAGATTTAGAATTGTCACACCCGGGGTGTACATAGAGACCGCAGGCTCCGCCCACTTTGAGGGGAGGCAAGAGGGCCAAAAACCTGCGGATTGAGCTGACAATTCTAGTTCGCAACTAAATTGGACAATTAAAAGAATGTTCTGTAGCTCTCAGCATCCTCTACAAACGAGGAGATGCGCAACATGTAATGTTGAATTAGTAGAAAGTGTCATTTACAGAGAAAAAATGAATGAGAGTTATTGCATAGCAGGAGATTGAGTTTCCCAAGAGGGTTGTCGGTGAAATAAATATGCAAGATCGTTCAAGTTTCATGACGAAAGTGAAATAATTATTTCACATCGAATATAATTTGTGTTATCACATCTCTCCATGCTCTTGCTGCTGAAATGGGGGTGTGGAGGGTTGGATCAACTGTGATTCCGCTTCGAATATTGCGATGGGGGTATTTTTGAGACGCATTCAGAATGGGTATTGTTTCAAACGGCTAAGATAGGATATAATAAGTGCTTGAAACGAGCAACTGCTTGGTGGGTGATTCTGGAATGTCCTTGTATATTGTATATTGTAATATCGCTATATATGTAGATACTCTCTCAATCTTTTTGAAATAAAAAAAAAATTTATTACACAAGCGATACTGTTCATTCACGTTTCATAACCTTCATAAGACGACTGAAATATTCCGGATTCGATTCTGTATTTATGTCTTCATAAAATAGCAACATTACGGATTCGATTTCATCTTCAATCCCGCAATTACAATCAAATTATCTTCAGATGGCTCTGTGCATCCATGGGAGAATCGATTCCGTGAGCACACATCGATCTAAACGGACTCTCGAATCTGAGAGGAGGAGGAAAATAGAGGTGAGGAGGAGGTATTTTGGTAGAGATACGATAGCTGAAGAGTAGTGTCAATGTAGAGTACGGTTGTATAGTGAAAAAAAGAGCGGCATTCGTTGGAAAAGAGGGCGACGGACAGGGTAGGATAGGAAGATTAGATGGTGCGTCGTGACGTGGATTTGCATCGCAGATTCATCTAGACTCGAGTGAGTTGTCCAATGACGGCAGGTGAAATTGTTCTCACTAGACAAACTCAGAGTAGAAACATACGATAACGCAAGTGATTGTTAGACAAAGGGCGGGTGAATTGGTAATATCATGTATCCAGACGGGATGCATATTCGACAGTATTGTTCATCCTTGACGTCAATAAATGCTATGGAAAAATATGCAGAATACGGTGATACTAAAATGGAGAGAATGAGGAACAATCAGAGAGCATTGAAGCCGAATCGGATAGCAGCTCTCTCCATTCTGTGCACAATCAACCAGCGAGAGTTACGAGAGAGTGTGCAGAATGGAGAGAGATACTAGTCGATCCGGCAAACCAGTGGTGAAGGTCGAGAACTGTCTTGATGGCGCTCTACTTATCCTGTTCGCCATCACCTAATTTTCTCTGATGTTAAGTTGATCTTTGATCTTTGAGTAGGGAGGATGAGATTATTGAGGACAAACGAACAAGAAGCTTTTATCGGTGGCTGGTGACAGGAAAATAATGGGATGACCGAATGAAATGGGGACGTGAAGATAAATGAATTTTCTTTTATAAACAATTTTTAGGGGTTAATTTTTACTCCTTCAGTCGAAAGGCTTATTGTTTCAAATGAGAGAAGATACAAGATAAGAAATGTCTGAAACGGGACACCACCTGGAGGGTGATTTTGAAAGATTTTGCTTATGAGAGGAATCGCGAGGGATTCGAGAGTTTCGGGGTAGTAGCGGACGTTGGAAAAAGTCCCTTCGATTCCGCTGAAAAGTGGAAATTAAGTACTTCGAATGATGCTCTTTCAAACTGCGTTTGCCGATTTTCGATATCAGGTCTCATCTTCGAGCATAGGTAGGTCAAAGTAGGGACACTAAGAAATTTACGACCAAAATTGACTCACGAAAACAGCCATAACTTGCGTTAAAATGAAGCTAGAGACAATTCCAAAAAAGAATTCGAATCGGGAGGCAGTGGGGAGCATTTCCTATGTTGATGATATCATTCCTTGTCGATGCGCTGGATCAAGGTCGTTGGGTTTTCAAAAAAGTGATGTAACTTTCCTAATACCGATTTCTTCAACAGGCGCCGAAAAGTGATTTGAGAAAAACTATGTACCTAACTCCACCTTCAATATCAGATGGATTGAAGGTGCGGAAAAAATGATCTGGGACTTTTGTCCGAAAAACCTGCGATTTTTGCAGTTTTTCGAGGTTTTTCAAGCATAACTTTTTTCCTTCATGATTTCATGAGCTCTCATATCGAAATTCGGAATCAACATGCAAAAATACACCAGAATTTCCTATGGTCATGTTTTTTCGAGATAATAACTTTTTAGACTCTGACCTCTTTTTCACCATTTTGGTCCGATTTTGGTCGAAAAGATTTTGTCTCAGAATCATGTCTCTATAGGATTTTCTTGCTTATTTTTGAGAGTAAAAAACGAATTTGCTAACTAGAGCACATGAAACCTCGAAAGAAAAAAGTTATGTTAAAAAGAAAATCCCAAAAAAAATTTGTTCTGGATTTCGATCATAACTTTTTTCTTTCGAGGTTTCATGAGCTCTAGTTAACAAATTCGTTTTCTACGCTCAAAAATAAGCCAGAAAATCCTATAGAGACATGATTCTGAGACAAAATCTTTTCGACCAAAATCGGACCAAAGGGACCACATGGTGAAAAAGTGGTCAGAGTCGAAAAAGTTATTATCTCGAAAAAACATGACTATAGGAAATTCTGCTGTATTTTTGCACGTTGATTCCGAATTTCGATATGAGAGCTCATTAAATCATGAATGAAAAAAGTTATGCATGAAAAACCTCGAAAACTGCAAAAATCGCAGGGTCTTCGGACAAAAGTCCCAGATAATTTTTTCCCGCATCTTCAATCTTTCTGATATTGAAGGTGGAGTTAGGTACATGGTTTTTCTCAAATCACTTTTCTGCGCCTGTTGAAGAAATCGGTATTAGGAAAGTTACATCACTTTTTTGAAAACCCAACGACCTCGATCCAGCGCATCGACAAGGAATGATATCATCAACATAGGAAATGCTCCCCACTGCCTCCCGATTCGAATTCTTTTTTGGAATTGTCTCTAGCTTCATTTTAACGCAAGTTATGGCTGTTTTCGTGAGTCAATTTTGGTCGTAAATTTCTTAGTGTCCCTACTTTGACCTACCTATGCTCGAAGATGAGACCTGATATCGAAAATCGGCAAACGCAGTTTGAAAGAGCACCATTCGATGTACTTAAGTTTCACTTTTCAGCGGAATCGAGGGAGCTTTTTCCTATGTCCGCAGAGATCTCGAAACTCTCGCGATTCCTCTCTTATGGCGTGAAAAATGTAAAAAAAATAACATGCTCCCGAATTGAATAATCATTCTCTCCATTCTTCCCACTCTTTCTCTTCCGACGGGCCTGAGAGTGTGCTATTCGATCAGACAACACTACTTGCAGCTTTCTACGATCTTCAAGTGCACACTCGACTCCTCTCATCATCTCATCTCTCTTCTCTCTTCTTGTGTATGGGTGCAGGTGAGATGTAGGGATTTAAAATCTGCGTTTCAACTCTCTCCATTCAGCACACTAAATTGTATTTCTGACCTTCGAGGAAGACTGGCTCAATAGTGATAGATAGTGTGCATTTCAAACATTTTAAAAATTATTAAATACAATCGGCTGATACCATTGGCCGTGGAACGCCTCCCAGATTTTAATGAAATCGTGAAACATAAAGGAATCGGGATGTATAGGGTGCGAGAGAATGTGGATGAGAATGTGGTGCGAGAGAATGTCTTTTTGGTGACAACATATCATACTCAGAAGCCCACTTCCATTTATTTTCTTAGAATTTGTGTTATGTTTGAATCAATGAATTTTGGCTGCTATCTCTACCCGTTGGTTTATGGTCGCCACTCATTTTTAAATACGCTTCGAGTATTAGATCAGCAATGATGTCAGCGTGCGGGAGAGATCAAACCAACATGTTGGGCACCCCCCCCCCCTACCGTAATCCGCCACTCTCCTGGGCACCTATGGATCAAATCATACGCTACCTATTCAGACGATGTAAAGTGGTGAAGTTTCAATAAAACGTTAGTTGTTGGAGAATAGTTGCCTGATCCAATACAGCTCTAGAAGAAAAGCAAGATTAATTGTTTCGGATGAAAGACGATGTATTATAAGAAACTTCTGAAACGAAATCCAACCAAGTAACTGATTTTGAATGGGCCTTGTTTAGGGCTGAGAAAAATATGGTTGTAACATTACAATTGATGGGTGCACAAAGTCGATATTGCACTTATAAACAAAAGAGGAATCTCCTGACATAATCGAATGCGAAAAACCGAAAACTATTGTATAGCATTCGAATGTGTGTTTTCATTAGGGTAACATTGAAATTCGAAACCAAAGGATGTCGAAATGGTATAAAATAAGAAACTAAAAACAACCTTGTGACTGGAGCGCTCAAATTAATGTCAAATGTTTCCGAATTGAATTATTTGTTTTTCCGCAACCGACACTGTGCATCCATGTGTCATGGTACATATAAGACTCCTGAAACATTATAGTTTTTTTGATTTTCTCTGACCTTCGTCAAAAACACATTATTTTCTGGTGGCGTTGTTCATCCATGGGAGAAGTGATTCCGTAATCACGCCATCGATCTATCGGTCTGATGGTGAGGACGAGGAGAGAAGAGGCGAGGGGTACGGGATATGTATAGTATTTTAAAAGGAGAGTTCGATTATATTATGGGGGAAGCGGTATCTTTAAGTGACTTTTATACGGGACTATCATAGAGAGTCAATAGTGATGACGGATCAATTAGTGGCTCTATCTATTCTGCACACTCTATCGCAAGTCAGAGTGACGAGGGAGTGTGCAGAATGGAGAGAGCATGTAATGAATACGGCGACCTGAGAACCCGGCGAGGGTGATCTGATTGTGTGAAATAAATTAGTCAAAAATAATTGATGGAACCCAGTCTTCCTGGCTTCGAACCTTTCAAACGATAACTGCAGTATTTTATAAAGCAGCAGAGCCGAGAAGAAGGGAGGAGATGAGACTATGAGAGGAGTATCCCTCTCAAGCAAGATTTTAGTGAGACCGTGAAACATGAAGAAAGCGGCATCTGCCAGATCAAATCATATGGTTTTGTAGAAAAAAAATCAATGGACGATTGGATCGGTGTTGAATTCGCCAATTATCTATCAGTCTTTTGATTGAATGGCGATGCAAGAACATTCATGAGATTTCACCAAGTCATATTTTATTCTTCTTTATATGTTTACACTACAAATACTAGCAATTAGCAATAGATGGGAGGAGGTCCGGCATTCATTTCTCCTTCTTCGTCTCTCCGGCTTTCTTGTCGCGCTGGCTCCTAAGGGGAATATTTGTCACAGCGTGTCAACGAGGGGTAAATGTGCTATTTGCATGGCGGAGGTCTCGCGTGTTTCATTCCATTCTGGGGTAATGGGAGCGGTGAAACAGACATGAAATGACATAGCTGAATCGAGCATTGTATCTGGGATAAATCAGAATTGGAAATGAAATATGCAAATGTGATGCACCTAAGCGATGAAAGAATGAGTAAGGAGGCTGCTTCTCAGTTTTTGTAATTTTTCATTAGCTTGAAATCTCTCAATGAGCTTTTCCCTGAATTTTAAAAGTTCATGTGAGAACTCCTCTCTGAATATTAGTGGAAACTCCCACTCCATTATTATTTTCTGAATCCTCATGAAAAGATCTAACTTTCGTAGGAAAAACATTTAAGAATTTGTTCATGGTATGAGAGTTATTCGAGTTTTCGTCGGGTTTTCTCAAATATCTCATGCAGTGTAATTAAATTCGAAAATATTTTTCCTACGAAAGTTAGATCTTTTCATTAGGATTCAGAAAATAATAATGGATTGGGGGTTTCCACTAATGTTCAGAGAGGAGTTCTCACATGAACTTTTAAAATTCAGGGAAAAGCTCATTGAGAGATTTCAAGCTAATGAAAAATTACAAAAACTGAGAAGCAGCCTCCTTACTCATTCGTTCATCGCTTAGGTGCATCACATTTGCATATTTCAATTCTGATTTATCCCAGATACAATGCTCGATTCAGCTATGTCATTTCGTGTCTGTTTCACCGCTCCCATTACCCCAGAATGGAATGAAACACGCGAGACCTCCGCCATGCAAATTGCACATTTACGCCTTGTTGACACGCTGTGTTTGTAGAGACTTTAATATACGGTAGATCAATCGATTTGGGACGACTACCGTACCCCTTGTTCTTCTTGCGATCGGACTCGCGCTTCTTGTCGCGCTTCGAGTTGTTGCTCTCGCGTCTCTGACGGATACTGTCAGCCTGAATATCGATTAATCGATTACAGTATATCTCAATTATCGATTGGCCAACCTTGGCGACCTTCTTTGCGAACTGGCTTTTTTCCGTCTTGTGCTTGCGCTTGTTCGAACTGTCAGACGAAGTGGAAGAGCCACCTGATTGGGGTACGGTAGATTATCCTGATCTTCAAGGGTACGGTGGATACCGTATCCAGGATATACAGTAGGTTACTACACAAACATTAAGCCCAATGTAGTAGTGAATACGAGATCTACCCTCTCTATTTCGCACACTCCTACCCTGTCCGAACTGCAAGAGTGTGCAGAATAGAGAGCTACAGTATCCTCCCTCCTACCGTACTCACTGCTCTTATCCTCATTGATCTTCCTGAGAGATCCCGTCTCGAGGGCCTTCTTCTTCGCTCTGATCACTCTCAGAATCTCCCTCTCCTTCTTCAGACGCTTCTCCATCTCAAAATTAATTTTGAGGCGAATATTTGATGAGCTCTCAACTAATTTCAATAATCCCTAGTGCATTAGACCTGTAAGAACAGTGCAAAATTAGGAATAGCGATTAAAGCAATGGATAATAAGTGTAGGTCGGGTCACTCATGAGTGAGGGATTTTCAGCCGTTTCCGTCTAGTTTTCTGATATTCGATGAATTTATATCCATGTGCCCGTCCATCCGTCAGTCCGTACCTTCACCACCCGAACCGTCCCTCCTCGATTCGAACAATCTCTCGCATGTTAGGGAAGAGACGAGAGAACGTGCGAATTGAGGAGAGTCGAGTTCCGATCCGTCATCACTCGTACCTTCTCCAGACGTCTCTTAGCGGCTCGCTCGCTATCGTCGCCCTCCTTCTGACCAGTCATCTGCCAATAGATTACGGTAGGACCATACGGTATGAACTCAATCGATACCGTACCCCTGAGATACGGTATCCGACCTACAGCATACCTCGTCCTCCTCGCTCTCGCCCTTGGTCGCCGCGCCCTTTGCGGGCTTCTTCTCCTTCTGAATTGAGATTGCGTCATGACTAGCCAATCAAAGGGCAGAATACGGTATTCACTAGTATTGAATACGAGCTCTCTTCAATGTGCGCACTCTCTCGTCATTCTGATTAGTGTGCAGAATGGAGAGGGCACTATTCAAAACGGCTGGTATTCACCTTGTCCTTCTTCTTCTTCTCCTTCTTCTTCTCTGAGAAGGGAGCGGGCAGGGGTGCCGGGGGCATTTGTAGAGAGTCCGCCGGGTCACTCCTGATGAGGGATACGATAGTCAGGGTTGTGACCCACCGAACTCGAATTGCTTACCGTACTCCGACGTTGTCCTCCTTCTCTCGGGTCTTCTCAGATACGTCGTCATCGCACTTCTGGAATATTAAGGCAGGGTTGTTTCGAGGATTGATCTTCCTCGAAGTAACACGATATTGATTGACCGATCAGACTACAGTAACCCTATCGATTGACTTTATCACTGCCTTTATCAGAGCGCAGGTGTTACCTCCAGTCATTTATGAGGAAATATCAGCGCTACGGTATATCGATGGGTCGATCGATACCGTATGCCACCTACATTATACCCACCGGTGCTCTCTTGACTACCGTAATCGGCACGGGCGACTGGGGAGGAGTGGCGAAGTCGGGAGTGGAGACGGTCAGATCAGAGGAGGAAGAGGAGGCACGAGACTTGTCAGACGACTGGAATGAGAGGAGTACGGTATATAGGATTACGGTAGGTTACGACAGATACTTACGCTGTTCTCATTTGCATCCAAAGTTTGCAAAAGGCGCATTTTTTTGCTATTCAGGATACGGTATAGCCGACTACGGTATTTACTAGCGATGTCGTTTCGGTTTTCGACACTCTTCATTCTGCACGTATCTCGTTTCTCTGATAGGCGAGAGAGTGTGCAGAATGGAGAGAGCGAAAACCGAAATTACATCCCCAGTATTCTACCTCTAGCGAGGCGCGAGGAGAGGAGCGAGGCGGAGGGTCAGCCGAGAAGGGGAAGGGAACGGCTGAATGAAGAGGATCGGTCGAGTGAATAGTAATGACGCAATCTCACTAGTGGTTCCGGGTGGTCTCTCCATTTTGCACGCTCTCTTGCTGGTTAGAGGAGTGTGCAAAATGGAGAGAGACACAACAGTCTCGGAATCGTTATTGCATACTGATGACCTAGTCTATCGATTTTTCTATTGATGATGTAATCGTCATTCGCCTCATCGTCCTTCTCGTCATCCTCCTCCTCTTCATTCTCACTGGACGTGGTCGTGGAGAGGGAGGAGAGGGACGACGAAGCTCCGCCCCTTTCCTGATCCGAGGAGAGGGCCGTGGAGGAGGCGGAGTCGGTGGACTGGGCACTGAAGGAGGATGCAAGTTACGGTAGGCATACAATAGGAAGGATGCACTGTAGACGAATCGAATAGTGTTTTCACCATTTTGGAAACTCTCATCGGTCAGAGCAACGATTGAGTGTGCAGAAAAGAGAAAGCCACTATCCGATCCAACATAACTAGTCTACTGTATACATCGCCTGGTTACGGTAGGAAAGGAATACTGTATTTACCTCGAGGAGTCCACACTGGTCGCGCTGTTGGAAGCGCGCGGGGAGGAATTGGGCGAGGAGCGGGGCGCGGCTCCCTTGCACCCATCCTCGGCCGCTGCAGCTGCTGCAGCCGCGGCGGTGCGGTGGGTGCCGGGCGCCGTAGGCGACATCGGCTGCAGCTTGGGTTCCTGAACGGAAAGGATTAGGGGGTTACGGTAGAATGGAATTTGAATACGGTAAGCACAATCAGGCGTTCCGTAGGTAGATCAAGAAGCACACGCTTTCACCAATCTGACTGAGACCTGCGGTCGGATGGGTTGTCTGGTACATAGATCAGGATCACAGTAGGGTATATCCGGATTCCGATATGCTCATTCACCAAACTACGGTAGGGTTGATCAGGATTACGGTAGGGTAGATCAGGATTACGGTAGGCTGTCCAAAACGACCGTATACCTCGTTGATCTGGACGCGGATGGGCGGCGGGATGATGCGCGGTAGTCGCGAGTATTGCCACGCGTTGTACTGTAAGAAGTGGAGGTTACGGTAGGTGATGAAGCTCCGCCCCTTTCTTAGTGATGACGCAATTACCGTACCTGATCGGCCAGACGTCCGACCCAGGCGGCGGCGTACCCGCCAATCACCGTCTTCTCGTAGACTTGCTGGAATGACCTTCAAGTCAGTTGTCAAGTCAAGTGATACTGTAGTCAGTCCTATATCGATTAGACTACCGTACCCTCAGATCGATAGTGCTAGATAGACGGATCAGAGCCTACAGTATACCTTGAAGATGGCCAGAATGCAGATGTAAAGGAGGTAGAGATGGAAGGCAAAGTAGGCGACAAGGGGGAAGGCCACCTTCGCGAGAGAGGGCGCCAGGTACGAGTCGGCCAGCGAGGAATACCTAAAGAGGAGTACGGTAGTTGACGAGTCAGATCGATCGAGAACTGATTTCATTTACAGTACGTGCCATATACGGTCACGGTCGATCAGACATGAGACTTTGCTGATCTTTGATCTCACTTGTTCATTATGTCCTCGAATGCGACGCCGCGGTAGGCCGTGATGAGAACGAGCTTGAGTAGATCATGTTCTTTCTGGAAAGATCAAAGATCAGAAGGGGCGGAGCTTAGAGGGGGGCGGGGCATGATCTACCTTGAGTGCGGGCGCAAGTCCGCGACGAGCGGACGACCGCCCGAGAGCCTTCATAGACATGGTGAATGAGGGGAGGAGGAGAGGAGAGGAGAGGGGAGAGAATAGAGAGGGCGATTTGATTAGAGAGGATCATTCAAATTTAATTTAAAATTTGTATTTAATGTATGTAATACGGTCATTGCGTCCTGCTCTGTTTTCATTTGATCAATATTCTTTGCAATTACGGTAGCTACGACGATATCCGCTCTAGGAATCAATTGCAGAACAATAGTTGTGACCTCTCGGAATTGTGGGCATATCCCTCGCGAGTTCACCATGTGGATACGGTATTTTGCTAATACGGTAGATTAATCGAATCACTTGATATCGATTGATAAGGCGCACAATGTAGAGAGATCGATACGATCGTGTGTTTTGATCGGGTAGATCAGAGTGATCCCTCATCCGTCCCCTCTGATCAACTATTGATCGTCTGGATAGGGGAGAGACACGTGTCAATGGCTTGATCTACCCACTTCCCTCCCTTCCCTCGCTCTGCCCCCTCCACTCTCTTCCGTCCCTTCATTCACTCGCGTCTCTTCCCCTCTCCTCTCTCGCGCCTCCTCCTCTTCTCATTCCCTTCGATAACCCGTTCCCGGGCTTCCCTTCTGGTCCTTTCCTTCCTGTAGTAACGTCTGTCTACTCCCGTTCTGTATCCGTCCCTTACCCTGTCTCCATCTCTTCCCCTTCTTCTTTGTGCATCTCTGATACCATCTTTCGTCCTTCCGTTTCGCTCTTTTTCCCACGCTTCCATCCTTTGTGATAGTTTCATTTCGAAGTTTTGTAATCGCCGTGAGAGAAGTGGCGAGAGATTAGAGTTTCCTTCCTCTGTGATAGTGCGCGTTCTGTTCCGATTAGGCTGTTCAGCGATCTTCCTATGTTCACGACGTTCTACATGGGATGAGCGTGAGAATAGAGAGAGAGCGGTCAAGGTAATGCCGAGATAGTACGCGGAAGTGAGAGAGCACGAGAAAGGTCTCGACGGTTATTCGTTTTGGCGCGTTGTTAGGAAAACGTCGTGCTGTTCACTTCCACTCTCCAATCAATAAATTGAGCACACTACTGTTAAAATTCTCGCTATTTCCCGCCTCCATCCAGCATAATTGTACTTATCCGTGTTTCGTGCTATCTTCATTCCCTCGCGCCTCGTCCATCTCCCCCGTCCCCATCTCCAATTCCTAATTTCAGGCCGCGCGCTCTCACCTGCGACGATTCGAGGGCCCACTTGGGGAAGACGGGCATCGACCAACAGGTACGATAACGAGTGAAGTTGCGTGATCGAATAATTGCTCTCTCCATTCTGCACACTCTCGTACTAAGTTAAAGTTGGTGTGCAGAATTGAGTGAGATAGTATTCGATCAGGCAACCGTAGTGAGATATTTACTAGCATCTGGTAACCTACCGTACCCTTAGTAATATCGATTTCTTTGCATTCGCACCACTCCAATTTCTCGCCGTCTTCCCTCAACGTGCGAGCAAGGACGAAGCGACGAGCAACGAGGATGGAGGAGAGAAAGGTGAGGGATGGGGTGCGGTAGAGGATGGGTTATTGTAGCATGACCCTAGCTACATTACCCTTAAGGGGTTTGGGGTTCGATGGGAGTTACGGCAACCACTTTAGTTATGTATTCGAATAATAGCTCTCTCTACTCTGCACACTCAGTTACCGGGCAGGATGTTGATAGTGTGTGCTAGATGGAAAGAGGTACTTTAGTGATCTGTAGTCTGACTCCAGCTCACGATAGTGGCTTCTGATCCTTAGCTACAGTATCACGTGCACCGTACAGTTATCAAACCTCTATTGTACCTAGGATGTTTCGTGTCAATGTGTCTGACGTCAATTGCACTTCTCATTGCAGGTTTCTCTATCCTGCCTCTCGCCTTCTCTTCTCGGGGGTCGACCATAGAGCGTCTCCCATCCGGGAGACCTCGCAGAGTTTGCGTGGTGGCCGGGTGGCTGGGGCTAGTCCCCTTCTGCTTGGCCCGACCTAGTAGCTAGCCTTCTGAGGTAAAGACGCGCATTCCCTGCTGATTGGGACCTCTAGGGTTAGGAATAGTCCTGGCTCTATTGTGTTTTAAAACTGCTGGTTGTGTGACCCCGTAATCCCGCCGAAAGGGCGGTTGGGTTTAGGGGAAAACATATTGGCAGTTTTCTATAACGTCTCACTTAGCATTGCCAGACTACAAACTACAAAAGGGGCGTGGTTTTGGGCATGATCTACCCTTTACTCCCTCGCCCTTCCCTGCCTTCCTTCCCCTTCCCCATCTTCACATCCCTCACCCGCTCCTCATTGGCATTCGTTAGCTAAAGAACGAATGTCGTGACGAGTTGGAGAGTCGATAAGAGCCCTTGCCCCATCACCCCATACTCCCTCCCTCATCATAGTTACAGTACCCTTCCCACCCTTCCCTCATACAGTACCCTTCCCTCCCTTGAGTCTACTTTACCCTTCCCACCCTTCTCTCCTACAGTACCCTTCCCTCCCTCCAGTCTACAGTACCCTTCCCTCCCTCCAGTCTACAGTACCCTTCCCTTCCTCCAGTCTACAGTACCCTTCCCTCCCTTGAGTCTACAGTACCCTTCCCTCCCTCCAGTCTACAGTAACCTTCCCACCCTTCCCTCCTACAGTACCCTTCCCTCCCTCCAGTCTACAGTACCCTTCCCACCCTTCCCTCCTACAGTACCCTTCCCTCCCTCCAGTCTACAGTACCCTTCCCTTCCTCCAGTCTACAGTACCCTTCCCTCCCTTGAGTCTACAGTACCCTTCCCTCCCTCCAGTCTACAGTAACCTTCCCACCCTTCCCTCCTACAGTACCCTTCCCTCCTACAGTACCCTTCCCTCCCTCCAGTCTACAGTACCCTTCCCACCCTTCCCTCCTACAGTACCCTTCCCTCCCTCCAGTCTACAGTACCCTTCCCTTCCTCCAGTCTACAGTACCCTTCCCTCCCTTGAGTCTACAGTACCCTTCCCTCCCTCCAGTCTACAGTAACCTTCCCACCCTTCCCTCCTACAGTACCCTTCCCTCCTACAGTACCCTTCCCTCCCTCCAGTCTACAGTACCCTTCCCTTCCTCCAGTCTACAGTACCCTTCCCTCCCTTGAGTCTACAGTACCCTTCCCTCCCTTCAGGGTACAGTACCCTTACGGCTCTCTCCATTCTACACTCTCGTAGGTCAGACAGATGAAGTGTGCAGAATGGAGAAGTCTACAGTAACCTTCCCACCCTTCCCTCCTACAGTACCCTTCCCACCCTTCTCTCCTACAGTACCCTTCCCTCCCTCCAGTCTACAGTATCCTTCCCTCCTTTCAGTCTACAGTACCCTTCCCTCCCTCCAGTCTACAGTACCCTTCCCACCCTTCTCTCCTACAGTACCCTTCCCACCCTTCTCTCCTACAGTACCCTTCCCTCCCTCCAGTCTACAGTACCCTTCCCTTCCTCCAGTCTACAGTACCCTTCCCTCCCTTGAGTCTACAGTACCCTTCCCTCCCTCCAGTCTACAGTAACCTTCCCACCCTTCCCTCCTACAGTACCCTTCCCTCCCTCCAGTCTACAGTACCCTTCCCACCCTTCCCTCCTACAGTACCCTTCCCTCCCTCCAGTCTACAGTACCCTTCCCTTCCTCCAGTCTACAGTACCCTTCCCTCCCTTGAGTCTACAGTACCCTTCCCTCCCTTCAGGGTACAGTACCCTTACGGCTCTCTCCATTCTACACTCTCGTAGGTCAGACAGATGAAGTGTGCAGAATGGAGAAGTCTACAGTAACCTTCCCACCCTTCCCTCCTACAGTACCCTTCCCTCCCTCCAGTCTACAGTAACCTTCCCACCCTTCCCTCCTACAGTACCCTTCCCTCCCTCCAGTCTACAGTAACCTTCCCACCCTTCCCTCCTACAGTACCCTTCCCTCCCTCCAGTCTACAGTACCCTTCACACCCTTCCCTCCTACAGTACCCTTCCCTCCCTCCAGTCTACAGTACCCTTCCCTTCCTCCAGTCTACAGTACCCTTCCCTCCCTTGAGTCTACAGTACCCTTCCCTCCCTTCAGGGTACAGTACCCTTACGGCTCTCTCCATTCTACACTCTCGTAGGTCAGACAGATGAAGTGTGCAGAATGGAGAAGTCTACAGTAACCTTCCCACCCTTCCCTCCTACAGTACCCTTCCCTCCCTCCAGTCTACAGTAACCTTCCCACCCTTCCCTCCTACAGTACCCTTCCCTCCCTCCAGTCTACAGTACCCTTCACACCCTTCCCTCCTACAGTACCCTTCCCTCCCTCCAGTCTACAGTACCCTTCACACCCTTCCCTCCTACAGTACCCTTCCCTCCCTCCAGTCTACAGTACCCTTCCCTTCCTCCAGTCTACAGTACCCTTCCCTCCCTTGAGTCTACAGTACCCTTCCCTCCCTTCAGGGTACAGTACCCTTACGGCTCTCTCCATTCTACACTCTCGTAGGTCAGACAGATGAAGTGTGCAGAATGGAGAGAGCACTCCTTTCTTATCACGATCACATCATCTAACAGTATCTGTCAGCAAGTCCCTCTTAATTACCGCCTTTATCCTACTATCCTACGTTATTTTATGTTGAAGAATAATGAACTAGTGCATTTCAGAATATTCCTGTTCTTCCTGATGATATTATGCATCGCCTAGTGGTTATGGTGTCTGACTGAGCCGCCCCACCCCAGGTTCGAGCCCCACGATCGACCATGTTTTGCAAGGTGGTAGACGAAAATTACGGCTCATTCAGACACCTTTCCGTGACTCAAGTCCGTGGAAGAAAAATCATGAGCCATTCCAATTTACATGCATGCAGATCCATCCTCTGCACTCCATTCTGTGTGTCTGTTCGGTGAGTGTGGAGAGAGCCGAAATGAGCCCTTTCGTTCTTACCTGTACCACATCTTCGCATTTCTCACCTGCTCCTCACCTGCATTCGTGAGATCGAAGCCTGAATGTTTTGACGAGTGAGTTGGATAGTCAACGAAGATTAATGCTACCTTCGTCCCGCCCTCTCCGTATGCCCTCCGTTCTATCACACCGTGATGTTGCGAGAGGAAAGCGAAAAGGTACGAGACAGAAGCTTTGATCTGCGGTTGAGGAGCAGGTCAGTCGACACTAGTGATAAAAACGGCGCCTTTTCGTTGGTTTATTGGTTATGGTGTCTGACTGAAGCCCGCCATACCGCCGGTTCGAGCCGACCATGTTTTGCAAGATTGTTAGAAGGGTAGGCCAACAATTAATTGAACTTTTTCGGTTTCTGGATTGCTACCGCTCAGATTGAAATGAGAGGGTGGAAAGGAAATCTATATTGGAGAGGAAGCGAATAAAATGTCCTGGTTTCTGGACTGGTTTCGCATGATATCTAGTTTCTCTGACCGAGTGCTCAAAAACAAGACAGATCACTAGACAGTAGATGGCATCACTAGTCGACACCTCTTCTCCGCAGTCCTAGACTATCATAAAGTATTGTTGACGCGAGAGAAAATGGAGTGAGAAGGGAAATGAGAAGTATTGGGTAGTGACGTAGACGGGCAACTAAACGAATACGAATACGAACGACCCGGCCGAGGTACGAAGGGTAAGAAAAAAAATCGGATGGGACAGGAGATACATCTCGATTCTTGGGATGGAGAGATACTGGAAACATAGGATACTGCAGCACTGTTATTGGAATGGGAAGGAACATAAAGGATGATTCTTCTCGACTCTCCAACTCGTCACAATATTCACGAATGTCAATGAGGAGTGGGTGAGAGATGTGAGGAGACTGAATAAACATTGGAGAGGATCAGATGAAAGGAGTTCAAAGGAGCAAGGAGAATGGAAGGGAAGGGAAGAAAAAAACGCGAACGCAGCCACTACTCGGACCTGCAATACAGGTCAGCGTGCCCGAAAGTGCAATGGACACGCCTCACCGTAGGGTTCCCGTCTTGCTGGCCCACTCTGGTATGCTCGCCTTATTAGACCACCCAATAAAGAGGCTCTTTCGAGCCATCCCTATTAGGGGACCCAATGAGGATCTGATGGAATCCGACACTCTACTCGCCTATTAGGTACCTAAAGCCTCTCCCTATTAGACCACCGAGCGCAGTCGAGGTGTTGCACTTTGAATACTGGCGCAGGAGATCTGACGCTGGCGCGCATGAGTCCGAACCCGCACAGCGATTAACAATTATCGATCTTTTATTGATCTATTGTACTTATTTGTTGTTCATTTCTTCACCAGACAGGTATGCAGTGTTTCGCGAGATTACGACGTTACTTCCGCCTGTCTAGTTTCCCGCAATGCGCTTCAGTATTTTCTGAACTGGTATTTCCGGTTTTGCAGCAACGGAAGATTCGAAGGCCATCTCGTTTATCGTTGAGGAAAAGAACATCGAATAAGCCCCTTATCAGGTGAAAACTAACCCTTGTTTCAGCTTTCCTTATTCGTTCAAATTTTGCGCGAAGTCAAAATTGGCAATGAAGAAAATGATTGTATTCAAGGAACTACTCCGTAATCGTAATATCACGAGGTGAGTCACTTATTAGTGAGATGATTTTTTTTTCCAGAATATAAGCGCAGTATTCGATTATTTAAT
Organism: Pristionchus entomophagus; assembly: GCA_036245825.1. Lineage (NCBI taxonomy): Eukaryota > Metazoa > Nematoda > Chromadorea > Rhabditida > Neodiplogasteridae > Pristionchus > Pristionchus entomophagus. Next base: position 7,998,214 of record BTSX01000001.1, read on the forward strand.
ATCGTGCATAAAGTCGATAATCTATCTCTCGATTGTCCGTCATCGACATTCCATAAGGTAAGCGGGGCACAAAGATACGCAGTGTTCTACATTCCGGATAAATAGCATTTCCATACTTTAGCTGATCATAAATATTGGCACTTTCCCGTGAGCATGCTTCGACTATCTTTCATACAAGCACACGAGGGAAATGGATGGGCAAAAACTTCGGAACCGTGATCATCAAGAAGACTGAGTGATTATTGATTGATGGATTACTTTTGACCTACCAGGGATTACTTGTGATTGTCTATTTTTTCATGTCATGCTTACGTTGTAACTATCTTTGCTGATAAATAGTGATGAAACACGACGAATGGACTATTGCACAATAGTACAATCTCCCCTACTAGGAGGCCCAATAGTTTCCCCTATTAGGTACCTAATGGCGAGCGTTCCCCTATTAGGTCACTAGTATCTCCCCTGATAAATACCTAACTTGCCCCCCAGCAGGGGATTTAATGGGTGGCCTAATAGGGCGAGCATACCAGAGCAGCCAGGTAAGTTTAGGAATCCTAGAATGTTCAGAGGCGAGGGAGAAGGGCGGAGTCTCGAGCGTTTGCTGACATGTAATTGCTAGATGCTTTGATCGTGATAAGAAAGGAGTACTCTCTCCATTCTGCACACTCGTCTGTCTGACCGACGAAATGTGCAGAATGGAGAGAGCCAGAACCGAAATGACGATAAATGCGTACTGTATACGCAAGGGAAGGAAGGGTACTGTGGACTAGAGGGAGGGAAGGGTACTGTAGACTGAAGGTAGACTGGAAGGGAAGGGTACTGTAGACTAGAAGGAGAGAAGGGTACTGTAGAATGGAGGGAGGGAAGGGTACTGTAGTCTGGAAGGAGGGAAGGGTAATGTAGACTGGAGGGAGCGAAGGTCACTGTAGACTGGAGGGAAGGAAGGGTACTGTATACTGAAGGGAGGTAAGGGTACTGTATACTGAAGGGAGGGAAGGGTACTGTATACTGAAGGGAGGGAAGGGTACTGTAGACTGGAGGGAAGGGTACTGTATACGGAAGGGAGGGAAGGGTACTGTATACGGAAGGGAGGGAAGGGTACTGTAGACTGGAGGGAAGGAAGGGTACTGTAGTCCGGCACAATTAACTGGAGGAAGTATGGGGTTATGGGGTTCTTCTCGACTCTCCAACTCGTCACGACATTCGTTCTTTAGCTAACGAATGCCAATGAGGAGCGGGTGAGGGATGTGAAGATAGGGAAGGGGAAGAAAGGCATGGGAGGCGAGGGAGGAAAGGGTAGGCCATGTCCCAAGCCCCGCCCCTTTTGTAGTTTCTGGCAATGCTAAGTGAGACGTATCACAAACTGCAACCTGCCACGATGTTTTCCCCTAAACCCAACCGCCCTTTCGGCGGGATTACGGGGTCACACAACCAGAAGTTTTGAAACACAATAGAGCCAGGACTATTCCTAACCCTAGAGGTCCCATTCAGCAGTGAATGTGCGGCTTTACCCCATGAGGCTAGCTACTAGGTCGGACTGAGCAGAAGGGGACTAGCCCCAGCCACCCGGCCACCACGCAAACCCACATCGGCGAGGCCTCCCAGGGAGGGAGACGCTGTATGGTCGACCCACGAGAAGAGATGATGGGAGGGAGATAGGAGGGGAAAACTACTAATCAAAGAGATTATTTCGACAAATACTTCCACCTTTGAACACGCTTGGGGCGGTAGAGGATTAACTACTGCACGATTCTAACGATACAATAGCTAAGCTCAGGAAAAAGTAGTCATGCCTCTACCGCAAACTCAACCCAGCCGCGTTTATTAGCTAGTGTGAGACCACAGTAAACAATACCGTATCTCTCAAACCTAACAGGACTATTACCAGGATTTACTGAATGAAGTTTGGAGAACAGGCTGCTGTAAGCCTCACTATTGTTACCGGATTGAATAGCACCTCTCTCCATTCAGCACACTCAAACGGCAGCCTATCTGGTATAAGATAGAGCATAATGGAAAGAGTCATTCCGCCACAATAGTGTTTTATCGTAAATCCTATCGTAGACCCGAAGTAAGGCAACATAACTCACTTCTCTATTGTAACCCGAACGCCAGTCGTATAGAATCTACAGTTAGGCAATGGTAAGTAAACCGCTACATTAATCCCTCCATTCTTGGATACTACCATTAGATCGTTGGAGGGTAGAAGAAGAGGATAATCAAGCAGCTACAGTAATCCGGGAAAGTGTAATCAACTACCTGACGTACCTCAAACTAAGTCCCGCCCACCGTAACTCTAGTCAGACTACAGTAGTCAAACCTCTACAGTAACCATCCCACCGTTGAAGGGTATTGCAACTATGGGCATGCAACAATAATCATCTCTCCACCGTAACCCTTCATCCTCACCTTGCTCTCCTCCATCCTTGTTGCTCGTCACTCCGTCCCTGCTCGGACGTTGAGGGAGGACGACGTGCGATTACAGTGGAGCGCCTGCAAGTAAATCGATATCACAAGGGGTACGGCCTAGTGAAGGCTTGCTATTGTTGACTGATCAAATACTACATCACTCCATTCTGCACACCAATTTTTTACTTGGTTACTACGAGAGTGTGAAGAATGGTGAGAGCTATTATTCGATCCCGCAACTCTACTCGTTACCGTACCTATTGGAGACGACGCTGGCCTTCCCCGAGTGGGCCCTTGACTCGTCGCCGGTGAGAGGGCGCGGCCTGAAATCAGGAGTTGGAGATGGGGAAAGTGGAGAGGGGGGGGACGAGAGAATGGTGGTAGCGCGAAACACAAATATGCACGGTTATGATAGAGGGAGGCCGGAAAATCAGGAAATTTTACAAGTTGTGTGCACCATTGATTGAATGGAAGTGTAGAGAAGAACTGAGCAGTAGTGATGGCAAATCGGCGCCCGACTCCCCTCAATTCGCGTACTCTTTCGCCTCTAACCGACTAGAGATCAAGCAAAATGAGGAGAGTCGATGCGGATTTGTCATCACTAGTGAGCAGAGGAAGATCGTTGAAGAGTCTAATGGGAACAGATCACGCGCTAACAAAGAGGAAGGAAGGGAAAAGAAGGGAAGTACCTACTAACTCTCACATCCTGCTTTCACCGAATACGACATTTTGAGTTAAAACGATCATAAAAAGAGGTGCCAAAAGGAGGGGGAGGGAAGTGATTTAAAATGGAATCAGAGATGCCCCATGAAGAAGGGGAAGAGATGGAGGCAAGGTAAGGTACGGATACAGGATGAGAGGGGAGCAGAGAGACATCACTACAACAAGGAAAGGACCAGAAGGGAAGCGATAGAGGGGGGGGGGGATCATGGGAATAGGAAGAGGTGGAGGCGAGAAAGAGAGACGAGAGGGAGCGGGCAAGGAAAGCGAGTGAATGAAGGGAGGGAAGAGAGTGGAGGGCGAGGAGGAGGGAGGGAAGGTAGATCAATACATTGACACGTGGCTCTCCCCTATCCAGACGATCAATAGTTGATCAGAGGGGACGGATGGGGGATCTCTCTGATCTACCCGATCAAAACACACACCAAAACACATGATCGTATCGATTTCTCGGCACTGTGTGCGTTATCGATCGATTGGACTGATTCCTGCAATCTACCGTAGTACAAAGATACAGTATCCGCGTACAGTAACCATCTAGTCACAGTCCTTCTCAAGTCGCCCCTTCAAAACGTCCATGCCAAATTATCGATTTTTTGTAGTTTGATCTTTGATCTTTGACGGGACGTCCATGCCAAATTATTGACACACACACACACACACACACACACACACACAGAGGTTAGCGCTTTATTATATAGTGTGGATCACCTTGAGACCTATTTCCACCAGGGATATTTATTCCGATTCAAAAAAATCATCAAACTTCTTTCTAACGTACACTGATCGCATACCTTTTTTGTCACCTGAAATCTCTCCTCCAGATGATGAAATCCTTCTCCCGCAAGTAGTCCTCGGCCGTTTCTCAAGGTCTGGAAGCAAGGAAGATCAAGTGTGCTCACTATCGGCTGATTTATTTCCACCACGACATTCAGCTATTCCGATTAGGTGATTCATTTCGAATTAGGCCCTCTCTTCTGCACACTCTCCGGCTGTACATACACATGAGAGAGTGTGCAGAATGGAGAGTGCCGGAATGGAAATGAAATAGATATCTACTGCGGTTCCTATCTAATTTCATCTTCGTCATCTCAATATTTTGTAATTGATTTCTTGGACTGCCCATTGTCGACTACGTGACAGTCGATAAGATTGTGTGATATCTGTTTCCCCTACAAACCGCCTTTGATGTATTGATCGACCCCGCTTATCATCAAATATGAGCCCATGTTGTAACCCCACTTCACCTGCACTCACTCACTCATTGTTTAGCAAAATTCGTCTCGGAATAAAAATCAGCGATGTGGTAGATACATTTTCATGTCTTTTCTCCAGTTCCATTCGCGCTTCAGAGTTTTCACTAAAACACAATCAAACGAGAAGAAGAGAATACGATCTCTCCCACAATCAATTTGAAATTCAATATCTGATGGGATTCGAAATGAAAATTTATTGCAAGATTCGCGTTTCAGTCCCTTGATTTAAGTTGAGCCGAATGAGTGTACTTCAATAATAAAGGCACAATGTTCGTTCAATACTTTCAAGAATTTTTCCCGTAATTTTAGAGATGTTATAATTTCAAATTATATTTGGATATTATAGAAAAAGAGAAAAAATAAAGCAAAACTTTGCAATTAATAACATCTACCAAACGCATCCCTCGATCCACCAACAACATTTGGTTGTTTTTGCCATCTCACACACCATACTATTTTTGTTGGAGAAAGCATCCGTGAAATGCAGTATCCACAATCTCCCACATTGGCTTTCACGATCCTTGTGAAACTCGAATCTGCACGCAGCACTCGAGTATCACCAAGTGCCTCTAATGCTCCATAATATTATTCTCACATATGCTATGATAGAATGCACTGCTCATTAGATATATCGTTTTCGTTTCGAGTTCTCTCCATTCTGCACACTCTCTCATCTTTCGGATCTTATTCCCCCGCAAACTACCTTTTCCAACTATAACTCCGTTTCAACTTTCCCTTCCTCGGGTGTAAATCGACGCCCATAACCAAGTGAATCCCCCGACCTTTCTACCATAACACAAGGGCACCTCGCAGGTCCAGAAATTCAGCGGGCTCCACGTTTGTGAAGAGATGAGAGACGGTCGCTCACTGAAATGTTCTTCATTGAAGAAATTCGAGAACATAGCATAATCTTACCAGCATGAAGAACGACAATGAGTCATACTTAGGGAATGATTTTTAAAAATCTACATGGTCATTCCTTGAAAACCTCGATCGTTCGAACTAGTGACTGTTTTGATCAAAGAGAGGCCAGAAGGGAAGACCGGGACCTTCATATTGTATCTATCAACAGTAACTCACCGTGTCCGCTCACTTCTTCCTTCCCGCAAGGTGTAAACGTCTTGACGTAGATGAGATGAGTGCAGAGCGCTAGCTGAAAATAAATTAAAAGGACGTGAAGAGAAAATATTTTCACTTTTCGATTGATGTTTCAGCTCCTTCGCTAAACTCCAACAGTATGAGTGAAAGCCAATGCTTCGCTCTTTTCATGCGCATATAAACTAATTATCAACGCTCTTTGACTATGTATCTAATGAGGTTACTGAGATGAGAAAAATTTGTTACCTACCGATTTTTCATTGTTCTAGTTACGCGGAATGCACGAAAATATCGTCGAACTGCTCTCTGTTGACAAAATGAATTTACTCTGCAACCCCACTTCACGAGGCACAACGTCATCGTCAAAATTTGACTACTCGATTTTGTCTTTCTGTCTGTCTCAGCAATTCTAGCATTGAATCCATGACAACAGCAACACTTTGCGGATCTTCAATGAAACAAGAATATGACAGGCACCAAATAAATAATTTCAAAAGTATCAGAACCGAATGCTCGAACTGAATAATATGATCGGATTGGACTCCGTATTCTCTTCCTTTTGTAATACACATTTTTCTTTTTTTAAATGTATGATAGAGACTCTGCGAACCACTGCCTCAAATCGATCACCCGAGCTTATAGTGCACTAATGCAACCCTCTATCACCGGCTCCTATACGTCCTGTTTTGTGTTTTCATGGTCCGTCGTACATAGCATAAAATTTGTTCTTCGAAACGTTTGTCCCGTGTTACTGAATCGATGGGAAATTAGGCTGGTCGGGCGGGGATCATTTCTTCTTGCGCGTCACTGACTTCTCTTCGGTTTGGCCGAAACCTGGGAAAATATTATTTAAAAACAAGTTTCCAAAGATCAAAGATCACCTTCTTTTTCGGGGGAGTCTTCTTCGGTGATTTCTTCTTTGGCGATGTCTTCTTTTTGCCCTTGTCTTTCTGCAGTTTTCATAATCAATTCCAAAATTGAAGCTAAGCCCAACCTTATCACTCTTCTTCTTATCCTTCTTGTCTCCCTTCTTCTTCGAGTCTTTCTTCTTGTCCGATTTATCCTTTTTGTCCTTCTTCTTCGGGTCTTTGTCATCTTCAATAATATTATTTTTCAATATAAAAATTGCACTGTACATGATGATCCTGTTTAAACTCTTGTGCTGAGTTCGAAATACGGTAACTGTCTCTCCATTCTGCACACTCTCTCTTCACTCGAGATAGTGTGCAAAATGGAGAGACAATGACCCGTATTTCTAACTCATGAGCTGAAGACGTTCAGAAATAGCTGTTGCAAATGACTTCATAATGCGGTTTGAGGAACAATAAATTTAATTAAATTAATTAATTTAAAAATATAAAAAGTCCTCGACCTCCCTTCCTGTCGCTCTTCGACGAGCTGTTCTTCGAGGACGACTTCGACTTGTCCTCCTCCTTTGACGATCCCTGAATGATCTTTGATCTTTGAACTTAGATCGCAAAGTCGCACCATTTGTCCAATAATTTAGGAATATCCAAATGGTTCTAATCTGTCAACCGTGCGTCTTCCTAAATATCGTACGCACTAAAATCGGCAAAAGAGAAGATCCCATTCGATTTGATCTGCAAGTGTTACCGAGTCGAATAGTCTTTCTATTATGCACACTCTTCATTCTGTCTAATTGGCAATAGAGTGTGCCAAATGGAGAGTTGAGAACCAATCCGACATTACTAGTATGCAGCTGATTCCCCAGTCAAGACCTGCTTGGGCGTCTCGTCCGGCGCCTCTGCAGCAGCCGCAGCAGCAGCTGCTGCGACAGGCGCTGCCGCAGCAGCTCCAGGCGAGGGGGCTGCAGCCGGTGCAGCAGGCGAAGCTGCAGCTGCAGCAGCATCCGGGATGGTCGGAATGCCGAAGACCTGAAGTTGCATTTATATAAATTCGCAAAGAAAGCTTTAGAAAAAATTACGTTGCCAATGGACCTGTTATTAGTTAATAAATAGAGTAACATTAATATTAATGCATCATATAATAATTTTCTAAATAACCTTGTCGCCGATTGGGCCGGACAGACGCTCCGTCTTCGGGTCGCTCTGTTGCTGAGCTGAAAATAATCTGTTTATATTCAGAAAAATTACTTTGATTTCCGATTTATAGCCTAGAAATAAGACGAGGCGCTGATAGGGGGTCGGAAAATGTTTTGGTTTGTGTCTGCGTCTCTGACCCGAGTGAACTAACAGACACTTAATTCACTCGCAGGAACCATTATTTTTTTTAAACATGTTTTAAAAATACAAAAAAATACACCAGCGTTTGCGATGGCGTCCTATAGCCATCGCAAACGCTGATGTATAGCGCCTCGTCTTAAATGGACCTATTATTAGCTAATACATCTGATTATCCCCAAAACGAGATCGGAAGAGACAGAAGAACGAAGATCGTATCGTTTTCTTGATAAAAGTGTCAAAACGAAAACACTGATACCCCTACTAATCACTAATGTTGCCTGGTCGAATAGTATTCTCTCCATTCCGCACACTCTCTCGCTAGTCAGAGATACGAGAGAGTGTGCCGAATGGAGAGAGCAACCAATCGATCCGTCATCACTCACAGGCGACGTTAGTGCGTTCCTGATCGGTGACGACGAGGAACGGGTCCTTCTGGCCGGCTGTAATGTTTTAAAAAAATTGAAATGATCTTTGATCTTTTGATTTTAGAACGTATTGGAAGTGATCCTATCCGAAATAAGGTCTGTGAAAAGGCACAATAACGTGACAAATTAAAAAAAAAGAAAAAATCCGTTTAATCTACTTTTGTCTACTCCAAATGATGCACAGGCAAAATCCTAATTATGGATGTTTCAATAAAATTAGTCACATTATACTTAACTAATTAATAAAATAATTTAATAATCTCACGAGCGACTGGGGCGGGCACATTCGTCTCAGCAACCTGTCTTTCATTCGGAGTGGCGAAGAAATCGTCGTTGGGAGGTGCCGGCAGGAACTTCAGCTCTGAATGCAACTTTGCTCATTGATGTTTCACTCGTTCTATTCGTTCAGCGACTCAGGTGTATCTTTAATCATTGACACCCTCTGATTCCTGTATGTCACTAAATATATTTCTAGCATTGTGATATGCAAATTCATGAAAATTGTCCACTGTGCACAACTCTAGTCTCTCTGGAGACAGAGTGTGCAGAAAGGAGAGAGCTACCATTCTATCCCTCTCCCTCACGGCGTTCTACATGGGGCGAGCGAGAAAAGAGAGAGTGTACTGGGGAATGGCAATATAGTACGCGAAAGTGGTCTCGACCATACATTCTCGTGGCATCTGAGTCATTTGATCAACGCCGAACATTTGATCAAAAATTTTGAAATAGAGACTCGGCAATAGGCTCAAAAGATGCGCAAGGACTCGATGATTAGGAATAACCACTTATTGAGCCCCAATATAGGGGTACCAAATATTGATAAGGCCACATTTATCAAAATATATTTATTTTTGACATTTTTCAAACGGGGCCATACTGACTCCGGAATAGGTTTAAAAGATGCGCCAGGGTTTGCTGATCAATAGTCATTACCCATTGAGCCCCACTATGGGGGTACATAATTTAGATTGAGCCCCTTTTATGTGCTCTCGACGGGAATTTTTTGGCGCGTTGCCAGCAAAATGCCGTGTCCCTTACCCCTTGGCTTTCCAGCAACCGGCGGCACTTCCTTCTCCGTCTCCTTCTTCTTCTCTGCAGGACGCGCCGATCCGCCCGGATTCTGCGTGAGTGTCTTCTGAAAGATCAAAGATCAAAGATCAATCTGATACGATAACATCCGACTGGATTAAATAGAAACAAACCAAGTTCGGATATTCTGAGTGCTACATTTAAGAGACCGGCTCGGTTATTTTGGAGCATTTTGGACTGCCCCCCGGAACCGGTGCGCTAGCAATGAGAACCACAGGCTCATACTCGAGTACTAGGAGGGTCTTTGTCCCGTATTTGACAAAAACGGTTACTTATTTGTTGTTACTGCCGTGCCGAGGGGAGAAAAATGAATTACAAGGTAAAATGGTCAAAAAATCATATTTTTTCAACCGATCGAGATCGATCAAATTTATTTCTTGCGTTACTCTAGAGGTGCCCAGGGACTCTGGAAAAACAGTTCTGATTGATTGATAGTCGTTTCCAAAATGGATTTTTTGACTTCGAATTTCAGTTTTTCGGATAAACTTTTCAGTTTTTGGCCGAACGACAAGTAGTCACTATGTGCGATTTGTAGCTCTTACATGTATGCATCTTTTCGGATTCAGCGTTCAAAAATACACCAGAAACTCCTATAATCACATTTTTCCGAGACACACAATTTTCAACTTTTTTCATGCTCCCCGGGTCATGGTCACTTTTTCGGTCAAGTCGAAATCTCAGAACTATCTGACTATAGGTGTTTCCGCAGTATTTTCACTCGTAGAGATCGAATTTTGATACTAGAGCTCACCAAAATGGGAAAGAAAAAAGTTACGCTTGAAAAACTTAAACTTTTCGAGTTATGAGGCGTAACTTTTTTCTTTCCCATTTTAGTGAGCTCTAGTATGAAAATTCGATCTCTACTAGTGAAAATACTGCGGAAACACCTATAGTCAGATTGTTCTGAGATTTCGACTTTTTGACCGAAAAATGACCATGACCCGGGGAGCATGAAAAAAGTTGAAAATTGTGTGTCTCGGAAAAATGTGATTATAGGAGTTTCTGGTGTATTTTTGAACGCTGAATCCGAATTTTGCTATTAGAGCTGATGAAAACAAGAACTAAAAAAGTTAGGATCGAAAAACCTCGAAAATTGTGACTTTTTTGGCTTTGTCAATTAAAATTCGGATTCAGCGTCCCTGACGGAACAGTTCGAACAGTGATTCCGATGCATACATGCAAGAGCTACAAAAAAGCACATAGTGACTACTTGTCGTTAGGCCAAAAACTGACAACTTTATCCGAAAAACTGAAATTCGAAGTCAAAAAAACCATTTTGGAAACGACTATAAATCAATCAGAACTGTTTTTCCAGAGTCCCTGGGCACCTCTAGAGTAATGCAAGAAAGAAATTGGATCGATCTCGATCGGTTGAAAAAATATGATTTTTTTGATCATTTTACCTTGTAATTCACTTTTGTACCCTCGGCACGGCAGTAACAACAAATAAGTAGCCGTTTGTCAAATAAGGGACCAAGACCCTGCTAGTACTCGAGTATGAGCCTGTGGTTCTCATTGCTAGCGCACCGGTTCCGGGGGGTGGTCCAAAATGCTCCAAAATAACCGAGCCGGTCTCTTAAAATAGAACGAATATTTGCATATAAAACGTGAATTTGTTCCGGGGGTGTCCAAAATAACTTTTTTTGTCCATTTGTCCAAAATAACCGATCTGCTCTCTTAATTAGATAAATTACAAATCACTCGGTGCTTCAGTTATTTGAATTAGTAATTATTTCAAATAAATAAACACGAGAAACGAACCTTATCCGAGTTATCCTTGTCCTTGTTCGAGTTGGCTGAAAGCCCTAACATCATCATTTTAGAAACAGTTTACAAATGCGTTTCCTTACATCCTTCTTCACCATCCTTCTTCGACGCTTTCGTGCGCTGGAAAGAATATAAATTAACAACTGCAAATGAATAAAATATTGTATATTCAGTAAAGGACAAGTATTTCCCTATACGTATTCTTCGTATGAATGATATTGAACTGGGAATACTCTAGATCATCCCGGCCAGCCTCAGTGTTTTGGTAACTATTATAGATCGTTAACCTAGCACTCATCAATACTATCACCGTGTTGTATCTATTCAAGTGTATGAGCACCAACAAGGTAGCTAGAGATTTTTTTCACCGAGTCTCTCGGAGGTTAGGAAGATAGCACTAGACTAGCTTCATACATTCCCTCATCCTCCTCAATAGTTGTGGCGCATCGACTCTCCTCGTTTCGCTTGCTCTCTCCATTCTCTAACTGGCTAGACAGCATGCAGATTGAGGAGAGTCGATGCCGATTTGTCATCAATCACACCTTGTTGGATCTCTTGGTGCTGGTTGTTCTGCTCGTTCTTCCTCCTCTCTTCCTGCACCATCGACACCAGCAGAAGACGATCAGACCGAGGAAGATCAGTGCTCAATAGAAGGATTGTGATTAGGTGTTTGCTCTCTCCATTCTGCACACTATCTCGCTGGTCAGAAAAAAAGTGTGCGGAAAGAGAGTTGGAACCCCGAAACGACATCACTACTGAGGGGAATTGAAATTGGCCGATTAGCCAAACAATGCTATACAGAATCACTGTTGATGTTTTGTTAGCATGGGGAATAGACAATCAGCTCGGTTAAGTTTAAGGCCCTGTATAATTTTTCCGATCCTACTGCAGAATGATTGCTAAATCCAGGAAAATTCATACCGATTAGCACCTCTCCGCCAATCATCGCGTAGAGCTTCCATGACGACTCCTCGTCCTTCCTGGATTAAATGTAATTTATTTTAAATTAAAATTATACAAATAATCATGACAGGAACCAGTCGCGGAACCGATTAATCTACGTTTTGATTCCGCATAGAAATAGCAGAGGAAATCGACAGAGTATTTTCTAGATCCACCAACGTCGAGCGACAATGTTTACACCACGGTACCAGCAGGACAGAGTGTTACCGTACCCCGCAACATGGATTGAGTGGTACCGTACCCCTCAACTTGTACTACCTGTTATCGTACCCCTTAAGTTAGACTGAGTGTTACCGTACCCCTCAACATGGATTGAGTGGTTCCGTACCCCTCAACATGGATTGAGTGGTTCCGTACCCCTCAACTTGTACTACCTGTTATCGTACCCCTTAAGTTAGACTGAGTGTTACCGTACCTCTCAACTTGGGCTAAGTGTTACCGCACCTATCGACTTGGACTAAGCATTACCGTAACCCTCAAATTGGACTAAGTGCTACCATACCTCTCGGTCTGGATGCTCATTCTCGCTCCGATTGTCGCGTTGCTCGCCACTACACTCTCGATCGAGTCCGAGACCTAGAAAATAAATATATTGGTGTTACGAATTTTTAAAAAAAGCTAATATAACACATGAGGAGCCGGGCACTAAGAATGAAGTTTCGGTTTAAAGCTCTCTCCATTCTGCACACTCTCACATATGTCTGACCAGAGAGCGCCGAAATCGAAAAGGCTTCGCTATATAGTACTAATGAATGCGGATATACACTCGTAAGATCAAGATGAATCGAGAAAAGTTCGTAAAATAACAACCATTACGGGAAAAAAGACCGCGGCGACCGATTGGTACGAGTGAGAATGAGGTGAATGAGGGAAGGTGGAGAAAGGGGAGAAGAATGATGAGGGCATAGTCAAATGAGTCTGTGCCATGAGTCTCGAAAGAAATCTGAATACACATCCGCACAATTGACTAGGGCTGAACTTTCAGATGAATAGTTAATCTAATTTTTTCATTCAGAGTATGAAAGAAGTAGATCAGCTATTAGACCAGCTAATCAAAACTCGATTTGAAAACAAGGAAAAATGGATCAAATCGCATGAATTCCAAACATTTCGCATTTGAATTCCAAACAGGAAATGAGGGATGAAAGGATGGAACTGTTTCCGGATCAAATAGTCAGTTTCTCCATTCTGCACACTTTTTGGCCGAAAGGACAGTGTGCCGAATGGAGATAGCGCATATACAGTATAGCGCCAATAGAAGATGGATCGGCCAGGAGAAACATCCAGAAATCTCATCCAGAAAAATAAAAATATTCAGAGTATGAAAGAAGTAGGAAGGAAGGAGAATGGCATGGGAAGTCGGTGGATGGGGAGAAGCAGAGAGCCAATCATCGATTGCTTCCCACTTCTGATCTTTGATCTTTTTAGTTTCATAATTACTTCGAGAATGATGAGATCGCGTCCGTTGATGTCCACGAAGATTCCTCCCTGAACAATATTTATATAAACGTTTTAAAAACAAACAAAAAAACTGTAATCTTGCTCGAATATTCTTTTTTATGAAAATAATTAGAATTTAGATTCATCCTTGCTGTTTTATTGTCATCACTGCTAATGACCAACCTGTCTATCGCATTCCTCAATCTTGTTTAGCATCTGTACGGCTTGATTCTTTCTGCCATTTGACTGATTGACCTTCCAGTTGACTTTTCCCTGCAGATAAGAGATCAAAGATCAAGGTTGAATATTTGAAAAAAAAACTATACAAGTGAGAAAACCTTGTTTAACCAATAACACAGATTTGTAGTTTGTCAGGAATTAGGATAAATAAGAAGAACTCGCCTCAAGCGTTGAGGGAATAACTCGCACACGATCGCCTATGACCAGCTGAAAATTGAAAATTTAATTAATTATACAAACAAATGCTACAATATCTTACAGTTAACTGGAGAAAGATCAGATATTCTCAACAGTCAGGAGTATTCATTAATCTTGAACAGCTATTTTTTTTGGTCCGGTCATGCCCGTTTGCCGTTTCGGATCGCTGCCTATTTTGCACCTTCATTCGACAGACAGATCAATGCAAGAGCGTTCAGAATAGACAATGAGCTTGATCATAAAAGATCATAGATCAATTTTATCCGGCAACACTACTACGCATTTCGTCAACAGAGTTGCCGTCTCACCTTGACGTCATTATGATCCTTCTCCAGCTTGATTTCTTTGAGTTGGAGTATCGATGTGTTGCACTTCACCGGGTCTTCGTCATCCTCCTTGTAGGGAACCTCAAAACAGACAAATATTTTAATTGATTTCAGCTGAATGTTTCGATTGAACACAAAAGATCAAAGATCAACCTTGGGGATTTTGTAGCCTTTGCACACCTCCCATGCATCGCAGTTCATGTCGGTGCATTCGACTACTTCAACGACTCTGAATAAAAAAAATATTTTAAAAAAAATTGATATTTACAGGATATGAACCAACCTAACAATCGTTTCTTTGTGGCTGTTGATGATAATCTTGCCGAACTGAAATAAGTTTTTGATTGAGAGGAGTTTACAAAGAAAAAACCGAACAAAATGCACATCGTAATTCTACATGGTCTTACGTCTGTCAAACAAACGAATTTAGGCAAAATTATTAAGCGCCTTATTCCCTAGGTTCTAATGAATTGTGTTGGCAAAATCTCTTCGTTATACACACTCCCTCGCCGATCAGAGAGACGAGATAGTGCGCGAAAGGAGGAGAGTCCTCCTTGCATTGCTCCATCACTACGGATAGCTCACCCCTTTGGCTTCACCAATCAGATCTGTATGAATCGTTTTCCACTTCGGGTCACGAAACCTGGAGATCAAAGATCAAGTCGATAAGATCAAATATCGAGCCCAAATATTGAAAAGTAAGTCCAAATGTTTAAAAAAATCGAGTCAATTTTAGGCTCACCGCTGCGAGAAGATCGGCAGTCCGGTAGTGGCGAAGGGCTCTTGCGATAGGAGTTTGTTAAACTGCTCCTGAAAAGATCAACAATTGACCGAATTTCCGCATCGTCCGATCAGTCGCGTGCAGTCAGAGAATCGAGATTTCACGAAAAATGAGGAGCGAAATATCCCATCTCATTTCTCAATTATCACTGTCTACATATCGGTCCACTCTGGGTCAATCAGAAGCCCAATTTTTTTCACTAAACTTTTCCTAGGATGATCACAACCCCTCTCTAAGCCTAGATAGGGGTGGAATGGGTGGACGGAGTTATTTCGAGAGGGGCCAACAAACCGGAAAGTAGCGTGTCTCCTTCCAAGTTGTCATCACGTACCAGTCCTTGCTGGTCCGCTCCCTGCATCTCAACCTTCTTCGTCAAATCGATCTTCCTGACGGTGACATGCCCGAGGCGCGTCTTGTTGGCTTTGATATCATAGCTGAAGAATACTGAAGTATATCTTGATCGATACTGATGTGCTTGTGTCCTTGTAGTGTGAGGGGAGAAGTGAACGAGTGATAAACAACGACGTTTATCAGCGAACGTAGACTAGACGGGTGATGGGGACGTGGGAACTAGACGACGGGAGAGAGAGACCACCGGGCGTCCCCTCGGAATCAGCGAGGGAAAATACAATACTGTATTTCCCTTAATCAGAGGGGGCATCGTGACAAGACAAAGGACGCGCAATTTGAATTGGCGTCGCAGTTAGACGATGACTTACAGTATACTTGGGATATGAACGGGTCACGAGTTCAAGGGGTGCGCGCTCTGGGGCATGACTATTATTTACGTGGGGAATTTACTATTCGTGTATATAATTAATATGGAATATAATTAGTATACAACACCTCCCCTTCAAGATTGGCACTTAGTCGATCTTAAAAACAACTTGGGGAAAGAGGTGAGGTGAAGGAACAAATTTGGTCGATACTGATGTGCTTGTGTCCTTGTAGTGTGAGGGGAGAAGTGACCGAGTGATAAACAACGACGTTTATCAGCGAACGTAGACTAGACGGGTGATGGGGACGTGGGAACTAGACGACGGGAGAGAGAGACCACCGGGCGTCTCATCGGAATCAGCGAGGGAAAATACAATACTGAATTTCCCTTAATCAGAGGGGGCATCGTGACAAGACAAAGGACGCGCAATTTGAATTGGCGTCGCAGATAGACGATGACTTACAGTATACTTGGGATATGAACGGGTCACGAGTTCAAGGGGTGCGCGCTCTGGGGCACGACTATTATTTACGTGGGGAATTTACTATTCGTGTATATAATTAATATGGAATATAATTAGTATACAACAAATACGAATGTTACTTTTGTTATGCGCCAATTCTCTCCATTCTGCACACTTTCTCGCGCAGTCTGATCGGTGAGCGTGAAAACAGAGCAGAATGACTCTTTACTGGAGATTAGTCACACTCTAGATAGAAACGAACGTGCAATTGTCTCGAAGCGGTGCAAACATTTCAATTGAAAACTAATCCCAATTTACTAGATAGTCATTCCAAATCCACTCCAACCCTACCATTCTTTCTCTGAACGAGCGTGCCTGCCGCACTGGTCGCGGCTGCAGCAGCAAGATGAGCAGCACGAGAAGTCGGAGAAGTGGACGGAGAGACGGAGATTGAGGGAGGAGATGGTCTGCAACGATTGAATTGATGAACTTAGGTATAAACGAAACGGAGTGGATTTGGAGTGAGTAACAAGGGAACCGCTATGCTCACTTTTGGGAAGAGGTAGGTTCGACTCCCAGTGTTTTACCCAAACTTTTTCAAAACGGTAATAGGTTCCCCTGGGGGGTCCCTACGGATCTGTGAAAAAAAAACGGATCGATGGGGGACGACTTTTGCGGTTCCCTTGTAAATTAGGACTGAGAATATACGATTTTGCATCGTTATGAAGCCCAAATCTCACCGCGGCTGGTCCCTCCAACATGCTCTTGTTGTAGACCACCCAGTCGTTGAAATTGTAGCCTTCCGGAAGACTCTGAAATACATTTTTAAAATTTTCTTTAATCGAGTAGATCACATGCCATGGTAAAAGCCGATCCCATGTCGTATGTCTCGTAGGCCCATGCCATGTCGCTCTCTTTCGGGTACTCTGGCCGATGAAAGACCTGCACGATTGTAATATTATTATTTATATGGGATAAGTTTAAATAATTTTTATTTAGCTCAGATACAGGAAGAAACGATACTCAAGAAAAGAGAAAAATATATAATGCCTAACCTCCCGCTCAGGCTGTCCGGTGGGTATAAGGGCTGCGGCCACAAACTCGACGTGCTGGAACGAAATAACGTAAAACGAGAATTTCCCTTTCCAAAAGAAGCAAAAGACGATTTTGCAAAGCAAATTAGAGAAGAAAAAACAGGAAGCAGTTCAGTGGAATCGTGCTAGAATCTGCGCAAAATAGGAAGATCATTAATCGATCCGACAGCACATACAGTAATCCCTGTGATTCTCACCGTCAGCGAGTCAGTAGCGATGAGAGGCGTAGTCGATTCCACCTGCAAAATCACATTTAATTTTTCTATTACTGTTCCAGCCCATCCCCTCAGCTTGCCTTCATCATAAATGTTTGTCCCTTTTTGCATCATTCGCATTCAATAAGAGGTGACAAATCGGAACTCGAATCGCCTTATTTCGCGTGATCAATTTTTTCTCTAACCGACGAGAGATCGCGTGAGATGTGGAGAGTGGATACTGACAAATCGGCATTGTCAGACTCTTTTTGAATGATGTAAGAGAAACGAGAAAGTACGCGAATTGAGGAGAGTCTGCATAGACAACCCCAATACCCAACCTGAGCGCAGGCGAGTGTGAGGTGGCGTGGACGGGCGTGGCCTGTCAGAAGAGGAGAGGCGAGCAGTCTGACTGCGCCTACAACGAGATTACGGTAGTCTGAATTACGGTATCAACGAGATTACGGTTACGGTATGCTAATGAATGAAGTATCCGTCTACTGTACATTCTTTACGGAGTTGCCAAATCGATAATAGTTGTCTCCATTCTGCACATTCTTTCTGACCGGAGAGATAGTGTGCAGAATGGAGAAAGTGTACCAACTTTCTACGGTTCCCAAACATCCATTTATTTAAATAATAATACAATTCCATTGCTACCGTAGTCACATCCCATCACACTTGTCCATCCTGGCAATTTGCCACCAATCAAACGAGAGACGATCTCAAGGAAGCGAGGGGCGCCAAGTCGCGCGCTCCCGCTCCTTGATCTACCCTCCCCTCTCCCTCTCCTCTCCTCTCCTCTCACCCTCCGCCCATTTTTCCTCAGTTGACCTTCCCTCTCTCGGAGGGGTCACTCGCTTCCCTTACCTCCCCCGAGTGGGAGCCTCCATCGTAAGGGAGCCCCTTCCCTTCCCCATCCATTCCTCACTCCCCCCTGCGGGAATCAGCAATGTAAATCCATTCTATTCTCTCTCTCCCATCCATTCTAACTGGGCATCCTCCATTTCCATCCATTCATCTCTCCCATCCTCCATTCTTCCTCTACTTTCCCACTCTTCCCCTCTTCCATCCCAATTCCTCTCTACTTTCGTCACTTTCCCGTCAACGGCGTTTCTCTTGTATCTGTTATTGATTGATAATAAGTATTATTCATTGATCCCTTGACTTATACCACATCGAATCCCTAACTGACCTCTCTAGCATCGTAGCTAGAATTCTGTACAGAAAGCGCTTGCTCGATTAGGCAACACCAACCATCGGCGCTCAAATCCGACAGATAGTCCTTTGCGAAGAGAGGCACGCCGGTCGAGAGAAAACGATCGATGGGAGAAGCGCGAACTGAAACAAGGATTTTTCACGGATCTGACAGATGGTTCGTGCTTAGAATCAATCGAAACTAGGGAAGCCAATTCGGAATCCGACGATTCAGGTTTCCGATCACTAATAACATTTTCAAGAGTCAATAACGAGATAAATACCGTCTTCGTGTGAATCAAAACATGAATCACATGTCAACACGTATAAAAAATTACACACATAGGACTAGCCAATTTAATCAGAATATAATCCAACTTACGGGGAAATTGAGTTTCGAACGAGTCCTTGTTCTTACTCTTGAACTCCGCTAGTCGATGGAGGAAGGAGTACTGTAGATTATCGATTGGGTTACGGTATTATCGATCCAATAAACCTGAGGATCAGCCCAGACTGCCAGCGGCAGCTTCCTGCCCGATGGGAGGTCTGCAATAATTAGAATGTTAATTAATCTTTCAATAAAATTCTAAGACAATCAGTCAAAAATCAATGATATGCAAGGACTCATATCAGCAACCAATGAAAACATTTGCTTAATGTTTGGAAGCTAGATCTTTTTATTTTTTCTTTGATAAATAAACAATCTTGTACCACCTTCAGGGATCGAAAAGTTGGTCGGACCCGACGCAGTCAACCCACAAATTTTGACCTAATTGGAAAAATAGGCAAATTTTTGAAATCAACCCACTTTTTTTGGCAAATATTCGCTAAATTTTTTAAATTTCACAATATCAACCCACACTTTTAGACAAATATTTACTACATTTCGAAAGTTCACAAAATCAACCCACACATATTGACTACTTAGGCATTCGACCCCTGACCACCTTTGTTTAAGTAGAGATCATCGAAGGTCACTTTTTGCATGTTTGCCAGCTGATTCGTGACTGGCTTATCGATGCTGCAAGAAACACTATTATTATCACCAAAAGAAAGACGAAAACACAGATGCTATGTAGAATAGTAACTTTTCACATTACAAGATCATGATTTTGATTCATAGAGTTGTTCGAACAACACTATTACTCGGAATGAGATATTATAGAAACCCACGTCGATAGATAAACAAATAACTGTTTGCTAGCAGACTGTTCTCTAATCTCGCCGGTCAGATTTACGAGTGAGTGGGTAGAATGGAGAGAGCGAGAACCAAGATGACATCCCAATTGCGAACCTCTGAAGGTGGTAGAATTCAGTCGGGTGTTCGCCATTTGAGGATGTGCACGTTTCGCAGTGAAGCCGCGCAGGGAAGGCTGGCTGAAATTACATTTAAAAAAAGATATTTTCGAAAACAATTAATAATCAGATCGGCGCTACTGCCGTTGGTAATTTTAGGGGCGACTTTCAATTAATTCTACGGAAGAAAGACAAATGAACAGATGCACTTCGGGGTACGCTATTCTTTAGAATACCTGATCTTGCTTGTTAAATCTAGGATGTTCCTAAAATTCATTCTGTCTCTCGTTAAAGATAAAACGGTGAAACACCACACCACCAGAATGAGATTCACGATCTAGGCTTCTAAAGAGCTTGTGTAATCTACCCAACAGCAGAATCATTGTTGGTAGTATTTTCGAAAATATTAACTAAAATCGAACCTCCGCCACGACGAGATGATGTCTAACGGCGCCCGCCTTACAGCCGGAATCGGCTTTCAGCACGGGCACACGCGTGGCCGCCGGGAGGTTACGGTAGAACGCGGATACGGTGGAGAGGCCGGCAATCCATCCGAAATGGTTATCGATCGCTCTTGCTTGCAATGAAAGTGCGGTGAAACAGATTCGATTTGAGGCCTCAGATACAAAATAGGGATTAATCTCTCCAGAAATGCAACGATCCTATAGATTATGTCCAGTAGGGATGAAATTTCGGTTTTAGCCCTCTCTATTCTGCACACTGCCTTACCGGCAAGAGAAAGAAAAGAGTGTGCAGAATGGAGAGAGTCGAAAACCGAAACAACATCACTGCTGTACAGCATCACTCACAGTTTTCCTTGCATTTCGTCATCTTTTGTCACAGTTGCCAAATCCACAAAGGGCGTGCCCATTCGAGTGTCGACTTTCTCGTCGGACGCATCCTTCATCGAGCATTTCTGCGTGCCCAATTGATTCTTGTCGTACTGCTCCTGGAAAAGGTGTTGTAACAATTATTACACTCTGCGCGCTGATTCAAATCTGACCTTTCCATAATCACCACCTAAAATGAAACATGATTCGGAAAAGTAGGTGAGATTTCTGCCTCAGAATATAGAAGATGCAAACGCTTAATGGAGTATGCAATTATATGTTTCGGTCGAAATGAAGCTATGACTAAATGAAGAAATCGAGTACGGTAATCTCACATTCGCTCCCACGGCGTTTTGTTGTCAACGCGCCAAAACGACTTCCCCTCGAGACCTCTCTCGCGCACTCTCACTTTTCCGTACTATCTCGCCATTCCTCTGACCTCTCTCTATTCTCTCGCTCACCCCATGTAGAACGCCGTGCGCTCCATGCTCCGTCCCATCTTACAGTAACCAGCAACCCACCAAAATGAACGAGTAATGCGGCGAGTCTGTCGGCGACTTGGTGGCGAAGGGGAAGGAGTAGATCTGAAAAAATATCAATAAATAGACCAAAGAACACGGAACCCGCCTCTTTTTGGCACAATTCCATCCTACTTTCACTGAAAGATTGATAGATCTTCTAATCATCGCCAATCTAGTAGTGCTGCCGGTTCTCTGACTCTCTCCATTCTGCACACTTTTTCGTCGCTCTGACCGGCGAGTGTGCAGCACGGCGGTGAGAGCGGCCAGGGGAATGGCGAGAGAGCACGCAAATTCAAGAGTGTTTGCAATGGTCTCACCACGAAAGTTCATTTGGCGTTTTGCCAGCAGAACGCCGTGTGCAGTAGAGTGCCAAACATTTAGTTCGATTCGTAAACAGCTATTTGTTTATTTATCAACGGTGTTTTCTCTCTCATTCGTCTGAAAAACAAATGCAAATAGAAGTTTTTTAAACAGCTATTTGTAAACAAATGAAGCAAATATCTTTTTATTTTCGACATTCTAGTGTGCAGAATGGAGAGAGCACACCGGGGGTGTATCATTTTAGAACTGCCATTTTAGAACTGGTCATTTTAGAACTTTAAAATTTGCCTTAACCTTAACCTAAGGTCCAACCTAAAGGTATTATAGTGCTTCCGTAAGCCTTAGGGTCATATTTGATTTCTTTAGAACCACGCAAAAGCCTTACGGGTTGGGTTAAGACAAATTTTTCCAGTTCTAAAATTGCCAGTTCTAAAACGACAGTTCTAAAATGATGCACCCCCGAGCACACCATCCAGATGCCCCCTCGCTCACCTGTGCTATCGCTGCCATGTCGAAGTCGAGGGGCGGGGCGAGCAGCGCGGGATCGTAGGATTTAGCGTCGTCATGCGAGGGTTTGTCGGTGGGAAGAGGTGGAATATGATGGGGAACAGGATGGGGAAAAGGTTGTTGGGGAGTAAGAGCATCGGCAAGAGTGGTGGTGGGCAGGGGAAGACCGCCACTCTCGTCGTCCGGCTCTTGTGGTACGCTGAAAATACAGCAATCAATCCAATTCTGGGGTACGGTAGATCAAACCGTTTTCCGTTCCCTAAGGTTGAGTAATCGATTACGGATGAGTTCAAAGAATGGAGCCATCGTCACTCTGCTGCGCTTAGAGATGTTTGCAATTTACACATAGGGTAGATCAAAACACGCTCGGTCACAGAGGCGAGATAGTTTGCGAAATGATTAGAGTCGTACTTATCCTTCCAAGTAGGGAGGCCAAGTGGGTTTTGTGCTCTCTCCATTCTGTACACTCTGTCGGACCGGCAGAAGAGTGTGCGAAAAGGAGAGACTCGTCCTTGCTCATAGTAGCAATTTGGGAACTTTCCTAGATGACAACCAAGCCACTCCCCCCTGACCCCGCCCCTCCTAAGCGGCGTGTACCTAAGTGTAAACCTAAGCGTTATTATGAAGATTGGAATTAGTCCAAATAGTTTGGGTGTAACCAGTAACGCGATTAGGGAGAGAGGTAAGAAAGAGGTGGGTGTGACCAGCCCCATGAGAGTGGGCGGGGCTTGGTTGCAATCTAGAAAAGTGCCGCAAGTTGCTATCAAGCCAGTTACTCACCCTAGTTCAGGTTGTGGGTGCTCACACTGCCTCGCTGGCCAGAGAGATGAGACATAGAGGAGCTACTATTCAATTCGGGAGCACTAATTTCCACCGCTTTAGGACGAGAGTTAATCAACACTCTTTGGGTAGATCAACACACGCATGCATGTCACAGAAGCTAGAGGGTGTGTGAAATGGAGAGAGTAAAATACTAGTTATGTTTGTTATATCTAGTCAAAATTTCACCTTTCCGCACGTTGCGAGTGTCCGCTGTCGAGCAAGAGGAGGAGAAGAAGGAGGAGGAGACGCGAGGCGACCGCCTCTCGAGGGAACATGGGTGGAGAATGGGGAGAGGAGGAGAGGAGAGGGAAGAGGGGAGAGGTGAGCCAATCATGTTTTGACGTTGTTTTCGTCCTTTGTTCGAAAATCGATCAGTGAAATGTTAATACAAAGATGCGAGATGGCTATGAGTGTTGCCAGAGCGAATAATGCTCTCTCCATTCTGCACACTCTATCACCGGTCAGACAAAATATAGAGTGTGCAGAATGGAGAAAGTACTACCCGACTGGGCATCACTAGAAACACATCAAATTTGCATGAAGATCTCCGAGAACTTGTATTACGGTTTCAAATGAGTTTTTTTTGACCACTCAAATTGAGTTTGCCTTTCATAATAGTTGGGAATATAAAGCAAAAAGGCGTACTTAATACAATGAGCTACGGTAAAAAAATATTTATTCCTCGATCCTACTAAAACTTATAACCTGCAGATTTTGAGATCTTGTAAGCCTGAACATTATTGATCGGTATTATCTCTAAACCTACACAACAGCTATGCAACCTCTGTTCAGTAGCATCTCTTTCATGTATAAAAATTTTATTTAAATATAATCACATGAGACTTTAAAGCTACAGGAAAATTGTGGATTAAGTTCTCATGTTCGCGTAATGTTATCCGTCGACAATGAAACGAAGAAAAAAAATTCAAGATATGACTACTCTGCAACCCGACTTCACCGGAAATACGAACGGAACTATTGTAAGTCGCCTTGCAACAATTATCCATCTTCTTTCAGGAAGCTGGCATTTTCAATTCCTTTCCAAACCTCATGCGGCGCTGATCTTGCGAACGAATTTGTCTGCAATACCACCCATCTCAGCGAACCTCACCAAGATGGCTGACCAAAAAATATGGTTATCAGCAACAAACTCAGAAAAGGTGAGAGCATTATTTCATACAAGATCGCATATATTGTTCTCTAAATTCTGCCCGCTCTTTCGTCTGTATGGCCGGCGAGAGTATGTGCAAAATAGAGAGAACCGAAGTTGTAGTTTCGGTTTTCGCTCTCTATTTTGCACACTCTTTAAAAATTTAACAACATGATAAAGCAAAGGAAGTGCATAAATTCTCCTGCTTCCTTGCTGGACAAAAACATTTGATGGAACAAAGTACAAAGCATTTTACAATTAAACAATTTTTGCCTTTATGAAATTACGTTGTTCATTGTTGTTCAACACTCTCCATTCTGCACACGCTTACAGTCGAGAAAGTGTGCAGAATGGAGATATATTTTAATGACATCTCCTTTACCTACCGTAATCATCCACCGAATCTCTCCACTTTCTCTAATTTCCATGGCATCCTCATCACTTCGATGATGAGATGAGTGGCAATTGTGAGCTGAAAAACTCAAAAATTAAAGGTAGTTGAAAATTAAATGATCCTGCTTGTCCGGTGTTTCAGAAGTTTGACTAAAGCCGAACCGTATGCGTAAAATGTAATACTTCTGACCTTCGCAGGCTAAATAAAATATTTAATTACCACAAGGTTCCAAATTGTTGTATATTGGGAAACCCACCGTGTCATCTCAGTTCCGGAAAACACTCATAAAAACACCCCTGTTAACATGTTTTGAGAATCTTTTATAATATGATCGTCGTATGGACGCAAAAAACAAACCTCGCGTAGACCAAACAAAAAATTTCACAAGCTCATAATTTTTGAAGGACCGGTCATACAAGAACTACTGCCCAAGTCCTATTTTCTAAACCTACATGAACCTACTGCATCATCTTTTCGCCATCTCATTCCAACCGATTCATACAGCAACCACATGTAGCAGTCTCACATTCATCGCGTATAAATTTGAGTTTGATTGTGCCCACACGGAGAACTCATGATTGACAAATTCCAAATTATATCAACGTCATTCTACTCTGCAACTTCACTTCACCAGCCCACTCCCCTAGCGATTTTTCCGTAATATTCGAATGTGCAATCATTTCAAGGACAACAAGGAGAGGGTGGCCCAGTATCTACTATGTTTCTGTTTTTTTATCAGGACTCTCCATTCAGCACACTCTTTCGTCTAGCTGACCCGCGATAGTGTACAAAATGGAAAGTACAACCGCTATAATAAATCAGTAAATATATTCCATAACCTACCGTATCCACTCAATCCCACGTTCCCGCGAGGAGTCATCGTCCCTTCGATGACGAGATGAGTGCCGACCGAGAGCTGAAAAATCAAAGGTTTTGGAAATAGAAAAAAAAAATTTTAAACTTCATGCTCGGTTTGCGCTTAAGACCTTCGGTAAACCCGTGCGATATTAGCAAAAAAAAACAATTGATCGACGATAGCTTCGGACTCAATATAATTTATTCATTTAAGACGGTGGATCGCTACTATGCGACCACCATCAGGAAGCGGTGCGCTAGCAATGAGAACCACAAGCCCATACTTGGGTGCAAGGAGGGTCTTGGCCCCATATTTGACAAACCGTCACTTATTAGTGATTGCTGCCTCTGCGCAGGGTGAAACATGATTTTGACGGGGAAATAGTCAAAAAATAATATTTTCTCAACCGATCAAGATCGATCTTATTATTCTTTTGCATTATTATGGGGATGTCCTGAGGCTCTGAAATAATCGTTCTGATAGATTTCTGATCGTGAAAATCACTTTTTGGACATGGATTTTCAAATTTTCGGTCCAAGTTGAACATTTTTGGCCAAACGGGAAGAAGACACTATATACTTTTTTGTAGCTCGTGTAATTCTGCATCGAATGCAACAGAATAAAAGATCCGGAATTCCTTACTAATTTGTCATTTATTCGATCGAAACCGAAAAATTGCCGATTTCTACCGTTTATCAAGCGTATCTTTCTTCTTTTTCGCCGTTTCATGATCTCTTATTTTGATATTCGGATTCTACGCGCGAAAATATACCAAAAAATCCTCAAGTCGCAATTTTCAGAAATAAAATTTTTTTCAGTTTCCCCGTATCGATGTAATTTTTTGAGCCAAAAATTCGAAATTTGAGAATCTCTCATGAAAGCTTTTCCCTGTGTATTTTTGCTTGGAGAATCCGATTTTTCATGCTAGAGCTCACGAAATCGCGAAACATTTTTTAAACAATTTTTTCTTTAATTTTCTTTTTTTTCTGGTTTTCGAGTGCAATTATATACAGTTTTCGTTTCGCAGTTTCGTTAGCTCTTGCATGCAAATTCTGATTTAAGAACTAACATGTACATGAACACGTTCTTATCAGAGATTTTCAGATTTCGACTTCGACCGAAAAAAAAATCCTCGATAATGAGAAAATGGAAAATGGACTTAGATTCTCACTATTTAATTTTCAGACTTATTTTGCGTTTCCTATCATTAAAATGCTAATGATGTTTTAAAACTTTACCCCCACCCATTGGGCATTTTATAATTGTGACTTATTCCATGTTTATAGTGGTCGTAAACGAATATTCTACAACTTCTCATGATCGGAAGCCAACGACCCATCCACCTGATCGGATGCCTCCGATCCTGATCGGATGCCTTCGATACTCCAGCACATCTCTCCCTAAGTAGAGGCTCGGACCATTTTTACCATTCCCTCACTGTCTCAGGATGGTGTGGTCTCGAGTTATTTTGCTCATGTCTCTACTACTTCTCGACCTTACTACTTCATACTCGCCGGACCTATTGTCGTTGCGACGCACTCTTGGAGTCGATGAAGCTGCTACCATTTCCGGGTCTACTTTCCCGCTTCCACCCAATCTCCATTCTGCCCTCTTTGGGTCCCATTCGATAGTCAAGCGTGGAGTTGATGAGGTCATTCCTCTGCGAGAAGATGAGGCTATCATCAATGCACCCGTACTTCAACCCGATTCTCAAGTAAAACAGCAGACGGAAAAGGAAAAAGAAGAATGCTACTTCAAGCATCATCGACAGACTCAGCACGAGACGAAAGAGAGACCTGCTGTCTCGAAGATAAAGCAAGTGTGCGGAAACGGCAAATTGAAAAGGTCAGTTTCAAAAATGAGAGTCTGTTTTTCATGTAGTTATTTTATTATTTCCAGAATGTCGGAACTGATTGGCGTACAATACACAAACCAATATGGATGCGTCGGCATGCACTCGCTCTGATTCTTTCTCGTGGGGCAGGCGAGTACTACGATTGGACGGATCTGCAAAAGGTAACTAGTCACTTGCTAGAACAGTTATAACTAAATACGTTACAGGCTACAGAAGTCGGAAGGCGGTGGATTTGCAAGGAACACGAGGCTGAACTGGGATCGAATTGGGAGACCAAGGGACATTATCACTTCAAGACCAAGCAGAGACCAGGTTTTTAAAAAAAAATTCTGGATAACAATAATAATTCTTTATTCAGGTGGAAGAGTGGAGAATGTGTGCTCAATGCCTCATCCCTTCTTCCAACACAACACTCCATTCACGCTAGAGCACGGAGTTCATCGCGTAGAAGCAGAAGAAGCAGAGGCAATTTTGAAGAAAAAGGGAGTGTTACTCCACCCAGGCCTTCGTAAGTTACTGATCTTATACACCCCAGTCTACTTTTTTTTGTTCAGCGATCTGCCCGGCTCACAACCAACTAGCTCGCCCTGCACCGCTCAACCGAGACTTCTCGAATACTCCCTCTATCTCTCGAGATGTCAATCCTTTCGACTATGAACGAGATCCGAAGGATCCCTCCTACCACCCCAAGCGTCCTCAATCTCCGATTGATACGGATTTGCCAGAGAATGTAAGTCATGATTACGATTGCAAACACGAAAATAATAACATTCGACTGTTATAACTCTCCATCGGGTTCTTTTATTCGCCATTCTCCATTGAAATCACACAATTCATATTGTTTTAGAAAGCTCCTGGTCAAGTGCTCAAGAACGCGTACATCAACTTCATGCGCGCTCTCGGAGTGAAGCCCCACATGAATATAAAAAAATGGCATGAGTTGTCGGATCGATCTCAGAGAGGAGACGCTGAGGCTCTCAGATACGTCGCATTCGAGATCGCTACTCTAATGAGCCCCGATAATCCCAAGGTTCGATTTTCATTGACAATCTTGGCATTTTAATTATTTTATTATCAGGCTCTCATGGACAAGGCATTCAAGCCCCCATCTGATTATGAGAGACCGAGACCAGTGAAGTACGAGCAGATGATGCAGAATGTGAAAGAGGCATTCGAGACGAGTGATACACGATCCGATCGTATGGCCATTATCTCACTGGTCGTTCACATCCCTCTCCATGAGATCCGGCGCTATATCCCTGGCCTCAGTTCGTATTATTACACAATGGCGAGGCAGTATGCCAGGAGAGGTTACGCAAGTGGACCATCCATTCGGCATCGAAGAATCAAGTAGTTTGGCCAAAGTGGAGCGATTCGTTCAGTTCCTAACAAGGTGAGCATTATTGATATCTATCCATTCACAATACCTATATTTCAGTTACAAAGTCACTCTCGGCCTTCCGTATGGAACCAGACGAGTAAAGGACACACAGAATAGATGGATCGAGATACCCAACACTCTGCGAAAACTGAGAGCAGGGGAGATCTACTAAATCTACAAACGGTTAGTCATAATGGTCTCACTTGGATAAAAGTGATTTTCAATTTAAAAAAAAATCTACAGTGAACTGGAGCTCCTTGGTGAGACTAGTCTGCTACTTCCCGAATCGACTGTGAAGAAGATGATTCACATATGCAAAGCAGAGAGAAGGAAATCTCTTCATGGAGTCGATATCATAGTGGCAGATGCAATGGAGGTACGAGATTTCTAAATATTTTACCATTGAAACCATTGTTTCCAGTCTTTCGATAACTTTTTTGATCGATCCTATGCTCAATGAGTATGGGATGGACAAGAGTGTTCATGCCTCTCTCATTTCGAATATGAGACAGAGTCGTCAATATCTTCGCACTGATTACTTGATCCACGCCAAAGAATTTTCATCGTATGCTGATCACTGCTGGTCGTGAGTATTGTTTTAAAAAAAAAATTATGATTCAGTTGTTTGTCTTCAACTATCTTATCGATTGTCATGAATACAACT
Source organism: Pristionchus entomophagus (assembly GCA_036245825.1). Taxonomy (NCBI): domain Eukaryota; kingdom Metazoa; phylum Nematoda; class Chromadorea; order Rhabditida; family Neodiplogasteridae; genus Pristionchus; species Pristionchus entomophagus. Next base: position 8,027,393 of record BTSX01000001.1, read on the forward strand.
AAAACCAATTCGAAAACTAATGTAACTCAATTCGAAATGAGATTCTATACGAAAACGATACTAAATCATTTGTTCTCATTCTGAAACTGATTCAATTATTATGTCAGCGATTTCGAAACTTAGATGCATAATACATAAATTTTAGTTTCCTCAACTCAAATGTGACTATCAATTTTCAGATACGGACTCTCTGACCCAGATGATACGGCATTTCAAACCGATTGCACAACCGGAGGAGATGAATACAAACTTCCGAGTGTGCGATCGGTGCGAAGCCAAACAGATGTGGTACGGAGATCTGCGTGCCACTATGCAGGGTCTTGAGAAGAAGTTCAAGAAGGACAAGAAGAAGTCACAGGAGATCGCCATTATGAGGAGAGACTGGTACGATTTCGAGGACAAGATTGACAAGCTGAAAGCCCATCAACTGCGAACTGCCAAGGCGGAGGATGATCGGCATTGGATAGTCGGAGGATTGGGGGTGAGATTTTTCAAAAAAATTCTGATTCGAGAAAAATACATACATCTCAGGAGGGAGAGGCCATGGTCATTCTCGATTTCGCGATGAAGCACATGCCTCTACAAGGTCGTGAGACGATCACCGATTGGTATGGACAGAGGGGAATGCCATGGCATGTCTCCCACTCAACTGCCAATGTCAGTGGAGAATTCGTGACACATGCTCTCATCCATATATTCGACGTCAATGAACGACAGGTTTGATCATTATAATATAAATATATATATTTATATCAGGTCGGTCAGAAAGTTTCTCATCGATTTTGTCGATTTTGATTTTTTTTTTTCATCATCGATTTTGACCTCCCCTGTACTTCTTATTTGATCTATCAACATATGGCTTTTCTTAATCAATGAGGGCATTGTTCCTTTTTTTTAGCGCACACTAGATCAGGGCTGACCAATCAGTAAGAGAGACACTAAGCCGGCTCAAATTTGCCGTGGTCGACCACGAAATGCATCTGTTTCTCAACCTAGTGCACAGTGGAGAGAAGTAATAGGGACAAACCAGCGTCACATTAATAAAGTAGGATGATTGGTGATTATAATAAAAATTATTGCAAGGAAATAATCACTTCACGCTTAGTTCAGAAATGCCCCTAAAATACAACATACGATTTTGGAACAGACGAAAAATAGTTTCTATCACCTAGCTCGCGACTCGATAGATCTGCGAATGCCAATTGAAGTGCATAGCAAAGTACCATACCCAGTGAGTCCCCAATGTAAATCGGGAGAGGATCCTATCCTCCATAAATTGGCTGAATTTTTAAGAACTTCGTAATAGAGAATCAAAGATCGAAAACATCACTTTTAGCACATTCTTCTTTTCCAGAGAGTCAGAAGTTCGGATATTTTAGTGCTAATAGAAGAATCAACTCTTGCTCTATCATTACTTTATTGGCTAGACTATTGCGATCTCTATTTTAGCAAAAGGCAGGTCGTCACCGAAAATCATGTTTTGTTGAATGTTTCACTTAAAAACATTTTCTGTACTTCTAAGCGAGGACGGTTCGATTCATATATATTACAATATTGTACCGAGGCACCCCTAAACTATGTCATATTGACGGTTTGTGCAAGCGAGATAATTGAACAAACATTAACAAAAAGAAAAAGAAAGAAACTTTCTGACCGACCTAATATTTATATTCAACTCAGGATTCGGCCGCCGTTACTGCTGTCATCAGACACGTTTTGCAAGTACTAAAAGAGCAGGGGATAACAAGAGTGACTTTCCGATCAGATCAAGCAGGTTCGTTTTTTTTCTGTTGGTTATTTTTGAAACTGATTATTTGAATACATTCTAACTTTAGGAGCATACAAGTCTTCATCGACCCTGGCATCCATCCAATCCATTGCTGAAGAAGTGGGAGACATCATTGTAGCGGGATACCACTTCAGTGAGGCCCAGGCTGGAAAGGGACCATGCGATCGGACATCGGCTATTGTGAAGGGAGTGACGAGGAATTATGCGGATGCCGGAGGAAAAGTGCTGAATCCAGAGGTGAATTCTTAGAAAATTTTAACAACGATAAGTCGATAAATATTTCATTTTCTCTCTAAAATTGCATATTAAAACATTTATTTAGGACTTCTACAAAGCAGTCACAACCAGTCGACATCGCGAAGGCATTTCGTACCACCTTGCCCATCTGGAGGGAAGTGGAAAGGATAAGAAGCCAAAGCTTTCTCCGACGAAGATCCCTGAGATGTCGAAGTTGAATTCGTTCACATTCGAAGAGAAGAACCTGCGCCTTCATGTCATGTTCATGAAAGACAATACATGAAATTGCAGGGACATTGGATTCGGAAAGAAATACTCGTACAAGAAAATGCAACCGAATGATGCGAGACTCGTTGTGAAGGGATCTGGGGGGACGACCTCACAAGAGACTTTCTGGAAGAAACTGGGAGACCCCAAGTACTTGGAAAAGCACGATAATTCAAATGAGGAGGATGGAAATGATCATTTAATCTGTGAGAAGAAGGCATGTATTTTTCGCACTCAATATCAGTAACTAAAATTTATTCTCGTGAAATAATTCTTCATTGCAGGAATCCAAGAAGTGCACGTGGAAGAGACCTAAGCCGGAGTCGACTCTGTTCCGTTGTCCCATCGAGACATGCTCTAAAGAGTACCTCTATGAGAAGAATCTCGAGAAGCACATGGAAGTGGGGGTACACGAGAGGAGACCCGAGAAGATGAACGTCCAAGACTACACACTCCAACGATTCGCGGCCAATCTGGAATTGGTGGACACTCCCAAAGTGTGCCCTGTCATTGACGAAGCCACGCGGAGTCTCACTAACGACCCCATCAACAGTGAGAACGGAAGAATTCTACCCATGGGATGGGCCCTGCCTACGAGGAGACCATCGACTCCATTCCCCGCTACTGTGAAGGCATTCCTGAAGGAGATCTACGATGAGGGGGAGAGGTAATAGTCATTCAATAATTGTTTTTTTTTTTCAATTTTCTTTCAAGAATATGTATATATAAATGTTTTTTTTCTCTACAGGACTGGATCGAAAACTGACGCTAGAGAGGCAGAGAAACTGATGAGACAAGCCAAGGATGACAATGAAGACAACCTGTTTCAACCGAGTGATCTACTCACCTCACGCCAGATTGCTGGAGTCTACAAGGGATTCAAGAAGACCAAGCTCGACAAGAGAGACCGAACAAGGACGAACAGGGTTGAGCCCGGTGGATCCAGAGCCAAGAGATCGGATGATCCCGAGCTGGATGAAGTCAACGCACTTTTCGACACCGAAGGAGATCCCGAGTTGGAATGGTAGACCGAACCACTATTCGATGAGACAGAAGATTACCAGATTGCTATTAGAGAAGCTCATAATCAGCTGTTTGAAGGAGATGAATGCGATGAAGTTATAAAACGAGGATGGCTGGGTGCTCTAAAAATGACTTGTATTGTTTCACATAAATATTATTCTTGTAATCGCTGTCTGTTTCCAACAATCTTTCACTTTCACATTGTTATTTTTTATGTCACTTCAGTAGATAAACAGTATTTATATTCTGAACTTCTGAATTTTGAGACCCAACGAAGACGAAATGAGGAAATAAGAGGCAGCGACTTTCCGACTGTTTTTGAACGGACGAGTGGAATACTGCGTATACAACAAAAACAAATCTCCCCCCAGTTTGTATGCTTATTTATATTATGATTCAACACACTAAAATGGGGGGGGGGGGTGACAAAAGAGCAAACGACAAAAGAGCAACTGGGAATAGCCCGGAGGTGAGTTGGCCAACCTAAATAAATGTTGTCACATATATATTACTTTAGCCTAGGGATTATGGTAACCCAGTCCGATGGGTCAGATCGAGTTCCTTGGGTCAGATTTTTTCGAAAATTTCTCTAATCGATCTCAAAATCATTTTTCCGTAGTCTAAAGGACGGTAGAGCACATTTTCGATTCAAATCGCAAGAAATATTATTTTCCAAAAACCATGATACGGGGGTCATGGGGCGAAAAAAATGAAATTGAAAATAATTACCAGAACTTTCTGATCATAGGTCTTTCTGGTGTATCTTTGCTCGCTGATTTCGAATATCGATATGAGAGCTCATCAAAAAATTAATGAAAAAAGTTAAAATTTAAAAAATTGTCGAAATCGGAATTTTTGGACATAATATGGAGCAATTATTTTCCCTCGAAACAGATATTTCTGATATTTGGGGTGATGCTAGGTACAGGTACTTACTCAAATCACTTTACGGGGATTCTCGAATAATTGCAGTTTTCGAAAGTTAATTGTAATTTGGGAAAATCAAAAAAAGTTTTTGGAAAAAGGCGACCACCCCGCACCAGCGAAAAATCTGAGAATGATATCATCAACATAAGAGCTGTTTCTCCGTGTCTCTTGAATCGAATGCCATAATCGGGGAAGCTCTATCATTTTTCTCAAAGCGAATGATGACCGTTTTCCGGAGGCGAAAGTGGTCATAAAATTCAAAGGATCCATTACGTAAACTCAGCAGCGTAAATAACCAAGAATAGGGATCGATCTAATACATATCAGATCTCAACTTTACTAACCATTCATTATTGAAATTTCTCAAATTTCGAATTGTAAAAAAATTACATCGATAAACTGAAAAATGTGAAACTGAAAAAAAATTGAATTTCTGAAAATTGCGACTTGAGGATTTTTTGGTATATTTTCACGCGTAGAATCCGAATATCAAAATAAGAGATCATGAAACGGCGAACTGAGAAAGATACGCTTGATAAACGGTAGAAATCGGCGATTTTTCGGTTTCGATCGAATAAATGACAAATTAGTAAGGAATTCCGGATCTTTTATTCTGTTGCATTCGATGCAGAATTACACGAGCTACAAAACGTATATAGTGTCTTCTTCCCGTTTGGCCAAAAAGTTCAACTTGGACCGAAAATTTGAAAATCCATGTCCAAAAAGTGATTTTCTAAACGATCAGAAATCTATCAGAACGATTATTTCAGAGCCTCAGGACATCCCCATAATAATGCAAAAGAATAATAAGATCGATCTTGATCGGTTGAGAAAATATTATTTTTTGCCCATTTTCCCGTCAAAATCATGTTTCACCCTGCGCAGAAGCGGCAATCACTAATAAGTGACGGTTTGTCAAATATGGGGCCAAGACCCTCCTTGCACCCGAGTATGGGCTTGTGGTTCTCATTGCTAGCGCACCGCTTCCGGGCAGGGTCCAAAATGCTCTCATAGTACCGATCCGTCGTCTTAAGGCGCCTTGACTATTCACTCATTTTGAAAACAAAAACAAAACACAGCTCTATTTATGTTTCAGAGCCACTAAGAAAGGCATCCAAGATCTAGAACAACAATGATTTTGGCAGTTTCCATTGAAGAAAATCATTGAAACCATAACGGTTCTTGAATAAAAGAGTGAGATCATCGTCACCAACATATTTTGAGATTTCCCTACCTACAAAGATCCGCAACCGATCTGCTAACAAGAGATACAATTTATTGTCTTCAGCCTCTCCATTTTGCACACTCTCATCGTTGCGACGGATGAGAGATGCGCACGCAGAGTGAATTGTTACTTGGATATCGAAATGATACTAATTACTTGCATTCATGCCACTTATTTTCAATTTCTTGGTTCTTCATAACGCATCCCAGTTCGCAATCTTCACACACTCACATGTACATCCTCCGTTGCTGCAGTTCACCACTTGCACCCCTGTATCACCACAGTTTTGAGACTAATTGTAAAAGTGAGCTTTATTATCAGGGCTCTCTACCAACCGTGAAGCAAACTGAAGCAATCGATCACCTCATATGAATTCCCACCATCATGGAAACCCATTTGTTTGGTGTGCAACTGTTGTACGGAGAACTCTTGACATCCTCCCGTATAAACTTAAACGAAGGAACTGAAACCTCGTATCACCGTCCTATAACACAGGATTTTCGATATTTATGAGATACGTCCGTACAACGATTTTGCAACCTATGCTCAAAATTTGGCCCTAGGGTCAACTTTGGACGTAGAGTTCGAAAATCGACCTTAGAAAGCCGTATCACCAAAGCCTCAATCACTGTGGCACAGTTTACGCTGTGCGGTCGGTTTTGATATCTCATGAACGGCGTTTCGAAGACCCACCAAATTATAGTAATTCTGAAAGATCTCGACGAGATAAGACTTTTTACAATTGGGAGTGAAGAGCAAGCTCATCTGTGAAAAAAGTAGTGCTCACCGAAAGTTTTGAACTTGTCACCCTGAAAAAGTGGTGTTCACAACCTACCAAATAAAATTTTTCATTCGATTCCTCTTGCAATTTTACCCCTTCCATGAAGAAACCGAAAATCGATGCAATAGCTCATAAAAATGCGAAAGAAAAAAGTGAAGCTCGAAAAATTGCATTTTTTGCTCAAAAATGCATTCGGCCGCCGAAACGAAATTGTTCCGGACATCATATCTTTGCAAAAACGCGCCCAGGGGTAAAATTGCAAGAGGAATCGAATGAAAAAGTTTATTTGGTAGGTTGTAAACACCACTTTTTCAGGGTGACAAATTCAAAACTTTCGGTGAGCACAACTTTTTTCCCAGATGAGTTAGCTCTTCACTCCCAATTGTAAAAAGTCTTATCTCGTCGAGATCTTTCAGAATTACTATAACTTGGTGGGTCTCCGAAGCTCCGTTCATGAGATATCAAAACCGACAGCACAGGGTAAACTGTGCCACCGGGAATGAGGCTTTGATGATACGGCTTTCTAAGGTCGATTTTCGAACTCTACGTCCAAAGTTGACTCTAGGGCCAAATTTTGAGCATAGGTTGCAAAATCGTTGTACGGACCCTGTTGGCAGAATCTCAATTATATCGAAAATCCTGTGATAAGTTGTACATATCTTCATACCAGCGGCATTCCCCCGCCTACGGCGGGGGAAGCCACTGGCAGACTCCGCGCTTCGCGCGTCGTCTGTCTCCCCCTCTCCCATCTCTCTCGGGAAGGTTGCGAAAGTTCTGAAAATTTCTGGAAGTTTCTATGACGAAATCTCTCTCCTTCCCCTCTTTCACCCTCTCTGAAAAGTTCTGGAAGTTTCTATGACGAAATCTCTCTCCTTCCCCTCTTTCACCCTCTCTGAAAAGTTCTGGAAGTTTCTATGACGAAATCTCTCTCCTTCCCCTCTTTTACCCTCTCTGAAAAGTTCTCGTAGTTTCTATGACGAAATCTCGCTTCTCCCTCTCTTCCACCGCTCGGAGACGTTTTGAAAGGTGCTAGAACCTTTCACAGCGAACCTTCTAGAACAGAGAACCTTCTAGAATTTTCCTCAGAGATTCTTCTAGAATTTTCCTCAGAGAATCTTCTAGAACTTTCCTCAGAGAACATTCCAGAACTTTCCTCAGAGAACCTTCTAGAACAGAGAACCTTCTAGAATTTTCCTCAGAGAACGTTCCAGAATTTTCCTTTGAGAACCTTCTAGAATTTCCTCAGAGAACCTTCTAGAATTTTCCTCAGAGAACCTTCTAGAACTTTCCACAGAGAACATTCCAGAACTTTCCTCAGAGAAACTTCTAGAACAGAGAACCTTCTAGAATTTTACACAGCGAACTTTCTAGAATTTGCCTCAGAGAACCTTGTAGAATTTTCCTTAGAGAACCTTCCAGAACTTTTCTCAGAGAACCTTCCACAGAGAACCTTCTAGAACCTTCCACTAAGAACCATCTAGAACTTTCCTCAGAGAAGCTTCTAGAACTTTCTTCAGAGAACCTTCTAGAACCTTCCTCAGAGAACCTTCTAGAACTTTCCTCAGAGAAGCTTCTAGAACTTTCTTCAGAGAAGGTTCTAGAACTTTCTTCAGAGAAAGTAAGAGTATGTAGTTTGTAGTCTCAAACCTAACGTTTGAAGGTTGTAGTCTATCGTTTGATCTATGGTCTTTCTAGTTTGCAGTTTGGTCTTTGACCTTTGTAGTCTGATCTTTGATCTTTACTCTAGGATCGGGGACGCTGAGGGCCGAGGAGGGGACGGGGCCAAAAGGGGGCGGAGTCTGAACAGACAGACGCTAGCGCTTTATATAGGAGTATGATTCCCAAAAATGTGTGAGAATGATATCACCTGCAGATTTTTCTTACATAGTATGTAGAGTAGAAGGTCTTTAACTAGTTTTGCACGCGATTTATTTTGTTTTCATTAATGAAGAACCAACGACACAAACGAAGAAAAGCACACCTCCACGCTCATGCCAGCCTCATGCGGCCCAAATTTGCCTATGTAAACCCATTCTCAAAATATCTCGCTCATGCGTTCGAAGCTGGTAGTAATTTTAATGCAGAACAATTGGAATTTATTGGAAAAATAAAATATCAAGGCACCGATAAAACTCCAAATTGAATCAACATGTTTTACTCTGCACCTCACTGCACTAGCCGACACTCCCATCAAAATTGTCATAACAATAGAATGTGCGAATATTTCAAGCAGAGAAAGGAGAGGTTGGTACATCAAATACTAGGGGGTTTTTATTTTTTAAAGTTGAGAGCTCTGTGTGAAAAATGGTGAGATCAAATTCGAAGCTAAATTACCAGAATTCATCTATCGTAACCCACCGTATCCAATCACTAACTCCTTCCCGTGGAGGCAGGGCATCATTGTAATTTCTTTGAAGAGAAGAGTGGCATTCATGAGCTGAAGAAAATTCGAAGATTATATGAAATCGAAAACAAACAAAAAAAGATCCTGCTCGACTGGCGTTTCATACGTTTGACTAAAGGCGCGCGGTATGAGTAAAAAGTAATACCAGTATCGTTCTCAGCGGAAATAAACTGCTCAATTATCCCAAGTCTCTCTTCAAATCACTGAATATCAGCTACCGAAACGCGTTAATTTTTTTGGCACATTGAAAAATATACACTCCCGGTTCAGGTGCTAGCTGTCGCTTCTGATCCTGCGCGGCAAAATCACAACAGACCCCTTTAATCGAAAAAAATATCTAGCGCTCGAATTGCGTTTCAGACCATCAGTAAAGCCGAGCGGAATGCGTAGAAGATAATCACACAATCGAATACCGACGACAAATAAAATTATCATCCTTCCTATCTTCTCACGTTCTGCTTCCCGTGGCCCAAGATAAATTTCGAAATACGCACTGCAAATCACTACCGCCACTGTCCTTCAGATCAAATACGAAACAGCTGCAGCCTAGTTTCGTCTGAAGATTCCGATCCGTTTTCTCTCTCAAATTCATTGGGTTCAAGTTTAGAGATAACAAGATGAAGGAATTAACAATCCTCCAAAGTGAATCTACATGATTTTACTCTGCAATCTCACTTCACCCGCCCACAGTCCAAGCAAAATTGTAATAACATTTGAAAGTGCGATTATTACAAGGAGAGAGAGGAGAGGGCGGCCCAGTATCTACTAGGATTTTTTCACTCTTTCGGCTATCTGACCGCGAGAGTGTGCAAAATGGAGAGAGCAAAACCCGAATCCGGAACACACCATATTCGCTCAAATCTACCTCCCCGTGAGGCGTCATCATTTCATCGATGATGAGAAAAAATCCGACTGAGAGCTGCAAAATCACAGTTTCACAAAAATTTTCACGCTCGATTTGAGTTTCACACATTCCGTAAAGCAGAGTGGTATACATACGAGTGCGTGACTTCACAAACATTCAATGATTCGAGGTCATTGACTGTTCGCGTGTTTTGAGGTTTGTGAGAAGTGGAATTGCTTTCACCTCCAGAATTTATATCCAGACGAGAGAGTGTGAGGAAAGGATAGAGTTGAAAACCCAAACGATATCTCCATTTCTCAAATACCCTTTTACGCACCTGCTCTCCTCTTCTCTATTATGACCGCTACCTTCTACGATTGTATTCATCTCAGAAAGTCCGCGAAGGATAGTCACTAGCCCGAAATTCATGGAATAACATTTTATTAGTACCATGCCCCACGTACTAATTTGCCTTTCCCGTTCCGAGATACGTTTCTTGTTCCCTCGTAAGAAGCACCGTAATCCCCTCCTCTATCTCGACCAGTTCCATTATCGATGGAATATCGATTTTCTCGTTAGCCGCAACTTGTGCACTCTTCTATTGTTCTCTGTTATAAGTCTCCTTGATTGTTGACTCGAAGTCTGCCCCCCCCTCCATTCATTCACACAATGCCCCTTTCTTCCCATCCAAACTCGATTTACATTTTGGCAAATGATAAAACGGTGCTAGAAAAAACACCGTACTCTTCGATGTATAGATGAGTGTCGTACCTGAATTTTAAAAAAAACATTCCCATCGGATTCGCGTTTCAGATAATTCACTAGAATGGTCCAACATGGAAAATACAATCCTTCCACAATCAATGCTCGCATAAGTTATTTCGTCAATGATAATCTATTGGCGGTGTTTCGGACGCAAAATGTGCTTTAGACTCGTAGAAAAGAACAACTGATTATTTGAATGTATCACACTCAATATTACCAAACTAGTGCAACCCCGATTCAACAATACCCAAACAGCTTCACTTTCAGTAATAACCACTACTCAATTCTTGAACGCCTTTTACATAATTTTACATTGGCTAATTTTTTCCACATCGGGATTCCGCATGGAATTAATTGACGCAATGAATGAAAACATACACAACACATCTGCAGATCAACCAGACGTAACCCCCATGCTGAAAACGGCTAATCGACAAGCTTGGCGCAACGTGATTGCTACTAATGTACTATCTCAACTCTCTCTCCACTCTCCATTCTGCACACTCTCTCACTGATCAGACACAGTGTGCAGATTGGAGAGCGCAGTTGTAGGCATCATTACTGCCCAACGCAATCACCCACCGTATCTCTCCTTTTCCTCTCATCTCAATGAAATCGGCATCACTTCGATGACGAGATGAGTGGCATTCAAGGGCCGAAAAAATCAAACTTTGAATAAAGACGAAAATGACAAGTTCCTGACCGATAGGTGTTTCAGACGCTTGACTAAAGCCACGCGATATGACTAAAAGGTAATACCAGAAATGTTCCCTGTCAACAAATAAAAATAAAATAGCACAACATTCCCACCAAATCGCTGAATATGAGCAACCTAAACATATCGTATCGTCTCACGGCCAGCTCTTTCAGAACCTTTGAAGTTGCCGGGTCGAATAGTTTCTCTCTCTATTCTGCACACTCGCCTCTCTGATCGGTGAGAGAGTGTGCCGAATAGAGAGCGCTATTCGATCCGACGACAATCCGAAAACTAAAATGGCATCAGTCTTACATTTATGGCGTAAAATTGAGCTAAGTGTAGACTAGACCGACGAGTAATTGACAAAACTCTAAATTGAAAGTAAAAAATTCAACTTTGCAACATCACTTCACCAATACACAATCTACTCAAAATTTGCATGACATTCGATGTCTGATTATTTTAAGGACGGGATGGAGAAGGTAGCCCAAAATATACTAAGAATATTTTTTTTAAATTTAGGGCTCTCCGTTCTGCACAATTTTTCGCCTGTCCGACAGGCGAAAGAGCACAAAATGGAGAGAGCAAAACCGATTCCGTAACCCACTGTATACGCATACTTCCACTTTCTAGCGAGATGTCATTGGTTTTTCTATGATGAGTACCGATCGAAGGCTGGAAAAAAACACAGATTAAAGGTATAAAAAATAGTAACTTGAAATATGTTTCAGATTTTTGGTAAAGCCGAGTGCTACGAGCAAAAGGCAATACCAGGTTCACTCATTCTTTCAACCATTTAATTACCAGTGTTATCAAGTGTTATCTTTGGAATTGTATTCACATGCAGAAATGAACAGCTCACGCGCTTCTCCGCTATATTGTTCGCTCTTTCTTAATGACATTGGAAAACGTGAAATTACAAATTCAACTTCTTTCGCTAATGTTAGTCTCGTGCGTAGAGTAGAAAAACACATGTCGTAATCGTTAGAAACGCGAATGTTTGAATTAAATTGCCCCTAATCTGCGACACGAACGATACAAGACAAAACTCCCCGCTAACACCAACCTCGTGCGGCTTCGATTCACCTACCCAAATCAGTCTTGAAATAGATTGTTCGCTCGAAAATTATGATTCATTTAATGAATTCTTTCTCAATCTGATCCTCGTGCGTGCATAAAGCGCATGATCCTTCTGAAGAACCCAAAAGGAATCTCATTGTCAGAAGTAAATGTTTTGAACCATGGGACGAAAGACAATAACTGCCGAGATCCCTCCATCTAGATCTACATTAGCCTGCTGCAACCCTGTTTCACCAGCTCGGTCTGATCACTTCATGCAACAGCCATTGATATCAGCCTCACATTTATCGCTTGATAATTTGAGATTCGTGAAAAATACGATCGCTGAGTGATTGAGATAATTTACAAATTGAATCTACATTATTCTATCCTGAAACTTTCCTTCACCAACCGACATTCCCAAAAGTTTTTCTCATGCTTTCGAACGTGATTATTTTGAGGGCAGGAAGACTTACAATCTTCTTGCGAAATACTCTAGATTTTATCTCGCCATTCTGCTCTCTTCGTCAGAGAAACGAGAAAGTGTGCAGAATGGAGAGAGGTGGAAACCGTAATGAGATCCCTAATGCATACCATAATCACCCATCGTATCTCCCCACTTCCTCTTCTCTTCATGGCACCGTCGTCAATTCGATGATGAGATTAGTGGCATTCGTTAGCTGAAAAATTTAAAGTTTCGATGAAGTTGAAAATGCAAAGTTCCAGCTTGACTGATGTTTCAGACGCTTGGCTAAAGCTGAGCTATATGAGTAAAAGACAATACGATCTACGTATCTTGTCGAAATTCAAAATGCAATTCGCACAAGATTCTTTTCTAATCAGTTACCGGAAATTTAATATATAAAAAAAACCCCGCTCGATTTGCGTTTCAGTACATTGATTAAAATAAACGAATATGACAAAGACGATCGTGCTGGGCATCTTGTTGTAATTACAATACTTATTCAATGCTTGTAATTACTTCTGCAGTTTGTTTAAAAACTTTGTAAAGCTCTAATAAGAAGCCAAACTAATATTAGAAACATATCACGCCTTTCACCTACTGCTTGACTGCTCGTAGGACCCACTTTTGAGATGACCCCCCCCCCACTTTCTCCAAGGTTCTCCATGACCCTTGGGTAGGTATCCACTGATCCGGAGTTAGAGGGTCGGTAGATCAAAGATGTCTCCAGTAGGTCACGCTTAACTTCGTCTTTTAGACACTGTTTTGTGCGATAGAAACGCCGAATGCACGGAAATATCTTCGAACTGTTTTAATACAAAATGAATTTTCTCTGCAACCCCATTTCACGAGACACGACGTCATCGTCAACATTTGCATACTCGATTTTGTCTTTCTGCCTGTCGCACTCATAAATTCTAGCACCGAATCCATGACAAGTTGTCAACAGCGACAGCAAAAGGAAAAAAAAACCTGTACTGAGTTTCTCCAGTTTCTCATATTAGCAGTCTCCTTAGCAAATACTCTTCAATGAAACACGAATCTACAAGGAAGTATCAAAAAAGTTCTCAATTATTTTCTGATCTAACAATCGAACCTACCAATAGCATCATATTGGACTCCATACTCTCCTTCTTTTATAATACTCTTTTTTCTCTTTATTCGATTGCCCAATTATGCAATCACTGCCTCAAGTCTCTCACCCGAGCAGATAACTCCCTAATGCAACCTTCAATCACCGGCTCCGATACGCCATCTGTGTGTTATCATCGTCCGTCGGGGACAGAGTGTGCAGAATGGAGAGAGCCAAACCTGAAACGAGAGGACATGACAGAAGCGCCAACGACAAAAGCGTCAAACGCTATAACGCTGCCTGGAGTGATGCTAGAGACTTCTGCATTCTGGTTGGGTTCATTGGATTGCATCTAACAACCCATATCGCAGGCTATCCAATGAATCTAACCAGAAGTCTCTAGCATCATTCCGGGCTGAGTTATTGAAGCACTAGCCGACACGCCAATCAAAATTGTCATAACAAAGGAATGTGGGAATATTCCAAGCAGAGAAAAGCGAGGTTAGTCCACCAATTACCAGAGTTTTTTTTTTTTTTAAATTGAGAGCTCTCCATTCTGCACACTCTTACGAGAGAGTGTGCAAAATGGAGAGAATAAATTCGAAGCTAAATTAAAAGAATTTATCTATCGTAACCCACCGTATCCAATCACTACCTCCTTCCCGTGAATGCAGGGCATCATTGTCATTTCTATGATGAGAAGACTGACATTCAAGAGTTGAAAAAAAGCTAAGTTTGAAGGAAATCGAAAATAAAACGATCCTGCTCGACTGGTGTTTCAGACGCTTGACTTGAACAGGGAGGATTGAGTAAAAGGCAATACAACCGAGGTTCCCTGTATAAAAATCAATTTGCACAAGTTTTATTTCAAATCGCTGAATAGGAGCTACAGCAACGCGCTCAAATTTGGCAAATTGAAAATTAAAATTAATTTTATTTTAAAACGTTTGGCGCTCGATTTGCGCTTCAGACAATCATTAAAACCGAGTGTACTGCATAAAGGCAATCACATTGTCGATCACAGACCAAATAAAATTCAACTAGCACAGGGCACACCATATTCTCCTTTCACCCATGATAAATTTCAGAAGCACACATATTTTTGATGACCATCAGAAATACCACCACTGCCGAATCAGCAATGATGGTACTCTCAGCTGTTTCTAGTGGAGAATTTGCAACAGAAATCGCTGCTGCTCTTCCATCTAAACATACATCATCATACTTCAGCATAATTTCACCAATTTATGCTGACCCGGTCATACAACAGCCACTGATATTAGTCCCACATTCAGCGCATAACAATTTGAGATTATTGAAGACAAGATCGGAAAGAAATTGTCAGAATCTCAAATGTAATCAAAATACTCTGCAACCTTCATTCACCAGCTCCCAGAAAATTTTTTACCTCAATAATTTCAAGGACAGGCTGGAAAAGGATCCGTTCATAATTGACAAACTTGACGCAACGTGATTTTTCTACGAAACCACACTCTAACAATCCCCTTTCTCTGCTCTCTCTCCATTCTGCACACTCTCTCACTGGTCAGACAGACGATAGAGTGTGCAGAATGGAGAGCGGACTTGTAGGTATCCTCATTGCATAACGTAGTATCCACCCAAATTTTCATGGCATCGAGGTCACATAGATAATGAGATGATGAGAATTCGTGAGCTAAAAAAATCTAAATTTCGAGGAAATTTGAAATGAAAAGATCCTTCATGGCAGGCACGGCGTTTTACATGGGGTGAGCGAGAGAAGAGAGAGCGGCCAGGGGAATGGCGAGAGAGCTTGTAAATTCAAGAGTGTGCGCGATGGTCTCACCACGAATCTCACTTGGCGTTTTGCCAGCAGAACGCCGTGCAGGGGTTTCAGACGCTTAGCTAAAGCCGAACGACATGAGTAAAATATAATTCGAATCTTGCTCGGGTTAAACGGAAGACTCACTTAATCCTAATTTTCCTTCAAATCGGTGAATATAAGCTACCAAAACCTTATCTTATCTTCTCACAACCAGCTCTTTCCGATCCGTTGAAGTTGTCGGATCGAATAGTTTCTCTATCCATTCCATTCTGCACACTCGCTTCTCTGATCGGTGAAAGAGTGGGCAGAATATTGAGCGTGCTATTCGAACCGACAATCTTACGATCTCATCCGCAGCAACCAATGACAGCAGTCTTACATTTATGGCGTAAAAAATGAGTTTAGTGTAGCAAGATCAGGTGAAATTGACAAAACTCCAAATTCACAATGTATGATTCCACTTTGCAACACCTATTCACCAACCCCCACACCCCTAGCAATTTTATCGTAACATTCGAAGGTGCGATCATTTCAACGAAAGGAAAGAAAGGGTGGTCCAGTATCTACCGTGTAGATGGAGAGAGCATACGCTAAAATAAATCACTAGTAAATATATTCGATAACCCACCGAATCCGCCCACTCCCATCTTCCCGAAAGGCACCATCGACTTGTCGATGGTGAGATGAATGCCGACCGAGAGCTGGAGTATCACAGTTTCGAATAAACCATATATTAAAACAATCCTTCTGTTCGATTTGCGTTTCAAGCCGTTCGCTAATATCAAGTGTGAGCAAACGGCAATTTGAGAGTAGTCTCGGATGAATACAAATAATAAATGAAGTTAGTTGAGGCTTCTGAGAGTTTTATTGTTGTTATCAGTAGACGTCATATGTACGACACTGATATTACATTTTTATAATGATACGACCAAAGGATGAGACCGCGCACGTTTCACGCTTAACTATTCTCCGGTTCTGCGTACTGGAATCGGCTTTTCGCATATTTGAATATATTTTCTGTATTTATTCTTTTGCTAAATTGCTTCTAAAGACGCCCAGCGCACTAAGGAAATATAATTAACGGATTGCGTAAACAAATAATTTGTAAATTCGTCATTACCGGAACAGTTTATTCCCCGGAACAACTTTTTGTAAATTTGTAATAATGACAGACTGATTCAGTCGCATGTAGCAATAAATATGAAGAAGATTGTGAAAATCTCATAAATTCAAGTTAGTTCAATCACCTTGTAATTAAAAACATAGAAATAACACTACAAAGGAAATGTCGTCTAAAAATTGGGAGTTATTTCCTCGCCAACAAATCGAGATATCACCTTCGAAATCATTGATTCCGAGAATCGATAATTCCCAGAATCAACGATTCCGACCGTTCGGAATGTTTCATTCTCAGAATCATTCGGAATGAAAGGCTGTTGGGAATCAAAATGCCAACCCTACTGCTCACCCTTTCGTCTGTCTGAACGGCGAGAATGTGTGCAAAATAGAACTGGAAGAATATCTTTTAGCTTTCACTCCTTGCGCGTGAACCTCATCATGATTGCTCAGCACCTCAAAACGCTCAGCAACCTATATCGATTTATAAGACCTGGTCTGATGAAAAATACAATTGTCACAAGCAAACACAATCGAGCAATAATGCTAGATATGGATGCATTTTGTTCTAGCTTCTCTCCATTCTGCACACCTTTTATTGTGCAGAGAGTGTGCAGAATAAGGATAGCTGTAAACCGAAATGGCATCCCAACTGCATCTCAGGCAATTCGTTTTGGATCTAATTAGAAATCATTTGAATCTAATTTGAGCAATCTTAGGTCCTAACATGTCAGTATTAGATTCAACAATTTCCTAATTAGATTCAAAAAATTCCTAAAAAGCATATATGCCGTAATCACCCACCGAATCTCGCGACTGTTTCTCGTTTTTCATCTTTATGGCATCGTTCAAACTTCGATTATGAGAAGAGTGGCATTCGTGGGATGAAATATTCAAAATTTCGAGAAAATTTTAAATTACGTTTTCCTGTTCGACTTCTGTTTTAGACGCTTGACTACAGCAAAGCGATACGAGGAAAAGGCCATATTGTGCGCGTTCCCGCTAGAAATAAAAAAAGTTCACTAATCACAATTCGCAAAAGCTGCTCTCATTGAACAATTTTAGTATTTGTGAATTGAACACGAATGAAACTGAACAAACATCCAAAGTGAATCAACATTATTATTAGGGGTGTCAAATGAAGAGATGAAGAGGGAAATGAAGAGCGAGTTGTGCGGAGGAGATGAAGAGGGCGCTGTGGTTCACCCTCTTCATGAAGAGGTCTGCGCAGAAATGACTCTAACTCAAGAACGGGTAAACATTTTTGCGCGAAATTTAGGAATTGAGTTGGGTAGGTCATTATGCATCGTTGGGTATGAGAGTCGAAGCATCTGGGAGCCATGTTGAAAACTCAAACTGTCAGTATCAAGAAACCATTATGCATGCTGAGAGCATCATAAACTTGTAGACTCAATTCCCAAGTTTAGCGCAAAAATGTTCACCCGTTCCTGAGTTATAGCCATTTCTGTACAGACCTCTTCATGAAGAGGGTGAACGACCGCGCCCTCTTCATGAAGAGGGGGAATGAACGACCGCTCAACTCGCTCTTCATTTCCCTCTTCATCTCTTCATTTGACACCCCTAATTATTATACTATGCAACCTGAGCAAAAATTTCAGAGCATTCGAATCGAACAATCGAGCAATCAAACAAGGGGGTGGGAAGACGGAGAGGGGAGACGAGGGATGAGTTTCAGAACGAGTTCGGATTGGGATAAACGATTAATTCAAAGACAGAAAAGAGATGTTGGCCTTGTATCTCTTCGAGATTATTTTATTTTTAAAAAAAACTCTCTATTCAGCACACATGTTCGTTTACTAACAGGAGAAAGAGAGAGTGTGTGCAAAAAGGAGATAGAAAAACCGGAAAAAACCTGCTAGTGAATATTTACCGTAATCCACAGTATCTGCTCATGTTCATCGATGATGAGATGAGTACCGGCCAAGAGCTGAAAAAATTACATTTCAAGGAAACTATCAAAAAAATTTTTAAAAATATTCTCGTGCTCGATTTGCATTTCAGAATTTCGGTATAGCTGAGCGAAATGGCAATAGCAGTAGTGAATTTTGAATTCCATATGAAGATGAGATGAAGTGGAGAGATAAGATGATCTCAAAGCGCTCCTGCTCTACCGGCGTTTCAGACGCATCACTAAGCCGAGGGATATCAGTCAAATACAATTGCAGTAGCGTTTCCTGCCAAGAAATATTCAATTAACACAATGTTCCCTTAAAATCGCTGAATAGGAGCTACCGTAACCCACCGTATCTTCTCACTTTCTCCTTCCCGTGGTACATCATCGTCACGTCGATGATGAGATGAGTGCCTCACGAAACTGAAAATTTACGGCTTGAATAGTTGAAACAAATTATCCGATTGGTTTGTGTTTCATAAGCGTCTTATTAACATTTACCAACGCGACAAAAACAATCGTTAGTGGGAAATTATTAAACACCTTTAATTCCAAGGTTACAGTAATTAATGATAATGATGTCTTTCTGTCTGTCGCACTCAATTCTAGCACCGAATCCACGACAATGATGTGACTTGGCGGAAGCGGCAAATTGTATAAGTCTACTGCATTACTCCAGTTTCTCCTATTAGCAATTACACATAATAATTCTTCCATGAAACAAGAAACTCCAAGGCAGCATGAACAAATTTCAAAAGTCCCATGAACTAAAAAATCATTCTATAATACTTTTATAATACACAATTCTCCGTTCTATTTTTTTAAAAGAATGCGACACATCAATCCAATCCACTACCTCAAATGTCTCACTCGAGCTTACAGTACTAAAAAAATGCAACCCTCGGAACTTCTCTGGTTTTTGGACCACGCTCTATTGAGGGAATTCCCCCGTGTCCTCCATCTAGGGGAGGACTCAGGACACGGGGGCGATGCTCCCCGCACTCTCCTCGAAAGAGGAGAGCGCTGAACTGAATCGCCGATTATAGACAGCGCGAGGTTAGAGGGGAATAATTAAGGCGAGAGTGTGCGCAATTGTGAGAGACGAATCCAATCAGGAGTGGAGGAGGGGATAATTTATTTTCACAATTCAATCAGGGGAGAGAATGGGTGGGTGATAATTGATTTTCATTTAATCACGCGCGCGTAGACAGTTCCGAATGAGAGGAGTGATGAGAAATGAGAGCAGAAAGATTGAACCTTTATATCCAGAAACTAGATATTTCGTGCTAAAAACATTGAATACGATATTTTGTACCGTACCTTTAGTTTAGAAAGAATATTCCCGTTTGATTCGTATTTCAGATAATTCATTAGAATGATCCAACATATATAAAAATAAAAAAAGCAATCACTTGCTCAATCGTATTTCGTCAATGATAATCTATTGGCTGTTTCGGACGCAAAGATGTTGTAGAATGAGAGAGTGTGCAGAATCGAGAGCGCACTTGTAGGCATCCTCACTGCATACCTTAGTCGCCCACCGTATCTCCCCAATTCGCTCAGAAAACATGACAACATATATTTCAGCGTTTCAAACGCATATAAAAATTATATAGAGTAAGCATGCGAAGCATTTTATTCTTGCAAAGTTAACAGAAAGAAAACCATTTGAAGTAAGGGATAACGTAGTCAAAACTAGAGGATTGAGAAAAAATGTTGACTCGTAAACAAAACGATGATTACTGAAAAGAACAGGAAATATAGAGACATAATATCTGATACACCATCTACTCATCAGAATATTCAGAATCTGCAGAATCAGATTCACGTTCCTCGTTCTTCTCACAGATCTTCAGCTTCTCCTCGATTGTATCCACGAGTTCTCTT
The DNA here is from genome assembly GCA_036245825.1 of Pristionchus entomophagus. Lineage (NCBI taxonomy): Eukaryota > Metazoa > Nematoda > Chromadorea > Rhabditida > Neodiplogasteridae > Pristionchus > Pristionchus entomophagus. Next base: position 8,047,665 of record BTSX01000001.1, read on the forward strand.
GAATAGTGCACGTAGGAGATGGACTTTATCAGCTCTTGGACATCGTCGTAAAGCGTGATCTTATCCAGGCACTTCTTCTGTTATTTTCGTAATTTATTTACCTTTTTTTCAAAGAATTATTTTGAAATGATATTTTGGCTAACTTTTGGCGTAACCAATAATAGACAAAAAATATAGACCGTATAAACCAGACCAGTTAGTAATCACCTTGAGTACTTCCAGCTTGTATTGCTCAGCGAGGCGAAGCTTCGTATGCATGGGCAATCTCTGATCAGCAACTGATCCTCTGATCCTCTCAAGGTAACTTTTGATCAGACACTTCTCAGATCTGTCCATCTTCGGAATTCATGAAATGCAACGATTACCGTGATCACGAATCGATCGGCCAGTCTCAGAAGACACTCTATGTTGACATCTATATATTTTCTTTTTAAAAAAATAGAAATATTCATCATAGTGATGACAAAACGGCTTTTCAGGCCGGCTTTTTCAACGGTGAAGCCGGCTTGAACCCTTGTTGAAGCTGGCTTGCCGAGTCCGTTTTGTCCTCACTAATTAAGCACTCTATTGACGATTTGTTCATACATCTACCAACTTCACAAATCTCTGGAAGAGCGTAAATAAAAATGGACTGCATAAACCAATCACCAATCAGATGGACAAACCTTCGAATTGTCGAAAAGTGTCGTAGATCATTTCGAGTGTGATCAGGAACTCCTGAAAAATATCAACAAAAAATAGATGAATACGACATCATTAACCTCGAATGAAACATCCTCCAATATCATCTCTTTCTCTTGAGACTGTTCCAAATCACCGAAGAACAGTTTCTCGAAGTAGGGAGAGGTAACTTTTGCTTCTGAATCGATTGGCGTTTTCAGATTTTCGATCAGAGCCTTCTGAATCCAAGTACAACCCGACGTCAATTTGGCTAAAATTTGATTTTCCGATAAAAACTGCTCCTGGGAGGGTCAAAATGGCGAGAAATCTCGCGTAACCATACCAGAATTTAATTCTCTACAAAATGAAATAAAAAATGAAGCTCTATCGTTTTTAGTTTTCGAGAAAAAGTCGATTTTTGACATAGAACGTTGGCGACCAAAACCCGTATATAATAGATAATAGTTTTTAAACCTACTTGTCTCCACTTTTTCCCTTGACGTTGATCGTTACTTCGACATCGATACTTCCATCAACAACGAAATTCTGGAAGAAATTTAAATTTTGTTTTCGAAAATTCTTTTTTTCAAAATTTTCCGGAAAAAAATAAAAGACTGAAGCTTATCACCGACGAGCTCATTCCAATAGAAGGTTCTGAGACCAACCAACTCAAATACATGCGAAGGTGAGTCTGACCGCAGACTCTCTTCCAAATTCTGGAGAAAAAGTATGCTTTGATAATCTTTGATATAATTTTTTTCAAACATTATCATGCTCAATGATCTCACGAGATTTCGCTAAACGGCAAAACGCCAGTTGCGGGAGACCTCAACAGGTGAAATAAAGATAACTCGAGCAACAGTGCCTGTCGGAAAGACAAAATGCATACATTGCAGATAGAAGCAGTGTCATCTTTGTGATTGATCAGCTTGACTTCTCCCTCGTATTCACACGACCAGAGCGGACATTCCAGTGACTTATTGCATTCAACTTTGACATGTAGAAGGTAGTGTCGAAAAACTTTGATTTGCCTTATAAAATAAGCACATTTTCAACGCGTTTTTTCCTATTAACGCACCATGGGAATCCGCCGATTCTCTTCTCATCAGACTTCACTCCAACATCAGATAAATCCTTCACATTCTCCACTCGGAGTCGAATCACATTCAGATCTTAGATAAAAAAAATTTGAGAGGATTTACCGGTAAATTAAATAATACGAAGAATACGAATGACACTATAACGAAAAGTCATCAGAAAAGCGAAAAAATAGGCTCACTATTTCCTCCACCGTTCGTTTCTTCCTCTTGAATAGCACAATAACTCCCATCAATCCGAATTTTGGCGATTTCGTCTTTGAGAGCAATGGAGAAATGCTTGTACGATTCCGATTGCTCTAGATCCGACATTATATTCAGGATATCGTGCCTCAAATAATGCGTCTGCAAAGCAATCATACTTTGTTTTATCACTTTTTGTACTGCTCATGATATAAACTATCCATCAGGGGATTTACATACCTGGAGCGTTAACAGATTGTATTGATCGGATAGAAGAAATCTGACATCCATCGAGACGACCATAACCATTGAGGAGCCATTCCTCAGTATCGATCATTATTTTCTGAAAATTATCCGGCGTATCAGATTGAGAGACAATAAACAATTACCGGAATGTCGAATCTATCATCAATCTTCAGAAGGTATTCCGCGTTATGATCTAATAAAAAAGAAGAAATAAATAGTGGACGTTTGATAAGAATTCATACCGTCAATCGTTCCCGAATCGTACATCAACTTCAGTGTAGCTAGGAACTCCTGAAATGATGTACATACCTTACTGGAGCAGTTTGTCATAATTTAATTTTTAACTTGTTATCTCTAAATAATTGTATTGAATTGAATTGTGCATAAACAATGAACAATAAAATAATATTAATCATGCCCACCTCAGCGGAAACATCGCCCAGGACAATTTCCTTCTTTTGAGATTCCTTTTTAAATGGCTGAAGAAAAGGGCTTCGAAGTATGGAGAAGCGTGAGCCAGAATCTAAATTTAAAAAAAATTATATATTCAACATTCTCTAGCCATTTAAAACGCCCTTTGAAGTTAATCATATTCGAACCTGCTTGCTGACATGAAGCTTCTTTCCCTCAACCAACAGAATGGCATCGGAGTATTTGGACGACGAGTAGAAATCAAGAGGAGGAGGCTTCTTTCGGAATCTGAATACAAAAGCTGTTCATTAACTGCTAACAAAAGTAATACGATGGCTTGAAATTCATAACAATAAGAAAGTAAACAAAAACAAAGAGAAATTACCTCTCTCCATCTCCATCTTTGACAATGATTGTCGCATCGATCATGATACAGCCATCACGCATGAAACTCTTAATATTTACATTAATTCAAAATATATATATGTTGATTCCAGTGAATATTAAAAGAAGACAAATTACGATGAAAAAAATAGATACCTCATTTCCAATCAGATCACTCCAGTTCACAATCGACCCTCCAATACTCTGCGGATATCGAAAGCAAGAATCAAGGCTTTTCTTAAAATCCTGAATGGGGCATTGAGAAGGCCAATTGATCTTTTTTACAAAATTATAAGATCAAGATTTTCCTGGAAAAAATTATATGAATGGACTAATAAGAATACCTTGCACAGAAAGCGGGAGTAGTCAGTGTGATTGATCAGCTTCACTTCCAACTCCGCATCACAATCCCAATCTTCGCTTTCCTCCGACTTCAAGCATTCAGCGTAAACGCACAGCTCTCCTCTCTTCAAATATTCTTAAGAACGCTGAAACATTTAAAGAAACGGAAATGGAAAAACCATGAAATTTTACACAATATTGCCTAGCACTGTTTTCAACACCTTGATACGTATTGGCTTCGAACAGCAAGAATATATATATTCTTCAGAAAAAACAATCTTACCCCAGATCTTAGAGCTCGTAATTGGTCTATAAATGAATATCTCTATATATGCATGCACTTTGACATGTACCAGTAACAATTTGTAAAATTGACAACATTGGAGCATCCGACAACATTGGAGCGCGAAATAGTTCGAGTTGCCTTAAAATAATTGGAAATTATTCGATGAAGAATCTTAGAAAAAACTTACCAGGGGAATCCATCGATTCTCTTCACTTCCGAAAACTCCACCCTTTGGCAATTCCTTCACATTTTCGATTCGCATTCGAATCACGTTTGGATCTACGGCTGAGATAAAATGTGCAAATAATCCAAGGATTGCATGCATTGTATTTGTAATTAGCACGAGCGAAATTGCTGCCTTCGTGACATTTATTAAATTATCAGAATATATATATTTGGCACGCACAATTATTCGAGTGTACATTCGAATTATAAAAAAAGACTGACTGTCCGTGCCGTCTCCTTCTCCATTCGACATCATACAGAGAACCAGTGGGTTCTGAAATGCGTTATTTAATAAGCATTTTGTGAAAATAAAATACACACGAAGTAAATGGCGTTCTACGAAATCGCATACAACAGGCACATATATAATAGTTATGCGCGGTTCGCCCGTAACAACTGATGCCGGATTCCTGTGATTACCTATTACAACATCAAGGGTGGCGAAAAAGTACCGTCTCACTTTCCAATTCAGTTTTTCTTCGTGTGAATTTATCATGTTGAAAAATTGCTCAAAATAAATTTCATGCTAAACTGTTAACACAAAGAATGAAGTACTCGATGTGGGCTTCAAAATGAGCACCATATTGATGATGTTCTGAGAACTTTTTTTTCAAACGCATCTTTCAGGTACTATAGATCTGGAAATGGGCTTTTTTTTATATTTATCACTGTTAATGTGAGAACAGGAATCGTAGGAACGTGGTGTGCCCTAATTCCCGGTAAAATAGAAATAGCAAAAGTAACGAGCGGGACGGAAAAATCGCTGGCAATTTGCCAAGTGCGTTTATTTATTATTACATTTATTTATCTATTATTTAATAAAGATAAATGACTGGAATAGCGCGAAACTGTGACCCAGAGACGCTAGCAACACCCTTGTCAAAATGCCTGCGATTTTCTCGTTCCGCCCGTTGTTTTTGCGATTTCTACTTTACCGGGAAATAGGGCACACCACTTTCCTACGATTTCTGTTCTCACAGTAGCGTATTCGACGTAGAATTCGATGCTCTACAAGATGTACTTAGTGCCGCGTTGCGGTTTATTCATTTCTATTTTTAAAATTTAAATTTCCAAATTTTGTCAATTTTCATGCTACTAACTAGTACTAACTTGTTCAAACATCAATTTCATGTCAAACAGTCAACACAAAGAGTGAAGTACTCGACGTGGGCTTCAAAATGAGCACCATATTTATGAGGTTCTGAGAACTTTGTTTTCAAATGCATCTTTCAGGTACTATAGATCTGAAAATGGGCCCTTTTTATATTTATCTCATTTAGCTTAATCGACGTAGAATTGGATGCTCTACAAGATGTACCTAGTGCGCCGTTGCGGTTTTTTCATATAGATTTTAAAAAATTCAAAAACCATTTTCAAAAGTTGAAAAAATCAGTTTGCGATCGAAATTTTGACCCAACTTATAATATGTTTTTGTTGTCTAGGCATATATATAATATTATCATACTAACTTTGGAGCTATATCGTTCGGTTAGTTTTATATGATTCTCGAGTTTTCAAAATTCGATATCCCGCCATTTTTATGTTTCAATGATCTGGACCATATAGTGTCCCGTTTGGTGATGGGGACCCATGGTGGTATCCAGGGAAAAAGTTTGGACCGGATCGGAGATATCGATGTCCGGCCCTACCGGCCGACTCCTCGAAAATAAAGGAGCCGGTCTCTTAAGAAGATCAAATATGCTGATTTATCTATGAAGAACACTCCCCAACTCATGTATCTCGATGGTTTCGAGATCAGATTCGAGAAAATATGTTTATACTCTTAGCAAAAAAGCAGGATTTTTTCGGGAAAAAACGATTAACGAAAAAACGAGGGGGCACGATAAGACATTATCGAACACTGTACTCTGCATAGGCTCATACTATAACAAAGCTGTGAGAACCAACGGTGATGAGGATCTACTCGGGGTACTACAGAGGAAAATGAGCAAAGTACAGATAAAATTCGAATAGGGAAGGGGTAAGATTATAGCAATTTAGATACCGGCGAGTTGAGAAAGAATGTAACCGTAAAAAGAATAATTACATGACAAATGATGCGCGATAAAAATCGTGCAAGTGACAGGCATATTAACAGCTAAACGGAATCGATGAGGGCATAACAACAGTAAACAGGGATAACTGTAACAGGACAAAGTTATTACAGAAAAAAGTACATAAGGACGAATGGGTATGAACATGTGAACATTAGGTAAAATAACAAATAATTTTAAAAGAAGTATAACGTACATAGCTCGATGAGGTGAATGAACTAGGTTGGCACTATCGATCGACGGGACGGATAAGGAAGAAAACAAAGTGGTCAACTACGGTAGTTCACAACTATCGATGAGACGTAATAGTTGGTCGCTTCGAAGAGATGCATCAATGAAATGAACAGACAAAAGGAAGCAATCGGAGGAATATGCTATTCGGGTGACTAATACTATAATCTATAAACATGAGAAAATCGATATTTGAGCAGAATCGAGTGACAGATAGATTAAGATGATCACTGATAATAATCAGATAATCACCCTTTGCCCACTCTAATCATCAAGGGTGGGTACTCCGAATCTGGTCACAGCCGAGTAGGCCTCTTTAATTTCACTGCGAACCTTCTCTCTTCTGTAGTAGATGGGACAGTTATGGGCAGAGCAGTTCACCTGACACATAGAGTTTAGAGAGAACAACAAGTGAAATGTGATCAACCAGAATCATTATTAGACAGCGCCCGATTAGTTGAATTATCATACAATCTTGCAACCTGAAATGGGATGGCGGCTAAGCCTTATTCGCTAGTAACTAGGCTATTTAGTAGGAAACATTCACCTTCTGGAGCATTGTCTTAGCGCAGTTCTGGCACTCCGTCCACAGTCGAGTGAATCTGCAGAGATAGAAGTGATTTATTTCACGAAAACCTTCCCGATTTCAGAGTCATGTAATTGAAGTGAGGTAGGTGTATCAGAAAGCGCTCAATCTATGACATGAAACCAGTAGTCACTGTTTCGTCTCATTCGTCGACAGATATTACTTCAGATCTTACTTTTAATTCCCTTACGAATAGTGATGGAAAAACGGAAACGACTCTCCTCATTTCGCGTGATCTCTCGTTTCTCTGACTAGCGAGAGAACGTGCGATTTCAGGAGAGTCGGATGCCTATTTGGCATCACTACCTACTACCGTACCTGCTGGAAGTGGCATTGAGAGTCGTCACCTTGTTGAGGTAGAATTCGTTGGTTCGCGGGCGACAGTGAGCACACACAGCTGCGTCCTGAAGGGAAAGGAAGCGGGTCACGGTAGTCGGGAAATCAATGGTGAAGTAAATAATGTGAACGTTTGTTTCGAATAAAGAACAGTCTTCGAAATATTATGGGAGAGAAGCACAGACCTAAACATGATTGTTACGAAGCCGTAACTCACTGGGCTACGAAAATGTTTGCGAAAAATAACGATCCACGAACAAACAAAACATTAATACAATTTACATTCAACACCGAATCATCGGGAAATATTTACAACACATTATTTAAAAATAAATAAAGCAATAATGATTTCTCACCTTGTCATCATTGCGGAGGACACTCTTGCATCCGAGACACGTGTTCGTCTTCTTAGTGAACATCGCCAGATCGCCCACCTGAACAATTGATAGTCTTTGACCTACCGTAATCCAATCAATATTGTTCGTTTACCGTATCTTCGACCAATCAATAAATTCCTCTACAGTAATCTTAATCTATCGATTATCTCACCTTGGACGCCACGATGGAACGGACACGCTTGTGCTCGCCCCCGATGAGCATCTGCAATCGATAATTTGATCTACCGTACCCCTCCACACTACCGTACCTGCTCGGTCCTGTCTCCCAGGATGGGTTCGAAGATGCGTGCGAGTGGCTTGGCCAGTTTATTGGTGAGGTAATACTGGTTGTCGATGTTGATATTATTCTGGAGGACGAAGGTCGGATCCTCCGCCTTGTCGTAGGCTGGCACATTCTTCGCTGAGGCAACTGAAAATAGAGAATAATAAAAAAAAATTTTAATTAAAAAAAATGTTAGTTTCCACCAGACGATTTCTTTCTTGGACTAGAGCACACGAAAAATTGGATTGATCACACCGACAATGATGATACTTGCTTTTTTAAGGAAAACAATATATATCGACGATCACCGTCCTTCGAGCCAGCATGTGCTAAAATAGACTCTCCTGTCCCCGTATTCCTACCGTACTCACCAACGACGTAGGGCACTCTGTCTCCCAATCGGGGTGCCGATCCGGGGTGGCGTTTCTTCATTCGAGCTGCCAATTCGACGTGAGCCTGCTTCACGTGGTACTTCTGCAAGGGGAAGGAGGAGGTTAAAGGGATCCGGCAGTGATCGGATATGTGACCTCAATTTGAAGTTTATGATGAATAAATAATATTTGAAAAATATTAAATTTTTAGAAATTTTCCTGAATTTATTGTAAAATAAAGAATTTCGTGGTGTGAATACATTGTGCGATTCACGGTCAATGACCGGTAGTCGGCTGCGGAGCGCGGGAAGACGTTCATTCGTATCTTGGCATTTAGCCAAGTCTATCGATCGGTCACGTTTCACACTTTCGCTGATGTTTCGGTTTTTTTTGTTGCGTTTTTCAATATATTTTGAAGGTTTCGCTCATTTATTTTACTTGATACACGTTACCCAGTAGCTCCTCTATCGGTTTGCGTGGAAAGGACGTGTATTTACCTGTATTTTGCGCTCTATTCACGCGTTTTCAAGTTCTGAATCATGAACATGGTCGCTTCAGCGCTTGTGTTGCTTATTTAAAAGTTTATTAACTATTTTTATAGCGATGCCTCCTCAAAGGAAACGAAAATGCGCGCGTTGCGGTGTTCAATCGAGCAACGTGACTTCTTTTCCCGGCAACTCGCGCTTGTATCAACAACGGCTATGGGTGCTATCGCTTGATCTTGACGAAATGGCGACTGCTCGCGAACTTGAGTCGATTCGTAATAGGATAGCACTCAAAGAAGATATTAGATGGTGTGAGAAACACTTTGGACCCGATGGACTGCCCAAGAAGGTAGCTATTTTCTCCTCTAGTTATTAGTATATCCATTATTTGAAGGACACTGATATGCCCACCAGAGAAAACAGTGTGGATCTGGAAGTTGCGGAGGTAATAGTTCTGCCAGAAAGGCTTGTAGTTTTCTAATTTCTCCTATAGAAACGGAGAAGGACAGAAGAGCCTGCTCACTCGAAGGTAGATCAGACGATGGGGGACGAGGGAAGTACAAGCGAAGGGAATGCGCATGTGAGAACAGTGAATTGCATACGATATATATTCAGTAATCAGAAGATAAGTCAGATTAATACAAGAGATAAATGAGATAGGTGCGAAAATACGGGCTAATATCAGGGTGATGATGACTGGACGTCGGGTATAGATGGTTATGATCGCCATTCTTTGAGTCATCCATCAAGAAACCAGCGTGATAAGGTAGACACGTACGATAGAGAACGGTATCACATTATTTATTCGAGCTAATAATAGTACATACTATTATTGTAGTGAAAATACGAATATTTACAATTATAGTACTAGAAATTTAACTATCATACTTACTATGAAATGGGAGAAACTTTCACCGGCCTATTATAAAACTATGGGGAGACAAAGACAACTAGAGAGATGATAAACAGATATGGCTATTTCGAACTCTAGACTAGATAGTTATACTACTGAATGATCAACCCTATTTAGTGCACAATATCGTAACGTACTATATACAAAACGTTTGAAGTCGCCGCGTCCCGATCGTCTCTCAGTCTCAGTTGCTCCTTGATGATGATGGTCCATCTGGAATTAGAAACGTTAATCCGCCAAGATTAGATTCACTCATTTCGACAGTACCAACACTAGGCCGAACGGTTTGTAATGACATGTGAATATTAGGGAAGAATGTGTCATTAAAGGATTCCTCATTCCGCCCTTCTCAAACTTCCCAGCCCACATCTGACCAAGAAGAAGAAGAGGAGGAGGAGGAGGAGGATTCAGTTCATTCAGAATTCTTCATCACTTTTAAGGCCAAGTTGGAAACGCTCTTTCGGAGATGCCAAAAGTGCGGGGCGCCTATCGACCCAATCAGCATGGAATGGAGACAAGTGGCGAGCGCACTCTCGGTGATTTACCAGTGCACAGGGTGTAGAGAGCATTTCCGATGGGACACTCAGTGTAAGAAGGGAAGAGGCAAGAGCCAGGTCTTTGAATTGAACTTGTCCATTCCCGTCGCTGCTTTCGTTACGGGAACGCCCATTCCGGTGATCTACCTACTATTTAGTGGTGCATTAGAGTTGTCATTCCAGAGACTATCAGATCTATGCAAGGTGCTCTGTCTTGGTCTTCCCAGTGAGAGATCGATGAGGGACTCGATTCGATACTATGCATGTCCCTCTATCGATCGGGTATACTGTAGATGGGAGAGAGAAGCGAGGGATCTATCCAAAGACGCCACCCCGGTATCCTAGATATTTCTCACAAGTAGAGTTACTGTTTCGAGTAGTGCTCTCCTAATTCTGCACGTTCTCTTACCAGTGATGTAGTAGTGCTCTATTACTAAACGAGAGAGCTCGCGAAATAAGGAGAGCAACTACTCGAAACGGCAACGCTATTTCTCAGTGTCCGTTCTCGAAAATATAGTTATAGGAGGGAGGCATGGTTGTTGCATTGGACGGGCAGTATGACTCACCAGGTTACTGCGCGTCCAACTGCAAGGTGACGGCCTTCGATTCCTCACTTCGCCTCATCGTGGCAGCAGTTGCCCTCTCCGTCAAGGACCCGGAAATTGGTATCTATAAAATGCTTAAAACGAAACCAGAATCATACTGTAGGAGGTGTTTCCTGTCGCATGGAAAGCATTGGCTCAGAGATGGTCCTAATCCAACTAGTCGAGGATGGGTTCAAAATCAGGTATTATGGGGTTGTGCAAAGTAGAGTAATGAAATTTCACTATCAGAACTCGAGTCACTGATTCCAATGCAATGGTGGATAAGAGAGTTCGCGAGAATGCCAAACTAGTTCATATCGAAGCGCTCAGGGACTTTTGGCATGTCCAAAAAACGCTTAGGAAGTTGTGGTGGGCGGTGAGTGGATAGAGATATAGTAACTAGTTCCCATAATAAATGTGTAGGGTATGAAGACCTATCCCCTTCTCTCGGTATGGTACAAGTCTTTCTTCAATCACTTATACTACATCAATGAGAAGTATCCCAAGAAGGAAGATAGGCCACTAGTTCTCGAGTACGTTCGCTCCTTCATACACCACTGCACTGGCAAGCACAGATGGAGCAAGGTGGGCAAACTTGTTATTATTTCATTGAAACTAGTTTGTACCGTGCTAACAGGGAGGCGAATTTAAACTAGTGCTCAAATGCAATCACCCCGTCACTCGCGCACCAAAGAAGGGGAAGGCAGGGAAGAGCAAGAAAGTGGAGAACGGACCCCAGAAGTTACCAAAGGAGTTGATCACGGTATTTTTTCTAATATTGAAAGGACTCGTAAAAGCAGACAAAACTATATATCACGTGTCTTCTCAGAGATTGCATGACCCCTAGGAACTGGGAGCCCCAAGTTTGGACAATCATGATACGATAATTATACCAGAGTATATTGGTAACGAGAAAAACTTTGACGTCGACCATTTATCTCAAAACCGGCTTTTAGGCATTTTACGGTTCAGGGTCCGGCTATGTCATATCTCAGCTCCCAGATTAGCTACAAGGACGGCATTGAGCTCAAAATGTGCGGAAAAATATTTTAAGAAACTTTTCTGTTGACTAAGAAAAGCTAGAATGCCATCGTAAATTAGAAAAATTTGAAAAACTGAGATCTAAATCTGAAAATAAATCATGCTGATTACCCAATCCCTCCATTTGAGCGAGGTTAGAACAGATTCATGTTTCACGTACCCAAGTTAGTCTTAGAAAATAGGGCAGTCTTCTCGGGAGGTGGGGGAACATAACCTCGCTCAAATGGGGGGATTGGGGAATCAGCATGATTTATTTTCTGCCTTTATCTCAGTTTTTCAAATTTTTCAAATTTACGATGGCATTCTAGCTTTTCCTAGTCAACAGAAAAGTTTCTTAAAATATTTTTCCGCACATTTTGAGCTTAATGCCGTCTTTGTAGCTAATCTGGGAGCTGAGATATGACATAGCCGGACCCAGAACCGTAAAATGCCTAAAAGCCGGTTTTGAGATAAATGGTCGACGTCAAAGTTTTTCTCGTCACCAATATACTCTGGTATAATTATCGTATCATGATTGTCCAAACTTGGGGCTCCCAGTTCCTCAGGGGTGATGGTTTCCGACAATCTCTCAGAATACACGTGATATGTGTATTGGACAAATACCTAAGGAACATGTCCCTCATTCTCATTCTCGTTTTTGTTAGTCGTCGCGAGCGGTCCTTCTCCATTTCTCTCTGATAGAGAATGGAATCCCTCTATTTCCCCTCGTCTACTCCATCAACTCAACAAGATCGGAATCCCCATCCAAGCCGGACTCTGGTCACCGTGTGATGGGTATGACCTACTCTGATGTTTGGTCCCTCAGATACCATTCTCGTCGAGACTCGTTTCGCAATTGATGACTCGAGTTTGGTGGACTCAGTTCTAAAATCACGGGAGCCTTCTTCCGTCATCAACAATGAACACTCTACATCAAGTCCTATCGTCCTGGATGATCGCAACCCTTTCTCCAGCCAATCTCTTGGGTCTGTGAATGGAAAGAAGACCGATCCCTTGACCCCCACCCAGACGAAATGATTCTCTCGCGAACGAAGAAGCGACCCGAAACCTATCTGAAACCATCCATCCCCATCTGGCGTCAACTGCCTGACATGATAAATGTATGTATGTATGTATGTAGTGATCTAGCGGTCGGGGTGTGTTTTGAATACTACCGCATGAAGATAAATGAGAAATATTTTCATCAACTCATTTGATCCATAGAGGACACACATCATTATTTTGACCATTCAAATAAATATTTGGTTGTTTGTTTTTAAATGTCGGCTGAACACTTGAAAAATGGGGAGTAGTCTCATCGTTTTAGACAGTTTTTAAATTCCCTTTAGAGTTCGTAATACGAGTCGACGTCTCGAGGAGACGGCGGCCTTTACTTCAAACTCTAGTTCGATTGCTTTACGAAACTGCACAACATATCACACTACTCTCCCAGCCTTTTCAAAGTAAAGTCGTCAACTATTATTCAGTTATGTTGCCATAAATGGACTCATCTGACTCTTCCTTCTTCCCAGCGCAGCTTCCTCCCGCCGGGCAGCCATATTGTTTGCGGGCTGGAACAATGCTTCTTACGATAATTACACATGATACATTGGAAAAATAGAAACGCGTTCAAATTAGGAGAAGAGTACCGCTAAGGTTGAGACTAAGAAGTGAATTCAGTGAAAATTCAAAGAAAATAAAGCAATGGGAAGGAGAACTAGTCCCGCTCTAGTTCTAAATACAATATTTCAGCAGCTGAGAAGTAAACAAGAGTGCGCTTTCATCGAACAGTTGAGTAGAAAAGTAAAACTAGGTCATTTTCATGAACAAAGGTGAAATTCCTTCACTGCTGATCGATTTGGAGGTTACGTAACGAGTGTATTTGGGTAAACCAGCTATAATCAGATGCCAAATCGAACGCGCAGCGTATTTAGACGTCAAACGTGAGTAAAAACGCAAAAAAACTAAACAGGAAACGAAGAACATGAAGAAAAAGACTGAAAACGGCGAAGCCGGTGATATGAACGGGGAGTTTCCCGCGCGCCGCCTACACCGGCTAATGGCCATTTGACCGGGAATCCCACCACTTAATAATTCATTATTTAAATATTGTTTTTAAATTCAAAGAAAATTTTTTTTAAATTATTTTTTTCTTTAAAATTTCTTAAATATTGATTCCTGCGTTATGCGTTCGGTATTTCAATCTGTGTCTCATCCCTTTAAGGTACAGTACCGGTCAAAAGTATGGAAACTATTTTCAAATCGCTGTAACTTTTTTTGGAATTGAGATAGAGATCCACGGTATGAAGCATTCGATTGCAAAAACATTCACAAATAACACGATGCTGAATTGGACACTGCTCTACATCTCTGTTTTCAGCACCCATGATGCATAGGCAACTTAGCAAGATGTGGACATAGATAACCAACATTTTTTGTAGTATCTCAAACGTACTGTGTAGAAAGCACAACCATAGAGATGTACGATGAAAATTAAGAATCGTTGAGCGCACTTCGAATGATCCCCCCAGCTGGATTTCCAAACAACTCTAAAATTCAGAAAACATTTCATAATTTTCGTTCTAGAAGAGATACAATCCCCAAATTGTGTAGGATATGTCAGTATATTATGTGATATCACTGGTTAAAATTTGGGCCCGATCGGCACGAAAAATTGTTTTTCCAAAAAATTCAATATTGGGTCCCTCTATTCTCCCCGGCCACTGTCGGTAAAAATCAACCAATGGAAAATTTCTTCTCTGATCTCATCAGAAAATAACCTCTCGAAATTTCATGTTGATTGAACACCTTTGAGGAAAGTTATAGTTCGAGAACATGGGTAGAAAACCTTGTAGCTTCAAAAATGAAATTTTGTAGAATGTTTACTACAGTGCTAGAACTGTACGCGGAAATTCGCCACCACTTCCTGACACTCAATGCAAATTTTGAGCACAGTTGTTTGACTATAACAATAACTACGCAACTTTTGATATCGAAGCAAGTTTTTCCTACCACGTTTTCTGCCCAAGTTCTCGAACTATAACTTTCCTCAAGGGTGTTCGATCAACATGAAATTTTAAGAGGTTCTTCCCTGATGAACTCGGAGAAGAAATGTTCCATTGTTTGATTTTTACCGACAGTGGCTGGGGAGTATAGAGAAACCGAAAATGGAACTTTTTCGAAAAACGATTTTTCGCCGCAAGTGTCCGATCGGGTCAAAATTTTAACCAGTGATGTCTCAAAATATATTGACATTTCATATAAAATTTGGGGACTGTCTCTTCTAGAACGGAAATTATGAAATAATTTCTGAATTTTAGAGTTGTTTGGAAATCCAGCTGGGGGGCTCATTCGCGCTCAACGGTTCGTAATTTTAATCGTACATCTCTACGGTTGTACTTTCTACACAGTACGTTTGAGAGGCTACAAAAAATGTTGTTGAGCTATGTCCATCTTGCTAAATTGCCTCTGCATCATGGGTGCTGAAAACAGAGATATAGAGCAGTGTCCAATTCAACAGCATCGCGTTATTCGTGAATGTTTTTGCAATCGAATGCTTCAAACCGTGGATCTCTATCTCAATTCCAAAAAAAGTTACAGCGATTTGAAAATAGTTTCCATACTTTTGACCGGTACTGTAGAGTACACTAAAAGTAGGATACTGATGAAGATCGCATCTTAAAGATCGCATCGCATCTTGTGGTTATTAGATCTTAACGTATAATAACCAAAAATTTTATTTTATTATCAGAAAATACCAATTATTACTAGAGGTCGGCAACCGCAAGCGATAAAATCTTTCTCGCACACCAATTCACCCAGATCCCAATTTCACATTACTCTCACTGGCATTTTCACAGAATGTATTTTTTTAAATTGTCTGACGACGATTGCATACCATTGTTTATGATTTTTTGATCATTCTCATCTGCAGCACCGATTCACCCGTTTCGAGATTTACATCAAATTAACCAAAAAACGTAGGCGATGCCGCAATTTTGTCATTTCCCAATACTTCCGTTCATTGTACCGTACTGCTTCCACCCCCACTCACATCTTGTGTTTTCGTGAGTTCCTTCGAGATAATCAGCAGCGAGATGTCGATCTTGTTGCACAGAAGGTCGGCGATCACCTGAGAGATACCGTAACCTTGACTGATCGATACTACCGTACTCCTCACAATCGTATCTGTCAGATGGCAATACCGCCAATCAATAGATCTGCCGTGCTAATAGCCATATTATGTTGCCGGAGAATAGCAGCTCTCTCCATTTTGCACACTCTCGTGTTGCGCTAACCAGCGAATGAATGTGGAAAATAGAGAGAATACTATTCAATCAGGCTACATTATTGCCGTACCCACTGCCAATGGTTACCATTTCAATTTGATACTAATGTACCCCACCACCCCATTAATACCGTACCTTCTTGGCATAAGTGAGTGCTCCATCTGCATTTCTGTCCATCAGCAACTTCTCCAGGCAAGTACCGAGCACTTTCGCCACCAGCGGGCAATTGTCACGACGCACCGTCTCCAGACCCTGTCGAGGGGAATAATTTATTTTTAATCGAATAGTTTTTGACTAGAATATCCTACAATCGAATTGGAATCAGCAGAATCATCACTCGACATAGACATGAGACACCAATATTGCCGCTTCAGTAGTTCTAATAAATTTTTGTGATGTGGAATGACGTTCGATCCATTGAAGAAAGCAGTGGTCACTAGAGGACAAAGACAGTGTGGAACCGAAGTCCGTAACTTTAAAGGATATATATATTGAGATTATTGTCTCGCCATTCGGCACATTATTTATCATATCTTATCGGCAACAGAATGTCTCGAACACGGGTGCTCAAAATGACCAAATACCAGCATTAAAAAAAACAAGGGAACGCGAGGGGCGGGATTTGGCAAATTTCCCAACTTGCGTTGCGGTTACGCAACGCGTTCTCCTCTCGGCGTTCCTCCATTTTGAACTTTCGCGCGCATGTTCAGATACGTTTTTAGCCATTCCCCTTGCTCATCTTGGCAAATTGCCAGCCCGATTTCACCGCCGTTTTTAATGACTGTTCTTGAGCACTCGTGTCGAATAGAGAAAACCGAAACTGAACACACGTCTGTAATATGGACAGTTTACAATTATTATTCGTTTGCTTTTACTGTGGTTTGTGGTATTATAGACGACAGTAACCTTTCTCAAACAATCTACCGTAATCTCACCAGATGAGGAGATCTCCAGACAGGGCAGTTTACCCACGGTAGATCCCGTGAATCCGTACACTGAGTTGGCCAAGACCTGATGGATAACTTTTAATCGCCGAAATTTGACCATCTATCAGTGAATGTTGCAAAACAATATTTTTATGCGATGTATGGCACATGCGTCCACCTGGTCAGTGCAACTACGAAAAACCACAGATAGCGAGATTTTTATACGGTT
Source organism: Pristionchus entomophagus (assembly GCA_036245825.1). Lineage (NCBI taxonomy): Eukaryota > Metazoa > Nematoda > Chromadorea > Rhabditida > Neodiplogasteridae > Pristionchus > Pristionchus entomophagus. The sequence goes on from BTSX01000001.1 coordinate 8,064,719, forward strand.
AATATTCGCCATTTTTTCCAGACCGAACCCAAAATGTCATCAATGATGATGCAGCGCTAGAGACAAGTACGCGAGTTGAAACATCCAATCACGAAGTAAACAAATCAGGCCAAATCAAAACTGGTTCATCTCAATTGATAGGTCTTTGAACTAGTGATCACCTGGAAAACCTTTCAAAAATACCAACTAAAAATACCGTATCGAATCTCTCTTTTCTGCACACTCTCTCATCTCTCTGGGCGGTGAGACAGTGTGCACAATGGAGAGAGCCACTATTCGATGTGACATCCCTAATCCCCACCTTGAGTGCTAGTTGTCTTCCATTGTAGACCATCTTCTTGAACTCATCATTCTCCTTCTTCAGATCGTTTTTCGCATTATTGCGAGCAGCCAACAGATCCTGTATCAAAAAGCGACTACTTTATAATTAATTATCAAATAAAATAAATTATAAACTATTCGGAGAAATTCAATACTTAATTGTGAATCTCGATGCTCGTATCTCATATAGCGATAGCATAACCCAAACCTAGTTGCTCACTACCTTACAATTTTCAGAAACAAACGCCAAACTATTTTCAAAGTGTGTAACTATCGAATCCCCAATATTTAGAAAGTGGGAGCAGTCCCTTCCTCTTCTCCTTCGTGCAGAAATACTTACCGGATGATGTCCTAGTGTAGTCCACACCCTCTTCTCCCACTGCCTGAAATAATGAATATTAAATTTTAAATTAATTGTGATATCCGTTATATATCCACTTATTAATTTGACGGGCGGCCAGTATCAATTGAAATCATGGACGCGCTGAGAGGAAACAGATTCGGTGAAACACGAAACTGCCCCCCCCTCCACTCCTACCGTACTCACCCCCTTCATGAGCGTGGTGTAGCACAGATTGTGGGCGATCATAATGAAAGGATAGAAAGCTGAGAAGTTGAAGGTCGCGATTGGCTCATTGTAGAAGCCACAAAGGGGATCGATTACGGTAGCGCCCTCGTAACTGCAAAAACATTGATTAATGAAATGTTACCGTATAATAAGGCCCAATGAGCTAATCTACAATATCACATGTAGCACTTGCAAAAGGATGCTGATCTTATTCTTATTGTATTGATTTCGGGTCTAAAAACATTCTCCATTCTGCATTCTGCACTCAGGACTGTACGAATGTACAGAATGGCGAAAGGCGAAAACCGAAATAACATTGCTACCACCCGCTACTGTTACATACCGTACCTCCTCCTACTCGTTCCTCCTACTCCTATAGTATCTACCATCTACCGTACCTCTGTCCGTCTCCGGTCACATCAATGACAGGGAGGAAGAATTCCTCCTTGCGACATCGTCTGATCATCATAGAGAGAATCTTGATCTGTTGACCGCGAGTGAGGAGGAAATTGAGAGGAACGCCTGAATGAAGAAAGGAGTTACGGTAACTGAGAATAGAGGTGTAAATTTATTTGGTAACGGATAACAACTACCAGTAAGAGCATGCATATGAACCCTCCCTGCAACTTCTAATCCACGGGTTTAGCGACAGTCCGAAAATTGCATGGAGTATCATGGTGTTATTAATTTTGATGCTCGCAACACAATAACATATCCCTCAACACCAATGTTAAGAAAGAGTCAGATAGTCCCAGGTTTGGCTATCGATAAGTGATTTTTTCTTCTTCACAAACTTTGCTCACCCGTTACTCTGGCCATCTCGACGTAAGTGACGATGGACATGAGCTTGTCGAGAAGACGGAGAGGGAGAATTGCGTCCCTCATACAGTAGACCGCCAGTCTGAAAGTGGATATGAAAAAGTATTTTTTCATTAAATTAGATTCGCTTTGTTGCGCAATTTTGGCTTGATATTGAACCAAAATACATGCATATTTATTATTAATTTGGATGGAGATGCTTATGAAATCTGCCACCAAATCATTTTAGGTTTCATCTGGTCCACGAAAACCTTCCAAACGGGATGATAATACTTGCGAGTGACACATTCAGAAAATAACACACCTCCTCCTCCTCTGGTTATCTCCATTGTGTAGATCGGGAATGGACGAATGCTCCACCTCTTCTTTCTGTTCAGAGAAGAAGTGATAGGTGACCGAATTGAGGGCGTACGATCGGAGTTTGTAGTCCCGTTGCACCAACTGCAATGCGTGCAATTACAGTAACCCGAATACTTCACCTTCCAACATGCGCATCAATAAGAAAATATCGGGATGGTATTGATATTTTGATCAGGGATCAGCTACAGGAATTAGTTATTGAGATATCTTGTTCGACTACAACAAACGCTGCAACCACTACTCACCAAGTACAATTTAGGAATCTTTCTAAAAATTCCTCCCTACCGTACCTATACCCTCCCCTATTCCACCGTACCTGTAGCACATCGAAGATGACTCTTCCATGAATATCGATGACCTTATTCTCAAACGATCCCTTCTGTTTGGATGAGAGGGACTGATCTCTCACACTACACGCTCGATTTCTCTGACGACCTAGTTCAGCCACCTTCGGCAATCGGAGCACCTGGAAATTAGTTAATTTTAATTAATTGCTGTTTAAAACTTAATTGCATTGTAATAAAAAAACAAAATGTTAATCTCTTCTTAACACCAATCAACTAGGGGCATCAATCTTTCACACAGCAAATTAGGAGCGCGGAACGAAGTGTTTCCATGTACTCGAATATGAAATTGTCAATATTACCGTACCTTGGCTCGTTCCATGATATACGGTAGATCAAAGTTGAGGATATTGTAGCCAGTGATGATGTCAGGATCAACACGCCGAATGAAATCAGCCCATCTGGAAATTTAGAATTATTAGTTTATACCAAGATTTCTTCTCAGTAGTGTTTTTGAAATCAATTTTATGCAGTATACAGTGCCCATCGATCGGCAAGACACCATAACTACCTTACTTCTCGAGCAATTCCGTCTCCGATTTGCACTCGATGATGTGTGATCCCACCACGCCAGCGCATGTTCCGAGCACGAAGCAATTGCGGATGAACGGCTCGGATTTGCCTTCTGCAAAATAACATATTTTTCATCCTCACAGCAAACTAGCTGCCCGCATAACTACCATAAAAATCATTATATTTAGTAAAAACCACATCACTCTCCTCTCTTCCCTCACTCGGGAAGGTGCGCGTGTTTTCTCTCCCGTTTAAATTATAATTTCGTGTATATTTCCTCCCCCCCACCCCCATGTCCAAACGGGCCACAACGGGGGGATCTTCCCCACAAGCGAAGCGCGGCGCACTTGATAACCTCATTGTGTCCGCACAAGCGCTCGCCTTGACGGAAGCTCCCACTGGAGTGGAAGAGTCCCTTTGGACTCAAATCACCTCGGTCCTGAGTCAGACCGGTCGATCTGCTCCTCTCTAAGGACAGTGGTGTTTCCCATGCGGGCATCTTCTCCTCCCCTCCTTCCACCTCCTCCCTCCCCACTTCCTCTCATCCTCCCCCTTTCTCCCTTCTCTCTCCTCTCTTCCCCCCTTCCCCTTTCTCCCTTCTCTCTCCTCTCTTCACTGGCGAGGATCCTGTCGAGGCCCATCTGAGGGCGAGATCTCTCGTGATCTCCGGTGTTCCCGAGCCCGACCCTTCTCTGTACCTTGAAGAGAAGCTGGGGAGCGATAGGCCGTTGGTCGAGCCCTCGCTTACCTCAAGGTCGAGGCATTCCCTCAGATGGTGTATCGTATGGGAAAGCCGTCTAGTGACCACCCCCGTCTCCTCAAGGTGGTGCTCCCCTCTCGTTCCCACCTCCTTTCTGCACTCAAAAACGCCTCTCTGCTCCGCAAGAACGAGGATTGGAGAGGTGTCTTCATTCGGAAATCGCAGACTGTGGAGGAGCGAGAGACGAGTAAGAAGCTCAGAGCTTCTCTGAAGGGTATGCGCGAGTCGGACGCTAATTGCCCCTTCGTGTATTACAGAGATAACCCCTCAGGGAAACTAATTAGTCGTACACCACCCCTCGATCCCCCTTCGGATGTGACCATTATCGATTTGTCTCATGTTGTTGCCACGACCTCTCCTCTTATTCTCTCCCCTTTCCCCTCATCCCCTTCCCATCTCTCGTCTCTCTCGCTTTCACACACTCTCGCCTTCTCTTGCCCCTTCCCCCTCCCGTCTCTCACCTTCTCTGGCACTCTCGCCTTCCGTTCATGATTCCCCTGTCTCGACTGTCTCCTTCATCCCCTCTACCCATCCCCTGACTTCATCTAAGTTCTCCTGTGCAATGTTTAATGCACGTTCCCTTTGCAATAAGTTACCTAACCTCCACGCTATTCTATCTATCGAGAAACCTGATTTCCTGTTTGTAACAGAGACCTGGCTCTCTTCTAAGATTCTTGACACTGAGCTACTCCTCTCCCTCCCCTACCGTGTATTCCGTTCCGATCGTCCACGTCGTGGTTGCGGTGTTTGTATCTTTATTCGCGATCATGTTCCTTGTTCCCGAGTCACTCTTCCAACTATTCTTCCAAGTGATATTCTAGTTGTTGATGTTCACTCCCCATTTTCTCTTATCCCCACTCGTTTGATTCTTGTCTATCGTCCGCCCAACACCACCACTATACAAAATGATGCTCTTTTCGATCTAATTTCTTCTTTGGTATCGGTTCAATATCAAGTGGTGGTGCTAGGCGACTTTAACTTGCATATTGATTGGAAGTCCCCTGGTGTTCTCTCCTCCCAGGCGTCTTCTCTCTTTGACCTATCTCATGATCTAGATCTCTCCCAACTAGTTCCTTCGCCTTCCCTCAATAATCATTTCCTTGATATCATTATGTCTCCCCCTAGCATAATTTCCAACTGTACTGTGTCAGCCCCCTTTAGCAACTCCGACCATTCCACTATCCATTTCGAGTTTTCCTTCCCTCTTGATCAGCCCCTTATTGTGCAAACTCTCAATTTCCGCAAAACGGATTTTTCTGGTCTGGACAACGCACTTTATGGTACTGATTGGGAGGCGGTTCTCTCCGGTTTTATGGATGTTTCTGATTTGTATGATCGTTTTGTGTCTTGCCTCACTGGGCTTTTTACTCGATTTGTTCCTCTCAAAAAAGTGTTCCCTTCCTTCCGACCAGTACCCTCCCCACATTAAATCTCTTCTTGCTCACAAACGTTCCTTGTTCAATAAGATTCACCTCCGACCAGTTCACGCCCAGTTTATTCGTGTCTCGCATAAAGTAGATTACGAAATAAGAAAGTATATTCGCTCTTATGAGAATCGTTTACTTGTCATTAACTACAGCCGCTCTTTCTATCGTTATGTGTCGACTCGTTTCAAGTCTAAAGGACTATCAGTACCCGCTATTGTTGCTCCTGATGGTTCCGTAGTCACTAGTCCCTCTCAGAAAGCAGAAACATTGGCTGATTATTTCACATCAGTTTGTAGCAGTGATGACGGAACTGTCCCAACCTGCCCATCTCTAGTCTCCCAATCCATTCCTGTATCAATTATCCTCCCTCATGAGATCGCCTCTCACCTTAGTCGTGTCTCTTCTTCCTGTTCTCTCCCCTCTGACAACATCCCATCCATTATTTTCAAGAAGTGTTTTGCTTCTCTATCCACCCCTCTTGCTCACATTTTTAATTACAGTTTAATGCTTGGTAATATACCTTCCCTCTGGAAGTCGTCTATTGTTGTCCCCATTCCTAAAGTGACCTCACCCTCATCTGTCTCTGACTTCCGTCCAATTAGTCTCACCCCAATACCAGCTAAAATCATGGAACGATTGCTCAAGCCGAAGATTATCGATTGGTGTAACTCCCACAATTTAATTCCCCCCGAGCAACATGGTTTTCTCTCTAGACGATCAACTGTGACCCAACTGCTTGACTGCACCCAATCTTGGCGTAATTCGATTGATCGCGACTATTGTGTAGATGTTGCCTATATTGACTTAGCTAAAGCCTTCGATAAGGTTTCACACCCCAAGTTGTTGCGTAAACTAGAATCAATTGGCATTCGCGGTTGCTTGTATAACTGGATCGCAGGTTATCTCTCCGAAAGGAGTTTCAGAGAACGAATAGGCAATGTTCTCTCTTCTGAGAAACCTGTTGTCTCAGGCGTACCACAGGGGACAGTATTGGGTCCTATCCTCTTCCTGCTTTATATTTTTGATCTCCCTAACGTATTCTCCCCTACCCTAATCTCACATGTCGGCTCTTTGCTGACGATATCAAGCTCTACTCTACTTTCGATCCAGTCTCTCCATCCGATGCCCCCACTCAACTTCAGTCCGGGATTTTGGGTTTCACGGAATACTGCAAAACATGGCAGTTAGAAGTTGCAGAGAAAAAGTGCAACATAGTTCACATAGGGCGAAATAATCCCCGAATAGCCTACTCTCTTCTTTCCAACAATCTAGCAATCTCTGACTCCATTCGTGACTTAGGTGTCAATATTGATCCTCTCTTGAACTTATTGTATGTCATAAATCGACCTCACTTGTTTACCTCCTTTTTCGTAGTATCAGTTGTACCATTCCCTCCCCTTACATCTCAGCTTTCAAGTCATTCATTATTCCCGTATTAGAATATGCATCCCCCGTTTGGTCCTCCTTACACACCTGTTTACTAGACTTTTGTACTTTCGTTGCTCTAGAGTAGACCCTATTGTTCCTTCCTACTCTGACAGGTTATCTCTCTATTCATTGAACACTTTGTGTGTTCGACGTATTGTGATTGATATTGTCTTAGCTCTCAAAATTTTGCTAACTTTGTTGATCTAGAACCTACGCGTTTTTATACATACCGTGCAATTAGTAGACGTAATGGATCGTTTGTACTTCATCTACCCCCTTCAAGAGAGAAAATCTCAAAGTGTCCTTTTCTCACAGAACAGCTCGCTTATTAAACAAATTGCACTTGATTTGTAATCCCAAATTGTCTATTCCCACTAATAAGATTCATCTATTTAAACACCCCAATTGAACTCATGCTCTCGGAATAGACATTGCTAATCTGTGATCTCCTCATCATTTATCTCCACCCATCTATACCCATTCCCCCCTCCTTCCCACTATCGATCTACCTCAACAAGTCTAACACATCCATCCAATCAGACATATATTGGAAAAGCGGCTAGCTCCTACCGCTTCCGAGGTTCCCTCCCCTCGACATTCCAATGAGCGACCCAAATGAGAAGATCGATCCATCCCACTCCCCCCTCCCCTCCTTTCCTCACTCCCTCCCCCTCCCTTCCCCCCTATTTTCACACGCATCCTTCCCATAATTATAATCACTTCCCTTCTCCTCTCTCCTTTCTCGCACATTCTGTACTTGTTGAAGCACCTTCAGGTGTACGATAAATAAAGAAAACCCCTGGTGTACGATAAATAAATAAAATAAATAAACATACGCAGACAGTAATTGATGGACACTGAGCTTTCATGGGATACAAACGAGTTGCTGCACAAAATCGCCATGCCGAAATTTACATAGAATAAACGATTGTGTTGTCAGTCTACAGTCTTGTGTTTCTCCAATAAAGAATGGAAGATAACAATTTAAAAGGTATAGATAATCGGTCTCGGTCTCTCGTATATTGTGGCAAGTAAAAATCTGGGAATTTTGGCAACTATCTAAAACGCCAAATCGACAGTTCGTGTTCCAAAAGAAACCAAAACCACCCGGTGAATTTCCAAAACAACTCATAAACTCACGTAGTTTGACCATATTGGAGATCTGGATGACTGGATCATTGGATGGATCAGGGAAGACTCCTCGTCTGCCCAGACACTCGATGTCGAAGGAGAGCGTGCGGAGGGGAGCGATGTCGGCCCATTCGCCGTCAGTTGAATGCACGATCAGGTCCTGAAGGGAACAGGAAGGGTTACTGTAGGGTATCGATCTAGCCGTGGGCTACGATAGGTTACCAACATGGCCAAACAGATGTCTTGCATTGTGTGATATTTAGTTTATCTTGATCCAATTTCCAGATATGATTGTCGTAAGACCCAATGAAGTCAGATATCACCTGTTTTTGCACCAATCTACCTGGTTTACAACCCATCACCGGGCCTAAATCGGCTGCTCACCTTGTAGTTGAAAGTGACTTCCATCTGGCATCGTGACGTCATTCTACCCGCCGACACGACGTTGCCCTTCGCTACTGGCACCTTGAAAAAATATTTTAATTAATACAAATATATTTCTTATTTCCTGCATGAATGCACGATCAGGTCCTGAAGGTAAGAGGAAGATACTACTAATGACATAAAATCAACGATATTATGTTTCATTTCGAAGATGGCCCATTCCCGTTTCACTCTCTCATCATCTCCTCACCCCCACCCATCCATATCCGACGATTCCCGTGTGCGCCATGAACTTGACGTCAGCGTCGATGTTCGCCGCGAAGAGCGTTCCCACCTGAGAGACAATCATAATTGATGATCTACCGTAACCTTGATCGATAATCCGATTCGGTAGTAGTCATTCAGTCACTGCGACATATAAATTTGTGAACTAATTTTATATTTAGTTTTAAAATCGATATCTGATTATCTAGCGTAATCTCGGAGCGGTCTACCGTACCTGCATGTGGCCTGTACCCATCAGATTGAAGCCGTTCTTGAACTCATGCTTGGCCTTGTTGAGGGTGAGCTGAGTGCCAGAAACTTTGACGAACATCTGCTTTTCCTCCGTGCCTGAAAGGAAATCGGTGAAAGACGGCCGAATATACTATCACCAGTGAATTTTATGTTTCACATCGTTCTGATAAATTGCTCGGTTTGTAACGAGCATTCAAACGATCAATTCCTCAAAAATATACCATAATTGAACAGTATTCAAAGTATCGCAGCGCAGGTGAAATCTATGTTTCATCCCATTTTGATAAGCTAGATAGTACGTATATTTCAATGGTTCTGGGGACTATCCTTCTCACAAAATCAGAAAAAAAGATTCTAGCAAATAATGCCTTGTTTCAGCTCTCTCTATATCGCACACTATCTCGACTGGGCAAAAAAGTGAGAGCCAGAAAAGAAACGACATGACTAATCCCCACCTCGATAATAGTATAGTTGCTGTCCCCTGACGATCTTGAGATGAACCAGAATATCGATCACTTCCGATGAGAGATTCTGCCCTCCCGCGCCCACTCGTCTGAAATTACTTAATTTATTAATGTATTAATAAATATTTAGTCATGGAGATAAATAGGTTTTAAAATGGATTTTTATTGGGAAAACAAGATGGGGGATTAGAGGGAAAATAACACTATAAATTTTAGTCTATAATATGCGAAGATGGTATCTTGAGTAGAGAGAGCAATAGCAATATTGTTTCGGTTTTCATATCTCTCCATTCTGCACACTCTAGTTCTTCTGAGCGGTAGGAAGTGAGCAGAATGGAGAGAGCCAAAACGTCGAAAACCCTAATGAGTAAGTATCGAACCTGATTGCTCCCGCCAGAATATTGCTGAGATTGCGCTGAGCCGTCTCGATGTGCTCCGGAGTGAAGGAGGCTGGGGCCTGCACAATACAATTAAACAATATTAGTTAAATTTATAATTTGTATTTCATAATTTAATTGGATAATGGAATGTTTTAAATACGGTCGGCAATCCGCAAGAAGCGGATTTCCTCTACATCTACTGATAAAAAAATCTCTACACATTCTTCCCAGCGACAATCGTGTTTCATTGGTATTTTAAAGCTAGAAAAATTGAGCCACTTACTTGGAAGTAGAAGTAGGGGAAGTAGTCAGTGACGACGCAACAGACAGACACCCCCTGTAATATATACGATGAAGCTTAAAAAAAGCAAATGAGTGAAGCTCTAATCAACTAGAATATGATGAGTAAATTGTCATATATTCTGCGAAGGACACATTATCTCTTCGAACATCTCTCGTGATTCCATATAACTTGACGTTCGTTCGATCGTAGCCCTTTCCCGAGTCAACGTACGTCTCCACATCTAGCACCTGCAATATAAAATTATATATGTATATATATATATATATATATATATATATATATATATATATATATATATATATACATATACATATAGGGGAAACAAACAGAGATCCGGATAGGATATATGGACACGAATATTACGAGCAAATGGAAATTGGCAAAGTTTGAAAGTGATAGCAAACATCAAGAAGTAGATCAAGAGTCAAACCTGCATTGCAATCGGCTGAGACCGCCCCAGAGCGTAAGGGAAGGTTCCTCGCTCCCACTGACAAGCCTCATCGGCCTCATATTTAGCCTCATCTGAGACCTGAAAACAAAGTTAAATTAATTAATTATTAAACAGAAAATACAATAAGGCTCTTCGTTCGCTCAACGTGCTATGGCTGGCTCATTCGTAGAAGTATGGTGGAAATTAGTGATGACAAGTCGGCATCCGACTCTCCTCAATACGCACGCTCTCACCCGTCTGAGTAACGAGAGAGCAGGTGAAATGAAGAGAGTCGATGCCAATTTGTCATCACTAGTAGAAGTGTGGTGGCAAGTAACCTGTAGGGCGATAGGAGGCGGAGCACCGATACTCTCATCGGCGAGCTCGGACCCGTATCCCGATTCGTCGAACTTCCCGACACGCGACTCGTTTGCGATCTGGAGTTAAACTTGATTAAAATATCGAAGCTGCGTTTAAAGAGTATCGCATTCACAGTAGTGATGATAAATCGGCATCCGACTCCTCAATACACACGCTCTTTCGTGGATAAGAGAAACGAGAAGCATGCGAAATGAGATGTCGATTTGTCATCACTACTTCGTACACGTGCCAGAACAGAACAATCCATGCATGTATTTTCTTACGATAAGGCTGAAACGCCCATAAGTGCGCACATATCTATACTTATACGTGACGCTAATGGTCAAGGCTCTATTGCAGGCGTAATACTGCTAAACTAATACTACTAATAATACTAAACAAAGAGGTCAAGAAATGCCCACATCGTCTTCTTCGTCCTCTTTTCTCTTTTTCGGGCCGCTCTCAGTCCGTGTGGTAGTGCTGGTTCGCTTTCCACCTTGTAGCATCACTGGAAAGTAACGATATATACTCAAAGAACAAGATACGTAGTTAAAGAATCAATGGACAAGAACCTAACAATGACCTAACTGACAAATAAACTGAGAACAAGTTAGCGAAAAAGTCCTTTCTAGGTCTGAATTACTTAATTTAACTCTATTTCAGTCGAACATGTTTGAACTATAGAAGTAGGACCGAGTGTTTCGCAAAGAAAAAGACAATAATCGAGAAAATTCCGCCACAAAAGAGTTCTTTGTATGGAGTTAGCCAAACAAAGAGACCGTATCGGTGGACCGAATCGGTGAAACACAGGTGGAGGTGTTGGTAAGCTGTTTTTTTATGACTTGGGACATGATTGGAAGTGCACAATATAAATGAGAATGAGACGAAACAACGAGCGACGAACCACTTTTCACAGTAGCATGTTAGTGAGTTCGCACTCACCACTCAACTTTGCAAAATTAAAGTCGATCAAAGTAACTACGCGATGGAAATTGGCGAAACAAGTAAGATACGCGCTCGAAAAAGGCAAAAGAATGACTGCCGTATCGATCGGGACAAGTCGAGACGATTTTACAGAATAAACAGTAATCTAAATGTAATTACAGTAATCTAAATGCGTATTGTGAAGTGGCGTTATTTGATACGGTATATTTACAGTAATTTTACAGTAATTTTTCACGATCATGTCAGTTTGATTAGTCCAAGAGAGTCTTATCATCAGAACATAATTCTACGGGGAGTCAACAGTCGTTCAAGAGAAAATTTCACAATTTTGATCTGTTTCACGAGTAGGAGAAAAATATGCTACTGAGAGAGCGATATTATATTTTCATAAATTAAAATTCTCATAGCAATCAGCAAGTGACTTTTCACGATTTATCAGACTGAGTAATGTGTGATTCTGTGTACGCGAATCAGAAGAGGAATCTAGTAGTCGACGTCCTCGAAAACCTCTTCGATGATCTAAAGTTAAATATTTAAATAATGTTGTTTTAACATTTGGTTTCCGCACCGCTTTGCGCGCTATGATGTAGAAGAAGGCGAGGATGCCTGAAAAAATTGATAAATTAAATTTTTATTTATTTAATTACCTTGGTAGATGAAGCAGGCAAGCAGAGCTCCGGCAGCGCACCATCCGATTTTCTGGAAATTTGTTATGGATATTGTAGATATTTGCAGAAAAAAAAATTTATTTGTATTTAGTGTAATGTAGCATATTGTGGAAACGTGCGGGTTGCTATGGGGTACAGTGGGATAGCTTTCGAGAATATCAGAAATTTTTTATATTTGATTTCTTCCGTAATCAACATGCACATGATCAATGAAATTTTCTGTGGCTACAGTAACCCAAATCACAAGGAGTGCACCACGAAGTTTTCCATACAGTTGATCGGGTCCTGCGGGATAAATTTCTGCCATTTGCACAGCTCAGTCACTTGACCTCTATTTTTCTCAGCTGAAATGCGTGATTTTTTTTACATGATTAGGCCATGGGCCGTATCGACTATAATGGTTAGTCCATCCGTTCTGCACATTTTCTCATCTCCTATATCGGGAATGTAAACTACAGTAACCCACACTCCATGTTCGTTACGATAATGAGTAGGTTGATCACGAAGAGGTAGGTTGTCATGAGGGCGATCTTCAATTATGGAAATACGGTGGCCGATACTGTATCGAATAGTGGATCTCTCCATTCTGCACACTATCTCGTCCGTCTGACCATAGAGAAAGTGTGCAAAATGGAGAGCGTCATCTCACCGATTGTACGACGTGCTTTTTGGGTCACTATATTTTACTTTCTCATTATTGTCACGACCGGGTTACGGTATCTGGATACAGTAACCCAAGCAGGTACGGTAGGTCATAAAAAGGTTCCGTAATCCTCACCGATCCCACAATATGCAGCTGCACGTGTTGGACGCGTCTTCTCGCCAGCCCGAGTGCGCCCAGTCCCGACATCCAGACGTGAAGGAAGAGGAAGATCGTGTACACCTGAGGAATGAGTAGTTTACAGTTTGTAGTTTGTAGTTTGCGAGAATAGCTCTAGTTAAGGGCGCTTGCAGTTGGATGCATATTTCCGAATACTCTTGCTTTTCTAAGTATTTTCCAGTCATTCATAGAGAGGCTGAGATGAGTTTCGCCAGTCATAGGAAAGAAAATCATCGGAACCCGGAAACCCGGACCCATTACCGTAACCATAACCCGGTATCTGGAACCGTAGCCATAACCAGAAACCAGAAACCAATAATTAAGAGCCGGGATCCATATTTCGGTACCAGAAACCAGGAATACTGTACCCAGTACGTGTTCCTATTAACGATGGCGGTGAAGAGCGCGAAGAGGGCGAGGGCGAGTGTCGTCACGAACTCGAGCAGAGTGAACAGGAGGCCGATCTTCTGGAATGGATTGGAATGGATTGGAATGTATTGGAGGAGCACGATAGATCAAGATCTACTCTAATGGAAGAAGAGGTTTACGGAAGGTTTAGATATGTGGCTAAGTGCACCAGACATGAGAGTGATGTCTCTATTCAGAGGAAGGGGATACGGATCGATCGATCGTAGAATGATGAGGAAGATGCCTGATTCATATAGGAAGTGGGGGGCACTGTTGACGTAATTTGATGATAGAGTAGATACGGTGAGATTGTGGTACAGTACAACTCACTCGCATGATTGGAATCGGCGGATTCGCGTACGGTGCCTGGCCGACGGTACTGTAGGGCTGCATGGTGTACGGTAGGGGTGCGGTAAGGGTACTGTTGGGGGAGAAGTGGTCCGAGCGGAGTAGGCGACCATTAGACGAGGAGTGAAGAGGAGAGAATGAGGGGAGGGGAGACGTGAAAGAAGGAAGAGGAATAACTCAATTAGAATTCAAATGCACGTGGTCTTCATTCTGGCGACGTGTCAGTAGGCGATTGACCCGCAACTCTTGAGAAGTGAAATGCTAAGCGGAGGGTGCATCGTGCAATGTGTACGGTAGTGATTACAAATCGCCATCCGTCTCTCCTTATTGTTCTCTCTTTTCTCTAACCGACCTGTTAGCGAGCGAAATTAGGAGAAAAAAATGACGAATTGTCACCGCTAGTGTACGGTAGGCGCACGGTAACGCAACGTTTCAGCAGTATGGCGATATTGAACATAGGGTCTTGAACGGAAAAGAAAGATTGCACAGCAAAAGAGCGAGCGGTGCCAAAGTAGCAACGCGTCGCGGCTCGCATCACTCTCTCACTTTTGCCTTATCTCTAGTTTTTCTCTGCTTCTCTAACTCTTGTCCTCTCTCGAAACGTTGTGGGTAAGTGCATTATACGCTGTTGGTGGTAGAAGGAAAAGGCCTGTCAAATAACTTGGAGACGACGATGATTCGTGTAATAAAAAAACGATAATGCAACTGAATAATAATCGTTTTATCACATAATCAATCATCAATTATTCAAATTCTCCACATGTTTGATCAGCAATCGTTGGTGGTCGGTTATTTTCACTCTGTATTCTCCGATGATAACTTCTTCCATTGGCGCTTCTTCAGTGCTTTCTTTGAACATCATCTTTCGCCCAATGTGATTAAAGATCTGTGAAACTAAAGTAACTCGAGTATTCGATTTGTCTCTCTTACCTGTACCAAATATTCCGCATCAGCAAGCGAATAGCCATCCAAGTCCGATGGTCCGACCTCTAGGCATTTGCATTTCCGATTGAATATCTCTCTCACAAGCGAGAGTGGCACTTTCTGAACACCTGTATGCGTTCTCCACATATCAAACTCGAGCATTTCCACAATATCGGCAAGGTGGACCAGAAAAACGAAGGAATCTAAATCCATTTTTCTTCAGGTCGACCTGAATTATCCGAACAAACCTTGTCCGTAAGGTAGTAGTCTGAATTCAACACGTCTTGGTTTCCACGTTCGGATCCTTTCTAGCCATTCGGCACTGAAAAGAACAAGCTTAGAGAACAGTACTGAAAATATATCTAAACGTACAAGTCAATGTTTCTGTTCAGCGGAGTGACGTAAATACACGCAATAATTTTATTTTCGAGAAGTTCAGAGCAAGCCCGAATGATTTCCTCTTGTTGTCTTCTAATTACTAATTTCCGGAATGCTGCCAATTCAACGAAAGACTTCAAATAAATCAGAATTTTCACAACTCCATCTGAATTGAGGAACACACTGATCATCTGAAACATAAACGAATCGTCATTTTTTTCTGATTTCATAGAACTTACGGATTTAGAGATATTTTCTGATCCATAAATATTTATACCGAGCCTATTTATCGCAGAAATTATACATATTCTCCACATCAAGCAATCTCTCCTGCGATAAAAATAGAGGTTCAGTTCGGTCTGAACTTGCCTGAGTGTACTCTGAAGGTTGGAATGATTATGAAGTCACAAATTATAATATGTACATTCAAGGTGTTTTATTTATTTAGTTATCAGCGGCATTCCCCCGACTACGTCGGGGGAACACTACTGGCGCTGTTCAGCGTGTCGAGCATCACATTACTTAGATTTTGTGGCGCCAGGACGCCCATACCAAAAGTGGACCGGACGTCCAGACCGAACAGACACACCAACACACAGACGTTTGTGCTTTATATATAGTATGGATAAAACTCACTTCGTTGTAAAATGAAATACTATTGACCATTGTATTCTGATTGCTTGTCAAATTATCTACCAAATTTTTCGTTGATTGGCTAATCTGACATAAAATGTTTAAATTATATATATTTGAAGCTAAGAAACCTCTCTCATCCGTAGAAGTGCATTGTCATCCAAGAAGTGGCAAATCATGGTGAATGCATTTGGAGGAAGACTCGAGAACTCGAACGACATCTGGTCGAATTTTACTTTCAGATGATATTCCAACACTGCGTGATGAGGAGGAACGAGAGCTAGATAATGAACTAAAGGTGTTCAAACGTATCTGAAAATACGTGTACAGAGTCCGAAATTAGACGCCGGACTACTCAATTAAATTTTCACATAGGCGTACCCGCTGGGCGCTTTTGCTGGGGAGAATACCCAACTGAGAAGATTGACCCCCCCCCCCCCCCCCTGAAAAAGTTTATCCTATGAATTAAGACAACATATCGAATTTCCGATCCATGGTTTCACTATAACATTCGTCCTTCCGTGTTGATCTGATGGTACAAATCATCGGAACCCGTAGCCAACGGAGACTAGTTGTTGGGGCGCGCGCCTTTCTCTACCTCTTGCAAAACATCACCTGCGGGCGGGAGTCGAACCTGCCTGCCTGCCTGCGTCGGCATGCCAGTCAGACACCATGCCCATTAATGCCAGTCAGACACCATGCCCATTAAGGGTTAGCATACTCCATTCATAACGCCACCAAACTCAATTATCCCTCCCTTATGCGTGAGATCCGCCCCTAATGGGCATGGTGTCTGACTGGCATGCCGACGCAGACAGGTTCGATTCCCGCCCGCAGGTGATGTTTTGCAAGAGGTAGAGAAAGGCGCGCGCCCCAACTCCAACTCCAGCCTAGTAGTTTCCCAGTTGGTTTCCTACTAATTTCCCAGTTGGTTTCCTAGTAGTTTCCGAGTAGGACCTGTTTTCCTAGTAGTTTCCGATGGGCATGTTGTCTGACTGGCATGCCGACGCAGGCAGGTTCGACTCCCGCCCGCAGGTGATGTTTTGCAAGAGGTTCAGATTATCGATATTAATGTGAATGTACTGCAATATAGTAATTTATATCCAATTACTGATTTTTCGACTTTTCACGTTTTTCGTGTTTTATCGATATCACAACCTCATACCATCAACACAAATGATTAATAACAATAAATGTGATGAAAATCTGATATAAAAGTGACTGTATCATACCGAAATGGTGAAATCTCTCATCATCGTTCTCTCGTCAGCCCCGAGAGATCTTTGGGCGGGAAGCTGCGGAGTTCGGGCTGTCAGGCTGAAAAACGTGAAAATTTCACACGAGGGGTAGTTTTGCATGTAGAATCCGAATATGAAATAAAAAAAAATGTAAATGGCGAAAATAATTTTTCAGGGTGACCGAAAAATGACGAAATTTCAAGTTTTCGACCCTTTATCGGTGTCCTAGGGCTCCCAAACTATGTTTTTCGTTATTTTCATAAAAAAATACGCCTGAAACATCTATAAGAACGTACTTTTTTCAGGGATGAATTTCGGACTTTTTTGGGACATGTCTGGCATTTCCTGAAAAGTGTACACCAAGGTCTCATATTGGGCCAGCTATCAGCTCTATGTATGGAGACTTCACCCTGAACTTATTGGCATAGGTTGGAAAAAATCGATCCGTGAGGTAGGTGCAGAATCTCGTGGAACGTTGAACGATCATGTTGCGCCACTAGCCATTTGTAAAGCATCTTGAGAGCTATAGAGAACGTTTTTGACCGCATGAGTTGGTTGCGAACCCGAATTATCGCTCCGATGCGCAGGTTTTAGACGATTCCCTATCCCCTTTAAAGGGGCGGAGCTTGCGGTCTCTAATTACATTACAAACAAGAAAACAATATTATCGCAATAAAGTGCATGCTCTTCAATCTATCTCAATCTCCACGTGTTTGATCACCATTCCTCTATCCTCGGATATTTCCACTTCGTACTCTCCGATGATTACTTCCATAGGATTTTCGTCATGAGTAGTTGTAAAATGTATCTTCCTCCGAATTAGAGGAAACATCTGAGCCTCATATGTATTGATATAATTAGGTTGTCTTACCTGCACGAGTATATCAACGTCCGCTAGTGAATATCTAGAATCCATATCAAGTCGATTACATTTTCTATGAAAAATTTCCCACACAAGTGTCTGGGGCACTTTTTGTTCACCTAAAAAAAAAAGCAAGCTTATCCACAATGCCAGCGAGTTTCATCAGAAAATCAAAGGAATCTGAACAAATAGTTATTGTTATCGGTTTTCTGATCCGAGTACAAATAAAAGTGTGTAAGGAAGGCTACGGAATTCCACCCTCGTTGTTCTCAAATGTCGACTCTTTCCCAACAATTGGTCACTGAAAATAATAGGGCTGACCCCAATAATCGAAAACAACAACAACATAAACTCACAATAGAATGTTTCGATTCAGGGGAATGACGAAAATAATCGGAATAGTTTTATCTTCAAGAAATTCCGTGCAGATACGAATTATCTCTTCCGATTGCCTCATAAGTACTAATTTTCCGAACGTTGTTAATTTCACGAAAGGTTTCAATTGCTCTAGAAGTTGCCTAACTTATGACTCAATCGAAACAGAAAGCATCTGAAGGGAAAAACTTTCATACGAGTGAACAAGTGAAATATAACTTACGGACTTCAAGAAATATCTTGTTTGATAATTTGCAATTCTGAGTTTGCTAATTGCAGAAATTATGCATATTCTCCACAGCAGACAATGACGGCGAAAATCTCCACAGCGATTAAACTTTTCGTGCTCTCTTCCTTCCGATGGAATTCCCTCTGTTATTTTCAAGAAGTGTTATTTGACTCTATCTGAACCACTTGCTCATATTATGAACTACAGTTTGATGTTGGGTCAAGTCCCTTCTCTCTGGAAACTTTCAGTTATTGTCCCAATTCCTAAAGTCACGTCTCCTTCTTTGTTATCCGACTACCGTCCCATCTCACTCACTCCCATTCCTAGTAAAGTCATGGAACGAATCATCAAGCCCAAATTAGTCCGCTGGTGCGAAATCCACTCCATAATTCCACCTGAACAACACGGATTCGTCCGTGGCAAATCTACCGTATCCCAACTTCTTGAGTGTACCCAATCTTGGCGTGATTCAATGGATAGGAATGATTGTGTTGACGTTGTTTATGTTGACCTAGCTAAGGCATTTGATACTGTTTCTCATTCTAAACTCCTCCATAAATTGAATTGCCTTGGTATTCGTGGTTGTCTGTTTAACTGGATTTCGGACTTCTTGCTCGATCGTCACTTACAGGTAAAAGTTGGCTCCTCTCTCTCTTCGGAGAGTGGTTCTCAGTGGTGTCCCACAAGGCACTGTATTAGCTCCGATTCTATTTCTCATCTACCTTTTCGATGTCCCTCGGGCTCTCTCTCCATTCCCTTTAGTCAACTTCCGTCTCTTTGCTGATGACATCAAACTGTACATCACTCACAAACCTGACCAACATCCATCCACCCCCTCTCAACTTCAACAAGGGTTACAGGGTATCTTAGAATACTGCGAAACTTGGCAGTTGACGGTCGCTGAAAAGAAGTGCACCGCCCTTTACATAGGCAAAAACAATCCCCTCTTCCAATACTCTCTCAACTCCATACCCCTCTCTCTTCCTTCCATTGTGTCTCCCCCCGAACCTATTCGGGACCTTGGAGTCTATATCGACTCAACTCTCTCTTTCCTTCCACACACTGATCTCATTTGTAAAAAAGCACTAAAGCTAATTTATCTCCTTTTTCGATCTGTATCATGTACGTCCAGTGATCCCTACATTAGAGCTTATCGTTCATTCATTGTACCCATTCTCGAATACGCCTCACCAGTCTGGTCCCCTTCCGCTAAAGGCCCCATTAGACAATTAGAGAAATGCCAGCATCTCTTCACGCGACTGTTGCACTATCGTACATCTCCTCATATTTCATTCCCGCCTTCTTATGATCAGAGACTAGCCCAGTCACACTTAAAATCTTTGTACCTTCGCCGTGTAGTAGCTGATATTGTATTCTCTCTAAAGATTGTTAATGGGATTGTAAATCTTCCTATGTCTAGTTTCTATTCATTTCGTAATGTGTCTTCTAGAAATAATGCTTTCTCTCTTCATATTCCCATTGCTCGAAGAGAGAATTTGCGATCTTCCTTTTCTCACCGTTCTATTCGCTTTCTTTGTAAGATCCATAAAATTGTTGATCCCAAGTTATCTCTGTCTACTATCAAACTTCGCCTGTTGTCTAACCCCGACACTACCCACATTCTCCAGATAGAGATTCCAAAACTGTAGCTTCATTCCTCCCTTCCCTCCCTTGCTCTGATCCATACGATATACATGGATCGAACGGTCTCCTTCCCGTTCCGAGGCTTCGTCCACCTCGTCAATCAAGAGCAACTCTGGGAATGTGCAATATACGAAGTTCCCTCCCCCCTCCCTCCCCTCATCTACATCGATCCCTGTCCCTTCCTCCTTCCCTCAACTCTTCTTATTACTGTATATGTTAATTCACATGCTGTCACACCCTTTGGGGCGTATCAAATAAATAAATAAATAAATAAACTTGAAAAATAGTTCAGTCAGACGTTTATTGGCTCTTATCTGAAGGTTTGTACGATTCATTTCATTTCGTTTTAGTTTGCAACACACATCTTCAAAAAAATGAATGCCAAGAACTTGTGTTTGAGTGCACAACAGTCCATCGACGGCACTATTCGTTGACTTGCTGATCTTGAAACAGAACATTACTATGTATCCATACATATCCATACATATATATAAACCGCAAACGTCTGTTGGTATGCTCGGATTGCTAAATAGGCAACATGTAAACAACGCCTCTCCTCCCTCTCCCTCTCTCTTTTCGATTGCGAAATACGGTTCACCGATAAGCGGTATCCCCCCGATTACGTCGGAAAAAAAAATATAAATCGCAAACGTCTGTGCGTCTGTGCGGATTGCGAAATCGGAAACATGCAAACAACGCCTCTTGGGGAAAGACTCGAGAACTCGATCGATCTGACATATGAACTAACCCAAGTGAAAGGCAATGAGCACACAAAGAGAATCGAGATCTAATGAACGGAATGAAGTAATCACTCAAAATTTTTCTGCGGAGTTAGGAATAAAGGAATAGACTAAGGAAATAATAGTGAGGATCTAATTTAACTTGATTAAAGCGAGTCCACTGGTCAGATCGTATTCAATCACGCGAGATTCGAGATTTGGTTGTATGCAACTTTTTACATTGATCCCTGTGTTGAAAAAAAGTTTTTTAAAAGTATGTAAGTAACAGCCTTCTAGTCGAGAAATTCAAGCTATAGGAACGAAAACATATTTGTCAAAAATTAACAGCTAGACTTTATAGTGGAAGATGCCAGGATATGGCGACAAACATACTCAGATTATGGGAAATATTTATTAATCAATAACAATGTCGCGAGTGAACGAGAAAAGTGAACGCTCTGGTAGCGTGGTCCAGAAGGGGCATAATTACGTGCAGTCGCATCAATGTACCGTATCTCTACAAGACAAAAAATACAAGTGAGAGGGGTTTTGTGTGTAAAAAACTATGGAACGAGAACGATGGATCAGTGGGTCCAGTCGAGCAGATAATGTATCTAGAGTGCCTCTCTATAACCAAAACCATTCGACTTTATCAGAAAATTAAAGAATAACGTTGTAATATTTCATTTAATAAACATTAGAGAAAATGGGGATAAGAATACATGTTAAAATAGGAGATAAACGTCATTTATCAATCTCTAAGTGCTTGATTTCCAAGATGTAGTTAGTTACTGTAACTTTGAAATCTCCCACAATTTTTTGCATCTGTGCAGAGAGCAAACTGTTCGTGCGGAACGATATCTTCTTTCCAATATTATGAAAGAGCTGGAAAAATATCAGCTTCATGAGCGAAAAATCCTTTTTTAATATACCTCAATCAGTTTCTCGGCATCATCTAGAGAATAGAAGTTCTGTCCACGGATACAGAGGATTTTACATTTTCGACGAATTAGGATCTGTTGAGCAACCGAAATTGGCACTCTTCCGATTAAGTTCCTGGCCTTTAAGTTCCAGGCCATGCAAAACTCTATGGACTCCACTAAATCCGCAAGTTGGAACAGAAATTCGAATGACTCTAAAATAAAATATAATATTTTTTAAAAACTATTGCTGAAACCACCTTGTTTCCATGGTAGAGCACAGAATCGTACATATTTGAGTCTCCATTTTTGAATACTTTTGAGCCAGTTATCGCTGAAAAATCAAAAAATCTCGAATTTTAAAGGGATCTGACATAAATACAAAAGCCGATCATATTGTGATTAGACGATTATTTCAAAATTTTTAAAGAAAAAAATAAATTTTTAAATAAAATATTTATATTTTTAATTTAATTTACAAAAAATTGATAATTATGGTGTATATCGAGTGCGTGGTGGGATCAGCGGTCATGCCTAATTCAGAAAAGTCGCAAACTGGAACTGACTTTTCAAGCTAAAATCGACGACGAAATTTTTTTTCGCGTGAATTTATTTATTTTTGCTTAAGTTTGTATTATTTCACACATTTAATTCCATTGTATTACGTAGTGCGCTAACTCGCCTGTCGGTTCGTGACAAATCGGTGTGATTTCGCTCAATGGTAACCTCTAAATCGCGTTATGAATGCAACGAACCCTCGATTCCTGCACTCAGTCTTTATTGCATTCTTCATTGATTACTTCATAGCTGCTAAATATCTTGGTTGTAACATGACTGAAAGCGTACTTGTTGAGGTGCGAGGCGTGGGCGCGGGTGGTGTGATTTCCTCAGCCTTCTGTCTTCTCTATAAACTCTTCAACATTCGCATCACCAGGTACGGAGCGAGCTGTGAGTGCCCTATCTCTTTTATTATATCTTATTTTTATCATTGCTACCCACTGGATAAGCCAGAATTGAATCTTGACACCTTAACGCTTCGAATTTCAGATGCTCGGTCATCGATTAGAAGCTGTGAGACTGAGACGTGACGAGGCGGAGTCGACAGAGTTGTGTATTTTAAAAAAATACAATATTCTTAGAATATTTATATTTATAAAGAAAGGTTTGTTTATTTAATGATGACTCACATAATTGAGCACAGACCAGTGTATTGTTTGATGAAAGGAGTCACAAAAAAATTAAATTACCAGCCTAGTGATTAGATGTTTCTTTCATCTTATCTATTTGCTAAACTGTAATATAGTTTTGTAATTTCACTAATCTTTCTAGAGGATATAATCTCATGGTATTGTAATTGTGTGAAATAGGGAAGTCATTTCGTGCTTAACTACTCTCTATTTCGTAAACTAGATCGCACACAGGACTTTCGAGATAGTGCGTTGAATAGAGAGAGTACAAACCAAACTGACATCTCTAGTGAATAGTTTTCGTTAAATATTACTATTGTAGTTATCACTGTTTTTGATTTACATGAATAAAGGTATTGTTTGCTCGTACTGTACACTACCTCTTGTCTGTCGATTGGTAGATCATTGACAGACTTATGGTCGAAATTGTCATCATCAAAGCCCCAAGCTCCTCCATTCTGATATTAGTATTGCGATTAAGGGAAGAGTATGGTTCTGCTTTTCAACGTCTTGTACTATTTGTGTTTATTATAGTGAATATTATGCCATCATATCTGTTCTCACATTCTCGTTCTCTCCATCTGTCCCTTCTCCCTCTCCATTCTCGACTTGATCTACCCTCACTTCTTCCTCATTATTATCGATCCTCCGCCGTTTCTATTAAAGAAAATAAGAAGGGTAGGCCTAGTAGTAATATTGCCTCAGCTATTCCTATGCCTCCATCATCGTTAGGAACAACTATGTCCTTCAATGCAATTGCTCGCCGAACGGATAAATAAGTGGGACTACTACCTTTTTGGGCATTCCATTGTCGTCAAAGTGCTTCTCGCACCACCGAATATCCTCCTTTCTATCCAACCTCTCTCGAAACTTGTTCAATTCGAGCGTGGTAGATGCAGGGTCAAGCCCGAGAGAATTTACCCAAAGGCGTTGAAGAAAGTTCTTGGCGTTAGCGGGAAAAGTACTAACGGTGCTCGATTGAGCACCGCATCTATCGCATTTCCTTTTACGTAGGGTGAGAAGCTTGCCTTTACCAGCCATTCCTAAGAGAGGTTGCATAGATGAAATTAATGAATCGCTCGAGTAACTCGCACACAACGAAATACTGAGTCACAATCGGTTCGAACATGGTCACTAAGTTACTGAAGAAGGGGTAGTGCACGAACGAGAAAGCAATGACTTCATACACTCCACTATCAAGGGGTATTCGCGAGCTAGCCCGGTTCAGGACAAACTTCTTAGTGTGATTTAGAGGCTACCATCGATCGAAATCACGCCAACACGCCATGAACAGATAGGAGAGATACCGCACTACGCATTAGAGTTAAAATAATCGTGCAAAATAATGATATTCAGTCAAAATAAGTAATTTCAGCCAAAAAAAGTGAAATTCGCAACCGTCGGGTTGAAAAGTCAGTTCCAGTTTGGGGCCTTTTCAAATCCAGGCTTGACCGCTCATCCCACCACACACTCTCACTACCGTAATCACACCATAAATTCATTTATTTTTTAATAAATACAACAATTTTTTTATAAATTTTAATATTCTGTAAATATCATTAAAATAGTGTAAACTTCAAAATAAGGTCAAATGTTCAATGTCTGCCAGGTCCCTTTAAGGCGTGAAACTCGAATATCTATCTAGATTATTATAGTTCAAAAGGGAGGGCACAATCACACTTTCGAAACTTCCATGTTACCAATCTTCGTCTTAAAGGGTAATGAGATTTTCGGTGAAGCATAATCAATCGGGCCTGCGCAAGCAGGCAAATATTTGAGAGGGGAAGAAAAGGTAAAATCAAGGAAATCTGGTATGTAAATTTTCGAGCTTCTATCGGCTATTAGATTTGCTTGCCCGTTTGTGGGGCTCTTTCTTTAAAAATTTTTGAAAATAGCCCAGAGAACTTACAAATTGATTGTACCTCGGACGAATACCTCTCAATTGACTCTCAATTGATAGGTCGCATAGAAAAGTCTCTCAATTGATAGGTCGCATAGAAAATGCTACATTGATTAAATTCTGGTCAGTTATTTTTATGTACACATGCCGAAAATGGGTTTTCTGAATGAGGGGCCTTAAATATCCGAAAATACTTCCCACTTCTTCAAACTTCAGAATGATATCAATGCTCTGAAATTTTCTAATATGACAATCATCAAACGAGTTTTAGTAAACACTCACAGAGGTGAGTGGAAGGAAATCAAATTTGTGTTTCCGGATTGCGGAAGCAAGACTCATTTTCCATAACAGGCGGTGCCTATCATCATTACTGTAAAAGTGAACGCATATCTTCTTCTCGAATTTCATCAAAATACCATAAAACAATTGCAACCCCGGTAACGACTCGCAAAATTGGTTAAACTCACTCTTTCATCAAACGATAAAGTAGACACTGTTTCTTGAGTTTCTATTAAAGTGTCCATTATTTCATTCGTTGATTTGCTGACCTAAAAATACGACGACTCTAAACGAGAATGCAATGGTAGTCGACCTTTCTCATCCGTAGAATAGACTTTTTATCCAAGTAATTGTAAATTGTTCCGATAGCATTCCGCGGAAGACTCGAGAAATCGGTCATAATTCGCTGAAATGATAATTGCGTTTAAAATATTAGCGTAATACAAATAAGTCACTCGAAAAGTGATAATGGGATTGAATGAATAGTACGAGACTTGACCCAGCTGCTTTGGACAGCAACGCCATCGAGGTCAAATCAAGCAGGAGTGGAACAAACGGGCAGCTCCAGCCTTGAACAAATCTGTGCTAGTCTTGTGGGCGGAGTTTGTAAGAAACGCGCACCTCGTCAATCAATACAGGTCATTTACATAGAAATCTAGAAGACGACAACACAACAGCGTAGCCAGTGGCACCTTTTGGCCTCTGTTTGCCTCTGTTGGATGATACTCAATGTCGTCTTCAATCGATTTTGTTACTAGAGAAATTGAAGATGCAATGTCTATCGGTATCAGGAAAATTATGGTTCGCACAAATCTTCCTCATTCATAAACAACCACTTCTTAGATTTGAGATGCATTTGTATGAATTGTATCAATGATTTTTCGTATTTACATTAACAAACTTTATTACGAGAAACATTACATCAATTCCAACTGTTCGAAATTCCAACCAAACAAATGAGTTCACAGAATAACAGTATCGATCTCATCGATTCTCTCTTCAACCTTCACCAGTCTCTCCTCCATCTCATCCATTCTCATCACCATTTCATCATCCTCAGTTCCTCCTTCAATATTCTCGATTCTCCCATCCAATCCCCTGATTTTCTCCTCGAATTCCTCAATCATCACAGCAAATTCTGCCATTCTCCTCATGAGATCTTCCTCTCTCTTCTCGATCTCCTTCTCCTTCAACTTCAGCTCCCTCTCCGTTGCCTCCTCATCAGAATCTTCAATCGCTGTCTCGGTATCCGACTCCTCATCCTGAAAATTGAATAAATTAGTGAAGAAGTGGCGCAATTTATCACCATCCTAAATCGAAAGTGTTCCGAACCTTACTTTTATAATACGTACATACAATTTTTTGAATTAATCAGTACCTGAGGTTTGGAGGCTGGAATAGCCTGCTGCAGCTGCATAGGGACTTGCTGCACGGGCTGCACGAATGGAGAAGCGACACGAAGGATCGAAGCGAAATCTCCAACGAGGCCACTCCAGAATCCAGTTGACTCATTCTTCTCCTCCTCCTTCTCCTCCTCCTTATCAGACAGTTCAAGTTCTGTCTCGGTCTCAGACTCCTCTTCATCATCCGGCATCTCCACTGCAGTTTCGTCCTCGGAATCCTCCTCATCAGACTCGGAATCCGAGGATGAAGAACAGCAATCGCATTCCCACTCTTCGCCATCAGAGAGTTCTGACTCATTGATTTTCGCTCCCACATACTGTGCCGCCTAAAATAAAATAATATATGAATGAGAAAGAGTTCCTTTAACATTTTGAAAAATGTGCCATTGTTTCAACGCTATGAGAGTTGATAACCGGAGCCACTTCAAGTGATACAACAAACAACCGTAGGAAGCAAAAAATCACTTTCAGTAAGGATCGCTAACGGAGTACGGTACCTTCTTAAGAAGATTCACTCTGGTCGGGAGTCCAGTTGACTCCTTCTTCTCTACAATCTCCTCATCAGAGAGCTCAAGCGCTGTCTCGGTCTCCGATTCCTCCTCTTCACTATCTTCAGTATCCTCCTCAGTCTCTTCGTCATCCTCATCTTCATCAGTCGAGCCTTCATCGCTAACATCACTCTCCTCTTCCTCCACCTCATCATCTCCGTTCTCTTCTTCCCAATTGTTCTCGATTTTCGCAGCTTCATATTCCTCCTTCGCCTGCAAATAAAAACGTTTTCTAGAATATTCGAATTCTGCGTATCAGAAAAAAAAATAGAGGGTCAAACGATGAATTATGAGAAACGTAATAGACAAAACACGGCTTTCGGTGTGGGTCGAGATCGGAGTAGGGTTCCCGAATTGGGCCAGGCGGCTCAGGCGGCCTGGCCCAGATTGAAGAAATAGTGTGCGACAATGAGAGAGTCAGGCCGAATTACGACCACTTTTCGTGCCCAAATGGCAGGAATGACTCGTTTCTGGAACCCTAGATCGGAGTAGGTACCTTCTCCAGACGTTGCTTAATTCCGGCCTGGTAACCCTTCTCGAACTCGTGGATCAATCCACAGCCCGCGGGTAGAGCGGAACCGGTGGAACCGGCAAAGAAACCCGCCTGGTACTTGGCACCACACAGGAACCCGGCGCTGTACTGTCGCTGGTAGTAGGGGTCCTGGTTCTGCAATGATGAAGAACATAATCAAAGGAATTATGCGCATAAGATCGACAGAATGCTTGCAGAACAAAAACAACTGGGAGAAAAGGACCGTTTTGCAGAAGTTTAACTGTATAGGAAGTTCACTAACCTCTGGGGCTTGGTATGTAGGCACAGATTGCACAGCCGCACCCACCATGGGCCAACGAACGCTCTGAATCAGATATAATGCAACAGTATAATGAATCAAGAACGACTGAGGGACCAGGAAAATGTGAGTCGTCTATGCACTCCACTAAGATTTTTGTGATCAGGACTAAAGTTATAGTTCGTTGAGTCAGAACTTATTGAGGTACAGTACCTGATGTTGACGTTGCTGAAGTCGGCTGAGGAAGTACTGGTGAAGTTCTTGGTACTTGGCTCCCGCGACGAAGCCGACGGTATACGGTACCTCATAGCCATTGATCTGAAATGCGAAAAATTTGGTTCAGGTCAGAAGGCTTTTATTGACAAACTGTGTTATTGAAAATACTCAAATGCAAACTACCGATCGACTCACCTTTGCATGTTCGAGCTTCTTTTCAGCAGCCGGTATTCCCTGTTCCAGATGAATCTGAAGAAAATAAAAAAATAATGTTAAAATGAGAGTGAGCAGTACTCTTCTAAACAAAATGTGACTCCGATTCGAATATTCGATTATTTGTGAGATTGGATTATTTTCTTCGATCGACGCACCTTAGCAGCAAACTCATCAGGCATCAGATGTTCAGAGTATTTTGCACTCAGATCCGCAACAACCGACGCAGCGTTGACGGTAGATGCTGCTGTGGCTGCAGCCTCCTTCTCTGGCTGCGCTGCATGTGCAGTCTGCAGCGTAGCCTCGGGTCTCATGGCTGTGAGCTCCACGACCGGAGGCTTGGAGGGACTGGAATGTTTAGATAGACGATGCTATCGTTTTGTGGATATGTCAATCAACAAACTTCTTTCTCGTGCGCTTCGCATAGTCGATCGCATCCGAGAGATCGTCCATAGTAGCCAGATCAACGAGAAGGCTCTCTTCTGAAAGTGAGAGTTAAAGACGAGTACGGTAGGTATGGACAATGTACCCAGTGGCATTCCTCATTGCTCCCCCTATCAATATAATACATAAGGGTTACTAAGACTCTATCCTGGTCATGTCACAATCAATCGATTGGACAGATACTATAGCGATTCTTGTCATGTTCCTATTACCTTTCCAGAACAGCTTGAAGTTGTCCTCCTTCACAAAATTCGCCACTCTTTTCATAACCGCATCGAAACGATCGTCATTCGGTTGAATCGATGCGAACCTGGAAAGCCAATGTTAATCGATTATTTAAAAGATATTTTTTAAAGAATGAAAATATTACTTGTCAATCGCTCCGTTGTAAGCAAGTTTGAAGAGAATCTTCTCAGACATGATACTGGAGATAATACGATTTTTGCAAACAGAGTGGACGAATAAATAATGGTAAAAATAAAAGCGAATAAAGACAAAAAATTTTAAAGCGAAAACAGAGACCGACCTCTCGATCGGGAGGATCGAGATGGAATGGACTGACTGAGCAGACGACACTCGTCTCTAAAAATGTGGGCGGAGTCTGGTCCTATTCAGCAAGCTGAGAGGAACCCCACTGGCTGTTATTATTGTTTTTGGGTCTGGCTCAATTGAGTGCTTAGAAATGAACACCAGTGAGACCTTTTTAAAACTAGACACTGTATCTATTGGGTTGAGGAATAAGTAACGCTCGTTTTTTCTCTCTGACTTTAGAACCCTCGTGCTCGCTCTTTTGTTGTTGCCGTCTGCCACCCTGTTTACACTGGAGAGAGGGCCCCTCGGGCATTCCACACATGTTTTCGATTCAGTTCTCCCTAGTCTCCCAGGCGAATGCCGCACAATTTCGTCCCCGACCGAATTCACATTCGGAACGTGATGCTCTTTCTCTTTCTATCTGGCTTGAAACCGCCCGCCATTCATGAACAACTGGAGCAGGTTTACCCCACACATACCCCGCATGTAACCACCGTGAGAAAGTGGGTAGTCAAATTCGAGAAACACGACTTTTCCCTCGAAGATGAAGACCGACCCGGTCGCCCCATGGAGTTGGACCTCGATCGATTGCGTTCTGAGGTGGAGGCTGACCCGTATCTCACTACGCGCGATCTTGCTGACTTCCTTGGGGTCGACCAAAAAACTGCCGTGAATGGACTTCACGCGATTGGAAAGAAGTGGAAACTCGGGAGATGGATCCCCCATGATCTGACCGACTATGACAAGGATCGCCGAGTGGACATGGCTTCGACTCTTCTCACTCTGCATCGCCGGTTTGATTGGCTGGACAATGTCATCACAGGTGATGAAAAGTGGGTAGAATAGAATAGAATAGAATAGAATAGATTTATCCGCACAGGTGGTATTGTTGTGGGGGGGGGGAGGGGTGGGGGGGGGAGGTGGTTGGAACAAGAAGAACAAAGAATGTGTGAAATAGGGGGTTAACTAAGCGAGTAGAGCGAGCAAGTATACAGATCATCCAACCTCCTTACACATCACATTCATGAACTCTGCATAGTTTGTAGGTATTTTTCCTTTTCGAAGTACAACATACAGTAATTTACCTACTCTGTTTGCAAAACTGTGCTCGCGAATCTTAGTTCGAAATTTTTCTCGACACAATTTGAAGCCTGCGCCTCTGAGATTAGACTTATAAAGAACCAGAAAATCGTTTCTGGTTCGGGATAATCTTGAATTCCCGAATAGCATTTCATAGACTAGTTTAAAGTCATTGATCTTTCGACGGTACATCAACGTGGTCAGTTTGAGCATCTCGTTTCGTTCAACTGGTAATGGCCTGTTTTCAAAGTTGTATCCCAAACATTTGTAGCTAATCAACCTAGTGACTTTGTTCTGCAGTTTCTCTAGTTTACCAGCTTCTCTATCGAAAACTGGAAATGCGACACTAGGACTGACAACAGTGCACTAGGACTGACAACAGTAGGAACGGTGCTCTACGACAACCATGAGCGCATGAGACAGTGGGTCGGAGAGGACCAAAAGCCAGCAGATGTCCCCAAACCCGATTTGCACCCCAAAAAAGTGATGTTGTGCATCTGGTGGTCAGTGCGGGGAGTGAGCTGGCGGGCTATGGCTGGACTGTCTTCCCCCACCCTCCCTACTCACCCGACCTTGCCCCCTCCGATTACCACCTCTTCTCAGACCTCCAGCGTTTCCTCAAGGGACAGAGCTTCAAAGACCGAGCCACTATCCAGACCGTACTGACCAACTATTTCAAGAACCAGCCCCAGTCCTTCTATCACGAGGGCATCCATAAGCTGCCTGGTAGATGGCAGAAGGTCATCGATGTGCATGGAGAATATTTTTAGATTCTATCGTGCTTTGTAAAGTTTTTATGATAAAGTGAAAAAAAATTCAAAAACGAGCGTTACTTATTCCTCAACCCGATAGTAGCCAGTCCAATCAATGATGAGCACATGAAATAACACAAGCATCTTCTGTTCTCGAGAGAGTCCGACAAGAGGGTGTGATTTTCCGTTATGAATGGGCGATATCTCTCGCAGACTAGAAGTGGGTAAATGCCGTCGATGTTGAATGAATATTATGAAAAAAAGAGCATTCATTGAGAATAAGCGCCTTTGAAAAAAAATCCGAAACATTTTTGACCAAATTTGACGATTTTTCAAAGGAAAAAAAGGGATAGCGTCAAACAAAAAATAGTTTTTTTTGGTTATTTGCGGAATAAACGACATTGTCTAATTTAAATCAAATTTTCCAATTTTTTTAATCTTCAGAATTTATTCGAAAATATTTTACCAGTCGTCTGCGTAATCATTATCTTCCATAAAAATTGATCACTTGACATTAGGCAACAATTCCACTGAATGTAACGAAGAGCAATTTTGCCCTGGATACGGAAAATTATCGCGTTCGGTCACTAATATTTTTGAACTATCATGTAATGGCTCTTGTTTCGAGATTTTCGTGAAAAATATTTGATCAAGTATTATTTATTCCGATTTAAACAGACTCAATAATACAATGATTACATAAAATTGCAATGACAAAGGACGGGTCTTGAAAAAGTTTGGTGTACCATTTGTGAATTTTATTCAATTGTTACCAATGCAACTCATATCAATCATCACTAATCCTCGGAATCAAAATTCATGTGTTACTGGAAATCCAAGTGATTGAACGTTGTCCATGCTCCATTGGATCGAACTATATATTCTCCGATTGTAGCTCCCATCGGTTCCATGTTAATTGATATTTTCAAATATAGCTTCTTTCCATTGTGATTAATGACCTCAAAAATATCGTAGTTACTCGAGTTTCAAATTCTTACGAAAATATTCACATATTCCCGGAATAGAAACCATCCATTAAGTTATGAAGTGAAAACCATTTTTTTTCAAACTTGAATAAGCTGCTCAACATCAACGTTTGAAAAAGTGTCAGATACATACAGTCCGAATCTTTCGCATTTCCGACCACTCAGAATCTTTTGAACTACCGATTGTGGCATCTTCCAATGCGCTGTTCCTTGTTCGGCCCATTTAAAGCGACAATATAACTTTTCCACCAAATCTGACAATTCCAGAATGAATTCGCAAGACACTTAAAATAATTTAAAGAAGGGGGAACACGACCATCTGGGTTGATGAGTTCTCGACGTGAGCTAACGGGTCTCCACTATCTGATCACACTTTTCAAAAGACGCATGTTACTAATTTTCGTTTAAACCGAGTTATGAGCGATTGGCTGTGTGCCAATCGGGCCTGATCGCTCAGGCACTAATCCGAGAGGGGGAGAGAAAAAAACAACTCTTTCATAACCCTGCCTTCCATTGGGATATTATACTTACAAATTGATATCGCCTCCGGTCGGACAATTGCATGAAAAGGACGAAATAACCTTCCCTTCAAGAAACTCCCATACAATGGACATGTGTTCCTGGCCAATATCTATGTCGACGACAGACAGCTCTGTTCTGTGCACTATTGTATTCAGGTGTGCAAGATACTCTTTCAAATGCGACGACTTCACACTAATCCTCACGAGCTGAAACATACACTATTTCTGAAATATTTCATGAATTAAAACTCACATCCCTCGGACAACTCGAATCTTGCTTGGAAAAGTGTTCTTTGCTGAATGAGGATATGTACATTTTCCATAACATACTTTCCCTTAGGTTTCTGAATGCGAGAATGAAAGTAAACATATCCGAATATGTCTGGAAAATATATTGTTTTTGTTGTTGTTGCCAAAAAAGGTTTCATTGGCGCCCTGCAAGTTGTCAAGGAAAACACACTCTTGCATGTCTCTAACCACCTCGCGGAAAAGTTCCGGAACTTTTCTCGGAGAAAATCCCGGAGCTGAGCTGTTGGAAAAGTTAGAGAAAGGCGAGAGAGCGTGTGTTTGAGGAGAAAGAAAAGGGAGTAGGGGGTGTGCTAGTATTTCTGCGCTCTCTCCTTTTCGCGTGCTATCTCGTTCTTCTCTGGCAGCTGCGGGATTTTCTCACACCTGCGAGAAAAACTTGTTTACTTCACTGTTTTATCGCACCTTTTCTGCTATTGGGGTGTGTCAAAAGTTCTTACAAAAATTTTCGAAATTTTTTTCTCAGCTGCCAAGAAATAAATCGGGTCCTGCTAAGAGGCGATGGATGGATCTATCACTGTTCTTTAGTTTCATTACTTCAGATCGTTGCACTTTATATGAAATACGCCTTTTAGACCAGACCTCACTAAAATCACCTATTCAAGTTTCTCTTTAACGGTGAGGTATAAATCTGGTTACCATCTTCGGTGAGTTGAGAGACGACAATATGCAATTTGAACGCTCTCCTAACCTTCTGAAAGGC
This sequence comes from Pristionchus entomophagus, assembly GCA_036245825.1. Taxonomy (NCBI): domain Eukaryota; kingdom Metazoa; phylum Nematoda; class Chromadorea; order Rhabditida; family Neodiplogasteridae; genus Pristionchus; species Pristionchus entomophagus. Next base: position 8,098,199 of record BTSX01000001.1, read on the forward strand.
ATTGCATCATAACTACGAAACTCGCCATTTCCCACACATTTTTATAAAAATTCGCGAATTTCGCCGCAATAATAGTTATAAGTTATTCAGCAAAAATTAAAAGTAATAATACTTATTATTTAAGGGATATCGATTGGCAAATAAGCTCGAAAAAAATGAAAGCTAAAAAATCGACCCTCTGGAAAATGCTTGAGAGTGAAAAGAATTGACCTACTTCTGACGCCTAATTATAAAACTCCCTTGTATCATTTTTAAATGGACCTCTATCGTCATCTCATACTGTGGTTTCAATCTGGATTTCTAATCTTCAACCTCTGTTGAATTAGATATTTTTGAAATTATTGTCGCGAAAGATACAGAGCGGCGCTGGCCTAAACTGTCCCCTGGTGCCATTCGTGGTACTATCGGATGGCTTCAGCACGATGTCTCATGCCTTTTAAATCGATCGATAAATGATTGCATATCTCCTAATTTGTTAATGCATCCACGCTACAAGCATTCTTTTGATTCTCAAAATATAAACGAAACATCATAAATTGCAATATTCCCTTAGGACAAAGCGACCAGCGGTGTCGCTCTTTCATTTTCACCTTTCTCCATCGATAATCGATTTCTATTGAGTGAAAGCGTGCTTCTCAGCGTTCAATAGATTCATACATGAGTCGAGTAGCTCTGTCGGTTATGTTATTCACTTTCCCACATGCATTTATAGATTTACGACCCGTATGATCTGTCAGAAATGTGCGAGAAAAGTTCCGGAACTTTTGCACGAGACCTGCGGGAAAATCCTGCAGTTTTTGCGGGAATTCAAATTATATTGTTCTCAATCGAAAGAGTTCAGTGTAAAATAAATATCTTAAATTTCTTTACTCATGTTTCTCCATCGAAAAACAAAACTGGAATAATTTATCGAATCCCATCATCATCAAGCAACAATCAGGTGACAAAGAGTCAGCTCAGCTAACTTTTTTGGTTGTCGGATTGCTCTCAGCCTTACTGTATTCATAACGTAATTGATTTAATTGGTGTATGCCTATCGTGAATAAGCTATCCCAATTTGATCAAGCACTCTGAGCATGGAAGGTTGGGAAGAGGGCTAGTGTCGGATTTCAGTGTTTCCTTCACGATAATTGCGTGATTTTTTTTCCCAGTGCGTCGCGCTCCGCATCCTTTACCTCAAAGTATTTGATAATGTAGTGAAAGCCGTACGGGAATGATGTGGGTCATATTAGGAATAGGATGTGACGATTGTCCGTTGTTAGATAGTACAGTATGTTTCAGTCCTACAACAACCTAACGTGGTGATGGGTCAGACCATCGGCCTGATTCATAATATCCCGTCAAAACGATAATCGATCTCGTAAAAACGATAATCGAAAAGTCGAAAATCGAAAAAAAGGGCTTTCCCTGTTTCCACCATTCAGAATCGAGTTCCCCTTTAAAGAACATCGATGACTTTGGAACACCGATGTGGAACCGCGAGGTCGACAGTTTTTTTCTCAGTTTTTTTTTTCTGAATTAAAAGCAACAACTTAGGATTGTGATTTGGGGTGAAAACGAGATGTTTAACGAACAGAGGAGCCGTAGGCAGAACTGCAGTCCAAAGTTATTGATTTTTTATTGATTCGTTGTCGAAATCGTGAATCAGTTTCAGCGAAGAAAAATAATCCCAACGCGAAATACAACGGGAGTGTCCATGACACTTGTTGAACCAAACAACAACGGCCTCATGTACAAGTTTCTAACAATCACTGTGACCTCATTACTTCAAATTTCCATGTAATATCGAAAATACGAAAAACAAAACAAAATGAAACTTTATCAAAGGTGATCAGAAAAAAACATGTGATAATGAAGATTCTTTCAACGGCGTCGGGTTCCATCCTCGAAGAAGATTCCACCATCGATGGCACAGTACTTGGGGCATATTCCCCGCTCGCCCGATCCTCCTCCGTTCCCGTCTCTTCCAGGGAGCCCAGGCGCTCCGTCACGTCCAGGCGATCCAGGAGATCCATTCCTTCCGCCTCGCCGATCTGCCCCGAACTTCGGGGCGTCCGTCGTTTCCGGGTCTACCATCTGATCCAGGACGACCGGGTTCTCCGTTACCGTATCCGGGCTGTCCGTCGGGTCCGGCGGGTCCGGGACGACCGGGTCGGCCATCGTATCCGGGTGCCCCGGGGCGTCCAGGGGATCCAGGTCTTCCCGATGGGCAGGGATGGCACGGGGGAGGTATACGCTGCTCGTAGAGACCGCGGCTAGATCGGCCAGAGTTGCCGGGATGGCCTGGGCCTCCGGGGTGACCTGGTGAGCCGGGGCGTCCAGCATTTCCCGGGGACCAGGCTGGCAGCAACCGTCGCACTTTGGGTCCTCAAATAACCCGGTGGAAGCACGGCACTTTCAATGTCCCAGGAGTTCTGTTCGTTGTCATGTTGGATATTTTCAGAGCCCCCGTAGTAGTCCTGGCGAGTTCTCCGAGTGTCCCAGTAAGTCTGGAGAGCGGTTCGATTGTGCGATGGAAGCCGACGCATTGCGATGACGCCCGACCAGACATCCTTCACGTGAGACTGAAAAAGACATTGCAGTTATAATAGCAGGCTTTCGCTACTCTGCTCGGAAGAAACAAGAGTGCAATTGTGGCCCCTCTTGTGCCGGTTGCCCCGCTGGACCTCCCGGTCTTCCCGGTACTGTTGTTGGCTCATCTTCCTAGGATACTGTAGTGAGATTTGGATTGGATCAAATGACGAACTGGAATCGATAAGCAAACACTCCCTCAGGTTTCCCTGGAGACCGCGGACAGGACGGAGGGCCCGGACAGCTTGGCAGACCCGGAGCGGACGGCATCGCGGAAACGCCTAGCTACAATCCCCCCGGCGGGTGCATCAGATGCCCTGCTGGACCACCTGGTCCCTCTGGAAGCCCCGGATTCCCTGGAGCCGCTGGACAGCCTGGCCGCCCCGGATCTCGCGGACCCAATGGAAACCCCGGCAGTTCCGGAGGAAATGGCGAACCCGGACGCCCCGGTCAAGACGGCAGACCCGGAAACGCTGGCAGACCCGGATCCGGCGGACAGTCCGGTACCGAGTATACTCCTGGAGCGCCCGGAGGCGACGGACAGCCTGGACGCTCCGGATCTCAAGGACCCGCAGGTAACCCCGGAAGCGACGGAAGACCTGGAAATGACGGGCGACCCGGACAGGACGGAAGGCCCGGCCAGCCCGGTAGACAGGGATCTAACGGACAGCCCGGAGAGTCCGGATCTGATGGACTTCCCGGCTCTGATGCCTCTTACTGCCCTTGCCCATCAAGAACCGCCAACTACGGATCGCCCTCTCCTTCTTCTCCTGGTGACTCCTGGGGACAGTTTCAGCCCAACTACCCCAGCTCAAACCCGAGATTCAACGACAATGAATACAAGGCCAAGAGATACAGAGCAGCTTTGGCCTAAACTGTCTCCTTGTGCCATTACCATTGATATGGCTCTGACAAGTTGTGTCTTTTCGAACGATAAATGATTTCATATCTCCCAATTTGTTACTGTATGTAAGGTCCGAGCATTCTTGTGAAAAACACTATCCTCTATCTAGACCTTGACTCTTCTCGGATCAGATTTGCCTTGTTCTAACATACGCTTTCTCCAATTCACGGCAAGCTCCATAAATACCTTGCCCCTACTCAATAATATGCGTCTCCACCATGTGACTTAGAATTGAAGTGGGCTCAGCTGTAGAAGATCCTTTTACGGAGAGGATAGAATCTGTGGAGATGCTCAAAAATGGGGACCGCTATACTATCACCTTTCCTAACTAAATCATAAACATTTTTTTTGCTTCCTTAGAATTTTGATCGTAAATGTTGATTTACTGAAACATCAACACCGATTTTAAAATTCTAATAACTAATATTGCACCATCATTCTTATTTTCATTGCCGAAGACTCATGAGTACGTGGAGGCGAAAATCTAGAAATGACCGGGAAGAAGTAAAAAGAGGAGATTATGGGGAAGATGATATTGAAAACTGCGATTGAACTCTCTGATGATCAGGAGTGGGAATGCGATTGTGATTCATTATCCTCAGATTCCGAGTCTGACGAGGAGAAATATGATAGTTTAAACAGCAGTCGAGATGTTTGTTCTACTTGATTTGTTCGGCACTTATAGGTATTGTATGTATAACGTTTTTCAGTCACGGCTGATTGATTGCTTTCTTAATGGACTGGGTACTGTAGGCGTCTAAATTGGTGCATGCATATCGTGGATGAGATACTTCAAATGTGATTAAGCTACTCAGTGTTTTGTTTTCGCTAATAAGATCAGTGCACTCGCGGAGGAGGGGCGAAGCTTGTAAGTTGCCGTTTTCAGTTTTTTTCCTCTCGATAATGCCATGGTTCACTTACCTAATCGTATTAGGTTATGTAGTAAAGAATAAAACCAGCGCGGAAACCATGGTGACCACAATGCTTCACATGTTCATGGAAAATCGAATACACGACAACTAATTAAAAATAAAACTTTATCAAAGTAGAAAAGAATGAAATATGGGATAATGTCGATTCGTTCAACGGCGTCGGGTTCCATCCTCGAAGAAGATTCCACCATCGATGGCGCAGTACTTGGGGCAGATTCCCCGCTCACCCAATCCTCCTCCGTGTCCGTCTCTTCCAGGGAACCCGGGAGCACCGTCACGTCCAGGCATTCCAGGAGATCCATTCCTTCCGCGGCTTGTTTGTCCTGGTCGACAGTCATTTCCGGGTCTTCCAGCGGGTCCTTGGGGTCCTGGAGAACCGTTGCGTCCGGGCTGTCCGTCCCTGCCTGGCATGGGTCCACTAGGTCTCGCAGATCTGCCCGGAGCTCCGGGGCGTCCTTTGTTTCCGGGTCTACCATCGGATCCAGGACAATTTAAAAATATTCTTGTCCCTCCCATCCAAACGCTTGATCTAATGGTCTAATTCCTCAATCATTACAGCGAATTCTAGAATTATTTTCATGGGAGCTTCTTCTCTACTCTCAATCCCTTCTCATTCATCTTCAGCTCCCTCTCTCTTGCTTACTCGGATTTATCTGGTTCTTCAATCACGTTTTCGAGTTCGTAATCATAATTCTGATGAATGCATACATTAATGAGGAAGAACGTTCCGGGACTAGTCAAGGTCGAGCTGAAAGTTGTTTTTCTAAAGAATGCTCGTAGCGTAGATACAAAATATCAAATTGAGATATATGAATTCATTTATCGATCGATTGAAAAGCCATGCGCCACCGTACCAAAGCCATATCGATGGTACCACGAATGGCACAGGGGGACAGTTTAGGCCAGCGCTGCTCTGTATCTCTTGGCATTGTATTCGTTGTCTTTGAATCTCGGGTTTGAGCTAGGGTAGTTGGGCTGAGACTGTCCCCAAGAGTCCACAGGAGGAGAAGGAGAGGGCGATCCGTAGTTGGCGGTTCTTGATGGGCAAGGACAGTACGCGGCATCAGAGCCGGGAAGTCCATCAGATCCGGACTCTCCGGGCTGTCCGTTCGATCCCTGTCTACCGGGCTGGCCGGGTCTTCCGTCCTGTCCGGGTCTTCCGTCGTTTCCAGGTCTTCCATCGCGTCCGGGGTTTCCTGCGGGTCCCTGAGATCCGGGGCGTCCAGGCTGCCCGTCGCCTCCGGGCGGTCCAGGAGTGTACTCGGTACCGGACTGTCCGTCGGATCCGGGTCTGCCAGCGTTTCCGGGTCTGCCGTCTTGACCGGGGCGTCCGGGTTCGCCATTTCCTCCGGAACTGCCGGGGTTTCCATTGGGTCCGCGAGATCCGGGGCGACCAGGCTTCCCAGCGGCTCCCGGGAATCCAGGACTTCCAGAGGGACCAGGAGGTCCAGCAGGGCATCTGATGCAGCCGCCGGGGGGATTGTAGCTGGGCGTTTCCGCGATGCCGTCTGCTCCGGGTCTGCCAGGCTGTCCGGGCCTTCCGTCCTGTCCGCGGTCTCCAGGGAAACCTGAAGTGATATTTGTTTATCCATTCCAGTTCGTCATTTGATCCAATCCAAATCTCACTACTGTATCCTAGGAGGGATGAGCCAACAACCGTACCGGGAGGACCGGGAGGTCCAGCGGGGCAACCGGCAGAAGAGGGGCCACAATTGCACTGCGAGTTGGCCTGTCTCTTGTTTCTGCCCAGAAGAGTAGCGAAAGTCAACGGTGCTTCGGAGGATCCAGTAGGATTGAAGTGCATCTTCATCAGGCGAGTCCACGCGTCCTCTGCCATTCCCTGCGATGCGGGTGCTATTGAAACCATGCTGAATACCACAGATGAAGTGTGGTTCCGTGGGTGCCACAATATACTTACTCTGAACTGGAACATGCCAGAGTGTACCTCCTCCTGAAGGCTGGAGAGGTCATTGACGACGTGCCCGATGGAAAGAAGAGCCATCACAATGGCACACAGAGAACCGGCCGAAGCCACTCCCACCAACCAGCTCATCTGAAAGGATTACTGTACAATGGAATCATCGTTGGAATGGGGTGGAATGGAAAATGAATGATATTTCTATCTGTATTCCGCATCATTTATACCTGAAGCGATCGAGTTTTAACTGAAGTAAACACTTCCCTCTCTGAATCTCTAAGTTATTCACTATCTATGATCTTCTACTTATCTCTACCCTCCGTCCTCCTCCCCGCATTATTCCCTCTCTTCCCCCTTTTTTCCTTTCCCTCTCATCCACTCCGTCCTGCTTCCCTCCATCTCCTTCACTCCGCCTCCTCCTCTCCCCCTCCCTCGGCTGTGCCCATCTCGCATCTCTCCACTGCTGTGCTTCGCAGTTCCGAGCCACTGGCAGAATAGAAAAAACTGAAATGGTAGAAAGTGGCCATATATTGGTGACAGTTCCACTCGAACCAAATGGTCACAATGGTCAAAGTGGATAGAAAGGTCCCAAAATAGACTCGAAGTTTATGGCATTTCAGCACGATTTTGAATTTCGGTATGGCTGATCTCTGAATAACGGGTTGGCCGTACTTTTTTCTTGCTTCTTCAGCAAAGTCAAAAGCATAGATGCGTATTATATGATGAATCTGTTTGATGTTGTGATCTATCAGCACATTATGTTACTGTATGCTTGGACTGGTTGGCCCAAATCTACCGTACTCTCGAACAAGCGTACACAAATCACATATTTCGATTTTTCTTGAAATGTGTCGTTTTTAAAGGTTTGTTTTTGCGATATCGTTCTAAGTCTGGCTAGTACGCAATGTAGGCAATTCATGCTTCGTGCGCAGCCCTCATCGTTCCCCTTACGGTGTTAACTAAGTTACCTAATACAGTAAAGGGAAAGGTGTGAGAGGCGGACCATTAGGTAAAGCATCGAACTATGCAATTATCGACAGAGAAAAGAGAGAAAACTGAAAACCACAAATAAAGAGCTTACCCCTGCTCTCAAAGGTACGTAAACCTCTATGTAGCTTGATCAAGTTAGATGAGTCATACAGCGAGAGAAAGACGAAAGAGGGAAAACCGAAAGCTTCCCTCCCATGCTCCCCTCACATTAGCGTTTAAAACTCTGTGTAGCTCGATCAGACTCCCTCAGCAAGCGTGTGGAATTGAATAACATGAATTCTCTGCCAACCGACTCGTTGCCGTGAGAGAAGTCGGAATGAGGAAGATTATCCGGCAAACTATCCCGCGAAAAAAACTTTACCCTTAGCTTGACTATTGACCAAATTAGATAACGTGTAGATTAAGCGAAAGAAAACAACTGAAAACCCCCGGCCATGAATAATTTAAATAGAGCGTGCAAATATCTATGTAGCCTGATCTTACTCAGGGACGATTAGCGATTATCCCATCCTCTTGCAATTCCAATCTTCCCTTACGCGGTTTCTCGTAATGACTAGTGATGCATCTATCTCCTCATTTTGTGCGATCTCTCGGTACAAAGTAGAAGCCGCGAGAAGAGGAAGTGAGATCGAGGGATTCAAGAAAACATGAGCAAGAGAAAAACCGAAAGGAGAAAGTTAAACCGATGCTTTGAAAGTTGGTATAAAAGGTAGCTGGAAAGGGGAAGAAACCATCTTCCGCAATGGACTCGGATACGATCAAGAAGGTTACGGTGAGCTATATTTTATTTTTCGCCCCTGGAATGTTTCCGTTTGAGAATTTTCCATTTCATTCAAACCCCCACACAATCCCCCTAGGAACTAGAACAAACCTAGGAGTGTTCTTGGTAGTGTCATTTTTATATTTAATTATTTTGTTTCCAGGTCTACAAAGCGGTCGGATATGTGTCCGTCGGCTGTTCGGCCGTTGCCGTTCTCGCCATATGGGTCACGGTTCCTCTGCTCATTCAGCAGGCTTTTCACGTGAGAAGAAGCGCCATTGAGGATCTGACGGCGTGCCAGGTATCGTGTTTAATGCTGATAAAATTTTAATCGTCCGTGGATGAGGTAATTTCTTAATCGAGTAAATCAATGATTAATAAATTTTTATTTCAGTCACACGTCAAGGACGTCTGGTCGGGCGTCATCGCAATGCGTCCGCTTCGCTCTCACAACCGCACCGCACGTCAAACCTACTGGGACACTCGCAGAGCCCGCCAGGATAACAACTGGGACTCTGGAAATACACAACAGGACAACAACTGGGACACTGGACGGAACCAACAGGATTCCTGGAACACTGGAAGTACTGGCACGACCCCACCGGGCTTCTTTGAGGACCCCAAATGCGACGGTTGCTGCCAGCCTGGTCCCCAGGGAAATGCTGGAACCCCCGGACGCCCCGGCTCACCCGGTCACCCCGGAGGCCCAGGCCACCCCGGCAACCCTGGCCGATCTAGCCGCGGTCCCTATGAGCAGCGTACGCCTCCCCCGTGTCACCCCTGCCCTTCCGGAAGACCTGGAGCCCCTGGACGCCCCGGCCAGCCCGGATATGATGGCCGGCCCGGTCGTCCCGGACCCGCCGGTCCCGACGGACAGCCCGGATACGGTAACGGAGAGCCCGGTCGTCCCGGATCCGATGGTCGACCCGGAAACGACGGACGTCCCGGAGCTCCGGGCAGGTCCGCGAGGCCTAATGGACCCATACCCGGCAGAGACGGACAGCCCGGACGCCCCGGTTTCCAGGGACCCCAGGGACCCGCTGGCAGACCCGGAAATGACGGTAGACCCGGCCGCGACAATACAAGCCGCGGAAGGAATGGAGCTCCTGGATCTCCTGGACGTGACGGAGCTCCCGGATTTCCTGGAAGAGACGGAAACGGCGGAGGATCGGGAGAGAGGGGAATCTGCCCCAAGTACTGCGCCGTCGATGGTGGAATCTTCTTCGAGGATGGAACCCGACGCCGTTGAACGAATCTTCATCATCCCATGTTTCTTTCTAATCAACTTTGATAAAGTACAACTTTGTATTTACTTTTTGATGTTCGATTTAGCATCAAAATGTGAAGCAATGCTCGTCACTGCTACAGAGCCCCAAAACTACATTGATTCCGGAGATTCCGTAGCAGAAAAGGGTCGTGCGTCTGTTTTCTTTATCGGCTGGGTACTGTAAGCGTCTAAATTGCTGCATGCCTTTCGTATCTGAGTTACTACCTATTCGATCACTCAGAGCTTTAAGCGAGAATGAGATGGGAAGCAAAGGAAGGGGGGGGGGGGCGGGCTAAGCTCGCTTGTGTCGGATTTCAGTTGTTCAATGTCGATGATTGCATGGTTCACTTACCTAATGCTCCACACCTAGCCAGAAATTACTTATGTGCATGTGGAAATTTGAAACGAGCTGCGATCGTGAGCTTCGAGCGAGCAACTATGGCACGTGGAGAACAAAACTGGGGATTGCGAAATCCTTTCGATTGTGAGAAGCCGATTGGAACCTGTCCCCATGTTTTTGATGCATATGAAGCGAACTTCAAGCGTGCCCACGACTACGGCATGAAGATGACGCAAACATCTCGAAAAAAATGTAAGCCTTAACCACAGTTTCATTAGAACAAGCCCAGAATTCTAGTCGAGTAAGCACGATTTGTGTTTTTTTCTTTTCATTTTTACCCTTTCAGGTGCGTGTCGCTGAGCAAGATTTTGAGCAAATTTACGAGGACACGATCGACGGTCGTTCCGGGATTCGGAAGGCTCAAATCGAAAAAAAACTGAAATCACCAGTCCATTCAGAATCAACCCCTTGCCCCTTGGGCCAACTTTTGAGCAAATATGTTTTTTGATGTTCCAGCCACTTGTTGAATCTAACAAAAACGGCCTCCTATGTATGAACAAGTCTCGAACAATCATGGTGACCACATTGATTCACATTTTCATGCAAATCGAAGACGCGACAAACAAAATAAAAAAAGTGAAAATTTATCAAAGTTTATCGAGAAAAAAAACATGGGATAATGACGATTCGTTCAACGGCGTCGGGTTCCATCCTCGAAGAAGATTCCACCATCGACGGCGCAGTACTTGGGGCAGATTCCCCTCTCTCCCGATACTCCGCTGTTTCCGTCTCTTCCAGGGAATCCGGGAGCTCCGTCACGTCCAGGAGATCCAGGAGCTCCATTCCTTCCGCGGCTTGTATTGTCGCGGCCGGGTCTACCGTCATTTCCGGGTCTGCCAGCGGGTCCCTGTGGTCCCGGGGATCCGGGACGTCCGGGCTGTCCGTCCCTGCCGGGCATGGGTCCACTAAGCCTCGCGGATCTGCCCGGAGCTCCGGGGCGTCCGTCGTTTCCGGGTCTACCATCGGATCCAGGGCGGCCGGGTTCTCCGTTACCGTATCCGGGCTGTCCGTCGGGACCGGCGGGTCCGGGACGACCGGGCCGGCCATCATATCCGGGCTGGCCGGGGCGTCCAGGGTCTCCAGGTCTTCCGGAAGGGCAGGGGTGACACGGGGGAGGCGTACGCTGCTCAGAGGGACCGCGGCTAGATCGGCCAGGGTTGCCGGGGTGGCCTGGGCCTCCGGGGTGACCGGGTGAGCCGGGGCGTCCGGGGGTTCCAGCATTTCCTGGGGAACCAGGCTGGCAACAACCGTCGCACTTCGGGTCCTCAAAGAAGCCAGGTGGAAGCACGGCACTTCCAATGTCCCAGTTGTTGCCCTGCTAGGTATTTCCAGAGTCCCAGTAGGTCTGGCGTGCGGTGCGGTTGTGCGAGCGAAGCGGACGCATTTCGATCACGCCCGACCAGACATCCTTGACATGCGACTGAAATAAACAATTAATTAATCAACGAAGGCATCGATTAATAGTTTCCCCATCTAAAAATGCTGAATCAGGCTTCGATAACAGCAGCGATCCATTGAAATGGTCATCATCGGATGATATTGATAAATCAAATTTAAACTCGATACCTGGCACGCCGTCAGATCCTCGATGGCGCTTCTCCTCACGTGAGAAGCCTGCTGAATGAGCAGATGGATCGTGCCCCATATGGCGAGGACGGCAACGGCTGAGACAGCGACGGAGACATATCCGACCGCTTGGTAGACCTGGCAACACTCCTAGGTTTCTTCTAGTACCTAGGGTGACTGATCCGGGATTTGTTGGGGAAGGGAAATGCTCACTCATGGCGTGGAAAAAGTCAAAGGAGAAGAGAAAACATTTGAATTCCCGCCATTGCGTATCTCAGCTCCCAGTGAAGCTAGCGAATTAAAACTTTGTTTTGTTGTGGAAAGGTGATTTCCACACACCATATTCCAAATTTCAAGTCGCCAGCTTCACTGGGAGCTGAGATACGCAATGGCGGGAATTTTCCACGCAATTAGTCAAACGGAAACATTCCAGGGAGAAAAATAGAAGAAATGCACTCACCGTAACCTTCTTGATCGTATCCGAGTCCATTGCGGATGATGGTTCCTTCCCCATTTCAGCTACCTTTTGTACCAACTTTCAAAGCATCAGTTAAACTCTCTCCGTTCGGTTTTCCCCTTAATCTTGTTTTTTGACTCTCGCTATCTCACTTCGTGTGGCTTCTAATTTGGGCCGAGAGAACATGTAAGATGAGGAGATGCATCACTAATCATTACGACAAACCGCATAAGGGAAAAGAGAAAGGCAAGGGGAAAGGGGAGGTATAAAAAACATAATGGTCCCTGAGTATGATCGAGCTACATTTACTTTTACATGCTAATTTGAGCGGTGAATGGAAGGGGAGCTTTCGGTTTTCTATCCCTCTCTCTTTCGATGAATGTATGGTTCCTCTAATTTGATCAACACTTCAAGTCAAGCTTTGGGAAAGTTTCATTTACGTTGTGGGATAGTTTTTCTCACGTCAATGAGTCGGTTGGACGCGAAATTGTGTTATTCAATTCCACTGTTTTTTACCGCTTGACTTCTGCGAATTAGCTCTACAGAGGTTTGCACACCTGGCAGAGGGCTAACAAGAGAGGAGTCAGTTCTTTTATCTTTCTCTCGATAGTTGCACGGTCTATCCAATTTGATCAAGCTAGGCACAGCATGTTACACGAGGGGGGGGGGGGGGGTTCGGGGTTTCCCTCTCGGTATTTGTGCAGTTAATTTAAATTGATACAAAATCGAATACCCCGTATGCATAGTGCCGACAAACTTTCGTAGTCTTTCGCGTTGGGTATATGTGGAACAGATTCACGAAATCGTCGGCGAATCAATAAAAAAATCATTATTTCGTATGTCAACAGTACTTCGTAGGGCTCCTCGGTTCGCCAAAATACCTTTGTTTTCACCCCAAACCACAACCCGAAGTTCGTTAGTCAAAAAACTGCTGACCAAACTGCTGATTTTCGGCCACTCTCGAAAGGAACTGTTCATCAATGCTACCAAACCGCGGAACTACAGCTCGTGATTACAGAGCAGTGATTACAGAGTGATCACAGAGCCGGCGGCTGTAGAGTGATGGAACCGAAAATGTTTAGACGAAGAATCATCTCGACACATATTCGGATGTCCGGTTGCTCTCGGGTAATGAGATGGGAAGCATAGGAGGTGGGGGGGGGGGCTATGCTAAGCTAAGCTCGCCAGTTGCGGATTTCATTTTTTCTCTCTCGAAAACTATTAGGTCGGTCAGAAAGTTTCTTTCTTTTTCTTTTTGTTAATTTTAGCTCGACAATTGTGCTTGTTTAAATCGCCAATATGCCATAAGTTAGGGGTGTCCTGGAGCAATATCGTAGTATGTGTGAATTGAACCGGCCTCGTGTGGAAGAAGGGAAAATAAATTTTGAAGCGGAAATTGCAATAAAACATGATTTTCGGTGTGTACCGTCACGACCTCCCATTACAGAAAATAGCGAACACCAAGTTCTACCCAAGAAAACAACGATAGAACAAGAGTTGCTTATTCTTTTAGCATCGAAATAACCGCCCTTCTGACCCTATACAAAAAGGGACGCAGCTATATGTCTTGTTTTCAATCTTCAATTATCGATATCAAAGTTCAAGAAAATTCAGCTAATTTTTGGATAATGGGATCCTCTCTCAATTTGTATTGGGGACTCACTAGGTATTGTACTTTGATATGCACTTGAATTGACATTTGAAGATCTATCGACTCGACAGCTGTGTGATGGAAACTGTTTTTCGAGAGTTCCAGAACCGTCTGTTGCATCTTCACAAGCGCTTTTCTATTAAGCATGCTGCGATAATTTCCTCGCAATAACTTAATGGTAATCATCAATCATCGTACTTTATAAATGTGACACTGGTTGGGCCCTATTACTTCTTTCCACTCTGCACTGGGTTGAGATACAGATGCGATTCATGGTCAACCACTGTGAATTTAACTTTACTTTGTGTCCCTCATACTGATTGTTCAGCCCTGATATAATGTGCGCTAAAAAGAGCAACAATGCTCTCATTGATTATGTAAAGCCATTTGCTGATAGATCAAACAACAAGAATAATATAGGTCAGAATCGATGAGCGTAAAAAAGAAAGAAACTTTCTGACCGACCTGATACATGGTTCACTTACCTACTTCGTCGCGCTACAAAATCGAATACCTTATGCACATCGTACCTACAAACTACCGCAGTCTTTCGCGTTGGTTTTATTTTTATTCTCTAGAACACATTTACGATTTCGTCAGTGAATAAAAAAAACAATTTCGTGTGCCTGAAATACTGCCTAAAGTTCCTTGTCGTAGGTCCCTAATTTTAGTTTTTGTCCCTAATCTTTTTTAGGTCCTATTGTACGTCCCCATTGTTATTGGAACAGAGTCGAATCTTCAGATTCATCAACAGTGGTCTCTGTATCAGAGTCCTGCTGAATAGACATAATAAACCGCACACAAGGCTTCATTCTGACGTATTCCTAATATAAATATATGAGTAACTGGCATTACCTGATCCATCTCCTGTTACACCTTTTTTCTCATCAGACATTTCCACCGCAGTATCGGTATCGATATCTTGAAAAATATAGAATTATTGATTGATCACCCGTGAACACCCGTGAACTTTCCCGAAGTATTTAAATATTTAGAAATTAGCATTACTTGCTGCACCTTCAGCGGTACAAGAGGTGTTTGCTGCACGGGCTGCAAGAATGCAAGAGAAACGCGACATGGCCAACGAGGCCACTCCAGAAAACAGTTGAATCTCTCTTCTACACTTCCTTTTCCTCATCAGAAAACAATTCTACTTGTTCATCAGATTGAATATTATGCTGAATATACTGTATATGCTGAATATGCTGACTACATTTTGAAAAAAAACAATAATCAAAGTTCACTGTTTTGCCGAATCGTCTAACCACCGTTTCTGTATTGGTCATAAACGTATTGAATACTTCTTTCATTCTCTTACATACCTAAATGTCAATATTTGGAGTCATCTTATACGAAGCCATACGAATAATCATACGAACCTAAATTACCTCGCTCATTCGCACAATGGACTTGTTACTCAAGAAGTGAAAGAGTCAACCCCTTCCTCTTTCTTGCCGCATCAGAATCATCAGCATCTTCAGAATCTTCAATTGCCGTCTGGGAATAAGACTCCTCATCCCGAAGGATGTATTTATACAAGTGAGGAAGGAATCCGCGATTGAGAATAATCCATACACTCGAAGAAAAATTCTGAATGTTCCGAATCCTATCGTAACCATATTGCTGAATCAATCTCTACTTGCTGGTCGGAGGCTACAATTTCCTGCCGCAGCTGCGGAGGGACAGGAGGCGTTTACAGCACGGGCTGCACGAAGGGTCGAAGAGGCACGACGCCTCTTCAGAGGCCAGTGGACTGTTCTTCTCTTCCTCCCTTTCCTCGTTCTCAAACATCTCGACTGCAATTTTAACCTCGGAATCCTCCCCAAAATACTCTGAATCAGAGAATAAGGAATCACAATCGCATCCCCATGCCTCATAATCTGTTAAATTTTCGGTCTCCGACTTCTCTTCATCATCCTCACTATCATCTTCCATCATCCTTTTAGTACTTCCCAGTCCTTTTCGATTTCTGCATTTACGCACTCATGAGTCTTCTGCAACGAAAATCAACATGATAGTGCAATATTAGTTTTTTTGATTTTCAAAAACGGTTTTGATGTTTCAGCACTTGCGAGAGTGATAACGAGTCATTCAACAATTACGGTTAAAATTCTGCAGCAAAGAAGCAAAAATACAATTAGGATTACTATATAGTAAGGAAATGTGCTAGTATATCGGCCCCAATTTTGAGCACCCTCCCAGACGATCTTTTCCAGGTGATTAACCGGAATCGAACCAAAATATTGCATAGTATGAACCCAATATAGATTCGTAAGCGGATAGTCTTCAACTGAGCCTACTTCTATTCTTAGTCACATGGTGGAGACACATAGTGAGTAGGTGCAAGGTTTTTATGCAGCCTTCCCTGAATTGGAGAAAGCGTATACCGAGAAGGCAAGCCGGTTCCGAGAAGAGTCATGGTCAAGATAGGAGAGAATTTGTTCCTCCTTCTAATGATTGCTCGTACTCTGGAAAAAGTTTCCTACTAGTTTCCGAATTGGTTTCCTAATTGGTACCCTGCATATTTCTTAGTAGGAAGCCAACTCTGAAACTACTAGGAAAACCGGTCCTACTCGGAAACTACTAGGAAGACAACTCGAAAACTACTAGGAAAGCTCGCCCTACTCGGAAACTACTAGGAAACCAACTGGGAAACTACTAGGAAACCAACTCCAGCTTCCTAGTAGTTTCCCAGTTGGTTTCCTACTAATTTCCCAGTTGGTTTCCTAGTAGTTTCCGAGTAGGACCGGTTTCCTAGTAGTTTCCGAGTTGGCTTCCTTCTAAGAAACATGCAGGGTACCAACTAGGAACAACTCGGAAACTACTAGGAAACTTTTTCCAGAGTATAGCTTAGATGCAATACAAAATTGGGAGATATGAAATCATTTATCGATCGAAAAGACATGAGATGTGCCAGAACCACCTCAATGGTACCACGAATGGCACAAGGGGACAACTTAGGCCAACGCTGCTCTGTACCTCTTGGCCTTGTATTCGTTGTCGTTGAATCTCGGGTTTGAGCTAGGGTAGTTGGGCTGACACTGTCCCCATGAGTCACCAGGAGAAGAAGGAGAGGGCGATCCGTAGTTTGCGGTTCTTGATGGGCAGGGGCAGTACGCGGCATCAGAGCCGGGAAGTCCATCAGATCCGGACTCTCCGGGCTGTCCGTTTGATCCCTGTCTACCGGGCTGGCCGGGTCTTCCGTCTTGTCCGGGTCGTCCGTCGTTTCCGGGTCTTCCGTCGCGTCCCGGGTTGCCTGCGGGTCCCTGAGATCCGGGGCGTCCAGGCTGTCCGTCGCCTCCGGGCGCTCCAGGAGTGTACTCGGTTCCGGACTGTCCGTCGGATCCGGGTCTGCCAGCGTTTCCGGGTCTGCCGTCCTGTCCGCGGCGTCCAGGTTCGCCGTTTCCACCGGAGCGGCCGGGGTTTCCATTGGGTCCGCGAGATCCGGGGCGACCAGGCTGTCCAGCGGCTCCCGGGAATCCAGGGCTTCCAGAGGGACCAGGAGGTCCAGCAGGGCATCTGATGCAGCCGCCGGGGGGATTGTAGCTGGGCGTTTCCGCGATGCCGTCTGCTCCGGGTCTGCCAGGCTGTCCGGGCCTTCCGTCCTGTCCGCGGTCTCCGGGGAAACCTGAGGGAGTGTTTGCTTATCGATTCCAGCTCTTCATTTAACCCATTGCACATAATACTACAGTATCCTAGAAATAATGGGCCAACAACCGTACCGGGAGGACCGGGAGGTCCAGCGGGGCAACCGGCAGAAGAGGAGCCACAATTGCACTGCGAGTTGGCCTGTCTCTTGTTTCTGCCCAGAAGAGTAGCGAAAGTGGGCGGGGCTTCGGAGGATCCAGTAGGATTAATGTGCATCTTCATCAGGCGAGTCCACGCGTCTTTTGCCATGGTCAATCGAAAAAATTTCTCCCAGAACTTCCTGACGAAATTTTTTTCTGGTATATCTTTGTGTGCTGAATCCTAATTTCGATATGAGAGCCCATGATTTCATGAATGAAAAAAGTTAAAATTCAACAACTTGCAAAATCGGTTATTTTTTCGACATTATGAACTCGGAATTCCGGTTGCCGTGGGCAGGAAAGTTACCAAAATGCTCTAAAAAGTTGGGAATGGAATATTCCATGAATATGCAACTACCCTAACCAGGAACGGCGTTTGAACAAAAATTGCCCTTGAAATTGTGATCATCCAAAATAATGAGAAAAAATTAATGTCAAAAAGTGAAAAATTTGTTCCCTGAGGGAAAATTAAGAGCTGTCGTTATCAAACTCTGGGAATCATTAGGAATTGTTGCACGATCATTTTGAGCTTTTGAACGAGTCTCTAGCATGTCTATGAACAAAAATCCATTTTTCGGGACCCTACTTTGAGACAGTCCGGTGCTGCTGCACGGAAACCACAAGGGAGTACTTACTTTTATCTGAGAGGTATCAAGGTCTTCTATCACCACAGAAAAATGGAAGGCTGTGAAAAAACTCTCAGAGCTTAAAGTTTGCTATGAAATAATATGTAAATGTCTCATCTGGTTCAAAAGATACATAATTTTTAAATTTTGGACGTAGACTTAGTTCCGATACTGTAGGTCGCGTAACTCGCGATCCTTGTCATATATGAGGCCGTTCGCGATAGGATCAACAAGTGACGGGAACAGGTAAAACATGACATATGCTCAAAAGTTGGCCCTAGGGGTACCTTTCGATTCTGAATCGATTGGTGGAGCCCGATTTTCGATCTTAGCTTTCTGAATCCCGGTACATCACGAAGTCAATTTGGCCAAAATCCGTTTCTGCGATAAAATCCGGTCCGGGAAGGGCGGAATTGGCCGAAATCTCGCACACTCGACCAGAATTTTATTCTCTACAAAATGAAAAAAAAATTTAAAGCTCTATCTTTATTCGTTATCGAGAAAAAGTCGATTTTAGACAGAAGAAGTTACACTCGGAAACCCAATAGCACAAGAAAGAGCATGTTCTCCTGATCATTTTGGTATATTGGGTGAAGGATTTCATCTATGCCATAGTGGTTTCCCATCGTTTTAAGTGTCGCTAACTTATTATTTAAAAATATATATTTTTTGACCCGAAAATCGACCTCGACGACGACGTCAGAAATCAAAAAAAATTCTGATGTATTTTTGCTCATAGAAACCGAATTTTTATGTGCGAGGTCATGAAAAGACTTTTTATAATCAAGAAACCGCCAAAAACGCGAGTTGGCGACACTAAAACCGATGGGAAACCACTATGGCAGAGATGAAATCCTTCACCCCATATACCAAAATTATCAGGAGAACATACTCTTTCTTGTGTTAATGGATCTCCGAATGTAACTTCTTCTGTCAAAAATCGACTTTTTCTCGATAACGAAAAAAATATAGAGCTTCAATTTTTTTTTCATTTTGTAGAGAATAAAATTCTGGTCGGGAATGCGAAATTTTGGCTAATTCCGCTCTTCCCGGACCGGATTTTATCGCAGAAACGGACTTTAGCCAAATTGACGTCGTGCCGTACCGGGATTCAGAAAGCTCAGATCGAAAATCGGGCTCCACCAATCGATTCAGAATCGAAAGGAACCCCTAGAAACAACTTTTATGTCATGTTTTAACTGTTCCAGTCCCCTGTTGTGGCCTTGTTGATCCTAACGCAAACGGCCTCATATATGTTTGACGTACTTCACATGAAATTGCTAGCGTCATGCCACTTGTTAGAAGAGGGCAAGATCTACAGAAGAAGCGTTTGGGCGAGCAATTTGGTTGCGTTTTAGAGGTGTGCTACCTCGGTCTCGATTTTGAGAGGAATTGTTTGAACGGAAAGAGGGCAGGCTTGCAGCCCCTACTCACAGGCACGCAAATCTCTATGTAGCCTGGTCAAGTTAGTTTCCATTACGCGCTTTCTCGTAACGACAAGTGATGCATCTCCTCATTTTAAGCGATCTCTCGGCCCAACTTAGAAGAAAATGAGCAAAAGATAACGCCGCATGGAGAGTTAAAGTAAAACGAATTAAACCGACTTTGAAAGTTGGTATAAAAGGTAGCTGAAATGGGGGAAGGAACCATCTTCCGCAATGTACTCGGATACTATCAAGAAGGTTACGGTGAGTGGACTTATTCTATTTGTCTATCTCGCTTTGGAACTCAATGTTTCCACATGGAATAAGTGAGCTTGTATGTACTAGTATGTACTAGAACAAGCCTGTGTAATAGGGGTTTTATCGATAGAGACCATTTTTAAAATTAATTGTTTAGGTCTACAAAGCGGTTGGATATGTCTCCATCGGCGTTTCGGCCGTTGCAGTTCTCGCGCTCTTGGCCACGGTCCCTGTGCTCGTTCAGCAGGCTTCTCAAATGAGAAGAAGCACCATGCACGATTTGGACGTATGCCAGGTATCGAATACAAATTTGAAAAAGAAAGAAAGAAAATGACCTAGCAGTACACTCGCAGGAGATTTGTTTCGTATCGGGGGCATGTCCAGTATCTTTAGCATAGATATTAGTTTCGAGCGATAGTATCATTACTTTTCAGGTATCGATGCTAAAATTGCTAGATTGATCATCAGTTCACATCTTCTCTGTTTATTCAGTCGTACGTCAATGAAGTGTGGTCGAGCGTCTCCGCCATGCGTCCGCTTCGCTCGCACAATCGCACTGCACGCCGGGCCAACTGGGACAATCAGAGAACCCGCCAGGACTACTGGGACTCGAATAGGAACCAACAGGGATCATGGGACACTGGCGCGACCCCGCCGGGCTTCTTTGAGGAACCGAAATGCGACGGTTGCAGTCAGCCTGGCCCGCCGGGAAATGCTGGTACCCCCGGACGCCCCGGCTCACCCGGTCACCCTGGAGGCCCAGGCCACCCCGGCAACACTGGCAGATCTAACCACGGCCCCAACGTGCAGCGTACTCCTCCACCGTGCCATCCCTGCCCTTCCGGAAGACCTGGAGCTCCTGGACGACCCGGCCGTCCCGGATACGATGGCCGACCCGGTCGTCCCGGACCTGCCGGACCCGACGGACAGCCCGGATACGGTAACGGAGATCCCGGTCGTCCTGGATCCTATGGTAGACCCGGAAATGACGGACGCCCCGGAGCTCAGGGCAGGTCCGCTAGACCTAATGGGCCCATGCCCGGCAGGGACGGACAGCCCGGGCGCCGCGGTTCCCCCGGACCCCAGGGAACCGCTGGTAGACCCGGCAATGACGGTCGACCGGGCCGCGATAATACAAGCCGCGGAAGGAATGGATCTCCTGGAATGCCTGGACGTGACGGAGCTCCCGGGCTCCCTGGAAGAGATGGGCACGGGGGAGGATCGGGTGAGAGGGGAATCTGCCCCAAGTACTGCGCCGTCGATGGTGGAATCTTCTACGAGGATGGAACGCGACGGCGATGAACGAATCGTCATTATCCCATGTTTCTCTCTGATCAACTATGATAAAGTTACACTTTTTGTTTTGTTTGTCGCATTTTCGATATTGCATGAAAATGTGAAGCATTGAGCTCACGGTGACTGTTTGATCAAATACATTAATGGCTCCAAAACAACAAAAATAAGAACTCATGGGATGATGTCGTAGAGTGGCTTGGGACGGGCGCAAAGTAAGGTCCGGTAAAATGGATTTTTGTTTCTAGTGCTGCTAGAACCTCGTTCAAATGCTGAAATTATCCTTGCGATGATTCCAGAATATCTAAAGTTTTATATCGATATTTCACTTTTTTAAATGACATAAATTTTGAGAAATTCTGTTCCGAGGGAAGTTCTGATCAAAATCTGATTTCTACATAGAACAATAGATTCTTTTTTTCTCTGAACTTTTCTGGGCTTCTAATTTAACTGAGAGATCACGCAACATCACTAGTCATTACGAGAAACCGCGTAAGGGAAGATGGGAAAGGCAGATGAAGGGATAATTGCTAATCCTCCTTGAGTTGGATCAACCTACATATACCTTTACCGGTTAATGTGAAGTGAAGCATGGGAGGGAGTTATCAGTTTTTTCCCTCTTAATGATTGTAAAGTTTCTCTAATTTGATCAACGCTCTTAGTCAAGTTTTCCTCATTCTATGGCGCCTTCCCATTCCATCCCACGCGGGTTCGAATCCCGGCCGTGACAAGATGACGCGGTAAAATAGGTCCGAAGAACAGGATCGGGAGCTACGTACTGAATCCTCCAATTACAAATACACTGCATAGCAGTGTGACCCGCAGGACGAATGTGCCAAGAGAAACGGGTGTTCTTTATCATTTTTTTTAAACCTCCAAGTCAAAGTGGATGGGAAAGTTTCATTTGCGTTGCGGGATAGTTTTCCAGCTACCCTTCTGACAGCTCTCACGTCAATAAGCTTGTTGGCCGAGCATTTACATTATTCAATTTCACTCGCTTGCTGAGGGGTACTGTGAGTATTCGCGAAACAGGAATTAATACGTTGAAGTTTTCTATTGTTTTTTGATTGAGCAGATGTGAAACGTAGCCAAATCACCTGATGATCCAAAACTTTTTTTGAAATCTTTCCGACTTGAAATCGCGGGAATGAAGCTATTGAAATTACATGTTGATAGAACGTGCCGAAACCCTTTCCCACATTTTGAATTCAACATATGTTTTCCTGTGTCATTCAGTAGCACCATTTATTACTGTTCTAAAACCCTGCAAAACTGACTAAAATCGATTACTGTGCGCCTTCCGGAATCCGTTGCGAATCATTTCTGACTGGATAGCTTGCAGAGTAATTTGATCAGTAAAGATGCAAATTTTAAAAAAAAGTGATTTTTTGAGAATTCATGTAGATATAAGGTTTGAATAAATCACGAGCAAACAATAGAAGTCAATGATTTTTTTTTCAAGGAGTCGTCCAATAAGTGGACGATTTTATTGATTGAATTCCGAGGAAGAATGAAGATATCACTAGTCATTACTCTGGTGTGTTCCTCAATATCAGCGGTCGTCACTTGAACGGGAGGAATATGGACAAAATATCTGCTCAAATCCTAGCTTTGGTAGACGAAGTCTCAAAAATGCGGGAAAAATATCCAAAGAAGCGGGATTTCCTACTGATCGTTGTATGAGTGACAACTGAATGGCGAATTTATAAGACACGTCATTCACGGGGAATTTCGTACTTTGTAGTCGAATCAAAATGAATATTAAGAAGCTGTTGTTGACAAGTAATTTCGCTTCTTCTACTCTGTTCGTTGAAAGTATGAAAATAACGTAAAGAAAACTTTCTCCCATTCAATTTTTGTTTAGAAAGATTTTTTATCGTAATCAAAGGATAAATCAAAGAAGATAGCATTCGCGTCAATATAATTATTATTTTACAAATTATTATACAATCTTACCCGCGACAATAATTCACTGAATGAATCAATGGGTCTCATCGATTTCTTCGTCAACACGTCCTCCATCACATCCATTATCTTCCCCATCTCATCCTCCCTGCCCCTTTATCGATATCCTCGACACACTGAGTATCGGCATTAACAAATTGGGAGATATGAACTCATTTATCGATCGATTGAAAAGCCATGCGACACCGTGCCAAATCCATCTCGATGGTACCACGAATAGCACCAGGGGACAGTTTAGGCCAACGCTGCTCTGTATCTCTTGGCCTTGTATTCGTTGTCGCTAGTTCTCGGATTTGAGCTAGGGTAGTTGGGCTTAGACTGTCCCCAAGAGTCCACAGGAGGAGAAGGAGAGGGCGATCCGTAGTTGGCGGTTCTTGATGGGCAAGGACAGTACGCGGCATCAGAGCCGGGAAGTCCATCAGATCCGGACTCTCCGGGCTGTCCGTTGCCTCCCTGTCTACCGGGCTGGCCGGGTCTTCCGTCCTGTCCGGGTCTTCCGTCGTTTCCAGGTCTTCCATCGCGTCCGGGGTTACCTGCCGGTCCTTGAGATCCGGGGCGTCCAGGCTGTCCGTCGCCTCCGGGCGCTCCAGGAGTATACTCGGTACCGGACTGTCCGTCGGATCCGGGTCTGCCGTCCTGTCCCCGGCGTCCGGGTTCGCCATTTCCTCCGGAACGGCCGGGGTTTCCATTGGTTCCGCGAGATCCGGGGCGGCCAGGCTGTCCAGCGGCTCCAGGGAATCCGGGGCTTCCAGAGGGACCAGGTGGTCCAGCAGGGCATCTGATGCAGCCGCCGGGGGGATTGTAGCTGGGCGTTTCCGCGATGCCGTGTGCTCCGGGTCTGCCAGGCTGTCCGGGCCTTCCGTCCTGTCCGCGGTCTCCGGGGAAACCTGAGGGACTGTTTGTTTATCGATTCCAGCTCTTCATTTAACCCATTGCACATGAAACTACAGTATCCTAGAAATAATGGGCCAACTACTGTACCGGGAGGTCCGGGAGGTCCAGCGGGGCAACCGGCATAAGAGGGGCCACAATTGCATTGCGAGTTGGCCTGTCTCTTGTTTCTTCCCAGAAGAGTAGCGAAATTGGGCGGGGCTTCGGAGGATCCAGTAGGATTGATGTGCATCTTCATCAGGCGAGTCCACACGTCCTCTGCCATTCCCTGGAATAGCGGGTGATATTGAAACCATGATGACTAACCCAGGTTATGGGAACCATGCTGACTACCACAAGCCATTGGAACCATGCTGAGTACCATAAATGCGGCTCCGTGAGTACTAGTGATATTGTTTCGGTTTTGGATGTATGTATTCCGCATACTATCTCGCCTATCAGAGAAATCGGAATGAGGACATGCCAAAACCGAAATGATATAACTAATGAGTACCGCTAGATAATGAACTTACTCTGAACATGAACATGCCATCGTGAACCTCGTTCTGAAGGCTGGAGAGGTCATTGACGACGTGTCCGATGGAAAAAAGAGCCATCACAATGCAGAGAACAGGCCGAAGCCACTCCCACCAACCAGCTCATCTGAAAGGATTACTGTAGAATGGAGACATATTTAGAATGGGGCGGAGAAGAAAAGAATTGATACTTCTTCCTTCATTCCGCATTCATTTGTACCAGAAGCGATCGAGTTTTTAACTGAAGTAAACACTTCTCTAAGTTATTCACTATCTCTGATCTTCTGCTAACCTCTGCCCTCCGTCCTTCCCCTCACCTTCCATCTCTCTCCTCCCCTTTTCTCTCCTCCTTTTCCATCTCATCCCCTCCATCCTCCTCCCCTTGACCTCTCCCTCTCCTCCTTCCTCGGTTGTGCGCATCTCTCGTCTCTCTACTGCTATGCCTCGCAGTTGCGAGCTACTGGCAGATTTGAAAAACTGAAATGGTAGAGAGTGGTCAGATACTGGTAATGGTTCCACTCGATCCACTTGGTTCAAATGGTCAAAATGGAAACACTTATTATGCTTGGACTAGTTGGCTCAAATCTACCGTAGTCTCGAACAAGCGCACACAAATCGCAAATTCGATTTTTCTCGGAATGTGCGGATTTTAAAGGTTGTTTTCTGCGATATCGTGCTAAGTCTGGCTAGTACACCATGTAGGAAATTCTTGTTTAGTGCGCAGCACTCATCATTCTCCTTACGGTACTAACTAAGTTACAAAATACAGTAAGGGGAATGGTGTGAGAGTCGGGCCATTAGGTAAAGCAGCGAACCATGCAATTATCGAGAGAGAGAAAGAGAGAAAAAAACTGAAAACCCCAACCAGCGAAAATAGCATCCCTCTCATAAGTACGTACAACTCTATCTAGCTTGGTCAAGTTAGATGAACCATGCAGAGAGATAAAGACGAGAGAGAGAGAGAGAAAGAGAGAAAGAATGAGAGAAAAACCGAAAGCTCCCCTCCCCTACTCCTCTCACATTAGCATGAGAAAGTCTATGTAGCTTGATCATACTCAGAGACGATTGGCGAGTATCCCTTCCCCTTGCTTTTTCCATCTCTCCTCGCGGTTTCTCGCAATGACTAGTGATGCATCTCATCATCTTGCATGATCTCTCGGTCCAAATTAGAAGCCATGAAAAGAGAAAGTGAGATCGCGGGAGTCAAGCAAATAAGATGAAGAGAGAACCGAATAGAGAGAGTTAAACCGATGCTTTGAAAGTTGGTATAAAAGGTAGCTGGAATGGGGAGGGAGCCATCATCCGCAATGGACTCGGATACGATCAAGAAGGTTACGGTGAGTGAATCTCTTTTATTTTCCCCGGCTATATCCCAAATCCCGGCTCAGCGCCCTAGGTACTTGAACTAACCTATTGGGTGTTCTTGGTAAATAATTTTTTTATATTTTAAATTTTTTTTGATTCCAGGTCTACAAAGCGGTAGGATATGTCTCTGTCTGCGTTTCGTCCGTTGCCATTCTCGCGATTTGGGTCTCGTTACCCCTGCTGATTCAGCAGGCTTCTCACGTGAGGAGAAGCGCCATTGAGGATCTGACGGCGTGCCAGGTATCGAGTTTACAGTTGATATATTGTTTTCATCCAACGATGACCAGATAACTACATCTCTGCTGTTATCTGTTTCAGCATTTTTAGGTGGGGGATTTCTTAATCAAGGCCTTTGATTAATTAATTTTATATTTCAGTCTCACGTCAAGGACGTCTGGTCGAGCGTCATCGCAATGCGTCCGCTTCGCTCGCACAACCGCACCGCACGCCAGACCTACTGGGACACTCGCAGAGCCCGCCAGGACAACTACGGGGACTCTGGAAATACCCAACAGAACCACAACTGGGACACGGGCCGAAACCAACAGAACTCCTGGGACACTGGAAGTGCCGTGCTTCCACCGGGCTTCTTCGAGGACCCCAAATGCGACGGTTGCTGCCAGCCTGGTCCCCCGGGAAATGCTGGAACCCCCGGACGCCCCGGCTCACCCGGTCACCCCGGAGGCCAAGGCCAGCCCGGCAACCCTGGCCGATCTAGCCGCGGTCCCTACGAGCAGCGTACGCCTCCTCCGTGTCACCCCTGCCCTTCGGGAAGACCTGGAGCTCCTGGACGCCCTGGAGCACCCGGATACGATGGCCGACCCGGTCGCCCCGGACCGCCGGTCCCGACGGACAGCCCGGATACGGTAACGGAGAACCCGGTCGTCCTGGATCAAATGGTAGACCCGGAAACGACGGACGCCCCGGAGCTCCGGGCAGATCTGCGAGGCCTAGTGGACCCATGCCCGGCAGGGACGGACAGACCGGACGCCCCGGTTCCCCGGGACCCCAGGGATCCGCTGGAAGACCCGGCAATGACGGTCGACCGGGCCGCGACAATTCAAGCCGCGGAAGGAATGGATCTCCTGGATCGCCTGGACGTGACGGATCTCCCGGGCTCCCTGGAAGAGACGGAAACGGGGGAGGATCAGGCGAGCGGGGAATCTGCCCCAAGTACTGCGCCGTCGATGGCGGAATCTTCTTCGAGGATGGAACCCGACGCCGTTGAACGAATCATCATTATCACTTGTTTCTTTCTGATATACTTTGATAAAATTCCACTTTTTGTTTAGTTTGTCACATGATCGATTATGCATGAGAAATAGTTATCAATAATGTCACTTACACTTGGACACAGTACATATGATGCCGTTTGAGATGAGGTCTACTCGAACAACATGTCAAAATTCGGAAAATTCGGAGATGCTCATGCGTTGTCCGAAAGGGTAACTTTTGCTTATGAAAAAAAAGTCCGTTTTCTCGATCTGAATCTTCTGAATCCTGGTACGGCCCGACGCCTCTTAGAGCTCAAACTACATAAACATTTACGTGCCAATGAGTGAAGAAGCATGTGAGGGCTATGCTCTCTAGATGGGATTTTAAAGTTTTTTCTTTCTCTCTCATTCTCTCTCTCGATACTTGCATGGTTCGGTGCGTTACCTAATGCTCCACTTCCCACACCATTTCCCTCACTGTATTTTGTCACTTAGTTGATACGGTAAGGGAAATTAAGACGGCATCTCCGTAATTTGCAAGCATTTTGGCCCCTGCTTGGACACGTTGAGCCAGCAATGAGAATCAGAAGCCCATGCTTGGGTGATGGAAGGGTCTTGATACCATAGTGCACAAACCATGACTTCTTTGTTGTTACAGCCGTGGCGCAGGGAGAAATATGATTTTAAAGATAAAATGGTCGAAAAATCAAATTTTCGCAACCGATCGAGATAGACCCAGTTTCTCTTTTGTGGTAATCTAGTGGTGCCCTGACGGTCTAAAATAACTGTTCTGATCAGTTACTGCTCATTGCGAAATTCACTATTTTGACACCATGTTTTGATTTTTTCGACCAAGTTGCCGATTTTCGCCAAAAGTCCCAGTGACCACTATATACGTTTTGTAGCCCGTGCAATTCTGCATCGATAAATCTTAAAGAGGGATTTAGCGATCGATGACAAATTTGTCATTTATTCGATTAACTCCAAAAATGCTCGATTTCCTCCTTTTTTTCTCGATTTTGAAGCATTACTTTTTTCTTTCATGATCTGATGAGCTCTAACACACAAATTCGAATTCTAAACAAAAAGTTACGTCAGAATAAAATATGATCAGATTTTTCCGGTCACGGTCATTTTTTTTGTCAAAAAGTCGAAATCTCAGAACTATCTGACTATAGGTGTTTCCGACGTATTTTCACCCGTAGATATCGAATTTTCATACTAGAGCTCTCCAAAAAGCAAAATAAAAAAGTTATGTTCAAAAAATCAATAATCAATAAGTTTTTTGAGTGTAACTTTTTTCTTTTGCATTTTGAAGAGCTCTAGTATAAGTATCTAGTATAAAAATTCGAAACCCATGGGTAAAAATACGTTGGAAACACCTATACTCAGATATTTCTGAGATTTGGACTTTTTGACCAAAAAATGACCGTGACCGGAAAAATCTGATCATATTTTATTCTGACGTAACTTTTTGTGTAAAATTTGGGTGTTAGAGTCCATCAGATCATGAAAGAAAAAGTAATGCTTCGAAATCGAGAAAAAACGGTGGAAATCGAGCATTTTTTGGAGTTAATCGAATAAATGACAAATTTGTCATTGATCGCTGAATCCCTCTTTAGGATTTTTCGATGCAGAATTGCACGGGTTACAAAACGTATATAGTGGTCATTGGGACTTTTGGCGAAAATCGGCAACTTGGTCGAAAAATTCAAAACATGATGTCAAAAAAGTGAATTTCGCAATGAGCAGTAACTGATCAGAACAATTATTTTAGACCGTCAGGGCACCACTAGATTAACACAAAAGAGAAACTGGGTCTATCTCGATCGGTTGCGAAAATTTTATTTTTCGACCATTTTATCTTTAAAATCATATTTCTCTCTGCGCCACGTCTGTAACAACAAATAAGTCATGGTTTGTGCACTATGGTACCAAGACCCTTCCATCACCCAAGCATGGGCTTCTGACTCTCATTGCTAGCTCAACGTGTCCGGGGAGTGGTCTCAAATTACCGAGATGCCATCTTAAGAGACCGTCTCGGTTATTTTGGACCACCCCCCGGAACCGGTGCGCTAGCAATGAGAACCAGGGGCTCATGCTTGAGTGTCAAGAGGGCCTTGGTCCCGTATTTCACAAACCGTCACTTATCTGTGGTTACTGCCTCTACGAGGGGAGAAATGATGATTTTAATGAAAAATAGTCGAAAAAAATTATTTTCTCAACCATTCGGAATAGACCCAATTTTTTTTTTTCGTTGATTTAGAGGTGCCCTCAGGCTCTGAAATATCTGTTCAGATTGATTACAACTCATTGCGAAAGTCACTTTTTGCCTCCTCATTTCGGATTTTTGGGTCAAGTGGCACATTTTTGGCGAAACTTCCAGACCGCACTATATACATTTCGTGGTCCTTACATCCATGCATCGATATTTTTTATCGTCGCGCTCATTCATTCTCTCCGAATACACTCCGAGATAAATTAAGTCCGAAAAGGTCGTTTTGGAAAAATAAAAATTTCTAACTTTTTTCTTTCATAAGCTGAGTCAGATTTTTCTGAGATGAACATTTTTCAACTTTTTTCATGACCCAAGGGTCATGGTCGTTTTTGGGTCAAAAAGTCGAAATCTCGGAACTACAGTATCGGACAAAAGTCATCGTTCACAAATGCAAAGTGGTGTAACTTTTGAATTAGAGGGGCGATCTTTCTGAAATTTTGACAGATATTAATCGACTCACTGATGCATCTTATCCGACCGTGACGTCATGCTACGATTTCGCAATATTGCATAGTGATGATGCAATCATATATATGTTCTTCACTTGTGATTTTAAGGTCATTGGGATTTTTTCCAAGTCTTCTCTCTTTTTGTGATGATAGAAGGCCTCAGCATCTACCGATTAAAAAATAGTACTCATGGGGCGTTGTCGTACAGAAGCAGAACACAGGTTCAAAATAGGGTCCCGAAAAAAATAATTTCCATTCATTGACGTGCTAGAGACTCGTTCAAAGGCTCAAAATGACCCTTACAATAATTCCTGATTACCCACAAAGTTCGATATTGATATCTCTTAATTTGACCTCAGGGCACGAATTTTTCACTTTTTCACCATATTTTTTTCTTCGTATTTTGGATGATTCGATTCCCAAGGGCGATTTTTGTAAAAATGAATTTCCTGAAAGGGTAAGTTGCAAATCCATGGAATATACGATTCCCAACTTTTTAGAGCATTTGGTTAACTTTCCCGCCCGCTGCAACCGAAAATCAGAGGTCAAAAATTTTTTAAAAAAGGCTATGTTTCGACATAATAAATTTTAACTTTTTTCATTAATGATATCATGGACTCTCATACCGAAATTCGTACTCAGCACACAAAAATATCCCAGAAAAACATTTAGTCAGGAAGTTTTGAGAGAAACTTTTTTTCGACTAATGATGGTCATAGTCATTTTATCATGGTCATTTTTTGGGTTGAAATCGATTGACCTCTGATTTTCGGTTGCCGCGGGCGGGAAAGTTATCCAAATGCTCTAAAAAGTTGGCAATCGTATATTCCATGGATTTGCAACTACCCTGTCTAGAAAATACATTTGAACAAAAATCGGCCTTGGAACTATGATCATCCAAAATAGGAAGAAAACAATTATTTGAAAAAGTGAAAAATTCGTGCCCTGAGGTCAAATTAAGAGATATCAATATCGAACTTTGTGGGTAATTAGGAATTATTGTAAGGGTCATTTTGAGCCTTTGAACGAGTCTCTAGCACCAAGTATGAAAAAGTCCACGAAACGATTCCTCACCAATCCCAATACCTTTGTGATAGGACTAGATGGAAGATTTTCTTTATTTTTTTATTTCGTAAATATAGATGCAGTGCGTCATCGAGCCATTAGTTTACCAAAGCGTATGAAGTGGGATTTTTTCTATTACAATACTTTCATTTCGCCAGTAAATAATGTAGATGTTTGCTCCATCGCCGGTTAGAGAAATGAGAGAACACGCGAAATGAGGAGAGTCGATTTGCTATCACCTATACGAGGTCTCACTTTCACCGACTCCCTCGTGTCCATTGCTCCGAGTATTTTCTCCACGAATGAATCCAATGTGATGTTGTTCGAGAATTCTGACGTATTTGTAACCGGAGAAGGTACAGATGAGAGATCTGCAAGTAAATTACGGGGTTTCCACTAATGTTGCGGGATCGAATAGTGACTGTATCCATTCTGCTCCGCTATCCAGCGAGTAACTGTGCAGAAGGAAGATAGTGCCCCAAGTATGAAAAAGTCCACGAAACGATTCCTCACCAATCCCAATAACTTCAGTCTGAGCGGCGAACACTTCTCTGGTTCGGAATTTCGCGACTTCGACGGCCGATATCTCGATTCGCAGGCGGAATTTGACAATTCTGACGAAACCGACAAAATTCGGAGTCAGCCGGATATACTTCCGGTTGTGCTAGAGACTTGAAATTTCTGATTTAGCACCCTCTTGGCTTCCACCGAGGATCCACAAACGCTGGATACTTGAATTTGAGTTTTACCGATAGTCATTACCTAGGGTATGTAAAGATACTTTCTGCCCATTGGGTTTAGCCAAGCCTGGGCCAAAATTGGCCTGGCCGGGGCTAATATTTCTTAGATAATCGACTGTAAAGAGCAAAATTTCCGGCACAAAAGTCTTCTAGAAATCATGCGTTGAACAGAAGCTATTCGTGCCAAACCAAGTGACTTATCTACGATTTCGCTACCCCCCCCCCCCCCCCCCCCGTCGCCTATTGCGAAAATAGGCGGTGAGGGAGGAGTCGAGTTAGCGAAATCGCCAAGACGTTCGAATATACTAATACCAAGAGCCCTTCTAGCTGCAGGTCTCAGACTGGCAGCGACGACGCCGGGCTGATTTGCGGTACCAAGTACCAAGCAGGATTCGTTTCCGGTTCCACCGGTGCTACGTTGCCCGCAAACTGTGGGCTGATCCCCGAGTACGAAGCCGGATACCAGGCAGGAGCCAAGGAACGTCTAGAGAAGGTATCGTACAAGTAATCACCAAAAGTTTGTTCAACTCTTTTCGGGATTGAGTTGATCATGAAACTGTGCCCTTCATCAACTCAGATTCAGAACCAGTTTCCAAAATTCAAACAAGCTACACGTCAATACCATAAATATTTCGTATTGCAGGAACCTCGGGATTATGAGGCGGCGAACATGAAGAAGGACTATACAGACGCGCAAGGAGAATATGAGGAGGAGTCGGAGACCGACACTGCTATTGAACCATCTGAAGATGAGGAGGAGGAGGAGCAATCTGATTCCGAGTCCGATTCTGAAGAAGAGGAATCAGATGAGGAGGAGACTGATGAGGATGAGACCGAGTCTGAGTCTGATGATTCTGATGAGGATGAGGACGAAGATGACGTCAGCGACGAGGAAGAGAAGGCCGTGCAGCAGCTGCAGCAGCTTCCTGCCCCTGTCGAGAACAAGGTAAATGATTGTGAAAATGGAACTCGTAAAATCGCAGTAGGAAATCACAAACAAACAGACAACGTTCCGTAACAATTTGCGGCTGTTGCCTCCGACTTTGAAATGACATTAGGTACAAATGATTCTTGCATCATCATCATCATCATCATCACCAAATTTTGTAGGTGAAGAACGATTTCGCTGCCAGAGATAGGGAGCTCAAGATCAGAGAGAAGGAGATCGAGATCAAGGAGGACGCTTACATGAGAAGGGTCATACCCAAAATGTCCCCCCTCGCGAGAGAGCATGCCCAAAATGTCCCCGGAGAGCATGCCCAAAATCTCCCCTACCCAAAATGTCCCCCCATGCCCAAAATATCCCCCCTGCCCGAAATCTCCCCCCCCCCCCACTCTGACTCTCTCTGGCTACATTCCTTTCTCTCAAATCAGTTCTTTGAGATCACTACATAAAAAAAGTATGGATTAGGCCGTATTCCACGCAAGGCGGGCTTGGCCACCCCCGAGCCGGTTCAGCGTTCAGTCTGTCCTGATAAATCAGCGACCTATGCGATGTGGCTATTCCGCCCGTGTTGTGTGCACGTGGTGGGGGATTTCTGACCATTTCTTAACCCCCGTAGGTCTGGGTGGATCTGTGGGCAAGGGGGGTCGAACTCATGACCTTCGGACTCGCATTGCTAGCACACAACCACTGTGCCACCTTGCCCACCTTGCTACATGCGGATTGAATTTGGTTTTATAAAATCGTCGTTATTTCAATATTCTAATATCCACTAACTGGACCTTCTTGCTCAATTCATTTTCACAAACACTTTCCAAGTAATGACATAACTTGAGTTTAAAAGACGATCCATCAGTTAGGGATATGTGTGGGCAGAGGCTCCATTGAGTAGCGAAAGTAGGGTTGGCAATCCTGATATAGGATAGCTGAAACGGGGAAAATGGCGAGTCAGCATCGGGTAGGCCGTGTTCATTCCGTATGGGCTCTATCGAAGTATGATAACCTAAACAATTTCGAATAACTAAAATCAGACCAGGTCGCGAAATGATTTGTACAAGCTTGGATTGAGCTCGACCAATGCTGTCGAAAGAGCCATTTTTGATTATAATTTTCTTTTCGATTTTTTCTTAAATATTGCATACTATGATTCTGGCATTGTTGTTGAAAAGAAAAGATGTACTCAATTTCAAGTTATTTCATTATTTTAAATACAGTTTTAATTTTTATCAAATGAGTTATAAGCTTCCTTTTTAAAATCATTTTTGAGACTCGATATATTCGACGGTGTAAGTTCCAAAATGGAAACTTCAGACAAAGAGTGTCGGCTTCCATTTTCAGGTTGTTGAAGTCAATCTGGCACTTTTGAATAGATGATAGTTTATGTAATCCGATCTCTTCAAGAGATCCTTTCAAAAAATAGATGGTATGCTCACATAGCAGATGCGTGTATAAAGGAACGACTATGGATTCAATGATTAAGAAAATTCACAGTTTTCTCGGCCCTCTAGTGATATTATATGTAGATTTCCCGGCCCATGCCTCATTCTAATTTATGGAATTTTTGTACATGCATTGAATGATCCAGGATTTTTTTTCATGGCTTGATTGGTTCAGACCGGGAAATATTTTACTCAGGGCCGGAAGGCAGACAACTTTCTCGATAATTCAATCCATGACAAGAGAATTTCAGAAATCATTTTCAATCATGGGAAGCCCAAACTAATTTCTGGAATTTTCGTTCATGGATTGAATGAATGATCCAGGAACTTTTGTTGATAGATTGATGATTCAAAAAATTCTTTGTCTTCTTCGAGTGATAAACATTTCGGCTCATGTCTCAAAATATATTTCTGGAATTTTTTACATGGATTGAATGATCCAGCAATATTGTGTTCATAGCCTATGGGCACGATATTTTCATTTTTTCACATTAAACTATTTTGAATGTGTACAGTTCCGAGGACGATTTTTACTGAAAGGTTATTCCAGGACATTATGGATGCATACTCATGAAACATCCGACGCGTTTGAATATCTTCACAACACTTTGAATTTTTGAGCAAAGATTTATTGTCGATACTGTATGTGTTGGACTTTCCGAAAAATGTCAGATCAAGCTCAAAAAAGGCGGAGATTTCAACCCTGAAAATTTAATATTAAAGACAATTTTCTACCTTCCCGGATCTTGGAAAAAAAACAGGCTTTCAATTATTCAAAATTATTTCAGGAATTTTCTGAACATGGATTGAATGGAAACAGACTGTTTTTTTGCCTTCTCGGGCCTTGAGCAAAATAATTCAAGTCATCCAATGATTCAAAATATTTTTTTGAATTTTTCTGTCTATGAATTCAATAAATCTAGACAGTTTTCTATCTTCCCGGTCATTGAAAAAAATTATTGCTTTCAATGATTCAAAATTATTTCAGGAATTTTCTGTTTATAGAATGAATACAGACAGTGGTTTTGACTTCCCAGACCATGAAAGAAAACTCGGCCTTCAATGATTCAAAATATTTTTTTTTTGAATTTTCTGTTCATGGTTTGAATGATCCGAGAACTTTTTATTCGCGAATTGAATGAATCAGACTGTTCTGAGTCTTCCCGGCCTTTGAGTGACAAACATCCCGGCCAATGATTCAAAAAAAATTCTAATTTTTTGTTGATTTATTGAGTGTTCAGGATTTTTTATGTTTATGGATTTAAGGAATAATACTGCTCTCATGTCGAAATTCGTCGAATTCTGTTCACAAATAAACACCAGAAAAATTACAGTTGTGAAGTTCTGAGATTAAAGTTTTTAGACATTGGAAAAAATTCCAGAAATCATTTCCGGGAAGATAAAGAGCAGTTTGAATCATTCAACCTATGAACACAATATTGCTGGATCATTCAATCCATGTAAAAAATTCCAGAAATATATTTTGAGACATGAGCCGAAATGTTTATCACTCGAAGAAGACAAAGAATTTTTTGAATCATCAATCTATCAACAAAAGTTCCTGGATCATTCATTCAATCCATGAACGAAAATTCCAGAAATTAGTTTGGGCTTCCCATGATTGAAAATGATTTCTGAAATTCTCTTGTCATGGATTGAATTATCGAGAAAGTTGTCTGCCTTCCGGCCCTGAGTAAAATATTTCCCGGTCTGAACCAATCAAGCCATGAAAAAAAATCCTGGAACATTCAATGCATGTACAAAAATTCCATAAATTAGAATGAGGCATGGGCCGGGAAATCTACATATAATATCACTAGAGGGCCGAGAAAACTGTGAATTTTCTTAATCATTGAATCCATAGTCGTTCCTTTATACACGCATCTGCTATGTGAGCATACCATCTATTTTTTGAAAGGATCTCTTGAAGAGATCGGATTACATAAACTATCATCTATTCAAAAGTGCCAGATTGACTTCAACAACTTGAAAATGGAAGCTAACACTCTTTGTATGAAGTTTCCATTTTGGAACTTACACCGTCGAATATATCGAGTCTCAAAAATGATTTTAAAAAGGAAGCTTATAACTCTTTTGATAAAAATTAAAACTGTATTTGAAATAATTAAATAACTTGAAATTGAGTACATCTTTTCTTTTCAACAACAATGCCAGAATCATAGTATGCAATATTCAAGAAAAAATCGAAAAAAAAATTATAATCAAAAATGGCTCTTTCGACAGCATTGGTCGAGCTCAATCTAAGCTTGTACAAATCATTTCGCGACCTGGTCTGATTTTAGTTATTCGAAATTGTTTAGGTTATCATACTTCGATAGAGCCCATACGGAATGAACACGGCCTACCCGATGCTGACTCGCCATTTTCCCCGTTTCAGCTATCCTATATCAGGATTGCCAACCCTACTTTCGCTACTCAATGGAGCCTCTGCCCACACATATCCCTAACTGATGGATCGTCTTTTAAACTCAAGTTATGTCATTACTTGGAAAGTGTTTGTGAAAATGAATTGAGCAAGAAGGTCCAGTTAGTGGATATTAGAATATTGAAATAACGACGATTTTATAAAACCAAATTCAATCCGCATGTAGTGATCTCAAAGAACTGATTTGAGAGAGAGAGGAATGTAGCCAGAGAGAGTCAGAGTGGGGGGGGGGGGGGGAGATTTTGGGTAGGGGAGATTTTGGGCATGCTCTCCGGGGACATTTTGGGCATGCTCTCTCGCGAGGGGGGACATTTTGGGTATGACCCACATGAGAAGAATGGCCGAGTTTGCAGTGCAGATGGAGGAATTCGAGGAGAAAATCAAGGCTTTGAACGATCGCGTTGAGAAAATCGAAGAGGCAGAAGACAATGATGCTCTTGTGAAGAGAATGGAGGAGATGGAGGAGAGACTGGAGAATACTGAGAAGAGAGTCGAGGACATGGATATTGTGTATCTGTAATCGCATTGCATTGTGGTAATGGTAATTGATCACCTATGTAATTGTTGGAAATGATCTTGACAAAATTTGTTTCTAATGAAATTGTGATAAAGAATGTCTGTAAAAGCATAGGAGGGCAACAGTGTTGTGAGTGGGAGCAAGATAATGCTATGAAGCAGGCAAACTACTGATGAGATCCATATAGTGCTTCAGCGGGTTCAATGGCATGGTTGATTAGATATGTACGAAGCTATTGTGCCGTTCGATTAGCTGAACAGTACATGAATTCACCAAAACGCCGTTTTTTAGGAAGATGAGGACGTTGTGGCGGAATCGAAGAGAGTCGCGAGCATCGAGCAGAGCAGTGACGATCACGGCCTGGTGGTGAAGCAGCTGGCAAAGGTTTGTGATGAGTTCTCCGAGTGAAGAGTGCACTTTCTTCAATCTATTTATGCTGATTTCAATACTCAATTCATCTCACTAAACGGAGATCTTGCAGGGAGATTATGTCCTAAAGTATATGCGAAAATGTGGCCCTCAGTTCAGGAAAAGTAATAAACGAAAGAAATGAGAAAAATAAAAAAGAGTCGAAAAGAATGATATTTATCGTAGCAAAAAATATTAAAGTATATTTCATTTTCGTAGCGCAAAGAGAAGACTTGGTATTAGCGCCCGAAGCATGATATTTCACCATTTTGACAGTCAGACTTCGGAATCGGCCCGTCTTGGGATTTGCTCTTCAATCCAGGGAACGGCTTGGCGAAGCAGCAGAAATAATCGCGCCCTCCTGATGTGTACAAGGCTATTGCTAGGGTCCGCCACCCCCTATCACTTCCATCTTTTCAATCGTTCTATTATTAATTATTATTAAGTTTAATCCAATATATTGAACGATGAATATGCTGGAATCTGCAAACCTGAATCCATGCAGCACTGATCCATCATCGGATCGCGCTCACCGGGAGGCCAGACTCTGAACGAGTGATGATGTAACTAATCAAAATTTTTCATGATTCATGCAACTTTAATAGTATAATATTATGAAAGAACAGTATATCTGACTTGCTGTGAGATTTGACCGTCCTAGGCACTCTTGGGTACTCGGAGCAGGGCTGGAGGGGTTGTCTACGCAAGGTTCATCTTCTTCGAATATACGAGCGGAGACGGTAACGATGAGCAACGAGAAGAGAAGAGCGAGTAGTCTCATCGAAGCAGTGTGGGCGAAATCAGATGTTGGAACTCTTTAAAATGCGAATTTCAACAAAATAAACGTAATGAGAATAGTAGTCATTTGTAGAGCGCGCTGCGGTTTTAATAGTGAGAATTAGAACACGGTGCAGATAAGGAGACGTGAATAGCGTGGGAACATGTACCGATAAGGAAGTTTTGCAGCATCAAATTGGAGATGTTGAAATATGATTCTATAATTTGTGGAGAAATCACTTACAACTGAATGATTATTCCAATTATCATACATTACCACTAGCGAGGCCACAAGATCCACAAAACTCAACGACTAGAGTTTTGGATTGAGGAGATAGAGCGAATAGTCATACATCAAATGGGTCTCGAAAAAGCGAGAGTGCACGTCGTAACTCCGTAAAGACCCATATCGGCAAATCGAGAAAAAGAACGCAATGCATGGCAAAAATCGATTATATCGAGTAGATCACGTAGGCAAATTTGTTTGGGCATATCGGCAGAAAATTCTACGCGAGACCTCATTCGACGTATGCGAATAGTTGTTTTTGTTCAGAACAGTCTCGGTTCTCCGTTGATATTCTCAAAGGCGTATGATCGTGATATGTACCTGAGGGACAGATTGAACACATTTTCAGTTAGATTCAAAGTATCCGGTTATCCGCTGCCTGACTTCTTACTTGCCACCACCGTCTTCATATATCATATTTATTCAGCACA
Organism: Pristionchus entomophagus; assembly: GCA_036245825.1. Taxonomy (NCBI): domain Eukaryota; kingdom Metazoa; phylum Nematoda; class Chromadorea; order Rhabditida; family Neodiplogasteridae; genus Pristionchus; species Pristionchus entomophagus. The sequence goes on from BTSX01000001.1 coordinate 8,136,733, forward strand.
GTGGTCCATTGGCGCTCAATAAGCTCCTTCAGGGCATAATATCCGTAGACGTGGTGGTGAGCACATGTCCCATCATATCTCAATTAAAATCCTGAGGTGATACATGTATGAAGATGTGTAAAATTAGCAATAGACGAGGTGAGATTTGTCATAGCAAATATTTATCATCATAACGAGCATGGGTGCATTTTCAGTATTGAGCGAAGTAGAAATCGCCTGGTTAGCGGCCGAAACAGTTCACGCCATCAGGGCAATCCTTGAGCTACTTTTTGAGAGGCGCGGGTCCACAATTTCGCCCAAATTGCACTCATTCACAGGCTTGAACGACTTCTTGACAAGCTTGACGTCCTCACAAGGCCCTCCCAAATCGCAATCATTGACCAGCTTGAACAACTTTTTGGCACGCTTATCTCCGCTGATTGGCTTGGCCGCGCAACAGAAGTAGTCTGATCCACCAGTGTCCATACAATACTCGACGCACATGGGATCCGGCGTTACCGTAACGCTTCCGTCTAGCCGGATATAATTGCGGGTCACCTTCATAGGCCCGGCGAGCTTGGCGAGGTAGAACTCGTTACAGGAGTACTTGTCTTCGCACTCTTCCTCTTCAATTAGGCGAGATTGAACGAGAACGGCGATTATCGAGATAAAAAGGACGGGTAGTCTCATTGAGGATGCTCGAGTCAAAGGAACACCTACAATTTGATAAATTACAATTGGAAGGTTTAGCAAGGGGGGGAAACGACAAGAGAAAGTATAGCTATCGTTGAATAGACGGACGTTATATATGAGAGATAATGCTATCGGATCAAACGACTACCGTGAATCGCATGGGAAAGTGTACATAAATGAAGCATTTGAAGCTGTAACAGAATATGTTTGCCGAAAGAGTACTACTTGAATGAAATTTTATTAATAATCAAATAGTGAAAGCGATTGTAAAATAAGGCAAAAGGCAAAATGTTATAATGTATCGACATTGAGAACTTCGTTTAACTAATCAATACCGCTCTACCTCTTATCAAACCACAAATTCAGAAATTCTCCAACAAACTGGCAGTGCGAGGAGTATCATTTGCTGTCGAGCGGGGCGAGTGCATCGGTCTGCTGGGACTCAATGGAGCTGGTAAGTTTTTCATCCAATGAAAATGTCGTTGACCGTTCACTAAGAGACTAATTTAATGATGGAAAATTGTATTTTGGTAGAAAAGGTTTCCCTTCCAGGCAAGACAACGATTTTTGGAATGATGACTGGCCGGTTAGATATTGGCCATGGAGACGTGAGGATACTCGGAGAGAAGTGAGTGCCGTCTAGGGAAGACACATCTGGATCCGCCTCTCTTTATTTCGCCTGTTTTCTCGTTTCTCTAACGGACGAGAGAACATGCGAAATGATGATGGTAGATGCCTCTTTTCACCATGATTACGAAACTCTACTAATTGTATCCGATATCAAGACTATCACGAGAACCATTATCATATATCTTGAGAATAAATCACTTGGGTTTCGTGATTATTCGGAATCAGCATCACTTTCTCTTTCACAACCATCGTTTTCAGTGTCTCCTCCCGATCCTCGAACGGCTTCCGCAACCTCGGGTACTGCCCGCAGTTTGATGCGCTGAACATGAAACTGACGACGAAGCAAAACCTACAGTTTTTCGCGAGGATAAAAGGAGTGCCCGAGATCAGCATGAATGAGGTTGATTGTTTGCTTTGTGATATCAACTCTAGAATGTTGTTTATCAAACGAACAAGATATCCTCTCTTCAGACCATTGACAAGCTCCTCCGCTCTCTGCATCTTTCGCCCTACGCAGACATACTGACATCGGCGCTGTCTGGAGGCAATCGGTGAGGCAATGGTTTGCATTTATTTAATGATCAATCTCTGATTTCTGAAAGAAGACATCTGCAATAGCTTTAAGCGTAATTTGATTAGCTAGATCATGATTTCAGTCGGAAACTCTCCGTGGCGGTCGCTCTCGTCTCAACCTCCAGTGATCATGCTGGATGAGCCCTCAGCCGGCATGGACCCCGGATCACAGCAGTTCTTGTGGAGGGTGATTGGCCAGTTGCGGTGAGTGACTTGGGAGCGACTGTGAACCTGTTGTGTTCACATCATCAATAGGGAAAGCCTTGCATGAAAGCATATCGCAATAATGGCTTATATTTCCAGGCGTGCCGGTCGCGCTGTCGTGCTAACCTCACATTCAATGGAAGAGTGCGAGGCTCTATGTACCAGGTATGCTGCATAGGCAGCAAGCAGCATCTGAAGAGCAAGTGAGTTTATGGACGGAAGTGATGGCAAAACGAACTCGACTCTCCTCAATTCGCGTGCTATATCGACGCTCGAAGAAACGAGAGTGCAAGCTAAATGAGGAAAGTCCGGATCCGATTTGGCCTTACTAATGTACGGTGTGAAACTGTTGGGATACCCTGGAATACGATGTATTTGTTTCCCCTCATCAGATTCGGCGACGGATACTCGCTGACGATTAAATTTGCTACACCACAGCGGGCGGAGGACTCGCAGGCCTTTGTTCATGGAAAACTGCCAGAAGCTAAGGTAGTGGATGAACTTAACGTTGCATCAATCTCATTTGTTTTCAGCGTTTCAAGTTATTGGTCGAAATAATGTTACACAACTTTCCAGTTGTTATCGGTGCACGGCACAGCCGCATTCTACCGTATCCCCACCGATGGCATTGCCGTAGTCCAGATTCTGCGGGTTGTCAATGAGGTCAGACTGGTTACCTCATCATGACTGGTAGATAATACTCGAACGTGGGTATGTGATAGCAATCTCGAGAGCTCTTGTAATCAATTGATCACTAATGAATCGGCAACCGACCCTCCTCATTTCGAGTGTAATCTCTGGTCTATCTAAATGACGAGTGATCACGCGGATTGAGGAGAGTTGGATGGCACTAGTGATCACAATTCTCATATTTCAGGCCAAAGAAAACTTCGACGTGGAAGATTTCTCACTATCGCAAACCACTCTTGATGAGATATTCCAACACCTGAGCGAGACCAAGTACGATTGCAAATTTGTTAAAATATTTTGTTCATCAAAGTATATTTTATTTATTTTTTATTTTAACAAATTGTATTTGCAAATCTTTACAGTAAACCTACGCAAACGGACGAGGAGGATATTAGCGAGACAAGAATGGACGAGCGAGTTTGAACATCAGTCTGAGGGAAATATTCAATACATCAATGTATCCTCTATAGTCCCCGATCAGCCGTATGTTTTGAAAATAATCACCGAGTATTAATCATGAGCTTATCTTAATTTTGAAAAAAAAAAATTAATCCGTTTACGTTAGCTACAGTGGTATCGATATGTTTTAGCAATTAAAGTGTTGCATTTGTTCATCCATTGGAATTTTGCGTTGAATCAGCTCGTCAAATAACAATAAAAAATCCGAAGCAAGCTCAGGCAAGTAGTTGAAGTGATCATGTGTGTGCCTTTCAACAGAGACATAATAATCGGCAAATAAGAGCGTAATTTCCTACTCATCCCATGAATTCGGCCTTTCACTCTCCTCCTCGTGACTTTCCTCCGTGTGACGAATACTCTTGAATTTATCTCGCAGAATGGCAGCAACGCTATTCTTTCCAATCTCCTTCTTCTCGGATCGTTCACTCTTGACGACCTACAGATAATAAATAATGACAAATGGGCATTGACTATCCTCATTTTGTGATATCTCTCGTCGGTGAGAGGAACTATCATAGAACATTAGGGAGAGTGTGATTTGGCATCACTGCTGTGATTTTATCTAATCATACTTAGGCTACAGCTTTGAAATTATAGTCAATCTTACATGTCTCAATTTGAATCCATTCTTAATATCATCAATTAACTTGAACCGTTCATTGTTCGGTGGAGGTGCATGGAGGAATGGCCTGGCTGCAAAAGCATTTTTGAAAAAGGTCACAAAATAAAAATAAAATATAAAAAAAATCGAAAATGATTTATTCAAAGGGATATATCGAAAACGGACCTTTTGCGTTCAGAGAAGTTGATGGGACGGATTGTGGAGGAAAAGTCGACGGTAGTGGTGGAGGGGAAGGAATTAATGCCATTACTGGATCACTCGGTACTGTCGACATTCGGTCTTTCTCTCGCTTGAGTTCAGCGAGTTGCCTTCGAAGCTCATCTATCTCATTTGCCATCTTAAAATACATAGTATGGGTCTGTACTCGGGAATGAATGAACTTAACGAAGTTACTACCACAGGGTCACGATATCCAACGCGCCTTACCTCAGCATTGTTGTCGCTCTTTTCCAGTTCGTTATTCCTCACGCGAAGTTCAGTTAGAGCAAACTCGACCTGACAAATTGCAAAGAGTCCCGAAATATGTTCAATTGAAGCTCACCTCCTGAGTTCGCTGAGCCATTCTGTGCAAGTCTGTCTTCAGTGCATCCATGTGGTCGCTATCTTTGAACTGAAGAAGGGGATACGGTAAATTAGTTATCCTAATACAATTTGAAAAATAAATGACTCAGTCCAAGGTTGTGCCAAATTGAGTTTTGGATCGAGATACGACTTACATATCCTTCCGGAAGCCGTCCGAACTTCATGAAATCATCATCACCGCATCTCGCATCCACATACATCACGCCGTTGTGAATGCCGGTGACGTGATTGATGAAGTCGAAGCCGCTGAAACTACTAATTTTTCCCTCAAAATGCCTAGCTTTAGACTCGACTTTGGAATGAACTTGTAATTTTTCTAACATGGTATCTCACGAATAAAACACTCACCCGAGTACGAGTGGTTCAAGAAAGCGCCATGACTCAGTGTCAAGAGTGTATAGCATTTCGCGATAGGCAATGTAGAGGAATGACGAAGCGCTGGCCGCGTAAGACTTCAAGGAGCGTTTCGATGACGGATCATAAGGCACCTGCACAAAAAAAATTCTTAAATCGTACAGAACGAACCTCACCTCCACGAGAATGGCATTTGTCACCAATTTGCGCACCGTTGAGCTGTGTATTTCCGAGTTTTTCGAAAGATAAATGACAATTCCTCTGAACAAAGGATGTTTGTCAATCGGGTGAGATCTTGCTAAGCAACTTGTGAACATGTATCAGTTTCATTCCTTCCAGCAGTTTATCGGACGCTTCGATTTCGATACCAAAAATTGTTGGGATCATCACAGACTTGGTACACGCACGTTTTCCCATTTCTGACTTTGCTGAACAACGTATCATTGTGTACAGATTCATCCTGCAAAATACATTGTGCTGAATCAATTTAGCAAAAAAACAATCTGAACCTTTTGCCATGTGCGCACGTACGAAACTGTGATTACATCTAGAGGAGTGAACACTGCTTTGTAGATCTAAAGAAAAGTCATGAGACAGTAAAACATAAACAAATATCCTGCTCCGGTACCTGCTTCTCAAAGGTGAAGTAGAGTGCATTTCCTATTGAGCCAAAGTCATAAATTTCATCTCCGGGTAAGTCAGCGTTGATTTGTTGTCCTCTGTGATAAAATTATGGTAATTTTACAACAATAAAAAACAACTACAGTCTCATTGGCACATTCAGGTCCAGATAAAATATTGTTTCTGCAATTTTACACTTGATTTATCCAGGTGATACATTTCCAATGTAGATTTGTGTGAATGAAATAGAAGAAAATACAAAGAAAACGCTTGTTTGACTCACCATCCGTCACTTTGAAGATCCATGTATCGCCCGGCAATTCTTCCAACTCTGTCATGCACAAATCATACTGGAAATCAGATTGAAAAATCAATGAACTTGAGAAAATACCTCGTTTGTAGCGCGTGATTACCCAATGCAATTCCCCATTTCTGAAAAGATCAGAGTCGCAATTGTCATAATACGATCACTGGAAGTATTGAAAGACGCATGATTCAATGAGGTAACACGAGTGTAGAATAGTGATGACAAATCGGCAAACGACTCTCCTCATTTCGCGTGATCTCTCGTTTCGCTGACTGGAGAGAGATTACGCGCAAAGAGGAGAGTTGTCGCAGATTTTTCATCACTACTAGTGGAGAACTGAATGAGTGGTGCTGAATGGAGAAGCTTCAATATGTTCCTCTCCGTCCGTTTCATTGTATGACATTTAAAAACTCTTCGAAAGTGATGCTATATTGGATTGCGAAATGACGATTCTACAGTTACTCATTTCTGAAACTTTGGATAGGTTTCGATTGAACGCTAATCAAAAATCTGACAGTGAAGAAACAACAACATCATATAATAACTTGATGGTAAAGGCTCGTTGTTTTAGTTCAAACACATCTAGTTTGCTCCTTATCCTTAGCTGTCACTGATAGTACCGCATCTCACTTTCCTTTGCAGAGCACCAAAACAAGATAAATACTTTGACCACCCAAATCCAGTCAAGCAGCTGTGGTATTGATACGCTGAACACATCAACGCCATAATCTCCGCTTTTATAGTGATCTCTCTTCTCTCTAGATGGTATGAAAGATATGTGAAAGAGGGAACGCTCAGCTTTCACTAAATGGAAAGATGGTATAAAAGCTATTTTATTGCATTACGTTTCTCTCCCTTCATCTAAGTCATATTTTGTATGTTGTACATATCATATACATATTATCTCTCATTGGTAAAACTGCAATCAATTCGCATTTAGATGTCATCGAAGCTTTATTTGGTACTTCTCTTCATTATTATCGCATCCGTTGCGCAAGTTGGTACGTATCTCGAATTTGTTAATTTTGGTTGTTAATTCGACCATAAATCTATGTATTATCACCACTCTATCAGCGTTCAATACTGTTCTGTTCAGCAGCAATCGGTTTTTTTTCCAGAGTCACAAGGAGGCTACGTGTACGCTTGTAACCGCTTCTGCCGTGGAGGCAGAGGTGGACCCAGAAGTGGACCAGGCCCGTTTGGATTCAACCGCCAGGGGAACCAGTGCTGCAGGTTTGTTGTTTTATATTTCGAAGGGTTCAATTTACACAAAATATAACGAAATTATTTACGAGCGAGTGTTCCGCGATAAATGGATCAGTGATAGTGCATTGCAGACCTTAGAAGGAATCACAAGCCGGCCTTGTTAAATCGATGTGGGGGAAATCGTGCGATCTTCCAAAATAACCAGTTGTGATGCCTATTTGATGCCTATATCTCCTTGATTCGCGCACTAACTCACCGCTCAGAGAAAGAGTCTGCAAATTGGGGAAGGTTCGGAAATGAATTGCGTTTCACTACATAGTTCATGCATTTCAGACGGTACGGCTACAGCGGATTGTGGAGAGGGAGATGCTACCGAGGATGGGCCTACTGCGTATGAGGAGAAGGAGAAGCGGGTTGAGAACTGGTTCGGGATTGAGCAAGGGCTCACATTCACTGTCACAGTGTATCAATATGCAATAAAGTAGTATAACTGAGCTTGCCTGACCCTGAGAACCGTAAACAGTAAATTGAGGGCGACAAATCTAGAGACAACGAGTTAGAGACCCATTAGAGATGGGTCTTAAAATTAAAATTGCCCTGAACATGATTTTTCGTCCTGGTGTAATAAAAAAATAATTCGGAGGAACAATATTGTCATATATCAGAAGAACGAAATGTAGTATTGAGAAAATCATTAAAGGAAATCGACAGGGTGAAAAAGACGAACAAATATGAGGCCGTTTGCGTAATAGTCGAGCAGATCCGGTCAGCGTTGGCACAGCCCAAAAAGGGCAATTTCCTGCAACTATGTGTTTTTGGGTTCTCGATTGTTCTGAAGACGATGGGCGTATCCATTTTGTTCACAGACCCTTCGTTGGCTCCAGATGGCGTCACGTTGAAATCACGTTTTAACGTGCTACTCGGCTCCCGTGAGTGCTAATTTTAGGAGAAAATTGTTTACGGGGAAAAATTGCATGGCGAACACGCGTGTCTAGTTCATTTTTCAAGATTTTCACAAATAATTTTTAAAAAGTCAAGTTTTCGTAGAGTCATTTGCGCTCTGAGCGACCAGCATAGATCGATCGGGCGTGATGAGAGGATGCTAAATATATAATATTATCTTGATAAATCGTCAGCAGCAAATTTAAGCTAAGAATAAGTGATTGGAATCGGCAAGGAAACGAGAGTCTCTCCCCTTCCCTCCCTTTCCTCGGCCCTCTTCCCAGGTCGAATGGACGAGAGAGTGTGGGGAATAGAGAGAGCGCGCATGGTCTTGTGTTTTTACAGTCTTAACAGACTGGACCGTACATGCGATTAAGTTTCAGCATGAACGATTTGATAATGGGGAGACGAAGTCTATCGCTTAGATGTTCCAGTGCAAGAGTGTTCCAGCGATAAGATATCTAAGAGTAGCGATATCAAATCAAGTCATAACCATGTTTCACAAACAAAAGTCTTATTAGAAAGTTTCAATCATATATGTTCATTTAGGCAACCCAAATAATCGCTATTATCATGTATACTAGAAAGAAAGAAAGCTCAACTACCAATGCTCACCAATTTCATTTTTTCGATAGATTCCTGCCCCACTTGGATGATTTTGCGGATGACGTCAGATGAAATGTCGTTGAGGTTGAGGAGATTGGAAGTGTCCTTGCCGTCGAGATCATCATCATATTCTTCAGACAGTGCAGAGAAACGGTTCGTCAACATTGATGTAAAAGATAACACAACTGTGCAAGCTAAGTGGATGAATGACGTGAGATAAATTCGTAGAAAAAACACGCCAAAACACGCCAAAACACGCTAAAGCGCCAAAAACAAGCATTCAATGCGGGTGGCATGAATTTGAACGACACACGTATCTATTATGAGATAAGGTCGAAAGGTCAATTGATCTTGGCTACAGTGCTACATAAAAAGTTCAACAGAGTGCGATAAACATTAAACAGATTCAGATGACTGGAGTTCGTAATAGTATCGCAGTCTCCTCATTTCGAACGTACTGGTAGATTGATATGAGTGTATGGGGATAGGCTAAAATATGACATGTGGCCTGTGGCCTAAAAAAGCATATAGTACCGCCCAAAAGTCTGGCTCCAAATTTCAAATCGCTGTGACTTTTTTTATTAATGAGATAGACACCCAAGGTTTGAAGCATTCGATAGCAAAAACATTCACGATTAACATGACGCTGTTGAATTGGACCTTGATATATATCGTATTTTTCAGAACTCAAATTGCGGAGGCAATTTAGCAAAATGAGGACATAGCTCACTAAAATTTTTCGTTGCCTGTCAAACGTGCTGTGTAGAAAGTAGGACCATAGACACAAACGATTAAAATTACGACCCGTTGATCGCACTTTGAATGAGTCCCCCAGCAAGATTTCTCAACAACTCCGAATTTCAGAAAAAAATGTATAATTTTCGTTCTAGTGGAGTTGCAATCCCCAAATTTAGTAGGATATGTCAGCACATACTAAGACATCATTGGTTAAATTTGGACCCGATCGGACACTTGCGGCGAAAAATCGTTTTTCGACAAAGACGAATATTGGGTGCCAAAGTACTCCCCAGCCACTGCCGGTAAAAATCAACCAATAGAACATTTCGTATTCCAGTTCGTCAGTGAACATTTTCATGTTGATTGAACACATTTGAAGGAAGTTATAGATCAAGAACTTGGGTATAAAAACTTGTAGGAAAACAATGCTTCGATATCAAAAGCTGCGTAATTATTGTTCTAGTCGAACTATTGCGCTCAGATTTTGCAGTGAGTATCAGAAAGTCCTGTATTCAATAAGAGAACTGTATTAAACATTCTACGAAATTTCAAGTTTTCCTATAGTTTTTCTACCCAAGTGATCTATAACTTTCTTCAAACTTGATCTATAACTTTCTTCAAATGTGTTCAATAAACATGAAAATTTGAGAGGATGTTCACTGACGAACTGGAATACGAAATGTTGTATTGGTTGATTTTTACCGGCAGTGGCTGGGGAGTACTTTGGCACCCAATATTTTTCGCCGCAAGTGTCCGATCGGGTCCAAATTTTAACCAATGATGTCTTAGTATGTGCTGACATATCCTACTAAATTTGGGGATTGCAACTCCACTAGAACGAAAATAATTATGCATTTTTTTTTCTGAAATTCGGAGTTGTTGGGAAATCTTGCGGGGGGGACTCATTCAAAGTGCGATCAACGGGTCGTAATTTTAATCGTTTGTGTCTATGGTCCTACTTTCTACACAGCACGTTTGACAGGCAACGAAAAATTTTAGTGAGCTATGTCCTCATTTTGCTAAATTGCCTCCGCAATTTGAGTTCTGAAAAAAACGATATACATCAAGGTCCAATTCAACAGCGTCATGTTAATCGTGAATGTTTTTGCTATCGAATGCTTCAAACCTTGGGTGTCTATCTCATTTGCAAAAAAAGTCACAGCTATTTGAAATTTGGGGCCAGACTTTTGGGCGGTACTGTATATTTCATATTATTCACTTGGATGATTTTGCGGATTACATCAGATGGAACGCCATTGAGGTTGAGATCATCGTTTTCTTGAGACAAGGCAGAGAAACGGTTCGTCAACATTTATTAGGTTCAGTTTTTGAGAAACCTTTTAGGTGAGTGTATGAAAGTTGTGGACACTATTTGAAATCTGACGCTAAACAGTATCGTGAGAAGCGGCTGGTACGAAGTGTATGATCGCACATTTTCCTTACATCTTTCCTGACTGTTCCAATTTGATCATGATGATATAAGATTTATGTTCATTTATGTGTACACTATTCGGTCGGAAAAATTAGTACGAATTTATTGTCATTACATTGATGTTTTCTGCGAATTTTCGAATTTATCCCTGATTTTCCCTGATTCGATCATGCTTCTCGTTGATAGACGCAGTGAGAGCCGAGAGTTCCTGGTCGTTCGCCTCCAGTGCATCCATCATTTCGATTCTGAGTTCATCGGCCTAAATTTTTTTTAAATAATAATAATAAAACAAATTTTAAAAATTAAATATAATAAAAACCTTTGTAGTGGACGGGTCGAGCCCACTGAATATTTCCTTCATCTTTGCAAGATAAATCGTTGCATCCGTTGCCATGATAGAGGCGTCCGACAGAGAGACCAAAGTGGCATTGGGATCCTCATCAACCTTGGCGAGATCGTTCATAATTAGTCGTAGCTGCTCCTTAGGTTCTCCGAATGCAGCCGAAGCATCATCGATCTTCTTCTCGGCGTCGATCGCCTTGTGCATGTTATTCAACGTTCGCGAGCTGAAAATATAACGATAGCTCCGTTCAAATGTAAAATCAGTATCAGCGCTCCGAGTTCTCTCAGTATGAGAAGCAATACAAATTTACAAAATGCACGCATCCAAACACACCGACAACGATAGATAGACACAATACGGCAGATAGATAAATCGAAGGAATGATTTCGAAGTGTGTCCGTTTGGTAATGTGTTGGGAAACGAAATGCCGTCTGACCTTGACATGAGTCTATTCTTGAATCTGAATCATTCGTCGATACGATAAGTTATCTCCGGTATGATATTTGCGAACCGAAAGAAAATGAATTTAGTGGTTGAATGACATCAGAAAACGAGTCAGCTCGGCACAGATTCATTTAAGCTGTGACAAATCGCAATGAAGTTCTTATTTGTTCCGCCAGCGCTGTGATCCAAAGGGCACTTTGTCATTACCTTTTGTGGGCTCTCAAATATAATTGGATGAGCTGAATTCGTTTCTAAGGTGGTGTTAAATTTCTCGAGAAAATATATAAAAGAAAATTTTTAAAAAAAAATTGAAAATGAGAAAAGAAAATTAAATTTAACATCGCATAAACCATTTATTCAATCTAGCGATTTCTGTAGTAGAATATGTGGTAGTGAGCTCTCCGTGGTATTTCACGCAATGTATTACAGTCTTTGTGGTTTTGTATAACTTGTAGTTCAGACGCAAGACTAGCTTCAATCATCGAATAAAATATGTGTGACGTTTTGGAAGAGTTGCCTGATGCTATCTGGATCTACCAAGTAGTAGATGGCGAGTTTTTTCAGACCAATATCTCCTTTAATTATGCAATTAAAGGAACCATATTTTATCTAAACGCGCCAATGAGGCTGTATGTGAAGTGGCAGTGAACTTATTTTTTCTACTTTTTTTTTGTTAAACATCATTTAAAAATTAAAAGATGGTCAATTTATCGTTCAGAGGCAACGAAGTGGATGTTCAGCTTCCTTCAGAGGAAATTTGCGATGTATGCGCAATCGGAAATGCAATTTACTTCCGCATAGAAGAACAAGCAGTAATAAAACCATCCGACATTGCAATTATTCCATGTTTTATGCAATTTCCGAGTTGCTACAAAGCCGTCTTCAAAGCACTAGATGGCATAGCAGTTACGTGGCTCCGAGATATGCAAGAGGTACACTACAGATTCAATTGTTGAACAATATCATTTTGCGGTGAAATGATTACTGAATAGTTTTTTTCCTCTCAAATGTCATTTGTAAACATCAAAAATATTAAATTTATACGTAGAGACCACAGGGTGATGAACCAAAATGCTTGCATCGGTTCGAATGTGTGCTCAATGTGTTGGTATGGTTCTGCATAACATTTTTGCTTTTTAGAGTTAGTCTCTATCTCATCTCTCAGCCGAGTTTTCCCTCGAAGACCACGCGCGCGCTGGCAAGGGAGAGGAGAGGGAAATCAGGTGAGAGAGAAAAGGGGCGGAGCCTCTCTCGCTCCCCCCCCCCCGCCCTCTCGCTCGCCTCTCCCCGCGCTCGCCGACAATTCGGAGAAAATTATTAAATTCCAAAAAAAATCTTTAAATTCTTCTAAAATACGAGTGTACTGAATTTGAGCTGCGGAGCTAGCGGCAATCACTAGAAAGCCTTCAAATCACGTTTTTCGACCTTAAAAGACGCGTTAGACCTACTTAGAATGCACCCACCACGTTCCGCATTACATGCTTTGTAGTGGCTGCTGAGACCTACAGAAAACGCTTTAGAGCGTCATGATTGATAAAGAACTAGAATTGTTTAGTCGCGCGCTAATTTTGTGCAATTCTCTATTGCACCCAAGTGAGCGGAGACTCCGGTCTCTATTTATACGTATGAACTGCTTTTGCAGGAAGAGTACTCTCACAACGGCATGTTGTGCGGCAAATTTTCGAGGGAAGAGTTCATGTCGACGCAGGCAGGTTCGACTCCCGCCCGCAGGTGATGTTTTGCAATCCCCGTCGACGCCCCTTCTAAAGTTCTGGAAACGTTGGACCCGATATGCGTGCACAGGTGATGGATTGTAATCGTAATTTCTTCAATTTTAAATCTAAAAAAATTAACAACAACAGTGATTGTGCAATCACGATGTATACAGAGGAAAGGTCATATTTATCGCTGAGAATTCGGCTGCCACTTGTCCATGGGTGCGCAAACTGTCGAACGATGCCATCGTGATTGAGGTAGTGCCTATTAGTGATGTCTAATCGATACTGATTCGCCTCAATTTGCATACTATCTCGATTGTTATAGAAACTAGAGAACATGATAATCTAGGAGAACGCGGTTTCAATCCGGCATCACTAGTGCCTATGAGTGTATGTTTTCACTCGTTTTTCAGTTTCCATACTATCCCTCTTCGGAATATTCCGTGAAGTCATACGCCGCACCATGTCTGTTTATTTATCTAGCGTATCGCAACGTGTTGCATATCCTGAACACAGACTCTTGGCAGTTTCTTCCACCACTTCAACTTGGGTGAGAATTTCGAAAACAAATAACTTATCCAGTGTCAGCATTACAGTAACTTTGAGTTCGTAAATCACGTTCGTAAAGAGGAGAGCGTGGTTTCGTTTCGATATCAGTAGTGATGATAATTTGTAAATGGGGGTTGCCTAAAGGTAAATGTTGCTGTATCACTAACCTGTCCGTAATCGTCTATTGCCCTCGATCTCTCGGAGACACCGTGTTCAGTCAGCCAATTTCGGATACGTTCGTAGTCCGCCCAAAATGCTAACGATCGGTTGCTCAATGTTGAGATCTTCTGCAAACTTACTTGTGTTGTTCTAGTTGACTCTATCCTCAATTCATGTTCATGGGTTGGTATTGGGAGGAAACAAAAAAAAGTAATTAGAATCAATAGATACGCGTGAAGAAGAAAAGAGCGACGAAAGACAGGAAGAGATAAGGTACTGACTCATGTTTTCACGCGTGCATGACACTGCGCGCGTGATCGATCACGCATTTTTCATTATTCATGCGCAAGCACTATTGTGAATATAAAAAAAAAACAGAAGCGAATTCAAGATGTTTGTTCATGTGATACATTCATAGATTCAGATGATACGACATCTAAGGTCAACGGAATGCAAGAATGAATGTTCATCGGTAAGAGACGATTCTTCCAGTCCACCCTGTGAAGTTCATGTTTCGCACGAAGCTTTCTCTTTCCTTCGATTGGCTCAGATACAGCGACACCCCCATCTGCTCTGAAATTATTTTAATAATTTCAGAGGAACTACCTACAGTACTCCTCTACTCTATGGGTACCTCTATGTTGTTCTTTAAAATACAGTCCCGCAGAGTCTCCGCCCCAAAAGTGGGGCACGGAGGGTCACCGTGGGTCACCCGAGGTCACCCCGACTTTGAGGCGGCCTTAGACCCCTTTAAAATGCGAGTTCGACTTACTATTTTTGGCTATGGGCTTTAATCATGAGTGTCAATGGATCTGTGAAAGTAGATTTCCGAAATTTTATTTTTGAGCTACTTTCTGAGACGTTATCGTTTAGCCCTCCTCCCCTCCCCTCCCCTCATTTTCATAAACGACCGCTCCCTTGATAGGTGAGAGTGAGGAATGGATTAGGGAAATGGAGGGGAGGAGAGACGGGCCAAGTTGACGTCTCAGGAAGTAGCTCAAAATGCAAATTTCGGAAATCTGCTTTCACAGATCCATTGACCATCATGAGAAAAGCACATAGCCAAAAATAGTAAGTCGAACTCGCATTTTAAAGGGCTCTAAGGCCGGCTCAAAATCGGGGTGACCTCGGGTGACCCACGGTGACCCTCCGTGCCCCACTTGTTGGGGCGGAGACTTTGCAGGACTGTATATTTTGAAAATGATAACAAGGAGAATTTTTTTTTCCAGATTTTTTCCAGAGCAGTGGGGGTGTCACTGCATCTGGGACAAACGACTGCAGGAGAACACCAACTTCTGCGGAACACCAACTTCACGGGATAGACTGGAGGAATCGTCATTTACCGATGGCCAATCATTCTTGCATACCGCTGAGAACTGTTATTGAATGCACGAATGTATAATCTGACGAAACACGCATCGGCAAATCGTTTACATTGGGACTAACACCAGCACTTGGCCTATGCATGAATGATGCTCGATCACGTGCGTTTCATGCACGCAGCAACACATGAGTCAGTCGCTTATCGCTTTGCGTCTGTGTTTGCTCCAATCTTAGTCGTTTTTCCCTCGAATCACCTTCCTCTCCTATTGAATTACCTATCGATCAACCGATGAACATTCTCTCGCTTCCTGTTGTCTTTCTTCGAGACATGATGGAAAGAGTAAAGATCAAAGATCGTCTCAGCCTGCGACTTACGTGCCGGTAATTTTGCAGTTGTTTCGAATTCCAACATAATTACTACAGGGCTTTCGATAAACTCGTGGCCGAAACGAATTATGGCTTTGCCTACGACGGTGTCGTCCAATCATACTTTGACAAGCAACATAATAGCGTAAATATCTTGCAATTACATTTACAATGTTTGACATGATGGTAGGATTTAAGACAGTATTCGCAATGCGCATCGATAATGTGGAGTTCAAGTGCACGACAGAAGATGCTTTGAAGCAACTACTCCACATTAGAAATCGTCTTTTCAGAGAAATCTCGTTCAGAAATTTTAACGTGAGTGTCGAAGGAAGGATTCAATCTGGTTCATTTGGTCCGAATGTGTTCAGATTTGCGACGAGTTTCTCCCGTTGGATTTCATTAGTGCCTTCAGAATTCAAGAATTTGGTCTCGTTGCGCGCTCAGAATCCGAGCTACAGCAGTGAGAATACTGTTTTTCAGCATTATTATCGTAAATATCAATAAATCAGCTGCTTACAAATTATGGCCAACTTTCCGACAAGCAAGCGCACCATCAAAATATATTTGATCCCGAATGCCGATCGAGATAGTGCAGAAACAGAGGGACGCAACCCGTATTGATCAGATCTCAATCATTCAACCCACATATCCTCTCGGGAGCAGCCCGACCATCATGTGGAATCCGGAGCCGTTCCAGGCGTCCACAGTAATAAAGCCATTGTGAACACCGGCGATGTGATTTACGAACTCCAAATTACTGTAATGCTGACACTGGATAAGTTATTTGTTTTCGAAATTCTCACCCAAGTTGAAGTGGTGGAAGAAACTGCCAAGAGTCTGTGTTCAGGATATGCAACACGTTGCGATACGCTAGATAAATGAACAGACATGGTGCGGCGTATGACTTCACGGAATATTCCGAAGAGGGATAGTATGGAAACTGAAAAACGAGTGAAAGCATACACTCATAGGCACTAGTGATGCCGGATTGAAACCGCGTTCTCCTAGATTATCATGTTCTCTAGTTTCTATAACAATCGAGATAGTATACAAATTGAGGAGAATCAGTATCGATTAGACTTCACTAATAGGCACTACCTCAATCACGATGGCATCGTTCGACAGTTTGCGCACCCATGGACAAGTGGCAGCCGAATTCTCAGCAATAAATATGACCTTTCCTCTGCATACATCGTGAAATTTTTAATTGGATTTCTGATTTTTTGCTCGATCGTCGTTTACAAGTGAAGGTTGGAACCGCTCTCTCTTCTGAGAGAGTGGTATTAAGCGGGGTGCCACAAGGCAGCGTATTAGGTCCTCTCCTCTTTCTTATCTACCTTTTCGATTTACCCCGGGTTCTCTCTCCCTTCCCACTAGTCAACTTCCGTCTCTTCGCTGATGACATCAAACTGTACATCACGCATAAACCTAACGATCTTCCATCTATCCCCTCTCAATTTCAACAAGGGCTACAGGGTATCCTAGAATACTGCGAAACCTGGCAGTTATCGGTTGCAGAAACGAAATGCACCGCCCTTTACATATAGGTAAAAACAATCCCCTTCACCAATACTCTCTCAACTCCTTCCTTCTCTCTCTCCCTTCCTCTGTCTCTCCTCCCCATCCAATTAGAGATTTAGGAGTTTACATTGATCCTTCACTCTCTTTCCTTCCACATATCGACATCATTTGTAAGAAAGCGAATATGCTTATTTATCTTCTGTTTAGATCTGTTTCGTGTACTTCTAGTGACCCCTATATCAGAGCATATAAGTCATTCATTGTCCCTATTCTAGAGTACGCTTCCCCTGTTTGGTCCCCTTCAGCTAAAGTACCCATTAGACAATTATAAAGATGCCAGCATCTTTTCACTCGATTATTACATTATCGTACTTCCCCTCTTATTTCATCTCCTCCTTGCTATGATCAGAGACTTGTAACTGCTAACTTGCGATCTTTGTATCTCCGTCGTGCTGTTGCTGATATTCTATTTTCTCTCAAGATAATCAATGGAATTGCTGATCTACCTATGTCACATTTCTACTCATTCCGTAATGTATCGACTAGACACAATGCATTTTCCCTTAATATCCCAATTGCTCGTAGGGAAAATTTACGATCCTCCTTTTCTCATCGCACTATTCGCTTCCTGTCTAAGATTCATCGTATTGTTGATACAAAATTATCCTTGCATATAATCAAGATTCACTTGTTATCTAATCCCGACACTGCCAGCATACTCCAGATAGACATCCCTAAACTGTAGATCCTTCAATCACTTCCCACACTCGCTCTAGATCCATAAGATATACATGGATGGAACGGTCCCCTTCCCGTTCTGAGGCCTCGTCCTCCTCATCTGTCAAGAGCATCTGTGGGAGTACCAACTCCAACTGTCCCTTCTTCCGTCTCTACCCCCCCCCCCTCCCCCTTTACCCACTCCCCCTCTCTCTTTAAACCTTCCAATCTGTATATGTTATTCACATGTTGTCACACCCTTTGGGGTGTATCAAATAAATAAATAAATAAAAGTTTCGAATATTCGAAAACAGCTGAATTTCGAATTTTGAATATCCTTCGGCCTTCGGAGTGACGTACAATATCTTTTACCATTATACTGCGCTGTCAGTTGGTGTGAGAGAACTGGGTGCGCTACAAGAGTGAATATAAGCGTGCATGGTGTTGTGCTAGTCGTTGCTCGGAGTGTGTTAGACAAATACGATATAGTTTCAAGACGGAAATTAAACAATACTCGATACTCAATACTCGGTGGTTCTGGGTCGTAACCATGGTGGTTCAAAGGTCGGCAGATCATTCTCAGAGAATATTCCGAAATTGATTTGGGCTAGTTGCAGTTGGGTTTACAATCGCAAATGGTGATATCATAATGGTACCAGGTTGGTTTCAGACGAGTACCAAGTCGGAGTCAGGTTTAATTGGTCACGATAATATAGGTCGAGTAGGTTATGAAAGTTATGAAATCACTGAAAAATCAGGAACCAAATTCGAGCCTGTCGTTTCGAGCTACGCTGAGAAAGACGATAACTAATAATCAGCTAAAAGTTTTTAAATATTGCTTTACTCGATGATCAGTCTCTTTATATATGGTCCCCTGACATACGCATGCGAGAAACGACAGGCTCGAATTCGGTTCCTGATTTTTCAGTGATTTCATCACTTTTATTGCAACTGAAATAAATTATTTCTTCTTTGTTTATCGAGTTAAGGAGACTCTGCGGAGATTGATAGAATTTGTCTACACATGTTTGTATCTCAAATGATACGAATTTCCCATCATTATCTTCGTTCATTTGCATTCCGAACAGGCTGATTTGTGGTTGAACCATAGGGATACTTTTAAATGCTCTACTGGAACTGAGCGAAGAAGTTGATCGATGGGGACGACTCAGGGCAGCACTCGAATCAGCATAAGCAGCTGAGAAAGCACAACAAGTCAGTAAGTCCTAATGTATTGCTTCCAATCCATATTGTGTTCCATCTATCGGGTTGAGGAATAAGTAACGCTCGTTTTTGAATTTTTTTTCACTTTATCATAAAAACTTTACAAAGCACGATAGAATCTAAAAATATTCTCCATGCGCATCGATGACCTTCTGCCATCTACCAGGCAGCTTGTGGATGCCCTCGTGATAGAAGGACTGGGGCTGGTTCTTGAAATAGTTGGTCAGTACGGTCTGGATAGTGGCTCGGTCTTTGAAGCTCTGTCCCTTGAGGAAACGCTGGAGGTCTGAGAAGAGGTGGTAATCGGAGGGGGCAAGGTCGGGTGAGTAGGGAGGGTGGGGGAGGACAGTCCAGCCATAGCCCGCCAGCTCAGCCTTGGTCTTTCTTGCGACATGCGGGCGGGCGTTGTCGTGCTGAAAGTAGATTCGAGCGTCCTTCCCGCGTGTTTGTTCGACAGCGAGTCTCAGCTTCCGTAGCTGAAGAGTGTAGACCTCTGCCGTGATAGTCGTCCCCTCGGGTAGGAGTTCCCAGAACTCCACTCCCCGCACTGACCACCAGATGCACAACATCACTTTTTTGGGGTGCAAATCGGGTTTGGGGACATCTGCTGACTTTTGGTCCTCTCCGACCCACTGTCTCATGCGCTCATGGTTGTCGTAGAGCACCCACTTTTCATCACCTGTGATGACATTGTCCAGCCAATCAAACCGACGATGCAGAGTGAGAAGAGTCGAAGCCATGTCCACTCGGCGATCCTTGTCATAGTCGGTCAGGTCATGGGGGATCCATCTCCCGAGTTTCCACTTCTTTCCAATCGCGTGAAGTCCATTCACGGCAGCAATCGATCGAGGTCCAACTCTATGTGTGGGGTAAACCTGCACAGTTGTTCATGAATGGCGGGCGGTTTCAAGCCAGATAGAAAGAGAAAGAGCATCACGTTTCGAATGTGAATTCGGTCGGGGACGAAATTGTGCGGCATTCTCGCCTTGGAGACTAGGGAGAACTGAATCGAAAACATGTGTGGAATGCCCGAGGGGCCCTCTCTCCAGTGTAAACAGGGTGGCAGACGGTAACAACAAAAGAGCGAGCACGAGGGTTCTAAAGTCAGAGAGAAAAAACGAGCGTTACTTATTCCTCAACCCAATATCACCGCCGCAAAATTATGCACATAATACTGTATGTGTATTATCGAAACAAAATCAACAACAAAAATCAAAACAAAAACAACACAAAAAAACAAAAACAACACATTCTTACACGTAGTAGGTAGGTAATTATCAGTGTCACTGCTCGTTCACAACGGCTTTCACAGTGAGACGAATGGGCGTGGAATTGTGTTCTGTTGGATTCCCATAATGCACACTTGCCGTGCCCTGGCCGGATCTGTTCAGGTTGTCCTTCACATCTTCCCAAAATGCTCGTGTATCTTCCACTAGATAGTCTTCGGTGACGTCCATGACCTCTATCATTGAAGCCAAACTGGAAACTCGTCGCAAGAAAGATAATATGTCTGAAAAAATACAACTCACTAATCATAAATAACAAAATGATCAGAAAAAAACGCATACTCGTTATCACTCTCCACTTTCTTCCAACAATTGCTCGAAATCGCTTTTTTTCAGATGAAAAGCTCTTGGTCAAGTAATCGATATTTATGGCCAAAATGCCTCAAACACGTCAGTCGATTTAGACTCAAAAGGCACCAATGGGATCAACGTTTGAGAAGAGTGTTTGCTGACCCTAACACAAACGGCCTCATCTTATGAAATGTTTTGAAAGCTTTTTAAAAATTGTTTTGAGCTTACCAATTGTTGACGATAGATAGGGCAAAGGCACAATATATAGAGAAATATATCGAGCTTTGACTTCTTCAATGACATTGAGGATCTTCAATCTTAAATAACAAATATTATATTCTGATCAAGCATATTTCTTTTGTTCGATCTCAAATGATACAAATTTGATCAAATCGTAATTCAAATCTTTCAAGAATTCGTCCGTGTAGTTGAAAGATACGTCTGAGATGGCTAATCGATCTACTATAGAGCCACGCATAGCATTCATAATGATATCGAGCATTGGAGAAGCGAAAAATCTTGCTTCGAATTCGAGACTTTCAATTCGAGAAGAGCGACTAAAGAGTCGAGTTAACCGATCCGAAAGTTTCGCAGTGTTCTCGAAGTCGCGGAAATAACGATACGACGATACGAAGCGCTGCAAATAATGCCATTATTTTGGAAATCGAGAAAAATATGAATATACCCATTCGCTATCTGGTATCGCTCTGATCGATCACCATTGCCAGCATTCGACTCCGAAATAGTTGGCGTGTCTGTCTTGATAGTCCAAGATCATCCTCATGTCCTTAGAATGATGGGGATATAGTTCGCAAACGAGTGACTTGATCGATGGAAGTTGCCGGCGATTACTCAGATGCTCGAGGGCCAGAGCGTTCCATAGGGGAGAGATCTTAGATCACAGGGTTTTTTTTTATTAAATAAGTTTTTTAAAATGAAAACAAATGAAAATGCTTCCTCTTGAATGGAAAACTTATTTGGGAAGTAAAAACAGTGTCCTTCGCTCACCAATCGCATGCTCTCAATCGATTCTTGTCCGACTCGGATGATATTGCGAATCACGTCCAAAGGCAAGTCGTTGAAATTGGGAAGATTGAGATCAAGATCATCCTCTTTTTGAGCCAGTATAGAGAAACGATTAGTCAGCATCGATTGCGAAGGGACGGACTTAGAGAGGTGGATTCGGTTATCATTTATCAATGGTCTTATCTGTCAAATCTGAGACACAAAAATCTTGCTATCGGTGATGAAAGGTTGTGCAATGCGCAAGCATTCATCTCTAGGCATATTTTTTCTGAGTGACTCCAGATAATAACAACGACAGACTAAAATGCCACTAGAGCATTCTTAGAACAGATCAAGGCTTTTTTTCGTAAAAGTAAGAGTGCGATCAGTAAATGCCAACATTCGTGAAACGATTAAAAAAACGAACACAGAGAAATGTTTGCACGCCATAATATTCCACTTGGCCTTATCGTCTGCAATAGTGGTGACAAATCGATATCCGACTCTCCTCAAATCACACACTCTCTTTGTTTTCTCTGACCAGCGAGAGAATATGCAAATTGAGGTGAGTCGGATGCGGAATTGTCTTCAGTATTCTGAAAAAGTTAGTGCGGCCGGCGCAAGACCAGTGTGAAATCGATTGCAGTGGCCGCACTTTTTACCTTGTCCAGTTCCACGTGCCTTCCCTCCTTATTATGTGTTTGAAATACGGGTAATCGTCCCTTCATTTAAAATTTTAAACATTTTAAAATTTCAATTTTTTTTCCGGATTACCCCCCCCCCCCCCCCCCGAAATAGGTGGGTTCGACATCTACCAAGTACTGGACTTCCATATCTCATTTTACTTTACGCTGATGAGCAGCTCGTTTGTAATGTTCTCATATCCACTCCCTTTGTAAATGATGCTCCGGTTGCGATCGTGTGATGATAAGAAGACAAAGGTGATAAGGTCAGCATCACCCTAAAGGGTTGTGAATCGAGGATGCATGAAAAAATAACTAAATCGCAAGGATTAATGTGAGGTGATTCGAAGGTTAGATAAATCTGTTCCATATTCGTAAGTCTACAACATTTCAAAATCAATATGAAAACTCATCGTTCAACATTCGCATTTGGCGAGATGTATCACAACGAATTCAACTCTCTTCCCTCCACAAATAGTATTTTGATCCGCAATGAAAATACTCTAGCTGCTGTGCAGATTGGCCAGGTGTTGCACTGAAAATCGAGGCTCTTACTCTAGGAACGAGAGCGCTCGCACGCAACTGAGCAAGCAATCGGTGGCATTCCGACCTCTCCTTGCCCACTTTCGGCTCGGATCCAGGGGAAATATCATGCGAAATAAAGAGATCCAGACGATTTTCTGAACGTTCTGCTGTATAAAAGGAGGCGATCTGCAGGTTGCAATACTACTACAGTTCCTGATCTGCGCACAGCATCCATTGCTATGGATCACAGGCGTGGCCATGCGCTTCCTCTACATGCCACCCTTCCATTAGCCAATGTCCACATTGGGCCTTTTGCATTACGGGGAGAGGTTGATTACGGCAGCAGCTCGTACTCGGCTCTACTCATCACATCGGTTCTGGACTCTGGACTTTCCAAGGATCGGGGTTAGCGCTATTGAGGATTTCTCCCACCGTTTCAGACTGTGCTCACCGGAATTCGTGCGGATGCGATACATCATCTGGATTACAAACTTTGTCGCCTGTTTACATTTGCATTTCTACCTAACTTTTTTTACAGGATGCTCCACTTCATTTACGAAGCTGATCAGTCCTGAATCGAATCCCAGTTTACTGCAGATCACTGCTTGTGAGTATGGTTTTATTCTTGATTAGACTATAATATCTATTTCAGCTTCGGCTCCTAACTGTGTTTTCAATTCGTTGAGTGCTGCCGGCCCAGTGCCTGAGGATGAGATCTGTGAAATCACATGTCCTGTTCGTCTATTAATGTTTCGAGGGGTAACATAGCATACTCGCAGTAGAGCAATACATTGATCGCGCAACTCTCCGATCGCAGTCGAATGAGCCTCGTCAGTGCACGTTTCTATTCGGCGACATGGCAGGATAACGATTTCTGTGTCGATTCGTCATTCAAAATTGCACTGTAACTGTTTATCAGGGCAGCAATCTGCTGGAACTGTCGCTCTCGGCTCATTAGTACAGTTCGGATGTCTCGTGGCGGTTTATTGTTAGCTTCCTTCCCATTCGAAAGGATATATACAGCAACCTTAATGAATCGTTATTGAAATTAGAAAGTTGTTGCAAATATTTGCCAATTCGACGATCTACGCCACATTTTTTCACTGACACATTTTTAGCCGGGCGCTGCGGCCCCTACATCGACAGCACCGGAACACAGCACGCGACTAGGTATTTTACCCTTTTACTGTATTTTCAGGACCGGAAAGAATGATGTCCAGACTGAATGAGGTTTGTGAGATCATTGCCCGCTGTCCGGAAAGAATAAGCATAATAGTGAAGACCTGCTTCTCAGATGCAACTACCCCGATTCGAGCGCGGTCTGCAACGAGGACTCCGCACAGCCACAGTGCAGCTGTGGTGCGGCGTATACTGGACCGACCTGCGGTCTGCGTGAGTTTTTAAGCAGTTTTTGAGTAGTGGTGATATGCTTCTCTCCCTCTCTTTGCATTTGGGTTCACTTGTAGACCTAGATGAAGGTGACTGTGTGCGAAATCTCTTTTCAGAGATTGCAATGCTCGATAGGATCAACACTTGGCTGGGTGCTGATGTCGCGGAGAGGCTGCTGGAGGGTTCGCAGGGAGTCAAGGCAGCATTGAATCCTGCCGAACGTCTCCAGTCGATATCCAGTAGCGTATGTTTAGAGAGAACCGTAAGATCAAACGAACTCTGAAAAAAAACGAACAATTGTTTTCGTCATGGGCGAACGTTTTTGTGCCCTTGTTTCTGAAGGTGTGCATGAAGCAGAAATCGTTCTCTCTGCTTCATGCACAGCAAAATTTCAGCGATAAGAAGCTGATTATCTAAAAGAAAAAGAAGGCCAATATTACTATTTGTTTTATTTGTATGGTAACACTCACTCCACTACACTCTTCTTCAACGGGTTCTCATTGCAGAAGCTAAAGCGGGGGAATTTCTGAAAAACAAATAGATTTACCCCACTCTTTTACCCTTTCATGGATGCTTTCTCCGCTATTGAAACTGATTAACATGAGCATGGATTCCAGATCTTTTAATCAAATCCCCTCAACCATATTTTTTTTCAGGAGAGAGAAACGTGCGCATTCGACACTGATGAACTCGCAGCCTCGCTTTATAACACGAGTCGAATAAACTCTGGCACATAAAAAAACTCGAAATCGAGCTGCAGCCGGTTTTTGACACTCCATATGGTCCCTCACAAGATAGCGTCGAGCTTTGTTCCAAATTCTCGATTTCAACGACGACAGACGTCGTGAACTTCTGAAAAGTGCCATTTTGAGAGACCTGTAGTTTCTTTTGGAGTTACGATGGAAAGATAAGTCCAACAGATAAAATATTCCAAATGACTAGGAGAATACGCCTAGACAATTGGCCAGTCGATATTATGTTTTGTTTTTTCGTAAATCGATTTTTTTGAATAACTTTTACCACAATTTCGGGCCAACTACGGTAACCGACCAAACGATCAGGCTCGATGAGACGAATCGAATGATATGCTGTTCATATGGTTTTTTGATGTGCGCTGCAGCGCAATGGCCATTTTAAGCTTTTTCGGCGCGACCTCCAGATTTTTCGAAGCTTTTT
Organism: Pristionchus entomophagus; assembly: GCA_036245825.1. NCBI lineage: Eukaryota > Metazoa > Nematoda > Chromadorea > Rhabditida > Neodiplogasteridae > Pristionchus > Pristionchus entomophagus. The sequence goes on from BTSX01000001.1 coordinate 8,162,093, forward strand.
CGGCGCGACCTCCAGATAGCGACGCCATAGTGAGAGAGTAAAGATAAATTTAGGCCAGCTCGCACACCACGAGGGTTCAATACCCCACCGATGCAGACATCTTTTGCTGCATTTTAAAATTATTTACATGTGTTCCCGATTCCTTATTTTGAGAGGAAAACCCGAAAAGTTGAAAATTCATTGTTTTTGAGGTCTCAAAATTTCAAAAAATCATAAGTAATTTATACTATCTTCAAATAAAGAATTTTCAACTGAAAAGCACTCGAATAAAAATTATCAACAATATCCGAGCTTTAGAGCAAGTTTTCAGTTGAAAATTCATTATTTTTTGAAATTTTGAGACCTCAAAAACAATGAATTTTCAACTTTTCGGGTTTTCCTCTCAAAATAAGGAATCAGGAACACATGTAAATAATTTTAAAATGCAGCAAAAGATGTCTGCATCGGTGGGGTATTGAACCCGCGTGGTGTGTTCGAGCTAGCCTAAATTTCTTTTTACTCTCTCACTATGGCGTCTCTATCTGGAGGTCGCGCCGAAAAAGCTTAAAATGGCCATAGATCTGCAGCGCACATCAGAAAACCATATGAACAGCATATCATTCGATTCGTCTCATCGAGCCTGATCGTTTGGTCGGTTACCGCAGTTTGGCCCGAAATTGTGGTAAACGTTATTCAAAAAAATCGATTTACGAAAAAACAAAAAATAATATCGACGGGCCAATTGTGCAGGCGTATTCTCGTAATCATTTGGAATATTTTATCTGTTGGACTTATCTTTCCAAGGTAACTCCAAAAGAAACTACAGGTCTCTCAAAATGGCACTTTTCAGAATTTTAAAAAGTTCACGACGTCTGTCGTCGTTGAAATCGAGAATTTGGAACAAAGCTCGAAGCTATCTTGTGAGGAACCCTAAAGGCTATCCAAAAACGCATATAAACATACAGGTCAAAAAATGTGCCAACTAGGCTTACTCGAATCTTAGGTGACACGCGTGATCAAACACTTATTGACTTTTTCGATCATAAGTTCTTTCTTTCGCGTTTTTGTGCACTCTACTATAAAAAAAAAAAGGTTTCTACGAACGAAAATACGTCAGAAAAACCTATAGGAATGTGGTTCTGTGATTTTTTCCTTCGGACCAAAATACGTCCTATTATTTTTTATTCATGGTTTCATGAGCTATCATATAGAAATTCGAAATCAGCGTGCAAAAATACGCCAGAAAAATCTTATAGACATATTTTTCGAGATGCAAATTTTTCGACTTTGGCCACTTTCACCATGTGGTCCCCCCTTTGGTCTGTTGTTGGGTCGAAAAGTCAAATTCACAGAACCATGTCTTTATAGGAATTTCTGGCGTATTTTTGCACGTAGAATCCGAAAAAGCATAGTAAACCGCTTGTCGCACACCCCTGCATTGTACATGTATCATTGAATAGTAGGAGACCGGCTTCATATGGGAAAATAGTTGACAAACATTTTCATGCGGAAATCGGAGCCATCGTAGACGTATCTGCATCTTCGTGCAGAATAAGCTGTGTCTTCACTGCAATATAATACAATTATTTTCCACCATTCTTGAAAATCAACACTTCGTTTAGTATCCAAACATTATTTTTCATATTTCATTAACCAAAGCACACGTACGGTAGCAATCCTCGAAGCATTCCGCAACGTCCCGAGCGGTCACGGCTCCCGCAAAGTTTGGGGTAGTGATGCCGTTTCGGGAAATGCCTCTCTCCTTTCCACACGCTCTCTCGTCTCTCTGACCGGCGAGAGAGCTTGCAGAGAGTCATTACCCGAAACAGCATCCCTAGTGTGGGAGGGTGCACCATCTGATTAGACGTAACCTTCCGAGTTTTGTTCGTAAGGCTTGAATACGATACAAAACTGCACACTTAGGTTTCCCCTATTTTGAGTTTTCACTTATCCTGATCGGATAGATCGATCGCCCGATAAGGGTGCTGCAATGGGGGCGAGCGAGAACTGACGAGAGAAAGAGCACGTCTCACCACGAAAGAAGACTTATCGCGACCGACGCTACTCAATTCTGACGCTCTCTCGCTCGACAGTGCAACGAGAGACCACGCTAATTGAGAAGAGTAGCCTAGTACTGGTCCGGCTCACCCTTTTTGCAGTTGTCTCTGCAGATTATGCGAATCCGATGGAGTACGCTCTCATCCACGTCGTCTCCGACGAAAGTTCCGAAGCGCTGTATCGCGTCGGGGATCTGAACGAGCGATGAGGACTCGGAACCAGACTCTTCTCAGTTCACCTGCTCCCTTGCCGTTTACAATAGCGCATACCAAAATTTCGTGAAAAAGTAGTATGGCCCTTGTTAAAGAAATGAGAGAGCATGCTGATCGAGGATCTGGCATCACAAGCACTCACGGCTCCTACTAGCACTTCCGCCGAAACGAAGGAGCAGACGAGGAGGAGGAACAGGGCGGTGCGGAGAGCAGACATCTACCTGCAGGTTGAGCATTGGTGATGCCTATTAGAGACCGACTCTTCTCAATTTGCACACTTTCTCGTTTCTAGGCACGGCGAGAGAGAGTGCAAATATAGGTGAGTGCCTTTCTCGACCCGGCATTACTATTGTGCATTGATTGAGTCTGTTGAGAGGAATAGATTCGTAAGAGATGTCTTCCTTTCACGCAACAAGTGATGCAATAAATTCCCAACGGAATCCCTAGTCCAACAGGATATCATGCCAGCGCATTGGATGCTTTTCTCCTACAACAAATCAGCGAGAAAAAAGAAAAAAAGAACTCACTGCCTACCGCACTTAGGCTCTTCTATACACCGTCAACAACGATGAAATTTGAATATTAACAGCGAAAACAGAGTGGCACAGTGGCACAACAATGGCAATAGCTAACTAATCCGTCAAGAAATCATCATCTTTGATCAGTCACATGCGGACATGAACAATGGATCTGGCAGGACCATGGAATTGCGTCGCATGTTTGGAAAAAGTTTCGTGGGTTTCCATATCGATTTTTACCAAAATTTATCAAATTATTTACTTTTTGAATCATAACTCACGTATAAATAGATCAAATCAAGATTCCTTTTGACTGTAGACATAACTTTTATTGCTCTATCGAATGGTATGTCACATGATAGCAAAATCTCAAATTTGAAATTATCGATTTTTGGAGATCAAAGATCAATTTTTTTATGTAAAATTTTTTTTCGACCCATAGGGGTCACACACCCAAAGTATGAACTCCGTACGACTATTTTGAGCCTACTGTGCCACATCACCTGCTGAGTACAGAGAACGCGTTTTAAACAAACAATAAATTGCTAATTTAGAGTGATCTCTCGCTAGTCAGAGAAACGAGAGAGCAAGCGAATGGTTGGTCATGGTTACCCGGATGTATTTGGAACCGTTAAAATTATCTTGGCATGTCTAGGCGATCACGTATGACCCAAAAGGGATACCTTCATTATTATATAATTTGGGTGCAACTCAAGCTATCAGAACATTTCTGTGTAAGAATTAATGCTACGCATCAATAAAAGTAATTGAATCCACTTCCCGTGGGAAAGTGTGATTTTCAGTTTGGGACAAACTCAACCCCGGGTGAATTTGGGTCCACCCTTGCCTCCGCCTCATCTCACGTTTTCGCCTAATCCCGATCTCAATAAAAGGGCAGGAACCACTTTTAGTTATGATTTCAATAAAAATGATGGAATCAAATCTTTACCCAAATTTGCGCCTGGGTTTCGAGCAAACACACTACATATAAGGGAAATTGTATGATAAAATGGACGTCATCGAATATTATCATTAAATAAATAAATATAAGGATCTCCGACGAATTTTTTGTGGGTGTCTAGCGTCTAATGTCTAGAGAAATACCAGTCCCGCTGAAGAGGATATGCAATATCCCCTGTTTTTCTGTTCTATGCTGATAGTAATTAATTCCAAATAATAGCAAATATCGCTAAAAAAGTAATTAATTGCTAAATTTAATCATTTCTTGATAGCTCACAATAGCAGGTTGAAGAACCGCATTACCGTAATTTTCAAATGCTGTTGTCGTGATGTGCCTGTGTAGCGTCCCCCGGCTGTAGCAGCCCTCGTTTTTGGCGTTGTTGTCAGTCGGGCGTCTAGCTCGTGGTTGTTTGCTGTGGAGAACGATTCCCATGTCTTTATAAACACTATTTAATTCAATTCGCTTTATTCGTGCATTTCTCGGTCTTTGGTGGCACTAGGGAATCCTTTACGGCGTTTTCTTTTCCTTGTATATTTCCTCACTATTCGTTTCACTTATCTTTCCTCTTCTAGTTTCACCTCACCGTTTATTCGTGTTTCGCATCTTCTTTCTAACGAGTATAAACCGAGTTTCCGGTTAACTTGTTCCCAACTAGACCGACTTACGGTCGACGTGAGTGTGATGACCTCATCGAGTTTCCGAGAAGGTTTGTGAGTGTGAATTGTAATCGATATTTACCCTGAGTCCGCGGGAGGCCATGCCCAAATTTGGAATTTCGGGTCAGGCCGAAGGTTGTTCTCCGGGCGATCGCAATTATGAAGAAACCACTCTAATTGAGCCACTGCACCAGACGTCGTAGTGGCCTACCAAGAGATGTGTTATCTTTATACCGCCTCTTCATTTGACAAATTCTTTCGTCACGCACGAGAGAGCTGGGTTGACCCCATATCCCAACTGATAAACAACGCATGTAGTACGGTATTAAGACAAGGATTCAGCTACTCTTCATCTTCTGTGATATTGAGTGGGGTAAGAGGGCTAGAATAGGGACGAGAATTAGGGTATAATTGTCTCTCAACTATATCTCTGTGTAATCTGTCGGCTGCGGCTAGCAATAATTTGTAACACCGTAACAAATCGAGAAAGCATCTACTTGTATCTGGGCTGGATCTGAATACAATATGTTTTGGCGCGTTCATTTGCTGTTTGAGATGTAAGGGGTGTTCAGCTATGGAAATCACCAAAGAACCATGATCGAAAGTCTAAGTCGTCCCAAAATGAAACATCTCAGAGCAACTAAGCTAATCTCAATTAGGTTGAAAGAGATTGAGAGACGAGGGAGAGTGCGCAAAAAGAAGATTACGGAACGCGAGACATTCCATCGTTGCCGGCCACTTTCGTTTTCACCTATCACCTAGTGAATGAGTAGGGATGGCTTCGCCAGAAATGATCTCTTCATCTTACACAATCTCTTGACGAGAGAGCGCGCAGAATGAATAGAGTCATTTCTTGCAAATACATCTCTACTAGTGATGTGTCAAGTGTGTTTCTCCAACTGCGCGCGCACGCTCTCTCTCTCTCTCTATCAAAGATAGATCAAAGAGAGAGAGAGATTGTGCGGATGGAGAACGCCGTCACTGGTATCACCAGCTCACTGTCTAGCCGGATGCTCCTTTTGCTACTGCTCTCTTCAACATGGCAGTTCACCGAGTCATGCTTTCAAACTTCGCCCGACCTGCCCCCAGCGCTCATCCGTACGTATGGTGAAGCCCATTCCAGACAGACTCCGCGCATTTAGCGTGCTCTATCGCCGGTCAAAAGTTCATTATTATAATTATAATTATAAATATTAAATAATTAAAATTAAATAAATAATTTTCCAGCCTGTCGGACGTGTTCGCCAAGCCAGCTCGCGATGGTTGTCACCCCCATGCTTGGTCGCCATGAATTTGTTCAAGAGTGAACACATCCACCCGGAATGAGCTCCAGGGGCCCAAACTTTGTACATGTAGACCCTTTGGCCCCGCAATGACCATGGCACTATTGAACTCCCGGATTACGCATTCTACGAGAATTTTTTTTCGAAAATCGAAAAAATAAAAATTTTTGCCTGACGAGCTAGACTCGAAATCTCTTTTGTGCTGTATTAGGCATGCTTAGTTATCAAAAATAAACTATCACGATCGATCCCCACTTAAATGGAAAATGGATTTATTCATAAAAAATATTCTTTTTTTGACCATATTTTTTCTTGAAAAGTCGTCCATAAAAATAGCGTGGTCTCAAAATATGACCCTACCTATTGGACATCGAAAATCATATTGGGTTGCGCGATTCCGATTTTCTATTGGCGGACATTAGGTGAGTGAATGTTCTTGACTCGCGTTTTTGACAGTTTTTCAGGCTCAACTTTTTTCTTTAGTGATTTCGTGATCTCTAATGACGATATTTGAAATCTACACATGAAAATACAACAGAACCTCTTATAGTCAGATTTTTCCGAGATGAAAATTTTTCAACTTCTGCCATGACCCCGGGGTTATGGTCATTTTTTGGGGGGGACGACAAAAGGACAATGGGAATTGCTCGGATGTGGGTTGGTGAATCTTTATGAAAGTTGTCGCATACATAATACAGTAACCCGAGGATTATAAAAGTTTGGTAATTTTTGAGTCAAAAAGTCGAAATCTCAGAACTAATTGACTATAGGAATTTCTGGTGTATGTTCGCCCGTAGAAAACGATTTTCGAGACTAGAGCTCTCCAAAATGCAGAAAATATATATGCAAAAATCAAAATGGTTGCAGTTTTTTGACGATAACTTTTTTCTTATGCATTTTGGTGAGCTCTAGTATCGAAAATCGTTTTCTACGGGCAAAATTAAATCAGAAATTCCTATAGTGAGATAGTTCTGAGATTTCGACTTTTTGACTCAAAAAATGGGGGGGGGGCGACAAAAGGACAAATGGGAATTGCTCGGATGTGGGTTGGTGAATCTTTAAGTTGTCGCATACATAATACAGTAACCCAAGGATTACAAAAGTTTGGTCCTATTTGTCAGATTGGGTTCCTTGGGTCAGACATTTTTAACGTACCGGGGTACATGGTCTAAAATGAAATTTCAGGTCATGTTAGAAAAACAACAAGTACTGTATCCATTCGATACTAAAGTAACCCATTGATTACCGTAACCCAGTCCGATAGGTCAGATTCAGTTCCTTAGGTCAGAAATTTACAAAAGCTTCCTAATCCATCTCAAAATCATACTACCATAACCTAAAGTGCGGTAGAATTATTTTCTCAGTGTTAAATCACTAAATGATTTTTTTTCCAAAACCATGATGTGGTTGAAAAATTTCAAAGTCGAAAATTTTTCATTTCAGAAATTCCTGACTACAGTTTTTTTTCTGGTGTATCTTTACGCGCTGATTCCGAATATCGGTATGAGAGCTCACGAAAAAAATAATGAAAAAAGTAAAAATTTAAAAACTGTCGAAATCGAAGGTTTTTCGGACAAAATGTCGTGCTATATTTTTCTCCGACTTCGGATTCCTTTGATTTTGAAGGGTGTTGTTAGGTATAAGTCTGAGCGAAAATAAATTTTCGGCGCTTTTTTCAGAAAAGCTGGTTTGAAAAGTTACATGACATTTTTGAAAAAGCAACGACTCCGCACCAGCGCAAAATCTGGGAATGATAGCGTCAACATAAGAAATGTTCCGCTCTGTCTGCTGATTCGAATGATGTGACTGGGTTGTCTCTAGCATTTTTTCTAAAATAGTTATAGCCGTTTTCCAGAGGCGAACATTGTCAAAAAAGTCTACAGGTGTGAAACTTAGCGGAGTGTGTTCCTGAGTTCTATTAGTTTATCAATATATATATAATAAACGTGACATCTGTTATGTGTACGATCGACCACTAATCATGGCTGATTACGCTGCTTAGCTTCAGTTTCGTACTTGTTGACTTTTTTGACAAAGTTCGCCTCTGGTAAACGGCCATAACTATTTTAGAAAAAATGCTAGATATAAGCCAGTTACATCACTCGAATCAGCAGACAGAGCGGAACATTTCTTATGTTGATGATATCATTCCCAGATTTTGCGCTGGTGCGGAGTCGTTGCTTTTTCAAAAATGTCATGTAACTTTTCAAACCGGCTTTCCTCAAACAAGCGCCGAAAAGATATTTGCGATCAGACTTATACCTAACAACACCCCTAAAAATCAAAGGAATCAGAGAAAAATATAGCACGACATTTTGTCCGAACAACCTTCGATTTCGACAGTTTTTAAATTTTTACTTTTAAAAATTATTTTAAACATTTAGTGATTTAACACTGAGAAAATAATTCTACCGTAGTTTAGGTTACGGTAGTATGATGTTGAGATGGATTAGGAAGCTTTTGTAAATTTCTGACCTAAGGAACTGAATCTGACCTATCGGACTGGGTTACGGTAATCAATGGGTTACTGTAGTATCGACTGGATACGGTACTTGTTGTTTTTCTCACTTGACCTGAAATTTCATTTTAGACCATGTACCCCGGTACGTTAAAAATGTCTGACCCAAGGAACTCAATCTGACCCATAGGACCAAACTTTTGTAATCCTCGGGTTACTGTATTATGTAAGCGACAACTTTCATAAAGATTCACCAACCCACATCCGAGCAATTCCCATTGTCCTTTTGTCCCCCCCCCCAAAAATGACCATAACCCCGGGGTCATGGCAGAAGTTGAAATATTTCATCTCGGAAAAATCTGACTATAAGAGTTTCTTGTGTATTTTCATGCGTAGATTCCAAATATCGTCATTAGAGCTCATGAAATCACTAAAGAAAAAAGTTGAGCCTGAAAAACTGTCAAAAACGCGAGTCAAGAACATTCACTCACCTAATGTCCGCCAATAGAAAATCGGAATCGCGCAACCCAATATGATTTTCGATGGCCAATAGGTAAGGTCATATTTTTAAAAAATTATTTTTTATTTATATTTTTTTATATTTTATGGACGACCTTTCAAGAAAAAATATGGTCAAAAAACGAATATTTTTAAGAATAAATCCATTTTCCAATTAAGTGGGGATCGATCGTGATAGTTTATTTTTGATAACTAAGCATGCCTAAAACAACACAAAAGAGATTTCGAGTCTAGCTCGTCCGGCAAAAATTTTAATTTTTTCGATTTTCAAAAAAAAAATTCTCGTAGAAAGCGTAATCCGGGAGTTCAATAGTGTCATGGTCATTGAGGGGCCAAAGGGCCTACATGTACAAAGTTTGGGCCCCTGGAGCTCATTCCGGAGGGACGTGTCTGGGGGGTGGCGAATATGGTCTCGAATTACCGATCAACACTCTTAAGAGACCGTCCACGGTATTTCGGTAAACTGTGCAGGGGTCCACGGATGGCTGAAAATTCGATCCAGCCCATATTTTTTTCTTGAAGTAAGGTCTTGGGTACTTATCGTTGGCACCTATAGCTAAGGTCTCAGATCGATTTTGGATGAGAAAAATGTACACCTCATTTTGAGGGTCGAAAAATATATATCACGAGAGAATTACCACGTAAAGATTTTCTGACGTATTTTTACTTGTAGAGATCGAATTTCTATACTAGAGCTCTTGAGAAGGCGAAAGAAAAAAGTTATTCCCGAAAAACTGTATTTTTCTGTCCGAATCTTGACATTTTTTGTCATAACTAATTTCAAAAAAATAATTATTTGGGTGATTAGCATTTTTGTAAGGTACATCCCTCGGTGACTCTATGGTAATTTTTGTAGAATTTTAAAAATAAGCATATACCCTCAAATTTGGGCTGAAACAATATTTCAGGTATCCATTTGATCAGGCTCATTTTAGGGCAAAAATATTTTTCATCAGACAACCACCAGAATAGTAGATTTTCTGGCGTATTTTGATGCGTAGAAGCCGATTTTCCATGCTAGAGCTCCTGAAAATTCGAAAGAAAAAAGTTCTGACCGAAATAAATATGTAATATATTGCGGATAGGGGTATTTTGATCAAAATACAGATGATGAGGCAAATCGTAGCATATTTTATAGCTTGTTAAAGTTTCAATTTTTATTAAAGAACTCGAAATTCCTCTCGGGTAGACCCACATGAAGATTTATTAACATTTGGGATTTAAATATCATAATTAGTCTCGACTCTCTAAATATAAAATTTGTTTTTCGGTCAGAACTTTTTTCTTTCGAATTTTCATGAGCTCTAGCATGGAAAATCGTTAAAATACGCCAGAAAATCTACTATTCTGGTGGTTGTCTGATGAAAAATATTTTTGCCCTAAAATGAGCCTGATCAAATGGATACCTGGATATTGTTTCAGCCCAAATTTGAGGGTATATGCTTATTTTTAAAATTCTAAAAAAATTACCATAGAGTCACCGAGGGATGTACCTTACAAAAATGCTAATCACCCAAATCAATATTTTTTTGAAATTAGTTATGACAAAAAATGTCAAGATTCGGACCGAAAAATACAGGTTTTCGGGAATAACTTTTTTCTTTCGCCTTCTCAAGAGCTCTAGTATAGAAATTCAATCTCTACAAGTAAAAATACGTCAGAAAATCTTTACGTGGTAATTCTCTCGTGATATTTATTTTTCGACCTTCAAAATGAGGTGTGCATTTTCTCATCCAAAATAGATCTGAGACCTTAGCTATAGGTGCCAACGATAAGTACCCAAGACCCTTACTTCAAGAAAAAAATATGGGCTGGATCGAATTTTCAGCCATCCGTGGACCCATTCCAAAATACCGTGGACCGTCTCTTAAATGTGGCTTGCAAAAAAAAGAAGAAAAAAAATATTTTTTTAAATTCTTGCAATTGTCGATATTTGGTTTATAGGTAATTACTTTCTGTGAGCGCAAGTAATCCAAAAAATAGTTTTCCTGTGAAAAAAAATGCAGCTTTCGTTTTTCTCTATCAACTATGATTATTTTTTAAATACTATTTTTTCTTTTATTTACATTTGCGTAAAAAATCGTTAATCAATGCTGGACGCAGGGTTTGCCACCGACACCACAATCGCGGTGCCTACAGGCGGGTGCCTACAACGCACGCTCACGTGCAGCAGGGTTTTTATCCAGGTACATATTTTCAAGAGTTCGAAATACGTGCCGCCGTCTTTCCATTTCATACACTCTCTCGAACGGTTGATTGGCGAGAGAGTGTGTGTGAAATGAAGATACCCATATTGCGAACTCTACCAGGTGAACTACATGATGGTCCATCTCTGAATAGGGAAGGGCAAACGGTAACGGAGACTACACAGAACTTTTTAGTGTAGTATAATAATGTCGTGTCGATTTTCGACTTTCTTCAATCTGCACACCCTCAATCTGCACACGAAATATCCGCATTTTCGTTGAGGAATTTTAAAAAATAGTTTGGCCAGATATTACCTATTTTTGTAACGTACATATAAACAGGCATACGGCCGAAATGTTATTTTCGGCCAGAACCATTATTGCTACAAGTTGATAAGTAATTCTGCAGGCAACCCTCTCTTTCGGCACCTCTGACAACCTTCCTTTAAATTAGTGATGCCCATTCTCTAACGACTCCTCGTCAATTCGCATTCTCTATTAAATTTTTTTTGTGGCCTACAAGACCGCAGGCGAATTGACTATAGTCGGTCTCGATTCGTCATCACTAGTGCCTTTCAGCTCAACGACGGTGCCCTCAACAGCATACCCGTCACAGGACCCACATCGCTGGTGCTGACTTGCAACGCCGCGGGAACTGACTGGGAGACCGGGGTAGAGTGATTTCCCTCTCCTCTATTTGCGTGATCTCTCTCTCTCTCGTTTCTCTGACCGACGAGAGTGCATGCATATTGAGGAGAGTCGGATTTGACGTCACTCGTTCCAGGGCACCGCAATCACGCAAGCAGACTGCAGGCTCTTCAATACCCCAACAAGTATTTAAAATTTAAAATGTTTAAAAATCTATAAAAAAAAAACAATTACCTAGATATCAAGAATTCAAAAGAGCATTGCTAATTGGTCTTATTGCATGCCCGCTCGAGGGCAGTATGCATTGGCATCTAATTAACGGTTCATAATATAGTAGTGCGGCTCCTTTCAAAGCGCGATTCCAGTTCGAGAGCAGTACGACGACTTTTCGATTCCGATACGGTTCTCGGTAGCTCCTACCACCATAGTTTTGTCTGTGTACTAGTCTGTCCACTTTCATAATTGTCGACACGCAAAATTCGTGGCGGAAAATATCGACTAAAAATGGTGCATGCGAACCCTAATTGTATTTCATTAGAATATTATTTGTGCCATTCGGTAAGTAAACTCATAGTGTTTACGAATCATGGAGATGATTTGGACTTTTTTTTCTGTAATGTTGTCTTCGCGATTCCAGGTTGCGGTTTTGCATGTCCAACGCCTACCTTCGTTTCTCCCAACATGGGCGGCGTCGTTGAAACTATCCAAGGATGCCTTGTTCGCTGGCTCAAGTGCGCCGGACCGAACCATGCTGCCATCTACGTAGGTCGTTCCATTACTGATGGTGTTTCGGGTAGTGTCTCTCTATCCATCGGTGTCCTGTCTCGCCGGTCAGAGATACGCGAAAGCGTGTGGACAGGAGAGAGTCAGTACCGTATCACAACTTTCTATGTTGCGTCTACCTCAAACCACAGGAAGACGTACTAAGTCGTATGAGAACATTTGGATGAAAACCTACTGCATGCGAACTATTTTGCATTTTGCAACATTGACAGTTTGTCTCGCGTATGGTGGTGATCCATGAGGATATCAGCCGAAAGTTCTCATCCGACATAGTGGGGCTCTTATTTAAACCTCTTTTGCCTTTCAGTTTAATGGAGGAACTCTGCTGACAGACAGCGGCACGCGAAATACGGTATCTTCCTTCATGGTTTGCAACGCGGCGGGAGATTGGACGAATACCGCTGGTCCTGTGTTCACGGACGTCACGTGCGTCCCATCTTGATAACAAACTGCCGTAACACCCATTTATAAGACCAACACACACCCTGTTATCGTATCTTTCGTATTGTGATAATATATGCGCCATAATGGTTATAGCATATATTTATGTAAATAATTGATCAAATTGATAATTTATGTTTTTCTATTTATGTGTCCTGTCAAACGATTAGTCTTATAGTCGTCTTATGTTGTCGTTCCGATAGTAATAAAATAGTTTGGTGCGGCGTCTCTCTTCCTCTTTTCACGTCTTCTCTGTGTTATTCTATGGCGTCGCTGGTTTATAACTTCTAAAGTGTATTTATTGCTCATACCTTTTTCCTTCATATATCGCGAATATTTTGGTGACTCAAGGGTATTGAGACACGTTGTCGTCGTATCGTAAAGGAATCAATCACAGGGTTCCATGCTTTATTTTCCGCCATTCAACTTCGTGGTTTTGCCATGATGAAGTGTCATTCCCGTGTATGAGTGAGTAAAGCTGATCTCTGAGAAAGTTTGTCGACATGATCTACTTGATATCATCTATTTTTTTCTTTACCTTTCTATATTTGATCCAGATTTGTCGATGTGCGGGAGTATCGACGTGCATATTTAACGAATGTCCAGCAAATGGCAGGCAAAGATTAATTGGAGAGTAGAGAACTTTGTTTCTGACTGCTGGCTGAATTCACTAAATTTCTGACGCTTCTAGAGCACGTTACCTATATTTTCAAGAAGTTCGTCCAGACCTCGCAATTATATTCGTCAATGTGAATAAAATACGATGTGATTTCTCAATATCTCTTTCAAAGGAAGCTGCGTATTCTTCTATTTGATTGTTTTCTTCTCACAAGTGCGAGGAAATTGCCACGTATCAAGACATCGGCGAAGAGATTCTTTGGATACGGACCACCCCGCATCGATAAAGCGATGATTTCGGATTTTTCACTCACAAATGGTATTATTAAAATCGTTTAATTCACTTCGTCACCGACACTTCTCAAGTCAATTTATTTCTAGTTAAACAATTAAGGCCATGACATGCTCCGCATTTTTTTCTATGTATCGTTGAATTGATCGTCGATGATGGTGTGATTTTGCTGGAATGTCGAAGGACTCAGGAAATGTTTTCATGAAGTAAGGAGATTGTCATTATTATTGCGAAGTACGAAACAGTCGTCAGCAAAAAGGCAAGTCGGAATGCGATGATGAATTCTATCGCGGGTTCAAGAAGACAAAGGCGCGCGAGAATGAAATACGCACGTGGCTGAGTTCCCCGGGCGCAGATGCAATATACTTTATAATGATAAACCAAGGGGTCAATCATTGCGAATAAGGCGTGTTGAGTATGTCCTATTTGTTCTGCTAAATTTAATAGAATTTTATTGTATTTTGAATATCAAATTTGACTGGAAACTCTGGGGACATTATAGATGTTAGGCGAATTGTAGTGACACTCGCTAGCTGGCTATGCGTAGGTTCCACTATCGACACAGTATTTGCCTGAACTCTCATTGATCGGCTTTTCTGATCTAAATAAATTTATTTTAATTGGATAAGCACATTTTCCCAACAATCGAGAATATGAATTAGTTACTGATATCGTTTGATACACTGTACAATGTACCATGTTTTTTTCTAATTACGGAATTCAAATTCGAAACCCACCACAGAATAGCAAGCAACGGTGATGAGACGGTGATCACCAATAACCATGTGAACATAATTAATATTATTTGCATACATTGTGAGCGTCTGAATTGTGTTACGTGAATGAAACGTTAGTTTCCTCAAAAGCGGTGCAGAAGTAAGCTATCCGCAAACAATATGGTTCCTGCATGAGGATGGTGAAATAATTTGTATCGATATTGAAAATATTCTCGGAGAGGTTTTGCAAATACAAAATAATCGTAAGAGCCCATTCGCCTAAAAGTCAGTAAAAGTCCTACAAGCTCGACAACAGGTAATCAATAAAGTATGCAATAGTTGATCTAAATCATTCATGCTAAACTCAGATATACCCACTCTTCGGAAAGCAGCCTTTGTTCGTCCCGTTCATGCTTGTCCCGCTTGTCGGAAAATTTTCCTGATTTCGCTTCGATTCGCTGTTCTCGACAGAAAAAAAACATGGGGAATGGGTCAGTGAAGTCCCGATCGGTTGAAATCAGCAACATGGTGGCATTCTAATTTTTGATTTTTTCTAATGAGCTGGCATTCTAATGAGCTGACAAGGTAATGGCCAAACTTTAATACGAGATTGGGGTATGAGCTATATACCATTCGAAAGAGCGTGAAAAATTGATCAGATTCACGCTTTCAAATTTTCCTAAAGCGATCTGTGGCTGGAGTTGGAGCAGTCTAAGACCCGAAAATCGATAATAGGACGTATTTTGGTCCGAAGAAAAAATCACAGAACCACATTCCTATAGGTTTTTCTGACGTATTTTTGTTCGTAGAAACCTTTTTTTATACTAGAGTGCACAAAAACGTGAAAGAAAGAAGTTATGATCGAAAATGTCAATAAGTGTTAGATCATAAGAAAATGTCCATCATAACTTTTTTCTTTCGCATTTTTGTGCACTCTAGTATGAAAAATCGGATTCTACGAACGAAAATACGTCAGCAAAACCTATAGGAAGGTGGTTCTGTGATTTTTTTCCCTCGGACCAAAATACGTCCTAATATCGATTTTAGGGTCTTAGACTGCTCCAACTCCAGCCACAGATCGCTTTAGGAAAATTTTAAAGCGTGAATCTGATCAATTTTTCACTCATTAAAGTTCTAGGGAACCGTAATTACGGACACTTTGCACAAAAAATATTTCAACGTGCCTAATTCAAAGATTACGAAGAGAGAAACTCAAATATCTACAATGAAAGAGTTTTCAGAGGTTGAGCTGTACCTGGAAACAATCGCCGTCGTTAGGTGCCTGAGTCCATCCATCTGGACATGGATTACCGCTGATGAGGGAGACCAACAGTAGAAATGAGAGTACCGCACCTATCATATGCAATTGGCAATAGTCAGGCGAACGATTACATATATATCACGAGAATTCAGACGATTTTCGCGGTTATGGTCGAATCAAGAGCAATCGCTTGGTATTTTGGTCAAAGCACACGCCGAGCTTATTTACAACGAAGAGGTGCATCAACTGCGTGCGGATTCTTATCGCGTTTCAAAGCGTTTGCTAGTGTGATATAGTGATGGCATATCGGCTTCCCACTCTCCTAATTTTGCTTGTTATCTCGTTTCTCTGACCGACGAGAGAGCATGTGATATGAGGGTAGTCGGATGCCGATTTGCCATCACTAGTATGATATAGTTCGGAGTGTTGTTCATTCCTTTGCAAGACGTTGCTGCTTTTCTGCGTCAACCAGGTTCACGTGATTGTTTTGTGTCGAAAATGACTGGGAAGTTGTTTTTTGTGTTCATCAGGATGGTTTGAAATGCTGAAGGTATTACCTTCTCAACGATATGGCCAGTCACTCTTCAAAGTGTTTTGAAGGGCACGTTTTCATTCATTGCTCGATGTTGTATCTTTCGTAAAATATATCACGTCAAGCAAACACACCGAATGTAATACGACGAGTAAATTGTATTGCGGAATTCATCAGCCAATAAATATGTAATTTATTCACATTTCACATAAGTCGAGAAATTTGCGCGCATTAAATCCCAGTGAAATAAGCTTCCCATCCCGTTCCAACTGGCATGAAAGTTCCGTTAGCAGAGAATACGATCTAAATTTATCGATTTTTTTGTGTCATTTTCAAATTTTTTCTCTAATGTATGTGCACCAGATATTGCATGGGAAGTGATATTGTGCAGCATTTTTTGTTGTATATTTCATATTTATACAAAATAAAAATAATAAATTTCCAACCTTCAGCACATTTGATGTGGCGGTGTAATATTGATCAGGGGAAGGCGAAGTGGAAGTGAAGCTGAATCAGAATATATGACTGTATTTTTCGCTAAATGGCCATTCACGCTGTCAAGGAATTTATGATTGTTCTTTTTTTTCTCTCACTATATTTCACGTCTAGCACTCACGTTATGAAGGGTTGCTCGTCATTCATTCCATCTATGAGCGAGAGAGAAGTTCCCGCTTGGCAATCATACGATGGGAATTTGACTCTCGCCTGAAAAATCAACATCAACTGCATATTATGCATTCGTGCGTTTCGCCTAGTCTTAATGGTGTTATTATTAATCATTACTATCATAATATTATTATCATTTATTTCATCATTGAAGAACGGGTGACACGACCACCTGGGTAGATGAGCTCTCGACGTGAGATTGTGGGTCACTACTACCCGATCACCCTCTCGATACTCCATGCTGGCAATTTTCGTTTGAACCGAGAAAATCAGCAACTGGCCGAGTACCAAGCGGGCCTGTTCGCTCAGTCAAATCGATACTCTAATCTTACCTGAGTTCCTTCCAGAGTTGCGATCGCGTATTCGCAACTCTGCTGACCGGGAATAGAAAGGGGATAGATAGGAGAGTAGATCTGAGGTAATATTGCCTTGTATTCGACTTTATTTCGCTGGCTCAACGAGAAGACACAGAAAATCAGTAAAATTCGAGACCCACAGTTCCCATCAATGAGTAGTACTGAGCAGGTCGGCACTTCGCATCGGCTTTCTCTGAAAGACTCACTTAAAAACATTTCCCAATTTTCGCATTTGAAAATCTTACGAGGTGGAGCTGTGGGTGGGACGTAAACATTTCCATCTCGGAAGCACATGTACGGTTGTTGTACGGTGCAATCGATGTTTGTCCACTGCCCCTGTCCACCGAATTCCGAAGCAAGCAGCATTTGCACACAACCGCCGAAGAATGCATTGGGAAAACCTAAATTAGGAGAAAAACACGATTCAAGAAGCTTGCCAAATGTTCCTCACTATAAGCCCACCAGCCTTCGGAATAATACGAGCCATCAGTAAACTCGTACACTACAAGTTGTATATGTGAAAATAGTGTTCATTGAAGTAACCTTCAAATTCTGAGTAATGCACTCAAATGTAGATAGTTCCTTTAGCTCCGGATGCTAATGCGATGTTCATGTACAAGATGTCCTCCTAAAATCCAATTTTTGTTTCAGGACGATTTTTTTGTAAATAATTGGTTCTATCCTAGTTTATTTTCCCGATTTGTAGGCATAATCAGTCACTTCCAGATGGAAATCACATAACTGATCCGATTCATGTTGTCAAATTGAATAAAAAGCATTGATGTAAGCCGAGTTTTCCACTCGACTCACATCAAAGCTATGAATGCTGATGAGATGTCCTCCACCGGGGCAAGATGCTTCAGCGGTTTTCTGATCTAACGGGGACAAATGCTCTGACACACAGCCTCCCTTGTATTCTGTTTCACCGTCAACGCAATCGATTGCTGAAATTTGTTCGCGTTTCCGTATGTTACAATGTGTTCAATGGTTTCACAAGTTGTTGGTGTGCTCAATTTCAAGCATAATCTAAACTGAACTAAACTAATTTATTCACTTACTTTTTGTTTTGATACGGCATACCCAGCATCATAAAATAAACGAATGTGAAATGAAAATACTATAACAGAGTCCGTTGTTTGCAAAGCTTATGATTTCAGATGCTTACTCTGTCCATACATTATCTTGACCTGTCCAAAAATCATGTTTATCAATGCCATAACACCGCTTTACTCCATCGTCTTGAGGTTCTGACTATTGCATTGTAATTAATTTCAATATTTCTTCATTGCTAGCAATTGTTAGTACTAATATTAGCAGCACTAATAGCAAAAGCCGACAGGAAAATGTTGAGAGTCTTTTACTATTAGCAGTGCTAGCTAAATTAATAGCTGAGCAATGTCCGAGTTCCCGAGTAGTTGCTAGCACACGATATATTACATTTTGCTCGATCACCTTTTGCGAAGTTAGTGTAATTCACCTGCCAACCGTCACCCAATTGCAGTCTCTTTCCTTGCATTTCAGCCCGATGTTTCGACTTGCTCCTCCGTTTTGGCAATACATTCCCATGACGAAATCTTGTTCCTGCGTGATGGGAATGATGAAACGAACCACATGCTCAGTGTCAAAAGGGTTTCAGCGTTGGGACATCTCTTGTAATTTTACGAAAATCGAATCGTCTGAGCAGAAACCACAACTAAAACCTCTCGACTGTGAATCGAAGCTAACAATTCCCCGACATGTGAGATGCAATACGCTTCAGCGTCATCGAACGTCTCCGGAATGTAATTGTTCCCATCGAAACTGTCAAAGAAGGCCATGACCTGAGAAGGCAAAAATAGCTCAACTTTGTTTGATGCCCTTTCCAATCAATGACTCTGAATAACACGTCAGCTATAACATCAGCTAGCGTCAAACTTATGCTTAAAAACCTATAAACTATACCGATTAGTCGAATGATGTGTTGAACTTAAATACTATTAAAATAATGCCTAGAAAGTGCCCACTAGAAAGGGATACTGATTAACCGTACGTAAAAACAGTCGCCTCCGTTGGGCGCCTGAGTCCAATCTTTGGGGCATGGATCGGCCTTGGTTAGCGACGAAAACAGTAGCACTGAGAGTAATGCCCCTCTCATCTGCGATTGATTAGGGATGGGCAGAAAAGGAAAAACATCTAAATCACGAAGATTGAAACAAATGCCCGTAATAGTCATCAGATGAAACAAACAAGAGCATACGCTCTCTCTATTCCAAGCGTATCAGAAGAGGCTTATCAACGACGTGAGGATTCTTATCGCGTTTCAAAGCGTTTTCTAGGGTGATATAGTGATGGAAAATAGGCATCCGATTCTCCTCATTTCTCGTTTATCTGACCTACGAGAGACAATTCGATTTGTGGAGAGTCGGATGGAGATTTGCCATCACTCGTGTGAAATAGTTTGGAGTGTTGTACAATCCTGTGCAAGAGAATGCTGGCTGTCTGCGTCAACCAGGTTCGCGTCATTGTGAACATATGTGTTGAAAGTCACAGTGAGTATGTTTATCTTTCCTGAGCATAATTATTTTAATCTCAGCGATACGGTCAAGTACTAAATGTATTTCGAATGGCACTTGTATCATTCGTTGGCGTGTGCTCGTTGATATAATTTTGAAAGTATACGTGTTACGAGTCATATGGAACACGTTGAACAAATTTTATAGCGGAATTCATTAGTCGATATATAGCATTTATTCACAAAAGTCGTAAACTTGAGCGTATTAAATCCCAGTGAAATACGCTTCCCATCCCGTTCCGACTGGCATGGAAGTTCCGTTAGCAGAGAATACGATCTAAATGCATCGAATATTTAAAAAAATTTCTGATTTATTTCTAATGTAATTGCACCAGCTATTGCATGGGTACTGCTATTGACACTATATACATATATCTATTTCAAATATATATTTTAGATTGAGAAATTATCTCTGACACAATAGAAAAGTGATTTTTTTAAATGTCCAACCTTCAGCACATTTGATGTGGCGGTGAAGTATTGATCAGGGGACGGCGGAGTCGAAGTGAAGCTAAAATTATCGCTTATTATTCCTGTTTCTATGTTTTTGGAAATCGCTAATTTTATGACGGTACTAATGAAGCAAAACGCGTTATTCGTTAGTGTTTGTGATTCTCGATATTGATCCCTCACGTTATGAAGGACTGTTATGTGTGATAGTTTATTCTTGTAATTTGTTACTTATCAAAATGCTTTTGAAAAAAAACAGCTGACGTAATGAAGGGTTGATCGCCGTTCAGCCCATCAATAAGTGAGAGCGAGGTCCCCGCTTGGCAGTCGTACGATGGAAATTTTATAATTGCCTGAAATAGCAAAATCATGCTAATATGAGGCCGTTTGCGATAGAATCAACAATGTTCGATGGGGGTTTGGTACAGGCCAAAAATTGGATATGCTGAAAACTCGGTCCTAGGGTAACTTTTGATTCTAAATCAACTGGCGTTTTCAGTTTTTCGATCTGATCCTTCTGAATCCAGGTACGACCCAAAGTCGATTTGGCCAAAATCTTGTTCTGCGATAAAAATTGCGTCGGGAATTGTCGAAATGGCCAATAATCTCGCGTACCCGACCAGAATTTGATACTCTTTGTAATGAGCTTTTGTGCGAGATTCTACCTTTTTTCTTTTTCGGGAAAATGCAACTTTTTGACTCCTTTAGTAGAGCGATTAGTGGAATATACTATTCGAACCGCCTTGTGACGTAGATTCGAATGGTATATACATGTTTGAGGTTTAAAGGAAAGCAAATATGACTTTTGGCACTTTTTAAGCTTACAACTGGATTTCTAGCGTGATATGATGGTGATATGAGTGATATGAAGGTTTATAATAGTCTAAAAACATATTTTAGAAGTAAACTGATGGTTTTTTGATAGTTTTCGAGACAAATTGTTTTTGCAAAAGATCATGCATCGGTGGGGAGTCGAAACTGAGGTTCATGTTTCGTGAGATATCATTCCCAATTTGATCGTTGATTCTGAAAATGTGTTTTGCACTATTTTTTATGATCACATCGCTTATTTTTCGACAAAAAAAATCAGTTTTAAACTTAAAGGGATCCAGTACCCAAAAATGAAGTGTGCCTCAATTTGCTCCTTGCTGGTCTTTTAATTCAATGGCATTAAGCAAAAAAATTAAATAAATTTATTTAAAGCAAAAAGTGAACGAAACCGGCTTATAGGTTACACTGCTGGGGTGGTGTGGCTTTCCGATATATCCCAAAAAGTACGGTAGTCGAAGCGCTTCGATTGAAATTAGCCAAAAATGTCGTGCTGTTACTTCACTTTCACCTTTCGCCATTTTTCGGGCATTTTTCAGCAGTATTTGCCGGTTTTATTTTATTATTTTCAGTTTATTGTGTTGCATTGCGCTTGACAAAGCTTTGAATTATAATTCTAGACAGTCTTTGCCAGCTAAAAGGCGTGTAAACGGCCGAGAATGCGCTTTGATTGCGTCACGAACCTTATCAGTTTGCAATTATCGCTTATTTTTGCTCTCAGTTTGGTAAAAACACAATCTTGCGTGACTTGCAAGCATCCTGCGAAGCAACTGCTCTCACTTCCGGATGAGAAGGAAATAGGTAGTTCGTCTTAACCTTCTCGAGCAAGAAATGGAAGAGTTGGGCGAGGGAAGCGCACGCCTTCAACGGAACTGCAGCCGGGTAGCTCGAGTTACTTGTTTTTCTTTCGCCTCATTCCGCGGGCTCAGCTTCGTGTTGCTCCTCATCCGTCTCTACTTCAATTTACCAGATTGGTGGCTGAGCCAAGGCATATTCTTAACGGCCTACTCATACTGACTGATCTACCCATCAGTGACCAGCCTGGTGATGAGCATGATAGTCTCTCCACTGTGCAAGGCAATGCTGAGCTTCAGCGTCAACTGACTAGTACCGCTAAACTGGAGATGACACTGGGTCGCTTATCGGGTTTCAAACCGTTTGCTAGTGTGATATGGCTTCCAGTCGTACGATTGTGTGCGAGCTACGAGGGATTTTATTGCCCACACTGACGCTAATCGAATGTCAATCAGCTCTTCACATGCTTTGTAAATAAGCTCGACATGTGTTCTTGTGTGCACCGTACGACCAATTTATTGATTGGTTGACTTTTTACTGATATTCCTTTGAATTCTCGTTATTTTTCCACAATCCCTTCATCTGACTGCTGCCAAATCGCAGATGAGAGGGGCCGCTCTCTCGTTTCTTCTGGCTCCCGCGCTCGTCAAAGCCAGTCTATGCCCGGACGGCTGGTCTCAGGCGCCTAGTGATGGAGACTGCTTCCAGGTGCGATGTCTCTCGTCAACAGTCTCCCGTTATTTTTCTTGTATATTTTGAATTATCTGTTTAAAATCATTACTTTTTTCACACTTTAAGGTCGTTTGATCAAAAGCGATGTCCGCAGCGATTTTTTGAACTATGTGATCCATAGATATCGCACTGACAAGTATGTGGTTGATGTTTGTGTTCGCAGGTCATGGACTTTTACGACATGTTTACTCCTGGCTACTCTGCTCATACTTTTGATGAGGCCGAGGCATATTGCAACTCACGGGGCGGCGGGTTGCTGGCATCCATTCACAGTCGAGAAGTATTGTGAATGTATTCATTCATTCATTCATTATTCATTCATTCATTATTATTATTATTATTATTATTATTTATTTTTTCTTCAAAAACCCGTTTAAGGAGCAGAGTTCATCATGGGCATGTACTGCAAAAATGAGGGAGGCAGTCGGAATATCGGGTTGAAGTGCAAGGGGGACGATTGCAAGTGGGACGACGGCTCTCCAGTGACCTACACGAATTTCCAAGGAGACGGTGAGCCGCTTTAATTGTCGGTAGATACGATGAATTAATACAATTGGAAATATCTTCAAGTATCACATCGTCGCCAATGGACTCAAGTTACATGTATCTCAAAATGCTTCCAAGAATATTAAATTCCACCTAACGAATCAGCAAAAGAATACAGGGCCTAACGATGACGGCACGAAGAGATGCTATGGAATGGATGCGCCGTGGTTCGATAACAACGGCATTTGGAAAGAGTAAGTACACAAGACTAACATCTCAACAGAGTATTCCATAAAAGTGTCGCATTAAAACGTTCATAAATTCGCTTCACAGATGACTGTGAAGCGAATCTGAAGGATATTTGGTCAACATGCTCTCCGAAAAAAATCATTGAAATATTGCAGAGGCGATTGTGGTTCAGAGAGGGCTTGCTGGGTATGTCGAATTAAAGCAAAAGGTAAGTGCTTGATTGTCTTGTCAAACAGAAAATATCAAGCAATATTTGCGTTCGAATGTAGTTAAAAAATAAAACTATCGGGTTGAGGAATAAGTAACGCTCGTTTTTGAATTTTTTTTCTCTTTATCATAAAAACTTTACAAAGCACGATAGAATCTAAAAATATTCTCCATGCGCATCGATGACCTTCTGCCATTTACCAGGCAGCTTGTGGATGCCCTCGTGATAGAAGGACTGGGGCTGGTTCTTGAAATAGTTGGTCAGTACGGTCTGGATAGTGGCTCGGTCTTTGAAGCTCTGTCCCTTGAGGAAACGCTGGAGGTCTGAGAAGAGGTGGTAATCGGAGGGGGCAAGGTCGGGTGAGTAGGGAGGGTGGGGGAGGACAGTCCAGCCATAGCCCGCCAGCTCAGCCTTAGTCTTTCTTGCGACATGCGGGCGGGCGTTGCCGTGCTGAAAGTAGATTCGAGCGTCCTTCCCGCGTGTTTGTTCGACAGCGAGTCTCAGCTTCCGTAGCTGAAGAGTGTAGACCTCTACCGTGATAGTCGTCCCCTCGGGAAGGAGTTCCCAGAACTCCACTCCCCGCACTGACCACCAGATGCACAACATCACTTTTTTGGGGTGCAAATCGGGTTTGGGGACATCTGCTGGCTTTTGGTCCTCTCCGACCCACTGTCTCATGCGCTCATGGTTGTCGTAGAGCACCCACTTTTCATCACCTGTGATGACATTGTCCAGCCAATCAAACCGGCGATGCAGAGTGAGAAGAGTCGAAGCCATGTCCACTCGGCGATCCTTGTCATAGTCGGTCAGGTCATGGGGGATCCATCTCCCGAGTTTCCACTTCTTTCCAATCGCGTGAAGTCCATTCACGGCAGTTTTTTGGTCGACCCCAAGGAAGTCAGCAAGATCGCGCGTAGTGAGATACGGGTCAGCCTCCACCTCAGAACGCAATCGATCGAGGTCCAACTCCATGGGGCGACCGGGTCGGTCTTCATCTTCGAGGGAAAAGTCGTGTTTCTCGAATTTGACTACCCACTTTCTCACGGTGGTTACATGCGGGGTATGTGTGGGGTAAACCTGCTCCAGTTGTTCATGAATGGCGGGCGGTTTCAAGCCAGATAGAAAGAGAAAGAGCATCACGTTCCGAATGTGCGATCGGTCGGGGACGAAATTGTGCGGCATTCTCGCCTGGGAGACTAGGGAGAACTGAATCGAAAACATGTGTGGAATGCCCGAGGGGCCCTCTCTCCAGTGTAAACAGGGTGGCAGACGGCAACAACAAAAGAGCGAGCACGAGGGTTCTAAAGTCAGAGAGAAAAAACGAGCGTTACTTATTCCTCAACCCAATAATAAGCGATTGATTGTGTTGACGGCGAGACGGAGTACAAGGATGGTTGTATGTCCGTGCACTTATCACCTATCGATCAGAAAACAGCTGAAGCATCTTGTCCAGGTGGAGGACATCTCGTCAGTATTCACAGCAGTAGCTTACAAGCTTACACGAAAATAAGTATTCACAGCAGTAGCTTACAAGCTTACACGAAAATAAGTGTCATTCAATTTTGCACATTAGTCCGTTCGTATTTTACTGAGCGAAATTGATGCTATTCAGGAGAAGAATTTTTACACTAAACTCGCCGTCGATGCAGGTGCTAATGGGACGATTTATATTGGAACGCAATACTCTGAAGGAGGTTGCTTCAACAAGTTATCATCATAGTTTCAATTGGGCAATTGTAGCACTCGGGTTTACTGATGGCTCATATTATCTCGGAGGCTGGTGGGCAAATGGTGAGGATTTTTTGAGCCTTATTTTTCGAGATTCTTAAAATAATCAGGTATTTCGCAAAATCAGGCTTTCCCAACACACTCTTCGGCAATTGCGTGCAAATGTTGCTAGCGTCAGAGTTCGGTAATCAAGGGCAGTGGACTAATATCGATTGCTCCGTGAAACAGCCGTTCATGTGCTTCCGAGATGGAACTGTCTATGTTCCTCCCACAGCTCCTTCTCGTAAGCATCTGAAGAATAATAATGGGTTTATCGTATTTAAATAGTTTCAATTAATTCGTTCAGACCCGAAAGCAGATGCAAAGTGCCCACCTATTCAATACTACTCATTGATGGTTAGTGTGAGTTCTTAATTGTATTAATTTATCGTAATCGATCAACGAAAAAATAGTGTACAGATCTTCTCGCCTAACTATCCACTCGCGATTCCCAGTCAGCAGAGTTGCGAATACGTCATTGCAACTTTGGAAGGGACTCGGGTGAGCTCGGAATACCGTGAGATTTTTTGGTTTGATATTATTGTTAATTTTGCAGGCGAGTGTAAAATTCCCCTCGTACGATTGTCAAGCGGGAACTTATCTCTCACTCATTGATGGTCTGAATGGCGAACAGCCATTCATAACGTGTGTTTTTAATGTCCCATTAAAAATACATCAAATCATATGTAGCAACCCTTCATAACGATTTCGGCAAAAGGAATTCCCAAGAAGTCGAAACAGAATCAATTTTTACAAAATAATTCCAGCTCCACTTCCACTTCGCCGTCCCCTGATCAGTACTACACAGCCACATCTAAAGTGCTGAAGGTAGGAACTTACTTATTTCTGTATCCATTTTGTAAAAAATATTTATTGAAATCCATTGGCTAATTCTCAGACTTTAAATTTATTGCCCATCATACTCCAATATAAAGCGCAAAAGTCTCCTCGCGTCTGTCCAGATTCCACCCACTCCTTGGCCCTCAGGGACCAGGGTAACGATCAAAGGTCAAACTACAAAGACCATATATCAAACTACAAACTATAAGGACCAAACTATAAATACCAAACTAGGACCAAACTATAAATACCAAACTAGGACCAAACTATAAATACCAAACTAGGACCAAACTATAAATACCAAACTAGGACCAAACTATAAATACCAAACTAGGACCAAACTATAAATACCAAACTAGGACCAAACTATAAATACCAAACTGGGGGGGGAGACAGACGACGCGCGAAGTCTGCCAGTGGCGGGGGAATGACTTTTGCCTGGTTGACGCAGAAAAGCAGCAACGTCTTGCAAAGGAATGAACAACACTCCGAACTATATCATACTAGTGATGGCAAATCGGCATCCGACTACCCTCATATCACATGCTCTCTCGTCGGTCAGACAAACGAGATGATGAGGAGAGTCGGATGCCGATTTGCCGTCACGATATCACACTAGCAAACGCGATAAGAATCCTCACGTATTGAATCCGAAGGTCAAGAGTTCGACCCCCGTGCCTGCAGATCCACCCAAACCAAGGGGGTTAAGAAATGTTGGAAGTGGTTCGTGAAATCACGGTAAAGAAATCGCCATCCACGTGCACACAACACGGGCGGTTTGAAGCCTCGCAGCAGTCCACTGGTCGTCCCAGGATAGGCTCTAGTTGCTACGTAAAAGGTAAAGGTAAAAGGCTGGAAAAGCCTTTTACCTTTACCTTTTACGTATTTGATAAGCATCATCGCTGTAAATAAGCTCAATGTGTGCTCTTCTTTGCTCCGTATGACCAAAATACCAGATCGGCTGAATCTTCTCGAAATGCAATCGATCGGCTGACTATTGACAATCGCAGATGATAGGGGCCGTTTTCTCATTTCCTCTGACTGTCGCACTCGTCATTGAGATCGCCATCCCCTCAATTCACAGATTCTCTAGTATCAATGGATGAGAGAGAAAGCGGATTGAGAGTTGTTGAGAATGGGCATCGCTACATACGATGTGCCTGAATTAGTATAGTTGACTATTGACGAATGAAACATCGCTAGACATTCTATAAAAATTATAAAATATAAATAAAATAAAATAGTTCTCGTATTCTCTGCAAATGGGACCTCAGCGCCGATCGGAACGGGTTGGGAGGCAGATTTTACCGGAATATTAGTAAAATTGGCTGCATGTTGCCATTAAAATTCGACGTAAATATTGTTTACCTATGTTATTTATCGAATCAAAAGTCTATCAGACAGTATCGAACTTTATACGACAGCTATGGTCGACACAGAAAATCTTTTCGAAGTCTAATCGTTGTGATAAAGTTTGGAGTTTCGTTCGCACATGTATAAACTGTTGATGGACGGCGCTGCGTTTCAACGTCAACTAACGGCAAACCTTGATCGGCTTGAACGACTCGGGACGTCTTATCGGTTTCCAACCGTTTCCTAGTGTGAATGATTCGCAGTTGTAAGTGTGCGACGTAGGAGGGGTTTCATTGACAGTTCGGGCCTCAAACGTCTCTATCTTTCGAATGAGCGATGGTAATTCTTTTTCTAAATATCTCGACAGACAAATGCAATTTCCTGAGAAGAATCGTTGCTCGTGAAAAAAATGAATGAACCATTACAGTATAAAAGAAGTTAACTTATCCTTTAGACGAATCATCGTGCATTTCACTTGATGTTGTTGAAAAAAGTCCGCGTCAGAGATAGTTCCAGATTTTCACTCTGTTTGTATTTCTCGTCATGTCATTGCGCTTATCTTTTGCGCGGGTTTTTCGTCACACTTCTGATTCACATCTTCAATCGATTCACAAATGGACCTCCTTTCCCTTCCTGATGTCTTTCTTCGGAAGTTGATGAGGACGATGGAGATTAAAGACCGCCTGAGGCTCCGAGAATAATTGTGAAATATGTAATTTCGTTATTTATAAATTCATACTATGTTATTTATCTAATCAAAAAGTCTATCAGACTGAATCGGACTTTATACAACATATCTGGATGGGCTTGCCATCGGCTTTCGGTTTACAATCGGTGTTATATAGTTCGGAGTTTCGTTCACACATGTGCAAGATAAAATCTGTTGATGGACGGCGCTGCGTTTCAACTCAAGTGACAGAAACCTTGATCGGCTTATCAACGACTCCGGACGTCTTATCGGTTTCCAACCGTTTTTAGTTTGAAGGGTTGTTCATTCATGTGCAAGGCGATGTTCTTTCAATAATAGCTGACGAGTATCAATAAACAGGCTTTGCGACGACGCGCGACTACGCCTGTCTCTTCGTTCTGCACGCTCTCTCATCTCACCGCCGAGCTAGAGAGTACGCGAAATGAAGATACCAACTCTGCACTCTGACAGATCCCCTGAATTATCATCAGAATTCACAGTCGTGCTTGTAATGTTCTGCATGATCTAGCAGGAACTCCGACGCAATAAAAACAGAATGAAGTAATTTTTTTTAAACTAATGAATGTGTTTGAACTATGATACAACACACGGGAAAACGATTTAACACACGATAAGAACCCTCACGTCCGGCTGATAAGCCTCTTCAATGACGATGAAAATAAGCTCGGCATGTGCTCTTCTTTGCTCCATATGATTGCTTGAGTTTCTGCGAGAACTGATATTCGATTCAATCGTCATGTTGGTTTTCACACTTCCTTCTTCTGACTGTTGGCAATCGCAGATGAGAGGGGCAGTTCTCTCGCTTCTTCTGGCACTCGCGCTCGTCAATGCCAATCCATGCCCAAATGGATGGAGTCAGGCACCCAACGGAGGCGATTGCTTCCAGGTACTGTACTGCAATGGTTTCTCGTTGATATTATATGCATCCCCTGTTCCTTGACGTATGCACCACACGGCTGAGCTAAATACGTTCATTGTTGTGGAATTATTCCGTGACTACGGCTAACATTGTTTTTAAATGTTGTATTAAAAAAATTTTTAATGTTGTATTTGCAGATCCAGGAGTTATACGACATTTTGGGTCCTGATTACTATCCAAGAACTTTCGATGATGCTGAGGCGTTTTGTAGCTCTCAAGGCGGTGGATAGCTTGCTGCTATTCACAGTCGAGAGGTGTGTAGTCACTTGTTCTTCGACCTCCGCGTATACGAAAATATTATCGCCAAATGAGTGGAGATAACGTTACGTCCCAAATGGCACTGACAAATACATCTGTCTGTTGGGTTTCATTGATTGCATTCTTCAGGAACAAGACTTCATCATGGGAATGTATTGCAAAAATGAGGGAGGAAGTCGAAACATCGGACTGAAATGCAAGGGAATGGAATGCAAATGGGATGATGGATCGCCTGTGAGCTACACAAACTTCGCACAAGGAAAAGGTGAACTGAATAGAATTTGAAATAAAATCGCATTCAATCTCAGGGTTCATATTTTGGATAGTGTTCACTCCTCGCGCATATAAATCAATCAGTCCGAATAATGCAATTTAGCACACTTTTAGGTCCGAAGGATGATGGGGCAACGTGATGCTATGGGATTGATCCGTGGTTCTTCGAAACCGGATTTTGGAACGAGTAGGTATCCAAAGTTATTGTAGCTGTTGAAACATAATACAGTACCGCAGAGTCTCCGCCCCAACAAAAGCGCCACGGAGGGTCGCCGTGGGTCTCCCCAGATCACCCCGTCTTTAAAGTGGCCTAAACACCCTTCAAAGTGTGTATCTTTTTGACTTTTTTGGCTGTGGGATATTTTCGTGATGACAAATGGATCTGTGAAAGCAGATTTTCGAAATTTGCATTTTTAGCTACTTTCTGAGACGTCATCGTTTAGCCCTTCTCATCTCCCCTCCCCTCATTTTCATAAACGACCGCTCCCTCGCGAGATGAGAGTGAGGAATGGGTGAAGGGTTTGGAGGGGAGTGGAGGCGGGTAAAAGTTGACGTCTCAGAAAGTAGCTAAAAATGCAAATTTCGGAAATCTGCTATTACAGATCCATTGACCCTCATGAAAAAATCCCACAGCCGAAAAAAGTCAAAAAGTTACACACTTTGAAGGGTGTTTATTTACATACATACATACATACATTTATCATGTCAGGCAGTTGACGCCAGATGGGGATGGATGGTTTCAGATAGGTTTCGGGTCGCTTCTTCCTTCGCGAGAGAATCATTTCGTCTGGGTGGGGGTCAAGGGATCGGTCTTCTTTCCATTCACAGACCCAAGAGATTGGCTGGAGAAAGGGTTGCGATCATCCAGGACGATAGGACTTGATGTAGAGTGTTCATTGTTGATGACGGAAGAAGGCTCCCGTGATTTTAGAACTGAGTCCACCAAACTCGAGTCATCAATCGCGAAACGAGACTCGACGAGAATGGTATCTGAGGGACCAAACATCAGAGTAGGTCATACCCATCACACGGTGACCAGAGTCCGGCTTGGATGGGGATTCCGATCTTGTTGAGTTGATGGAGTAGACGAGGGGAACTAGAGGGATTCCATTCTCTATCAGAGAGAAATGGAGAAGGACCGCTCGCGACGACTAACAAAAACGAGAATGACAAAAAAAGTGTTTATTTAGGCCACTTCAAAGTCGGGGTGACCTGGGGTGACCCACGGCGACTCTCCGTGGCGATTTTGTTAGGGCGGAGACTCTGCGGTACTGTATAACTAGAACTTATTAGTCATCCATCTTTTGCAAAATACATATTATTTATACGATTATTTATTCAGGCGAAATTGCGGATCGGAAAAGGCTTGCTGGGTTTGCCGACTGAAGTCGAAAAGTGAGCAAACTACCAATCATAAATTTCTGATGGATGGCCTAAATTCAGCGATCGATTGCGAGGACGGCGAGACGGAATACAGAGGAGGCTGCGTATCCGTGCATTTGCCACCTCTCGATCAGAAATCGGCTGAGGCACCTTGTCCTGGTGGCGGACATCTGATAAGCATTCACAGTGGTGATGTGAGTTGGGATGTAATTAATGATGGCAAATCGGCATCAGACTCTCCTTATTTCACACGCTCTCTCGTTTTTCTTCTCTGAATTACGATATATCGCGATTAAGTAGGAGTGTGAATGCCGAATTGGCATCGATAAGTGTAATGTTGTACATCACTTACCAGTGTCATCCTACGCAATACAATCTCAATGAAGTAAATGATGTTCAGGAGAACAAGTTGTACGCTAACCTTGCCTTGGCTGCGGGTGTTTCTGGAACAGCCTACATTGGGGAACAATTCACAGACGGAGGTGAGCTTTGAAATATGCCCATCAGATGGGATTTGGCTGAATTTAACCACAGCCTAGAGTTTGTTGGATCACGCATTTCTCTTCGGCTCTTACATTCACTTGAAATGTCAATATCACTTATTTTATAGTTACCGAATGGACCGAAGGAACGAATTGCAACTCGTGTTCAGCACATTGGGCCAGCGGTATGGTTTAGTTTATTTTCTCTGTTTTCTGTTCAAGGAGTATTTGTACCCTTGTTAAAAACCTGTTGGTGTACCAAATTCACGACGTTGTAAGCGACACAATGTGAAATTATGATGAAAATTATGACGACGAAAATTATGACGGCAGGGCAGATGATTCTCTAACATTGCGAAATTCACTGCTGATCTATCCTAATTAAGGTTTCCCCAACACAATCTTCGGAAATTGTGCGCAAATGTTGCTGGCTTCGGAGTTTGGAGTGCAAGGACAGTGGACCAATATCGATTGTGCCGTGAAACAGCCGTACATCTGCTTCCGAGATGGAACAATCCGAGAAGAGACCCAACCTACACCTGCACCGAGTAAGTTTTGTTAGTGAGCCATTGAGTTATTTAATCCTCTTTAGTCTATCGTTGACGGATTTGAGATCGAAATATTCCTGAAAAAAAAAACATTTTAGTTTTCATAAATCTCATTCAGAACCGAAAGCAGACGCTAAATGTCCTCCTATTCAATATTATTCTCTGATGGGCAATGTGATTTTCAAATTAGAAGAAACAGATTAAACGAAATAGTAAATAAAATGGTCTTATCAAAACGGAAAACGGAAAAAAAGTTACACATAATAGACAAAAGATTGAAAAAAATACAGATCTTCTCGCCTAACTTTCCACTGTCGATTCCCAATGATCAGACTTGCGAATACGTGATAGGAACGCTGGAAGGAACGCGGGTGAGCTGCAAACTCTCGAGTTGTAGATAAATCGCAAAAATTCAGGCTCGCATCAAATTCCCCTCGTACGATTGCCAATCAGGGACCACTCTATCGCTATTTGATGGACTAAATGGCGAAGAACCTTTCAAAACGTGATTTTTTCTTCGAAA
Organism: Pristionchus entomophagus; assembly: GCA_036245825.1. Taxonomy (NCBI): domain Eukaryota; kingdom Metazoa; phylum Nematoda; class Chromadorea; order Rhabditida; family Neodiplogasteridae; genus Pristionchus; species Pristionchus entomophagus. Next base: position 8,194,590 of record BTSX01000001.1, read on the forward strand.
AAAAGGAATTCATAGACACTTAATTTTGCTTCACCACTGCCGCTCATTTTCTAAATTTAAAAAAAACCCAAAATAATTATTTCTAGGTTCACCACCAACCATCCTTCTCCTGATCGGCACTACACAGCCACATCAAACGTGCTGAAAGTAGGCGATTATGTTTTGTCTTCTTAGACTGTTGAAAATGTACTCTTCGTTGACCAATATGACAGAATTGATGTCAAATCGAGACAGCCGTCTCCTCAATTCACAGGTTATCTAGTATCAATCGATGATAGAGAATCGATGATCTGGTTTGTGAATAGTCGGCCTGGAATGGGCATCGATACTTACGAGGCGGCTGAGCTAGTGTAGTTTTCTTCGGTCAATACGAACACATTTATCCATTCAGATCGTATTCTCTGCTAATGGGACATCAGCGCCGATCGGAACGGGTTGGGAGGCAGATTTTACCGGAATATAAGTAAAATTGGCTGCATGTTGCCATTAAAATTCGGCGTAAATATTGTTTACCTATGTTATTTATCGAATCAAAAGTCTATCAGACAGTATCGAACTTTATACGACAGCTATGGTCGACACAGAAAATCTTTTCGAAGTCTAATTGTTGTGATAAAGTTTGGAGTTTCGTTCGCACATGTATAAACTGTTGATGGACGGCGCTGCGTTTCAACGTCAACTAACGGCAAACCTTGATCGGCTTGAACGACTCGGGACGTCTTATCGGTTTCCAACCGTTTCCTAGTGTGAATGATTCGCAGTTGTAAGTGTGCGACGTAGGAGGGGTTTCATTGACAGTTCGGGCCTCAAACGTCTCTATCTTTCGAATGAGCGATGGTAATTCTTTTTCTAAATATCTCGACAGACAAATGCAATTTCCTGAGAAGAATCGTTGCTCGTGAAAAAGATGAATGAACCATTACAGTATAAAAGAAGTTAACTTATCCTTTAGACGAATCATCGTGCATTTCACTTGATGTTGTTGAAAAAAGTCCGCGTCAGAGATAGTTCCAGATTTTCACTCTGTTTGTATTTCTCGTCATGTCATTGCGCTTATCTTTTGCGCGGGTTTTTCGTCACACTTCTGATTCACATCTTCAATCGATTCACAAATGGACCTCCTTTCCCTTCCTGATGTCTTTCTTCGGAAGTTGATGAGGACGATGGAGATTAAAGACCGCCTGAGGCTCCGAGAATAATTGTGAAATATGTAATTTCGTTATTTATAAATTCATACAAGGAATAATTTAATGTTTTTAAAAAAAAAACATTTTCAGTGCCTCCGAGGTGCTCGTGGCACGCACGCACGCGGGTTATTTTGATCGTGGACGGATGGAATCTTACATTCAATTGGAACTCAAAAAGAAGAGCAACCATCAGCACGTCCTTCATCAGCAAGTTGTCCGTTACATCCTTGCAACACCACAATTAGCTGAGCTGTGGAAAGTAAAGTGTATTTCAGAGCATACGTCAAATAAGGTCTCGCCTAGAATTTTTTACCGAGACGCCCAGACAAGTTTTCCGATGTGATATAGTCGATATGCTCGATTTTTTACCACACATTACGCTGTTTGCCTCGTTTTGCCGATATGGGTCTTGCTGGAGTGCCGACGTGCACTCTCGCTTTTTCGAGACCCACTGTTTCAGTATGTTTCAGAGCAAGATTGCAATGTGTGTCGGTGATCAGCGTTTCAAAGTATTCGAAATGCCCGAAGATGGATCGATTCTTCACCTAAAACATCGTCTTTTCAGTGGAATATGTTTCGGAGAATTCGACATTCGAGTCAGTTATTATTTTCGAAATATTCCTTGCGAATTCCAGCATTTATCTGCAACAGTCTGATTTAGCTGAGAGTCCACAAGATTTTGCCATTGGATTTCATCAAGAAGTTCCTTGAGTCAAGCAATATTCGATTGATGTTCTTTGAAATAAATTTCGAAACGCAGCTGACAAGGTACCTCTGTAAATGCAACTCCCTGATCTTGTTTCTAGAGCAAAAAATTTAACTGTGAAATTTAGCTTGATTCAACTCCTGGAGAACTTTCCTAACAGCAAATATGCAATGCGCCTCGGATTTCTGCCCGACACAGAGGCGCTGTTAGCAATTCCTCCTATGGAATCACTCCGAATTATACCCAAAGTAAAGTTTCAACGCTAAACGATTTATATTAACATAATCAATTACATAAGTTTTAATTTTTTTTAGATTTCCTCTGAGACGTTCTTCAAACTGCTCGCTATTCACAAGAACATTGATTTCGGTGCTCCTGGAAATTTCCTGGATAAATGGGAGGATATTTTGCAGGTTATTTATTTTCTAATTATCAATACCACTCACGATTTTTTATCAGATAATGTCAGCTGATAGTTGCGAACGAACATTAAAAATGACAGAAATGAAGACAGAAATGAGGAAATGGTTGAGGAATATTGGATTCACCGAGTTTTCTAGTGCGGGTGATGTTTGTGGAGAGGTGAATTGCTGATTCAATATTTATTCTTTTTTGTTTTCTTTTTAGTTCGAGGTCACGAATACCCTGCTGGGCAGGCTGGACCATCACCCGATAATCCGACTCCGTTACCGGAATTGCTTGATTCACATCGATCGATTTAGTTGGACACGCGATGGTTCAGCAACATTATCTATTGAAAATAAGAAGCATTAGACTCCATAATCGAACAACATCAAGTATATGTGTTTCAAAATCGATTGGCGGTTGCTTGTTACAAATTTACTTGATAAACATTGTTCCTTGAGAAGTCTCTCACTCGCCCCATGCTTGCGATTTCTCAACGTCTGATCTTTTTCCTCAATTGCAACCAAATATCGATTGACTAATGGACAGTTCCTAAATTTTCGATGCATTACTTCGGGAACTAAAGGGATTTATACTTCCATCTGACAAAACCATACACGTGCCTGTGAAATTCTTGCTTAGTCGGGCGAGTCATAGATAGCGCTATCTTTGTGAGCAATTCTGACCTCGTGTTTGTGCTTATCATTCATTCTTTCCCTCTCACGCCCTTTTCACTCTCTATCGATTCACGAATGGACCTTCTCTCCCTTCCTGATATATTCCTCCATCAATTGATGAGATTGATGGAGATCAAAGACCGACTGAGGCTACGACTCACTTGCCGGTAAGTAATTCATATGGATACAATAGAGTGGAATAGATTGATACATGTGTGTTTCTATGTGAATTGGGTAGTGAAAAGGAAAGCAAATGAATGAAAATACTATAATATATTCATAAACTATGACAAATTGTAGAGAATTCGAGCAGATAGTGGCAGGATCGAACGCTGGTTACTTCGAAGACTGTGGCCTCCTATTAGAACAGGTTTTATAAATATGTAATTTTAAAAATAATTATAATTAAAACAATAATAAAAAATATCAGTTAATGGTTTAGAGCCAGTTCTCCGTTGACATTGGCGATGCGGCATTTAATGCAGTTAATACTACTAAAGAGAACATGGATGCGTTTCTTCGCATGAAGAGTCGGCTATTCAATAAAATTGCTGTCAACGAATTCACCGTAATTGTAAGTCAACGTTTATTGTATCGAACCATTGAACAGAACAAGTCCGATATTTAAAATAATTATAACATAGTTTATATTTATAAAAATTATATTTTTTTCTCACATTTGGTCTGGCCATTTATAAAAAAGGCCAGACCAAATGGGTGAACCTGAAATCCAAATGCTCAGGCGCCCGCAAAGTGAATGGTATCCACTATCTGGTGCGACGTGTTGAATAACAACCAATGAAATGTTCACCATTAAAATAATACAGCTCGGAGAGAATACAGTTGATCCGGAATTTATCCGTCATCTTACCGACAAGTTCAAGATTGGAACAATTTGCTTCTACGTGTCGTCACCACCTCAAATGGGAAAGTGTGCATAATTACTTCACATATAATGAAAATCTTTTAAAAATGGGTTAACATAGAAATGGTATTCATTCAATTATCATATTTTTTGTATTATTAGTTTTGTTCTGGTTTCATTTGAAGTGCGATGCAACTCATGGCCGATTTTCCGTGCAGTTCTTACATCTTGGATATCGAGTATCTTCCTGAAGTAGAATTGCTTCTAGCACTTCCTCCGATGGAAAAATTTGTAATATTTAAGGTAAGACTATCCTTCTAAAACTAATTATTTCCAAAAAAATATGATTTATCTTCTTTCAGAGCAGAGAATGTGGCCCACCAGATATGATCACCGGTAGGAGACTCCCTCTTCCTGGAGAAAGTAATGCTGCGGTATGTTTTTTTTCAAACAAATCTGTTCATTGCTCTGTTTACCATTGAGTATTGTGAATGGATTAATGAAAGCTCGTAATCCATGTAGCTAGTTTTCGCATTCGCATTATCAAAATACAAGTTCTCAGATTCCCGCTGAATCATTCTTCAAGTTGCTCGAAACTCACAAGACTTTGGTTTTCGAATATAAATTAGTCACATTAAGTTCTGATGATTTAATGAAGGCAATCAAGGTAAGGATAAATATCGTTATTACGTGGTCCATGCTTCACGCTTCTTCAGATCATCTCAGCCGATACTCGCAAGCGTACAGTCGAGTTCAAAATCAAAAACTCGCTCAATGTGGATTTCTTGGAGGAATCAGGCATATCTAAAACTACCAAAAATGGCGATTGCAATGGGGAGGTCAGTGAATATCAGCGAATGTATCCATGAAATAACCGCAAACATATACGATTTACACCAAGTGGAAGAGAACATGCAGAAAATACAATTTCACCAAGAATTACATTATTAATTTACTTCCTTAATCAAATTATTACATATTTCTAGTTTGTGGCGGTCTGGTGCGTTGGCGAGACTCCCAGAACATTCGCGAGTGTGCAACTTCGCTATTACAAATGCCTGATTTCCATCACGGATATCTCATGGGCCAATGGAGACTTATTAGACCATCTGGCTTCAGTGAAGTTGACTAATTGCTCGTAAAATGAATACATCTAATTTTCCTTATAAACAGCTTTATCATCATTTCATTTAAAGTGCACCAATCTTGAATTCTAAGTTTCCGTCTTCAACCCTTCGTTCCCACCCAGAACTATTACTTGTAAATCATATTCGATATTTTATTTTTATTCTCAGTATTTCATATTAGTCATTTCAACGGTAAACACATCTATGTTGGAAGTCTCTCTAAGGGCGATCTTGCATTTTCCGAAACGAAAGCGGAAGAATATTCCATAGCTGTCGGTTTCCATAGGTTCTACTAACATCACTTCAAACTGAAAAAAAGTGTCATTTTAGAATATCTGGAAACTGACAATAGTATAGTACTATAAATCTCTGCACTCACCTACATCTCCGTAGCACTCGCCAATACTGCTTGCCAAAGTAAACCCGTATTCATTCACGATGTTCTCAAAAATTGAGCGGTTCATTCTGAACTCAACGCATCTAGGACGATTGTCATCAGAGATTATCTGAAAAGGGGAATTTTTAAAATGAACTCTCTAAACAATAATACGTTTACCTGCATTGCTCTTCTAAATCCTTCAGATGAAAGCAGCATGGGGTGAGTGTAAATAAATAGTTGTACGTGATCTATGACGAGTTTGAAGAACAATTCTGAGCGAATTCTCTGAACCGAGCTATTTTCTTTTCATATAGAAGCTGGTCATGGTGAACTGAATCGAAATTGAAATAAAATCGCTTTCAATCGCATGGTTGAAGTTCATATTTGGATAATGTTCACTCATCGCGCATATAAATCACTCAGTCCGATTAAAGCAAATTAGCGCACTTATAGGTCCGAAGAATGATGGGGCAACGCGATGCTATGGAATTGATCCGTTCAGGAGAACAAGTTGTACGCTAACCTTGCGTTGGCGGCTGATGTTTCTGGAACGGCCTACATTGGGGAACAATTCACAGACGGAGGTGAGTTTTTTTGTTGTTGAAATGATGCACCTCCTTAAATTCTCATTTCTAAAGGTAACACATATTTTATAGTTACCGAATGGACTGACGGAACGAATTGCAACTCGTGTTCAGCACACTGGGTCACCGGTATGGATTGGTTTTTTTTTCTAGGAATGTTTGTGCCCTTGTGATTAAAACACCTGATCTGGTACCAAATCCACGTCGTTGGAAGCAATGCAGTGAAAAATTATGACCAGGTGGGTTTGGTGCCGATGCAGATGATTGACTGACGTTGTGAGATTCACTGCACTGCACAAATTCAGGTTTTCCCAACACAATCTTTGGCAATTGCGTGCAAATGTTGCTGGCTTCGGAGTTTGGCGTGCAAGGACAGTGGATCAATATCGATTGCACCGTCAAACAGCCTTACATCTGCTTCCGAGATGGAACAATGAGAGATGAGACTCAACCAACACTTGCCCCGAGTACGTATTGGCAGTGAGCCATTGAGTTATTTAATCCTCTTTAGTCTATCGTTGACGGATTTGAGATCGAAATATTCCTGAAAAAAAAAACATTTTAGTTTTCATAAATCTCATTCAGAACCGAAAGCAGACGCTAAATGTCCTCCTATTCAATATTATTCTCTGATGGGCAATGTGATTTTCAAATTAGAAGAAACAGATTAAATGCGTGAATAAAATGGTTTTATCAAATCGGAAAACGGAAAAAAAGTTGCAGATAGTATACAAAAAAAAAACAAAATTAAAGATTTTTTCGCCCAATTTCCCACTGTTAATTCCCAGTGAACAGACGTGCGAATACGTGATAGGAACGCTGGAGGGAACTCGGGTGAGCTGGAAACTCTCGAGTTCTAGATAATTCGCAAAAATTCAGGCTCGCATCAAATTCCCCTCGTACGATTGCCAATCAGGGACCTCTCTTTCGCTCCTTGATGGGCTCAACGGCGAAGAACCGTTCATAACGTGATTTTTGTTTAAATTTTTTAAAAAACGTCATTCATAGATATTTAATTTTGCTTTACCACTGCATCTCATTTTCTAAATTATGAAAAAAAACCCAAAATAATTATTTCTAGGTTCACCACCAACCCTCCTTCTCCAGATCGGCACTACACAGCCACATCAAACGTGCTGAAAGTCAGTTTGTCTTCTGAGACTGTTGAAAATGTACTCTTCGTTGAGTAATATGACCGAATTGATGTCAAATTGAGATGTCCGTCTCCTCAATTCACAGGTTATCTAGTATCAATCGATGATAGAGAATCGATGATCTGGTTTGTGAATAGTCGGCCTGGAATGGGCATCGATACTTACGAGGAGGCTGAGCTAGTGTAGTTTTCTTCGGTCAATACGAATACATTTATAAATTCAGATCGTCTTCTCTGCTAATGGGACATCTGCGCCGATCGGAACGGGTTGGGAGGCGGATTTCTCCGGAATATAAGTTTTTCTGTTTGTGTGACGTCAGCAAACTGCCGCATTCGTATAAATATTGTACCCCCAATGTTATTCATCGAAAGGAAATGTATACCACGGATTATTTTCGGTTTACAATTGGTGTGATATAGTTCGGAGTTTCGTCACACATGTGCGAGATAATAACCGTTGATGGTCCGCACTGGGTTTCAACGTCATCTGCAGGAAAACTTTGATCGGCTTATCGACGACTCGGGACGTCTTATCGGTTTCCAACTGTTTCCTAGTGTAAAATTATCCGCAGTTGCAAAATTGTGCGCGAGTTAGAACGGTTATGATTGGCGGTTTTGATGTCAAATTATTCACATGTTTCGGATGAGCGAGAAAGGTGCTTTTATAAAAATCAATACTGACATGTGAAATAATCTGAGGTTAATCATTGCGCGTGAGTATATGAAATGCATCGAAGAAATGAATGGATCGTTGCATTCTGAAAGCAGCGAAATTATCCGACGATCCTTTATTGTGCATTTCATTTGATCTTGTTGAAACAAGTCGGCGTAGAAAAGGTCAGAGAAAGTTGCAGATTTTCACTCTGTTTGTATTTCTCGTCATGTCGTTGCGCTTATCTTTGCGCGCGTTTTTTCGTCACACGTCTGATTCACTTCTTCCATCGATTCACAAATGGACCTCTTCTCCCTTCCTGATGTCTTTCTTCGGAAGTTGATGAGGACGATGGAGATTAAAGACCGAAAATTTTTTTTATTCTCACATTTGGTCTGGCCATTTATAAAAAAGGCCAGACCAAATGTGAGAAAATGAAATCCAAATGCCTAGGCGCCCGCAAAGTAAATGGTATCCACTATCTGGTGCGACGTGTTGAATAATGACCAAAGAAATGTTCATCATTAATATAATTCAGCTCGGAGAGAATACAGTTGATCCGGAATTCATTTGCCACCTCACCGACAAGTTCAAGATCGGAACAATTTGCTTCAACGTGTCGTCAGGCCCCCAGATGGAAAAGTGAGAAACATATTAGGTTGGTGCAAAAGTCTTGCTGTTTTTTGACGCTCGGAGATTCCGACACCTCTCGTCTTTTGATTCTGACCGATCACCATTTACTTTTTCACAAACGTTGAGGGTTTCCATACTCTCTTCAGCGCACTTTATCTCAGATCTGGCCAATCGATAATACAGACACAGTTCAGATCCAATGTCAGCGACATTGACCATCATATGAGCATACTAATTTGATTGACATTTCTCGAAGGAAAGTGTTGAGGCCAAATTGAAACCACAGTTGCGAAGTATGATGGTTATACATCTCAGTGGTATTAGTGGGATAAATTGTCTACTCAAACACTTCTCGAAATGAGCGCCTAGTTTGAGATGAATCTCTAGTGAGCCATATCAAAAGAAATATCTCTCGCATAGTATTATTCTCGAATGGGATGGGCATCTCAAAGATGTTCAGCTGTGATGTAGCCCCACTAATTAATTTACCATTTTAGTTTGGAGAAGATGCCACTATCCCTTCAAGCACAGCATTTGCAAAACTATAGTAATCGAAATTCTTTCATCGAAATCAGTACGTTTGGAATATTTCTGATTCCACTACTTGAGAAAGGCCAGATATCATGCCACTAAAAGAAAGTGCAACCCTTCCCCTATTACTGTGAAAAATAACAGATATCTGAGATGCATACTGGATATGATGTATACCTCAAATTAGCACCCTAAAATTTTTCGGTACTTTTCCAGAAAGTCAGGTTTTTGGAATTTTATTATTTTCTGAAAGAGGAAGAGAAGATGGCTTAAAAGGTTTTCATCATCACATAGCCTCGTGTTTTGTGAATGAAGCGCACTTCAGTTGAGGTCGATTTCTCTGGCATGGAATTAGAATAAATGGAGAGCACTTTTATTATGTCGCCTTGATTCAATCACCGGAACTATGGCCATAGGGAACCGACAACCTCTCCGGTTTTAACATCAGATAGAGTACTGACAGGGCTTCTCAGCAAACCTATTAACAATCCGTAGTAAGAAATCGCAGCGAAGTACAACTGCTCCGAAAACACTTTGAACAAAATTCAAAATTTAAAAGTTGGTCAGACATCTATTTCACGCATACTTCGAGGGGGTGTTGTAATTGAAGCCCAGTGTATTAGAGTTCTAGTATACCCCTAAATACTACTGCAGAGGCAGGTCTTGACGATTTGAGGGAAGACAAATATTCGAGCTCAAACTTCATGTCCGAAAAACAGCAAGACTTTTGCACCAACCTGATATTATAACTTTCATTTGAAAAAGATCGATGTATGTGTTACTTTTTTCAGTGCGATGCAACTCATGGCCGATTTTCCGTGCAGTTCTTACATCTTGGATATCGAGTATCTTCCTGAAGTAGAATTGCTTCTAGCACTTCCTCCGATGGAAAAATTTGCAATATTTAAGGTAAGACTATCCTTCTAAAACTAATTATTTCCAAAAAAAATGATTTATCTTCTTTCAGAGCAGAGAATCTGGCCCACCAGATATGCTCACCGGTAGGAGACTCCCTCTTCCTGGAGAAAGTAATGCTGCGGTATGTTTTTTTTCAAACAAATCTGTTCATTGCTCTGTTTACCATTGAGTATTGTGAATGGATTAATGAAAGCTCGTAATCCATGTAGCTAGTTTTCGCATTCGCATTATCAAAATACAAGTTCTCAGATTCCCGCTGAATCATTCTTCAAGTTGCTCGAAACTCACAAGACTTTGGTTTTCGAATATAAATTAGTCACATTAAGTTCTGATGATTTAATGAAGGCAATCAAGGTAAGGATAAATATCGTTATTACGTGGTCCATGCTTCACGCTTCTTCAGATCATCTCAGCCGATACTCGCAAGCGTACAGTCGAGTTCAAAATCAAAAACTCGCTCAATGTGGATTTCTTGGAGGAATCAGGCATATCTAAAACTACCAAAAATGGCGATTGCAATGGGGAGGTCAGTGAATATCAGCGAATGTATCCATGAAATAACCGCAAACATATACGATTTACACCAAGTGGAAGAGAACATGCAGAAAATACAATTTCATCAAGAATTATATTATTAATTTACTTCCTTGATCAAATTATTACATAATTCCAGTTTATTGTTGTCTGGTGCATTGGCGAGACTCCCAGAACCTTCGCAAGTGTGCAACTCTGCTATCGACTGTGCTTGCTTTCCATAACTGATATTTCATGTGCCAATGGAGACTTATTAGACCATCTGGCTTCAGTGAAGTTGACTAATTGCTCGTAAAATGAATATATCTAATTTTCCTGAAAACTATATATAATTTCATTAGAAAATCTTCAATATTTATTTCTCGAATAGCACATTTCTTCAATTCCGTAAAGTCTTCAATCATTCGTACTCACTCAGAACAATTACAATATACATTGCATTTTATTTTTATTCTCAGTATTTCATATTAGTCATTTCAACGGTAAACAACACATCTATGTTGGAAGTCTCTCTAAGGGCGATCTTGCATTTTCCGAAACGAAAGCGGAAAAATATTCCATAGCTGTCGGTTTCCATAGGTTCTACTAACATCACTTCAAAGTGAAAAAAATGAGTCATTGGAGAATATATGACGTGTGCAACTAAAATTTTCACCACCAAGCGTTGTTTCGTCTGATTTCGCGCATTATTGGTTGAAGTTGAGAATCAATGTTGCGCGTGCGGTTGAATTATTGGTTCAGCGAATGTTCATGGGAATAGAAGTGGTGAATGCACAAAATAAGTACTCTACTTCGCGCATTACTCAAAATTTGAATGCATTATTTATATTATTATTAATTTTGATTATTTACTCACTGTTATTCTAATGCACATCATCCGTCTTGGCACAGGGTCAAATCGCCATTCTGACAGCTGTCAGAATGGCAGATTTGGCCAACCCAACCAGTTTCGAAAGTGGCAATAGAAAATTTCATTGAGCGGAAATCGAACCCGCAAGTTTTGCACTCCAGGTTGATGCGATAACCACTTAGCCATAGAGGCAGTTGAGAAATGATCGGGAGAGGAGTTATTGGAATGAGATGTTTCACGCCCACTTGTGGCAGTTCTGAATGCTTAGGTATTTGATGTGGAGATAAAATTTATCGCGATTTCCAAATGCCTTTAAAATCATTGTCCCGCTCCTCCATCTCTCCTCTGACGTCGATGCCGCGGTTCGGAAGCGGAGTTGAGAGGAGAGGCAGGGAAACAAGGGATAAGTATCGAAATTAGGCATAGCGTGCTTCGAATCGCGATAAGTTTCATCCCCACTTCAAATACCAAAGCATCCAGAACTGGCACAAATGGGCATGAAACATCTCATTCCGATACCTCCTCTCCCGATCATTTCACAACTGCCTCTATGGCGAAGTGGTTATCGCATCAACCTGGAGTGCGAAACTTGCGGGTTCGCGTGCTCTCTCACTTTTCTCTCACTTTTCTGCCACCTTTTCTCCGAGCTTTTCTCGCAGCTTTTCGGACGGGATTTTTGACGAGCTGGTTAGAGAAAGAGAAAATAGCGTATGTAAACAAGAGACACAGTTTATTTCTCATCAAAAAAGCTCGCACCTTTTGTCACGAGGTTTTCTCCCAACTTTTTCACAGATTATACAGGTCGAATATAAAATCTCTGCGATCACCTACCTCTCCGTAGCACTCGCCACTCCTGCTTCCCATTGTAAACCCCAATTCTTTTGTAATGTTTTCAAAGATTGAGCGCTTCATTCTAAACTCAATGCATCTAGGACGACTGTCATCAGAGATTATCTGAAAAGGAAGAAATTTTTAAAATGAACTGTCTAATCCACTTCCCGTGGGGAAGTGTGATTTTCAGTTTGTGACAAACTCAAACCCTGAGTGAATTTGGGTCCACCCCTCATCCTCTCTCGAGAATTCTCTCTCGTATTTGAACAATTCCGGTCTCAATAAAAGATGACGAATCACTCTGAGAGCTGATTTCAATAAAAGTATGGGAATCACATCTTGACCCAAATCCGCGCCCGGGTCTCCTCGCATTTGTACGCTGTGTGGGCATTTTAATTCCACTATCTGGTGGTTATTCAAAGCTACAATGTTATGAATATTAGAAAAATCAAACTATTCTGTAAGATGTTAACTCGAAAATATCTCAGTTTAACTCACATCTTGACCCAAATCCGCGCCCGGGTCTCCTCGCATTTGTACGCTGTGTGGGCATTTCAATTCCACTATCTGGTGGTTATTCAAAGTTACAATGTTATCAATATTAGAAAAATCAAACCATTCTGTAAGATGTTAACTCGAAAATATCTCAGTTTAACTCATATCTTGACCCAAATCCGCGCCCGGGTCTCCTCGCATTTGTACGCTGTATGGGCATTTCAATTCCACTATCTGGTGGTTATTCAAAGCTACAATGTTATGAATATTAGAAAAATTAAACCATTCTGTAAGATGTTAACTCGAAAATTTCTCAGTTTAACTCAATTTTAAATGATGCATCGTAGAGTATAACGAGGATTTTCGCATTCAGCAGTAATATGCAACAAAAATATCTACAAAATATACTTCAAATTTCATCAGCACATTTGCGTACTTGCTCGAAACCCTAGGCGCGGATTTGGGTGAAGGTGTGAGTTAAACTAAGATATTTTCGAGTTAACATCTTACAGAATGGTTTGATTTTTCTAATATTGATAACATTGTAACTTTGAATAACCACCAGATAGTGGAATTGAAATGCCCACACAGCGTACAAATGCGAGGAGACCCGGGCGCGGATTTGGGTCAAGATGTGAGTTAAACTGAGATATTTTCGAGTTAACATCTTACAGAATGGTTTGATTTTTCTAATATTCATAACATTGTAACTTTGAATAACCACCAGATAGTGGAATTGAAATGCCCACACAGAGTACTAATTCGAGGAGACCCGGGCGCGGATTTGGGTCAAGATGTGATTCCCATACATTATTGAAATCGGCTCTCAGAATGATTCGTCATCTTTTATTGATGCCGGAATTGTTCAAATACGAGAGAGAATTCTCGAGAGAGGATGAGGGGAGGACCCAAATTCACTCAGGGTTTGAGTTTGTCACAAACTGAAAATCACACTTCCCCACGGGAAGTGGATTCATTTCCTTTTATTAATGCGTAGCATTAATTCTCGCTCAGAACGATTTGGATACCGTGAAAAGTAACCCAATTGTATAACAAGCTAGGGAGCAATACCCCCTTGAAGCCCCCTGGGGCATGACCGCTTAGGACCCATTAATCTGAAAAATTTTGAAGATGTTCAGAGACACATGCAAATTCTGGTGGAGGTTCGCAAAAATAATCGACGCTTGTATATTTTGAGGAGTATCCATATGATCATCAAACAAGCAAGGGGGCCAAGCCCCCCTTGAACCCCCCTGTGAGGTTACAAATGTTTCCCTAGACACGCCAAAACATCTTCAACGATACCGTATACGACCGGTGAATGCTTGGCAACCCGAACTTGATGCCCCCGGTGTGATCTTGAGCAGAAAAGATCCAGACCGAATCAACTCCGAAACAACCTTGTGAAAATTATTTCCAAACATGGTTCCAACATCGAACCTGACTGGTACTGGTTTATTACCATCTTGGTAGTATCCTGATATTTGCATCAGATACCGCGAGAACGGTGTAGTTTGCACAATAGGCAAACATATATTATATTATGGATTGGATACTCGGGGATGGTATCTAGGTTCCCCTGCCTGCTCCTACTTTCTCGGTAGTTAGGTATCACGTCTAGGTTGTCCCTTGAAATGGCCTCCATGGGCTTGTGGTCATTGTCCAGAGCCATCGCCATGCCGAGATAAAGTGAAATCCGAAATGCAGAGGAAACCCCGTTGACTATTCGGAAAATGTAATGCAAGGACCTGCTAGCGCGCTATCATACTCACTCGCTAGTTGTATATCGCATCAACAGTGTCTCTCCATATCGCCCCTGCGGCCTAGTGGTTATCGCCGGGGTCCAATACCGACCCGAACAGGGTTCGATACCCGCCCGCTACTTCAATTATGCAGCTTTTCGATTTTTTAAGCTTTTTTCAATCGCAATATTTCTGAAACCACTTTATAGATTTTGCTGAACCTGGTTATCAGTAGGTATCTTGACCAGCTGAATACAATGGCGGGGGTTGGACTTCGAAACAAAGACTTTCAGACCCGATTGGGCCGGAAATCAGCCCTTTTCACACGTTTTTGACACTAAGTGCCCTGCAACACGGCTCAAAGTGGTGGGCTCAAAGTGGGTTCATTCGAAAAAGTGAAAAAATTTTAAAGCTAGAAAGCTAACTTCTAGAAATGAAACCATAGGACCAATGCCGAATCAATCCCGAAGTGGGTCTGGTAAATAGGTGGACGGGGTCGTTTGTCACACCCAGGGGTACCCGCCATTTGGCTCCCGGATGAGTTTTCGATCTGAAATTTTTTTTGGTGCATTTCCAGACCATGGGCACAAAGTTTGCACAGTTTGGTGGGCTTGCATGCACTTTGAAATTTTTGTGTCGGCTAACCCCCTTCAGAGCCGAAAAAATCGAAGGAAAAAAATAAGTCTAAACCCAAATTACTCGAACAATGATACGTTTACTTGCATTACTCTTATCAATCCTTCAGATGAAAGCAGCATGGGGTGAGTGTAAATAAATAGGCGTTCGTGATCTATGATGAGTTTGAAGAACAATTCTAAGCGAATTTTCTGAACCGAGCGATTTTCTTTTCAAATAGAAGCTGAAGCTGGATTTTCGATGTATCATCCAGTGATGACAAAACGTCAACGGACTCTGTTCATTTTTCGTGCACTTTATTTTTTTCTCTGGTCGTTGGGACAAAAAAGGAGAGTCATCGACGATTTGATATCACTAGTTGCAACGCTGACCTGTGTTTGTGCGTAGAGTTTGACGAACTCCGTTGGCGGAAGCAATGAAAGCTTCTTAGAGAAACGCCCATGAGTTGCAACACGCTGAAACGGATCAGGATTGTCATTAGATTGTGCAATTTAAGTAGTCTCACAAAAGAGACTTTTTCTACGTTGTATAGAATTCGGATAATCAACTCTTCTTTTTTTACATTCTCACGAGTGCACCCTCTCGCCAATTATCACCTAATATTGAGAGGCTGCGCATGATGAAAATACCATTTCAGGATAATCGATAATTCTGAACAAATACCTCACATTTCTAGTTGTTCATCGGAATCCGCGATGAAATGCATCTCTTGAATGTTAAATTTCGCAACAAGAGAGCAAATCAGCTCCCGCGGGAAGTTTTCGCCTTGGAACTGAATATCGAGTCTTTAGGTGCATTATTTCCTTGAGAAAATGGTTGAACATACATAAAAAGTAAACGCCTTGATTGAAATTCGGCCGAAGAGCCGATTTAACGTGTGGAAACTCTCGTCGAATTTGCCCTCAATTGAGCCGAAAGAGGTGAATTTCGCATATTTTTTTCTAAAACTTCTAATTCTAAAACTATTGATATCGAGTTGAATAGAAGAAATAGCTTCTAAAGCTACGATCTTACATTGTCTTCATGTGTCCAAAATCGAAGTGACCTGCATGCGTTGTAGCGACGAGCTCTTCAAAAGTTCTGAAGCAACTTTTTTTCTTATTTTGACAATATTATTTTTGGATTTTTTCAAGCTTGACCATTGTTCAAAGAATTTTGTATTGATTCAAAACACGCTAAAAACAACTGGAAAGGGATACTCACCGACAAGTGAGTCGAAGCCTCAGTCGATCTTTGATCTCCATAGTTTTCATCAGTTACGTAGGAAAACATCCGTCAGAGAGGAGAAATCCATTCCTGAGTGGAGAATGGTGAAAAAAGTTTTAAAAATTTGAGCGATCAGTTGAAACGCGTGCCAACACGAAATACAGACACGAGAGAAAGCAGTGAAATAAAAAATACTGATAAAATCTGACAAATGGTGAAGATGTCCTCAGTTATTCGACACATTTGTCACCAAAAGGAAAGGGTGTGAAGAGAGAAAGAGATAGAGAGAAAGGGGGGGGCGGTGATAAGCAAGGTGCTTGCCGGGGAATAGACGCACTGGGAGCAAACAGATGGATATGGTATAAGAATTATCTGACCTCATGAAATTCTCAATGCGAATTGGTCTGAAGTGATGTGGGAACGGTATATTTGTAGCAGCAAAATATTTATGAGCAAACAGCTACGAAAATATATTTATGGATGATTAATGTGGACTTTGAAGTGAATTGTATCAGTAGTTTCTAATTTTAACTTTAGTCGCTTCAGGATAATTCATCACGAAATCTTCAATTTCGATAGTGCAACTTCCGTAGCGAAAATGAAATCGAGCAGGATCAAATACTCCGTTTTCATGAGTTTGCCGAGGCGCACAAGATATGATCTTGAACTGTAAAAATATCGATTAGTATTCGAATGATGCGGAGCATTGGTGGTCATACTCAGAAATGAACTCATAAATTTAAAATTTTGGTTTTGTCATTACAAAGTGCTGACTATTGATAGCCACACGAAAGATACATTTTCGTACGTATTTTTACGCCGACTTGAGCTAGAGAAAGAAGAAAGCGCGTACAGTTAGTTCGGGTTCCAATTTGTCATCACTAGTGCTCACCTCTCCACACTGTTCGCCGCATCTGCTAGTTTCGGTGATACCATATCCGTTGACGATGCTATTGATTATCGAGCATTTAATTCTGAACTCAACGCATTTCTTGCCAGGATCTGCACAGATATTCTGAAAATTACAACTGTGTACACGGAAAAGGTAATTTCTAGTGACGTAGAAGGGAACCCGACTCTCCCAAATTCGCGTGTTTTCTAGCCGCTCAGAGAAGCGGGAGAGTTCGGGAATTAAGGGAATTTGAGGGGACAAATTAAAGGTGTCGGTTTCGATTCCACATCATTATTTTGCACCTGCATCGCCTTCATCAAATCGTCGGATGAAATCGTTAGTGGTTTAGTGACTAGGTAGAGCAGCTTGTGAGTATCGACCAGTTTCATGAAGGCATCGGCCGGAATGGCCTGAATGGTTGCCATTAGTGATGTCGGTCCGGGTAATGACTCTCTCGTTTCTGAATTTCCTTTTTTTTCAGTGAGTGGCATAGCTTCAGAAAAAATCGTTGTAGGTCACCTGGTTAGTAGGTTCTTTCGTCATTTCGTAGATTTTCAAATACTCTGTTTTTGGAATTGAGAGAAGCGACTCATAATCAGGAAGAAACCAGAGGTCCACGAAAAATTTGTTCTGAGGAAAGTCGGCCATGAGATGTATCGAGCTGAAATTATCATGGATTATTGGGTGACTTAAATTATCGACACCTTTTTCGGTGTCTGTTCCGGACAACTCTGAGAATGCTCTCATTTTCCATTCTATCGTTTTCATCGTATCTATGTGATCGCATTCTGAGCCATAAACCCTAGAATTTCCAAATCTTCTAGAGTAAAGTAACTCACTTCTCTAGTTGTACTTGGGAATCCGCAAGGAAATGCATTTCTGGGATATCAAGCTTTTGAGAAAATTCTCGAATCAGAGCGATAGGGAAAGTGCCATCCTTGAACTGAAAAGTTTTTGATCTGACATTTTTAATGGGCTTAGCACAACTCACGATGAATTCGAATTCTCTGAAGGAAACGCCACTGAAGAGACGATTTAGCATGTGGAAAAACTGCTCGAATTCGTCTTCACTCTCCTCAGAGAAACAGAACTTCGTAACGCCGATGACAATCTCAAGTTGATCCTGAAGATTTGAGATTTGGAAGTATCCACCTGTTTTTGTGTTGTTCGAAGGACAACCATTTAGAGGTTTCACAATAGAATCTTTTGAACTGTACGCATTCCTCCATAAATTCATGCCGTTAATTTTCGCCAAGGATTCGCACTACATAATTTCTCCTGATGTGCCCGGAGTCGAAGAATCCGGCGAAGCCTGCATGAGTGTTAGCGACAAGTTCCTCGAAGGCCCTGCGAAATTAATTTATAATTAATTCCCAATAATTATAATAATTGTGGTTGAAAAAACAGTGCACTTTAGCACCCAGCTACTATTGACCGGCAAGTGAGTCGGAGCCTCAGTCGGTCTTTGATGTTCACAGTTCGCATGACTTTACGGAGAAAGACATCAGGAAGAGAGAATATGTCCATCTCCTGGAGCGAAGGGATGAATGAGGAGAAGAATCGCTATAATCGTTGAAAGAAAGATACGCAAAGTGCACGTACAACAGTGATACACACCGAAACAAAGCGACACGCACAATTCTAAATCGCGGCCAGTTAATGCTTGGAATTCCCTGGATATTGGGTGGAAATTGAGAAAACATAGTCATGCAAGAGGGTGAGTCAGAGGGTGAAAGAGAGGGAGCACACTTGCGCGTGGCAATGGGAAGACGGGATGAGAAAGAGAGGAAGGGAGAGAAAACTGAAAAGGAGAGAAAGAGAGGAAAGAAGAGAAAGCGAGAAAGGGAGAGAAAGGAGAAAGAGAGGAAAGGAGAGAAAGCGGCTTTTGGTGACATTATGAGTGCAAGTGGGTCACAATCGTGTCTCTGAAGTGCTCGGATTGTGCTGAATCTATGCACACCAACCAAGATGAGGCTTCAGCTGCATCTTGCTTTGCGAAGAGTGCGTAAATAAAGAGAGAAATGATGAAAAATGCAGTACTTGCTTGTGATGAAAGAGAGAGGCGTTGTGCAATGAGATCAAAGAAGGAAATCAAGAAATCAGACGTGACTGACTCAGGGTGACGAAATTAGTTGTGTATATTCATTCATATTGCTTTCTTCAATCTCCTCTTCAGAATTAGCGGTTCGTAATAATGCGATATTAAAAAACGCCGAAAAGATCTGAACTTCGATGTTGAGACTGTTCTAAAATGCGGCAAAGATCCGAGCCTAAGCCTCTCAGCTGAAAATAAAGCTAGGGACTTGAAATTCGGAATACGTTATTCCCATAAGAGAGGGAATAACTAGCCAAAATTTCAAATCTCTAACTCACTCGAGAGCCGAGATAATAGCGAAAAACGAACAGTGCGGGAATTCAAATCTAAGATCGGATCTTTTCCAGATCGGATCTTTGTTAGGGACGGCAGCGGTGTAAACGGATGAACGAAACAATGCATAAATTGGTGCGCAAATGGAAGCTTACCTTACCCCATTCCGACTTTTCAATTTTGTTTTTGCAAAATTATGGCAAAATATTAAGTAAAATGATAAAGAAAATAGATGGAGGGTGCGACGCTTTGAGTCCAACTGGAGCGCATCGCATGTCAGTCTACTGAACATTCTATCGTGAACTGAAATCAAAAGAATATTTTTCAAACGCTTCAATAAATTACAATATCCTCGTCTCGTGCTACCAGAGTCACGAGGGATCATGGAAAAACAAAGTATAATTTTTAATAAGTTCAGTTTAACACTAGAAGCGGAATCACGGTTCTGACTACAGTGGTTCGTTGGGTCACAATGTTGTCCTGAAAGTTTTAAATCATTTGCTAAAAATGGGCAGTTTGTTCACGCCTTTTTTTTCTCTAAAAATCGATGATCCCCTTCTTAATAACATACTAAAAAGATCGCATGAACAAACTGCCCATTTTAGATATTGGCAGTAAACCGAATTCTTGCCGCGAAAATGGGCGATTCTCGCGGCTGATATTTCGTGAACGTTTTCTAGGTTAATTTTCATTTTGATAACTATTTTTTGTGCTGCAGAATCTATCGATGGTGTGAAAATAGTTTCTAAAAACACTTCATTTATTCGTAGCCTAGTGTGACTTTAATGTTGCGTATTACCTCTTCATGCCATGCTTTATATGCTTTCACTTTGTCCTTTTATTCATCCCAATCAACGAAACAGCTTGAAAAATTATAGAAATATTTTTAAAATGCTTCAGAAAAATATTAAAGGATTTGAAAGCCAAACTACGGTAGTTTGACGGGAAAGCGTCGGAGGGTGTAGCCAAATATTCCGGACTGAAATATTCCGGCTGCGGTCACTAATCTTTGTTCAGGAAAAGATCGAATCTTTTCTGATTTTTTAACAGGCACAAGATCGAAGTTCCGATCATTTCAGTGATTTTTAACACCACATTAGTTCAATGATTTATCGTGCAATATTTTCATCGGTCATATTGTTTGGTGAGGTATTGATGGAAACGGATATAAAATTATGCGATTATGAAGAAGTGAACGAAGATCAAGAATGTATCAATGAAAGACGATCAGGGAATTAGACTTCGGCATTCATCGATTAGCGCATGTAAATGCGATAATTATGATTCGCATCCCCTCCATTTTCCATTGTCACCCCCGCCACACAATCCCCATCCCTCCATTGAATGTCGGTCACACGTACGAAGCAGTCCTCATAGCGGAAGTGCAAACTGGCATAGTTCTCCGGGCCCTGGGGCAAGGCCGTGATGACTTCGAACTGCAAGAAAGACTTGTCTCATTATCAAACACATATTATTTACAAGTAGCTGTCATTGTGTGCACCCCCTCTAGACTGTCCCCATTATAAATACTATTATTCAGTGTTCGGAAAAAAGCAAACTATTTAGTTGAATCGCCGACCTCCCCGCAGAAATCGCCTCTCCTGCTGCTCTCCGAAATACCGCAATCCGCCAAGCATTTCACGATGATGGAACTCATCATTCTGAATTTCACCTCCCGCTGTCGACTGTCAATTGAGATTAT
The DNA here is from genome assembly GCA_036245825.1 of Pristionchus entomophagus. Lineage (NCBI taxonomy): Eukaryota > Metazoa > Nematoda > Chromadorea > Rhabditida > Neodiplogasteridae > Pristionchus > Pristionchus entomophagus. The sequence continues at coordinate 8,215,663 of BTSX01000001.1, forward strand.
CTGAGATGAAAAAAAATTGAATTAAATTAAATTTAGCATAACAACCTGCATAGCCTTCTTCCACTCTTCCGAGCTAAGCGTAATATCGTAAGAATTCTCCAAATTCAGTTTCTTATGAATGTAAAGCATCTTGAAGAAGGACACGGTTGATATCTGAAATAATTCTTTTTTAATAATGTTGTCGGTAGTTTCAAACCTCGAATGCATTGTTTCTGGGTGATATGGTAACACTGCGCGATGGCAGAAGCGACAGAAACCGTTCAGTTTGAGGGTGGAAATTGATATTCATGTTGCGAGGGATCGTTGGAAAAGCAGCGATAAGGCGGAGTGACCTGAATAATTATTTTGAAGTATTAAGTGTGACACAGAAACCGATAATGGGAAGATATTCTCTCACATTTCAAGCTGGGACTCTGACTTCACTTCGAACAAGAGCTCTTCAATAACAACTTTCTCCATAAAACTGTGAAGGAAATCCAATGGGGTATCAATGTCGTCGAGCTGAATTTTTTTCTCATTCATCGATATGTGAGAGAAAAAAATATCCTTACCATGACTGTGAATCTCCCAATGGTAATTCCTCGGGATATTCGAGGTAGAATGTCTTGAAATTTAACCAGCTTCTGTTCCTTGCTGAACTTGAGCCTCTCCGGACCGAAGTAGATCAGTACCACTCCCTGAAAGTAAAAGTGAGCATTGACGGTTGAGCGATGACCTCACATTTTCTCGCACGATGAAGTGTCCCCTATTGAAGAAAAGCGAGTCCGATTCCGCCACGAGCTCCTCGAACGCACTGAAATAATTTTTTTTAGTAAACACTATCGAAAGAACAGCAATATATTCTCACCAACAAGTGTGACTCAGACTTAAGCGATCTTTAACTTTCATACTATTCACTAGCCGTCGGAGAAAGGCATCGGGAAAGGAGAGAATGTCCATTGAGTGAAGGCAAAGGGGTCGAGTGAGTGGATGATAGTGATGATCGTGGCTTAATATAGTGGATGTGGAGGAAGAAGTGATAATGTGTTATTGTTTTCCGCTTTCGGTACCTTATCGTGAACGGTGTTAGTACCGGACAGCTCAGTCACCGCTGACTTGAGATTGTAATATCACACAGGTGTGGTAAAAACAATATTCTTCAGTGCTAGCTTCAGGATATCAGTTGCTTGTCATTCAATGTGCTTTGAGCTCCGATTATAATCGTGATAATGTCACAATCGAAAGAAAAGCTGACACCAGCAATAATTGATACGCTTTGGAATTTGAGTTTGTGTGTAATAACATTCCGTTTCCGTGCTAGCCTCCCGCTATCATAGTATTAACAGCGGTGTTTATCATCATCTTGGTGTCATACGCTTCAGCATGGCTGGAACAACAGATTCTAGTGATAAGGGAAGAAGTATGCGTTTTCAATATTTTAGATTTTTCTCAGTCACTTTATGAATAGTTCTAAAGCCAATCAAGTTCCGATGGACAGGTAGTTATGGTACAAAAAGGAAAAACTAAAATTATTCTCATGCATTCAAAATATACGAGATTTGAGTCATTTGCAGAGGTTACACACTTTCGACAGATCGACGCTTGCCAGAATGATCTCACAACATCCGTCTTTTTCTTCTTCATACCACTTGAGACCGTTGATGACAATATGACATTTGTTGTAGCAAAGATGCAAGTACGACTCAAATTCCTCAAGTCCGCGATCACTGCAGAGAATTGTAAACTGAACAAAATGGTCATAAAACACATGTGACGTCATTGATATTCAATGCAAATGATTAGCAGACCTGTGCATTGTATTCGCCAGCCTTGCTCGTCTCAGAAAGCCCATTGTTCCTTAGCCATTGCGCGATAACTGAGTTCTTCCAGACCATCGTCAGACATGCTCGTCGATTGAGAAAAGCTGTAAAGAATTAGATAATTAAATATGTAAAAAATTACGAGAGATACCTGAACTAGACTCTCACAGAAGGCTGGTGTGATTCCACGGCAACTGATACTCGTGCTTTGATGATAGTTTGAGGATAGATTCACAAGAGATTAATCGATACAAATTCATCGTTTCCATGGGAGGAAATAACATCAGATCTTGTTCATTTTCAGGATAAAATTTGAGGTTTACTTCATGCTTGCTTCTTGGAAAATCAGCAATCAAGTGCCGAAAACTGCAAATAACATTTCCATTAGGAAAATGACGAATAAAGTCAATACAAAATAATGTGAACGGTTTATCATAACCTATGATAAGTTATCATAACTTCCCATAAAACATTGATTGCAGCGCGGAGAGTGTTCCGATTGAGCTAAAATTTTGAGAGGATACATTTCTTGAATGCCTCTTCAAACTGACATGAAAATGAACTTTTCGATGGTGAAATTGGTCGTGAGATGTCGAACAAAATCCAGCGCGAATGAGCGACATCTGAGCTGCGCAAGCCATAATGGCTGCTGAAAATATGTATCGTAAAATTGGGCTGAAATTGAGCAATAAATGAACCTCGATCATGAATTCGCCAAATTATATTATACTGAAGAGACGGTTTCTCAGGTGTACAATATGTTCCATCCTTTCGTCATCCATGGCATAATCCCTGATACTAACATCTCCGATCCTGATCGCGTTGTGTATTACGCCGTTCTGAAATTTTACAACTAGCACTTCAAAAGTTTGAAAACAAATCACCATGTCACGTGTTTAAATGATGCCACCTAAATCGCAATATCCGGCATGCGTGTTCGCCACAATTTTCTCGAAAGCACTGTAAACTTGTCGATTATTTGAAAGAATAATGATTGTAAAATGAAATAAAAAAAGACAAATATTAGACCGGCAAGTCAGACGTAGTCTCAAGCGATCTTTGATCTCCACCGTTCTCATCAGTTTACGTGAAGGGCGATAATATCCATTCTAGAATAATTCGATTTTTTTCTGAACCAGAGATCAGGTGAGTTGTGCTAGTAAAAAAGCTAGCAATACATATGCAATTATTATGGAGGTCATGGGATGAGCAATAGTAAGAAATAAGTCAGTAAAAATGATAAGAACAAAACATTCAGATTATACTTATGATTCCGCAGACCTTTCGCGCAAGACTATTTTCAGATGGTGAAGATTTTTGATTGGAACTGAAGCCATATTCAATTCTAAGCGACTCGAGAGAATTGTGGGTGTGATGAGAAAGCGGAGAGATGCACATACAAGGTGTTGAGAATCGATAAGCACATGATTCATAGATAAGCGAGAGAAGACGAAGAACCATTTAAAATGTCAAATCGAGAAAACAGCATTTCTTTGATGGAAAAAATCATGATTTTATTCTGACCATTTACAAATTGAGTTGAAGCTATGTGCATTTTCATACACAACAGTCTTTCAACACAAACCTACTAATTTTATATTAACATCTTGAACACTGAATATCTATACATTTGAATGACAACTACTTGTGATAATTTAGGCAATCTCATGCATTTTCGAATCGCATTCTTGAAATATTCTTCCGGAGCGAATGGTACAATGATGCTTTATCACGCGCTCTGTCTTCGGCTCTGTATCTGATAAGAATGCAAATAATAGGGGGAGCAAACCTTCTCTCTTCATCTGTGTACGTCCCAATAAAGAAAATTGAAACTTCTTATCACCAAAACGATGGTTATCCCTTCGTATTTCATAGATTCCCTTCATTGGCGTCAATTTACTGAGTCAGATATTATCACGATGAGCACTCGAGCATCCATCGACTATTGGCATGGAGAAGAACGAGTGATTCCCACTCTCAGATACGCTTAGGAGTGAATAAAAACAATTTATCGATGAAATGGACAAAAAAGAAGGTATTATGGGATTGAAGAGAAGCTCCTTATAGGGCATCTGGCTGTTCTGCAATATGTGAAATTTTTTTTTTAAAAAGCGGTAAAATTGATATTAAAAATGCAGTGCTGAAAAGTCATCGATTTAACAAATATTCAGTGCATTGTTGATGATACCATTAATAGTGACCCGTTGTCGAATCATCGTCATCACAGTGACATGTCTTAGGCTCCCCTCCTGGTGTGACTGTGAACATTCTGGGTCCAGATCCAGCATGCGGCGGGGGCATCTGCAAATATCATTGATTAAAGAGTTGAATTGGAACTCGGAAGATGAAAAGGCAGTGAAAACTGAGGAAAGCGAAGGAATTATATGAGTATCGGCGGAATGATATCTCGCTTTTATACGCCCCGTTTCGATGGGCTTAGGCTTAGGCCCATCGAAACGGTCGCCCAGAGATAAGAAGAATACGCTTCGCTTCTCATTGATCAGAGAAGGTGGAGAGCATTGCGGGGATATTTCGAAAATGAGAAACTAGTCATTCCGATTTTTTTAGAGAAGCGTCTCATAGAATGTTACTGTAATTTCTAAGAGTCGACTTTTTCGAAAATTTTGTCATCTATATTTGTCTCAAATTATCATGGGAATATGTTGTTTCCAACGCTCGCTGTATTATGTAAAACTTGAAATTTTGCGAGATTATTTGTTTTTAAATCATCCATCTCGCATTTTCGAAATGTTCTTCCGGTGCGAATGGTACGATGCTGATTTATCACACGCTCTAGCTTTGGCTCTGTTTCTGATTAGAATACAAATGATATGGCGATCAAGCTTTCTCTCTTCATCTGTGTAGGCGTTTCAACAATTTAGAAAACGTAGCAATTTGAACAAAAACACATTTGCTTGACAATCTTTTGCAATATTTTATTATTCAACTCCTAGGCTTCATGATTCGATCGATAGATGGACAATCGATGAGATCGGGCAATACATCGCTAATCCGTAGAGCTGGCCTCACATTGACAGTTCATATGCGACAGTGCGTAGTTCGCCATTGTCGCGTAGCACCGATCGAGATCCTTGAATTAGTGCTTTTTTATTAATATATTTATTACATTATTTATATATGTATTTAGTTATTCATTTATATATTATATTTGAAACTCCCTAGCGACAATAAGTGAGTAACAAAACACCGAGATAAGGTGGGTGAGTCGGTAGGGAGAATGAGGGGAAGCTTGGAGTTGCTCACTCTCATAAGCAAATCAAAAGAATTCACAGATTCTCTCCTCAAAACCCAACACATCTCATGAAATTCTACCAAGGAATATTTTTTGGTTTAGACAAGCAATGATAACGTGGATTCCTACCGTGATCGTATAGATTCGCATCCAACACTTCCCGTAGCGAATGTGCATTTCTTTCGGAGCCCTGCACAGGATCTCGAAATGAAATACATTTATTTTATACTCATCGTTGTTTATCACTTTTTTTTCTCGTTTATTTTATACTCATCGTTGTTTATCACTTTTGTGATGCTATTTCCGCTTGAAAATGAATTAACAGTCCGTTGTGAATCGTTCTTTGAACAAATCAATCTCATCAGTAATGGTATGATTACATGTTTTCAAGCAAGAAACTTGCCTGTCCACAGTATTTCCCCTTCTGATTCATCTCGAGCAAATCGTTTGTCTCCAACCACTGTGCCATACGCGAGTTCAAAGTTACTGTCACCATGCACGCATGATCGAGTAGTGAAATGATCTGGAACATATAGGATTAGAGAGGGAGAGAGCTATTCTGTCGGATTAGAGAGATTGCTTCGTATCTGTTGTGGCGGGATTGGTAATCGCCATCGACTACTTTTCATATTTGGTATGTTGTACGACTGTGAGAGAGGTGAGAGAGCACGCAAATCGAGGAGAGTCGGATGCCGATTTGCCATCACTAGAAGGGATCTACCTGCATCATCCGTTCACAATCTTCCTTGGTTACCAGCGTGATTATCTTCACGCAAAGTCGCAGGAACTGAAATGGTTGGGCATGGCGCGGGTTACGGTAATATGTTTGGGGGAATACAAAGCACGAAATGGAGAATTCAACTCATCGTTGAATACGCATACCTTGCAAAATGCAACCATCTGAATCAGCAAGTCAGTTCTGAGTGCCTCTTCGTGTGATGTGTTGTTCTGCAATAAATCTACTCGAATAACTGCAATTATTTTGATTACTAATGTGTTTTTAGGCTCAAAAATATGGTCAAAAATGTGAACACTGAAAAGCACCTCTTCCCGCCAGTGCATACGATATCTCTAAAATCATTTCAAAAAATACTAAAATAAACTACTAATACTATATTATTTATAACAAAAATATAACCTGTCGCGATGGGAAAATTGTCAATTCTTCCATGGCAGGGAGCGCGAGAAGCATCTCATATGTTGGCAAGCATCGCATATTCATTGTGAATGCTCATTGTGAAAGTTCATTGTGAAAGTCCGCAACGAGTTGCAGAGATCTCAAAACACATGATCTTGATTTTATAATGTAAGGAAAAAACAATGTAGAGTTAAAATTTCAATACATAGATCGACGGACCTCTGTTCTACTCTACACCTCACAAATTGTCTCTTGTAAACATGCCCTCAGACGGATTAAATAATGAATAATGAATGAATCAATCAATCAATTAAACTCACTTTTCCAGTTGTGTTTTCGAATCAACGTCGAAGTGTAGTTCCCTAATCTTGAACTTTTCAGTCAGTCGTTGATAGAATTCCAGATCGGGAGTGAGGTTGTCGTCGAGCTGCAAATTTTGCATTACTGATTCTCAGTCGAGACCTTCAATCCGCCTACTCTCTCACCGCTTGTTAGAGAAATGAGAGAACACGCGAATTGAGGAGATTGCAAATGAAACAAGAGTCAAGACTCAATTGTAGATCACTTTTTTCATGACACAAATTGAAAACGGAACAATTTACATCAATTTCGAATTTTTCGAGCGTAATCCCGCTGAAGAGGCTATGCCTCAGGTGAAGAAAGCATTCCTGTTCCTCAGCCCGCGCCAATCGAACATAATTACATTTTCCGTCACCGATTCTGATCTCTATCGTCTTTTGGTATGGACGTATGTTGAAGCCTCTCTGAAATTCGTTAATTACCAGTCTTTTGGAGAATAGGATTTCTAAATTCATATTACTCTAGCAAGTGAATTTCCGGCTTAAAAAGGGAAAACTAATCAACCTTTACAGGATCCTGATAGACGTGTCCTTGTTCGAAATAGCCGGCATGCGAGTCGGCCACGAGCTCTTCGAATGCAATACAATTGGCGAGAAACATGAAGCACACAAGCTAGTTTGCATAGATTGTTATGGGTGTGATTAGAACATTTTCAATTCAATTATTTATCACATCAGGCAGTTATGCTCAGGTGAGGATGGGGCCATATTCTTCAGAGGGCGCGTTCCTCCCAATGGGGTCCGATCGTACGTCTGAGGTCATCGCGCCATCGAGTCTTGGGGTGGCCAATTGGGCGCGCACGGTTGTAGGGCGTCCACGGGGTTGTCGCGCGTGTCCAGTGATTGGTCGGCATTTCCCGGATCTTCAGTGCCCATTTTGCTTTGCCTCTGAGGACCTCCTTGTTCCAGTAGCGAACTCTGGTGATCTCTCTAATTCTCTCGTTTCTCATTGGATCTCTGAGGGTCACTCCGACCATTCTTCGCTCCATCTTTCTTAGTGCAACATCCAGACGCTCCTTATCGCTTGATCTTAGTGACCAGGTTTCGCTCCCGTAGAGTACGGTGGTTCGGATGCAGCTGTCGAAAAGACGTATCTTTGTCTTCATAGGAAGAATCCGTGAAGCGAGCAGATGGTGTAGCTTGCTCCATGCAGCACAACCCAAGCGTATCCGATGTTCCAATTCAGCCGAAGGATCAAGGGGAAGAGAGATTTTACATATCAACATTTTACATATCAACATTTAAAAAGAAAACTACGGTAGCTTACCGAGAAACTAGTCGCAACCTCAGGCGATCTTTGATTCTCATAGTTCGCATCACACTTCGAAGAAACACATCGGGAAGAGAGAAGATGACCATCCCTGGGACAAATGAAATAAATATGAATTTTAGGAATAACCAACAACAAAAGGAGCAAATGTTTGCCAAATTTTATATAAGTCATGCCTTAGAAACGCTTTATTGAAACAAAGACAAACCAACAACACTATGATTCACAAGAAATACAATGTAAAGGGAAAGAAAAGACTCACAAGGAGTCTGAGTCATGGGTGAAAGAGAAAGAGAGGCAAAGCGTGCGCGTGGAAACGCGAGTGAGAGATGACAGAGTGGGTGAGAGGGGAAAGGGAAGAGAGAAGTGGTTGACTGCGATTTGGGTGCTAGAGCGGACCATTCGAGAAGAAGGAATCGATCAGAGTGAAGGAAGAATGATTCAGAGTTAAGCGCAAGAAGCAAGGAGAGTCAGGCGGGGCGATGCAAAACTGGAGTGGACAAAGGATGGAAAAGCCGTTTCCGGATTGAAATAGTACGCTTCCCGTCCCGATATGAACGTGCCTTTATCGAATAATTTCATAACAAAAAATAAGACATCAATATTTCGAGTATGTAGAGTAACGTCATATGAGCAATTATATTCACTGTTGAAATATATTTTTCGCCATTAAAATGTGAAATAGTTTACTTGGCAAAGAAAGTGCAATGCACTGTTGCATGTATGTGCACACAGTAAGGAATCGAAACGTTGTGGATAAACACAATTTACGTAATAATCATTTTGTGGGGATTGTGTTTCCGGTGCTCAGATGGTGGGATAAGAATTGTAGCACTCTTGTCTCAGTTTCGCTATCTTTCTTCTGTTGAAACTCGCGATCTTGTACGCGGTCTGAAAACATTGTTTTACTAAAGTTTATATCTCAGATAAATTAAAGAACTATTTAACGCTACACTTCAAGTGCGGGAATCAAGAAAACGCAGTTTGGGGTCTGACATTTTAAAAATATAATTATCATAAATGGATTTATCTAAAGTCTCCCACTCCAACCAAAATTCGAGTAGATTGATCTCTTAGAAGACTTTAAAAAATAATAATGAACAAAAATAACTCACATAGAGACCAGAGACGCCGAGGATAACCATCGCGATTGGAGTCACGATCATTCTGAACAAAAGCGAATCTGAAAAATAAAATAAAATATATGTCGAATAAGCAACATTGCGCGGGCAAGTAAACAACAACGTGATGATTTACTGACGGATTCAAGATTTTGTATGCCTTTTCTGAGGGCAGCGTCAATTGATCGGAATCCGTGCATACGAGGGAAGGCTAGCGGGTGTGCCGATCTAGACTGCGAAGAACGGGGCGTAGATTTCGCATTAGCAAGTCTTCCCTCTGGCTGACCTTACTCGGTTTCTCGGCCGAGCATCGCTCGCGAGGTAAGCGAAATTTTGAGTACGAATCTGTATCGTCACGAATATCATGTGTGAGCATCATACCAAGCAGTGGATATGAAGGAAGACCAGTGGGTGTGCCGACTCGAAGAGCGGACGCGCCGACCTTACATTAGGAAACCTTCCCTCTGGCTGACCTTGTTCAACTTCTCAGTCGAAAATTACGTACTAAACGAAGTGCCTAATAATCATAGTTATGTTAGAAATGTATTTTAAATAATTATCTGACCATATTTAGGAGACATTCGGAGGCGCCGACCTTGCATTGAGAGGCCTTCCCTCTGGCTGAAACTGTGATATCTAACCAAACAAACGATTGCGCAATAGGGAATTGAATCGCTCTGGCGAAGAGAGATTACGAGGAATGAGGAGTGTGACGAAAGATTAACCTGTTACGCAATCGTCTTAAGAACCCGGCTCCGTTATTTTCGAGGATTCGGCCGTTACCCAATTAAATGAGAACAATTAAATGTTAATAAAATATTATTCGCAGGCTTTGCGAAGGTACTGGAATTCATTCACCCAAATCTATGATCGAATTGATGATATATTTTCCCTTTTTACCTCTAGAAAAAAATTTATTTGAAGCGTTTTGAGAGAAATGGTATTTTGTATGTTACAATTGCATGCGATCAACATTATTTAACACTACGTATGGATTGTTCATCAAAAGTACCGGTAGATTTATAATCATGACTTCATCACGCAGTAAATATAGATATAATTATCAGCCATTAATTTTGTCGGTGAGTTTCTCGATGCTCGGGAAGGGGTCGTTTTTCGTTAGCACCACAATTACGTCATCTTCTCCCTCTGTTAGTTCAATGCAAATCCAGCATCCTTGATGGTGAAGTTCACCCATGATAAGAATGGTTTGCTGGTCGCATATTATGATCTGAAAATGAGTAAACATGTGAAGTTTTATGTCGAATCACTTGCCTTGCAAATTTCCAGAATCACATTATCTTTGAGTAAGTTCACGAAACTGCGACTATATTTCCATCTCAGAACACGGTCTTGGGTATCATCTGAGAATATCTGGAGGAAAAATTGATTAGATGTATGATAAGCGAATTTTGAAAGAAAAAAAGTTGAAGAAATTCCGTTAACAATTGTAAATGCTTTTAGTGCGTTCTAGAAGCTAGTGGCTTTCTTTTGAAGCTAGTGGCTTTTCTTTACTTTGAGGACGCATTTATTTACTCAAAATTCTAAGGAAAAACTGCATGTTACCTGCAGTGTCTTCTCAACGTCATTCGCGTTCAAATCAACTTTGCCTACATGTAAGAACCGGAAATTGGAAAGCAGAATGAAGAACAAATCAGTTGTAATCTGTAATTAAAATTTCTCCATAAAATAATTGCTCTAAAAGAGTATGAATTTAAATACATTTCTCCAGTTGGATATATGTGCAAGAAGGTTATCCACAGTTTCAGTAATTTGTTTTAGAGATTAATATTGCACCTTGTACCTGATTTCCCTCTGCGATATCCAACATTCGCATTGGCGGAAGGGATAACAGCGTTTTTTTCTTCGGGTGAAAAGTGAAAGACCATATCGTGATCGCTTCTTCTTGGAAAATTCACCATGAGTTGCAAGGAGCTGAATACGTTTAGCAAATTTAACTTTTAGGAATATGTTTTAAAACGCACTTTTGTAGCTGTGTTTCAGAGTTCACTCGGAAGATAAGCTGTCTAATCTTGAATTTTTCAGTGAATTTCCGGATGAATTCCAGATCAAATGTGACGTCGTCGAGCTGAATCTCGCATATTTCTATGGTTTTAATCTTTTTGATTTTTGAAAAGATCAAAACTGAAAACTCACTAACAGAATAAGGCATTCAATCTTGATTCCATCGAAAAGTCGGCTCAACATTGGCTCGAGATATTTCATAGATGAATGAGATATTTGTGTGAGGAGTAGCGAAATTGGTTTGCTTCGAAGATTTTTGAGAATACACAAAAACTTTCACGACGAAGTCTGGCTCAAAATTTACCATCCTAATCTGATTAATCAGCTGAGATGTCCTTTAGATACCGATCTCATTTTAAAATGCTCACTGAGAGTTCTCTCCGCCATCTCCTTTTCAAATCCCATCGCTTCTGCGTTAAATTTTGAAATATAGTCATCGCAGGAAATATTTTATCCACGGCAATTCACCATCTCGAGGTTTTAATCGATCGTCTGGTAAATTTTGAGCCAGACTTCGTCGTGAAAGTTTTTGTGTATTCTCAAAAATCTTCGAAGCAAACCAATTTCGCTACTCCTCACACAAATATCTCATTCATCTATGAAATATCTCGAGCCAATGTTGAGCCGACTTTTCGATGGAATCAAGATTGAATGCCTTATTCTGTTTGTGAGTTTTCAGTTTTGATCTTTTCAAAAATCAAAAAGATTAAAACCATAGAAATATGCGAGATTCAGCTCGACGACGTCACATTTGATCTGGAATTCATCCGGAAATTCACTGAAAAATTCAAGATAGGGCAGCTTATCTTCCGAGTGAACTCTGAAACACAGCTACAGAAGTGCGTTTTAAAACATATTCCTAAAAGTAAAATTTGCTAAACGTATTCAGCTCCTTGCAACTCATGGTGAATTTTCCACGAAGCGAGAGTTCTACATGCTTATCCAAAATTCGCCGCCGATGGATCCCTGAAATTAGATATGTGAGTGAAAGGACTTAGTATAGGCGGAAACGTAATCATTTTTTTGTTAGCAAGTCTACACTTTGAAGTTCGATCGATCGAATTTCGATGATAATCTATGGACGACCCTGAAAGCAAGCATGGGGACGCGAATCAAGCAGCTGTATCTATTCGAATCCGAAGGCAGCAATATCATGGTCGATGATGTCCCGAGACTTGTGGAAGGACTTCAGTTCGGGAAGTGTACAATTTGGTTGGAGAGTCCTTTGACGGAGAATAATGCGTGGGTATTTTTATTTTATTTTGTATAATCAGCTCATTCTCGTTTTTGTTAGTCGTCGCGAGCGGTCCTTCTCCATTTCTCTCTGATAGAGAATGGAATCCCTCTAGTTCCCCTCGTCTACTCCATCAACTCAACAAGATCAGAATCCTGGTCACCGTGTGATGGGTATGAAAATTGGTCACCGTGTGATGGGTATGACCTACTCTGATGCTTGGTCCCTCAGATACCATTCTCGTCGAATCTCGTTTCGCGATTGATGACTCGAGTTTGGTGGACTCAGTTCTAAAATCACGGGAGCCTTCTTCCGTCATCAACAATGAACACTCTACATCAAGTCCTATCGTCCTGGATGATCGCAACCCTTTCTCCAGCCAATCTCTTGGGTCTGTGAATGGAAAAAAGATCGATCCTTTGACCCCCATCCAGACGAAATGATTCTCTCTCGAACGAAGAACCGACCCGAAACCTATCTGAAACCATCCATCCCCATCTGGCGTCAATTGCCTGACATGATAAATGTATGTATGCCTACGAGTAAAAATACACTGAAAACACCTATTATCAGACAGTTCTGAGATTTTGGCTTTTTGACCCTAAAATGATTTTGGCTTTTTGACCCTAAAATATCCTATGTAATTTAGCTCGTAGAAGCCGAATTTTTGTATTAGAGCTCGTGCAAAAGTGAAAGAAAAAAGTTATGCGCGAAATAACTTGAAAATGAGCAGTTGGAAACACATTTTTCAAAATTGCTCGCCTTATTACAACTCACTTCATTTTTAGGTTAGCAGCGATATTTTCAGGGATGATTGGGCTACAACCTTGCATAGGTGATTATGCCCCGGAATCCCGTCAAGCTGCACAAAAAGTGGAAAATTGAAAATTGTCAACAACAAAAATAAATTTGGCGGAACATGGCGGGACCTCAAACAACCTGTCGGAATATGGCCCATGCTGGCGGAACGTGGCGGGACCCTGCCCAACCTGGCGGAATATGGCGGAACGTGGTCGAACGTGGCATCATTGACTAATGTGGAATAGTAGAAACAAATAAAAAAACAATAAATCGATAAAAAAAAATGATGCCTATGTTTCACAACTCGAACGGTAAAAAGGGTTCTGAGGAACACACGAAAAATTCAATTCACACAACTCGCCTGAAAGAATCTTACTCATGAAATGTGAATTTGAGAACATCGGGTTCATAGTAACAGTCTTTTAGTCTTGTAATTGGCGAGCACGTTGAACAGACGTTTATCATGGTGCAAGATATGGCCGTGTTCGAATCCAGTACACTCATTTTCTCTCCAAACGTATTCAAAAGCACGTAGAATGAATAACTTATATTTCATCCTTAACTTTCCACATTCTAAGGACAGTTTTTCTTTTCTTTTCAATTCTGATCTAGGAGCAAAGATGCATTTGGAAAATTTTGGGTTAATAGTAACAGTCTTGGAGTCTCTGATCATCGTGTGCATTTATTCAAAGCATGACAGTTTGCTCCATCTTTCAATGAAGAACTTGGTAGTTTACGAGCTGATCAGAGCACATATTCAGATCTCGTATTACTTTCGAGCACGTAATAATGTGCTAGCGCGTTGAGCTTCAGATAGTAGTCATAGTCATCTTACTGAGCCTACAATATAGTTTTATTAACCGTTTCATTTAATAGTTCATGTAGTATCGTACAAAGATCTCACTTCAAATGTTCATGAACTTACGTCTCCCAGAAGCTCCCCGATCTGCTTCCTCGATTGTGTGAAAGAGGGTCTATCTGAGGGTTGATCGGCACAACAATTGGACATGATTTGGTATCTGCATAGGTATGTTTTTCGAACAAATGTTCATCACTTACGTTTATCATATAATTCACATAATATAACACACTCACAGCTTGTCAGTGCAGTTATCCGGTTTCTCCATTCGCTCGCCTCGTCTGAGCCGTTTCAAGATCTGAAGGTAATTATGCTAATTAGTATTTAATAAACTATTTAATTATTTTCCGAAACCAACCTCAGTCGCAGGCCATCCAGCGTAAGGCGTTCCTCCAAGAGTCACGATTTCGTAGAGAAGAAGACCGAATGACCATCGAAAATAACGGTAAATTTGATCAGAAAAAAAAGAATTTCTCACACATCTGATACAGTAGAGAAGACATACTTCTCAATCGATTCGGGAGCCATCCATTTGAGTGGAAGTTTTCCTCCCTGAAATAGGCATAATCAAACAATATTCCTAACCAAAGCAAACCTGGGAGAGATAGTTCGAGTCTTCAGTTCCGATTTCGCGACTCAATCCGAAATCGCCAATTTTACAACGCCTATCTACCAATATATTCCTTGCAGCGATATCTCGATGGATAAAACCTCGAGATGAGAAGTATTCCTGAGGATCAAAGATCAAATATCGTTTCTAATTTAAACGAATTTGAACCAGTCCATATGCGATCTGAATGGCGAACATAAGCTGCTTCTTTACGGTTATGATTATTTTGGTGTCCATTTCGTCAGGATGCTCAAGCATGTGCTTTCTCTTGTTATGATTGATGAAATTTCAATTATTTTCTCCGCTTCGCTCCGTGGCAATTTTTCCTCCACGCTATCCTCCCTGAGGCGATTGACACTCGTCCCGATCTTTTCGGACGAGTTTGAGCTGAATTTGGCGCGAAAAACGACGTATTACGTAAGGATGACGAAATGTTGCATTGTGATGACGAAATTGGTATTGATTTTTGAAAAGCTCTTCGAGAGGGTTCGAATGGTCAAGGTCCTCAGGCGATCACTTTGAATCGAGTTATGAGCAAAAAACGAAAGCGTGACATTCAATCAATCATACGGACAGACAGATAACGTGACGGACAGACAGACATTATGGTTTGGTAATCTTTAGTTATTGCGAATTACTTAAAAGTTTTAAAAAAAAGTAAATACTGTAAAAAAAAAAGTAAATATGTTCGGAAATGTTTACGAAGTATGATACAAAATTATAAAGTTTAACTAGCCTTTTGTATCATCGGTGTAAAAAAAGTCGCGACTCAATATTTCGCCGTCCGTCCATTGCCAATTGTCGATTTCTGAAATTGGTATTAAACATGAAATGCGTCCTTTCAGTTTTGTTTTAAGAAAGCAACTCTGATTTTTTTTGCCACGGACATGCCGCCAGGATTTTCGATTCAGATGTTTATAATAATGATCAAATTAGGGCGCCGAGTCTACAAAGCGGGGCGCCAGGTGAGTTTGGAAATCGGTTTATCATATTTTCCCAGCCGGACAAGTCAGACTCAAAATGTCTTGCATAATCATAAACATGTCGAGAGTGCATGAGAACACCATTGAGATCTGATTCAGGTCGATTGAAAATCAATTTTCGTGATTTCAAAAATCGGTTTTCCGACAAACTGAACCACCTTTCGCGAGGGGGGAGGGGTAAATTAGCCACCTATCGCACAACGAAGTCCATGCAATTCTTCGTCGAATGGTATACAGTACTGAAAATTTTTACTAAATCAGCCGCTGCGGTGTTTACCTAATCCCCGGCCCATTCGTTTTGGTGAGGTTGCACGCGGAACGGAAATTTATTTTGTTTTCTTCAAGTTCTCCAATAAACTTGTGTTTTCATTGATTTTACATTATTTAAATGAAACACACGCGAATAATATCAATAAAACACGAGTTTATCGGAGAACTTGAAGAAAACAAAATAAATTTCCGTTCCGCGTGCAACCTCACCAAAACGAATGGGCCGGGGATTAGGTACACACCAGCGGCTGATTTAGTAAAAATTTTCAGTACTGTATACCATTCGACGAAGAATTGCATGGACTTCGTTGTGCGATAGGTGGCTAATTTACCCCTCCCCCCTCGCGATAGGTGGTTCAGTTTGTCGGTTTTTGAAATCACGAAAATTGATTTTCAATCGACCTGAATCAGATCTCAATGGTGTTCTCATGCACTCTCGACATGTTTATGATTATGCAAGACATTTTGAGTCTGACTTGTCCGGCTGGGAAAATATGAAAAACCGATTTCCAAACTCACCTGCGCCCCGCTTTGTAGACTCGGCGCCCTAATTTGATCATTATTATAAACATCTGAATCGAAAATCCTGGCGGCATGTCCGTGGCAAAAAAAATCAGAGTTGCTTTCTTAAAACAAAACTGAAAGGACGCATTTCATGTTTAATACCAATTTCAGAAATCGACAATTGGCAATGGACGGACGGCGAAATATTGAGTCGCGACTTTTTTTACACCGATGATACAAAAGGCTATTTAAACTTTATAATTTTGTATCATACTTCGTAAACATTGAACATATTTACTTTTTAAAACTTTTAAGTAATTCGCAATAACTAAAGATTACCAAACCATAATGTCTGTCTGTCCGTCACGTTATCTGTCTGTCCGTATGATTGATTGAATGTCACGCTTTCGTTTTTTGCTCATAACTCGATTCAAAGTGATCGCTTGAGGACCTTGACCATTCGAACCCTCTCGAAGAGCTTTTCAAAAATCAATACCAATTTCGTCATCACAATGCAACATTTCGTCATCCTTACGTAATACGTCGTTTTTCGCGCCAAATTCAGCTCAAACTCGTCCGAAAAGATCGGGACCAGTGTCAATCGCCTCAGGGAGGATAGCGTGGAGGAAAAATTGCGATGTAGCCACGGAGCGAAGCGGAGAAAATAATTGAAATTTCATCAATCATAACAGGAGAAAGCACATGCTTGAGCATCCTGACGAAATGGACACCAAAATAATCATAACCGTAAAGAAGCAGCTTATGTTCGCCATTCAGATCGCATATGGACTGGTTCAAATTCGTTTAAATTAGAAACGATATTTGATCTTTGATCCTCAGGAATACCTCTCATCTCGAGGTTTTATCCATCGAGATATCGCTGCAAGGAATATATTGGTAGATAGGCAAGAAAGTTGTAAAATTGGCGATTTCGGATTGAGTCGCGAAATCGGAACTGAAGACTCGAACTATCTCTCCCAGGTTTGCTTTGGTTAGGAATATTGTTTGATTATGCCTATTTCAGGGAGGAAAACTCAAATGGATGGCTCCCGAATCGATTGAGAAGTATGTCTTCTCTACTGCATCAGATGTGTGAGAAATTCTTTTTTTTCTGATCAAATTTACCGTTATTTTCGATGGTCATTCGGTCTCCTTCTCTACGAAATCGTGACTCTTGGAGGAACGCCTTACGCTGGATGGCCTGCGACTGAGGTTGGTTTCGGAAAATAATTAAATAGTTTATTAAATACTAATTAGCATAATTACCTTCAGATCTTGAAACGGCTCAGACGAGGCGAGCGAATGGAGAAACCGGATAACTGCACTGACAAGCTGTGAGTGTGTTATATTATGTGAATTATATGATAAACGTAAGTGATGAACATTTGTTCGAAAAACATACCTATGCAGATACCAAATCATGTCCAATTGTTGTGCCGATCAACCCTCAGATAGACCCTCTTTCACACAATCGAGGAAGCAGATCGGGGAGCTTCTGGGAGACGTAAGTTCATGAACATTTGAAGTGAGATCTTTGTATTGGGTTGAGGAATAAGTAACGCTCGTTTTTTCTCTCTGACTTTAGAACCCTCGTGCTCGCTCTTTTGTTGTTGCCGTCTGCCTGCACGTTGCACCCAATGGAAGAAAGTGGACCAAAGGTTCGGTGAATGGTCGAATCGGCAAGACCATGTATGAGATTCAACTGGAAGATCGAGTTGTGAGAGCTCATGCCAATCAATTGAGAGGAAGATTGGAATCAGATCGAGAAGTTGAGTATGAAGTGGAACCGATGATTCCTGTCGATGTTGAGGATGGTGTTGAACCCATTGAGAGAGAAGTGATCGATGCGTATACCGATCACGGAACTGAGGAGGCTGACGCAACGACTGCAATGGAGAAGGAATCAAGCGACGGACTTGATCAAGAAACCGATGACGACTTCGAACCGAGAAGATCTTCGAGGACGCGTGCACCGCCAAGCCGTCTCAACGTCAGTTTCAAGAACAAGCGATACGACGACTGCTGATTCCTGACCAAAGTACTTCGACCGTGGTCCCAGTATTATCGTATCATAATAATTGCTATGTGAGAATGGCGATTATTTTCCTTGCATCAAATTCAATTAGAATAAACTGAAATTATATCTTGATATTTTGATTATATATTTTTTTTTAAATGTTAGTTGCCTGTTGTGTTGGTTTTGAGATGTTTTCATCGTTTGAAATGTTGAGTTTTACGATTGCGGAAATAATGCATAATTTCCAGATTAAGAAGCTCATATCGTTTTTCCATCGAAGGCCATCGAATGAAAATATAAGTCTGAATTCATCATCGATTGTCTGAAATGATAGAATCATCTCTTCTGAGATTTCCAAACACACCCTTCTGTGAACAGACAGACTAATCTTCGCTGTATGTTTATTGTTGATGATTACAGTGTCCACTGCTTCTCGAGTGGAATGACAAACCTAGAACGAGATTTTGAAACATGACATGCACCCTAAGACAATAACCTCTCTCATCCGCAGAAGATGTTTATCATCCAAAAAGTTGCAGCACTTTCTGATTGCATTAGAAGGAAGACTCGTCAAATCGAAAAACGATATTATGTATTACCTCAATATGAAAAGAATTATATCAGAACCGCTGAGAAAACAGCAACAATAAAGGTAGGCACGCTTATGATAGCAATGTCTCCGTTCCCGCGTTTTTTGAGCGGAGTCTCTAATATGAGGCGGGACTGGCCAATCAATAGTCACCGATCGATATCAATGATGCTCTAGAGAAGAATAGTGCAAAGGGAAAGCGAACACACAGGTCGCTTGCCTCTTAGGAAATTGAGTTTCTGGAAGAAAGAAGGCAATATGAAAAAATCAATCGAGAGTGTTCACTGTTCAATAAATAACGATTTAGAAAAAAGTTTTAACATGTTCTAACATTTCCAAATTTACCATTTTAATGCAATTTTTGACATTCTTTTACATACATCATTCTTTATCGCAATCTCATAAGACACGTGACACGTGCTCTCGTGCTAACACGTGCTTTCAAGAACATTACCATTACATATTTTTTGCCACAACTCGATTACAGATACACAATGTCCATGTCATCGACTCTCTTCTCATCCTTCTTCATTCTCTCCTCCATCTCCTCCATTCTCTTCTCGAGGTCACCATTCTCCTTAGCCTCTTCGATTTCCTCAACGCGATCGTTCAAAGCCTTGATTTTCTCCTCGAATTCCTCCATCTTCACTGCAAACTCGGCCATTCTTCTCATGAAAGCATCCTCCTTGATCTCGATCTCTTTCGCTCTGATCTTCAGGTCCCTCTCTCTGGCAGAGAAATCGTTCGGCACCTACAAAATTTGATGATGAAAGAATATTAGTACAAAAATATTTTCGCGACCAGACTAAAAGATTGTTTCTTTTACTGTTTCCTTAGTGATGTCGTGTCGGTTTACGGCTCTCTTCATTCCACCCACTCTCTCGTTTCTCTGACGGGCGAGATATCATACAGAATGGAGAGACCAAACCAAAATTTCGTCTCTACTGTACCTTGTTCTCAACGGCGGGAGCAGTCTGCTGCAGCTGCACAGTCTCGATGTGCTGCACTGCCTTCTCTTCCTCGGTATTCTCCTCATCATCGCTGACGTCATCTTCCTCCTCTTCCTCATCAGTATCCTCAGACTCGGTCTCCTCCTCGTCAGTCTCCTCCTCATCAGTCTCCTCTTCGTCAGAATCGGAATCATCAGAGTCAGAATCAGATTCCTCCTCCTCTTCCTCATCTTCAGACGGTTCAATAGCGGTCTCGGTCTCTGACTCCTCCTCATCCTCATCACAATCCTCCTCCCCAGTTTCGCTCTCCTCCCACTCCTCCGCCGTCACCTCTCCCAGGTCTTCGGAATCGTCCTGGGCAGCTTTACTCACCTTGAAATACATTAATAGATGTTGTAATTACGTAAATATAAATTTCTTAGCTAATTTACTCTGTCCAAATAACGTCAATTATGCTATTTCCAGTCACAATTACCGATTGATTGATGAGACCCTGTGCGAGAGCATCAACGAACTGCAGCAGCTGCGCCGTCTCAATCGGCTGAGTTTCAGCAGCGGGGGCTGCAGCTGCAGCCACCTTCAGGTCCTCGAACTTGGACTTCATAATATCCATCTGCAGTTGCTGCAAAAGCAGTTATTTTGAAGATTTAATGATTTTGGGAAGCATTTTTGAAATGTGACGAGAGCTAAACAAGTAATGAAAGTAATGGAAAAATGAGCTCACCTCGGCTGCCTTCGCCACCACTGCGGGGGTTTCTTCCGGTGTTGCAAGGATGAGGCGAGCGGCTGCATGTTCTGCAGCTGCGGCAACCTCCGCCTCCTGCTGCACGGCTGCAGGCGTGGGATGCGACTGAGTCTCCTCGACCACCAGATGGACGCAGGGAGCCTTGGCGGGACTGAAATGTGCAATCGTAATGAATGGTTTGTCAAAAAGACAATAAGAACAATTCATGCGCCTTTTTTCCTGTTTATTTTTGAGCTGAATGCTACGACAAGCGCCTCTCCAGATGAGCGGTAGGTCAACTCACTTCTTCCTGGTGACCATGGCCCAATCGATCGCAGCTTCGAGATCGGATTCCGAAGCCAGAACGAGGTTGGAGTCGTCATCTGAAAGATATATTGTATTCTTGTGAGATATGTATAAAATAGATGTAAAACTAAGCAAAGATACTGCATCTTTAATACGAAATGTATCTCAAATATGTTCGTAATGTGAAGTTCGTGTTGTATCCATAGTAGATACTCTATCCCACGTGGATACTTTATACCCTTTGGCAATATACTTTATACCCTTTGGCAATATGCAGTGGGGCCGCCCCATAGATCTATTGATCCGCCCTGACCCTACCGCTTGCAATCGATTGGATTACTCTGTTGACTCTTACGGCGTTCTAATTCGGGAAAAAGATGAGAGCGGTCAGGGTAACGGCGAGATAGCACGCGAAAGTGAGAGAGCACGAGTGAGGTCTCGGCGGGAATTCGTTTTGACGCGTTGCCAGCAAAACGCCTAGACTCTGGTCGTGTGATACTCACCTTTCCAGCACAGCTTGGGGTCATCTTCCTTCACAATGGACTTCACTTTAGCCATGATAGAGTTGAAGAGAGCCTCACCGGTGGAGGCACACTTGAACCTGGAATGGAAAACGATGAGATGGATGAGTTGGATGCTCGAAAGGTAGAGTCTTCCATATAGCGTACCGCTAGGGTTACAGTACCTACAGGGGATACAGCACCTACGGGGGATTCAGACACACTTACTTGTAAACCTCTCCGTTGAAAGCAAGCTTGAAGAGAGTCATTTCAGCAGCCATGATTCTGAAAATAATAAGAGTTAAATATGGAGATTAGGCAAATAAAGCACTGAATATAAGCTATAATGCGTAGTTAAGAGTTTCGTCTCATCCCTTGACCCGACCCCTAGTAATAGGGGAATGGTATGGGATGATCGATATTCATACCCAAGCAAGTCCTAACAAGAAGTTATGCGCGGAGGAGAGGACTAGAGGAGGAGAAGGGGTGGCGAGGGAGAGCGGCAGTGGAGGGGGCTGAGGTGTTGAGACAGCGAAAGCAGTGATGAATGGATAATAATGTTAGTAAAGGAGAGGAGAGAAGGAGAGAGGGGAGAGATGAGAGCGACCTCTCGATCGGGAAGATCGAGATGGAATGAATTAACTTTTCGTTTTTATTCATTTCGTTCAGACTCCTCTGAGAAAATGTGGGCGGAGACTGGTTCCATTCAGTAACAGAAGAGGAACCCCACTGGCTGCTCTTTTCCGGAATGAATATTATTCGGTTATTACCGTAGCTGTATAGCTCAATCAAGAATTGACTATATTTCAATGCAATCAATCGTAAAAATTTGGGGATTTATAGAGATATATTTATTTTTTAAAAATCTATCCGAAATTCGATATTGATAATATCAAAAATCTACATGATAATGAGTGGGTCATGAAATAACATGTGTTCGAATCTGAATTCCGAAAGGCGCACTAATCAGATGTGTCGAAATCGGTATTGATATCGAAATGGAATGCAATGAAATTGCGAATGCATAATCTGATAAAAATCGTTACATGTCTCGCGTTATATGCAGTGTGGAGTCTTTCGCTCACGAAATTTGAATTCAATTCAATTCAATTCAATTATTTATCCACCAGGTATCATGGGAAAGGAATAGCGAGGATCTTCTTTAGTGATTTGGTAGAGGTCCGTCGTCTTGATGGCGAATCGGTTGTTGGGGGAGAGGGGTAAGACTTTCGGATGAGCAGTGGGTCGGTAACAATATCAGAGTCGCAAGAGCGATTCTGGAGAGAAAGAAATAGAAGGTGTAGAGAGGAGATGAGATCGGAAAAAGTGAGGCGAGCTGGTATCAATTTCGGCAGAAAGCGCGTTCCATCTTTCGATTATCCTAGTCGCAAAATTAGAATGAGACTTGGGAGCATGCGTCAAATGGGTATCGAAAAAGCGAGAGGGCACGTCGGCACTCCGGCAAGACCCATGTCGGCAAAGCGAGAAAAAGAGCGTTATGTATGGTAAAAATCGAGTAGATCGAGTAGATCACGTCGGCAAACTTTTTGGGCATATCGGCAGATAATTCTTGGCTAGACCTCATTCACAGTCTGACACTTTAGGGGAAGCACCGACATGAACAAAAAATTGTTTAAAAACATCCCGCGACGCGAATGTTTTCTTGAACGGAAAATTCCTTTATTATGAATGAAAATTACGGTAGGCAACACTGGTCGCGATTTCGCGCAGTTTCCTCAACTTTATCGATTTGCCTTTGTTTAACTTTGCTTTTTTTGTAATTGTAAGCGCACTTTGTAGAATTAGCCTCTCCGATATCAGGCGGGTCTCAAAGCAGTTCGAATGGGGTCAAAGGAAAGAGTGAGTCATCTTATTTCTGTCATTATCAAAAGGTGCTCGTGTTTCGAGCGGTTTGTATAACGTTTTTCACTCATTTTATTGTCAAATGTGCTGCACTTTGCACAGCACTGACATTGCTGTACAAATTCACTCGTTTTCAGGTAGATCGCCTAACAGAAGAGAAGAGAGAAAAGGAGAGATCCCTATGAAAGGACACGATCGTCTTCCTGATTACGGTTAGTGACTCTTGCATTTATTTATTTATTTGTATCGTTTGCATGTTGTAAATGCAACTCAATGGAGCAAATAATAGTTTATCGGTAACGATCGATTCATAACGAAATCCTGCAGACTACTTTCAATTGTTATTGCAAACAACATCCACTACAGTTCTTCTGTCGAGTATATTTCTTTAGCAGAGCTAATTATCGCTCCTCGTTCATAGATAATAGCCGATTGACGACTAAATACTGTCATTGCAATGTTCTTGCGACTTTATTTCAGGTAGATCATCTCATTCCGTCAATCGTCCCAATGGAGGAAGAGACGCACGGCTGAGTAGAGAGTACGGTGAGTCCTCAAACAGCTATTTAATTTCCATTGATCACTGTCAAAATAAAGTTTTGAGTTAGGGCTATTGGTGAGGTTGCCATTGTGTATTTTAGTGTAAAACATAGTGCTCAATCGACAA
The DNA here is from genome assembly GCA_036245825.1 of Pristionchus entomophagus. Taxonomy (NCBI): domain Eukaryota; kingdom Metazoa; phylum Nematoda; class Chromadorea; order Rhabditida; family Neodiplogasteridae; genus Pristionchus; species Pristionchus entomophagus. Next base: position 8,239,505 of record BTSX01000001.1, read on the forward strand.
TAATGGTATACTTCGCGTATTATTTGCAGGTAGATCACCGGCAAGAGGGTCAGACGGAAGATCATCCCATGGAGGAGAGCGGATAGGATTATACGGTTAGTGGCAATTATAACAATTATATTATTGCCGCGATAAAGATCAAGTGTTTATCGTGCCCCTCAATAGGTGCTAGTCATACGTCGTTGTTCATCGATAAACGACCGATAGATGTGCACTTAGTGTCATTACTAAATTAAATCGATGTTTTGCAGGTAGATCACCGGTGAGACACTCGGCCTCAGTCGTATGATGTTTCTCTTCATCATCAACTCTTCCTAGCCGCATCCTTCTCCTTCGTCTCCCTCCCGAGGTCCATGTAGATAATTGTTGAATGGTGTTTGTACCTCCGATGTGATTTTTTCGTTGAATTACTTATAGTTAACTATCAAGTTGTTGACTGCTTAGATGTCAATGGATTTCACTCTATATGTATCAATGTGCAAAATAAGGCTGTCAAATCATAAAAGTCGAATAGAAAGTTAAATAGAAGTTGTTTACTGAATAGATACTATTCATCTTTCTTGTTTCTAAAATAAAACATTTACCGGTTATTTGCCCTCGATAAACACTTACTTGTGATTCAATCCGCTCATTACACTGTAAACCGAAATCGGAACTGTTGAAGAAACGAACGTCCGCGAGAGGCACCCTTTCATTTACTGTCTCACTCTCGCTTTGCTTCGTCCATGCAACAATGGCCTAGTGGATAATGAGTTAGACTTCAAAGGAGTGGGGGTCCACATGTTCGAACCACCCTGCCCACGGCACACCACAAATCACACTTTGCGTGCATCGAGTGCATTTGCTCTAATGCATGGGGTGTCAGACTGTGCATTTGACGTATGCTTGGGAGGCACGAAGGGAAGAGAAATACGCAAATTGTAGGATCTACGAAGGTTACGGCTAAGTGGGGCTAATCTGTATAGATTGGAGTGGTACAAAAAACAACTGGATTGGGGTTCAAGTCGAATAGAATGATTTCATGAGAGAGGAATCGCGAGAGATTCGAGAGAATTGACCATACCGCGGCGGTAGGAATTTGTATCACCGATCCTGCTGAAAAGTGAAACTTAAGTACTTTCGATAATGCTCTTTCAAACTACCATTGCGGAATTTCGATATCTTGTCTCATCTCCGAGTATTGATAGGTCAAATTTAATTTTGGGCCAAATTCGACTCACGAAAATGATCATAACTCGCTTCAAAATCATGCTAGAAAAATTTCCAAAAAAGCGTTCGAATGAAGAAGCAGAGGGCCAGATTCGATATGTTGGTGATGTCATTCCTCGTTCATGCGCTGAATCGGGGCGGTCGGTTATTCAAAAAAGCGATGTAACTTTCCTAATACCGATTTCCCCAACATGCGCCAAATATAGATTTGAGAAAAAACTAGTACCAAACACCACCTCTTGAATCAGCATGATCGGAGGATGAAAAAAAATGGGCGGGCCTTTTGTCCAAAAAACCTGCGATTTTTACCAATTTTCGAAGTTTTTCAAACATAACTTTTTTCATTCATGTTTTCATGAGCTCTCTTATTGCAATTCGGAGTCATATTTTTTCGAGATAACATTTTTTTCGACTTCGACCGTTTTTTCACCATGTGGTCCCCCCTTAGGTCCGATTTTGGTCAAAACATTTTTGTCTCAGAATAATGTCCCAATAGGATTATCTGGCTTATTTTTGAGCGTAGAAAACGGATTTGCTAACTTGAGCTCATGAAACCTCGAAAGAAAAAAGTTATGACTAAAATCCAGAGCAAATATTTTTTGGGATTTTCTATCTTGCTTTTTTCTTTCGAGGTTTCATGAGCTCTAGTTAGCAAATCCGTTTTCTACGCTCAAAAATAAGCTAGATAATCCTATTGGGACATTATTCTGAGACAAAAATGTTTCGACCAAAATCGGACCTAAGGGGGGAAATCGAAAAAAATGTTATCTCGAAAAAATATGACTATAGGAAATTCTGTTTTTTTTCACGCTGATTCCGAATTTCAATAAGAGAGCTCATGAAAACATGAATGAAAAAAGTTATGCTTGAAAAACTTCGAAAATTGGTAAAAATCGCAAGTTTTTTGGACAAAAGGCCCGCCCATTTTATTTCAATCCTCCGATCTTTCTGATTCAATAGGTGGTGTTTGGTACTAGTTTTTTTCTCAAATCACTTTTTGGCGCATGTTGGGGAAATCGGTATTAGGAAAGTTACATCGCTTTTTTGAATAACCGACTGCCCCGATTCAGCGCATGAACGAGGAATGACATCACCAACATATCGAATCTAGCCCTCTGCATCCTCATTCGAACGCTTTTTTGGAAATTTTTCTAGCATGATTTTGAAGCGAGTTATGATCATTTTCGTGAGTCGAATTTGGTCCAAAATTTCATAGTGTACCAAATTTGACCTATCAATACTCGGAGATGATACTAGATTCCGAAATTCCACAAACGTAGTTTGAAAGAGCATTATCGAAAGTAAAATTCCTACCGCCGCGGGGCTCTCTAAACTCTGGCGATTCCTCTCATAAAAGTCAGTACTATCGAAGAACTCTTGGTCAACATCGGTGTTGATGAATTTCGTAAGTTTCAATCCCATATTCATCTACATATTTTTACATAAATTCTTTATCACAATTTAATAATAAACAAATGTTGTCAAAATTTTTTCCACTAATTACATAGGTCAAATACCACAAACATCATCGATAAATTGCCACAACTCGATTACAGATACACAATGTCCATGTCCTCGACTCTCTTCTCAGCCTTCTCCAGTCTCTCCTCCATCTCCTCCATTCTCTTCTCCAGAGCAGCATTGTCCTTTGTCTCTTCGATGAGCTCAACACGATCAGTCAAAGCATAGATTTTCTCCTCGAATTCCTCCATTTTCACTGCAAACTCGGCCATTCTTCTCATGAAAGCATCCTCCTTGATCTCGATCTCCTTCTCTCTGATCTTGAGCTCCCTCTCTCTGGCATCGAAGTTGTTCTGCACCTTAAAAATTTGATAATTATGATGATGATGATGATGATGCAAGAATCATGTGTACCTAATGTCAATTAAAATCTGCAAACAACAATTGTCACGGGACGTATTCTATTTGTCGCGATTTCCTATTACAACATCTGATCCGCGTTCTATTTTCACAATCACTGCACCTTGTTCTCGACGGCGGGAGTAGGCTGCTGCAGCTGCACTGTCTCGACGTGCTCCAATTCGTTCTGAGCCTGCAAAAATATATGATGAAAATATTTGATGATGAGATGCTTTTCTCGAATACTATTTCGCAGAGCCTGAGCATCCTGTTTCAATGCAAGTATCTGTATCTGTAGTACATCTGTAGTCTGTAGTCTGTAGTACAGATTCTGTACCTTGTTCTCCTCCTCGTCATCGGTGAGCTCAACTGCTGTCTCAGTCTCAGATTCCTCGTCGCTGACGTCATCTTCCTCCTTATCCTCATCAGAATCCTCAGACTCGGTCTCCTCCTCGTCGGTCTCCTCCTCAACGGACTCCTCTTCGTCAGAATCGGACTCATCAGAGTCGGAATCAGATTCCTCCTCCTCTTCATCATCTTCAGACGGTTCAATAGCAGTCTCGGTCTCCGACTCGACCTCCTCATCCTCCTCATCCTCATCACTATCCTCCTCCCCAGTTTCGCTCTCCTCCCACTCCTCCGCCGTGACCTCCCCCAGGTCTTCGGAATCCTCCTGGGCAGCTTGCAATACCTTGAAATACATTACTAAATGTTGAGAATACTAAGATTTCATTTTGAAAAAAAAGCGAGAATTAATATAATGATTACCTTAGCAGCCTGAACGACTGGAATGGGCTGAGGGGCAGCAGCAGCCACCTTCAGGTCCTCGAACTTGGACTTCATAATATCCATCTGCAGTTGCTGCAAAAGCAGTTATTTTGAAGATTTAATGATTTTGGGAAGCATTTTTGAAATGTGACGAGAGCTAAAGAAGTAATGAAAGTAATGGAAAAATGAGCTCACCTCGGCTGCCTTCGCCACCACTGCGGGGGTTTCTTCCGGTGTTGCAAGGATGAGGCGAGCAGCTGCATGTTCTGCAGCTGCGGCAACCTCCGCCTCCTGCTGCACGGCTGCAGGCGTGGGATGCGACTGAGTCTCCTCGACCACTAGATGGACGCAGGGAGCCTTGGCGGGACTGAAATGTGCAATCGTAATGAATGGTTTGTCAAAAAGACAATAAGAACAATTCATGCGCGTGTTTTCCTGTTTATTTTTGAGCTGAATGCTACGACAAGCGCCTCTCCAGATGCGCGGTAGGTCAACTCACTTCTTCCTGGTGACCATGGCCCAATCGATCGCAGCTTCGAGATCGGATTCCGAAGCCAGAACGAGGTTGGAGTCGTCATCTGAAAGATATATTGTATTCATGTGAAATATGTATCAAATGCATGTAAAACTACTCAAAGATACTGTATTAGTTGATCTTATGTTCGTAATGTAACGTTCGTTCTTGTTGTATCGATCCCCCTCTATCCCCCGTGGGCACCGAATACCCTTTGGGAAGATACATCCAGTGGGGCCGCCCCATTAAAGGCGTCCCTATTGATCATGACCCCATCGCTAGCAATCGATTAGACTACTCTGTTGACTAGTGATGCAGGATCGAGGGTTGCTCTCCTAAATTTGCATGCTCTCTCGTTTCTCTGACCGGCGAGAGATCATGTGAATTGAGGAGAGTGATGCGATGTTAAAAAAAGGCGAAAAGATCCGATCTTCGATGTTGGTCCTGTTAAAAAAATGCAAAGATCCGATCTTTGATTTGAATTCCCGCATTTTTCTATCTCAGCTCCCAGTCGAGCTAGAGACTAGAAATGTTAACAGCAGCTTGCAAATGTCAATAGAAGCCCAAATACCAAATTTCAAGTCTCTAGCTATCCTAATAGTCGAGTTATTCGTAAAACACGAAAACTACGGTAATTACAACGTTAAAATTTTAATTTACGAATAACTCGGCTTCTAGGATAGCTAGTGACTTGAAATTTGGTTTCTGGGCTTCTATTGTCATTTTCAAGCTGCTGTTAAAATTTATAGTCTCTAGCTCAACTGGGAGCTGAGATAGAAAAATGCGGGAATTCAAATCAAAGATCGGATCTTTGCATTTTTTTTAACAGGACCAACATCGAAGATCGGATCTTTTCGCCGTTTTTTAACACCACATGAGTCTCGATACTACTGTCGACTCTGGTCGTGTGCTATTCACCTTTCCAGCACAGCTTGGGGTCATCCTCCTTCACAATGGACTTCACTTTAGCCATGATAGAGTTGAAGAGAGCTTCACCAGTGGAGGCACACTTGAACCTGGAATGGAAAATGATGAGATGGATGAGTTGAAGGCTCGAAGGAGTGTAGTCTCCTAGATAGAGTACCGCAAGGGTTACAGTACCTACAGGGCAAACAAGCAAACTTACTTGTAAGTTTCTCCGTTGAAATCCAGCTTGAAGAGAGTCATTTCAGCAGCCATGATTCTGAAAATAATAAGAGTTAAATATGGAGATTAGGCAAAGACAGCACTGAATATGAGCCCTAGTGATAGGGTAAGGGTATGGAATGATCGATAGGCATACCCAAGCAAGGCTTACCAAGAAATTATGCGCGGGGGGGAGGGCTAGAGAAGGAGAGCGGCAGGGGAAGGGGCAGTGGGGTTGAGACGAGAAGTAGAGAGGGGAGAAGAGAGAGGGACCTCTCGATGGGGAGGATCGAGATGGAATGAATTGACTGAGTCGGCGAGACTCCTCTCTGAAAATGTGGGCGGAGTCTGCGAAGGGGCAGAGACTGGCCCCATTCAGTAAGAGGAGAGGAACCCCACTGGCTGCTATTGATCGGAATGAATAGTATTCAGTGATTACCGTAACGTTTCAACTGAATCAATGATTGATTTTATTTTAGTGTTATCAGTCGGAAAAAAATGAAGATTTTACAGATGTATTTCGGAAAAGGTAATCCGACAATCACAGACGGTACAATTAAAATGAACATGATCTTCGAAAGAGATGTACCAATGATACCAAAATTTAACAAAGTGAAAATAATAATACTTTATTTGAACGATATCTTTTCACTTATCGCGATCTCAGTGTCGCACAAATGTAAAAATCGCTAAATGAAAATGGATTGGGGTCAAGTCAAATAGAGAGATAGATGAATAAAAGGGTTTAAAAAAAGAAATGACATTCAGTAATATCGTACTGATTAATATCTCTTATATCTTGGATGTAAACAATCTCGGCATTTTGATTGTTCGCATGTCCCATCTTTTTATTCGAAAGTGAAAACTCTCCATTCTTCGAACTCTCTCTTTGATATCTGACCTGTTAGTTAGTATGTATCGAATACTATTAAATTCGATTCGGATGAAAAAGATCAAATATAACTCGTCGGCTGCTGAGCATACTGAGTTGACGATTCATTGATATCCGTCATAGTTACTGTCTCAGAAGATCACGTTTTTTGTTAATTTTCTTTTGAGAAAATCTCGTGTATTATCATTAGTAATGTAGTGTTCCTGGTGCAGAAGAATTATCTATGTCAGGGCACTAACTACGTGGTGACTATTTCACCGTTTTATTTACTTTTCGAGTTCAGGCAAAGATGAATCGTAAACCGAATTTCTTCGCAATTTATATGCGTAGAAATGACCCCAGCGGGGCCGATGTCCCTTTCACAAAACTGAAGCAATTCTTATGGATCGATTTTGCTCCTATTCATTGCCAACCGTGCCCTTATCTCACTGTTTGACATATATTTTGAACAGTTCCGTCCAATTGCCAACTCTATCATGTTTCGTGTTATCTAATTGTCGTCATTTTAGATTTTCGGTATGGCCGGTTTCTCTCGCTTCTTTCCTTTTCTCGCCCTTCTCCTTCTCCCCACTGTCTACTGTGCGATCCAGAAAGAGAGCGGTAATTTTGTATTTATTTATCTGTTCGAAACGCATTTCGTCATCACAAGTAATCTCCTTCATTCAGCCGGAAATGGGATGGATATGGGGGCGTTCGGACTATTCCTCGCACTCGCCGTTCTGATCTTCGTCTACAATAGTGTCTACAATGGCACATTCCAGGTGCTTATTAGGGGTGTAATTACGAGTTTTGATCTCTCCATTCCGCACACTATCTCTCCATTCAGAGAAACGCGAGATTGTACAGAATTAAGAGATTTTCCATCACTAGTATTAGCAAATCTAGGATTATTGCGAATATAACAATAAATTTATAGATTGAAATTGGACAGCTCGATTAACTTGACTTCACACTAGGTAAAACAATAAACGATCCTGCGGCAAGCCAATACATCAAAATCATTCAGAAAAAGCAGAGAAAGGAACTGCCCTTCACCGTCACTCAGAGTGAGATCCCTACAGCCACTTCTCCGACTATCGCTTGAGGAGGACACAGCCCCTCCCCCCCCAGTAACTTAATCTCGCATAATAACAACCCTCTCTATCCATTTTTCTCAATACTTTGAAATAAATAATACATGATACCACTCTGCAATACAGCATCGATAAAGATGTACTCTTCTATTCAATATTTCGAAAGTTTTTTTTTATGAATCAGCCCATCCATCGTTTTCGCTTCAAATTCTCTGGTTGGCTCAATTGACACTTCGCACAAATATATGGCTTCCCTCTGCGAAACAAGACAGCATGACCCATATCATTGGTAGGAAACATATTGATCGGTATAATCACTAGTGGAAGAGCACGCCCTCTGGTTGGACTACCTCATAGACAGACTCTAAGCAGACCGTATAGAGTTAGGTCATCATTGATCCCCTCTCAGGATATCGTACTGTAATAGCTTTTCCCTGCTGCACAAAGCGACTTGAGGGATTGCTCGGTTTCTTGTAAATGGAATAGTATCGATCCACTCTGAACAGAGATAATATCCGCAGAATACTTTGCCTTATTGATTGGGCTCAGGTACACGAGTTGAGAGGAGGTATTGAAAACGAGAGAGAACAAAAAAATAAAGTAAATTAGCAAATTTCAATAAGTTTCAATGGCAGTTCATGTTCAAATTTCCGAAGAGCAAAACAATGAACTTACAATCATCTTCCAAATTCAGAAAAAAATAATTCACTTCAGTGGGGATGCATTATTTCGAAAACGGAATTTCGAACGTTTTGGAAAATCTATATATTTTTTTACTCCAAACTGATCTATCAGTTTGTCCCGAAAATTACCGATGTATTTGGGAATGAGCTAAAAATTGCAAAATGAGTTATCATCAATTGTGTGCTTCTCTAGGCAAGTCCTATCAGTCCCCAATGTTTCATTCCACTGAGATCATTTTTGAGCTCCCTACACCGGGTCGGTCAACTGGAGCTTCTTCTTGTGCCTCGATTTTCTTGGTTCTGGTGCGTTTTGACGAGAAAATTCAGTCTCAGTGACCCCAGGTAATTTTTCCGGCTCTATTGATCTATTCAAACCGCATCTCTCAAAAGTGCAGTAGTTCAGGCCTCATAACTCAAAAGTGTAGGTAAAATCCCGACTAAAATTTTGATTTTGTTTTGGTAGGGAAAGATGTGCTCTATCGAATGAGTAGCTTACGCCGAAAATCGATAGGGAGTGGTGAGACTTTTGGGCTCCAGAGTTTCTGAGATGATTTGAAGTCATTTCACACCGTCGCCGCACAGCTCATTTCAGAGCGCGCACAATGAATGGCTTCATTTCTCTTGTGTTTCACTCTCGCGTCTATTGTTTCTCTCTGAAATGAGCGGTGAAAAATTATTTCAAATTGTCTCAGAAACTCTGGGCCACGAAAATCTCACCACTCCCTATCGATTTTCGGCGTAAGCTACTCATTCGATAGAGCACATCTTTCCCTACCACATATCAAAATTTCAGTCGGGATTTTACCTACACTTTTGAGTTATGAGGCCTGAACTACTACTCTGCACAGAAGCACTTTTGAGAGATGCGGTTTGAATAGATCAATAGAGCCGGAAAAATTACCTGGGGTCACTCAGACCAAAACGCCCCAGAACCGATAAAATGGAGGCACAACAAGAAGCTCTAGTTGACCGACCCGGTGTAGTGAGCTCCAAAATGATCTCTGCGAAATGAAAGATTGGGGACTGATCGGACTTGCCTAGAGATGCCCAAAACTGATGATAACTCATTTTACGATTTTTATTCCATTCTCACACTTAGCTCGAATCTCTCGTGACAGGCATGATATACCTTTTTTGCTCGGGATGGCAAAGACCGACTTGCGTGTAGTGCCTTATCCTACTACTTTTTTTTAGTATTGCAGTTCTCTCACTTCACGCTTACTAGAGAAGTGCGCCTATTCATAACTAATGCGTGGGCGTCTGTGATCAAAAATAGTTCCTCTCGCTATCATATATTCCCGAGCCGATCGATCGAGAGATATAAATAGTAGGTACAGTGGAAAGAAAAGTTCCATGTCGTATGAGTCTACAATAATATTTGAGAGTTTATCCGAATCTTTTTCAAGGGATGAATTTTATTGAATTTCGATATCGAAATTCTAAGAACGTAATAGGGACTTCAAACAGCCCCCTCTTTTTTATTTAGTTAAAAGACAGGATATTTCGGTAAATGATCGTTCAATCCTGGCCCTAATATGACCTAGTTGGGATGAATTTATAGATCAATAGTTTGGGCTAGATACGTCGAAGTAAAAACACGTATTTTGTTGATTTCATCTTCATAAAATATTTACTCTGCTACTAAGCAAACCAGATGCGATTTGAAACTATTGTAGTATAACCCAAGCACACCCCCCCCCCCTCCAAACAATGCAACAAAACCATGGCACTTGAGTAGCATTGTAGGGATAAAACTTACAAACAACCTAATAGCAATCGAGTAGAACAATCAGGAAGAGGTTATTCGATTTTGTCGTTCAAAAATACCATCTAGACATAGTTTGCTGTAAAGAAATCGAAGATATTTTCTAATTTAAAGAAATACCGCTCATTGAAAATTACAACGCTCAAAATGAATGATTAGAATGCTAAGTTCAGAGACGAACCATTCGACTACGAAAGTTCCAAGAGAAGTTCCGAGATGACTGTTTCCAGAGATAATTTCTGATTTGAATTGTTCCAGTATTCTCGTTCCAAAAATAAAAATCCGGCTTTTCAAAAATATTTTTACATAAGTCTTCCTTTCCTTTTATTTACAACTGCTGTTTTTTTCTTCAAACATTTGCTTCCTTCATTTTTGAATGGTCCCGTCGATTACTCATGCATGATATCACCATTGTGAATACTCCTTTCCATTGCACTCTTCTCTGAAATTTGCATTGTTCCAAGAGCTTCATTCTTCATAACTCTACAAAATCGTTGGAACTATAAGAAGTATCACCAATGTGCCTTGAATGGATCGATTTCATTAACTATATAAGCTAAAATTGTAGTATTTCCTCCATCCAATATTGATTTACCAGACAAGCTACGGCATCGCCACTGGGTAACACTGCCTGTGGGTATCCTATATTTCTATAAAATGAGTCAAAACTCAATCTTCAGTATTAAATCAATACAGGATAAGAGCAGCCTGTGGGCTTCCTCTAAGCTCTATGAAAGGGATCAGTCTCCGCCCCCTACAAGACTCCGCCCACAATTTCAGAGACGAGTCTTCTCTACTCAGTCAGTTCATTCCATCTCGATCCTCCCGATCGAGAAGTCGCTCTCCTCTTCCCTCTATCCCTCTTTTTAATTAGTGTTTTTTTCCTTCCATTTTAGTGGTTTCTATCTACCAAACCCCCTCCTCTATGTCCCTTGCCTCTTTCTCTCTCTTTCCTTCAACATCCCCTCTCCTCCCTCCATCCCCTTACCCGCATAACCTATCGCTTAGCGTACTTTCCTCTCTATCTGATTGTTTTCCTTTTATGAGTTCCGCTTCTCTCTTTCTCCATTCTTGCGCTCGTGACGGGCGGTCGGTCCCCTCCATTCGTCTCACCCCGCCCCATTCCGACCCAGTTTGAAGAATCCTCACCCGTCAGCTTGGGTACCCGGTGAGAATCGCCCACTTGGTACGCTTCAAGAGGAGACCCCGGATGGGTATCAACCGACTCAAGTGATCTACCGTCAAGAAAGGCCCCGATCGTCAAGTCTGCATCGTGAATCAATCAATAGTCCACGTCAGCACTCACTCGCCATCATCGGAGGCTGGATGATCTACTTCAAAGCTCAATGGAGATCGACCAAGACCATTCCAACAGTTGACCCAACAAGCCAAAGAAGATTCCCTCATCCCTTGACCCAGACACCTTGAAATCGAAGATCGCAGTCCCTCCCTAACGAAGCTACCATCCTGCAGGCCCAGTGCCTTGAGGACAGGATAAAATCTATCTATCTATCTATCTTCTCTCGTTTGTTCACTTGTATCATTATTTATTTGTCCACTTCATGACTCTTTTATTATTTTCAGAATAATGTCTGAGAAGATTCACTTCAAACTTGCTTTCAATGGTTCTATTGACAGGTGACTTTTTCTTCTGAAAAAATAATTCTCGTAATATATAATTGAATAGTTTAAAACTGCGCTTCTAAGGTTCGCTACGGTTCACCAGATTGAAGAGCGCTTCGATGCTGTCATGAAAAGAGTGGCTGACTTTGTGAAGCCGGACGACATCAATCTGTTCTGGAAAGGTGAGAATAACATGATAAGCGTCGAAACAGTATCTTATAAGAGACAGTATAGTATCTACCTAATCGATAACCACGATCGAAGGGTTAAGAGGGAGGGTCGCCACTGGGTGTCTGACTTGATAGGGTGGGAGAAGAGGTATGCCACTGGGGTTCTTGGTATGCGCTTGCTACCTATGTATAACTCCCTAACTTTCAGAGGACAACGCCCTCGTTGATCTGGCTACTATGGACGATCTCTCGAATGCGATCGACTATGCGAAGCGCACGAGAAAGAGGTTGGTGAATGTGATTATGTTTCAGAGATTTGAGGAAGAGTATCAATCATGAACCATCCTATTATCTATAATCCTAACTCAATCCATACTATAATCCTGCTTTTCAGTCCCTTCAAGCCTCCTCTCGTTGAGCTCTTGGCCGTTAGACGCGAAGTAAAGCTACAGACTATAGTTGCTGCTGAGCTGGAGGAGGAAGCTGCTGCAACTTCCGTCGATGCTTCGGCCACTCAGGCCCAGGTCGAAGAACTTGAGATGATGAAGGTGAGTCACTCATGAACTCGACAAACGTTGCGAAGATTGATACCGAGTTTCCAACTAACTTTTTGATGAGTGTCTTCTAATTTTTTTTCTTCAGATCTCTCATTGCGCCAACGGATACCACGATGCATTGATCAGGCTTATTATGTATCCTGCGGTAAGCCTGTTTACCAGTAGTGTCTAATGCAAAATATACTAAAACAATCGAATCGATCTTGAACCTTTAATCAACATTAATCATGACTCTGCAAGAGAGAAAAAATTCTAAAGAGTTGTGATTAGTACATTTCATTACAGAACCGGGTTCCGTACACCTCCGGGTTTGTGTCGGGTGTGAAATACCAAGCCGGACTTCAGGAGCGTCAAGAACTGGTACTGAAATGACTTAGATTTACTCATACAATAGTTAGCTGATCATGAATCTTATCACGGTTCTAAATTATTCGATTCTTTTCGTTGACTTCTTCACCAAACTGATCTCGGAATTGTGAAAATAATGATCTATTTGGTTTGTGTTGTTTTTATTTTACATAACTTAACATTATTATAAATATCTGATTCAGAACGTCCATTGGCCCGTTGTTCATGCCGCTGTGAATTCTGTGCCACCTTCCCACTCGGCCGAGGTGAGTATCCATACCCCTTGAATAATCTACTGAAATCGCAATACTTTTTGTATGTTGTTTCAAACGATACTTACGCTAATTTGAATTTGTTTTTATCGGAACTCCGCCTGTTAATATACGACATATTTAATAATATCGCATCTTTGCAGAACAAGGACCCTGCCTACCAACTACAGTACAACGCCGGATTCCTGTGTGGTGCCAAATACCAGACGGGATTCCTGGCCGGAAATACCGGTGCCGCACTACCCGAGGGCTGCGATTCCATCCACGAGTATGAATCCGGATACCAAGCCGGAGCCCAGAAACGTCAATACACGGTACCGTAATCAGATCGTTTAAATCAATTCAAAGTGTTTATTTGCTTTTAACAGATTTAGAAATGCAAAACAAATCACCTTCAGAGTTGTTTTTTTGCAGGAGCGTAAGTCTGTGTACCTCGGAAACGACTGGTGCGATGTGGATGGAGAAGATGAGGAGGAGGAATCTGATACCGAGACAGCGATTGAAATCTCTGATAATGATGAGGAGGAGAGTGAGACAAGCGATGAAGATTAGGATGAAGAGGAGCCTGAGGAGGATAGTGAGGATAGTGAAGAGGAGGAATCAGAGACCGAGACTGCCATTGAACTTTCGGATGATGAAAAATGGGATTGTGAATCTGATTCCTCTGATTCTGATTATGAAGAGGAGGATTCCGAGGTGGAAACTGCTGTGGAACTGTCGGATGAGGAGGAGAACTAGAGAACTCAGGTAATGCGATTTACTCAGATATTCTCTCATTAAAAACTTAAAAACTATTTTGCACGTCGTAGTGTCCCCTTACAAATGCGATTACTTAATTAATTAACTAATTAATTCCTCAGGTGACTCCGCTCAGTCCGAATCTCTCGTTGATCGAGGATTCTGATGAGACAAGAGAGAATGAACTGAAGATGAAGGAGAAGGAGATTGAGAAGAGAGATTAGAATCTCATGAGAAGAATGGCAGAATTCGCTGTGGTGATTGAAGAATTCGAGGAGAAAATCAAGGGAATGGATGAGAGAGTTGTGAAAATCGAAGAGGGAAATGAGAATGGTGACTTTGAGAAGAGAATGGAGGAAAAGGAGGAGAGAATGGAGGAGGTTGAAGTGAAAATCGAGTGTGTTCTGTAATCGTATTGTTGTGGTTTGCCTTGTAAAGTACTCTAATTGTTGCAAGCATTTTTACTTTGTTACTACGTTCTGTTTGTATAATAAATATTGTTATGGAACTCGTTTTCTCTATCACAAACAAAATACATTCATCCGAGCCCCATATGGGCGGGTACCTACCAAAACGTCCCCCTCGTAAAACTTCCCCACTGGCACTCAGAGGCTAAATCGAGAGAAGGCTAATTCCACAGCCGTCTGAGAATTTTGACGTCAACATCAAAGTTGTAGAGCATGAGACGACGGTCCTTTCCACATATTTGGTTTCTCGAAAAGTTGAATTTGAGTATAGATATGAAGAAAAATGTGAAAATTTACGAAATTACACATTTTTCTTCGTATCTATACTCAAATTCAACTTTTCGAGAAACTAAATATGTGGAAAGGACCGTCGTCTCATGCTCTACAACTTTGATGTTGACGTCAAAATTCTCAGACGGCTGTGGAATTAGCCTTCTCTCGATTTAGCCTCTGAGTGCCAGTGGGGAAGTTTTACGAGGGGGACGTTTTGGTAGGGGCCCCTTTTAAGAGGTTTAAAACAGATTTTGAGTAGTCATTTATAGTTAGCGCATAATCATTCTGCTGAATCTCGTTTTTCCTTCGGCGCAAAACGATCAGGGGGCATGCTTGAAATCATTTGAATTAGACCGTATCGATATGAGACATTCTACACGCTCAGTTACGCGCGTTGAGAGGAGACAAGGACAATTTATTTTTAGGAATTATTTTCAAAAATAAATGCCATTCGGAAATCGCGAAGTTCTTTAGGAACATATCATACGTTCTTTATGTTTTATACTCGGTGATGTCTCTATTTCCCAGACTGATCAACCAATCGAATAAAACACTCTAAACCAATTTTACTATGAAATAAGTTTCAAGTGAAACGAACTTTGATATGAGACAAATTATTAACCTGTCTGTTCTGAAATCTGGTTTGAGCAGTAAATATCAAACCTCCCTCAAAAACCATTGGGGATAACTATACGGTGCCCTGAATGATCTTATTTGAATCACTAATTCAAAATCGTATTCAATGTATCCTCACTGATTTTGACTTAGTGATTCAAATGAGATCATTCAGGGCACCAAGAAACAAAATTTTACAACAGCAGGATTCCTCACTATTGATTGACGTGAACAGCCAAGGCTTCGATTCTCGGAAAAACTGCCAGAGAGCTTCCTTTCTGTTGGGGTCAAGTCTGAGGACAAGATCAGCCAGTGGGGTTCCTCTCTTCTTACTGAATGAGTCAAGTCTCCGCCCCATCCAGACTCCGCCCACAATTACAGAGACGATTCTCGTCGACTCAGTCAGTTCATTCCATCTCGATCCTCGTGATCGAAAGGTCGCTTTCCTTTTCGACTCTACATTCTTTTAATTCATATTATTTTACATTCTGCTTCTCATCTTTTCTCCCAGTCTTAATTGATATACGAGATTTTAACAACCCAAGTTGCAGACAGTAATGGCTCGCGCTGCGAAGTCTGCCACGAGCTCTTCTCCGAAGAAGGCTGCCAAATCTGGGACGAAAAAGGCCAAGGACCCTAACGCGCCCAAGAGAAACCTGACCGCATACTTCATTTGGATGAATGAGAACCGCGCGTCCCTCACCAGGCCAGGAATGTCAGTTGGAGACGTGGCGAAGGCTGCTGGAGTCGAGTGGAAGAAGCTGACGGACAAGAGCAAGTGGGAGAAGGTAATAGTGGGAGTGGTTTCTTGATTATATTAAAATAATTATATTTCATAATTAAATTTGTTTTATTAAGGCGGCTGCCGAGGACAAGAAAAGATACGAGAAGGAGATGAAGGCGTACAATCGGTAATTCCTGTCCATCCCGAGTGTTTAACCGCTTTCAAAAACCATGATGTGCTCTAAACCTGCCTATAACATTTCCCGTTCACCGCTCAACGGCTAACAAGCTATACCTCCTGTAATCCGTTCATTATATATTTATCATATAAACACATATTTGATTACTCGTTCTGATCTCATCTTTGCAAATAATAAATAATTTCAAATAATTCTATGAAAAATATGACCCAGCGAACAATAGGAGGCACTTGGCAAAGAATTAGACATATCATAATATTTCTCTTCCACAGACTAATGAATGGTATCAATTATATCGAAGATTTCCGCGGGGATAAGCTTTTTTTAAAACAGTTTTTTTGGTTACAACTGCTTTCTTTCATTCTTTCATGAGCTAGGATACAAATCTTATAGTAAGCTGATAACTGTTTCGACCCCAACCGGACTTTTCGAGTTCTATTTTGGGTGGAACAGTCTCGTCAGCAAGAGATATGATAAAGTATAGTACTTGATATTCGCCTTGCATAAGTAATCTCAGAAATACCAGTCTAAAGGATTTTATGGCGTTATTTTTAACGTAGAGACCGAGTTGCAATTTGCGAGCTCATGCGCGAAATTCAAAGTCTTTCACCGCTAATCGAGAGAAGAATGAAGATGAGACAAAGGAATGAACGAGATTATTAACGAAACTCATTTCAATTCTACAGACGACAAGCAAGCAAGCCGGGTAAGAGTGAAAATTCGCACATAAAGTGACTAACAAGCATTAGTTGAATAGTAGGCGCTATTTATTAATTTTGCAGTTTATCCAAAGGAGATTTCATCCAACCCTAATTGCTATAAATTCGTTTCAAGAAATTCTCAGAAATTCGCATTAATCGTGATCCTTCACTAATTCTTCGAACACTTCTGGAGCTTTTCAAATAAGACCTGATGTCTTTCACTAAGCCGAAACCATGATATCTCATGCCGTTATTGATTGACCTGAACAGTAACGCCGTCGCCCCTCGGCAAAACTGCCAGAGGGCTTCCTTTCTGTCAGGGTCAAGTCTCCAGCTATGCTATTCATTCAGGACAAGAACAGCCAGGGGACTTCCTCGCATCTTACTGAATGGGACCAGACTCCGCCCCCTCCCAGACTCCGTCCACAATTTCAGAGAGGAGTCTCGTTGACTCAGTCAGTTCATTACATCTCGATCCTCCCGATCGAGAGGTCTCTTACCTTTCCTCTTCTCCATCATTTTTAATAATAGTATTTTCCATTCTGTTTCTGATTTTTCTTACCATTATCCACCCACCCGTCCCTCTACTCCCCTCCCCCCCCCCTCTATTCGAGGCCGACTCTCCGAATTGCGCGAACTCTCACGTCTGTTAGAGAACCGAGGGAGTAATCTGGCTCGATTGTACACTACCCCCTCTCCCTCGCCTCCCCTGAGCGCTAGGTGTCGGGTCAATAGAAGGGGCTGGCCATCTGCGCGAGAGGCCCCTTCCCACTCACTCACTCTCTCTTCATTCCCTTTGCGGTTCTTCTCGCCATTTCACTTGCGCTATTTTATGATATGATCTGTCCACTTTATATTCATAATGTTTTCAGGAACATGGCTGAGAAGGTTCACTTCAAACTTGCGTTCAACGGAGCGATTGACAAGTACTGCTTTCTTACACAAATAGCATTCAAATATTCGTATTCGAAAAAATTAACGATAATATTCCCAGGTTCGCTACGGTTCAAGAGAACGAAGAGCGCTTCGAATCGGTCATGAAATGAGTGGCTGATTTTGTGAAGGAAGACGACTTCAAGCTGTTTTTGAAAGGTGAGAATGACAGACAAGAGTCGATTGCCCAATCGATTTCTTGTGATAAGGTCAGGGTGGCGTATCATGTAATTTATTTTTAGTCCCTCCAAGCCTCCGCTCGTTGAGATGACGGCCGTCAGACGTGATGATATGCTGCAGACTGCAGTCGCTGCAGAGCCCGAGAAGGGAGCTGCTGCAACTTCTTTCGATGCTATAGCTTTCCAGACCAAGCTCGCTCAAGGAGCAAGGGTGAGTGTTGATTCAGAATGCACGGATGGGTCATCCCACAACCGCATTTTTTGTGTGTTTTAACCTCCGGCCGTTGCAGAAGAACACTTCCGGTAGTTGCTGTAAGTCCCTCGAGTCGGTGGTCGCGGATCTGGCTGCAAAGTGCACCGTCGAATGCGCAGTGACTGATGCGTCGTCGGTCGCTGTTGAGGATACTGGATTGACGCCTGTCGAGCCTGCCGAGATCGCTCAGTATCATGCCAAGGTAAGAAACTCAGTGAAATAAACAACGAATTTACTCCCTTACCGGATAGGAAGCATCTTGAACTATGCCTTGCATACGAATTTCGCTATTGACGCTTTCCAACTACTGATGACAAATCGACATCAAATCTCATGCGTGATCGCTCCCTCTCTAACCGGCCAGAGATCACGCAAAATGAGGAGAGTTGTCCTTGAATTGTCAACCCAAACAATCTCATTGCAGAAAGCAGCCTACGATGCCGGATTCGCTATTGGTTCTGACTGTAACTCCACGATGACGGATTGCAACCGCGCTGCTGCGCTCTTCCCCGCCAACACCGGCGACTATCAAGCCGGCTTTATGGCCGGGATTGATCAAATTAGAGAGCAGGTGCAGAAAAAAATATGTCTTCTCGTAACATATGTCCTTTGGAAGAGTTTTGACGATCCTGTATTGTCTATGACGCTTCCACATGCAGATTTGAGGTGTTTTCGTAGATTTGCAAATTGGCTTCCGTTGTCTTTTTTTTTTTTAAATAAAAGCCTCCGGTTCTCATTCCGGGGGGACGTGTCCGAGGGGCGGTCATAAATCCGCTCTCTTAATAATTATATTTGACTAATTTCAGGTGGTTCTCTGCGCACAGGGCCTACCGGTAGCTGAAGCGAAGCTTGAGCAGGCTGCTAAAGTGAGTCGATTAGTGATGGCGAATCGGAAACTGACTCTCCTCAATTCGCATGATCATTCCGTTTTCTGGCTGATTAGAGAGCACGTGAACTGAGGAGAGTCATTTGGACTTGACTAGAGTGGATCCGATTTTCTCTCTCCTTTCATTCGAATGCGTTCAATAACAAAAAATAATGGCCGTGGAATGCAAGGATTTTCAAGTGATTTTCCCTATTACAGATCTATGGCTACCAGGTACCGTATACCGCCGGCTTCGTGGCGTGAGCCAAATATCAGGATGATGTTCAACAGAGTCGACCGGAGGTACCTTACCCCGCTCTCAATACCGTCGTGATTCTAAGAATAGCGCATACAAAAAAGCTGCGAATAGAAAGTCAAAGACAAATACATGTCCCTCTTGCATTGTTGATGAATACTAACTTAATATAATTCAATCTTATTCAGAACTCGTTCTGGCCCGTAGTGGCAGCTGCTCCTTTGTTCGTCCCTCTTCCCCAGTCTGCTGAGGTGAGTTAATCAACTACTCTTGTCCCATCTGAATAGTAGCTTTAACATACCAATACAACTAATTATCGATTACATTCTCGAATCCCATTGAATTTATGATGCACTAGGTTCACCTAGAGCAAGTATGACGGACAAGTGTTTTTTGGAAACCGAAGTATTTTCTATTCAACATTTATTGCAGAATTGGGATCCTATCTACCGGCAGCAATACATTGCCGGGTTCCTCTGCGACGCCAAGTACCAGGCGGGATTCCTTGCCGGTTCCACCGGAGCCGCTCTACCCGCGGGCTGTTGCGACGTTTCTGAGTACGAGACTGGATACGAGGCAGGAGCCAGGGAACGTCTGGACAAGGTACCGTATGCCTGCCCCACTATATTATTTTATTACTATTATTTTCCTAATATTACGGGCACTTATAACGCATATTTTCCTTGCAGCAGCATCAGGAGTATTTGGAGCAACAGCCAGAAGTTGCTGAAATCGAGAACGACTGGGAAGCGGTGGAGGGAGAAGATGAGGAGGAGAGTGATTTTAACGATGAGTATCCGACTGACTCTGATGAGGACGAGGAGGGAAGTGAAGAGGAAGAGTCTGATAACGAGACTGCTATTGAACTCTCGGCTGATGAGGAGGAGAAGGAAGAGGAGAAGAGAGAGCCAACTGGATTCTGGAGTGGCCTCGTTGGAGATTTCGCTTCGATCCTTCGTGTCGCTTCTCCTTTCGTGCAGCCCGCGCAGCAAGCTCCTCTGGTCCCGCTGCAGCTGCAAAAGGTAATAATAATTTCTAAATAATGAGTTACGTCTTCGAGAAAGTTCACGGCTGTCTATAGATCATTGAATAATTATCTCATTATTTAGGATATCGAGTCCGATACCGAGACTGCTGTGGAAATGTCAGATGAGGAAGAGGAGCAGGAGGAGATGGATCAGGTAATGCCAGCTATTCAGAATATTTTACTTTTATCACATTTATTTTCTAAATAGTTACATAATTATGCTTATTGATTAGACTACGGTACCCTAATGGTAATTGCGTCCTGAGAGGAGGCTCATTGCGTGCGATTCATTTTCTCACTAATATATTCATTTGTAAGGAGTCCGATATCGAGACCGCGATTGAAGAATCGGAGGATTCAGATGAAGCAAAGGAGAGGGAGCTGAAGATGAAGGAGGAGGAGATCGAGAAGAGAGAGGAGAATCTCATGAGAAGAATGGATGAATTCGCTGTGGTGATTGAAGAATTCGAGGAGAAAATCAAGGGTTTGGATGGGAGAATCGAAAAAATCGAAGAAGGAAATGAGGATGGTGACCTCCAGAAGAGAATTGAAGAGATGGAGGAGAGACTGGAGAAGGTTGAAGAGAGAATCGACTGATATGTTTCTGTAAACACCCGATTTCGGATGCGTTTGTAACTGTTGGGCCTGTTGCGTGCGTTTCAGACTGTATTGTTATCTTATGTAATTTTTATATAAAGCCTGTTGATGATACTTACGCGCGTGACTATTACATATTCTCCATAAACTGGAAGACAGTTGTGTTTTCACGAAGAGACAGATTGGCAGCATTTTCAATAACATTAGGATTTCGCATTAATTAATCATTGTCAATATTTATATTGATTTTAAATAGCACCCATGATGTTTTGCATTGTAATAAGCGTGAAATGAGCCTAATCATCTTTAATTGTTTGTCTGTTGATCATACGTTAAATAGGTCTCGAAAAAGCGAGAGGGCACGTCGGCACTCCGGCAAGACCCATATCGGCAAAGCGAGAAAACAGTGTAATGAATGGTAAAAATCGATTATATCGAGTATATCACGTCGGCAAGCTTGTTTGGGCATATCGGCAGAAGATACTAGGCGAGACCTCATTTGACGTATGCTGTTGATTAAAGAGCACCTCTATCACTCTTCTGCAGAATCATTTAGCTTAATCCTTTGACCTACCGATATTCGAAAATATCTAAGGTATTACCAATCTCGTAGTATAATTAAACTTTGTATGAATCGACTAAAAAACGAAAGTTAAAATTAGATAGCACATCATGAAGATCTATGAAAAAGGAGGAACTAAAGACAGCCAATTGTGCTAGTGATGAAAAAAGGTATTTCATGCCTGCTTGAAGCCGGCTTCAACTCGGAATTTTCAACGATGAAGACGGCATCAACCCTTGTCAAACCCGGCATTCGTTTTGACATCACTTTGAAGTGCTGCTCGATTCCGATTGCTTACTTTTGTTATGCTCTATTCTCATTATTCGCATAATCGGATATTTTTGTTATTGCTTGTGAAGGCGCATTCTAGATTCCACTCACTGGTGGATCAATTTCGGTGTTGACTCTCTCTATTTAGCACACTATCTCGCAGGTCAGAGAAACGAGCGAGTGTGCAGAATTTGAATAGTCGGAAATCAAAACGACATCACTCACAATTGACTCGACACACGAACGGAAACATCGATTTATAGTAGCAAAACATCGAGAGGAACATCCTACGCCCCTCTGTCGTCGACAGTATGCGTTCACTTCTCCTTCTCCTTATCTTCCCCATTGTCTCTCAATGCAACTTCCTAATCACGTTCAACAATAGTTGCGAAGGATACGTATATGTAAGCGAAATGTTCCTTTTTTTCACATATTATTCATATTCTTTATTCTCCAACGCATAGGAAGCGGGAGGGAGGTGTAGGGTTAGGGTAGTGGTATTTTGGAAGCTCGGGCGAGTTTGTAAGGGTGAAAAATTTGATTGAATGTGCTTTTACAACTCTCAATAGTTTGGAGTTGAAGAGTCCGGAACCCGTGTTTCATACGTTTTAACTTTCTTCTCGATTTTTCTCGTTTCTCTGACTGGCGAGAGAAGACACGAATTGAGGAGAGTCGTTTTGGCATCATTAGATTCAACTCGTTTAGCCAACAATCAACGATCATGGCGGATTGCCATCGCGAACTCTTATGATTCCGCCATCAACTGCGGAAACGTACACGTAAGTTTTTTAATTCGATTTCTGAACACTACGCCGGCCAATAGTCCTGCTCTCTTTCATTAAATTTTCAAAATTTACACGCTTTTTGAAATCAAAGGAATGCAGGATATTCGGCGAACGCCTGACCATCACGGATAATCTCAACGGAATGACCAAGGCCGATTTCTCCATCACTGTTCTGCTTCTGGACAATTACGGTATTCATGCTTTTTAATTATTGTTTTTTTTCCTTCCATTTTAGTGGTTTCTATCTAGCAATCACCAAACCCCCTCCTCTATGTCCCTTGCCTCTTTCTCTCTCTTTCCTTCAACATCTCCTCTCCTCCCTCCATCCCCTTACCCGCATAACCTATCGCTTAGCGTACTTTCCTCTCTATCTGATTGTTTGCCTTTTATGAGTTCCGCTTCTCTCTTTCTCCATTCTTGCGCTCGTGACGGCGGTCGGTCCCCTCCATTCGTCTCACCCCGCCCCATTCCGACCCAGTTTGAAGAATCCTCACCCGACAGCTTGGGCAACCCGGTGAGAATCGCCCACTTGGTACGCTTCAAGAGGAGACCCCGGATGGGTATCAACCGACTCAAGTGATCTACCGTCAAGAAAGGCCCAGATCGTCAAGTCTGCCTCGTGAGTCAATCAATAGTCCACGTCAGCACTCACTCGCCATCATCGGAGGCTGGATGATCTACTTCAAAGCTCAATGGAGATCGACCAAGACCATTCCAACAGTTGACCCAACAAGCCAAAGAAGATTCCCTCATCCCTTGACCCAGACACCGTGAAATCGAAGATCCCACTCCCTCCCTAGCGAAGCTACCATCCTGCAGGCCCAGTGCCTTGAGTACAGGATAAAATCTGTATCAGTGGAATTTGATAAGGCCATATTCCGGGGAGAAATACGAGCAGGCATAGTTAGTAGGCCATCTCACGACTCTATGGCACGATGATCTCAGGCATGCTATCAGATACCATTGATTGAACGCATCCTATGAAGAACATGGCCCCATCCTCACCTGATGTGATGAATAACTGAATTGAATTGAAATGATAGTTAGCAAACTTTTCCACAGCAATTGACGTCGGATGCGGATTCGATACCCCGATGAAGATCACTCCGTCTTCGCTGCTGTAAGTTAATGGAAGTAGTGATGTCACTGCGATTTTGGCTCTCTCCTATCTGCACACTATCTCGCCGTCAGGGGAAACGAGAGAGTGTGCGGAATGAAGAGAGTCGAAAATCGAAACGGCATCCCTAGAGTGAATGGTTGCTTGAATATAGTTGAATTCACTCCTGTTACTGGCGAAGAAAAAATAATAATACAATGTAAATATATCGTCATTACAGAGCGGCTCCTATCGCATGCACCAAAGAAACCTGCTTCGCGCCAGATATTAGGAGGGTTCGTAATTAGTTTTGTTTGGATTGCCCCACGAGGTAACGCATCTACGAAATTGCGATCCGTATTTCAACCTAACTTTGAGAAAAAAGATCGTATTATATGTAAGTAAAAAAACGAGCAGGTATAACGAAAGTCTCGATCGAAAATATCTGTTTCGATCCCACATTACTCCTGTATATTTTATTGGTGATGGCACGTTTTGGAACCTACCATTTTGGAACCTTGGGACAAAAATGGAAATAGCTTCGTTAGTTCGGAATTTACTATGATTTTTAATGTCCTGAATGATCGGAAGAAATATCAGCTCAGACGTAAAAAATCATCGTAAATTCCGCGCACGTTGGATCGCTTATCTATATTCAGGAAATTTGTAGAGGAGAGTCTGATCATTCGAATAAAAAAAGAAGACGTGATTAGAATAGAACTAACAAAGTTATTTAAATTTCCGTCCAAAGGTTCCAAAATTGTAGGCTCCAAAACGCGCCAACACCTATTTTATTCACTTGCATTCACACCTTTTTGGAGTGAACAAAATAAATAAAATAAAATAAAAAAAGATATCGCCTGTATTTCCCTCCTTTTCAGTCGCTCACCACCATCACTAGCGCCACGTACACGCTCACGTTCTGCCCTCTCATCGCGGGTTCGAAGTCGCAGCTGCCGAAGCCGAAGGTTCCGCCGCAGCCACAACCGCCACATACGTCAGAGCCAGAGCATCACTGAGATGAATATCATCCGCAATGTGGAATTTATAATTGTGAGGGGAAATGTTATATGCATATTATCTTAGCGTCTTTCTTGTTGTTGTTATAATCGGTTTTTCATCATGGAATCCGTTTCACAAAAAAAGAATATAATGCAGAAAATTTTCTTCGAATGTCATTTCAATCCGGTCACGGTTTTAAGTAATCTTCATATTTTCCCTCTAATTCATCTAGGTTGAGCTCGTGTTCGCCTAATTTATCGTATCTTAACTTTCGCACAAAACAGTGTAATAATGATATCTCGTTGAAGTTTGACCACATTTCCCTTATATTTTCCGCATTTGACAATTGACATTTCAATGATTTATTTTTTTTCTCTTTTTTACGTTCCCCTGATCTTCCGAATTACACGTTTCCGAAGAAGGAGGGACGACTTCCATAGACATCAAATCTTTGAACAATGTTTGCTAAATTTGATGCACGTCGTTGGACCATTATTCGGGTTTACATTCTATTAATTTTAACATATTGCGCTCGTCATATTGTGATGAGAGAGAGGAGGAGGAGGGGGCGTTCATTCTTGTTACATTACTAAAGTGAGTCCAAAACAGTGAATGGAAACATATCTCTTGAAATATCAACCTTTGAGTACATCGATGATAGTGTGGAACTGGCGTGTTGGATCTACAAAAGTACCAGGGATAGCTTGCTGTGGAGACTTTGCATTATCACCACGGTTACTGGCTTTGATTTTGTCACAAACCACTTCAATAGCTCTGCTACTGTATACCCCATTTATCTATCTCTGAAATCATTTTCTTTTTTTTTAGTATTTTACGCTCCGACTAAATTCGCATGAGGAATTGGAGAGGTTTCTGAAGGACCTGAATTGCATCTTTAAAAATGCTTCATTTGGGCATCTGCTTCTGAAAGAAATTAATTCAGAAATCGTTTGCAAGATTATGCAACTTTTCAATGGGAAATTTCTTCCCGCATTTGTCTTCTATCCAGTCAATAATGAACAGGTTAATTTGTAAGTTGGGCTTTACCAGTGCATTTGAACATATTTTTTTAGTAATCAATTGTTTTCTACTCTCCAAAGATGGAAAACTAAGCGCACTTGTTTCTACGAACTGGAACGATCTGAAGGTATAACAACTTCGAAAATAATTCTAGTATTTTTTTTGTTTTTAGATTGTTTGGCATTTCTCTTGCAAATCGCTGAATTGGTGGAGAAGCTGACCTTTGGTTTTGAAAGCAAATCAAAAGATTCCACTGTCTATCGCATCGAAACTTCTTAGCCGAAATTGTGAATATCTCCATGTAGCGGGACCAATTGTCGAATCGCTTCATGATCCTGAGAAATTGGTTCAGGTACCTTTCACTTCAGCAAAAAGTAGGCTACTCCTATTAAGAATAATGATAATTTTAAATTAAACATTGTTCAGATCTTTGGAAACATGGGACGAAAAGTACACTTCTCTTCGAGAGACTCTCCTAACATCGAAACAATTGACGCACAGATTGGAGAATTTACAGTTCAAACTGATGGAAACCGCTTCTATAGCGTCGTCATCAAACATTTGGAGATTGAGGATTACTGATAAATTGACAATGATTATTTTAACCTGAACTTTATTATATCACTATCGCAATCATTTTCGTTGCCTACCGATCTTGCATAAGTTTTCATTGAAATTTTTTTTTTCATAAAATTTTTCTGCATTGATCAATAATGATGATATTTTATGTTTCAGCAATAAATAAAGTACCCTCCTAATATAATATGGGTGATGCATCATGTGGTGAAAGTCAGAAATATCCAAACTCACCAAACTCATAAAAGGTTCTTCTATGATCATGAAGTGTACGGCATTTCCTCTGGACACAGCGCCCCGTGGGGTCTATCTTGTATTCTCTATTCCCGATTAATGATTGCTTTCTATTGAATGAAGAGCGTTTTTTTTAAAATATATTTGTGCTGAATCGACATGAGGGCTTTCATAGTTCATCCATTTGCAAAATGTGCATTCATTCATTCGTATTGCGCAGATAATGTTTATTAAATTTTATTTTAGAATTCCTGTCAATTTCTTGGATCTTCCTGAGAAGGCGATACTAACATTCTGCCATTTCGTGGATGACAAGTCACTGATGCGAATGAGAGAGGTATGGGCGTATACAGTGTCGGTACTAAGTCTAAGACAAAAAGTTAAAAGTTATCTTTGGAACCAGATGAGATTTCATTTTGATATTTTGGCAGGTGGTGCATATGCTGTATGTGTTGCAGCTTGATATGATTCCGTATGGTTGTATAGTGATGAGGCAATATTTACATGGTATTTCATGGCATAGTTTAAGCTCTGAGAATTTTTACTCAGCTTTCCATTTTTTGTGGTGATAGGAGACATCAATATCTCCAAGATAAAAATAAGAACTCCCTGGAGGTTGCCGTACAGTGGCTTTGGAAGGGCTCAAAGTAGAATCCCTAAAAATCGGATTTTGGTTTCTTGTGATGCTAAAGCCTCGTTCAAAAGCTCAAAATGATCCTTTCCAAAATTCCTGACGAGCCCCAAAGCTTGATAACGATAGCTCTTAATTTGCCCTCAGGGCACGAATTTTTCACTTTTTTACATTTTTTCTCTCTCACTATTTTGGATGATCACATTTCGAAGGCCGATTTTTGTTCAAACGTCGTTCCTGGACAGGATTGTTGCGAATCCATGGAATATACGATTCCCAACTTTTTAGAGCATTTGTATAACTTTCCTGCCAGTGATAACCGAAAATCCGAGTTCATTTTGACGAAAAAATAACCGATTTTGAAAGTTGTTGAATTTCATTTTTTTCATTCATGATTTCATGGGCTCTAATATCGAAATTCGGATTCAGCACACAAAGATATACCAGCAAAAATTTTAGTCAGGAAGTTCTGAGAGAAATTTTTTCTCCACTGATGATGGGGGTATCATGGTCATTTTTTGATCGAAAATCGTTTAACCTCGGACTTTCGTCTACCGCGGATAGGAAAGATATGCAAATGCTCTAAAAAGTTGGGAATCGAATATTCCATGGATTTGCTACTATCCTGTCCAGAAAAAACCTTTGCAAGAAAATCGGCCTTCGAAATGTGATCATCCAAAATAGTGAGAGAGGAAAAATGTAAAAAAGTGAAAAATTCGTGCCCTGAGGGCAAATTAAGAGCTATCGTTATCAAGCTTTGGGGCTCGTCAGGAATTTTGGAAAGGATCATTTTGAGCTTTTGAACGAGGCATCACAAGAAACCAATATCCGATTTTTCGGGATTCTACTTTGAGCCCATCCAAAGTCACTGTACGGCAACCTCCAGGGAGTATATATTTTTATCATGGAGCTGTCTCCTATCCCCACAGACAAATGGAAGGCTGAGAAAAAATTCTCAGAGCTTAAAGTATGCCATGAAATACCATGTAAATATTGCCTCATCACTATACAACCATACGGAATCATATCAAGCTGCAACACATACAGCATATGTATGAGTACTTGCACTACCACCTGCCAAAATATCAAAATGAAATCTCATATGAGAGGATTCGCGAGAGAGAGAAATGACCATACTGCGGCGGTAGGAATACGTATCTCCGATCCTGCTGGAAAGTGAAAATTATGTACTTTGAATGATGCTCTTTTGAACTACGTTTGCGGAATTTTGATATCTGGCCTCATCTCGGAGTATTGTTAGGTCAAATTAGGGTCTCTACGAAATTTACGACCAAAATTGTCTCATGAAAACAACCATAACTCACTTTACAATAAAGCTAGAGACGATTCCAAAAAAGCATTCGAATAAGGGGGCAAAGGGAAACATTTCTTATGTTGATGATGCCATTCCACGTACATGCGCTCGATCGGGGCGGTCGGTTTTTCAAAAAAGTGATGTAACTTTCCTAATACCGATTTCTCCAACAAGCGCCGTAAAGTGATTTGAGAAAAACCATGTACCTAACACCCTTTTCAATAGCAGAAAGATCGAAGGTTAGGAAAAAAAGGCGGGACTTTTGTCCAAAAAACCTGCGATTTTTACAAATTTTCGAAGTTTTTCAAGCATAACTTTTTCTTTCGTGTTTTCATGAGCTCTCATATCGAAATTCGGAATCAGCGTACAAAAATATATCAAATATTCATATAGTCATATTTTTAAAGATAAATTTTTTTCGACTCTTGCCACCTTTTCACCATGTTTGGTCACCATGTTTCCCCCCCCCCCTTTGGTCCGATTTTGGTCGAAAATTTTTTGTCTCAGAATCATGTCCCTATAGGATTTTCCGATTTACTGTTGAGCGTAGAAAACTAATTTGATAACTATAGCTCATTAAACCTCGATAGAAAAAAGTTATGACAAAAATCCAGAAGAAAATTTTTGAAGTATTTTTATTAGAGCATAACTTTTTTATTTCGAGGTTTCATGAGCTGTAATTATCAAATTCGTTTTCTACGCTCAAAAATGATCCAGCAATTCCTATAGTGATATGATTCTAAGACAAAAAGTTTTCGACCAAAATCCGACCAAAGGGTGAAAAAGTGGTTAGAGTCGAAAAACATATTTTCTCTAAAACACATGACCATTAGAAATTCTGGTGTATTTTGCACCCTGATTCCGAATTTCGATATGAGAACTCATGAAAGCATATAAGAAAAAAGTTATACTTGAAAAACCTCGGAAAAGTGCAAAAATCGCATGTTTTTCGGACAAAAGTGCCTGCCATTTTTTTCCATCTTTCGATTCCTCTGATTTTTGGAGTGTAGTTTGGTGACAGTATTTTCTCAAATCACTTTTCTGCGATTGTTGGGGAAATCGTTATTAGGAAAGTTACGTTACTTTTTTGAAATAACCGACCGCCAAGACCCAGCACATGAACTGGGAATGACATCTCCAACATACGAAATGTTTCCCTATACTTCCTCATTCGATTACTTATTTGGAATTGTTTCTAGCATGATTTTAAAGCGAGTTATGGCTGTTTCCCTGGTCCACTTTTTGCAGTAAATTTTATAGTGTCCCTAATTTGACCTACCAATACTCGAAGATGAGACTCGATATCAAAATTTCGCAAACGTGGTTTAAAAGAGCATCTTTCGAAGTACTTAAGTTTCACTTTTCAGCAGGATCAGAGATACAAATTCCTACCGCAGCAGGGCTCTCGAAAATCTGGCGATTCCTCTCATATGGTTCCAAAGTTATATAACTTTTCACTTTTTGTCGTTTTCTTAGTACCTTAGTATCATATATCACGTGTATTCTCAGAGATTGCATGACCCCTAGGAACTAGGAGCCGAAAGTTTGGAAAATAATTTTAAGATAATTATCTTAGAGTATATTGAGGACGATAAAAACTTTGACGTCGACGATTTTTCCCAGAACCGGCTTTTATGCTTTTTCCGGTTCTAGGTCCGGCTCTATCGTATCTAAGCTCCCAGAAGAGATATAAGGATGTCGCTGGGCTCAAAATGTACAGACAAATATTCCAAGAAACTTTTATGTTGACAAGAAAAAGCGTGGTGGTCATCTTCAGTTTGAGAGATTTGAAAAACTAATGGCGTGGAAAAAGTCAAAGGAGAAGAGAAAATATTTGAATTCCCGCCATGGAGTATCTCAGCTCCCAGTGAAGCTAGCGACTTGAAACTTGGAATATGGGGTGGAAATCCTCTTTCCATTCTAAAAACGAAGTTTCAAGTCGCTAGCTTCACTGGGAGCTGAGATAAGCAATGGCGGGAATTCAAATGTTTTCTCTTCTCCTTTGACTTTTTCCACGTAGATTCCGAAAATACACTTCTGAGCCCATGAAACTTTGAAAGAAAAAGGTTATGCTCGAAAAACTATTTTTGATAATAAAAATCGTCAGGTTTTGAGGCATTTTCGGCCTGGGTAAAAGTTTCTTGGAATATTTGTCTGTACATTTTGAGCGCAACGACATCCTTATAGCTCTTGCGGGAGCTTAGATACGATAGAGCCGGACCTAGAACCGGAAAATGCCTAAAAGCCGGTTTTGGGAAAAATCGTCGACGTCAACGTTTTTATCGTCCCCAATATACTCTTGGATAATTATCTTAAAATTATTCTCCAAACTTTCGGCTACTAGTTCCTCACAGGGGGTTCGAATTCCTGCAATCTCTGAGAATACACGTGATATACATTTTTAATATGTACATACAGTATCGACAATAAGTCTCTGCTCACTGTTTCAATCTTTCATAATTTTTGACTCATGAGAGATTTATGACTATAACTTTATGACTATGATTTATGACATTTATCGTTCGCACTCATGTTCCCGTCGTGAGCTGTCGCTCTCTCTTTCTCTCCCGGATTAGGCAAATCCACCCCTCCCTCGTCTCTCTCCTCCCCTCCGTCGCCCGACTTCTCGCCTACTGATCTACCCCTGGTCATCGCTAGTCGGCAAGTGGGAAGCCGACGATTTGGTGGTCGTATCCCACCTGGCCAGGTACGGTAGTTTACTCAAGCTTCACCCCCTCGCGCGATGGGAACCCCGGTCAAACTAGTGAACAAACCTCCCCTTCCCGCGGCAGCTCGCGGTCCCTCTTTCGATCCCTCGAGATATGCCACACAGGAGAGTGTAGATTGCCTGACGAAGAAGGTTGACCAGATGATGGAGATGATGGGCGAGCTGTTGTCCCTCCACAAGGCTGCTCCTCCCTCCCTTCCCCCTCCCTCTTCCCTCCCTTCCATCACGCCCGCTGTCGATATGGTGCGCGCCGTATATGAGTCTTGCATGCTTGCAATGAGTGACAAAGCGGAGTATGAAGAGAAGGAAAGTCGTGCAGTGGTGATTGGAATGACTGAGAAGTCTGACCTCGCCCAGGGACTCATCTCGGATCAGAAACTCGTGGCCGATCTCGTCAAGTACTGTGATTCGGAGAAGGTTCAGAAGGCATTCAGTGATCAGCTGATCAAGCACAAGAGACACCCCACTGACCGCCCTCCCGGAAAGCGCCCCCTCAAGATCGAGTGTCCCTCCAAGGAGATCCGCGACCTTCTCCTCTCTGGAATTCGCGGAAAGACCGGACGGCCGACCCCCTTCACTGGCACTCTCGCCTTTATTAGGAAGGATCTTACCCCGACCCAGTTGAAGATGGAGCGAGATGCTCGCGATGAAGCAAGACAGAGGAATGTGGAAGCTGGGCAAATTGTGTGTGGAGTACGCGACTTCTCGCTCTACCACTACCGTACCCCTCGCCCATTCCCCTCGACCTACGGACGCGCTAGGGATACCAATACGAACCCATCTGCCGATCTCGTTCGTTCAGGCTCCGCTCCTCCCTCGTCTGGCTCTGTCTCCACTGATGCTACTGTTCTCTCTTCTGCCTCTGGTGCCTGCAATCTCTGATGCGACTACCGTACACCCTCCGTCGAACCACATCAACACCAACAGGAGACGCTAGGTACGCGGCAGCAAGGGCACCCCCATTCCCCTCTTGTCTCTTCGTTTCCTTCCTCCTCTCTTTCCCCTCTCCCAGTCAATCAATCGATATCCCCATTTGAATCTCACCATCGTAAAGTGCACGCGCACTCATCTAGTACACGTCTGCTTAGCCCCCAAAATGTCTCTCTTTACTATGCTAATGCACGTTCTATTCGATGCAAATCGCCCCAGCTTTCCTTTATACTCTCTTCCTCTCTTTATCGTGTTATTTGCATTTCCGAAACATGGCTCGATCTTTCTGATAGCGACTCCTTTCTAGTTTGTGGTTTTCCTGAGTATTTTCCATTTCGATGCGATCGCATAATGACTGACGATTACGGTAGAGGCTGTGGCGTCGCTTGCTTAGTTCACAACTCACTTAGCCCCGTGCTCATTTCCTCTTTTTCCTCTACCCTTCTTGAATCCTGTATTGTAGATTTAAATGTACCTTTCACTTCCTCATTCCCCTTTAGAAAAATTAGAATTATCACAGTTTATCGTTCTCCCTCCTCACCCACGAGCTCTCTTGTTTCACTCCTCTCTCATCTGGTAACGCATATTTCCATTGACTTTCCTTGCGTTATTCTTGGAGATTTCAATTTCCCTAGTATTGATTGGACTACCCTTTCCTCTCCTGTCCACAATGATCTTCTTGATTTCATTTCCGACAACCATTTCACCCAACATGTACATTTTCCTTCTAGACTTCAAAATTATCTTGATCTTGTTTTTAGTAACAGAGACGTAATTCGTAATGTTGCTCCGTCTACCCCACTCAGTGACCATCTTTCTGTGATTTTTGACCTATGTATCCCTCTCCCTCCTCCTAAACAACATGTTACTTCTCGTCTTTACAAATTTGCCGATTGGGTCTCAATCAACTCGTTTATTTTCAACCATGATTGGACGCTTGCTTTCAGTAGATTAGATGTTCAACAGTCATACGAATATTTCGTCTCTTTTATCAATGATCTTCTCGATACCTTTGTTCCACTTTCCAAACCTTCTTGTTTCTCTAGATACCCCAAATCCCTCAAGATTCTTTACAGTAAGAGTAGAAACTTGTCTCGTATCGCTCCCAATAGCTACGCCTCGTATAAAATGACCGATAGATTTAACTCCGCTCTTAACCGCTTCCACTGTACCCTGGAGAATCGCATTGTTAACTCCTCTAATCCTAAGCTTTTCTACAGTTATTGTAATAGTAAACTCAATGCACCCAAGATCACACCATCTGGCATTGTTGATTCTGATGGATCCCTCTTGTTGTCCAATAATCTAAAATGTATTGCCTTCGATAGATTCTTTTGTTCTGTTTTCACCCATCCTCAATCATCCCCACTTCCCCAGCCCTCTCCCTCTCTTACTTTTGACATACCGTCTGTTTCAGAACTAGATATTATCTACGCTCTAAGCAAACTTTCTCCTAAGATTAACGTCACACCTGATCATATTCCGAGTATTGTGCTTTCTAAATGTCGATCATCTATCATTTCTCCTCTCCTTATAATTTTCAATAAGTCTCTCCTCACATCACAAGTCCCCTCTCTCTGGAAACACGCACTTGTTAAACCGATCCCAAAGAAAATTAGCAACTCTATTTCCGACTTTCGTCCAATATCCCTTACGTCATCTGTTTGTAAAGTCTTTGAGAAAATTCTCATCGACAAAATCACCTCATTTCTTGACCAAAACAATCTTTTTGATCCCCATCAGACCGGTTTTCGTAATTGTCGATCTACCTCCACCAATCTTGCGGAGACTTACTCTCATTACCTTCGTATATTTAAGAAAGGCTCTCCTTTCGACACTGTTTACACACACATTTCCGCAAAGCTTTCGATTCCATTGATCACAGATTACTATTGCATAAATTGACTAATCTAGGGCTTTCTGATCACCTTGTGACTTGGATCCATTCTTATCTTTCGAACAGGACTCAGTCCGTATTTATTGATTCGTCTTTTTCTCCCCCTTCATTCGTTAGATCAGGCGTGCCCCAAGGCAGTTGTATCGGCCCACTCCTTTTCATCCTTTTCATTAATGATCTTTGCTCTCAATTCCCTAAATCTATTTATTACTCTGTATATGCCGATGACCTCAAATTGTTTGCTGAAGCCCCGTTACACTCCGATGTTTTACAATCTGCTTTAGACACTGTTGCTGACTGGTCTTCGCAATGGAATTTAGGCATTTGTGAAACTAAATGTCACATTATGCATTATGGTTGCCACAATCCCCGTAGGCTATTTACTATCAATAATGTTGTCCTTACTGAGCCTAGCAATTGCATCATCAAAGATCTAGGTGTGCAGTTTTCCCCTTCCCTTTCTTTCTCAGCTCATATCTCTAAAATTATTGCTAGTGCTCGTTCTAAATCTAACCTCCTTTTTAAATCCTTTCGTAGTAACTGCCCAAACCTGTATCTGAAGTCTTTTACTACTTTTATTCTTCCCAATATTGAATATTGTTCCATTATCTGGAACCCCGTACACAGTGTAGATATGACTAGAGAGCTTGAAAAAGTTCAGAGAGACTTCACACGTAGACTTTATTACCGCTGTTCTCTACCGCCTGTTCCATATAGAACCAGGCTTCGTGATTTGAATCTATATACATTAGAACGCCGTAGATTCATTATGGATGTCACATTTCTCCAATCCGTTGTCAATAATCGATATTCTATGGATGCATCCTCCCTGCTTACTTGTACACCTCTCACTCGCACTCTCCGCAATTGTCATAATCTTCGTATCTCATTGCCATTTATTCCTCATAACTCTTTTTCCACCCTTGCCTTTAGAACCATTCTTATCTGGAATTCCCTCCCACCCGAAATTGTTAATTCTTCACAAAACGCTTTTCGTTACTACATTCGCTCTCAACCCCCCTCATTCTACCCCGACTCAATTATTTGCAATTGGCTTGATCTTTAATTTAATCCTCGCCCCCTCCCCAACCCTTGCTGCCCAGCAAATAACCGATTCGACTCCATCGACGGACCTCCGTTTATTGCGCTCTCACTATACTTTCTTGTCCAATTCCCCCGTTAACGGAATAAATGAATGAATGAATGAATGAATGAATGAACTTGGACATATAGTAGTACACCCATTGTGTGTTAGGAATATGCCATAGAGATAACAGGGATATCCCTGATTGTTGCCTAGTGATGAGTCAATAAACACATGGTTTTTCTTGACGGATTTTGAGCTCGATAAATTTTTTTATCAGCCTTCTTACTCGGTGTGATAGTAGAAGGCCTCAATTCCTTTTCGATAAAAATATGTACTCATGGGAGGATGACGTACAGTGTCTTCATACTGGCCCAAAGTAGAGTCCCAAAAAATGAATTTTCGTTCTCTGACATGCTAGAGACTCGTTCAAAAGCGCAAAGTGATGTTCCCCAAAGTTTGATAAAGATAGCTCTTAATTTGCCCTTAGGGCACCATTTTTTCACTTTTTCACATAATTTTTTTCTCTCTATTTTGGATGTTTCGATCTCCGAGGTCGATTTTTGCTCAAAGGTAATTCCAGGACACAATGGTAGCATATCCATGGATTATACGATTCTCACCTTTTTAGAGCATTTGGATACCTTTCCTGCCCGCGGTAACCGAAAATCTGGAGTCATTCGATTTTCGAACCAAAAAATGACCATGATATCATGTACGTCATCCTCCCATGAGTACATATTTTTATCGAAAAGGTATTGAGGCCTTCTATTATCAAACCGCGTAGGAAGGCTGATGAAAAACATCATCGAGCTTGAAATCCGACAAAAAGAACTATGCGTTGAACGACGCATCACTAGGCAACGATCAGGGATATCCCTGATATCTCTATGGCATATTCCTAACACACAATTGGTGTACTACTACATGTCCAAGTTAGAGTCATAAATCTCTCAAAAGTCAAAAGTTATGAAAGATTGAAAAAGTGAGCAAAGACTTATTGACGATACTGTATGTCTATTTAAAAAAAAAGATTAAATATAAACACTTTGTATTCGTCATTTACAGGTGTGTGAGGTCGTGAAGAATACTGTCAATACTTTTGCGAGAATGTAGCAATCACCATTGAGCATGGCGATTAATCAAAATGTTAGTTCCCATGAAATAATGGGGAAAACATAAAAAAGAAAAAAGCCCCAAAGCATTTTATTTTCATTACTTCACTGCCTTGTTTTACCGAAAATTAGATCACTTTTGCAACGGCTAATCAAATTATAGTAGATAAGTGTTTTACAATAGACTTTGAATAACTCCCTTGTTCAACGGTATTTAGATTTTCACTTTTTTTAAATTTTTTACTTTTCAGCATATCAAGATTTCTTTCCATGTTCCAGGAATATCCGAAGACAAACGACCTCACATATTCTTTCTCCTACTCTTTTCGATATGTTCGAGACTCTGTGTTGTGGAAAATATGCATTTCCTCATTCACAACAGAACCTCAATTTTATTCGTGGGATGCGAGTACTTCTTGATTAACAATTATAACAAAAGGTTTCAGACAGTAACATCTACAGTGCAGTCGACGGATTTGAAAAACTATATCGAAAAACTAAATTGTATTTTTCATAGACGAGAGATTAGGTTGGTACACCTACACAACATTAACGCGGAAACCTTTCCAATTGTCTGGGATTTTCTTGACGGAAAATCAATTTCGTACCTTGTATGCGATCTCCCGATTCAAGGAACTATCAATATGTATGTATCCCAATCATTTCTCAATAAATTAAATTAGACATCTTTGCAGCTCTACTTTGCTCGAAAAAATTATGAAATCGAGACTTAAGCGTGTGCAATTTCATCGACTTGCTCGAACTAAAGGTGAAGTTATAGCAGCCAGGAATTATTCAATTGCAATTTTTTCAGACTCGTTCGAATTTGTGTTGAAACTTGCAGATTTAGCAGAAACGCTAGTATGTCACATGACCGATGCAGGGGTATCGGACCTGAAAATTTCGTCCCTGGTTGTTCAACAAATTCTGAGTGGTACCAAATGCAGGAGACTCACACTCTAACCGGACCGGGAATCTTCTCCGATTTTGACATTAATATCCTTATCCAGGTTTGAATAAACACTCGATGTAAATATCATACCTATAAATATTCCATGACATGTAGATATTTCGAAAGTAACAAGAACTAACTAATACGATTCTGCAATGTTTAAGGATTTTCACCACATCGGAGGAAACGTGTCTTTCATTACAGATATGGAATTCGAACCGATGGAAGCGATCATCGGAGAATTCATTGTGCAATAAAATGGTTCATGGATTCGGATCAAGCATTTGGACATTGCGTAGTAATGCGGAAATAATATTTTGATATTTGTTAAAGATTCTCTAATCAAACACCTTGACATTATTTGCATGAATCTATCACCATGGTTGTGTATGCATGACCTTTATTTAAAAAAGAATAAATGTCTAATATTTACTACGTCTTCCTTATTAATTATGTACATTCAAATTGCTTTTGCGAAATACTTCGTTGGTTCGAACCTCAACTCAAGCGTTGTCTATTGAAGTTAAAATACAGAAAAGCAACTTTTCAGGCCTGATTTCGTGATCGCTAAATGTCATCGGTACACTGATGGATTTAAACAAATTGTTGCCAATTTTAATTATCGATACTCCTTTGTTTCATTCCATATGTCGAAAAGGTGAAAAAAAACATTTGAGAAAGCGAATCTGCTCTTCCTCTGTGGGCGGAATCATCATCCTGACCTAATTGACCTAAACTGAAACTGAAACGGCATTCCTTTGATTGAAATTACGATACGTCCTCTAGGCGACGCTGCCGGTGGGGTCATTTCCTGTTCTCTGAATGGATATTGATCGTTATTCGGCCTAGACTCCGCCCTCATTTACAGAGTTGATTCGCAACTCTTACTATCTCAACTCTTAAGAATATATATATGTCGTTTAAAAAATCTTTGCTCCATTTATTCGTTGAACAATATATACTTTTCAGGAACATGTCCGAAAAGACACTCTTTAAGCTTTATTTCAATGGAAAAACTTACTAGTGAGGACAGTTTTACTGAAATCGGATTTTTGATCAAATAATATTAGGTTGTCCGGAAAGTCTTTGTCCATGGGTTTGTTTACACACTGCCCGCCGCAGATGCACTTTGGTTTTCTCTCGTTCCTAGATAATAACAAGCAGTCATAATAACAAGCAGCCTTTGCAGTAAACAACTCCCCATTCCCTTCCCTTCAGTCAGGCTCTAGTAGAGCAACGATGTATGTCCCTAGTGCCATCCACATCCGCCATGTTCTGCTTTACCTCTTCCTATCCCACACCACGATGAAGGATTCGGAGACCCTTCTGAAGAATGTTTATGACACGAATGCCCCCCACTACAACACCATCAAGAATTGGTTCCATCGCTTCAAAGAAGGCGACTTTTCCCTCGAGGATCAGGATAGATCTGGAAGACCCCGTGAGTTGGATTTGGACACTTTGAAGAAACTTGTGGAAACGGATCCATTTCAAAGTGTACGTGAAATGTCCATTACACTTGGGGTTAGTCATAGCACAGTCGCGGAAGGATTGAAATCCCTCGGAATGAGGAAACTTCTCGGTCGATTCATACCCCATGACCTGACCCAAGCCAACCTTGACCGTCGAGTTGATGATTCCATTACCCTCCTCACTCTCCACGGTGGGGATCGATGGCTGGACCGGCTCATAACGGCCGATGAAAAATGGGTCTTCTACGATAACAACCACAGGAGAGCCCAGTGGGTTGGAGAAGAAGAGACCCCACAGGATGTCCCAAAACCTGGCCTGCACCCCAAGAAAATCATGCTCTCAGTGTGGTGGGGAGTGGATGTCCCGATCTACTGGGAGCTGCTACCTGAGGGCACGACAATCACCGGACCCACGTACGTCACCCAATTACGGAATGTGAAGAAGGCCGTCGATCTATCAAGCCTCAAGGACAAGAAAGTGTATTATCAGCATGATAATACACTTTCCGGACAACTTGATAGGTTTCCATTGACAGATTCTGCTCATTTCTCACCGGCGATGAGCTGTTTCGTGCGGTCAAAGGAAAAGTTGCTTCAATTGTGAAAGAAGACGACCCACTGTTGATCTGGAGACGTACGTGGTAGACTAAATTTTTTTAGCTTTCCTAACGCTTTTAAGTAGATGCCTTCTTCCTCCATTTATGGACAAGATAAGTAAACACCGAGCCCACTAAGTGTTTTTTTTTCTGTGGAAATGTGATAGTACCGTTATGTTTTCTATTTGTTTCTCTACAAATTTCAGATATGAGACGAATCGCGAGAGAATCGAGAGTATTGACGACCCCACGGCGGTAGGAAATTAGTACCCCCAATCCTGCTGAAAAGTATGACTTAAGAACTAATTATTTTTTTTTTTTTTTTTGAATTTTGATATCGGATTTCATCTCCGAGTATTGGTAGGTCAAAGTGGGGACTCTTTGGAATTTTTGATAATTTCACTATTTTTCACGTTAGGAAAACGATCATAACAAAAAATCATTCGAATGCGGCGGCTGAGTGTAACATTTTATATGTTGATGGTTTCATTCCATGTCTACGCGCTGGAGCCGGGCGGTAGGTTTTTCAAAAATACTGAAAAATTGCTATAACTTTGTT
The DNA here is from genome assembly GCA_036245825.1 of Pristionchus entomophagus. Taxonomy (NCBI): domain Eukaryota; kingdom Metazoa; phylum Nematoda; class Chromadorea; order Rhabditida; family Neodiplogasteridae; genus Pristionchus; species Pristionchus entomophagus. Next base: position 8,279,015 of record BTSX01000001.1, read on the forward strand.
AAAAGTCCTGTCCCCAAAAATCCCCCGAGAGGGATTTTAGAACAAACATGTACCTACTCCATGTCCAAAAATCAGCGGAATCGGAGACTGGGGAGAAAGAAGTATGTCGACTCTTTATTGCTTTCCTCAATACTGATTTTTAGTCCCTCGAAGCCTCCCTGTATTGTTCTCACCGTCTTTGGAACTCGTGCGACTGATTCGCCCACTGCACATGCTGCAATGCAGCAGGAAGAGGCTGTATCAACGGCCGCGAAGGTCGATGATGCCGCTTCAGCTTCAGATTCGACTCCCACTCAGCATTCTGAGGTGAGTCAGTCGACCACTCAGTGAATCAACGGCTATCAACAGTGTTACTAGATGAAGGAACGTACAAACAATCAATAATGAAGATAGTATTGAATACAGAGAAGTTCCAAATTTTCTCTACTTTACAGATGCAGCTTCGCCTGCTCCAATCGCCGTACTACCTCGGTTTCTTTGATGGGGCTCAGTGCCAGAAAGGATTCATGGCGGGGAAAGCCGGTTCCGAGTTGCTCGAGGGCCGCTTGACTACCAAATTCGTGGAAGGTTACATGGCCAGAATCGATCGGCTACAACAGAAGGTATCGTACCTGATAATAATCGCCTAATTATGAATTACCAGCGGCGTCGGGGATGCCGCTGGCGGTGCTCACCGCTTTGTGGTGAGCCGTATTTCGCAATTGAAAAGAGATAGGGAGAAGGCAGGGGAGGGTTATTTGCATGTTTCCGATTTCGCAATCCGGACAAACACACCAACACACAGACGTTTACGCTTTATATTTATGTATGGATCTGTTCCCCACACGAATTTTGAGTGGCCGAAATCGATAACATCGACGCTTTCTTTGCAGTTTCCTTACGACTCTCTGATCAAGGATGGGAGGAAGAAAGCAGATATCGCAGCAGCGAAAGCAGCTACGAGCGCTGCTCATTTTCCAGATCCCAGTACCTTCTCGGGAATGGTGAGTCCTGATCCCTTGGATTGTCATGGGTAAATCCATCCATAGATAAGATCAATCGCATTTCCCTTTCTTTCCCCCTTTTCACTATGGTCCCACTGATACACTTCCTATATAAGTGCTAGATCCTTTCACTCATGGCCAGATATGTGAGATAAAGATCTAACTTGTCGACTCTCCTTGTCTCCTCGCAACACCTAGCAAGACCAACGATGACAGCCTCCAATCATTCGTTGACAGGATAATCCATATTAATTGCTTATTGACAGTGTTTTAATGCGAAACAGCTCAATAGAATAGAAATGGTCGAGCAAAAGGCATTCGTTTTTTTCACATTTGACGTTCCAACTCTCACTTTCAGCGCATTTATCACTACCGCGTTGGGTTGTCCTCCGGTTGTAAGTATCAGATTGGTTTCCATGCTGGATCGACCGGTGCCGAAATGTCGAAGTACTGCAAAGGCATAGTGATGTATGAGAAAGGATATCAGGACGGACTCCGGCAGCGAAAGCAACAGGTACTGTAGTCTGACTCCTAGAATATTGCACTCTTGAGCTTGATTGAGCTTGATTTTGATCTTGAGCTTGATTCCCTCATGGACAGCTATCATTCGCTCCTAGTGTTACAGATCTCGAAACTTTAAAATATATTTTCAACAAACATTTTCAGCAAGAGAAGCAAGATCAAGAGTCTTTGAAAGTCGATGGGGAAGTAAAAAAAGAGACAAAGGATAGGGTGGAAGAGGATTCCAGAAATGAGAATGAGATAAAATCTGATAAGAGCCAAGAGAAGGATGCGAATCATGAGAAGACTGAGGAGGATTCTGATAACGCGACGGCGATTGAAGAATCTCATGATGAACAAGAGGAGGAGAGTGAACAGGTAATTTTATCTATTCAGGTGTTTAGATCTAGGTTTTAGGTGATGCTGATTGTTATGACTAGAGTTCACAATTCAAGAATGAAGCAAGAGCGCGAACGAATTAAATAGTCAATTTTTGAATTACAAACCCTAATTGTGACTAATCAATATTTTTAGGAGGTTCTTCAGCCCACTTCGGATGTCCCACAGGCACAGACCGAAGCACCTGATGACTCTAAGGAGGGCATGGAGAAGGAGCTGAAGACAAAGGAGAAGGAAATCGAGAAGAGAGAGGAAGATCTCTTGACAAGGGAATGGTAACATCGCACCGTAAAATCATCGAATGAGACATATGTGGAATTGAAGTGATCCATGGGGACGGTCCATTTCCGTTTTCAGAAAATCCCTGATATTTTTCTAATTCGAGATTTTATCATAACTATTTTGCATGCGATTTCGTGTGAGCGTCTCTCTTGGTAATTGGCGTGATATCAGTGAGACAGCAGCATGTCCTCCGTGGCGCAGTGGGGAAGCTCTAGGCCAATCTGTTTTTGCATGAGCTCGTGGCATCGGTTCAGTGCCAGGCCGTGTCATTTATCTTTTGCTATTTTTTTCTTTCATTTACAAACAATACCTTTTGAAAATACATTGTATTTCAACAGAATGGTCATGAATCTTGCTTGAATAGGGCGATTCATGTATATTACGCATGCTTGAACTACCGTGTTTCAATCTGCAGAATGTTTGAAGCAACGTCAAGACGATTAGTCGCAGAGTCAGCACAATCACTGTTCCTATCAATTAGCCAAATTCCGATGTTTCTATCATAATTTCGAAAAAACAATCTGCGACTAATCGTCTTGACGTTGCTTCAAACATTCTGCAGATTGAAACACGGTAGTTCAAGCATGCGTAATATACATGAATCGCCCTATTCATGCAAGATCCATGACCATTCTGTTGAAATACAATGTATTTTCAAAAGGTATTGTTCGTAAATGAAAGAAAAAAATAGCAAAAGATAAATGACCCGGCCTGGCACTGAACCTATGCCACGAGCTCATGCAAAAACAGATTGGCCTAGAGCTTCCCCACTGCGCCACGGAGGACATGCTGCTGTCTCACTGATATCACGCCAAGTACCAAGAGAGACGCTCACACGAAATCGCATGCAAAATAGTTAGTTTTTTTTAAAAATAGTTAGGGGATTTTCTGAAAACGGAAATGAACCGTCCCCATGGGTCACTTCAATACCACATATGTCTCATTCGACACTTTTACGGTGCGATGTTACCATTCCCTTGTGAGAAGAATGGGAGATTTCGCTGTGATTATTGAGGAATTCGAGAAGAAAATCAAGGATTTGGACAACAGAGTCAAGAATATCGAAGAGGGAAATGAGAAAGATGAGATGGTGATTATAATTTAAAGTATGGGGGAGGGTGTGGAGGCGCTTGAAGCGATAATTTTGTCTACCTGTTAGCATTAAACACATATTGTGGTATCCTTTGTTCAGGATAAAGTATGCTGAATGAGATGCAATATCACATTGATGCAAGTCATTCCGAAATAAAAGTCCGCATATTTACTGTTTTTACACTTTCTATTCAAATAATGGGTGATGATGGTCTATTTCACAATTTGTAAAACTGTCAACACATTTAATGGTTATCATAGTTTCTTAAACTATACTCCCCTGTCGCAAACAATCGGAGAGCGTATCACCTCATGCGCGTCTCTCTTCTCTTGACTTCCCTTCAAATATTGAGAGAAATACCCCCTCCCCCCCATACATTTATCTCACATATCCCACATAAGTGTTAGCGAACACATTCTAATCGCGTTCTTATGCAAACCAATAATAAATGAATGTGAAAAAACATGTAACGCTGAGATCTATGATTGGGATCTATACAACCCGAACAAGATTGTAATTCCAATGACAAATGTGAACTAGTGTGACTCGATCCGATCTTACAAGTGGAGAAAAATGAATGATATGAACTCAAGTCTGATTTGAGTACTATTGAAAATACTTGTTTATTATCGTACATGTATCAGGATTAACATATACACTTATTAGAAGAAGAATCGTATGGGAGACACCTTATTGCACTCAAACCCAAACCACAATGCATACGATAGCCAGAAGTATCACAAGAACTACCAAGATGACGACCTTGACACGGAACATCGCTCTCTTCCCCAGCCACTTCTTCCGACGCATGCAATCGAGGACGACGGAGGAGAGGGCAGCGAGTATGAGAAAAATGGTAGCAGAAAGAAGGAACCAGGCTGAAATCATGACGTTCTTACTTCGGATACTCGTTCACTCGTATCAGTCAAACGGTCAGTGGGTTCGACCAATAACAAGGAAGTCTGGCAGACAGTGGACAGACAACGTACCGATTCCGGGCAGAGGAGATGCCTTGGGAAGGCTATCAGCTAGGATGGACAATGAAAGATACAATGAGGGAGCCGCGCTCAGCACGACGGCGCCCTGAGGATGTAACGCACTCATCACCGGAGGGGCATAGCTGTATTTGTTCGAAAACCTTCCTGGTTAGCACCGAAAGTAGTTATGATAGGATACTCATGGAGCCTTATCACTAGTTATAGGAACCCGGCAGGGATAACTCTAGATTTCAAAATACGGAAAGCCATCTCTTCATTTTGCGCACTCTCTCGTCACTCTGACCGGTTAGAGTGTGATCGTATTATGAACCTTAGATAACTCACCGCGTGGGCGACGACATCTTCTGTACGAGCGAAGAGGATGGTCACGTCCGCCACAACATACAGACCCCAAGTCGGCACGACTATCTGGGACGTCCAGAACTCACTGTTCCTTCTGATGATGATTCTGTAGCCAATCTGGAGAGTAATTATCTCGATACCGCTGTCTTAGGGTGTGGCAGGTCTGTGTGAATCGACTGTCAGTGCTCACCTGCGAAGTTGTAATCTCTCCAGACTTGCCTCTAAATGTGAGAGGCTCCGTAATGGTCCCACTATCTCCTTCTCCGAAGGTCCACTCGGTGTTGGACTGAAAGCAAACATTTTCGATTGCAGGAAACAAATGCGTACACTCCGAAAAAAATTTCACTACAAATTGTGAGCAATTAATGGCATCCAGTGACCCTAGTGAAACTAAAATAGAAAATTTTATATTCACAATCATGTTAGGGCGATCATTCAATGACAGAAGCAGTGGATTGTTGGACGAGTGCCCATCGAGGCCATAGCATATATTACACGCTTGCACATCCATGGGAAATCGAGAGAACTGAAACACATTGCTTACATGAGGAAGCATCTGCGTATTTGATTGGGTTTGCTTCTTGGGAATCTCCGCAATGAACACCTCTAAGTCCTATGACAAAAAATAATATCCATTGTTTTCTCACGTTAAATTTGCAGTGGTAAGAGACCGTTTCCTTCACATCGAGGCGTATAGAGCCGTTGAATGAGAGCTGCAAACATTGTCATTTTTTAAAGTTTATTTCTTTAAATAGGAAATACACTTTTCCCCCTCCCCCAACCACCGATTCGCCATCAAGACGACGGACCTCCACCCAAGCACTAATGAAGATCTCCCTTGTTCCAATCTCATGATACCCCCTGGTGGATAAATAATTGAATTGAATTGAATAGGTGTTTGTGATGACTGAAGGGGATAGGAACACCGGTAAGCATGGTATGCGAAAACCTCACCTGAGCACTCATTTTCTGGTAGAAGGTGGCTGTTGTTGAGATACTAGAGCACGGCCACACGTCTGGTACCCATAGGGTATCAGGCTTGATCGTCACACCCGTGATGTTGTCCCATGATGTGGGGTCCCAACGCAACCGGGGGTCGATCCAGAACTGCATTATATTGAACAAATAATATTGAAATCATCAGTGTGCTCTATGGGTCTCAGTACCGAAAAACGGCTATCTACGCCGAAAAAGCGTGCTGAAATGTCCAATAGTGAATCAGTTTTTTTAAAAATATCTTTTTTCAGCTGGCCTCTATTTCCCTCTTGTTCACAACTCTTGCTGAAAGTGGTACGTCGGATCACGAGAAAACTTTCATCCCTCTCGAATTTCCCATTTTTATAGCATTGCAACTCAGTTACACTCTAATCTTAATCTAAATTAATTGAAAAAATAAACTCACGAGACTCGACGAAATAACGAACGTAGTGGATAACTGGGGCTCGTTCTGAAAAAAGGTCAGATGATCTTTTCGGTTGGAATCATTCATACGACTGTGACGAGGAGAGCCTCTTCGATTAAGATAGAGACTGTTAGTTGAGATGATTTGTTGCCACCTGTAACGAGGAATAAATCTAAAACAGACGATTAGAAAACCAACCTTCATGATGGGCATAAGGAGAGAGAATGTTGGTGTAATTGGCAAATAAAGTGGCTTTCAGTTGTTCCACCATATTGGGAGAACAAGCCTGGATGCTCAAAGATATGAGAAGAATGACAAGCCTCATTCTCCGAAGGAGAAGAATGGAGAAGTGAAATAGTCCTTTCGTATTGGAAGAGAAGGACTTGTTTGCCCTCAAAGTGTGCTTACCCGTGTGAAACGTGGTAGTAGTGACGATGGAAAGCTGGCATAAGGAAAGAAGAGACTCGAATTATTCTTCAGACGATAGACGGATACACAGTCTGATTATTCCAATCACAACCACTCATACGTTTCCATGTGTCCGATGAAAGTGCCATCAATATTTGTAGTGTGAATTCTTCACTGAGTGACCTTTAATTGAAGATTCGTCATAATTAAAAGAACGGGCAACCGAATCCTCCAAATGGTGTATTATCTCAAGGAATTTGAAGAATCTGTAAGTGACTTTGCTCGAGTTGTCATAATTTATCAATGATTTTTGCAGGATCTCTTCCTCTGCTCCACTCTCGGATGCAAGAAGTCGTTTAAGAGCACGATATGGCTATTCGAACATGAAATAAAGGGCATTCACGTGTTCGCAGAGAAGAAGACATCGATGACTGATCGGGCTGTGGCGAAATTCAATGAGATGATCGAGACCAGAGAAAGTGCGCGGATAGCAGTCACTGAGCAAGTGGAGTCAGAGGGAAATCTCACTAATGATTACGGCAGGTACCATTTTTACATTGAATCTTACGGAACTCTAAGATCACGAGTTATAAGTATTATTCAAACCATTGCGGTTCACAATCAAGAATGGGGTCTCAAGTCGTCACACCTGTCTTCACCACTCGACAAAACTGCAAAGGAGCATGCCGAAACATACTTCCACACTCAGCGCTCAATCATTCCCCCAAGACGAGCAGAAGCCCCCTACATGAGAAAGCAGTTAGAAGAAGCAATGCATCCAACCGAACCCAACAAGTATTTGTTCGTGTATTCTCAAGTTCCATCAATCAAACAGCTCACCTCTCTCTATTCGACTGGAATAAACCAGAGTTAATGGTATGGTTACGGTAATATTGACGGTCAACATAATTGTAATAATTGAGGTCCGAAGAAGAGTCTCGCAAAGACTGCCAAGGTTTCAACAACCACGAAGACACCAGCCAAGACGCCCAACAGCACTCGTGCGAAATCGAGTGTACGATCGCCCAGAGTAGGAACCAGGAAGAGGACGGTCATGGCGGAGCCGGAGGAATCGGAAGAAAACGAGGCTGTAGATGAAGACGGAGAAGATGAAGAGGATGAGATCCTGGGTTTTCACGAATACGATTTCATTAAGAAGATCATCGTTGAAGATAGAGAGGAGATTTTCACCTGAAATCTCCTACAATCCACTAATTGATAAATATTATTGCATGTGAGCGTCGAAATAATTTAAATGGCACAAAGAACAACCCACTTGATCACACGAACACCGGAGCAGGGCTAATAAGCCATTGCACTCGGCTCGCCGCGCGGGAGAGCGCGGAATGAGAGGGTGGGCAATGGCAGAGACGCGAAATGAGAGGTCGCGAAAAAGCTAATTGTGCCATCATCTCAGTTCCGCACCCCGGTAGAACAACCGGCAGCATATCATTCGATTCGTCTTCGCAAGATTGATCGAATGAGCCCAAATTCAGCTTGGGGCTCGATTTGTGGTGGAAGTTATGAATTTTAATCGATTTACGAACATGCAAATATACCGATAGTCCGATTGTGCACACGTGTTCACCATGAACCAAGGCACATTTTTTCTGTTGACGACCAAGCTCCCAGACCACTGCGAAAGACAGGGCTTCGGTCAGAAAATCACATTTTTAGGCTTTTGAAAAGTTTGATGACCTACCTGATCGTTAAATGCGGCCTTAGGCGAAAAAGCACGACGCTATCTTGTGAGGGACCCTATGAACTATCCAAAAATGTATAGAAACATATGGGTCAAAACATGTGCCAATCACCCTCTGATTTTGCTCGAATCTCAGGCGACACGCGTGATATTCGGTCGATTAATTCGCCGACACTGTGATTGGTTGAGTTCTCAAAGACAAACCATCGAAATTATTTTAGAAATATCATTGTTATTCGTGTTTTTGAACTATCAGGACGCGAGAGAAACTCGCGATTTACCCTTCACCCCTCACGCTACTGAAAAGATGAGAGATAAACGATCTGCCGTTTCTTTCGTCCTTGAATAAAAGATCTTATCTATCTCTCTTTCTCCTTTCTCTTCCGCATCTCTTTCCCGACCTCTATGTCTGTCAATGAATTTGCCTAAGAATAGGTTGACATACTTCAATTATGGGCGCCAATGTTTTAATCGTAGTTAAAAGAAGCTATTCGGATTTTAAATTATGTTCCATTACATATTATGATGTGGTTTATTCTAGGGAATTATATTTAATGAATTACTAAATTGAATTACAAAAAGTAGCTGAAATTAAAATCTACTTTCTTCCATGAGAATAGTAAAGAGTAAATTCTAACTCACATCATACAACCATTTGACTTTTACAGGATCTCTCTCTTTCAGTCGAAGATGTCTCTTGTTGGGGAAGATAAGCTCATCCATTCGAGTGGCGAAGATCAGTAAGTGCTCGTGATCATAGAGAGCGACTTGTTCTAGAGGGATGTACGTGAAGTCGAAATCTGAAACATAATCTACTGTTCTAACAAAGGTGGTTTACAGTTCCATCAAGACTATGCAATAATTTCAGATTCTCACGGGCAGGCTTCTGTGGGAGTGATGCGACGACCGTCTGTAGATTCTTCGTCACCTCATCCAGTTTCGTAGAGTTGTCCCGTTGCTCGAGTAGCTTGACATGTAATAGAATAATCTAGTGAATTGTTACACGAGCCTTGTGTGCCATACTCTCCAGTGCATTCGTGTCATCTTGAGAACCATTCTCCAATCTCGTCACTGATGTTTTGAGTTTTTTGATGGTGCTATGGATAGGCTGGAGTTGCTCTTCCAGAATAGATCGAAGTAGATCGGCGTCTGGAAGCGAAAGATACACAAGAGCTAGAGTAGTAGAAGTGGTGAGTACTCAAGCGGAAAACATACTCAATCCACTCAGGGACACGGTAGCTGCTGCAGTTTGAGAGGGAGAAGAGGCACGGGAGGAATTGACCGATGAATCAAGAGTAGGCGTGGGAGCTCTCGCTTGACGTCCGCCTCTCTTTCTCATTGATCTCTTGTCCGAGCGATCGATCTCCTCCTCTTCATCCTCTTCCTCCCCATTCTCCTCCATCTCCGATTCCTCACCGCCATTCGATGGGTGAACAGATAACTGCAACAGAGTACGGTAGTTATCAAGAGAGTGCGGTATTTATCAAGAGAGTACGGTGTCATGAGTACGGTAGTTATCAAGAGAGTACGGTAGTATACGGTATCATTCCTATTATTAAAATAAGAGTATTTGATGTAACAAATTGGCCATACTCACTCCTTTGGATACTTCTTTTGGTTTCCTTCCTCTCTGCTTCTTTCCCAGTAATTCCTTTCTTTTTTTCATCAGTTCCTCCATTTCTGCCTTTGTCCCGAAGTCGACATATCATCCAGTCTTGAGACCACTCTTCGTCTTGTACGTAACCTCCATTCCTCTCGATGGAACTCCGCCCTTTATGTCATTCATATCCGTCAGAGAGAAATTGTGGACATAAGACATCCCTGAATTTAACGTTTTCTCAGAGTAAGATCGCACAGAAACCCGATTGAAACATAAAAATCGCGAACAGATGCAAAGGTAAATATAACACTAAAACAAGAGTAAAATCATTTTCAAGACTGATCACATGCTGCATCGCCTCTTAAATTCGTCATGTTTTGCAATTGCTGCAGACTCCGCCCACTTTTCCCAGCTGCTGCTGATCGTGCGCATTGACGAGTTTTCCTTGCCCTTTTTTCATATTTCTTCTTCGTCGATGCCTCCCAAACTTCCCGTTCAGGTACGCAATACGTCTACTGACTAGAATTCAGATAAGTGTATTCACCATGTACTCTGATCTACCGTATTTTCGATCTATTGTATCGCCATTGCTTGAATTTCAGGCGAATCATCGGAGACCCGCCGAAAAACACTGGAAGGATTGGATCATTGGATGGAGAGACGAAGGAAAGACCTATGATGAGATCATCAAGTTATTGGCAGAGCGAAAATGCCACACGACCAAGAGTACAGGGTCGCGTGTACTGAAGAAAGTGTTTGTCCCTCGGGAGTATCGCCGTATCGATCAAGGACATGGAGTTGTTCGCCTCAATCAGGGATACCGTAATCCAGTGTTACCTGGACGATTCCCAATCGACACTCCGATCTGTCGCAGCCACGATTTTGGAAAAGTTCAATGAGGAGGTATGCTTACTGTATCTTCACTATGCGTTACCGTATATGTTCATATTGATTCGTTGCTACCGTAATCACATGATACCGTATCCCACTGACCTTTTTGAGATCTCGATCGATGTCGTGCGTCGGATCAGGGAGGAATGCGGGTTCAAATGCTACAACACCCGATACGGACACTCAGTTCGTATTGTGAATCGTCCCCTCCGCCTCTCCTTCTGCAGGGAAGAAATCGCGAAAGACAACATGTTCACAGACGAATGTCTGCGAACAATAGATTTGTGTTCTGTCTGAGGGGAGATGTAGCGAGGAGAGTGAAGAGCATCCACAAGAATCCAGTCAAGGTAGATCAATAACTGCTAGGAATTAACTGCTTAATAGTGTTCGAAATATGCCTGTCCTATTTATCATACTTTCCAGTGCATGATCTGGGGTGGGATCAGTTGGAGAGGAGGAACCCCGGTTGTCCTCTTCGAGACAGGAAGTTAATGCTAGCATGTACCAGGCAGTGCTAGAGACAGCCTACAAGAAATGGGCGAGGTAAGATTTCGAATTTCACATCCAGAGTACAGTCAATTACTGTAGGTGCACTATGATATTCGGTGCATTCAGATCCAAGTTCGGAGGTCGTGCAATACTCATTCAAAATAATGCCCCTCCACGCACTGCTAATCGAACAAAGCAGTATCTTGATAGGGAGAATATCGAGGTGTGTCAATGAAACAAGCAATATTCATGAAATTATATCGTACAATTAATAATTTTACAATTAACAGACAATGGACTTTCCGCCAGAAAGTCCGGACATCAACGCCGTCGAGCTGGTGTGGGCGAACCTCAAGCGTTGGCTCCAGAACGAATGGCAGCCGAAGAATCTTCAGCACCTGAAAGATGGGATCTGTAAGTGGTGGTACGATACTCTCACGCCTGAGAAATGTAGAGACTATATTCGACGTGTCCAATTCCAAATGAGAAAGGTGATCGAGAAAGTGGGAGCTCCCGTTCACGATTAGATCCTGTAAAAGTCAAGTGGTTGTATGATGTGAGTTAGAATTTACTCTTTACTATTCTCATGGAAGAAAGTCGATTTTAATTTCAGCTACTGTGCCACCGACGAAATATCTCAGCCGGACCAGAGCGCACCCTTCAACTCAATCTTGTCAAGAACAGACTGAATGGTAATGTGTGGAATCATCTCCACAAGAAACCACGTCCACCCCGTGGTCCATCTCATCAACCCCGAGCTTCTACAACAGGCAGATTTCTCCCCTTCAATCGATCCACCAACAGAAGTAGATCACCACTCACTCAGCCCCTTCCAAATACCCCAGTATTCGTTAATCGACAGTTGATGGTTCCTGTTTCCGGCCGATACCCTTCCCAATCTACTCAATCCACTCGTAACCAATTCCAATATCGTAATAATAGACGTACTGAGTTCATCCCTTCCACCAATCTTGCTTTCTCTTACTCTTCTCCAATCCTATCTCCTAGACTCACTAATCGTTACGATATTGACACCGATTCCAATAACGGGTGTATAATCGATATGATCCCCAGTTCGATTTTTCTCGTGACAATTTTAATTCCGATGATTTCGCCTTTGATTAGACATTGTTCTTTGCTATTCAAATTGTAAATATTATTGTTCCAAAATTCTAAGAAGATGACAATTTTAATTCCGATGATTTCGCCTTTGATTAGACATTGTTCTTTGCTATTCAAATTGTAAATATTATTGTTCCAAAATTCTAAGAAGATACAGCTCATCCCTTCACTGACCTTACATTGTTGTTCTCCATTTCTTCCTTCCTTCTTCGCTAGAAGTTGTTTTCTACCTGTCAATTATTTTTCTCTTGCATCGTTTTCATTATTTTCCTCATCCATTGTTCATTACAGAAGTCTATGTTACAATAAATATGTTCAAAGAAAGTCATATCATTTATAAAAGAGGAAAGAAAACCAGAAACATCACCGAATACGCATTGCGTGGAAGAAGAGGGGCAGGGCAGAGTTGTCGCAACGGGTGGGCATGTCTGATAATGTCTCACATAAGCCACAACAACCGCCACGTGCCATAATAATTCCATCGGGAAGTATCAAACCTGATCAGCATTGTAGAAGCAGCGCCAGTGAAGGGCATCCATGCAGGGCAGCGAGAGAAAGTGGCCGGGCCTCGAAATGAACAGTAAATAAATATATACTGACAGTGAAGCATTGATGTACGAGCAAGGATCAACTAATCATTAAATCTGATTTTACTTTAACAGTTAAATAAACAGTATCCGTTAGCCATTGGCGATTACCGTGACTGGATCGAGTACAGTATCCCGGGTTACCGTAATCCGCGGTCACCATAACCTCGCCTACAGTACCATTCTCGTACCTGGAAGTGGAGAGGATGCGGCCCGCCTCCTCCTTCACGCTCATCCGACCGACTGAGAAGGAGGAAGTCAGGGAAATGGGATGAGAATGAGAGCGAGAGCGAGAGAGTCTCTTTGACTAGATTTGATTTAATTAGATAATACGAATGTAAATAAACAATAAATAATCACCGCCTCCTCATAGTGTGAAGAGAGGCAGGGGTAGATTGGTCGCAAGGGGTGGTTGCGCCTGAGAATATCTCAAACACGCCACAACCTAGTCACTTGCGATAATAAGGCCATCGGAAAGAATAAAACCTGATCAGCATAGCAGAAGGAGGGCGAATGAAGGGCACCCGGTGCGGGACCTCGAGGGAGAGTGAGCCGGCCTTGAAACATGAAGTAAATAAATATAGAATGAAGCATTGATGTGCGAGCAAGGATTGACTAACCATTCTTCACAAGTAAGAATCAATTTATTTTATAAAATAAACAGTATCCGTTAGCCATTACTTATTACCGTGACTGGATCGAGTACAGTAACCCGCGGTTACCGTAACCTCGTCTACCGTACCCTTTTCCGTACCTGGCAATGAGGAGTTCGCGATCCGCGTCATCCTTCTCGCGCATCCGACCGACTGAGAAGGGGCAAAGTGAGGGAATTGGGAGGAGAGCGAGATAGTTACTTTGACTAGATTTGCTTAAATTAGACAAGTACGAATGCAAACAAACAATAAATCGTCACCGACTCCTCAATGTGTGAAGGGTGATTTGAGGGAGAGTTGTCGCAATGAAACAGCTCCTTACAAACCGATCACCACTCTTGTATTCAAAGAAAATAAAGAGGAAGTTAAACCTTTGAGGAAACCTCCAATTTTTCTTCTTCTTTCTTCGCAATCGGGAGTTGACTGATGTGTAGGCCCTTGCTTGAATTAGTTAATTTATATTAACGCTAACCCGTTACAGTTTTTTTAAATGCCAATACCATAGACACGAAGGCTCTTGCGCTGAAACCCAAGACGAGAAGGATTTTCAGTTCTTTCCATTCACAAAGATTGATCTACCACTGCTCAAACACAATTCCCTTGCTTCAATCGGGATAATTTTATTTAAACCGGTAATTAAAGATTGCCCGCAATGGGAGAAGAGCTATTCCCACCAATTGCAACTCAAACAACACAGAAGCAGGCAGTTTCGCAGGCTCAAGCGAAGTAATATGAAACGCTGAGTCTAGATCTAAGGGCCTTTGTAGAACACGAAACCGGGATTTTATCAGGCCAAAAGCGTTCTCAACAACTCTCCTAGCTCGGGAAACACGATAATTATAGGTTTTCTGGTCTAATGAATTGGGTGAACGGTAAGGTTTAACAATATAAATGGAAGATTTGAAAGCTCCGTCAGCGAGAAAATGTGAATGAATAGAGTTAGATCCATTAAGTGGAATAAGTGGAGGTGGGAGAAGTAGATTATTTGAGTACATCGAATGGGCAAATGAGGTATTTTCAAAAATGGTGGAATCATGAAGACGCCCGGGGGCGCCGCAATCAATAAACAAGAATTTGAAATTACTATCGACAACGGCGAAACGCAGAAGAAAGTAGGACTTGTGCACAGTTTAGAAGCCAATTGATGAGCAGACTGACCTTTTTATGAGGAGAGTACAATCAGTGATCGTTGAAAGCTCATTGCGTCGATGTCACGAAGAGATCACTGAAAGCGGAAGAAGCGTGAAAGAAACGGCAAGGGTGGGACAGCAGTGGTAGCTAATATCGACTCAAATGCGTCAAAGAATAACAGCAAAGGGATGTAATAGCTGAGTAAACAACGAGGCCGCATCTGCCCATGGAATATCGCTAATATTAAATGAAATAATTAATAATAAATATAATTTGAAAAGGTTTTACTTGAAATCTTCAAAAATAGATGGACTTGGCAAAACTTGGCAAAACGCCCAGTTTTTCTACCGTAATCTTAAATTTTTAAAGGCTAATCGTTGTGAGATTTTCTATCACGCAAAACTTTTTACTTTCCATTTACTTTTCCAGATCGAGAAATAAACACAAGTTTTTACTTTTCATTTACTTTTCCAGGATTTTAACACCACATTATTCATCACATCGCTTCTCTCTATCGATTTACGAGCGTTTCGTTTTCTTGCAGCCCATATTTGTTTTCGGAGTGATCAGTCTGGGACCGTTCATTCCATTTTTTCTTGAGGGTATTATCTTTATCCTCTGTTTACTTGTACTTTCAGGGAAAAGGTGAGCGAAATGCCGATCGCATTTATTTCCAATCCCCAGAATGCAATGAACAAATTCTGTTACTTCTTGCATAACAAGTCTCTTCTGAAAATGAGAGAGGTATTCTTAGTTTGAGACCATTCCTTCGTTCGATATTATTTTACTGTAATGAATTCTTGATTTGCGTTTTTTAAAAATTTTTTTTTAAGTTTTCGAAGAACGAGATTTATGCGTTTATGAAGACTCAAATAAATGTTGTCAATTCTATTTATGTTTACGAAAATGTGAGTCAAGTTTCTTACAATTAAAATATTTGATTTGAAAGAGATCTTCGAGTTTTCAGGAATATACCGTAAAGTTCAATATGTATTTCCAACGCGCTCGGCAATGCTTACTATGGAGAATCTCCCTCGTACTAATATCAGGAAACGCAAGAGCAATTATTGCTATACGATTCGTAATCTTTAGATGGTGTAAGTTGATTGTGTTTTTGAAGTTTTATCTCCAAATCGTATTATGCAGAATATTGTAAATGTAACGCTAGAGACAACAGAACCATAGGAAATCTATAATTTCGTGAATTTCCTCAAAGCAACAACTATCAAGAATTTTTACTTCCTTAAAATAATGGATAATCATATCGATTTGTGAGATCTGATATTATAGGAAAATGGAAAATTAAGGCATTTGTCAGGCATATATTGCTCGATTTGTTCGAAGTCGTGAAGATTAAATTTGGCCTATTCAGTGGACTTCCATACAACACAGGTGAATGTTTAAACGTACAACCAATTCGGGAAAAATGATTTTATTTCAGAATCTTTCGAATTCCTACAGAAATTAGCAGATTTGGTAGAAGATCTTCACTTTAGCATGGATGAAATAAGCTGTATCCGTCGTACGGTGCCTCTATCGATTGTGAGAGAGATTCTCAGTCGAAAATGTGTGATACTATCCATCGGAAAACCGAACAAATATTCGCTGAATGATGCCGAAAAGCTGATGCAGGTTGTTAGGAAATAAAATCAAAACACATACATTAATAATTTTCTTCAGTTTTTCAATCACTTGGGAAGGAAGATTTGTTTCAAGACAAAGACTAATGAAGGGCTGATGAAAGCAAACTTGGGAGCATATAATGTGGCAGTTTCCGGTGCAGTGATGCCTATGAAGATCACGCACGTGGACTACTGATAAGAAATCCATAAATTGATGTTATGATTTTAACGCGTATATTTTCCTTCTCTTTTTTTATTTTTCAAATTGAAATTTATTCACCCATAATCACATGTTAAATAATAGAAAAGTTAAAAGTCAAAATTCCTTATAAAGCCTTTCTAATTTTGATAATTTAACAATTGCTTTCTAAAATCTGCCTCTCCTCATACAAGAACTAAATACTTTTCGCAATGTTAGCATACATTGATATACTTGAGTATTGTTTGGGGAAAGGGATTACGCATGCTACTTCCAATTCCATTGTACACTCTCAGTCTCGCGTGTTAATTTTTCGGGTGCCAAGAACTTCGTCGTTTCGAATTTTGTAGTAGTTGATGAATTAATTTTGTAGTAGTTGATGAATTAGAATTGATCCAGTCCGCTTTCAACTCATCTGAGTGTGAGGTTGAACTAACTGAAAGAGTTTTTTTTTCAAGATTAATTATATTCTTCGTTCAATTTGCAGACAAAGTCGATCGATCTATGTAAATTATGAAAATGAAATACTGCATCTATTTTCTTTCCAATCCATGCTCACGCACAAACTCAGACTAACGGTGACGTAACATAATCGTGCAGTTTCAAGTTATAGTTTGTGCACCAAATTCATCACGTTTCTAATACAATTCCTGACCATTAATACGACATTCCCAATTGGCAATGCGGCCAGGGGTCAGGCCTCTCTGCTTTTTCTTACATTTTTCTATTTCTCGATTATATTAATTGTTGATTGATGCGTTCTTATATACCCAGCCCTAAAGACTGAACATTTATTTCAATTTGGGCACTCTCCATTCTGCACACTCTCTCAGATCTATGATCGACGAGAGAGCAAAACATCACCTGTGGGCGGGATTCGAACCTGCCTGCGTCGGCATGCCAGTCAGACACCATGCCCATTACTAGTGGTTGGGGCGCGCGCCTTTCTCTACCTCTTGCAAAACATCGGGCGGGAGTCGAACCTGCCTGCGTCGGCATGCCAGTCAAACACCATGCCCATTACAAACTCAAGTGAACTCAATTTGATGCGAGGAAACAGAACATTGAGATGACATTCACTCACACTTCAAGATTCCGGATATACGTGAGAAACATTGGTATATGGAAAATCGAGGGAGGGATTTCTCTACCTCTTGCAAAACATCACCTGCGAACATTAAAATAAAAGTTTATTTAAAATTGGTATGCCCTTTTTTAGATCGAAGGAGAAGGAATTATCATTGTAGAAAGCAACTTCGTTGGGATCCGCACTTTATTTCCAGAGCAGCAATTTAGAACAGTTTTCTACATTCTCCGAATCTTCAGAAAAAGACAACAGGGCACGTTAGCAGAAATACATCATTATTATTTCCATACAAATATCACATGAATGATGAGGAAGGTAGCAGGGTCACTACGACCACCGAATATCCAACACTTTGAGCTCAGATTCTGGGGCAGGCAGTCGTGAAATGGTCGTATCTGCCACACTTGTAGCACTTCCGGGGCGCGCTTCCGATGGATGCCTTGCGTTTTTTAAATGATTTTATAGAGGACTCGTTCCACCCCTTCGGATTTAGTTAATCCTGCTTGCAGAATGCAATGAGTTTTATAGTACAAATTTATGGATCTGATATTTTGAATATAAATTGAACATTTTGGTATGTACTTTGCTTTCAATCGATCTTACCCCGTATCGCGGGATGATCGAGTCGGAGGTTCCGACGTCATATTTTTCATCTGCTCCATTCTTCCGAAGGAAGCTGCACCTCACGTCAAGTGTGAAGAATATCTCTCGAGAATTTACGAAGGCCTTCTTGATGAAGTCGAACACTGCAAACAAGGGATGTGATAACAATGCCCAAATTCTTCTATTGAAAATAAATACATTGAGTACAATACCGGTACAAATACCAAGGCCCCTTTTCGACAGAAACAATGAAAAAACTGGCATCACTCGGTGCAGTAATCAGTTTCAGACGAGATTGCACCTTCATTTATCGTCACTTACAGCTAGCATAATTGCATGAAGTATTATATTTTCCTAGAAGTTCCCCTGATTTGAAATCAGATCTGCGTACTGAGATTTTATTGAGGAACTCACTGCGTTCGTTAATTCCTGCGCCAAGGTTGTGATTGAGTTCGAACGGGTCCTCGATGCACATCTGAATCCAGCAATATTCGCCACTCATCTCTCGTTTATTAGCTTATTCCCTATTTAGATCCTTTCCGATATTCCCACTCAATTAGGAATAATTTAATGAATAAATAATGCATATTTCAATGTAAAAGTGTACCGGTTTATTCCATCCTCGGGCGATTTTGCTCAGCTTGTTCGTTTGGCGGATTTGAACAACCTGTGATTTGATTCTCACCAGAGAAAATAAATAAACAAAGCTACCAACCTGATTCTCCCAGTCGAATAGGGCAAAGTAGTCAAGAAACTGTAGGAAAAGTTCGCCAGCGGAGTGTGTACACTTTAACCAGTTTAGCTGAAGTATTCATATTATGGTAAATTAAATTTAAAAATAAAATATTTTAGAAAATCAGGTCACCTTCGGCTGATCATCACAGAAATACACGTCCCATCCATCCACTTTGATCATTTCCTTCTCGCCCATCTGAAAAGCCATTAATTATGAAGAAAATAATTAATTATAGGAAATTTACACTCTTTCTATACCATTTTGTCTGGGACTTGATTGTGTAAATAATTCAAAACCAATCATGCAAACTAGTGATAACAAATCGGCATCCGACTCTCATCTTTTCACATGTTGGATGCCGGTTTGTCATCACTAGTGCACCTCTATTTCATACCTCTTGCAGCACGGGCAGAAAAGGATGTGGCTGCAGGCGCTGCAGCTCTATCGGCTACAGAAGTGCTCAAAGATGAGTCCGGAAAAAATGGATTTTTGTTCATAGACATGATAGAGACTCGTTCAAAAGCTCAAAATGATCCATACCACAATTCTTGATGATCCCCAAAGTTTGATAACGATAGCTCTTAATTTGACCTCAGGACAAGAATTTTTCACTTTTTCACATAATTTTTGTCTCCTATTTTGGATGAGCGCAGCTCCAAGGGCGATTTTTGTTCAAATGTGGTTCCTGGACAGGTTAGTTGCAAATCCATGAATATACGATTGCCAACTTTTTAGAGCATTTGGATAACTTTCCCCCCCGCGGCAACCGAAAATCCGAGGTCAATCGATTTCGCCTATTTTTCGACATAATGAATTTTAACTTTTTTCATTGATGCTATCATGGGCTCTCATATTGAAATTCGGATTCAGCACACAAAAATACACCAGAAAAAAATTTATCCAGGAAGTTCTGAGAGAAATTATTTTCGACTAATGATGTCATGGTAATTTTTTAGGTCGAAAATCAATTGACCTCGGATTTTAGGTTGCCGCGGGCTGGAAAGATTTCCAAAAGCTCTAAAAAAAAAATTGAGAATCGTACATATATTCCATGGATTGGCAACTAACCTGTCCAGGAAAGACATTTGAACAAACACCGGTCTTGGAACTGTGATCATCCAAATTAGGGAGAAAAAAACCTATAAAGTGGGAACAATACCTACCGGCGAGGTGATTATATTTTCCCTGATAACCAAATTTTTGTATGTTTTTCATCTTTATCATGTAAATTTGCTCAAAAATATGCTATCTTCCATTAACGTTTTCCTAAGGGGGATAGGGGGATGGAGGAGGAGGGGGAGGATACTGAGAAGCGTATGGAGGAGGAGGATACGACATGTGTGCTGTAGGTGAACGGTAGACGGGAAGAACTCCGAGAGAAGAGGAGGAGGAGGAAACCACTCGACGCGGAGAGAAAAGCAGAGAATGAAGGGAGGAGGAGTGAGAGGGGGAGGGAGAGGGATCAATTAGAGAACAGAGAGTGGATAATCTAGTCAAATCGGGGATTTTTCATTGAGATTAGAAAGTTGATAAATTTTAGTAGGAAAATTTTGTGAACGCTATCGAGTCGCGGGGATATTAAGTTTCACTTGCGTGCTGCGAGAAATAATATATTTTCTCGACGACAATTTGAATTGTTTTTATTATGAGAAAATTTATTGAATTAGATCATGTTCACAACCCATAACATTCGAGGTTTCAAATGGATGAATCGAGGTATTCTTCAGGTAAGTTCCATATTTCTGTTATTGTGGCACTTCCAAACGAGCTCTTTTCTCGGGCACGAGACCGTCCCTGATCTTATCACGGGAGAGAGAAGCTCTGAAAAGTTATTATCATCATCGCACATGATAAGTATATCAACAATTAATGATGATCAAGTTATACTCTATTATCTGCTGTATTTGTGATCAAACATTAATTATGATCAAAACATACGCGAGTGAGCGGGGTAGAATATGTTTTCCAATTTTCTTGCACGATTCATTTTGCAGTACAGCCGCATGTGCCCAATTCATGAGAGTTGGATCTGAATAAATCACCAATTAATTGAATCCCATTGCGAAAAACTTACCCAATTCGATGACGCATAGGTTGATGAGAGTCATGTCGACGTACCTATAACATAAATACTGAAATTGAGCAAGTTGTTTATTACTGTGAGAAAATATGACGCCATTTGCCTTAATCTCGAACAATTTCGAATGAGTCTGGCACAGCTTGAGAAGGTAAATTTTCCGAAACCATGTGATTTGGGGTTATCGAGGATGCTAAAGACGATGGATATATCCAATTTGCTCATGGGAGCCACGTTGGCTCCAGATGGTGTCACGTCGATATCACATTTAAACGAGCTACTCGGCTCCAAACAGAGATATTTTTAGGTGGTAATGTTTCCTGGGGTAGAATTGGATGGCGAACACGCCTGTCTAATCCATTTTTCGTAATTTTCAAAAAATATATTTCGAATTATCAACTTTTCGCAGGCTAAAAAAGAGTTTGCCAAAGTATATCTCGCGATCTGATCGGGAATATTGGAAAACTAAATAAATAATTAGCGAATATTTTTTTCCGCTCATCATGCCAACGCTAAACCATTCATTGCTTTGCTAAACCATTCATGGCTTTAAATGCGTTTTTGAATTTTACAGTAATGCAAATAAACGGATAACATCTTGATTTTATGTACAGACTTTTGTAGATAGGAATAAACCGACCTGTGTTCTCTATTTTCACATGAAATCAGGTAGACTCGAGAGCCTACCGCGAATATTCGTGCCACATGGCGGTTGATGTCGGGTGGAGCGAATTGACTGATCTAAAACATGTTTTAAACGTCAGAATCTCAATCATTTATGAGCTTATTGGATTGAGATTCTTTCATGAGAAGTGTTTCCTTAATTTGGTTTATATGCTTGCCTGAGCCCACGTTTTCAGCTTGGAATCAAATCGGAATAAGACGTTTAGCTGCGCTCCTTCTTGTTCAGCACTCCCGTGACAATAAAAGTCGTCAAACGTTTTGACTGAAATATCTATTGCATAATCACGGTCTGTGATAAGAACACAATCCTCGACGCAAGAGAAAAGATTATCTTGAAATGATAAGAATGACTCCCAACTGGACATCATTCAGAAACTAGACTTATGAATGCTGATTTATGAATTGCGTGAAGCTCACATCCTCGTTGGTAGATATTGCTGAACATGCCTTGGACGCCGACATCGACTTTAGTCCATTTGTTCGTCTTGAAATCGAAAACCTGAAGTTTCAAGGAAATATACACGACGCCACTAAAACATTGAAATTGTGCGCTTATGGGAAAAAGAAGTCTGAAAATCTATTTTAAAAAATTAATGATGTCTACCAGGTGCTCTCCTGGAGCTTCTTTGTAATCGACAATTAGGTGCACTTCTTTACTTGTGGTTCGTATGGAATGGCGCTTTTTGATTGCATTGAGTGCCTGCAGTTTTAAATAATATTGAGACGTGAATGTAAAACCATAGCTACTGTAAGAAAATATTCCGTTTCTCGAATACACGGTCATGAACACCTGACCAACAGCTTTCAAACACGCACATACGCATTTTTGTGTGCGGCATCGGCAAACTCCGCCCACCTCCTCCTCCCAATCATTAATTTGTTTCGAGCGTAAAGTTGTGTCCGCTCTCTAAACGCAAAACTGCGTTTTAAAATCTTACAATAATTGTTTTTATTCCTAGTTATAAGTATTGGGTTGAGGAATAAGTAACGCTCGTTTTTGAGCATCGTGTTTGGGCTCATATATCTCCCCCCAATCAAATCTAAACGAGCTGACTTTATAACATTTTTTCAGGGTATGCTCGAGTATCATAGCCGTTATTATTAGAAATATCACGCTTCCTGTGTAGGAGAGAAATTTAGATTTCAATGTACCTGATATTTTTCGAAAATTTTAGATTTTTTTCGAAATTGTGTAATTTAACGTGGAAACTGTTCGGTAAATTCACACATTCTCAGGTGAGCAGCCCGATACTACACCTCTTTCATGGTGAAGTGAGAATGGTGCTCGATTCATTGTTGTATTTTTATAGACGTTTCAAGGAGAACGTTCGTGAAAAATTGCAGTTCACTTAACTTATTTGTCTACCTTGAGGATCGAAGGTGCTGGCCTATACACTAGTGCGCTCCAGTCACTCACTATGGAGCTATATTATCACTATAAAAATTTGGTGCTACTTATGCTCCTATTTGAAAAATAAGAGTTTTCCAAAAATATTATTTTGTGACGGAATCAAAAGAAATGCGTGTTTTGAGGACTTTGGATTAAACCATACCCAAGACATAGTAGCCATTCTATAATTGTGGCCACTTGGTGGATGATAGTGCAAAAGTTGCTCGTCCATTTAACCATCTAAGGCCTTACATTCAATTAGTACGGTTTACAGGAAATAGCAATAAATGTCGATTTCGAGGCTTGTTTTTCTATATCGGACTTACGAACAATTTAACTCATAAAGAGAATGCTCCACACTTAGCAAAATTCGTCCATATTTTCAACAGGAAAGGTACTCCACATTCAAGCATAATTGAGGTCTTTAGATCTATTGCTAAGAAAACGCGGCTAGCAAAACTTCTTTCGGTCAGTAACTGAAAATCCTACACTCTCGTTAGGCGCATATCTCACACAGGCCTTTACTTGGATATTCCTCTGAATATCATCAGTGTAATGTATAACCATGATACTTTACTACTGCAGCTTAATTGTGGCTCAATAATTCTTCTTCCCTCAGTGCTGACCTGTCAAAATCTCAGGGTGAGGTGCGACAACTTTGAATTGAGCCAGCCATTGTGATCGCCTAAATGATCGGAGATATATGATATAGTGTGCGCTAAAGAGAGTATCCAAGCCCTTATCGATCATCAAAAACCGGAATATAATTGCACAATTTAGAAAGACGGGAGAGGTCATAATCTGAAATTGGAAAAACGAGCGTTACTTATTCCTCAACCCGATAGTTCCTTTCACAAACAAACAGCAAAAGTTAGGGTATAAACAAAAATACCGTTTCATCTTCTATCTGAATTGGTTTATCCCATATGAGAGTTGATAGGTCAAGCTGGCACATGTAGTACCGATCCAGTCCGATGCTACTGTACATCATCGTATAATGTGAAGAGATCCCTGTAAAAATAAACTAAGCTATTCCTAGTGGAATCTTACCAATTTGTATTGTTTTTCTAAAGAATTTTAAAACAAAACTATTTAAAGTAATAGAAAACCAAATTACCTCGTTTTCCCGTATGCAGATAATGAATTGTCTTACCTCCCCAGTGGAATGACATATCTTGATCCAATGGCGACAATTTTGGAACAGCAATTGTCTCAATGAATCGCCAATGGAAAAGACCAGTCTCTGAAAGTTACTGAGTTACTGTACGAACAGGTTGAAATTTCAATGCAAAATGAACACACTTTCTCAATATCGTTTTGAATAAACATACCTAGTTGACCAGCCACAAACTTTTCTTCTTTTGGAAACCAAGCATAAACAGTTTCATCGTGAACGGAAACTGGATAAGTTAGATAACGCCATGAATTTGCATTTATTCCCTGTTAATAATATATTATTATATAATATATGTTATTATATAATGCTATGCATTTGCATTAATGAATCATATAATAGAATCCGAATATCTTACGTGTAGAAGAACTGTGAGTTCCTTGACTATCATTGAATCTGTAAATATGAAATTATTTAGACTGTATAATGCATTTATTTTCCAAACTGACCTATGTCAATCGAAAACATTGCCCAAGAGCTTTTAAACGTGCGTGATACACCAATAATCTTATCTCCAATGATGAACTGAAAATGATGTTTGGGTTTTGTGAAGTAATACGTGAAAACATAGCAAACACACCATATTTTCCATGTTCAATTCCGATAAGTCGGAGAGATCCTCAACTTTTAGTAGCATCTCTTGAATGAGATAATTATGGATTAATTCAATCTTTCAAATACAGTCCCGCAGAATCTCCGCCCCAACAAGTGGGGCACGGAGGGTCACCGTGGGTTACCCGAGGTCACTCCGACGTTGAAGCGGCCTAAACACCCTTCAAAGTGTGTAACTTTTTGACTTTTTTGGCTATGGGATTCTCTCGTGAGGGACAGGGGATCTGTGAAAGCAGATTTCCGAAAATTTAATTTTGAGCTACTTTCTGAGACGTTATCTTTGACCAGTCTCCCCTCCCCTAAATTCCCTTCGCCCATTCCTCATTCTCATCTCGCGAGTTAGCGGTCATTTATAAAAATGAGGGGAGGGGAGGAGAGGAGGATTAAACGATGACGTCTCAGAAAGTAGCTCAAAGTGCAAATTTGGAAATCTGATTTCACAGATCCACTGGCCCTCACGAGAGAATCCCATAGCCGAAAAAGTCAAAAAGTTACACTCTTTGAAGGGTGTTTGGGCCACTTCAAAGTCGGGGTGACCAGGGGAGACCCACGGTGAGCCTCCGTGGCGCTGTTTTTAGGGCGGAGACTCAGCGGTACTGTATCACTAGTAGCACGAGAAATTACAACATCGAGTAAATTAAAAATGGAAGGGGACAATATTCATTGCTAAATATCCAGAGTATGATAAGAGTCCAGGCAAAACAAAAAACATAGAATAAAGACGCGTTATAATTCTCAACTCGGATACATACCCTTTCACGTCGCATACATCCCAACCAGTGGGCATGCTCTTCAGCATTTTCATGAATCTGTATAATAAAAGATCATCGAAGGACGAGGGATAAACAGATGGTGATTTCGTGAGGCTCATATCACTCATTGAAGATGGATAACTAATAATTATAAATAATATCTAACTCGTAAAAAATAGAACTATGAAAGCAAGAAATCGTTTTTTTTAAATATTATTTTCTCTCTCTGAAAATCACATCAAACAATTTCGAGCGATGCGATTGAACACGAAATTATATCTTGTTATTGAAAGTACGCAGGTCTTCCTCCGCCGGGTTTGATTGCTGGGCATCTATGATGTCGCGTTCGGCTTCGTTCTCATTGCCACTACCTTGAAATTGAATCAATCGGTGTCAAATTTATTTCACATTTCTCCTCCACTAAGCAAACACCATCTGATCCCTCTCGGCAGTTTTCCCAATCTCTCTTTCCCCAACTTTTTTTATTGCAGTACCTGTAATCTTTAAAACTCTCTGCTGAATTCGAAGATGACGACGGTCCAGAAGGCAGAGTTGAGGGAGATCAGAGTGTACTCCCCAATGCAGAAGATGATGAATGCTGAATAATCTGAGCGTGTCAGGGGTGTGCAAAACAAATTCCCGCACTCATCATTTCTCATGCTCTCTCGTTTCTCTGATCGACGAGAGAGCATGCGAAATGAGGAGTGCGAGAATTTTCAGCACACCACTGGTACGTGTGATGGGCGAAAGTGGGTTATCTCAGATCATACGAGAAGTACACTTGCAGCACATTTCATTCATCAATCCATAGGCTATTCTAGCTAAGAAAAGCTGAGATGATTCCAAGAATATCGTACTTCGTAAACATTTCCGAACAAATTTACATTTTGTAAATTATTTACATTTTTTTTTGCATTTTCGGAGTGGATAAAAAATAAGAAACAATAATTGTAATTTTTAGTTTCGAACCAGCAAAATGCAAAAAATGTAAATAATTTACAAAATGTAAATTTGTTCGGAAATGTTTACGAAGTACGATACTCTAGCAAATAAAACTGCATTAGTCGAAAAAAAATTTCTCTCAGAACTTCCTGGCTAAAATTTTTTTCTGGTATATTTTTGTGTGCTGAATCCGAATTTCGATATGAGAGCCCATGATAGCATCAATGAAAAAAGTTAAAATTCATTATGTCGAAAAATAGGCGATTTTGAAAATCGATTGACCTCGGATTTTCGGTTGCCGCGGGCGGGAAAGTTATCCAAATGCTCTAAAAAGTTGGCAATCGTATATTCCATGGATTCGCAACTAACCTGTCCAGGAGAGACATTTGAACCAAAATCGGCCTTGGAACTGTGATCATCCAAAATAGGGAGAAATAAATTATGTGAAAAAGGGAAAAATTCGTGCCCAGAGGACAAAAAAGGGGGGGGATCTTTGGGGATCTTCAGGAATTGTGGTGAGGATCATTTTGAGCTTTTGAACGAGTCTCTAGCACGTCTATGAACGAAAATCTTCTTTTTCGGGACCTATCTTTGAGCCAATCCAAATCCTCTTTACTTTATACTCCAAAGAGTACTTATGTTTATCGAAGAGGTAATGAGGTCTTCTCTCACCACATGAAATATAAAGGATGAGAACAAATTCATTGAGCAAATAACGATTGCGTCATCACTATGCAATATTGAGAAATCGTCCTATGGTATGACATAGTGAGCGTATGTAGGAGTACACCTACTACCACCTGCCAAAACATGAGAAAGATATCCCATCTAATTCAAAAGTCATAGCACTTTTAATTTTTGGACGGTGACTTATTGTCGATACTGTACGAGCTTTATTCAAAAGGTTTGATCTCAGTGGGCGTTACGATCCAAAATCAAATAAATAAATTCTCTACAGACAACGATGATCGATAGTTTTTAGTAGGTTGACTTGTGTTTCGAAATCCTCAATAAATACGGAAATCGATCGATAGATTTGATAAATAACGACATGGTGGTCATTGAAAAGTAATTTTTCTATAGACGAAAATCGACGAAAATTTCTAATGGGTTGATTTATGCTTTGAAAGAATTTAAAGCACGAGAGTTGTTTGGGAGAGATTTAACAATGCGGTTGCCAGTTTAAATATAATTCTTTGCAGACGACGACCATTATGAATGAGCATAGATTGATCTGGGTTTCAAACAGTCCACAAGTACTGAATATGCTATTGTGGTGTCCCAAAAGTCCTGTCGTTTTTTTTGAAAAATATTTTTTCAATTGTAAAGAGCCTTATCGAATCCTGCTAAGCGGCGATTGATGAATTAACTATTGACCTTCTGTTTCAATACTTGAGCCAGTGAAATCATTACAATTCCGAGGAGCTACGGTATGTAGAACTGACCACACTAAAAACACCCACGTTCAGTTTTCGTTCAAAAAATCCGTTCTCCATTTTTTGAATAGATAAAATCAGTTTAATGTTTGCCACAAATAGGAAGTGATCCATACTCAATATGCGCACCATTCCGACTTCCCTTCTCGAATTGCATCATCACTGTGAAACTTGCCATTTCCCACACATTATTCTAAAAAATTTCGAATTTGATTCCGAAAATCGATCAAAATATTTACAAATAAATCAAAACGTTGAAAAATTAACATTAGAGCGCAATCGAAGGGGGTAAAAATAGATAACTCAAAAATCGACCTGAAAAAAAAATTGCCATGATTTTCACATATTCTTGATTATTTCTGAGTTCTCAAGCGATATTCTTAGTTCGAAAATCGCATTTAAAAGTCTGATTCCTACTACTACTATGGTATTTGTTTGGGCTTCGGAATGTCAACCACCTCTGTTTTATGAATATTTTAAAACAAAGTCGAAAAACATACATTTTATATTATTGTTTCACCATTAGGCAATCTCATGATCTAATCAAGTCGAATAAATTAGTGCAGGAGTACTTGCACTTATTAACAACGAGTGAGAGATATTGCGACCTACGGTTCTCTAGAAATAATAAAAAGAAAAACGGCGACAAGACTTTTGGGACACCCTAATGTCTGGGTTAATTTATTATCCATTCCCATCTAAATAAAAGTGAATCTTTCTAGACGACGTCGATCGACGATTCGGAGACGACGCTCTTGAGACAGGCATTCATGCTCAATCACTCCCAGACCGTCCATTTTATCTACAGGGACACAAGGCAGAGGTACTGTACTAGGGGTACGGTAGGGAACAATGGTGAGGACACGGTAGGTTGGAAGTGATTCAGGAAAGATGTTAGAGGTAATGTTATATGAATCACGGCAAGCAGTAGTGATTTCATTTCGGTTCTGTCTCTGCATACACTCTCGTGTTGGTTACGCATACGAAATAGTGTGTAGAATGGAGCAGAGAACCCTGAAACGACATCACTAGTAAGTAGTTGGGTTGATGGGTTGAATGCGTCCATGTTTTTCGGGTGGTAGTGCTCTTATAGATTTTTAGAGGGTCAAGATTAGCAATATTTTGAGAGAGAAAAATACTCGTCAGCGATGTTCCTCAGATGTTTTACTGCTCAACTAAATAAATCGTACAGAATATTTTATTCTCACAATGTTGTAAGCGTTTCAACGATAATGAAACTGTGAAAAAGGATGCGTTGGAGTTGGTCTAGGCAGTTACGAGGCAAGCGTTCCCTTCGGTTCACTATACGCAATATTCGCAGTTCTGTTGCACTGAGGTCGATCAGCACGGGCGTATGGCTGGGCGAGCTGAACGGATCGCTGATCATTTTGAAACGATGAAATTGAATACATCCATTAGAGCAGGTATGTAGCAGTCTGCAGGGCAGAATTCATAATTAGATGCCTTAAGTGTTCCGAACTGCTGAAGATCAAACTCAAAAACTTCGTTTATTGCAAACTTGTCAATCTGTTCAATCGAAACCTGCCTCCATAAGTCCCAGACATTTTTTTTCCTTTTTCGGCTCTGCAGAATCCAGTGTCAACGAAATCCGCCTTATGCCCGTTTTTCATAAACATCTGAATTTCTTCTTTGAGCACTGATTTTCGTTTCGATTTCATCGCAATGTTCAAACCTTTATGTAGTGTCCATACGAATTCTCGCGCATTTCGAAAACGATGGCAGAGGAGAACTCTGGGTAAGTGCCCTGTAAATATTTTTTATGTTTTGAAACATGTAGCATTTGTAGCTTCCGACTCAAATTGTTACCTGATACTGGTCTACAAGATTGAAAATGTGAGCTATCGCGAGAAGCATTACATCATCCTGCAATGTACGTAGTTCGGAATGTACTAGCATATCGCCCATAATTAAATACTGATTACAGTGTAGTAAACACGGAGCTTCGGCTGTCCATCGCAACATCGTGCAATTTGCGGCCTACAAAATATCTAAAATTGTTGTATTGATAAAGACATGTCAAGTATACCATCTGAATGTTGTTGAGCAACTCATTCGTGAGCACTCCGGCTACTCCTGATACATTGTCGCGTGCTGCCTGGTAGGTAACCTGCAATAATGTGAATGTCGCATTTTTGCACAGCGTATGATATCGACATGATGTATAAAACCAAATAAAAATCAACATTAACATTGAACATAAACTGTTTCGCGAATCCTTTGGCACACTGCTTATAGAGAATGGGCATCTTGATCTTCTTCTGGGTTAGTTCGGCAATGATCGCATCAACAGCGTTTGCTGGGACTGTCTGATGTGATATTTGCCATACATTTCGACTGAATCAGTTGGAAGAGATACCGAGCATTCAGGCGCGACTTGATCTTCGACCCACTCTCTCTGGAGTCCATCTTGGAGCAGACGGCTCTTAAATGTAATAATTCTTCAAAATTGTATGATTAGAATAGGTTTGGACAGGTTTTTTCATGGAATATTCATAACCCGCTTCTGGTATAGGATGACGGTAAAAGTACACCCCAAATTTGAGCCAATTCTTGTCTTCTCTCAAGCTCATTCAAAAAAAAATCGTAAAATAAATCTAACGAATTACGATTTATAACTACCTTGGAGTTCTCAAACCCAGCAGCCATCTCTTCATCAACCGAGACGGGGCACACATAATCGGGATTGAGGAGCTATAATTGTAATAATGGAAAGTGGCTAATGAGAAAAATATAATATTGAATTGATTGTGCTGATAAATAATAATTTATTTCGATCAGCTTGCCGTGTCCTCCTGCTTCTCAACAGTGTAAATGGGAGGGATGACTTCATGATTATTGGACGTTCTGAAGAAGAATAGAAACCCACGTAGCATATATTTTGTGAAAAGTTCGATATATTTCAGTTAATGTACCTCTTGAACAGTGCAGCACTAAAGCTTGCTGCGCTCATGAAAACTCTCGGAACAGATGATGACCGGATTCTCACCTCAAAGTATGTATATTTAGTAAAATTACAATAATATGCTTATCATATATCGGTTTCATTCGCATATTAATGAAGGGAACACGACCGCTGATGCAAATCTCACAGCCCAGAGGCGCGCGCCGATTTGCATGCAGACTCTCTCCATTATCCCATTTCTTCCCCTTCTCGAATTATTGCCTGAGCGATCATGCCCGCTCGGCACACATCCAATCGCTGACAACTCGGTTCAAACGAAAATTGGGTAGTAGAGAGTCTCATTGTGGGTCTCTACAAGAGACCAAACAATCTCACTTCGAGAACTCATCAACCCAGATGGTCGTGTTCCCCCTACTTTAACAATATGAAGTTAACACAATTCTCGTAACAGTCCAAGAAAAAATCAATACAGTCTCGAACCTCACTCGGCAGATATCGTTTGTCCAAGAATCCGTTGTCGATATAGCGCTTCCTGAAGTCGCGACCTTGACTAAAGGCGTTATCAATCCCTTCCTGAAAAGTACCCAATTACCGCGTAGCCGCAAATTAATTTTATTCCGTTAATTCACCTCGCACCAAAGCTGTCTTTGGTAGGTCTTGAAATTTCTTTCATTTACTTTCAAATAAACCTCTGGGGGTGTTACGTCAGTAAGTTCTCCATTGCTTCTGAAGAGAATTCGAGACGACTTTTTCGTTGCCCATCCCTT
The DNA here is from genome assembly GCA_036245825.1 of Pristionchus entomophagus. Taxonomy (NCBI): domain Eukaryota; kingdom Metazoa; phylum Nematoda; class Chromadorea; order Rhabditida; family Neodiplogasteridae; genus Pristionchus; species Pristionchus entomophagus. Next base: position 8,310,602 of record BTSX01000001.1, read on the forward strand.
AGCAGCCGCGCTGTCGGCATTCTGGATGACCTGTACGTGAACGTGTTTGAAAAAATAGATCAATTCTTCTCTGAAAATTCTGAGAGAACTCATAGATTGGAATCTATCCTTTCTCTTACCCACATCCCTTCTATTTTCACTCACTTTCTTCAATGCTCTAGCTAGTAAATAAACCACACTGTGCATTGATAAATCATTCTGCTGTTTCATTGATTTTACAACAGATTCTTTGCGAAAGTTACTCGAACGGCGACTCTCTTTTTTTTTTTTGAGCACATGTAATCGAATCCAACAAAAGTATTTTGATCAAATAATGATTGTTTTCAACTGGACATACCACTTGAACGGAGACAAGCTTGTCATCCGCACGAAACTGTATTGCAGAATATTGAACTGCACTTTCATCAAAACAACAACTAACGCTGCCCAGCAGTATTAGATAGAACGAACGCATCTCTGAAATAAATTTACCTGTTTTATAAACAAGCATGAGCAGAGAAAGCATATGCAAACACAACAAATATGCAATGGATGTTCAATTGCAATGGCTGACTTTGTGAGAGGTCTGAACAAACACAAATTGACGGAAACTGCACAATCTGGAAAACATCGAGGTGGCTTAAACTAGATCCGGCCGCATTTCTTCTTTCCCTCGACATCTGGTTCTTTTCAACGAACCGCTTGCGATCCAGGAAAATGTGTGCAACTTCAGAACTAGAGAAAGGAACGAGAATCTGGAAGCAATCAGCTTCGGTGGGCGTTTCGTTTTATGGACCCTCTGAAAAAGTTGCAGATTGTGAAGTTAAAAAAAAATTGCTCCGATCACTGTAATAACAGGAAAAAAAACCCCATACATTTTGATGTAATAATCTTCCCTGCAAATACAATATTCAGATCTATAAAATATGATTACGAGTAGACATTTTCAAATTATAATATACTAACATTTAAATCTAAAAAAACTCCTCTGTAATTGTATATGCCTCTTTAATTTTTTTTCTTGATATGTACCGTCGCAATACTGGTAATTCCTTGCGTGTCTTTACTCAGTTTAAAGTTTTAAATTTCTAAGTACTCCAACAAGCAGATTTTCCATCACAGATGAACAGTTTTCCAACGTAATGGGTGCTCACAAGGAAATGTGCCCTATGGCATTCCTCGTCATCAGGGCAGTCTCTACGACCAATCTACGACCGAAGCCTCCTATCTCTAGCATACTTTCAACATCGGATGCAATGGATCGGAATCCCTTCATATCCGCCGGATATAAAAAGCATGCACCTCACGTAATTCTCACTCAATTCGGGTACGACTACTCCATCAACTATTCATTATGGCTCTGCTGCTCGCTCTTCAAAATAAGGAAATCGCGAAGGCTCGAGACTGGCAGAGGAAGCTGAATGAGTTGAAGTGAGTATTAATAACATTGAGCTATTAGTTGGTTTAAAAACTTCATTACTGAATTCATTTCTTTCAGTGACTCTCGTGGATCTAGGATTCGCTTCTCACGCGCGTGTCGCGGATGTAACAGGAGGATCCGCTCAAACGTTGCGCGTCAGTTGCGTGTGGTCGGTCGTTCCTCGCTGACCGATGTAAATATTCGTAACACTAAATTTTTGCGACCAAGAAATCATCTTTGCGTTTGATTTTAATATTAACTCAGATACTTTAATTTTAATGATATATTTAGCAAGGATAATTTCTGTTATATTCTTGTCATATTTTTCTACGAACTACGACTCTCGGAACGAAAACATTGCACAAGCAATTGATGTGCAAGAGTAACTTACAGCCGCATAGTATTCATCAAACACGTGTAATTGATGTGCAGGAGTAACTTACAGCCGCATAGTGTTCATCGTGCTATATTTGAATACTTGTCGAGATCCATTCTCTAAATCAACTTTATCGCACTTTTTTTGAACGATGACGTCAATCTTCACTCATGAATTCGATCTATCTAATTTATCGTCGGGCGTGATACGAATAATTATCATAGTTGAAGGATTTGAAGCGTTCGATACGATTCGGTTGGTAAGTAGACATTACATTTCAGAATATTGTTTTCACAGTTGTCTCGAGATCTCATGAGTGTAGTTTGAGACAATCCTATTGATTATATATATATACGTAATCAACGTTCGAGTAACTGAATAATTCATTCAGATCTCAAAGCGTTGGAACGGTGTTGCTATTAATCTTCTCAGTACACGCACACATCTACCAGCAATAAATAGCATTAGACTGCTCAGTAGAACGACTAATGACCAAGAGAAGCGCCATTGGAGCATGCTCATGGTCATTCCGAGTCGACACAGTACCTATTTCGGAGTGAAGAATCTTCAGTGGACACAGATCAATGAGGTGATATATGAAGTTCCGCAGTCACCGTGACTGACGGGAATACTTTTTGTGTATGCGATTGAATCGAGTTGATATTTTCAGTTTGTCGAAGTCCGTTCCGTGTTTTCTCATTGTGTGTCCGATAAGAACACAGTAATAGGCAACTTGGATCGACTCAAACAACTTGTCAAGCGTTGCTCACGCATTAAGAGATTAGAAATCGATACGATGGATGAGGATAATGTTATCAGTGACACGATCGATGGTATCATCGTGGAAGAGTTTGCTGTCACAAAGCTTACAAATTTCCAGAAACAAATCAGGCATGATTTGAGAGTTGAGATAATATTTGATACAAAACTGATGTGATTAGCACGGTGAATAAAAAATAATATTGATGATTATCAAGAAAAACAATTAATTCAAACTGTATGTAGATCTGTAATTCTCGACTTCATCCGCGCTCATGCAATACGACATATTGAACTAAACTTTTCGAATTGGCATTGGGATTGTATAAAAAAAAGGAAGTTGCTTGAGTCTTGAATTTTTTTTTTCTTCAGAGCTTGCGGTTTTCATGTCCCGAGCTACACGATTTGCGTCGATATTCGAAATCAAATACATTTATTGTCCTGGGAAATTGGATGATGCTATGATGACCAAGCAACAGCTCAAAGATCTCTGTGAGGATCGTATGACGGAGGTCACTGAAGCCTGCAATGAAGAATTCTCGTCGCTAACTAATATCGAATATTTCACTCGTAAGCCTCGCGTAGTTATGTGCGCCACTACAGTATCGACGGTACGTCATGGGACACTTTTTCGATCTTTCATAACTTTTGACTCATGATAGATTTCTTGCTATAACTTTGTCATATTATAGCACATCCATTGTAAGTTCTGGAGATGTCCGAGGGCTACTCAGAAGAAAAAAAATTCAAGTTGCTACTCTATCGCACTTTCGCTACAGAATAGCTCAAACATGGATCACGAAAAAATGGATTTTCGTTCATAGACGTACTAGAGACTCTTTCAAAGGCTCAAAATGATCCATATGATAATTCCTGTATACTCCCAAAGTTTGATAACGATAGCTCTTAATTGGCCCTCAGGGCACGAAATTTTCACTTTTTCAAAGATCCTATTTCGGATGTTTACAGTTTTGAGGGTGATTTTTGTAAAAATGTGGTTCCAAGACACGATGGTTGCATATCTATGGAACACACGTCCCAAGTTTATAGAGTATTTGAATATCTTTCCTATCCGCAGTAACCGAAAATCCAATGTCAATCGATTTTCGGCCCAAAAAATTACCATGATACCCCCTCATAGTTGAAATTTTTTCGAACTCGAAAAACTTTTCATCTCAGTACTTCCTGACTAAATTTTTTTCTGGTGTACTTTAGTCCGCTGATTTCGAATTTCGATAAAAGTGCAAATGATATCCTGAATGAAAAATTTGAAAATTCAAAAATGGTCGAAATCGAAGGTTTTTTGGACAAAATGTGTTGCTATTTTTTGATCCGATTTCTCTGATTTTCCTGGTGTTATCAGGTACTAGTTTTTGCCCAAATCAGTTTTCGGGGCTTCTTGGAGAATTGCCGTTTCGTGAATTTACACAAAGTTTTTGGAAAACCGACCACCCCGCTCCAGCGCATGATCGTGGAATGATATCGTCAACATAAGAAATCGTCCTCTCGGTAACCTATTTCGAACGATCAAATCGGACTGTCTCTAGCTTCATGTCAAATCGAGATATGACCACTTTCCTGAGGCATACTTGGTACAAAACCGTTATTGAATTTTAACATTTTTCAATCAGGATATCATATGCTCTTTCATTGAAATTCGGAACCAGCGGATACAAATACACTCGAAAAAAAGTTTGTCAGGAAGTTCTGAGAGAAAAAGTTTTTCGACCTAGAAAATTTTCAACTATCATTTTTTTCGAGCCAGAATGTTGGATATTTTCATGATCAAATTAATCCGCATTCGTTACCTCCTTGCTAGTGCTTCCTAACAACGATGTCATTTCGGTTCTCTATTCTCTACATTTAGCACACGCTCTCGCCACTTTGACTGTTAGCAGAGTGTGCAGAATGGAGAGAGCTAAAGATGAAACTACATCCATAATTCCGAACCGATCAAAGAGCAGAAATGATAAACAAACCAGCTGCTGGAATGGTTCTCCTCTGGCGACGAAATCGGTCTCGCACGACAATTCCACCACTGCTCCCACGTCTCCGTCGATCTTGACGCCCACAAGACCCTGCGAGGTCTGACGAGTGATCAGCCTGAGAATGGGAGAACATTGACGAATACTGATTTATGTTAAGATATACAGTTATCGTAATTCTTACAATTAATACAGTACCCACCTGATATCTCGAAAGTTCACCATCGCTTCACGGCAATCATAAGTCTGGAGATGAAACGCAGAATCTCTTGTGCATTTGATTCCAAAATATCGCCCCTGCTGATTTACTACCACAATCATACCCGTAACCTGTACTCGCACAGCCTCCGTTCCCCTATACTTTCCCATTGTAGACAATTTCTATAGTAATATATTCATGTGAAACCAAGTTCAATCGAAATTATCCCTCACCCCCAACTATTGAGCTCACAGTGAAACACGGAAACTCCGAAAAACATAGACGCATTCAACCCATCAACCCAACTACTTACTAGTGATGTCGTTTCAGGGTTCTCTGCTCCATTCTACACACTATTTCGTATGCGTAACCAACACGAGAGTGTATGCAGAGACAGAACCGAAATGAAATCACTACTGCTTGCCGTGATTCATATAACATTACCTCTAACATCTTTCCTGAATCACTTCCAACCTACCGTGTCCTCACCATTGTTCCCTACCGTACCCCTAGTACAGTACCTCTGCCTTGTGTCCCTGTAGATAAAATGGACGGTCTGGGAGTGATTGAGCATGAATGCCTGTCTCAAGAGCGTCGTCTCCGAATCGTCGATCGACGTCGTCTAGAAAGATTCACTTTTATTTAGATGGGAATGGATAATAAATTAACCCAGACATTAGGGTGTCCCAAAAGTCTTGTCGCCGTTTTTCTTTTTATTATTTCTAGAGAACCGTAGGTCGCAATATCTCTCACTCGTTGTTAATAAGTGCAAGTACTCCTGCACTAATTTATTCGACTTGATTAGATCATGAGATTGCCTAATGGTGAAACAATAATATAAAATGTATGTTTTTCGACTTTGTTTTAAAATATTCATAAAACAGAGGTGGTTGACATTCCGAAGCCCAAACAAATACCATAGTAGTAGTAGGAATCAGACTTTTAAATGCGATTTTCGAACTAAGAATATCGCTTGAGAACTCAGAAATAATCAAGAATATGTGAAAATCATGGCAATTTTTTTTCAGGTCGATTTTTGAGTTATCTATTTTTACCCCCTTCGATTGCGCTCTAATGTTAATTTTTCAACGTTTTGATTTATTTGTAAATATTTTGATCGATTTTCGGAATCAAATTCGAAATTTTTTAGAATAATGTTTGGGAAATGGCAAGTTTCATAGTGATGATGCAATTCGAGAAGGGAAGTCGGAATGGTGCGCATATTGAGTATGGATCACTTCCTATTTGTGGCAAACATTAAACTGATTTTATCTATTCAAAAAAGGAGAACGGATTTTTTGAACGAAAACTGAACGTGGGTGTTTTTAGTGTGGTCAGTTCTACATACCGTAGCTCTTCGGAATTGTAATGATTTCACTGGCTCAAGTATTGAAACAGAAGGTCAATAGTTAATTCATCAATCGCCGCTTAGCAGGATTCGATAAGGCTCTTTACAGTTGAAAAAATATTTTTCAAAAAAAACGACAGGACTTTTGGGACACCACAATAGCATATTCAGTACTTGTGGACTGTTTGAAACCCAGATCAATCTATGCTCATTCATAATGGTCGTCGTCTGCAAAGAATTATATTTAAACTGGCAACCGCGTTGTTAAATCTCTCCCAAACAACTCTCGTGCTTTAAATTCTTTCAAAGCATAAATCAACCCATTAGAAATTTTCGTCGATTTTCGTCTATAGAAAAATTACTTTTCAATGACCACCATGTCGTTATTTATCAAATCTATCGATCGATTTCCGTATTTATTGAGGATTTCGAAACACAAGTCAACCTACTAAAAGCTATCAATCATCGTTGTCTGTAGAGAATTTATTTATTTGATTTTGGATCGTAACGCCCACTGAGATCAAACCTTTTGAATAAAGCTCGTACAGTATCGACAATAAGTCACCGTCCAAAAATTAAAAGTGCTATAACTTTTGAATTAGATGGGATATCTTTCTCATGTTTTGGCAGGTGGTAGTAGGTGTACTCCTACATACGCTCACTATGTCATACCATAGGACGATTTCTCAATATTGCATAGTGATGACGCAATCGTTATTTGCTCAATGAATTTGTTCTCATCCTTTATATTTCATGTGGTGAGAGAAGACCTCATTACCTCTTCGATAAACATAAGTACTCTTGGGAGTGTGAAGTACAGAGGATTTGGATTGGCTCAAAGATAGGTCACGAAAAGAGGATTTTAGTTCATAGACGTGCTAGAGACTTGTTGAAAAGCTCATAATGATCCTTACCACATTTCCTGCAGATCCCCAAAGTTTGATAACGATAGTTCTCAATTTGCCGTCAGGGCACCAATTTTACACTTTTTCACATTATTTATTTCTCCCTATTTTGAATGATCACAGATTCAAGGCCGATTTTTGTTCAGATGTATTTCCTGGACAGGTTAGTTGCAAATCCATGTAATATACGATCCCCAAATATTTATAGAATTTGGATGACTTTCCCACCCGCAGCAATCGAAAATCCGAGGTACATCGATTTTCAACCTAAAAAATGACCATGATACCCCCATAATTAGTCGAAAAACATTGTCTCTCAGAACTTCCTGACTAAATTTTTTTCTGGTATATCTTTGTGTGCTGAATCCGAATCTCGATATGAGAGCGAATGATATCATTATTGAAAAAAGTTAAAATTCATTATGTCGAAAAATAGCCTATTTTGACAATCGATGTACCTCGGATTTTCGGTTGCCGCGGGCGAAAAAGTTATCCAAATGCTCCAAAAAGTTGAGGATCGTATATTCCATGGATTTGTAACTATCCTGTCTAGGAAAGACATTTGAACAAAAATCGGCCTTGGAACTGTGATCATCCAAAATAGGGAGAAAAAATAAAGTGAAAAAGTGTCCAATTGGTGCCCTGAGGGCAAATTGAGAGCTATCAAATTTTGGGGATCTGCAGGAAATGTGGTAAGGATCATTATGAGCTTATGAACAAGTCTCTAGCACGTCTATGAACTAAAATCCTCTTTTCGTGACCTATCTTTGAGCCAATCCAAATCCTCTGTACTTTACACTCCCAAGAGTACTTATGTTTATCGAAGAGGTAATGAGGTCTTCTCTCACCACATGAAATATAAAGGATGAGAACAAATTCATTGAGCAAATAACGATTGCGTCATCACTATGCAATATTGAGAAATCGTCCTATGGTATGACATAGTGAGCATATGTAGGAGTACACCTACTACCACCTGCCAAAACATGAGAAAGATATCCCATCTAGTTCAAAAGTTATAGCACTTTTAATTTTTGGACGGTGACTTATTGTCGATACTGTATGTAGGTTAGAACATAATTCAGCAGGAACTAACATCTTTCGGGTAATGCCTCTCTGTTTTGAAGTTGTTCTCGAAAGTAGAGCCGTATTTCTTCCGAAGCCCCCTCTCTATAATTTTCTTCACTCGAGGCTCGACAGCGTCCACCTTTCATAATAATAAGATGATTTTCCACGAATTCATTCAAACCATAAAATTTATGTGTGAAAAAAGTGACATTTGGAACAAAAAAATTTTTTAATTGAAAACACTCATCACCTCATTCATGTACAGTTCAAATGCCTGCTCTTTTCGTCGCCCGGACTGAAATACCAAACGTAAAATCCATCGCTTTGCACCGTTTCATCTATTTTTCTCTTCTACTTTTGCAGTTTTCCTAATCTTCTCTTTCCCGAACCTCGTTTTATTGTAATTGCTCACCTTCATATCGCAATTCTTCACTTCAATGGGGATTCGAAATATTGATCTTTCGCCATCCGAATACATCACTACACCCTGGAATTTGACTCATTAAGGCGCATCAGGTTTGCAGCCTTTTGAAATGCAACACACCAAGAGTTTTCCAAAATTCCAATACAACGTTTTATGTTCTCGCTGTTTCTTTTTCCTACTCCTCTCATTCTCATCTCCTCCTATCGTCCCATTCTCTTCTTTCTTGATTCTCCCCGATTTTCTTCTCTTCTTCTCTCTTTCCTCTCTTCTTCGTTCTTGCTCATCAGGCGAATTCCCTTCGTCAGTGATGTCTCCAAGAACGGTTGATGGCATTGGCAGGACCTGCGAGTGTATTAATTTTCAGAGCATTCCGCCCTAAAATATTGCAACAAATTTACATTGAAAATTACGGTTGTTCCATCGACATAATACAAACTCATTTTTCTCGATAATTGAATACGCGACACTCATTCAAGCAATGTGTGTCATGTTCAGGAAAAAAGGAATGGAGTATCGAGTCGATTCATCTTTGACATTTGTAGGACAATGGGGTGATTGATGGAATAGATACGGATTGTGTCCTTTATGATAAGAGAAAAGTCTCAATTAGAAAAAAAAACAAATTGAACGTATGAATGAGTTCTCGAGATTTTTACGTTTCAGTCACAATTCTTAGCGGAAAAAATATTAATATGGATGATTAGCAGGAACGAGATTTTCGAGGCGTTTAGCCCATAAAAATAAAATTAAATAAAATTTTTAAAATGCTCAAAAATAGACGCGCGTCTAGGCATTGGGCGCAAATTGTTATGGCGCCAATTGATATTCTCTCACTGCACAGAGTCAACGCGCGTAAAAGAAAGCACGCGAGATCGAGATAAGGTCTGGTCAGAGCTCAGGTCAACGGTAAGGTCAGACTCTATTCATCTAGCGTCCTCTCTCGTCTGTTAGATAGAGTTAGAGGGTGTGAGCAGCGGGGAGAGTGAGAGATGTCTGCTCTTTCAGATTGACACCTTCAAAAAAAGAAGGAAAAGAGAGACGAAAGGAGAGAGGAAAGGGAGAGGAGTGATAGAAGGACAGATACAGGTACATGTATCATGTCAGGCGTTTGGCACCAGATGGGGATGGATGGATTCAGATAGGTTTCGGGTCAGTTCTTCCTTCGGGAGAGAATAATTTCGTCTGGTTCAGGGTCAAGGGATCGGTCTTCTGGCTCTTCCATCGAAGCCCAGACAAGCCTTCCCCGAGGAGGAAGGATTCCCCTCCTACTTTAAAGGAGGAGACCGGCGCTTTATTGGCGAGAGTCGAAAATGGAAATAAAATGATGAGTGATTGAGAGAGTGTGGAATGAGAAGAGAGGCTAATCTGATCGAATTCATTCTCGTTCATTCTTAATTTCTTTTCGCTATAATTCGATCAGATTAGCCACTCTTCTCATTCCACACTCTCTCACTCACCCCTCATTTCATTTCCATTTTTCGATTCTCGAATATAAAAGCGCCTGTCTCCTCCTCGAGGAGGGGAGGGAGCGAAAATCCTCCCTCCTCGGGGAAGGCTGGTCTGGGCTTCGATAGTAGTGCCGGTGATTGATAGAGAAAGAGGGGGGAGGGGGTGGGGGAAAGCAACTAACAAGGTAATTAACCAAACATGAAAGAAATTATTAACGATAAATGATGAACCTAGAAAGATCTAATTCCAGTAATCTCTTCTTGTATACATCAATACTCGATGAACAATGGATATGGGTAGGCAACTCATTCAATATCATAGCTATTCTTCTAGAAAAACAATGAAAACGTGGGGTGGATTTCGTAAATTCTATATGTATTCCGAATGTGTTTGAAGAATGAGGAAAGTCGAAACTAATCCACATCACTAGTCGACTACGCTATGGATAGTCAGAAAAGGATATAAGAAACCATTAAACTCTCAACATTGCATCTCAAGGGAGAGTTTGGACACTTTGAGTATATGGAAAAGCAAGATGGCTATAGGGTTCAGTGCTTCCACCATCTGCCTACTATTTATGACAAATCAGCTTCCTACTTTCCTCAACCTCATCTCGCCTCCTCTCTCGTTGATCTGAGAAACGAAAGAGTACGCGAAATGAGGAGAGTCAGCTGCCGATTTGTCATTATTAGTACCCAGTCCGGTTTCAGTCAATTAGAATTATCTCTTGTCTCACTCTTTCGTGACCAGGGCGGTCAACGCTATTGAAATTCAGATATTGATCACATCAGTGTCCTAATTGCCACAAGTCGTATAGCTTCTTCACTCGTTCACATTAGTGATTTCAAATCGGCATCCGACTCTCCGTATTTTGCTTGCTCTCTAGTTTCTCTGATCGATATGAGAGTACACGAAATGAGGAAAGTAAGTACCGAATAGCTAACACTAGCTCTCATATGGCAAGCGCTATCCTCTCGTCCTTTTTCTTCGCCTTCGTTATTGAGTGTGATTCCAAATTTTTTTCCAAAAGGTTCCAAAATGGTTCATCTGGAATTCCTTTCTTTTTGTTCAACTGAAAACTCATTAGTTATTTCTCAATGGCCATAAAAGAGTGATAGATTTTGAACGAGCCCAGGGACAAGGTCGCCTAAGCCTTCTGGTTGATATCCGCACCAACTTTCTCATGCTGTCAGCCTCCCAATCCTCCTCACCTTACATGAGTTGATTGATGTTCCTTTGACAGTGAGATAAGAAAAAGATTGAAGCGATAAGCTGCAAATTACGAGAACGGGCAATAGGAGCATGAGTTGAACGCATTCCATTCCCGCAATTGTCAGCTTATCGAATCACTCTCTAGTCGATCTTATCTGATCGTTCTCGATACTTCCCTCGTTGTTCATACCGCACTGAGAGGTATAAAAGGAGGTCTACGATCACAGCAATTATTCGCTGCTTTATGATGCTTACTCTTCACGGTTCTCAATGTTTCAATAATTCGTTCTTTTATTTTATTTTTCATTCGCTTACTCGGTCTTGATATCCAACAACATTTCTTCATCATTACATCAATGTTGGTTGTGCCTATTATTATCACTATTATCATGATTGTATCCCTTTCCAGTTTGTCCGATCTACACTCGGATATTTTCGTGCAGAGAGCAGGATAGTGCATTTACTGAAGTTTGCATGATGACCAATCCAATGCTGATTCGGAGGGAGTACGTGAGTTTTCCCTAGCTGCAGCAGCTCGAAACAATACACTCCTCATTTTGCACTGTTTCGGTTACCTGAAGGAATTATTTTGACATAGACAACTACAGAGAGGCTATCGATGAGGCCTTTTGGAAAATCCTGGAGATGAAGACGATCTACACGAGAAACTAATCGTCTCAACCTTAAGACACTGGCTCTGTTATTTTCGAGGAACTGCCTGTTATGGCCGGACATAGTGTTGAAATTTTTGCCTGATCCGGCCCAAACTTTTATGGTGGGTTCCCCCCGGTATGTTGATGAAATTATGAGGTGCCATTAGGCGCTGCTACGTGAAACCTATTTTTGCCGGGTATTTGAAAATCGAAAAATGACGTTTTTCAAAATTTCGAAAAAAAATCTCAGGACCAAAGTTGATGTGGAATATCATGGGGTATGACTAGTGTATGGAAAAAGTGTATAGCACGATTTTATACCTCAATCGAAAACAGACTTTTTGGCTAAAAATATCGGAAAATAAAATATATAAAAATAATATCGCCGAACCGGGAGAAATGATATAGTCCATCTTGTAGAGCTTGGAATTCCGCATCGAGTGGTTATATATACTGAGCATGGCTTGGTGACACTTTTTGGTGAGATGGTTTTTTGTCGGAAAAAACGGCGATTTTTACAATTTTTTGAGGTTTTTCAAGCATAACTTTTTTCATTCGCATTTTCATGAGCTCTCATATCGAAATTCGGAATCAGCGCGTCAAAATACTCCCGAAACTCCAATAGATATACTTTTCCGAGATACAATTTTTCCGACTTTGACCACTGTTTCACCTTTGGTCCGACTTTGGTCGAAAAATTTGTGTCTCAGAATAATGTCCTTATAAGAATTTCAGACTTCTTTTTGAGCGTAGAAAACGAATTTGCTAACTAGAGCTCATGAAACCTCGGAATAAAAAAGTTATAATATGAAGCAAATCCCAAAAAATTCAGTTCTGGATTCTGGTCATATCTGTTTTATTTCGAGGTTTGATTGGCTCTAGTTAGCAAATTCGTTTTCTACGCTCAAAAGTAAGGGAGGAAATCCTATAGGGACATTATTCTGAGACACAAATTTTTCGACCACAGCCGGACCAAAGGGGGGACCACATGGTGAAAAAGTGGTCAGAGTCGGAAAAAATTGTATCTCGGAAAAGTATGTCTATTGGAGTTTCGGGAGTATTTTGACGCGCTGATTCCGAATTTCGTTTTGAGAGCTCATGAAAATACGAATGAAAAAAGTTATGCTTGAAAAACCTCAAAAAATTGAAAAAATCGCTTTTTTTTTTTATTCCGACAAAAAACCATCTCACCAAAAAGTGTCACCAAGCCATGCTCAGTATATATAACCACTCGATGCGGAATTCGAAGCTCTACAAGATGGACTATATCATTTCTCCCGGTTCGGCGATATTATTTTTATATATTTTATTTTCCGATATTTTTAGCCAAAAAGTCAGTTTTCGATTGAGGTATAAAATCGCACTGTACACTTTTTCCATACACTAGTCATACCCCATGATATTCCACATCAACTTTGGTCCTGAGATTTTTTTTCGAAATTTTGAAAAACGTCATTTTTCGATTTTCAAATACCCGGCAAAAATAGGTTTCACGTAGCAGCGCCTAATGGCACCTCATAATTTCATCAAGATACCGGGGAGTACCCACCATAAAAGTTTGGGCCGGATCAGGCAAAAATTTCAACACTATGTCCGGCCTATCCTCTCCCACTACTGAGTCAGTGTCTTTTAAGAAAAAAATTAAAGTTGGTTCTTTCATGATATAAATATGATCGGATTAGTCTCTTATCTTAATGAGGGGGCAAATTTTTATTATTATGTTTTTTTTACAGTTCATGCATCAACGCTCGTTAATAGCTCCTCGAAACAGCTGATATGATGATCTACGCATGTGGAACCGACGCCAGGCACAACGGGTAAGTCTTTTTTCTCAATATAATTGGATAATTCAAGTACGCATCTTGATACAACTCTTATTAAAAAATTGATTAGTTTCTATGTGCTATTACAGTAATAATAACAATTGTAGGTAGTCGATCCCAGCGTTTCGATTAGTACCGAAGAGTTTCGTCCGGATCGCTACAATGGAAAGGCCCTCGGCTTCTTGGGGAAGGATCTGGAGATAATGCTGAAAATGGGTAGACAACTAAGTGGGCACTGAGATGTTCTCTCTCCCCCTTCCTTCCCCGATTCTCTCCGATATCTTTCTTATTATTTCTCTTTCAACATCGAATAAAATATGAAGTATCTCGAGTTCACGGAGTTGCTTCTTTTGCTTTAAATAACACCAGGCATCTCACTTGTGTTCTGCCGTGAATACATACGTTCTGAGGCTGATTTTTTTTCGTGTTTTCACTCCTATTTTCACATAGTCAACCTGCAGGTACAGCCATTATGCTCTACCTTGATGACAAAACGAGAGAAAAAACAGCGAAAAATCATTGGAAATCGATCATTTATCAAGCGATATTCTGAGTGCTTGCACATGACTTGACCCGAAAATCAAGCAATCAACAATGGAGGTCGAATTTCGGAAAAGTGAAGGCTAATTATAGTGGAGATCGGGTTGTTGCATGATTATTTATTTATTTATTGTACGCCATTGAAGGTGCTTCAACAATGTACAAGTTAATGTACAGGATGTACGAGTTATGAGAAAGTAGAAAGGAAGAGATAGTACTGCTACGGGAAGTATGCGGAAGGGGGTAGCGATAGTCCTCTCTGATCCTATCAGTTGGCTCCTCCGCGCAGAGCGAGCACCAGATGGAGTACGGAGCCTCCGGTGATCTGCAAGGTGATGGTTATTTTCGAAAAAAAATTATTATTTTGAGATGCTACTTAATTAAAGTCTTTAAAAAGACGTCAATTGATAGAAGATGAGGCCAGCCAGAAGGGATGTAGCCTGCCGACTTGCATTCTACCTAGTACTAGTTCATTCAAAAGAATGCCCTATCATTTCCGTAAAAGCCATTTCTGGTTGCAATATCACTACCAACTACCATGGGTAAGGGTCACGGTAGTCAATGCGTTGTGTTGGAATCCATACATTGTACTCGCTAGCCATCTTATCATCGTTCATCTGCTTTCCTCCGAAGATCAATCTCTGCTGCTGCGGAGGAATTCCCTCTTTCTCCTCCACCTGGAAATGCTTCATTTCAGTTCACGACCCATTCGTGTGTCTCGAAATGACCGCATGGAAAACATCTCTTGTCAAAATACGTGATCGATCAGTCGGAATGGGGTGATAGACTAGATAAGCGCCACTAATGAGAGCATGACCAAAGCGCAAGATGAGATATGATCTGGAATGGGAAGAGTCTCTAAATGAACCATATTGATTACCTTTTCCTTGAGTCTGGACACGTTGTCAGTCGGCTCGATTTCCAACTCGACTTCCTAGCCCCTGAGAGTCTTGATCTTGATCAGCATGATTTACTGAATAAAATAGTTAGATGTTACTGAGTGATTGAGTGAGTGAAGAGCAAAAACAATGAGAATATATGAAGATTAGTAAGATTAATAATACATTACGTATAGAGCAAAGGCAAAAGGGAGCGGAAAGTAGAGGAGAACACACCAAAGCAAGAGAAGATTGAGTGGCTCCTCTGCCGGATTGCCCTCCTTTTATACCAATGACGACCTTTTTAGGATGAATGATCGGTGCCAGTGGGTTAGCTTACTCGCTTACAATGAAAAACATGTACTCTTCACTGGTAGAAAAGTGTGGCGTGATCAGTGCAGTCTGACCAGAGGGTCCGCTTTCTCTAGAATTATTGCATTTCGAAAGCAAACGAATAAACGCCGAGACTTGTCTAGTGATTTACGTCAGGTCAGCGAATGGGTTTTATTAGTTGAAAAGTGCCATCACGAAATCATCTTTTGATTTCAAGCCGCTTTTCGTTAATAAACAATGTACTTTCTTACTCCCCGATGTCGGGAAAACTAGATTGCATAAGTATGAGAAAAATATTGCAGGACGAAAAAATTGGCTGACAATAATGATTGAATAGTGACATGGATATAGGAATGACAGATTTCACAATAAGGGGATCAGTATCGGTAGTCCAATCACATGTGCGAAACTTCCATGTTACCTATATGCATTTGAGATGAGAAATGAGCGATAGGATGTATGCCAAGAGGTTGACAATGCAACGATTCAAATTTTCAAATGGATAGATTTACACAATCCATCCTTCCATCTTTAATTGATTAGCCTAGGGCCAAGCGGCCTTGCGTGCGCTGGCAATAATCCGAAAGTGAGAAAGAAAGAGACGAATCAAGAGTCAGCACATGCAAAAATCGAGGAGGGCTGACATTCTCTGCGATTTGCATGAATGTTCATGTCTTAATTATTGGGGTGTCCCATAAGTTCGTATAATTTTTTTCTTCTTGTGAACGGTGAAAGACAATTCCAAAGGCACTTCCGCAACAATCGCGGTTTTCATTGTTCAAAGTAAATCCGTTTCCAAATGGAGTGATTATTGATCGATGATAACACAAGCGGGTCAAAAGTGTGTTTTCCAACCCGATATTGAATATTTCCTACCTCAGTGAAGAATGATGATGGGGTTCCCAGATCAAAACGTAACTACGAGAGGAACATGTACTATCAATTAAAATGATTTAACATTTGTTATCTTGGGAAGCAGAACTAGGCCATAACTTTGAATTTTTCAGAATGTCAATTTTTAAATTTAGTATTTTTTCACTCTTGTTGACTAGTCTGTGCCACTCTAATTATGATTAAATTTAGTCTTAATTTATGCAGAATTACTTCCCATTATTTTTGGCAAGCGAATCCCATATTTTTGTAAAAATGTGTGAGAAATGAACAATTTCGTAATGATGATGAAATATGATAAAATCCCGAACAATTTGTTTATTATCACCACTCAAATCGATTAAGACGAAAAAATGATTTTTACCTCTTCGTTAAAGATAAAAATTCGAAAACGTGAATTTTATGACCTCTGTTTTGAGCGATGCTATTTCTTTAAAGTCTGATAACTGCAATGGCGAAAATGTCGAAATCGAAGAACAGGAGGTGTAAAATACAGCACCGCTTAGCAGGGGGTTCGATAGGTTTCCTAAGAATATAAATATATAATTTTAAATGAAAATTATACGAACTTATGGGACACCCCAATACTTCAACTCTCAGTCACTGCAAGGAAAGCTGATCCAATTTTGAAGTGACAAACTCTGGTGGTGCTCTCGAATAGATCACAGAAGCCAATCTGAAACAGAACAATGCGTTTTAATGTTACGCCTCGTTATGAGTGCATTTCCACACGCAATTTTGTGTGAGCCCGATTTACACTACTTCGAAACAGCAACGACACTTTCAACATTACCATTCGCTCACTAATCCGTTCTTGTTTACAACTGAATTTGACTGATCCCTTGTTGTTCTCCATTTCAATTTGACTAGATTGTTGTTATTTTGTTTTTCTCGTCCCTTCTATAAAAGGCCCTCTCCCTCCTCCTCCCCTCATTCGCGCCTCTTCACTCGACGCTCGCTGGTTTCTTCTCTCCTCTCCCCATTCGGACCACCCACCTACCGTACATCATGGCGTTCTCGTCAGCTCGTGTAAGCACCGTAACCCAGATTTCAGGCAAAGACTCGCCCACTTCCCTACCCAATATCCTAGTACCGTACCCCGCTCACGCTACAGTACTCTTCAACCGTACCCCGCACACGCTACAGTACTCTTCTACCGTACCCCTCTCACGCTACAGTACTCTTCTACCGTACCCCGCTCACGCTATTGTACTATTCTATCGTACCCCCGCTCACGCAACAGTACTATTGTACCGTACCCCGCTCACGCTACAGTAGTCTTCAACCGTATCCCGCTCACGCTACAGTAGTCTTCTACCGTATCCCGCTCATGTTACAGTACTCTTCTACCGTACCCCGCTCACGCTATTGTACTATTCTATCGTACCCCCGCTCACGCTACAGTACTCTTCTACCATACCCAGCTCACGATACAGTATTCAAGATACCGTACTCCTTTCGCCATTCCAACTAAAGCATTCCTCTTTCAGAAGGTGGCGCTCATCATGTCGGCGATCGATATTGTCTTCGCCCTCGCCATTCTTATATGCTGCTTCATCTCCATGCATGGCGGTGTGAGACTCTATACCATTCTTACAAAATCTCAGTCTTGAGGAGGGAGAGTAGGGGGGGGGGGGGGTGAAAGGTCATGAGCGGCAGGGCCTGGCACGGAAGTGCAATAGTCACTGAATTCGGCCAAGGGTCTTCGTTGCGATTTTCCAAGTTATCGATCTAAGCTACAGTAATCGTCCATCAGTCTGTTACTTGCAGCTCATCTTCCTCGGCCTCGATGCAATGGTCATTCCGATTTTGGGCATTTCCGGCATCCTGTGCAAGAACACCTGCCTCATGATGGTCTGGATCTTCTTCACGGTGAGGATACTGTAGGATACTGAAGGACACTGTAACGTAGTGTAGGATACTGTAGGATACTGAAGGATACTGTAATGTAGTGTAGGATACTGTAGCATACAGTATGTAATTGAACAGCGCTTTACAGTAAGGTTTGGGTGATTCCGTGCGATACTGTAGCCAAATATTAATTATGCTGGAGATACTGTATGATATGCGATGTGGTTGCTATGTGGGGAATATCGATTACTCTGAGACCGCCATGACCTTGATTGTTGCAGATTATGAGCATAATCGGCAAGATAATCGGTGCCATTTTGATTGGTTTGGCCGGCGGAGCATTCAGTCTATTGGCAAGTGGGAATGCCGGTGAGCAAGCATTGTCACTACGGTCAAGATGCGGTATCGCGCACCTAGAGTACTCTCGAGTGAATCTCACTATCCATCCCAATTGCAGATATCGCATCATATGAGACTGCCTGGCAGAACTTTCATACAAAAAATCCTGCCAAGACTACAACCGAGTTCCTAGCAGCCATGAAGACTGTCGCGGCAGTATTCTACGCTGCGACCGCCTTGCTCATCATCAGCGCCGTATTCGAAGGTTTGTAACTTTTATATTTAAACAATAATAATAATAATAATAATAAGTTAAATTGCAGCCGTCCTCACGCACTTCTACTTCAAAACGCGCAAGGAGGTCAATACACATAGACTTCAAAAAACTTTTGAATCATCCCAAAAACTTTTGAATCATCCCATACACGTTTGAATCATCCCAAAACCTTTTGAATCATCCCAAAAACTTTGGAATCATCTTTTGAATTGCAGGTCAAACAGGAAGAGATGCGCGAGGCTTTCGGCGGAATGGGCGGCATGCTTCCTCCCTCCGGCTCTTCTGCACCCCCTCCCTCCACGCCCTCAATGCCCTCCAACTAGACTACCGTACACCCGGGAAGGATACCGTACCTCACGGGGAGGATACCGTACCCTAGCAGCCACATACCGTATCTAACAACAACAATCGTGGCAAGCAACGAATGGAATCTGTAATAAACCATTCGGAAAGCCGATTTACAGTGACGCATTGCATCGTTGGATCATAGAGAGGGGGCCGGGCAGTAAGCATACCAATATCGTGTCAATTCAGACTTGGTCAGAATCGTCCCTTCCAACATCACATAGTAATGTTCTCGAACTCGAACTGTAGATGAAACTTATTGCGTTGTTCCGAACTAGATCGTGTTCTGAAGCGCATCGCTCTTGATTCCTCCGGTCACGTGTACAATTCATTGAAATTACGATAACTCAATTAAGGAATTTCCAATAAATTCCTAATCCCTCCATTATTCCCAATCTAATTTGACTGTCCCATTGTCCTCTCCTCCCACTACGAAATGGTCCTCTCCCTCCTCCTCCCCTCATTCGCGCCTCTTCACTCGAAACTTGCTGGTTTCTCCTCTCCTCTCCCCGCTCGGACCACCCACCTACCGTACACCATGGTGATGACTTCAGCTCGTGTAAGTACCCTGGAGTCATACCGTGACTCGCTCAAGAACAGTATCCTACCGTAACCCGCTCACGCTATAGTATCCTACTGTAACTCGCTCACGTTACAGTATCCTACCGTAACTCGCGCACTCTACAGTATCCTACCGTAACTCGCGCAGTCTACAGTACCATACCGTAACTCGCACACTCTACAGTATCATACCGTACCAATTCATGCTACCTTATAATTATACAGTATCCCGCTCACGCTACAGTATCCTACTGTTCCACGCTCACGCCATAGTATCCTACCGTACCCTTTGTTCACAATACCGGGCGATTCTACAGTCTCCTGCTCAAGCTACTGTTTCCTACCATACCCCATTTACACTACCGTATGATTCTACAGTACCCCGCGCACGCTACAGTGTCCTACTCTACCCAGTTAACTCTACCGTATGATTCAACAATATCGCGTTCGTGCTACAGTATCCTACCGTACCAGTTGCATCATAGAATGTCTATCGTTTGCTCAGGATACCGTACTCCTTGTATTAGCTTTGACTACAGTATTCCTCTACAGTATCCCTCTTTCAGAAGGTGTCGCTCATCATGACGGTCATCGACATTGTCCTCATCTTCGTCCTCGTTGCATTCAGTTTCCTCGCAAGAGATGGATGGGTGAGACGCAGTGACGGTAACCGACTCTCCTCAATTCGCCTGCTCTCTCGTCTCTCTGACAGGCGAGAGGACACGAGAGGATTGCCATTACTAGTATACAGAATATCAAGCTCATCTGCTCGGACCAATATGTTATTTGTGGGAACAATGCATGTTGTTGATCGATTGGGCAACTTGTTGAGATTCCCAAAAACCTAATAACAATCATCTCGCAGGGCCTCGCTAGTGCCTTCTTTTCGCTGGTCGTGGTGATTCTGGGACTGTGCGGCCTTCTGTGCAAGAACACCTGCCTCATGATGTTCTGGATCGTCTGCTCGGTGAGCATACGGTAACATAGTGTGGCATGCCGTATCTTGATGAGAGGATTGAGCTACTGTGGGATACTGTTGCTTCCATTATTCTAAAGTTCATAGAACTAGCTGTTGTAGTTAGGTCAGAGTAGCGTGATGAGGAGGGGCATTGATCATTCGATCGGCACCTACCGTAACCTTGCCATCTACCGTAATCCAAAACTTGTACTTCAGATCATCGGCATGATCTGTAAGATCGTTTTCGCCTTTTTACTGGGATCTCTCGCGTCATTCTTTAGTCTGATGGCTACGCCTGATCAGGAATGGTCAAGTTGTGAGTGCAAAATCATGGATAGGGTTGACAATTCAAGGATGAATCTCCTCATTTTGCCTACTCTCTCAGCGGTCAGAGAAGCGAGAGAACAAGCGAAATGAAGAGAGTCTATCCTTGAATTACTAACCCTATTCATGGATCACTGCATTGTCCACGAAGGGTGCCGGCACCGTTGGGAAAACGAGGGGATGTTTAGAGGCAACGAGTAGGTGCCTGTTAGCACAAGAAATCCTTGCCTTCACCGTACCTCTTCGGATGCATCCAGTATCGTGCTGTCATAATGTTGACCGACATCATCCCTTCCCATTTTATATTATTGTAGCTGATGCTGTTTGCTACAGATTCCTTCACTTGACATATTCTCCTGTGAAATTTAACAAATTCTACATTCCGATTTCAGATGACGCAGATCTCACATTAAAGATGAGCGAGTATGCAGCCAAGTTTCCAAAAGTCACTAAGGACGACTACAAAGCTGCCGCATTGTATCTATGGGTGATGACGGCTCTGCTCATCATCAGCATCATCTTCGAAGGTTTGTAATTTTAATACGATATTTAATTAATAATAATAATTTGAATTGCAGCCGTCCTCACGCACTTCTACTTCAAGACGCGCAAGGAGGTCAATACATCCACTTTAGCAACTTTTGTATCATCTCCAAAACTTTTGCATCATCTCAAAAACGTTTGAATGATCTCTTGAATTGCAGGTCAAAATGGAGGAGATGAGAAGGGCATTCGCGCCGATTCCCAGCAGCGGCGGCTCTTCTAACCCCTCGATGCCCTCCAGATAGGCTACCGTACCCCTCCCGGGAGGATACCGTGCTCGAAATAGACTACCGTACCCTAACATATCAGTCACTTTTCGCATCTTTATCACAACGCTGGTGGCAAGCAACGAATGGAATCTGTGATAAACCGTTTGTGATGTACATTTGTTGTGAACACATCACATCGTGGGATAGTCGTTTCCGAATCGGAGAAGGGAATTTGGAGGGACTAATATGTTCACGATTATGCGCCAAGAGTATCTTCGTGCTGTTGGATACTGTAGGATACTATAGGCTTCTGTAGGATACCGTATCTTGATGGGATGGGTTGGGTACTGTAGCCTACTGTGATGAGCTGGATCAACTTCAAGGTCAGCATACTGTAGAATACACTAGGAAACTGATCGATACAAGGGATACCCTATGTCGGAGAGGATACTGTAGTCCAAAGTATGAATTCCGCATCTTGATGCGAATGCGTTGGCGGAGAGGGTACTGTAAGATACAGTAACACCCCGATTCCAGATCATTGGTTGCATCATCAAGATCATAATGGGTATCTTGCTGGGGTTGGATACGGCAAGAGCACCAGGGACACTGAGCGGTGCGTTTTAGCGGCAATAGGCTTGATTGGAACTCACACGCAACGTACACATTGTTAGTGAAAATGTGCTTGACTCGAAAATTATGATCGTCAAATCGCTGTGATCGAACAATGCGTTATGACGGGTAATGCATTTCACCACAATTACAGACCGTGCAAAGTTGGTCGAGTTCCAGAAGGATTACTATATGCAGGTATCATGGCTGGGATTTTCTGATTACCACAACATTTCTGTCCCAGCCCTGGAAGGTCTCCTTTTACTCGGTCGAAGAATACTTGCAAGCTCTGGAGAAGTATGGATGGGTCCTGATCACGCTACTTGTCATGAGCGTCATCTTCGAAGGTGTTCTACTCAACTATTAAAAAAAAATTAATTTTACTACAATTTAAAATTTCAGCCGTCCTCACGTACTTCTACTTCAAAACGCGTATGGAGGTCAATCGAACAGTCAATGCATCCTTTTTTCTGATTCCAACTTTAGAACCATGACCTAAATTTCAGATTAAAAAGGAGGAGATGCGAGGCAGATTCAAGCCGACTCGCAAAAAAATCGCCTTTTCCGAGCAGCCTCCTGCATCCTTCTAATAGATTACCGTACTTCTGGGAAGATACCGTAACCCGCTCGACAGTCACATCAAAAACAACGCTCGTTGCAAGCAAGGGAATCTGTGATAAACCATTCGAAAAACGCATTTTCTTTGGCCGCATCGAATCTAGAAGCTTTGTTCATCGACATTCAACGTGACAAACAGCCATTTGACTATGCCCTCGCCAATTAGGAGAGAGAGAACAACAAAGTCTCTCCTCCTCCCCTCATTCTCTCCTCTTCCCGTCCCCTCCACTGGTCGACTCCTCCTCCTCTCCTCTCCTCCCCCGTCCACAGCGCACCATGGGCCTCTTCAGTTCGCCGAGCGTAAGTACCGTAACCTTAAGCCACCATGATCTACCTTACCTTCTCGATGTACCGTAACCTACAGTACTCCAGCTAGCTCTGTCGTGACTAGCGGAACCTTCCTCCACAGTTCCCGTTAACCACCGTGCCCTCTCTCGTAGCTGAGGGATACCGTAACCCTCATCTACCGTACCCGTCATCAACCAAAAGCTACCGTAACCCACACTTCAGCTCGTCGCGCTCATCCTGTCAACCGCTCAGGTAGGTCTGTACCTCGTGCAGGCGATCTACTCCGGTGCCGTGTACGGTCCGCTGGTGAGATTGGTTACAGTACCCTGGCCTTACATTCCCACGATCATACAGCATCCGCGGTCACTGTTTTGAATCTAACAGATTAAGACCAAATCAAGCCTGTTTTTGCATGCTCCCTACGTTGCCTTGACGCTCTTTCCTATCGAACCACTGCGAGTGCAATACGTTTCAATAGATCTGCAAAAGATAATGAAATGAAAGACACAGAAACAATTGTCGTAGATGACATCGGGGGCTTCTTGGCAGGAGAATTACCTTTTATCCCTTCGTACCGTAACCCTACAGAATCCCTACCGTATCCCTTCCGTAACCCTTCCTGATTCAGGGTACGCTCGCCTTCTACGTGATCATCCTCGTGCCGCTGTTCGGGATGGTCTCGCTCCAGTTCCATAGCCCCGCCTTCATCAGGGTATACTTCGTCATCTCGGTGAGGATTACTGTATGCTAAGACTACTGTAGGATACTGTATGATACTACTAAGTACTGTAGGAGACAGTTGAACGAAGCCCGCCTTAGGGTTGTGAAGTATGATACATTGTATCAGTGATTTAATTTGATTCGCAATTGAAAATTAAATGAGTTTCATTGGTTGAAAATTATGAACAAATGCTTCCACCTCATTGTAGGCTATTAGAGACTTATAAGTCTCATATTGGGCCAGCTATCAGCTCTATGTATGGGGACTTCACACTGAACTTATTAGCATAGGTTGCAAAAAAGTCATCCGTTGAGTAGGTGCAGAATATCGTGGAACGTCTCTTAAGAGACTCTATCTGAGCCTGATCGTATACTGCCGTACAAGGAAAAACAGATTCCCACCAAAATTATGTACTAGGATCAACCCATAGTAATTCTGAAAGATCTCGCCGAGATAAGCAATTTTATAGTTCTGAGTGAAAGGCTAGCTCATCCGTGAAAAAAGTTATGAAAATGCTGCCCTAAAATTTTTTTTCACATTTCGGGTTTTGTTACTATGCTCATTCGATTCCTCGTTAAAAATTAATCCTGGAGCGTATATTTTCGGTTAATTTAAGTGGCGGATAGTTGACCGTTGGACCAAAAAATGCTATTTTCCTACGGTTTTTCGAGCATAACTTTTTTTGCTTTGAGTTTTATGAGCTCTAGTGTCCAAATTCGGATTCACCGAGTGAAAATACATCCGAAATTCCTATAGTCAGATTTTTCTGAGAAAATTAATTTTTCACTTTTTCCTGACTCCCTTATCGAGGCCGCTTTTGGGCCAAAAAGTCGAATTCTCAAAACTATGTCGCTATAGGTATTTTTGGCTTATTTTTGCACGGAGAAATCGAATTTTTATACTAGAGTTCATCAAAATGCGAAAGAAAAAAGTTATGCTAGAAAAACTTCAAATACAAAAGATGGGTCGTTTCACAGGTGGGGTTAATCGCCCGTGACGAGGGATAGGGAGCACAAAGAGAGGAGTGATTGGGAGATGATACACGTGAAGAATGAGAAGGATGAAAGAGACGGGAAGGAACTGTATGGAGTAGTGATGCCAACACGCAAAAGACTCTCCTCAATTTTCGTGATCTCCAGTCGATTAGAGAAACGAGAGTGTGCGCGAAAAGAAGAGGGTCCAATTTGCCATCACTAGTAGTGAGTAGTCATTAGCGTCAACCGAACAATGCAAGAAAGAGTGCGGTTGAATCATCCAATGAATGAGATTGCATAGCCAGTTTTGAAGTAATACAGTGTCGACTAGCACAGGATCAATAACATAGAGTTTATCTTGATCTGTCCATAAACATGATCTCATTTTTTTCAGATCGGCTAACAAAAATCGAGGGTAAAAGATCGAGGAGAGAGAATGAGAGGAGAGAAAACCTCTTCCCTTGATGCTTCTATTGTGAGCTTTCATTGTTCGTGTCGCGCAATCTTTTTCGCTTCTTCCGATTCTAAATAACCCTCGGGTCAGAGTATAAAAGAGATGCCATCCCCCATCTTCTCATTCCCTTTTCCTCTTATTCAAATGAATTTCTTTCTCCTCCTTCTTCTTTTCGTTTCTGCAGCAGCTGCTCATTGTGAGAATCGCTTGATCTACCCGATCAATCAATCAATCGATAATCTCAGATTACGGTGATGGACATTACGGTGATGGACATCATCATGGAGATCATCATGGAGATGGATATTATGAAGATCATGGCCATGCTGATGGTACGGTGGATATCGATTGATTGAGATACGGTAGATGGATTGTAGGATATCACAAGAAGCATGACGGAGGAAAGCATGGAGAGTACGGTAACTACCACTACGGAGGATACGGTAGTCATCAGAAGGGAGAGGAGTACGGTCATGGACACGAAGATGTACGGTTTCGGTCGATTGATTAGTGTAATCCAGATGATTTAGGGACAGAAAGATGGACATCATCATGACGGGCATCACGATGAAGGACACCATGGAGGACATTATTACGGTCATGGTGGTGAGCGGTGTGAATTGGGAAAACTCGACTGATTGAAATGCACTCAGATCATCACGATGCACACCACGATCATCACCACGAACCCCATTATGAGCATTATGGACATCATTAGTTGTGTCCACTTTGTGGAATATAGCGAGCAAAAAAACGAAAAATAAATGTTATGATCAGGAGCAATGCAATTTTAAACGTGATAATTTGTCTTTACATTCGAGAAAGGAAACTTGATCGATATGACGCTCGAATAAATAAATCTTTTTTTGTGTATTCCTTCCATACATTTTTGAATATTTTATAAATGGAGGGGATACTGGATGGAACACGGTTACGAACATACAAATTGAATCCTCATAGGGCACTGTTATGGTGCGTCGCGAAGTAAACGCGCTGACACAGAACGGACAAAGACCTTCGGTGACACTTGCCACAATCAGAGTCACATATGGGAATGACCATTGGCAGAGATAATCATCGGGGGTGCTGGGGGCGGAGGTGAATGTGTCAGCATGAAAGGATGATGCGCCGATGGGACATTCTCCTGAGGTCTCCATTTCAATCTGCTCGACGGCTATGACAGCGTCGACCTGACGGCATCTCAACGGCTCCGACGACAGGCAGATCTGAATTGTAGATTGGTTGGAAATAGGTAGTACTTTAGTCTTTGAGCGTAGTACCATTTCCTCTAAATGCTGTACAAAAAAAAATTATGATGACATCAGATCTGCCAACCCTAAAAATATATCAAATCTCACTTTTCTTCATTCTGCAAACAGCAATTTCCTGTGGCTGGTGGCTACAGTATCGCTAGCAAGTGCCCGAGTGTAGATCGGGCATTCTGAAAGTGTTGAAACTGTGGAAAGATACGAAACAACGAGAACACAGAGACAAAATGACTCACTCAATGGAGAATTATCGTTCGTGAATAGCATACCTGTGTCCAACCGGAAACTATCGAGAACGAGAGATAGTAAGAGTATTAAAATAGAATGGACCGTCAGGTAGGTCTTGGCCATGTCAAGGCATGGAAAGACCGCCTACTAGGCTCACGATCTCACTTGTGTTTAGGGGTCATTTCCCACGTGGGGGATTAATCGTCCGTGACGAGGGATAGAGCGAACAAAGAGTGAAGGGATTAGCCATAAGAGGAGCTATTCATGATGGGAAACATCGCTGAACAGGGATTTGTCCGATGAAAACCGTGACAACACAATCCAGTGGAAGTTCTCTGAGAGTTTTGTGCATTAGTGACGGAAATGAGAAACGGAAATCAGTACAATACTATCCGAATAAAACATACTCAAAATCTCAATGCCCACGAGTTGATGATATCAAGAACATTGTGAGAATAAAGCGGGAAGTCTTATACAGCGATTTCTGGATTGCTCAAATTTCAAAGACATCTCTCCAAAACATTTCTTTGCCGATTTCCTCCCTAAGATATGTATGTACTTATCAATCATATTAGCACTTGTTTATGTCAATACAGGTTCAATTGAGACATATAAACTCTTTATTGATTGAACGAGTTGTAAGAGAACAATCGAGTGCCATCGATTAAATTGTGTAGAAGTGGACAACCAAGCTATTCGAAATACAAGAAGATAGAGAAATTATTCGTTCAGTGCCTCAGCCATTGTCATTGCATTTCTGTGCGGTTGATCCGCGCACCGACCGGATGAGACAGGGCGCTTCTGAAATGGTTAGCATTACAGCCCCTCTGAAACGATCCGCTGATTGTAGTGTCAAATCGCCATTCCTCAAAAACTTACTAATTTCTCTTAAACATTTGACGACGCTCTTCTAAATCTTCGGCATTGGGCCTTGTTCTCGGGAAGCATAACGAGCCTCCGTAGTATCTGAACGAGCGATACTGAGAGTTTCGCACACCATGAATTTGAACTGTCTGCTAAGGCGATAAAAATATGACTGATTTACCTGACTCTGGCCTCAGTGAACAGTAGAAACACTGACAGAGAGCGCTCAAGGACACGCTGTCAGAGGTTTAGTTTAGTAACTAATGATACTTCAACGACGGTTTCAAGCGTAATCATGTTAGAATGTCAAAATAACATACTGTTCTTCGTATCTTGTACAGATAATTAGAGCTTGAACAGATCAGGAGGATGATGGACGAGGTGGCTACGAGATAGAATGGCTAGAAAACTACAGAATGAACATACAAACTCTGATTCAAACCATGGAGACACCGATGAAGTGCTTTGATTCACGGTTTCTTCTCGATATTGACCTGATCAACGCAGGCAAACGTCCGAATGTAGATCGGACATTCTGAAGGTTATGAAATGAGACAAAAAATGTTGGAAAATCATCAGCGACCCAGCGGATTCTCGAACAAGCGATGATATGACAGTACGATCACATGTAAGCGTGAATGTCCAAGTGAGGGTAGGGGTGAATAGCCAGTCTTGACTCGGAATCATGAAAGGGGCGATCGTAAACTAGCCGATCGCTCTCGTTTGTCAATACTATTGACAAACGTTTGTCAATATTTTCTGATATGTATATCTTCATTCAATCGTTTCAGATCCGAAACAGAAGAAACGACGTGGCCCAATGGAGATTCGAACCCATTTCATGACGTACTTTGTAGTAAACGCCAATGACATTACTAAGGTTGACTGCACCCTTTGCGATCATACAGCCACTTACTTGTTTGGGGGCAAGAAAGTTTCATCTGGTCTAAAACACCACCTGACAACTGTCCATCCCGAACAATATGGCGCATTGATCTCCCTAGAAGCTAGACATGTCGCTGCCAAGCAATGGCTTCTGAGAGCTATTGCTACCGGCTCACTACCATTCAATATTGCTCAGAATCCTGAGATTCGTGAGTTCTTGCGTTGTCTAGATCCCACTTTCCTTGTCCCCGACCGTAAGACCCTATCTGGTACGATTCTTGATTCTGAGTATGTTGTTGCTCGAAGAGCCGTATGTGATGCCGTAAGGGGCGAACATATCGCAATCACAATGGATCACTGGACGAGTAAGGACAGTGCTCACTCTGTCATGGGATCAACGGCTCATTTGATCACCCCTCAATGGAAGAGAGAATTGTTTGTACTGACTCTCGACGACACCGAAGGTTCTCACAATTCGGATCAGGTATTATGTTTACTTTATCTGATTCAATGTTATACACTTTTTTCAATCTGCTCATTATTTTCTTCTCAGGTAAACTGCTTTCTCTCCGATTTGACGAAGGAATTCAACCTTGCCTCGGTCTACTGCTGTCTCTCTGACAGCGCGTCAGTGATGAGATCTGGAACAGCTAAGGCCGGAGTTGACAGGTAATTCACCTATTTGGTTTAATTAAGAAATTACTCTGAATTAACCGTCGCTTGCTACAGGGTGGGATGTGTGCTACACGCCACTCATCTCTTCATCATGGAATCGATCGACAACTGGAAGCCCGCAACCGAGATCGTATTCGCCATTAGGAAGATCGCAGCCCATGTTCACAGGAGTCGAAATAGTTGGATCAGCCTTCTCAGGTATTATTTGTGGGGTCATTGATTGAATGGTTCAAGGGGCGATAAAAACGCCTGTATTGTATAATGGATATTCGATTTCAGAGCTCTGGTCGATGTAAACTGTACCAATCAGAAGAAGATTCCGATGGAAATTCGGATCAGATGGGGATCACTACTGCGCATGCTGAGAGTTGCTGCTGATCAGGTTAGTCGAAGCCACTAGTGAATTTGAACATTGAGAACCATTTTTTTCAAGACGGAACCGTTCTTTGCAGATTGATCAGTTGAGTGATTTGGCGGAAGAACACGGATTCCCTGTACTGGATGATGGTCAAAAGATGACACTAAGACGACTTGTCGAATTTCTTTCTACGGTGGATACTTTCTCTTCCACTGTGAGTATTCTGACTTCTTCAATTGCTTGAGCCATATCTTTGAGATGAGCACACATAGTGCCACTCTCTCGTCAGTCATTCCCTACCTTCGAGGAGTCGAAAGTTCTCTCGCCAAGTTTGTTCAGAGTCTCTTCATTGGTCTGATCAATCTTTTGCAGTTACTCAACTTCTGCCCTGAAGGATTTCGTTCCAATTGTTCAGAAGATCTTCGCCAAACGGTTCACTTGCTACTTCGAGAATGAATTCGCGAGAAAATCAATGCTGGTCGATCCGAGGTTATTATTAGTTCACCCTATGCGTCTCGATATCTTGCTTATTTTCAGATTCCTCTACTGGGGCACACTAATCTCTCCTACAGATGAGGAGGACACTCTACATAAGTTATTCAGAGAGGCTGATGAGGGACACTGTGACTCACAAGCAGGTTAGTTTTAACAATCATGTCGTTTATGATTGTATTTATTGTATGACATTAGGAATTGTATCTTTGAAGATTCGACCCCTCCACCAGCCAAGAGAGCTCGTCCCAGCCTGTTGGCAGGAATCGCGCCCAAGATGACTCCTGTTCCCATCGGTGCCAGGGTACGTTCGTGATGTAATAACAATAGATTGAGTCGGGAAAATAATTTACTAGTCTAATCATTTGATATTTAGCTGGAGTTCGAGAAGCTCCATTCGCTCGCGAAGCGTATTCAGTTTCCGGAAGAAAAAGACCCGGTGGAGTTTTGGAAGGAACACCACCAGCTCTTCCCTAGACTAGCCAAGGTGGCGAGGTGTCTCCTTGCCATTCCACCTTCTTCGATCGATAGTGAACGCCTGTTCTCGACTGTGGGATTGGTTGTCAACAACCGCTTGAGGGCAAGGTGAGAATGTTTCATTGATTCTGGGCCAATCACTGTTCTTTCTAGAACCGATTCCTACACTATGAAAAAAATGGCATTCGTTGGAGCGCACTCCCGTCGAGAAAGGATCAGGTGAAATATATAGCAAGTTCCGAGATAATGATCTATTTTCTAGGTTCGGTCCGGACGAGTGGGAGGCGCACTTCGAGGGTGATGACCAGGGCTTCTCAGACACAGTAGCCTTCGAATGAGCATTCATAGTATTATTCCAGTGTTTGAAACGTTGATATCATTCGCTTGACGCTCCCCTCTCTTTTGTAGCTAATTGCATCGTTCTGTCTGTTTTTTGTTGTTGTTTGGTTGTTGTATTGTGTTGAAATGGATCTTGTATAGATGATAAAGTTAATTTAGTAACTTTGAAGGGCGTTCCAATCTCTAAAACAACCGAAAACAGCCTTCCTCCCCTATCCATCCTTGAACAAGGACGGCCGCTCCCCCTCATCCTTGATCAAGGATGAAAGGACCGATTTGCATACGCCGTCCTCCCTCCCTCCTTGAATCATTGAATTGTCAACCCTAGTCAATAGGTATTCACCCAGTGACGGGATAGGGTGCACTACGAGCGATGGGACTTATTACCCTTATAGAAGCGAGATGTATTGAAGGCAAAAATGTCGGAATGAAAAAAGGTGCGAGATGAGACTTTCATACAGAAATAGGAAGTTTGGAATCTCATTGATTGTTAGAATAAGACAATTGAAATGTGATTCATTGATTGAGAATATCGAGAACAGCCACACGGGGAACAACCTGTGTGAAAAGTGCTCGATTTATGATTATCGATGCTTATCTGCCAAGAAATCTAGAGGTTCAGGATGAATGAGATGGCTTAATCATTTTTATTAAAACAACACAGAGCAGCAAATTAGAGGCAGAAGATATTTTCCCCCGATTTCGGAAGATCTGAGAGCCGGTTTCAGTAGAGCTTCCAGTGCTACAAAATCGATGAATAAAGGTGTGTTCTGGGAATATTATTTGCATTCAATATTATTTCTTTAGTTCGTAAAATGAATATCAATTAATAAAATACTCACATCGACGTTTCTGAAAAGCTCCACAGTGAACTGATTCTCGTTCCACACTCCAGCCCAGAGAATGGCACTTTGGCGAGTCCTACAAATAACGTATCAACTACTTTTACCGGATAGAATTCGAAAATAAAAGGACCATCGATAGCATTATGGCCAAAGTTCTCAACGGTTCTCAATTGACAACTCATTCAGACCGTGCGAAATCGTTAGAAGAAGAAAAAATATTTCACATTGTTTTTTTAAAGAAAAAAAAAACTTATCATTTATGGATCTGATGGATACGAACGACTGCGAACTCTTCTCCACACATGAATTCCTGCTTGATCCTAGAAAGAACATGGTAACTTGTGATGCCGTTTCGGGTAATATTTATCTCCATCGAAGCGTTCGTTCACCCCTCAGATATACGAGAGAGCGTGCGAATAGGATAGAGGCCTCACCCAAAACGACATCACTATTTTTTATTTTTACCTTCAATGAAAGAAACGTTGAAAAACGCATATCTTCATAAATAATACGATCTCTTGTTTGCGCTAGCATAATCATCGCAGGCGAGTGTCCGCGTGTAGATCGGGCAAACTGCAAAATATGACATTAGACAACAAAGTTAACCGAGTTAATTAGCTAACTCCTGAGCGAAGAAGGGAAAGATGAAATGTCGTTTGAACACACATCATCAAGGAACATCCCCACATCACACATCTCATGAAAAAGAGGAATTTGTTGCGCAACTACACAACCGTAGCAACGATTTCGAAATAAAGTTGTGTTTCGTGCATTCATCATTCAAGATGACTTAGGACGAGCAGGATCGACGAGTGAAAGAGAAACAAGTAATATTGGAAAATAAGTTTAGCCGTGAGTATGAATGGACACCCGGGTTGGGGCAGATTAACGAATGGGGCTATCGCCTATGGGATCTCTCTCTTCCTCTCCCCTTCCCTCTCTCTCGGGTTGATGGGTGGTTAGGGTCGTTACCCAGTATTGATTTTAATATTCTGATTTAAAGAAGGGGAGGCACGAACGCGTATGCAAATCGAAGAGCCGAGAGGCGCTCGCCGATTTGCATGCGTGGTCTCTTCATTGTCTTCTTATCCCTCTCTCGTTGCCTGCATCGTCAGGCCCGCTTGGCACACAGCCAAACGGTCATGGCTCAGTTTAAACGAAAATTGGCAACATGGGAGTTTCGCAAGTGTGATCGGGCAACCAATCCCCACAACCTCCCCTATAGAACTCATCAAGCCAGATATTCGTGCCACCCCTCCTTTAATCTTGCGCGTTGTATTGTTCTGTGACAAAGGATACATGAATGGCGGAGATCACCTCTATGAGATGCGGAAAGTTCTGCAAGGCAAGGTATCAGAAAGAGGCTGTGAGTAGCGAACCACGAAGGAATGAAACATCACTTTCTGAGAGAAACCCAGCGGAGACCACAGAAAAATAGAGAAATTGAAAAACAGAATTAGTAGTGTGAGAAACGGAAGAATGTGGTGGGCTCGATTTTCGTGACCATCTGGCTACTTTTTTACGGAATTGTGATACAGGTAAGGTTTATCATTAATACTTTTTATGGGCTGTTCGGGAAATGAGAGCAAAAAACTGTCCTGATTTTATTCAGTTCTGTGCTCAATCCCATATCCCCCTTCCACAGCTGTTGCCGGGGCTACCGCTCCTTTGCTATGGTCTCAATGGTCATTTGTTTTAAAATAAATACCTGACTATTCCATTTTTCCTTCTCCCTCTCAGACACACCATCAAAGATAAGTCAACATTATCTCCCCATTTGTTTCGATGTCATTGAAACACTCCTTGCTGAACGTATTCATATTCGATTTGAATATTCGTTCTATCTTTGAGAACAAAAAAAGCCTAATTTTAACAAGATTTCGTAAAGTCGGCAATCCACTTTGTCGCCCATAAAAAATGAGCAAAATTTGCGCGGCTGAGGCACCCCTTTCGACGAATGTTGAAGATGTGTACACTGTAGATCCCACACCTGATATTACACTACTACCTTGCTGACATCACATTCCCATCATAGATTATTAGCGAAAGCATTTATCGATTTGAAAGTGAATCGTGAGCTCCAGTGAGTGCTCTATCCGTCACATGACACCGCCGAAACTGCCCAGGTGTCTCCATTAGGTGGTCTGAACAGCTCCCATGTCCCCTCCCGACATCGTATAAATGCCTGACATGAATGTAATTAACATTGTATTCAATCCGTTCATTGAATTCACCCCGGAAGTGCCGGCCCGATTCAGCCAATAATGTAAGATCGGTTGCACTTCTTTTGCGAGTTGGTAGCTGAATAAAGACATCGGGGAGGTAACAAATGGACAACGGCATTTAGGCTACGAGCTTGCGCGAAATAAAATAGCGCCCTTCTAACTAGTGATAAAACTTGTGCAATTGTTCATTAGAAGCAGAATGTCAAGGGCAATCGAATGCAGTATATCACAGGATATGAAAATGGCCGAAAACGCATTAATGAACAAATATGATACTGGAAGTACAGGACGACTGAAAACAGCGAGGATGGGTAGCTATCAGTAGTAAGTAATAGCGAAAATATATTGTCGAGCAGGTACCTCAATTTTCGGACGAGCTATTATGATATACTATGATATATTGCGAAAGAATTGTGGGAAGGCGATTGTCGCTGCAGGTAGGATTTGCGTTTCGAGCTACCTAGATACCCGAGTGAGAGTGAGTTTGCTAATGTTGCAGAGCATGGGGATGATCCGTTGCTTCGATATGCATATCTGACGGCGGTCCTTGAGTGGCCTACCGCAGGGAACGCTTGACGGAGACTAGTGGTTGGGGCGCGCGCCTTTCTCTGCCTCTTGCAAAACATCACCCGCGGGCGGGAGTCGCACCTGCCTGCGTCGGCATGCCAGTCAGACACCATGCCAATAGGCCAGGGCGGCCTACCGCCGGGACCTCATTACGGAGACTAGTGGTTGGGGCACCAGCCTTCTTCTACCATCTTGCAAAACATGGGCGATCGTGGGACTCGAGCCAGCGATATAGCGGGCTTCGGTCAGACACCATAACCAATAACCTGCCTGCGTCGGCATGCCTAATGGGCATGGTGTCTGACTGGCATGCCGACGCAGGCAGGCTCGACTCCCGTCCGCAGGTGATGTTTTGCAAGAGGCAGAGAAAGGCGCGCGTCCCAACCACTAGCCTCCGTCAAGCGAATTTGCTAACTAGAGCTCATGAAACCCCGAAAGAAAAAAGTTATGCTGATGGGCATGGTGTCTGACTGGCATGCCGACGCAAGCAGGCTCGACTCCCGTCCGCAGGTGATGTTTTCCAGTCAGACACCATGAGCATATGTTAGGTTTTACCAATTCCAGACCACCGTTGGGCCCTTATTGATTCTACCACAAACGGCCTCATATAAAATTGGAGGGATTAAATTTTAATCTTTAAAAACATCCGATTTTTCCATTTATTATTAATACATACAATACTCAAATGTCGTTAACCCGGTCGTCAGCCCCCCCCCCCTTAATAAATCTCAGATCAAAGACCAACAAATTGTCTCACTGGAGCCAGGCAGGACGGCAGCAGGGATTGACCACTTCTTGTGTCGAGTTGAATTGAAGTCCGGACGGCAAAGGAAACGTAGGAAGAGGCTTACATGGACATTTCAGCGAGCCTGAACAACTCACATAAAAATATTCTAATGCAGAAATATTTATCTATCTATTTCGTCCTTTAATTTTCTTCTAGCAATGAGTATACATTTTATTATAAAAATTAATGCATGCATATGAAAATTCTCAAAGCTTATAGATACACCGACATTGGCTTAGGCAGTCTGGGAATCTCGGAAACATGCGCCCTATATTCGTACTAGTAAAGTATGTAATAGTATACCTGCAGTAGCGCATACGACTGCGACAATGTGCTTAGAGTATTAGTAGTTCCCATACGTACGTGCACTTCCGGACCATGCGTATGTATACTTCCACATTCCGTTTGATTGCGTGATCCGGGAGTATCCTCCCCTATCATTGAACAGAGTGATTCGGTGTCCATAAGCGTCAACAGCCCTGAATATTTTTTTTTCAAAAGAGATGTTTTTGTTTTTGATTTTTTTGATGTTTTTAGATGTTTTTTTCAAAACATTACTGTTACAGTATGCACCCGTTCGTTTTATTTTCGAGTTAGGTCTGGCACATCTGAAAAAAATTCTAAGACTGTATGTTTTGGGGTTATCCATTTTGGCTCCAGATGGCGTTACGTCGAAATCACATTCTAACGTGCCACTCGGTTTCCGAGAGAGCCAATTTTAGGCGGAAATTGTTTCTGGTGTAGATTTGCGGGGCGAACACGACTATCTAGTTATTTTTTTAAAATTTCAAATATAATTTTCCTAGAGCCATTTTAGCGCAACTCCTTGTGTCAAACTTCTCAGACCTGCACCCTTTCTCGATTCACTGTGATTCGCGGCTACCATGCACTTGTAAATTTTGTAAAATCTACACCAACCGTATGATGTAATTCTTTGTTGGATACACCAGCTGAGTGCAAATTTGTGCATTGTCGACTCCTCCAAACGCCGCAGGAACAACCTCATCGATGCAAGGGTCAACTCCAAACTCCGCCGTGATATTGGTTCGAGCTGCAGAACAATTTTGATCCGTGTATGGGGATGGAATTTCGTACCGATGCAACCGCTGGTTTTCTTCTGGTAAATTGTGATCGTGTCGGTGCATTTCTGACTCGTAGTTTCCTCTGAGAGAAGAACACACGAAGATGAGATTCCGGCATCTTTGAAGGAGAGTCCGGCGCACTGCATTATGATATTTGATTGATGATATTTACATTATCGAATCGGCAAATCGGTTGCGTAATTTGAAACAAGCGCCTTAATGTATGTTACCGGCGGTGGATCTGGTTTCAAATTCTAAATGTTACCTCTGATTTCGCATCGCATCGAACTTCACAGCCCCGCTGGGTTTCAACAGTCGCCCTTCCAATAACTGAATTGCGTGCCGTAGTGCGGAGAGGAGTGTAGCAGGTTTTCTACAGATTGAATTTCTTAAGGAAAATGTAAGAAAACACACTCCACTCGTATCTCCTGAGATGGGCGCCGGAGCCTGAAGGCCACCTAAATGGTATTTTCTCTCATAATTGATACAATAACGAACTGAAATAGTGAAACGATGAGGTATTCCAAAGAATATTCGGTGAAAGTCAAAAAGTCGAAAAATTCGAAAAAGTAAATTTGTTCGGATATGTTTATGATGTACGATAGGTGAAATATGCTTTATTCGAGTACCTGATTGACTTCCTTCTGGCTCTTCCGTCACGTGGTATGATTTGCATGTTGTGGCGCCTCTAAATCTCATGAATATCATCTAGATACCAATATTACTTAATTATGAATAATAAACCTTCAAACAGTATTTGCAACTTTTAAACTTTCTATAATAATGGTACATACCAGTCATGAAAGTGTTCTTTGCGCTTTTCATGCAGATAACCTCCATCCTGAGATTTGATCACTTTCACAGTGAGGTAGAGAAGAAAAAAAAGTATCCAGAAATACTCACAAATTCTGAGTCCCACTGATGCTCCAATAGCCACTTCCATCAATAACGGATGCCAAGTCATTAGTGCACGATCCATTATGGGAACCTTTGTCTATAAAAACGAGAGCATTTACCGTTATAACCTTGCTAATGAGCGATTTTCTTAATTGATATAATTGATATTTTTTAACTAACAAAGTCCAGAGTTTTGGTCAGCAGGCACATCGCAAGTTGTAAACTTGGTGAAGTCTCTAGCTTGTCTCCACTTGAATCCGTTCTCACGTACATTGGATTTCTGCACCCAAACAGGATATTTGACCAGAGCATCTGAGATGGAACAATAATCACTTTTTTGATCGAAAAAAAACATCGACCACCTCTGATGATTATATTGTCCATGTTGTTTGCTGGAGCAGGAATTTCCATCCCAATATCCGTGCAATACTTTTCTGACTGAGATTTGCCTGATAAGAATCGGAATATTTATGATCATTTACATCAACAAAGTTCATCTTTTTCGCAGCTCGGAAAATGCATCGCCCCGAAGTGAGCGCCTGATCAGCATCACATTTGTAGTCATTGTCTTTAAAAGATGTTGTTATTTTTTTGTTTATTTTATTATTTCACATACCGTACATTCTCGTTTTTGTTAGTCGTCGCGAGCGGTCCTTCTCCATTTCTCTCTGATAGAGAATGGAATCCCTCTAGTTCCCCTCGTCTGCTCCATCAACTCAACAAGATCGGAATCCCCATCCATGCCGGACTCTGGTCACCGTGTGATGGGTATGACCTACTCTGATGTTTGGTCCCTCAGATACCATTCTCGTCGAGTCTCGTTTCGCGATTGATGACTCGAGTTTGGTGGACTCAGTTCTAAAATCACGGGAGCCTTCTTCCATCATCAACAATGAACACTCTACATCAAGTCCTATCGTCCTGGATGATCGCAACCCTTTCTCCAGCCAATCTCTTGGGTCTGTGAATGGAAAGAAGACCGATCCCTTGACCCCCACCCAGACGAAATGATTCTCTCTCGAACGAAGAACCGACCCGAAACCTATCTGAAACCATCCATCCCCATCTGGCGTCAACTGCCTGACATGATAAATGTAAATGTAAATGTGTAAATGTAATACCGTACACACACATTATGTTTTTAGCTCCAGGCGAGTTGCTGCCCAAGTGGAATTCCGATTTCTGTCAAGAGCTTTGTACATTACGTTAATCATAATGAATTCCTTACTTTAACCATCATTGCTTCAAATATCGACGAAGGAACTTTTGTAGAGACCTAAAGTATGAGTGATTTATTTATGTTCTATTTAGATAGAACCTTTGAGCCTGCTAATATCTCCGAACATTGCTCTGCCGCATTGCTATAGTCAATCTGCAATGACAAGATTGTTCAATGCAAGGGAACATTTTGGCAACTGGTGCTGTGCAAATTGTGTCGATACTCTGCGCAAAGCTCAACGTGTACCTTTTCATTGATAGCGAAAAAGCATCCATATTCGACGTACGTTGAACGATAAAGGAGGGCCTCGCATTTAACATTCAGAGAATGAGCTGGAAAAATACTTCCATCAGAGTCGCCATTGGAAATAAACCATTGCTGAGTGTTGCGTTACTTTCATGTTACCCCGTTTTAAATTCCTTTTAAAATGTGTATTTTTTGGTTATTTTGTTTGCTGTGGGCTAGTTCGTGATTGCCCATCGATTTGTGAAAACAGATCCTCAAATTTCTCAGTTTATCGTTGTCCCCACAGTTCCTACCCATTCCCCCCCCCCTTTTCATTTACACGAAAAAGCATCACTGGCCTAGCAGTGATCTCGCGCGAGCCCAGTCTCGAAGTCGGGATGAACCTTTACCCTTTTTTCATTTACACGCTAACTTGTCTTGGCTGAGCGGCTCTAATTTAATGAGCACGTTATTGACATCGCAAGATAGGGATCTATGGAAATGAGAAAAAAGGATATAAATGAAGAAGTAGCCTACATAGCCTGAGAAATTAGAGGATCTGTTTTCACAGATCAATCACGAAAAAAGCAAGAAGCCAAAAAAAAGAAAAAATATATAAATTTTGAAAGGGGCTTAAACGCGGGGTGACCTGAGGTGAATCGCCGCAACACTCAGCAATGATTTATTTACCAAAGAGACCATGTACTGGGTTGAAAAAGAGGTAACGCATTAACTGTTGTTAGTAGAAAAATCATAAACTACTTACACAAGTGCGTTTTAAGCGAATTGAAGAAGTGTGAATCCGATAGGGAAATGAGAAGAGATAGTAAGGAGAGAAGAATCATGTCGAGCATTCGATTTTCGCTCTGATTCGACATGTTTGTAGCTCCGCTTTATAGGCTAAAATCGAAGCGAAATTGCGTCGATTATATCGTTTCTTCAAAGGATGAAAGGATGGATTCCATTGCCTTGTAAAACGAGTTTCATCAGAGGACGATCCTGTATTTGGAGATGTAAATCGATATTATTTTTTATACTTTTAATATTTGTTGTCTACTAGAAGTTGAAACTACCCAAAATCCTAATAAAAAAATCTACAAAATTTATATTTGCGCAATATATTTTTTTGAAATTTTTTTTTAAAAAAGCGAGAGCAACGCAGAGGAAGCGAGGAGAGCTGACAGCAATACAATAGACCCTAATTTAAATTGAAAAAGCGACCACCCCGAACCAGCGAAAAATCTGGGAATGATATCATCAACATAAGAAACGTTCATCTCTGTCTCCTGATTCGAATGATGTAATCGGGATATATCTACCTTTTTTTTTCGAAGCGACTATGTGAGTAAAAAGGAAGATGTACTGGTCATATTTTTCTCCATACAACAATTACATGAAATGGTTTATTTATATTTATTATTAGACTCAGAAAACAATTAGAGAAAACAGGACCGTCGCTATAATTTTGCATTAACAATTAGAATGGAGTGTGAATATGAACAGCCAAATCTTGAAGGTGTTTGAATGGTGTCTTATTCATCGCACCATTGGCGACTGCAGTATAACGGGCAATGTGTCTTTTTTCCGTTTCCTTTTTCTGGGGAAATGCTTGAAATATCGTGAAATTCTGACTGCTGGCAAATTTGTACTTGTCCTCCCAGACTCTGTCGTCATGTGCCAGGATAGTTGCTCCTTTTTGGGCGGATAAATTCGGAGGGACAGCCTGAAAGAACTATTATACAAAGATCACATTGCAATTCATACCTGTAGTTTCGAGTTGAAAGCCTCAATTGTTGAATTTCCGATCTGAGAAGGATGCACAATTCGATCATAAATTGACCACGTGGCGATCGGATGTATAGGGTTAGCTCTTATGCCATGTCTATCTTTAACTCCGATGTAGGTTCTCTCGAAATAATCGAAGACCTGGAAAAAATGGATAATCAAAGAGAATGACGAAAATTAATACCTTCAGTGTCAGCGCTATGGCTGGGATCGATTAATCGAGTGTGAGTAGCTTCGCGCTTTAGTTCCTCGAAATATCTGGGGATATCCGCAGGAGTGATCAAACTGAGTGTCATTATTCCTTTGAAGAAATGTTTTGTGTTATCATCAGCATACAGAGGTGCGAGTTTCAGATCCTGCAAGACATAAATGCATTTTTTTTTTTAGATATTCAAGATCAAGATTCTTGAAAATCAAACTAGCCTGAATTCTCCTCCACACAGCCTGGTAAAGATGAAATGCACAGCGAGAGATTTGAGATCTTGGAAATACTCTGTGCAATCCAGTGGAAAGAGCAAGTTCAAAATCTGTAGATAAGAAAGTTATCAGAAATCATTGAGAAATGTTTCGCTCACCACAGGATACATGTGTTGGGCCTTGGCCAATCTGTCCATTTCTTTTCAGCGAGCGAAACACGTTTTCGTAGGCAGCCGTCGTTTTCGAAGTCAAGAATGCGTAAGCACAAGGAATGAAGAGATGCTCATCCTGAATATGAGGCCGTTTGCGGAAGGATCAACAAGGATCCAACAGGTGCCCGGAACAGGTAAAAAATTGGATATACTCAAAAGTTGGCCATAGGGATAGCTTATTATTATGAATCGACCTGTGGAGAGATTTTAATGGAAATCAAAATTTTGGCCAAAATTGACGTCGTCCTACAAGCATTCAGAAAGCTCAGCTCGAAAAACGGACTCCACAGGTCGATTCAGAATAATAAGTTATCCCTATGACCAACTTTTGAGTATATCCAATTTTTTGCCTGTTCCGGGCACTTGTTGATCCTACCACAAACGGCCTCATATTCAGTCAGTCATTATTGGCACACTATTTGAAATAACGAACCTGAATTCCGATTACGAGGATCTGTTCGAAATCAACGGGTGCGGCATAGAAAGTGCCATCCACTGACCAGATATGGTTGTTTTTGAGTAATTAGTATCCGACAATGAATTATTCAATTTGATTTAATATTAATCGAGTCAAAAGATTTTCTTACCGAAATCACTACACAGTAGCTTGAAATATCGCTTATCTCCTGGCTTATTAGATGGTAATTGTCTTCACGGACCAAATCGAAGCCTGGAAATATTTTTTTTTGATTTTTGACGCGCATATTAGGTTTTTTTACTTAACATTCTAGAAAATAGTACTTACTGAATCCGCTCGGATCAATAGTTGCTGGCCAGTGCAA
Source organism: Pristionchus entomophagus (assembly GCA_036245825.1). Lineage (NCBI taxonomy): Eukaryota > Metazoa > Nematoda > Chromadorea > Rhabditida > Neodiplogasteridae > Pristionchus > Pristionchus entomophagus. Next base: position 8,352,547 of record BTSX01000001.1, read on the forward strand.
CATTCCTTGTACTTCGCCGCTTCTCTGAGCTGCTCGTGTGAGAGCAGAACGATTCAGATAAGGTTTCAGATTGGAAGGAGCATTCATCATAACGTTATCAATGGCTCTCTCGGTCGATACTCCAAGCTGACGCTCAGCAACCACCTCGTGTCTCGTTTCACGAATCTGAATTTACCAAATTATTGAGATCATATATCGGGCATAAGTCATGGGAAACTGTTTCGTTTTTTAAAAAAATCTTTCATAACTTTTGACTCACGATAGATTCATGGATCAAGCTTTGTCATATCATAGCACATCCATCGTGTGTTAGGAATATGCCATTGGTATATCACAGAACTCCCTGTGATGACGCAATCAAGCAATACTTTTTAAAACAATCAAAATTCTTACAGGGATATTTTCCCAGCATTCCTACTCGGTGTGATAATAGAAGGCCTCAATACCTTTTCGATAAAAAATATGTACTCATGGGAGGATGAGGTACAGTGGCTTTAGACTGGATTTTCGTTCATAGAAATGCTAGAGACTCCTTCAAAAGCTAAAAATGATCCTTACAACAATTCCTGATGATTTCCAAAGTTTGATAACGATAGGTCTTAATTTGCCCTCAGGGCACGACTTTTCACTTTTTTACATGCATTTTTTCTCCATATTTTGAATGATCATATTTCCAAAAGCGATATTTTAAAATGTAATTCCTGAACAGGATAGTTCCAAATCCATGGATTATACGATTCTCAACTTCCAAAATAAGGAGAAAAAAATAAAAAATAAAAAAAGAGAAAAAATAATGTGAAAAGTGAAAATTCCTGACCTCCTTGTGAGGGATATCATATTCAAACTTTGAGGATCACCAGGAATTGTGGTAATGATCATTTTGAGCTTTTGAACGAGTCTCTATCATGTCTATGAACGAAAATCCACTTTTTCGTAACCTTACTTTACAGTCTAAAGTGGTTGTATCTCATCCTACCACGAGTACATATTTTTTATCGAAAAGGTATTGAGGCCATCTATTATCACACCGAGTAGGAAGGCTGAGAAAAAAAATATCTTAGTATTTTTTTTTTTAATATCTTATTATTTTTTTTTAGATGGTGTGCAGAATGGAGAGAGTCAAAACCGACATGACATCCCTAATCACTACGACTCTTCACTACGAACATTCTGAAATCTCACATCCGATAGCTCGGTGTCGTCAGAATAAGTAAGGCAGTATGAATTGCGCCGTGACTCAGCATTACTCAAATCATAGGGTTCATGAGTCCTGAAAAATATAGTAGTGACTTCGAAATTACTGAGAGAAATAGCGTTTAGAGGAGCTCTGACAGAAATATTTGGTTGAGGAAGCTCAGAGCATGATCCGATAGGTCACCTGACCCATAATGAATATTCAAAATATGTAGGTCGTAGGTCAATTTTAAACGGATGTATTCGAGAATTCCCTTCTCAACTGATTTCCCGCCTTTCCACATTGTTTTTAGCGGGAACATTTTGATCCGTATTTCATGCACAATTGATCAGGGTATTTCTTGGTGGGATCTTTATTATTTGGCCATCTAGATTTCGCTGTTTTGTCGCCTAATATTGTTTTCTACAAATATTTATTACAGTTTGTCCATTCTATCCATGGAAAATTACTCGCACGTTCGATGAGCCATTCACTTGATGGTACTGTCAGAATATATGAGCGCTGTAAGATACATTTCTCAATTATTGGGTTGATCGGAAAGTTTCTTTTTTTTTACTGTCAGAGATTCTTACCTCTACTGTTCTGCTCAGTTGAATGACCAACATATGGTTTTCCATACTCGATGAGGGTATGTATGATCTTTATAGCGCACAACATATCATAGCTTACCGATCACAAAGAAGTACAAAATTGAAAACGAAACTCGCAGTGATCGGCCATGACATAAACTTTGTTTTTGGGGCAGCGCTGTTTGAAGAACAGCGAGCGTGTCCAACCAGCCATACTTTTTCGAAGTATGATGGCTGATGATTACAATATCGAAAGTGCGATCACTGGGTCACATCAGGCCTAGTAGATATGAGCGCCGAAATACAAATCAAGCCCAGCATGAATTGACAAACGATAATTAATCTTACCTAGTTCTCGAACCGATAGATCTACGGATATCAAATACAATGCAAGGTGAAATACTGTAACTAGTGAGTTTACACTATAAATTGCGAAAGCATCTGACTCTCCCGAAAATAACTAAATTTCATTGAAATTTGTTATCGAGATTCGAAGATCGAAAACGGTTCATTTGGCTGCTCCCTCTTTCCCATTTAGTCAGAAGTCCGGATATTCCAGTACTAATCGAATGAGAAACTCTAGTGCTATCACATATTTATTGGATAGAATTTTACGAAAGGTAGTTTTTGTAAAATTAGGCTTTGACTATGTATACCGGAAAAACACGATTTTTGCAACTTTCTCTTTAAAATTTATTTTCTCTTATTTTACGCGAGCGGTGTTTGATTCAAACTTACTACGATAATGACCGACGTCACCCCTAACTTATACTATATTGACGCCGTGAGCGCTTCATTCCATCATGCTCAAATATAACAAAAGGAAAAGAAAGAAACTTTCCGATCAGCCTGATATCTTATTATTTTTTTACAATCGAACTTGCCACATTGGCGCTAACTGGTGGTCCACAACTTATGAAGAATACCGCCGACTCATCCCCTTCTGAGCATCTATTGCCTGACATGATAAATTGATTGATTGATTGATTGAACTTGCCACAATGCGAATAAACGAATACTAGATCCGAAAAATGTATTATGAATGTGAATATAGCTACAAATTCAATCCAAAGGGCATACGAAAAAAACGAATTACTAAATTTGAGCAAGTGGTTTTACGAATTCAGCCAATCTCCATTTCAGCAATGTCGTCTTCAGTTGATATCTTTCAACATGACAGTTGAGAAGATTGAAAGCACAAAAACTATGTTCGTCGACATAAGGATGCGACAACTGTCACGATTTCCTCTTCCTTCGAACTGGGGTTTCGAGATGGTGTGTATGAATCGGTGATGAATCCATTTTCTGCTAACCATAAGATATCTTCTCAATAGCAAACAATTATGCCATCCCAGCGGGGCTTTATTGATTCTCTCGTCGTACTGTTGAAAATGTGCATGTCATTGTAATAAAAGCGTTTGCAAAGAATAACAGAGGGAATAAAACAGATACAGTAAAAACATATAATGAATAGTGCATCTAAAAACGCATTTCTCTGGACTATTTATGTGGGTGAAAATTGAGTCATTGAATGATTCGAGAAAAAAACTGCTGCCTCGTAAAATTGTTGTCCCCCTTTCACACCTGTGTGCAATGTAATCCTAGTTTTTCATTTTTTTATATCTCGGGTCGCTTTCGAAACAATGGACACCGAAGTTACAGCGGTCGTTGTGCGGGGACGTAGACAACAGCTGAAAAATCATGAAAACAATTTAATGAAATACTATGAAGTCAGGTGTCAGTCAGGTAAGGCAGGTGGTGAGGCACTTCCGGGATCCAATGACCGACCAATGACCGACGAGTGATGTCCTTTCGGTTTTCGACTCTCCTCGTTCTGCACACTTTCTCGTTTCTCTAACTGGCGGGATGGTGTGCAGAATGGAGAGAGTCAAAACCGACATGACATCCCTAATCACTACGACTCTTCACTACGAACATACTGAAATCTCACATCCGATAGCTCGGTGTCGTCAGAATAAGTAAGGCAGTATGAATTGCGCCGTGACTCAGCATTACACAAATCATAGGGTTCATGAGTCCTGAAAAATATAATAGTGACTTCGAAATTACTGAGAGAAATAGCGTTTAGAGGAGCTCTGACAGCAATATTTGGTTGAGGAAGCTCAGAGCATGATCTGATAGGTCACTTGACCTATAATGAATATTCAATATATGTAGGTCGTAGGTCAATTTTAAACGGATGTATTCGAGAATTCCCTTCTCAACTGATTTCCCGCCTTTCCACGTTGTTTTTAGCGGGAACATTTTGATCCGTATTTCATGCACAATTGATCAGGGTATTTCTTGGTGGGATCTTTATTATTTGGAACGATAACAGAGAATTAAAAACAAACCTGGACTGAAGCATCGCTTAACCATAGATACGCCTAAGAAGAATAGCGGAGCCATTTGTATGAGAAATGGAAACGATAGCTGAAAATATTGATCATATAAAAATGAATGAGTAAATTAAAGAATCGCTAATTAAAAATTTCAAATATTTAGATAAACCTGTAAGATGAGCGTTTTCTTGAGGCCCCGCTGCATCTTTCTCGTTCTTTCACTCATTTCTGCGGTCTGTAATGAATATTTGGAAATGAACAATCATACTGACTCACCTTAGTGGATAACATTCTAAGCGTTTGGTACAGGAAGTAGACACATCCGGATACGACGATAGTCATAGCCTGAAATTTTGAGATCATTTGAAAAAAACAAAGATATTTTTACATTCGTTGCAGATACTCATTGTGAATTACAAAAAAAACTAACGATAAATACAAAAACAGCAAGGGTGATCGCAATCCCTAGATGAAGGAAGATGTTGTAGCCAATTCCATTTATAGTAATGTCTTGCTCAAGAAGATCAATCAATGATGACTGTTGCTGAAAGATAGTTTATTAATTTCCAAACTTTTGATATTTCGCCAAACTATAGGTAGCGAGAGGTTTTTTTTGGAGAAGAGTCCACAAAGCAATTACCTCGTCAATAAGCAAATCGTACAACAGGCAACTCGAGAACCACCCAGAAGATTAGTCGAACGATGATGTTTTCGGTGATCTGAAGTAACTGTAGAATATCCAGTTGGTTCTCGACTTATTATTACAACAAAAAGACTGAAGACTGATGAGCCTAGTTGCAACAATGCTTGGCAGATAATCGGAATTCATGCAATCATAATGCAGACAAAACGTAAGTTAGTTAAGGACTTTGACAAGATCAAACGCACCACTCCTATGTGATTGTTCGACACGGAATTGCAAAGGATCCCTGCACAGAGTATGGCTGGCAGTGGAACGAAAACAATTTGGCCGACGAGAAATCCCCAGCAGAGGTCCGAAAAGAAGATGGCTAGCTGGAACTGATTCACCACTCTTCCCTCTTTCACTCATATGTGAAAGCATAAATTATACACTATTCACTGTTCACTGTGAGAGACTGGTTAAACATGTTTATTAAAGCATAGTCAATCTCATTAAATTGATTTAAAATAATAGTGTGTTTTCTACTCGCCTTCATGAGAATCAAATATCGAGCAAGCGGCCTTCCACTTTCCGGAGTCTTTTTCACCATCAGACCGGTGACGACTACAGTTAAGCAGGCGGTTATAACACATAAAACTGAACCGGCTCATTGCCCAAATCGTCTCCTCCATCACTGCCTCACTTCGATTCGACGGAGCTCTGAACGTCGATCTGACTGAGTTTCAGACGAATCTGGTGAGACTCATCGTTCAAATTTCCTACCGCAGGGAACGCTTGACGGAGACTAGTGGTTGGGGCGCGCGCCTTTCTCTACCTCTTGCAAAACATCACCTGCGGGCGGACGCACCGCAACCAAGCCGATTCTCGCCGCACGCTTTTTGCCTAGTCCCCGCGCCTTTCTCTACCTCTTGCAGAACATCACCTGCGGGCGGCAGTCAGACACCATGCCCATTAGGCCAGGGCGGCCTACCGCAGGGAACGCTTGACGGAGACTAGTGGTTGGGGCGCGCCTAATGGGCATGGTGTCTGACTGGCATGCCGACGCAGGCAGGTTCGACTCCCGCCCGCAGGTGATGTTTTGCAAGAGGCAGAGAAAGGCGCGCGCCCCAACCACTAGTCTCCGTCAAGCGTTCCCGGTGGTAATTGGGGAATTAGCGGTCTGAATAATTACTTCACCTTTATGGTGAGCGGACGGCCCAGCACAGCTCATGGACTGAAAATGTTGGCAACATACAATGTTACCATCTGCCTCCTCATTCGAATGCTTTAGTATCTAGCAGATTGTCTCTAACGTTATTTTGAAGCCAATGTATGCTGGTCTTCCACTAGTCTCGTGTACCCGCATCTTGTACCTCAGCGCCTATAATTTACTGCAGGATTCGAAACTCATGATACGGGGCTTTGGCGTGTTCAATCTACTAATTTCATCACCACGCTCGCCTGAGATCCGATTGATGGTCTTGGTGGTTGTCTTTAGCAAGTTCTTGCTGTGAACGAAAACATAAGTTGACTGCGAAATGATCGCGCCATTTGTGCCACTCGAAGTACAGGAAAAGATCTTTCTCGCGGAGAAGATATTCTCCATTTTCTCGTTATTTCTCAACGCTCTAGCGATGTTCTTTCTACTAAAGCTGACGCCGCCCAATCAATCAGCGACTCGTAATTATCTTTTAGTTATTCAGGTTCGAATTGTAATTTAGAAAAACATATTGTATATCATGCACAACTATGTGGAAAATGTGCCAATTAAACAAATTGTTGTGAATATGTAATAAAATAATTTTTTTATATCAATCACAGGTTCTTGCAACCGTCACCGATTGCGTTCTCCTTCTTCTACTCGAGCCCATGCCCTTATTCCCCGTGTGGGCCGGTTATTCTTGCGGACTATTAGCGCGAATAGGCCTCTCTGTTATGGATAATGTCGTCAGTGCACTTCCACGTTTGCAATTCAAAATTGTTTACTCATACAATTTTTTGGGGGATTGATGACCAGATCTCGTGAGGAATTTGACGGATTTTAGTGGTCATTTTAGTGTTGGGATATCACAACGCTAACGCATTTCTATCACTAATATTTTCCCAGATTTACTTGTGCCGATTTTACCAAAAAAGTGTTAGAAGGGAAAAACGCAGAACAGAAAACTCGTTTGAACACGTCGAGAGAAAGAACATAAGCACGCAGGCTATGGTCGTCATCCTGCTTTCGAACATGGGAGTGACTATCGTCACGTGCTGCCTCTTCCGGCATCAGGCAATTCTTTTCGACTCGAATCGCTTCAAGATGCGAAAGGTGGGATTAATGGGTGCGATAAGCGCAAGTGGCATGCAACAAACAAACTGATAGATTTAGTGTTTTATTGTACATGATTTTGCAATCATATAATACATGGATTTAGCGTAAGCTGTACATCCTCCGCTTTGTGCTGTTCGCCTTCTTTAATTGCGCGCCAGTGTCATTGCTATTCCGTCCGAACGATCGTGCTGCTGCAGACAAACTCATCGAAAGCGTACGAACAATCCGCGACACATTCTATTCATTTTTTGGCTGGCTATCTTAGCTCCTAGTCAAGCTAGACAACTTGGAAACTTAATTTTCAATATTTTTCAAGTCGCTATTTCCATTCGAAGCTGAGATACTCAATGGAGGGAATTTAAATGTTTTCTCTAACTTTTTCCACGCTATTGCATAAAACTGCAGAACGGACTCGAGTGGATGCGTGAGCGAAGCAACACTTATCACATGGAAATGCGAGCGCCGTTTGTCACCATGCTAATTTATGGTGTTATCGCTGTGGGAAAAATTTGAGTTAAATGATTAAAATTTCATTTACAGGTGCTCTTCAGTGTCGCGATTTCAACGTTTTCCCTCTTCGGTCACATATTTTTCGTTCTACATCACGAGGTAGAATTGATTTGTATTTGGGACATCAACAAAATGAATAAAGAGTAACCACTAGTAATTCCAAATCAGCATTGAGTATCCTCAATTCGTTTGCTTTTTCATCCGTCATAGAAACGAGAGAGCACGCGAAACGAGGAGAGTCGGATGCCGATTTCGCATCAATATCTTTCATCTTTCAGACAGATCGAAGAAGTGCCAGAAGCTTGTTAGTCGTGCGCAAATCGCTTGCAGTATTATTCGTGCAGGTTCTCGATCGATTAAATACACTTGATTATTATATAATAACATTATTTCCATCTATTAGGGTTTCCGGAAAGTAATGCAAATTTTTGTTTTGATCATTTTTCTTGCGCATCTCAGAACACAATCCCAATCAGACTTTCTCATCTGGTGAGGGTACCGATGTGCTAATTTAACATGTTTTCATTTTGCGCCGCTATGGCCAATTGATGATGAAATAGGCTCTGAAGTGAGTATCGGGACCACGTTTTTGATATTATCTAATTTAAGGGACGATAAAGATAGAAACCTAAAATTAAAAACATAGTAGGGCAAAAGGTTACACTATCGATTAAAAATGCTAAAGATGATTCCGCTTCGAAGGCTGCAAAAGTAAATCAAAACTTTCACTGTCATGATTTTTTTGCGAATCGAATTTTATGGAACATGCTTCCATAACACGGATTTTCTGTAATTTTGTAGGAACGATTACTACAAAAAAAAAGTTGTGCCTCTGTTTTGTATGAAACTTTTGTTACTGACTAAAGTGAGGACGGGGAGAACACCTATCTATTTCATTTGGCCAAATTTGCATACTGGGCCGAGTTGGTGACCTACCTTTTGAAAGGTCCTATCTTGGTCGGTTTTTGACCTACAAAGTCTAATTTTTTTCTCAAAAGTTTTGTCTTTCCGAGATCTACAAATAACTCAATTAACTATATGTGTAAAAATGCCATCTTCAATGTGTTTTTGTCGATTAACCTTTTTTCGACGCAAATTTTGTTAATTTTCTCGACACTTTCCCAGAAACTGTATGAATATTATTTCAATTATTGATTCCCCACCCCAAAATTGTGGTGACCTCATAGTTCATTGGTCTCAACTCTGTCCACCCGATAGTGCTACTCAGTAGGCAACTCCGGACATAGTCGTTTTCAGCACTCATTTCACAATAAATAATGTTTTGGATCGTTTCTCGCTTCAAAATCATCCTTTCGGGCATTTTTAAAAAGCGATCGAAAGCTCCTGATGAGTGTAATAAAAAGTGTTAGTACTTCAAATAGCCAAAGTTGGCCGTTTTCGAGATTTATCTTAATTAATGTTTTTATTCGCCTGATTCGCTTTTTTTTCAAAGTGAATAGCAGTGCTTTACTGTAGAATGTGCTTTACTTCTACTTTTAGTACTTTGAGTTCTTACGGTCTTCAAGATATTCTTTTAGTTTTGCTTTCGTTTTTGTGCTTTACGCAGAAGGGCTTTACGAAGTTTACGAAGTAGGGCGCGAAATACAATGCGAAGGCGAAGAAGCTGGTGGTCGATCTATTCGAGGAATACTACAAGCAGCCGCAGAAACTGAGAGCTGAGGAGGCAGGGAAGAAGATGAAGGATACGGTTGAAATTCAGCCAGCTGAGCGAATGACACACGACCAGATCAAGAATTGTATCAGAGGTCTTCTCGCTGCTAAGAAGAAGGAGCTGGAGAAGACAAGAGGAGGAAACAGAAGAAGAAGAGCACTGGTAGAGGATATGATCACGGAATTGGATGACGAAGGAGGAGCCATCGAGGAGGAAGTGGATGAGGATGATCGGGAGATTACGGCTGACGACATCTACGACATGATCCATACGAACATGGCTGAGTACTTCGATGACCCCACTAACATTTAGCATTCGACTCCAGATGTCGGAAATTTCGACGAGTGAACCAATTGTCTTGATTATCAATGTTATTCAGCGTACATTGTATTGCAGAATACTGTCATTCACATGGCAAAGAACAGCGACACAGGCGAATAAAAACATTAATTTAGATAAATCTCGAAAACGGCTATCTTTGGCTATTTGAAGTACTGAAACTGTTTTATTACACTCATCAGGAGCTTTCCATCGCTTTTTAAAACATTCTCGAAAAGATGATTTTGAAGCGAGAAACAATCCAAAACGTGATTTATTGTGAAATGAGTGCTGAAAACGACTATGTTCGGAGTTGCCTACTGAGTAGGACTATCGGGTGGACAGAGTTGAGACCAATGGACTATGAGGTCACCTCAATTCTGGGGTGGGGAATCAATAATTGAAATAATATTCATACAGTTTCTGGGAAAGTGTCGAGAAAATTAACAAAATTTGCATTTTTATTGCCAAACCTGAAGTTACTTGAGACAATAAGTTACTTGAGACACTGATTTTTACCCCTTTGGCAAAGGGAAAATATAGAAAAAGTGATTTTTCTGAAGTTTGTTTTAATTGGATAATTTTTTGAAGGTGTGAGTATTTCATTGGCTCAAGTGTTGAAACCTTTGAACAGCAGTTGCTCAATTCAACGCCACATAACAGGAATTTTTTAGTATCGTAACAAGAAAAACATTAATAAATTTGCATTAATTTCCGGACACCCCAATTTTATATATATACATTTTTTTATTGAGTCATCTGTATTCTAATTACAGTTGATAGTCCCGTTCTCGTTGATCATCATTCCGGCGACTCTGATGTTCTTTGGACTTGCGATTCCTGATCTCATATCTTTCGGTATGAACAATGCCAAATGACCAGAAATGTGGTTAATCTTTTTTTCACGCAGAAACGAGTCTCTCTGTGTTCTATGTGATCCATCTACACTCCGTCGGGCATAACATCATTTTATTATCCGTCACTTCGGCTTATCGGAAGACTATTGTTCGATTTGTTAAAGGCTCACTCATGCAGGTGCATTTAGTCAGATTATAATTGCGAAGTTACCATACAATGTCGTGTTTACTCAAATTATTTTAGATTCTCCATTCTGGCGCTCATGAGGAAATGTTGGTCTGTGCAATTCACCTGACCCGACCAACATCGGAGGCTGACTGATCTACTCTGCAACGCTCTACAGATATCGATCAAGATCCTCCCAATTACTGGCCAAACAAGCCAAGATTTCATCCTTTTCCTGATCATTTATTTTTTCCTGTTTGTTTATTCTTCCAACATGCAGAGAACTGGAGTGAATACTATTTCATCTGTATCATACAGTAGCGAGCAAAACTCTATCACCTTGTATGTTTTCGGCCATAACTCATTTCAGACTGAATAAATCCTGTGTTCGTACATGCATTGTAGAGTCTCCAATTTTGATTTCGACATGGTGAAAAAATCGTCTCAGAAGCGACAGCTCTTCTCCGGAGTAGTACTGAAAATGACGATTTTCTGGAAATGGAGACCTATCATCCCCAAATGTTCATTGAAACTTAGGAACCATTAGTAGAAGATATTCTATAAATTTGAGCTCGAAATATCCATTGCGGAGAGAACTACAGCTTCTGAAGTTCAAAAAATGTTGTATTTTTGATTTACCATAACAAAGTCAAAAAGCTATTTTTGTGTTTTCCAAAAATTGGATTAGAAAGCTATTAGATTGCCCTTTCAAATATGTGATGTGATGGTGTTGCTAGGTTTCGCCTAGAATTTAGCCAATCATTCATTTGAAATATGTGACATTTTGAGTAAAAACTGATTTAGAGTGCATACCGAAGACTTTGATATCGATTGAAAACATGCGCACCATATGTTACGAATCGAAAAATATAATTGTCGCCAAAATTTCATGAGGATTGATTCAGTTTGAAATGAGTTATGGCCGAAAACATACAAGGTGATAGAGTTTTGCTCGCTACTGTACATACAGTATCGACCATAAGTCTTGGCTCACTTTTTCAATCTTTCGTAACTTTGGACCCACGATAAATTTCGGCTCAAACTTGGATATGTAGTAGTACACCCATCGTGCGTTAGGAATATGCCATTGAGATATCAGGAAACTCCCTGATTGTTTCCTAGAGATGAGTCAATCAACACATAGTTTTTCTTGTCGGATTTTAAGCTCGATAAATTTTTTTCTCAGACTTCGTACCCGGTGTGATAATAGAAGGCCTCAATACCTTTTCGATAAAAATATGTACTCATGGGAGGATGACGTACAGTGGCTTTAGGCTGTCTCAAATTTGGGTCCCGAAAAAATGGATTGTCGTCCATCGACATGCTAGAGAGTCTTTCAAAAGCTCAAAATTATCCTTACCGCAATTCCTGATGATCCCCAAAGTTTGATACCGATAGCACTTAATTTGTCCTCAGGGCACTATAAAAACGAATTTTTCACTTTTTCACATAACCCAACTTTGGATGTTTAGATTTCAGAGGATGATTTTCGTTCAAAGGTCATTCCAAGACACGATGGTAGCATATCCATGGAATATACGATCCCCAACTTTTTAGAGCATTAGGATAACGTTCCCGCCCGTGACAACCGAAAATCCGAGGTCAATCGATTTTCAACCCAAAAAATGACAATGATACCCCCATCATTAGTCGAAAAAATTGATCTCTCAGAACTTCCTGACTAAATTTTTTTCTGGTATATCTTTGAGTGATGAATCCGCATTTCGATATGAGAGTGCATGATATCATTAAAGAAAAAAGTTAAAATTCATTACGTCGAAAAGCAGACGATTTTGAAAATCGATTGACCTCGGATTTTCGATTGTCGCGGGCGGGAAAGTTATCCAAATGCTCTAAAAAGTTGCGAATCTTATATTCCATGGATTTGCAACTAACCTGTCCAGGAACAAAAATCAATAAAAATCGCCCTTGGAACTTTGATCATCTAAAATATTGAGAAAAAAAATAATGAAAGTGATAATGAAAAAAGTGAAAAAATAGTGTCCTGAGGACAAATTAAGAGCTATCGTTATCAAACTTTGGGGATCATCAGGAATTGCGGTAAGGATAATTTTTGAGCTTTTGAACGACTCTCTAGCATGTCGATGGACGAAAATCCTTTTTTTTTCGGGACCCTACTTTGAGACAGCCTAAAGCCATTGTACGTCTTTCTCCCATGAGTACATATTTTAATCGAAAAGGTATTGAGGCCTTATATTATCACACCGAGTAAGAAGGCTGAGAAAAAATTTCATCAAGCTTAAAATCCGCCAAGAAAAACCATGTGTTTATTGACTCATCACTAGGAAACAATCATGGAGTTCCCTGATATCTCAATGACATATTCCTAACACACGATGGGTGTACTACTACATATCCAAGTTTGAGCCAGAAATTTATCGTGGGTCCAAAGTTACGAAAGATTGAAAAAGTGAGCCAAGACTTATGGTCGATACTGTACATAGATGCTTACAAGCGGCAAAGACTTCTCATAATTTATTTCATACAATGAAAACTGCTAAACACAGACAATCACGAACAGAGGCTGCAAATGAAAACTAATTACGGTATTTCATAATTTGTTTTCCGAATTCATTTCCGTGACCACCAAGATGGGAGAGTTTCCTCGGCTCGTGGATAGATGAGTAGACTTCGAAGGGAGAATCTAGTAACAAAGATGGTTGCACGATTAAGAGTTTCGGGGGAAGAAGCACGTCCTAATATCGATTGTGGATTGCTAAACTATGTTTTCAAAAGCCGCTCACCTGAAGAATTGTAAATCAATTTTAGTTATTATTTTTATTCATCAAAGAGATGAACTATGGTCCGTGAGTAGAACGGACAGCCTGAACAAAAAATTTATTTAAAATCGGAAATATTTAAGTGAATAAATCGCAAAAAAAAAGATAATGAATACGAACAGCGGACAAATGACTGAACGGTTTCCCAGGTAACTAAGGCATGAAAAGAGAGAGGGGAGAGAGATACAGGAATAGAAGAATTCATGACTGAAAGGCGCAATCAAAGGCAGAAAGAATTAGGTACGATAGAGAGAAAACAGGGACTTTTCTAAAGAAAACGTTAGAAGGGAATAGATCCCCCCGGTCCCTTCCTTTCCTCTCTCCTTTCTTCCCCATCTCTCCCGTCTCTATCAAGGATAATCTATCCAGAAGGGAGAGTATTTCTCGATACGTCTAAAACATGCGATGAATCCTCGATTCTTTCCCTTCTTCGATCGGAGAACGTCAAAACCAAAACATATCGTGAAATAACGGTGAATGACTCATATATTGTGTCTCATCTCAGGGGTATAAAAAGGGACGAAGGACGGGTCATCTCCATCATTCCTTTCCTTCCTCTACCATGAAGTCTCTTTGCCTGCTCCTTTCCCTTCCCGTCCTTCTCCTCTCTCAATCCTATGGTGTCTCTAATGATTCCCCCAATGGATATGGTGCCCCTGCTGCACCTGCCTACCCCCTCCCTCTTCCCGTTCAGGAACCCTTCCATGACATTGTGAGTCTATCCCAATAATACCATCTAGGAATACGGTAGTCTTCCCCTTGAGACCCTCAAACCACTTCAGCTCTTCCCTGGACGTCGTCATCATCGCAGAAGACAGCATTGGGGATCCAGATCCGACTCTTCCGGTGGGCATCTGGCTCTGCCCCTTTCTCTAAGCCCCGCCCCTTTCAGACTCATCTTCCTCTGATGATTCGTGCCGTCGTCTTAGAAGCAACTGTGATAGAGACGATGAGAACTGCCAGAAGGCCAAAGTTAGGTGAGAGAAAGGGAGGAGATAAGAAGGAGGAGGAGGAGGGAAGGGAAGGGACGGGATCCATTGCAGAGATGAGTCGATCAAGTGCAAGGGAAAGAGAGGAGAGATCGTCCAACTCCAAGATGGAAAAGGTGATCTACTCATTAGTTTCTCTCTCCGTCACTAATAATCTTAACCTCAGGTAACCTCATCGATTACGGATTCGGAAACGTCGAGGTTGACGTCAAGTGCAGAGGAGAGAGGTGAGATCAGTCCTCGATACTTCCCTTCCCCTACCGTATTCTTCATCATACCGTACTCCTCTCATCCAGATGGCACGTGCGTACCTTCGAGGGAAAGAGGCTCAAAGTGAAGAATGTTGTTTGCTATCGCTTCGCCCTTCCTGCCATCATTGATGTATCTTCCTTCGAGACTGCTCGTTCCACTCCCTTCGATCTGGAAACGGTAATTCTCCCCCTCACCTCTCCCCTCCATCCCCTTCTTTTATCAGCTCTTCGACAATAAGCGTGTCTCTGATGCCATCAATTGGTCTGCCTCAGTCTTCTTTTCTGATCCTACTGCTTCCTCTACGAAGCAGGTTCAAGATGCTCTCACCAATCTCGATAAGGCCATCAATGGAGATCCCGCCAAGAAAGAGTAGATCACTTCCGTCAATAGTCCATTATTGTATAAATTAATAGTTCAAGAGAAAAACTATGTTCAATTACTACTCACTTTTCCTCTCCTTCTGCTATCATTCCCTCACTCTCTCTTCCCGATGGAGGCTGTTGAGCGTAGTCACCTAAATCTGGCAGTTCCCGTTGCAATGCATGCGTGGTGTGCGCCTTATTCTATCGTTATTTAGGCATTTCTGCTTCTCCTGGATACATTCAGTCTCGTACTGTCTGCATCCGTGCTCGCGAAATCCAAAACCAATCGGTGCTAGTGTTCTTTGCCGTAGTCTTCACTCTCATATCGATCGTTACGAGAATACAGTAATATTCCAGAGAGAAAGTTCGAACGTCCCTCACAGGCAGCATTATGAATTTTAGTTATTTCCAAATTCAGATTGATAGTGATAGAATAACACCTGATGCTATATTTATTCCTTCTTTTACGCTAGATGTAGATACGGAGGGCATAGCCGAACTTGATCAGTTCTTTCTCGTAATTCTCATGCTCGGGGTATTTGTAGTGAATGTTGCATAGGGGCGCGATGACCGAGAGATCTATCATATGGTACATATGAGAAAATCTTAAATGGGAAAAGGTTTGAGCGTGGCTGCCTATAATTAGAAATCTCACCTCTCCACGCAGCCTTTCTCGTTTCTAGTGGGAGCCGAATAGTCCAGTGTCGATTATGTTGAAAACCGATTTGGGAGCTTGGAGTTTTGCGAATTTCCCACACAATGAAACGCATTCCGGGTTTTTCTCAAGGTGACAGAAGAACGCTTTGCATCTGAAAATTTTGGCCAATGTTACAACAAAAATTTAAATCGTACCCGAATTCGAGGAGTTCAATATTTGTTCCTGATTTCGGTCTGAGTGCAAGTTTCTCCTGAATTCAGGCTGTTAAGTAGAAATATTTGTGCCACGTTGCTCTTCTTCTCGACTTTGTCGTTCCGGATTCATTATCCGAAAATTTTGCTCACTTTCACATAGACATCAGGCTTGAAGTTGGTGAAGTTTTTCGACTTGACATATCTCTCGATATCATCGGGCGAGGCGACGGTGAGGGCAGGAAGAAGGAGAAGGCATAGGAGAAGATGCATGTTGGATTGAGTTAGAGAAGGAATAAACGGTCATTTATAGCCGAGAAGTGTGAGAAGAATTCGATTGCAAAACTACAGCGAACGTGCGTGGATCGAGAGATGAATCAGATACAAGATTCAGAGAAGATGAAATTAGGTGGTTTTTTGATATTTTTGAACAATGAAATCAGAACAAATTACCATTTGTTACAAGAGTACCCGAAGAATTAAAATATTCAAAAAAAACATTGATATTTTATTAAGATGGATAAATTTTCCTTTTTTCGCATTTCGAATAGCTGAGCAAAATGATTGCCCTATTCGAAAATTTCAGCAAACAAAATAAATATGAATCTCTAACTATTTATAATTTTATCAGCTTCTTATTTTTCGTGTGCACTATCGCTACCTCTCCAATCGATGCTCTGCTCTGAATCACGGCTCTATCGATGATTCGCCTCGACTCCTTTCTTCTTTTCGTACAATCTCAATGTCAGCTAAAGAGAGTAGTCGTTCAATAATACCCTACAATTCCATAGCTCTCGCGATATTATATTAGGTTGACGCGAAAGTTTCCGCGGGTTATATTTCCCCGATTATCCGCTTTCCCCTTGTCGCATATCCGGATTTGAGTGTAACAATATTTAGTAGTATCAGAATAAGAATCAGAATCAGAATTTATCAGTGTCGCTTTCTGGGCGCTGATCAAGATGGGGCATCAGATTGGGGTCGTTCTTCTCGTTTCAACATAGCCATTGTGTCTGGGTCTGGGGTCGAGGGATCGGTCTTCTTTCCTTATCACAGGCCGAATCAATCGCTGGAGAAAGTGTTCCGATCCTCCGAGAAGGTTAGGGCTTTGGATCGCATTGCTCGTAGAAGATTCTCACTGGTAGACGTTAGTCCATGCGTGTTCTAGTTTCTTCTTTGAGCTCGTGCCCTCCAGACTCGAATGATCTATCTCAGAACGAGAGTCATCGAGCCTAGGATCTGAGAAGCCAACATCTTAGTAGGTCATACCCATCACACGGTGACCAGTCCGGCTTGGATGGAGATTCCGATCTTGTTGAGTTGGTGGAATAGACGAGGGGAACTAGAGGGATAGACCCCCTCTCCATTCTCTATCAGAGAGAAATGGAGAGGAACCGCTAGCGACTACTAACAAGAACGAGAAGTATAATAGTATGTAATATAGCACCAAAATATCCGACCTAAAGATCATGAGAAAAAATAGGAGCCGGAAAAGGTCCCAATTTCGATCTTCGAATTTTAATATCAAAGTTCAATAAAATCCAGCTCTCAAACTGAAAGCTGTATCATCACTCAAATAAGTCTGTACAATTGGCATAGTACTTCGCCTTGCACTATATTTGAGACCACCTGATCTATCGGCTCGAAAATAGAGCAAAATAAAGTATGCTGGATCAGGTTCGGAGAAACTTGTTCTCTGTTTAGGTTCATTTATCTAGTAGGCCTAAAGACTCTGATCAAACGCGCTAATAATAATATAATGACCAGTCATCACACTTTCCAAATGTTCACCAGATTGGGCCAAGTAACTATTCCCCGAAGCGAAAAGCCTCACGAAAAGATTGCATGTCATGGTCGGACTCAATGATTTTGGATCTTTACTGAGCCCATCATACTGATCGGTCGGCTCCGATATAATGTGCGCTTTGAAGAATGATATTGACCTTATCGATAATGAAAAGGCATATGGGGATCGGCTGATTATGAATCGCAAGAGAGGCCCGAATCTCAAAACGTGAAAACCCGCGGGAACTTTCGCATCAACCTGATACTTATCAAGCATAATTTTCTGCTGTTTAGCGCAGTCATTCTTTTCTTTTTCCAAAGTTTTCACGCCTGATACTTTATTAGTTTGAAAAATGCATTTAATTTCAGTCTCTCCGTTCTACCCACGGACAATGCCTTATCTTTGCATTGAGTGCTGCATCTTTGCTTTCAAATTGCAGACTCTGAGAAGAACTCAATTTTTGAGATCTAAATTGTAATATCAATTTTATTTTTGAAATCAATTATACTACATCAACCAAATGATAAAACAAATTCCAGAGTAGACCCAAAGAGCTTCGAATTCTTTATGAACGTCAAACCGATAGACTATTACAATGTCAAATATTTCATGAAAAGCATCTCATATTTTGCTCTTCAGATACACAAGCTACAAACTCTAAACTCGAATACAGAGATCCGATCAGGAGAGATTGTTTTGTTCTCTCATTGTCTGAATAAATTTATGATAAGGCGTGATCGGACGTTCTCCCGCATCTTTTCGGCAGCAGAAATGTATCCACAACCAGTCTGATCAGGATGACGGGGAATTCGAAGCAGTACAAACGAATGAACTGTTTTCCCGACAACTAAAACAGAGTAAGAGTACGAGATATTGAGTACAGAACTACAAGCCGAAATGAGAGAAAGACAGTAACATACAAGAGGAGCAGAAAGAGCGAAGAATGAGAGATAATGGGGACTGTCAAACTTTGTACCTATTATGGAGTTTCGAAAAACTTTTTTTCCTTTCATTTTGTCCGTCGAATATCCAAACGATATCCCTCCCATCTTTTCTTCTTTCTGATTCACGCTTTTTCTAGTGATTCATAGTTCCTTGTTCTCCTCCTTCTCCTCCTTTTCGTACCTTATAACCTTACGATGTCAGCCAGAGAGAATACGAATGCAATATTGATTATTTCCCCCCTCATCAATTCCAGAAATCGTGTGATGTTCTGTATGTTTGCAATGGCTTTCATATCATTATCTTCGCTATGCTTTATACCCGCCGCCAATTTCACCCCAGTATCTTTACGCTTTCAGCAAAATTTAATTATTTTAGTTTCTCCGTTCTACTCACGGAGAATACCTCACATCTGAGTTCTTCATCTGGAAAATGGCGCCGATTCTCCTACTCTGAAGATATAACGCTGGTGGGATCAATGTAGAACTATCGTCATTTGCAAAGTATTAATGCTATTATTCAAATTCGATATGAAAAATAAACTTCAGATTCGAAATGATGCGCTTATGCTGTAGCTACCGTCAGTCCGATTGGGCGATTTGGATATTGGATTTTAACACATTTATCAAGAGTAGGCTCTGATGTGGGGCGATATATTGGGCGATATTCAAGACAAATATTTCATCAAGAACCATTGCTTACCGCATAATTTCATGAGTATCATTACACTAGACGGAACATCATAGCTGCTCGAAAGTCGACCGTATGAATAAATTTATGAATGGCTATCAGGATACTAAAAAAACAGAATAATTCCGAACGAATAAATTAATGAATGGCTATTAGAATACTTTTAAAAAAAACAGAATAATTCGGTGTTAGTCTCTGGATTAGGCGCGTGGAGCGGCGATTGATTGTATTTGTATCGGTCCAACATAATTGTTTAATCAGCGGAAATAATTTACAAGTCTATTGTGCTTGACCTCACATGAAATCGCAAGTGGTGGTAACCACTGTGATCGTGTCTAACGTAATTGTGATCGTAATCAAGTATGAATTGAACAGTAATAGTTTCGGATTGGTTCAGTTCTAGTGCGAGATCTTCCCAGAATTGTTGTCTATGTCCAAAATAAGCACGCGTGCCTTGCCGGTTTCTTTCGCGTTGCAGACAGTCGAAATGTTGTTCGAACTTTATCGACTGAACTAACGGCAATGCGTCGCGGATGAAATCGCCTGAAGAAGATTTTAAAAAACTATTCAATCAGTAAAGAATTAAAGTGTATTTACGTTAGGATTAAAAACAAAGTTCGAAAATAATAATAAAACTCACGCAATGGCAACTTGTCGACAAATCCCAATTTAGTCATTACCAATTGCTGAACCGAATTCGCTCGAATGTCGACCAATCCTTCTCTTCAATTATATAGGTGTTCAATAATTGGAATTAATTATGAACATTCATTGTAGCTGAATCAGCAACTCGAGCAAGGAATGTGTTCAAGCTATCATGTTACTCGATTTTTTCAATTGTACGAACCTTGCAATACGATCGAAGACTCTGAGTTCCAACACCTTTAGCTGTTGCACGGATACATCTCCCAAATAGGCTCGAAGATCGTCAAATGGTATCATAGAAACTAGGTGGATATCAGTCGCGTAAAATTGAAGTTCCTCGATTTTGGAGCAGTATTCGATCAGTTGCTTGACTTGCGGGCCACCATCCAAGATTCTCCTTCGCTACAAATATGAAAATAATCATTTGTTACATGACCAATATCTAGATACCTTCTACAAGAATAACGTGTTTTGATATGTAAACATATTTAACCATATTTTTAAGTTCATTATCAATGGCGAAATATTGACTCACTCTAGCGCTTGATCCGACGGTGAACGTTCGGGGTATCTTCCCACGTCGCTCGATAATTATCGTCTTAACGTCCTGATCTGTACCTCCACCATTGAAGTTACACTTGCATTTCGCGATCGGTGGCAACCCCGCTCTGCATCGAGTTATCTCAGTCATCACTACGGAGTTCCAATCACGCGAGATCTGCAGAGGGAAACAGGGGGTTAACTCAACGATATGTACGTTTGAAAATGTTTCACGAGCTCTCTGTTGTCGCTACTATTAAATTATGTTCGCAGAAAATTGAAAAAAATCATATTTGAATACAATTCTCACAAATCGCATTCGAGTAATCGCTTCCATAATGTCAATTCGAACGATTTTTCGAACAACGTCGATAGGTAGAGTAGTGAGTGTTAGAGGAGGATTATCAGTATTTGGAGACGATTGGCCGGTTCTCTCGGCTTAATCAGTACATGCATACGCCATATCGGCGTCCGACACTTCTCATTCGCGTGCTCTCTCGTTTCTCTGATCGACGAGATAACCCTCGAAATGAGTAGGGTCAAGTCCGTTGTTATCACTAATACATTAATACAATACATACCACGTGAATCGCGATAGGCGCGAGCAAAAACCGCCCGTCCCGGAACAATTTGCAAAAAGTTGGCCTGGCCTCATTCATCCTATGATGGCATAATACCTTGGGGAGTGGAAATTTTTTAGTTTTGAAACATTCTGACTATACATGTTTCTAGCGTAAGTTGGCTCGATTGGCAGAAATTTTTCCCAAATTAATGAAAACATAAATATTTATAGAATGGGATTAATCGATCTAGTGCGGGACAATTCGGTAAAACAACTGGGAGTCGTGTACGAGGAGCCTTTGCGTGAGGAAACAAATACCAAAAAATAAATGAGTAGAGTAAGATACAACTTCATTTTCTGATTTTAGGCGATTTCATCAGAGAAGCTTCGCAGTTCGTAGAGTCGATCAAGTTCGAACAACATTTTGAAAACAATCGCCGTGATATATCATATATGCTTAAATATTATTTTGGATTTGAAAGGCAATTCTGGGAAGATTTCGCTACAGAATTGAACCAATCCAGAAATATTAAAGCTCGGTTCTTCCCCGATTACGATCAAACTCACGTTAGATATCTTCAAGATGGTCGCAGCCACTTGCGATTCCATGTGTGGTCAACTGGAGGAGACCGATGAATTTATCATAACTGTAATCGTCCATTATTTTGATTTGTTTTGTTTTCATTCGTCATTTTATCACATATGTATCATGCTGTGAGTTTCCTGCTGTGCGTTTACCTACTTTATGTGTGATCGCGAAATCAGCAATCTGACCCAAGTGAATTCACCTGACTCAGCGCAATGGATTACGGTAGGGAGATGTGACAGCTGCTTGTTTTTACATGTCCGTTTCTATCTCCTACTTTACATCCCTACATTGAATCCTTCCCAATCAATCGTAACGTATCTCTTGCACTCGATATATATTACAATTATATTGTTCAAAATATAAAACTTCAATCAAATCCCTTATTCCTATTCAGAGCTGTGCTACGCGTTTTGTTATACGTTAAGAACTTACACATCCTAAATCATTGATATATCTATATTGCTTGTCTTTTTTTTTGAAATTATCGATTATGCAATCGTCAGC
The DNA here is from genome assembly GCA_036245825.1 of Pristionchus entomophagus. Classification (NCBI taxonomy): domain Eukaryota; kingdom Metazoa; phylum Nematoda; class Chromadorea; order Rhabditida; family Neodiplogasteridae; genus Pristionchus; species Pristionchus entomophagus. The sequence goes on from BTSX01000001.1 coordinate 8,374,626, forward strand.
TTTACAGATCCAAACAGCACAAAGGATCCCATAGAGATGATCACCTTTGGCGATTCTGATGAAGAGTTGTCACCCTCAATGACTCGGACGAAAAGGTTGAGACTATAACTCTCAGTAATGACGAGGCCGATGAGGATGGAAAAAACCGGAGAAAGAAGCGGAAACTGGAAAATAGAAAAGTATGTATTTATTTGTGTTAATACTTGTGTATTGCATCTGAGTATTATGGTATACTGATTCATACGGTATTACTGAATCATTTCAGAGCGCCTTGACTACTTCTCTCACACTCGCTTCTCCTACTGCTGATCTTATCCACATATTCGTTCGTTGGGAAACCCGGAAATCGATGCTTCGGATGCGTTTGGTGAGAAAGTATGCGTTCATCCAACAACATAAACTTCAGATTTCAGGCAAATGGAACTCAATTGTGGCGGTGGCGATGGAGAGATTTCGAGCGATCGACCGAGCGGGATTTCCCGTGATCAATCAATGCAAGTGTTTCTTAGATGGGAAAGATCTGGACTTGAGAGATATCACAATCGAAAGCGGCACGAGACTCGAGAATTTCACAATCGGAGCAGCCGCCAGAGTGAGTATTATTTGCATGAGACAATCGTGTTTTATACGTTCATTCTCGTTAGTTTGATACGTGATTCAATAGGAAAGCCGTGCCAGATCATTTAGGCCGAATGTAATCAACATCACCAATTTTACAATTTACAGCGCTTGAACGCTGACCGTGGCCCGCAAGCCAAGCACCTGATCAAAAGCAGTTCCAAGATCGAAGAACCCCAATTTCACGTGAAAGAAGAACTCGGACTCTTCGATAAAAACGCAAGGTGAGATCAATACACAATCTTCCTTACTTAGGAACCATAAATATTGATTCAAGTCACTGGGTCTAATTATGTGTTCCAGATTCGTTGTACTTCGAACTATGGCATTCATTACTTATAGAAAAAGGCCAAATTGTTTTCAAATAAATGAAAAAAATAAATGTTTTTAGAATAGGATTGACCGATCTAGTGCGAACGAATTCGGTACAACATCTGGTGATCACAAAACTGGGAACGGTGTACGAGCTGCCACTGCGTTAGTTCACAAATTCCTTGTTATTAGCTTGTTATTGTTATTGTTAATTCCTTGTTAACTTGTTATAAATGCTACATCAAACCCAATTCAGTTAAAGAATTGCTTATTCTCAGGTGATTTCATTAGAGAAGCATCGCAGTTCGTAGAGTCGATCAAGTTCGAGCAACATTTCAAAAACGATCGCCGTAATGTTATTAATTTTTTTGGACATGGAAAACAATTCTGGAAAGATTTCGCTAGGGAATTGAACCAATCCACAATTATTAAAGCTCAGTTCTTCCCTGATTACAATCAAACTCACGTTAGAAATGATATCGATGGTTACAGCTACTTGCGATTTCATGTGTGGTCAACTGGAGGATACCAAAACTGAATCATTATTATAAACTCGTTCATTATTTACGTTTTTGTTGTATCATACAATGTTAATGACTAAACACCATCCCCCTCAAATATCTATAAAATCTTCAATAATGTATTCCATGTTGATTTGAGATGCGAATGATTTTTGTTTGTCTTTCTCCGACTCCGAGTGCCTCCGAGTGGAAGTCGGAGATGCTGAGAAAAACAAAATGACAAATATAAATCATCGAATAATCCAGACACACGAAAGAATGGGGACATGATTGCCTGAGATATGGGTATTTTCACTCGCATTCATAATTTTATCGCAAATCTACCATGTGAGTTTCCTGATGTGAGAATCCCTGATCGGTGTGCTATCTCCCCAAACGAACTCAAAAACTCAATAATCTGACCCAAGTCAATTTTCCTGACTCAGCGCTTTGAACTACGGTGTGGAGGTGTGGTAGCTGCTTGTTTCTTCACATGCCCTTGCATATCCCTAATATTACACTCCTACATCGAATATTTCCCAATCACTCGTAACGTATCTCTTGCACCCTCAACCAATATTCTCTCAATTTATAAAAAAAATAACTTAGCTGTTCAAAAATATCAAGCTTCAATCAAGCTGAGACATTCGTTATCTGTTGTTGTGTGAATGACTTGCACCCCCGAATTCATTGATCCTCTAAATTGATTGTTTTTTTTAGGAATTTATCGATCGATTTACAGATCAAAACATCACGAAAAGGATAAATGGCTCAGCCCGTAGAGATGATTAATATCAGCGATTCTGATGAAGTGGATGACATTGTCACCCTCAATGACTCAGACGAAAAGGTTGAGACTATAACTCTCAGTGATGAAGAGGAAGACAAGGATGGAGAATTCCAGCAGAAAAACCGGTCGCTGGAGATGAGAGAAATTTGATAGAAGATTATTTGTTCAGACGTTTATTGATATGAGGCCGTTTGCGTTAGGACTGGAACATATGCGCAAAAGTTGGCCGTAGTTTTTGATTCTGAATCGACTGAATAAGCCTGTTTTTCGATCTGAGCCTTCTGAATCACGGTACGGATTTGAGCATTTTTGAGCATTGGGCATGATCCTATGATTTGATCCTATGACATGATCCTATGGCATGAGGCATGATTTGAGGATGATCCTAACACAAACGGCCTCATATTGATTAATATCGAATAATTTCAGAGCGCCACGACTTTCACACTCGCCACGCTACTAACTGATATCAAGCACATCATTATTCGGTTGGAAAAACGGAAATCGATTATTCAGATGCGTTTGGTGAGCAAGAATGAGTTCATTCATTAACGCAAACTGCAGATTTCGCGCGAATGGAATTCAACCGTGACCGCGGCCCTCGGCCGACGGCGGGAGGGATTTCCAGTTATCAAGCAATGCGAATGCTCCTTGGATGGAAATGGTGAAGATGAGGACGTGAAGATGATCATAATCGAGAGAGGCGGGCAGCAACCCAAGAACTTCACAGTCGAAGCCAAAGCTAGAGTGAGTTAGTCAAGAATCTTTTTAGACCTCGAAATGACTTGGACAAGCGGTGCACACAGACTGCTAGAACGTACCGTAAGAATCGTTGCCAATGTTACCCTTTGCAGCGAATGAACGCGGGCCGCGGTCCGCAAGTCAGGCACCTGATCAAAAGCAGCTCCAAGATCGAAGAGCTCCAATTCTGCGTGCGAGAACTTCACCGAATCCCTCTCCAGTCATTTACTGATCTACACTTTTATCTGAGAGATGTACCTGTGAACCTGCTAACGGTTGTGGAACTCAGAGTCTTCGATAGAAACGCAAGGTAAACAATCTACCTTACCTTACGAAGGACTATATAAATAGTCGATTAAAGTCAGCAAATTCTGTGTGCCAACTTCGTAGGAATGCACGAAGGCGTTCATTACTGATCAGACAACAATAAAAGGCAGAAATTGTTTCCAAATTAATCAAGTCATAAATATTTATATAATGGGATTGACCGATCTGGTGCGAGGGAATTCGGTACAACAACTGGTGATCACGAAACTAGGAGCGGTGGACGAGGTGCCATTGCGTGCGTTAAAAAATCCCATATTATCACACACAAATGCTACATCAAACCCTAACTGAATAGAGTTTCATAAACCTTTTTTGAATATTTTCAGGTGATTTCATCAGAGAAGCTTCGCAGTTCGTAGGGTCCATCAAGCTCGAACAAAATTTTAAAAACGATCACCGTGGTGTGATTAAATTTTTTGGTCATGGAAAGCAATTCTGGGAGGATTTCGCTAGAGAATTGAACCAATACAGAATTATTAATGCGCAATTCTTCCCTGATTACGATCAAAACCTCGTTAGACATGATTACTATGGTTGTATCCACTTGCGATTTCATGTATGGTCAACTGGAGCAGATCAATGACTGAATCATCATTTTAAACTCGTTCATTATTTAGATCTGTTATTATGAGTTTATGACTAAATAATCGTTACAACTTTAAATAATGTATTCCAGAAACGTAAGCATTATAAAAAAAATAGTATTGATTGTCAAAAATACACGACCAAGATCCGTATTTTTTCAAAATGAAGTAATTGTTTTATTTCTCAAGCAATCCTCCGATTATATCGCAGATGTTTTTCTCGATTTCCCTTTATTTCTTGTTAACATGATGTTAACCTTCCCACTTGGCGGGCCTTGTCTTCCATGAAACAGTGAAATAGGTCTAACTCAAGGATATTTAGTTCTGAGAATTACGGTACAGATATCGAAAACCACCCAGAGGTGGCACTTCTCTCAGAGAAACAATTGGAGAAAGGGTGAGGATGTGACAATGACAGCCAGAGGGTACGTATCGATTAATGGTGCAGAGTGATGAATATACGCTCATCATTCAACACGCTTATGGCGTGGAAAAAGTCAAAGGAGAAGAGAAAACATTTGAATTCCCGCCATTGCGTATCTCAGCTCTCAGTAAAGCTAGCAAACTTCGTTTTTGGGGTGGAAAGAGGATTTCCACACCATATTCCAAGTTTCAAGCCGCTAGCTTCACTGGGAGCTGAGATACGCAATGGCGGGCATTCAAATGTTCTCTCTTCTCCTTTCACTTTTTCCACGCCATCAGACTTTATCTCTGCTGCGGGCATGTTTTCCATTCGTTATTTATCATTGGACGTAGGGTACTCTACATTATGTTTAGCTGCCTGACTCGCAACGATATTATCTAACATCATGTTTGAAAAATCTCTCAACAGCCACGTATTTGTTTCCATGTACGCACCGCTCGTTTATTGTGTTGTCAAAAGCTTATCGAATTCACGCACCCTTACCCATATCGTTCGTGGTGATTCAAATGGATGACAATATTTGTTATGCAGAGTATGATTAAAATAAAAATGAGAATACGTATAAAACTTATCAGAATTTCATAAATGTCCCGTCCTCTGATCACCCTCAATGACTCGGAGGCAGAATTGGATGAGGAAGAGTGCCCGATGAAAAGACGAAGTGATGACACGAACGACGTAATATTTTTTGTTATTGCTGATTTTGCATTATTTGTTATGTATTTCACAAAAATATTCGAAAAGATTCTGATATCTGAAATTACTGAGTCTCTAGAGACACATAACCTTCTTGACTCAAATCAAGCTGGCTTTCGTAAAAACCGCTCTACCTGTACCCAACTTGTTCAAACTCACTCTGATTACTTGCATTTCAAATATCAGAAATCTTCTTTTGATACTGTGTATTTCGACTTCAAAAAAGCATTTGACAGTATCGATCACCGCCTCTTACTCTATAAACTTACCAACCTAGGGTTCTCATCCCATATTGTCTCCTGGTTAGGTAACTACCTCTCCAATAGGTCTCAGTATGTTCTCATTGGTAATACTCTTTCTGCCCCATCTCCTGTTACTTCAGGGGTTCCGCAAGGATCTAGTATCGGCCGCTTCTTTTCATCCTTTTCGTTAATGATTTGGCAAAAGATCTTCCTCCTGAGATTAAATACGGTATTTATGCTGATGATCTAAAGATCTACGCTCAAGTTCCATTACATTCGCATATTCTTCAATCTGCAATTGACTCCGTGTACTCATGGTCTCAAGAGTGGAACCTCTCCATTAACGAGTCTAAATGCACTGTCGTTAATTCTGGTCCCCTCTCCCCCCGTACTTCTTACACTATCAATGGGCACCCTCTCTCCTCATCTCCTTTCATGAAAGACCTCGGTGTTGTCATGAGTCCCTCTCTGAAGTTCAATGCTCACATTTCCAAAATGACATCCAAAGGTAGATCTCAGGTGAACATTTTGTTCAAATGCTTCTTTTCTTCTGACACTTTTTTGTACAGCCGCGCTTTCACAACTTTCATCAGGCCCTTACTTGAGTACTGCTCTGTTGTTTGGTATCCTCGTGCAATTAACCTTGCAAACCACGTTGAAGATGTTCAACGCAATTTCAAACGTCGTCTTTTCGCGCGTTGTCAAATTCCGTACACTTCTTACCCCGATAGAATTTATATTCTTTCCTTACAAACTCTTGAGCATAGACGATTGGTTTCTGACCTTCTCTTTCTCTATAAATCAGTGCGTAGATTCTACACAGATTACCACACTAATCTATTTAAAATCTCCCCCCTTACCCGTTGTCTTCGTGGGGCTCACTCATTGCGCGTCTCTGTCACCTTCGTTCTTCCTAAGTCTCACTCAAGTTTTGTGACTAGGACAATCGACAGATGGAACGCGTTTTCTTCTGAAATCGTAAATGCATTCCTTTCTTATATCTTGTCTCTTCCTTCTGTCTCTTTCTCTCAAGAGTCGCTTCTGCGTCTCTAATATTTTACCTACCCGCTGCATCCTCCAAAACCCAAACCCCCCCCGTCTCCTCGCTACAACGAAGACGGCAATCCACCAATCAATCACGAAGTCACCGAATAATTCCCTACACCAATACCCTGGCGGATAAATAATTGAATTGAATTGAATTGAATTGAATATCTCATGTATGCATCAATCGATTGCGTAATAGGGACATGAAAAGCTTTGATCCCAAGAGTGACAAGTGATTTCCCTATTACGCAATCGATTGATTGGTTACATTTCGAAATCTAATCTCGAAGTTCTTCGTCTCAGCGTGTCATAACAACTCGTCATGATCGTCCACTAACTCTCGGCGCGCTTCCTTCAGATGTTATTCGAAATATCGTTGGAATGGTGAACTCTGGAAAAAGTTTCCTACTAGGATCACAGTAGCGAGGGGGCGGAGCCTAACTTCCTACTAGGATCACAGTAGTTTCCTACTAGGATCACAGTAGCGATTTCCTACTAGGATCACTGTAGAGTTTCCTAGTAGTTTCACAGTAGTGTGCGTGCGCACTTAGAGTGACGCCTCAAGCGCGTTTTTTTTTGTTTTCTAAAATTTTTACTCAAAAATGAAAAATCATCGATTTTGACCGATTTTTAAACAGAACTTTTTTCTTTCGTGTTTTCATGATCCCTTCACTCAAATTCGAATTCTACGCGCCAAAATATGCCAGAATCACTTATAATCAGATTTTTCCGAGATTCAATTTTTTCCACTTTTTTCATGACCTTTTTTTCGCATGGCCACGCCCGATGAACCAAAGCAATGATCAGGAAGGGGATCAGGCAGGTAATGGGCATGGTGTCTGACTGGCATGCCGACGCAGGCAGGTTCGACTCCCGCCCGCAGGTGATGTTTTGCAAGAGGTAGAGAAAGGCGCGCGCCCCAACCACTAGTCTCCGCCACTCTCTGGATGATCTAAAAGAGTAGTCATGTTTGTGGTGAGTTATTTATTATTTTTCTGTTATTTTCCCCTAAAGTTGATATTTATTGTAATTAATGTAATTTAAAATATATAAACAATATATATTGTTCCTTTGTCAATTTGTGCCATCTCACTACACATTCCTCACTATAACTTTGGTGGAAATATTTTTAAAGGAAAATTTATCGATAATTATTTTCATTTATTCACTATTTATTGTATTTTTTTTCAGCGAGTTCGTCCGGGTCACCACACAGACAAACTCGAGCAGATTCTTGATCAACTCAACCAATCGAGGAAGCTCATCGCTCCTCCCGTAGATCCATCTCCTCCAGTAGAGACTCAAGTGGATATCACTAGGAATCTGGAGACTCTTCTGGCCTGTGGAGCGGATAGAGTGAGTCGGAGATAGAGAGGCTATCAGTGAATCTTTCTCTGATTATTTGGAAAATTTATAACTCTCACACTCTCCCCTATCACCATTTTGATTCGATCCTACTGATTTTATGCTACACTGTTTCAATCTGGGTCAAAAACGCGGGAAAAGTTCCGATAAGATAAATTGTTGTTAGCGTGTTTCTCCTTCCCTTTCCTGACGTGGCTGGGGTTGAGTCAGAAGAAAAGAGAACGGAAAGGAATCTGATGATGAAACCATCAGGGGAATTGAGAAATTTTATTTCTTGTAAAGTCAAAAAAGCAACATGGAAATTAAAATGAAATCTGACTTTGAAGGGACGGGCGATCGAGGCACTGAGCAAGACTTCGTCAGTGGCTCAAGTAGCACAGTGGATTATCGACAATAATCGATCAGCGAGGGTCAGTCTAGAGGTCACTCCAATCAATTTATCTCTATCTAATGAATTTATTTTCATCCATTGTTTAGATTATTTTACCAGATCTCACAGATGTCGTAAATGCAGTATCAGCATGTTCATATCAAAATTAGTTTCAGAACACGACTCAAGAAGAGTACCAGGATGAACCGCGAAGCTCTGAGATGCCCATTCCATCGATCACCCAGATGGATACCTACTATAACATGAGCTGTTCGTTTCTATCGTTTGGGAATATTTGTTGGATTTGTAATGTTTCTAAACCTCAAATACTTTTGAAATCTACGAATTCGGATAGCACGAAAAGTGGGCAGATTCAAGGAAAATAGATAGATAGGACAGTAATGATTCCTACAGTTTCAGCGAAGCAACGCGTAGCCCCTCAACCTCCAGTGAATCCTTCTCCGAGTCTGTCCTCGATGAGACCGGATTACTACGATCACTATTATCAATAGAGACTCATGGAGGATAAGTGAGTTCTCTAAAGTTTTCTTTCTATCTTGGGGTGAGATCGTCAATCCTCACAGTTTCAGTTACAACTCTCGTCTTTCTTCTCCATCAAACAACGCTTCGGTGCAGCATCATAGTGTACGTTTTCAATATCTAACTTGCAGCATTCTAGAAGATAGGATAATTTCTGGTAGTTGTTTCCTATTAGATGTTTTGCCATTCAAATTTGTAATGATTCGGGATAATCGGAAAAGTGTCATCCTAATAGGAACTGTTCATGGAATTTACAACGGTGAAATTATTCAGGCTGTCTCTGCCAACTACTCCCTTCCGATGACAACATCTCACTCCTCATCTCATTCCTCGACGGTCTTCCGATCTCCTTCCCCTTCAATCTCCTCATCTTCATCGCGAATCGGAGTTTCTCCCTCGAAACAGGCAGACTACAACAGAACCCATCTCAATATGACGCTGTCAGTTCGATTATTTTTCTTTATTATTAGAAAATAACCATATAAAAGGATGTGATAGGATAAAAAGAAAGTGAAAGTCATTATAGGAGCGCGAATTCCCCGTATTCTACTGAGAATCTCGTCCCATCATCTCCTCAGAACAGCAAGGTCTCCATTCACAAGATGTCTGAGAGGTAAGTTGCTCCTAACTGTATCAGATACCAAGACCTAGCAGTAGACTACCGGTATCGGCACGTAGCGTAGTCAATTATCTAAGCTATGTGACTTTTTGCACCAAACGAGGCAATTTTCCAGTGAATCTCCCAGCTACCGTCCATCGACAATGGCTGATTATCGAGAGGAATCGGGAGTTCCTGTGATAAAAGCCAGACTTCCGGCTCTTCCTACCAATCTGAGCATCAATGTCAAATCAGTGGTGGGAGGCAACGTGAATGCGAACATTTCGAGCGAGGATCATCGATACTATCATTATCCGATCGGTGAGTTTGATGTTTGCATTACATTTGACGATATCATATCGTAGATATGTGAAAAGTATATAAGAGAAACATGTATTCATGAGGCTGATCGAGGTTTTTTTTAAGGGGTTCCCTCAACATCAACATCATCATCATCTGTGTACCTCAATTCGGCCAGTTCGATGGACAATGTGAACACGAAAGTGATCTATCTCGATGAGGTAGAGCAATCGCTGATTATGAGAGACAAAACAAGCGCCAACTGGCTGCTTGAAAACCTTTCCATTTTGTACGTTGGTCTTACCATTGAAATATTATGATTCGAAGCGGAACGCAATAAGTTATTTAAAAGAAAGAGAAGATGCCTTGTTTCAGGTGATTCGTCGTCCAGACATGCGACTTCCTGTATCTGAAGTGAAGAATGTAGTGACTACAGCGAGTTCATATCGAGCCCCCTCTCCCAATCTCCCCACGTATTCACAGGCAGCCCAAGCAGTCAGGAAACCGATGCAGAGTGGTCCTATAGGTTGGTAATCTTCTGGAAATCACAAGTTATGCGCAATGTTTGCTAATAATTTTGTTCTCAGGCGGTTCTCCCCAACTCTCATCAACATCTGTTTTCATTGGCCGACGGCGTATCCATCAAATATTCAAAATCACGCAATCACTCCGGGTACGTGTTGAGTTTCATGTAGTCAGGAAGGAGTTGGCGTTGTGCTATGAATGATTATTTTTAGCGATGAATTAACGATATTTATCTCAGGTCCGTCGTCTCGAGCATTCATCCCTCCAGAAGCAGTCTCTCCCCGCTACCAAATGATGTGCGGAATCGGATAAAAGTGAGTGATTATAGCTGTAATCTGACACCTCGATTCAAAGAATAGATACAATGATCGTTATAGCAAATGCTGGTCTACTAAATGAGAAAAACCAATATTTCCCTAAATTGCAGAGCAAGACGCATGTTCGAACGATCGAATCGTGCAAGCCTCGTCTCTTCCGATTCTTCATGGAGCAGCACATCGAGAGACTGCTGGAACAACAGAAAGATCGAACCAAAAGAGCCGATCAGGTCAGACACTTTCCCCTACATTATCACGGTTGAACTCGTTTCCATCACCATTGATGAAAATATGCAAACTGTATGATGGGTTTTATACTACTGGAGATGAAAGATGAAGAAGTGGAAGTATCATAATTAAATTTCAGCTACGAAAAGAGATGGACGAAGCGAAATAAGCAGAAAGCGCGAAGAACTTGCAGCTGGCTGGATCATCTATTACAGAAGGAGAGTCGATATATGAGATTGAAGAGACAGAAGATGAACAAGGTAAGCAGCCATTTGGCTATTTTGTCCTGAATATCAAATAGTCTCTAGTTTTCAAATATTGCTTATATGTTTCTAATCCCAACGTCCCTTCAGTTTCGCAATGTAGAGTACTAAATTTTTGATTTATGTAGTAATAATAGAATGAATTCAGGACATGTTCGAGCACATCAAGCACATCGGAGTGGGCGCCTTCGGTCGAGTCTCGTTGGTGAAGAAGAGAGACACGGGATTGGTGTATGCAATGAAGAGTCTACTCAAGAAGGATGTCATCAGCAAGAATCAAGTGAGTAATAAAGAATTATTCCATTCTCAAACGAAATGTCAAACATTGTGAGTCATCGTAGTTACTCATTCTCGAGAGCGAGAATCTCATCATTCTTAAAATTATTATCGTATTATTTTCGAAATTTAAAGGTCAACGTTTTGTGCAAATCATAAATCTAGCACTCACGAATTATATTGATTTACAACAATTAAAATACTATTATTAATTGCAGGCAGCCCACGTGAAAGCAGAGCGTGACATCCTCGCCGAGGCTGACTCACCATGGATCGTTCGACTATTCTTCTCGTTCCAAGATGAAAGGTCAGCCTCTGACTCATGGAGAAAGTGAATTGAGAAAAGAAATAATATTTCTCATTAGTGTTGTGTTCGATTGAGGAGCAAAATCACAAAAACGTATATTTTCAGATGTCTCTACTTCATAATGGAATATGTTCCGGGAGGAGATATGATGGAGTTGCTAATCAAGAAAGGATGGTTCAATGAAGTGGAAGCGAAGTGAGTTTAAGTTATCGAATGCCCTTATCATCTATTTGAATTTGAGATAAGCCAGAATAATAGTAATAATAATAATAATCATTCAGGTTCTACATCTCGGAGTTGACTTGCGCCATTGAATACGTTCAGTCGCTTGGATTCATTCACAGGTTGGTCATATCGCCAATTCGCTTTCAATGAATGTCACATGTGTGGCTCTGGAATGTCTGATTTTGAAGGAAATGTTGATAGAAATAGTTTGCACAATACTCTACGCGAATCAGTGGAAAATTATAGAATAGAAGGGGAAAAATTACATGCTCTTATTTTATGTCCTTCTTTCTGAGATATCAAGCCGGATAACATCCTCATCGATAGAGAAGGTCATCTCAAGCTGACTGATTTCGGATTGTGCACGGGACTGAGATGGACACACGACAAAAAGTGAGATATTGCCTCAATATTGTCTAGAAAGCTCCTGCTTTATTGATCTATCATTTCAATGGCATTTTGTTAAAATACGCTATGAGTATCTCTTGACAACAAACTGTCATTAAGATACTACGGTCTCGAGAATGACGATCGGCCTGGTCATTTCCGTGAGGATTCTCTCACTGTTCCGTCTCAGTCGATGAATGCTGATGGATCGATTGATAGTGGAAGAGAAAAGGTGAGAGGAATGTAACTCGCTAGTTTCCCACGTCTAATGAGAATATTGATCAACTATGATTCTTCAAATTATCTGAGTGAAGACTATTTGTGGTCTCAAAACATGCTCCATTGACCCAGAAAAATCAAAATTTCTACAGATACTGGAGGCCCGTCACAGGAAGAAGCGAAACGAGGCTCATTCTCTGGTGGGAACGACGAGCTACATGGCGCCAGAGGTCATCCTCAGGACAGGTATGACCATACTCTCGATTATTACCGATATTGATTTGGAACTGTTTGTTTAGAAGTACTGAACGCAACTGATACATAAATGACGTAGGAAAAAATGAACAGGCTAGCCTTTCACCGTTAATTTTCGACGACTAATGAAATAACATTCCAGGCCACACTCAGTTGTGTGATTGGTGGTCGGTGGGAGTGATTCTGTATGAGATGGTATACGGTCGGGCGCCATTTTCATCGGAGTACGATGATGAGGAGATCAAATCGAAGGTTTGAATTGAGACTTTGAATCAATAACCTTTCTCGCTTTTCAATATATTGGATATATCATTCGTTATCTTTGAGAGAGTATTTTCGTATCAACATTCGAATTATTATTTTTTGAATCCATTATCTAATCTCCTTTTTTCTCTAATAAATCTGAAACATGAGAAAAAAACAAAAGACATAAATACTTTGCAGATCGTAAATTATCGAGGCGAAATCAAACTGTACAAGCGAGTGCCGGTCGCGGATGGTAAGTTATTACCACCATTATCCGTTCTAGAGCTCCTATTCTGTAGAGAAATAGTGCAAGCGGAATTGATGATTATGTAATGAATATCATCATGAATTCTGTATAACTTTTTAGATCGATACAACACGCTCTCCGACGAGTGCATCATGATCATCAAAGAGTTGTGCTCGGATCAGAACACGAGATTGGGGAAGGATGAAGGAGCGGAGGATGTGAAGAGACATCCATGGTTCAAGGTTTGTCATGAATCGAAAGATTTCTGGCACATTGGTTTGCTGACAAAAAATCAAGTCCAATAGTTGAACAGGTTTGCAAATTACTGTAGCAGCAATTAGGCATGAAGGACGTGCATCTCACAATTTAATTTCCAATTCTAATGACATCTTTGCAGGATGTCAACTTCGACATCCTTCGACAGAAGACTGCAGTCTGGAAACCGCAGATAGCACACAGCGAAGATACTTCTAATTTCGAACCACTCGAGGTAAGTGCCCAACCCATCGGATTTTTCCGTTTTAGACTTGAACAAGTCGTTCATACGTATCCTTTTAGTAGATTTTTTCGTAATTAATGTTTCAGATTTTTTTGTAATTCATGTTTTTGTTGTTGTAAACAAACAAAATCTATGAGAAGAAACAATCAAAATTTCGTCAAACATTGTAAAATCGATTCACTTCAGTTCAGTCTCTCCAGAGGGCATCAGCCTATGCTCTTTACAGCTGGTCCTAATTCGCCTGTGACAGACCCTAAACGCTTGATCTCACGCGTCCCAACCTCCTTTCGTTCCCTCTGGTAGTCTGGATCACTCGTAACCATGGAGACTGGAAGGTGTCATAAATTAAGCATCCCCTAATTGCCTTCCGAGCTTTATATCAACTGGAAGGCTCCGATCTCTCTCGTGCATAAAAAGAGCAGATTTTCCCTCTGACTCAACCAGTCTATCAACACAAACATGGATTTTTCTGCTGTGTCGGAATTCTTCTCCGATTTCACTCCTTATGAGTCTCACTCTCTTACTGCTGTGACCAATCGTCTTTCTCCGAATGGAAATCGATTCAATCCCTGTAAGTGTTTATATTTTTTAAGTGTTTCGATGGCAACAAATTAACAACATTTATTACATCTTTGTATCAATCAATCTTCCAATGAATCTAGATCTAGCCATTGAAATGTGACAACTTATAGGATAAAATCAACGGTTTTCAGATGCTCGTTCGTCAGCAGTTGTAGCCACAGCCTCTGAATCGAAGACTTCCAAGGCTAGCGGAACGCGAAGCAAGCGTGCTCCCAAACCGACCCCCGCTGCTGCAGCTGTAGCTGGAGAACGCAAATTCAAGAACCAGAACCACCAGGTAGAGAATTTGAAGTGATTACTGGAATTCAAGGCTTGTTCATCAAAACTTTCTTCTGACTCCTTTTTTCTTTCGAATTTCTACTATCTGAATCTAATTTTTTCATTTCATTCTTCAAAAAAAAATACTCTAAAAATTCAAGAACCCGAAATAATGGTTGATTATTGCAGAATATGAGATTCGCGAATGAAGACTACGGCACATTCGATCCTTCTCTAATCCTCCACGAAGATCCTTCGCTCGGCACTCACATTGATGGTACGGTAGCTATTATCTAGTACTGTAGTCGGACAATCGCAAAATGATCAAATTTCAGGAAAGAAGCCGCAGTTCTGGTTCCTTATCATCACACTTCTGATGGATCCTTCGAAGAAAAATTTAATCGCATGGACTGGAAGAGGAAGAGAATTCAAGTGAGTTATCATCATAAATCATAATTCATAATTTCATCAATCAAAAATTGTATTTGAATGTGCCCTTGCTACAGAATCTCTTCTCTGGATGCTCTTCTTCCTCTGTGGAGCGAGGCTCAAGGAAATAAGAGAGTGGTAAGTGATCAACCTACAGTAATCAATCAGTAGATACCGTACTCTTACAGTAATCTTGAATACCTTAACCATAATTACCGTCTTACCGTAACCCTAATTAATATATTACCGTAACTCTAATTACAGATCCAAGTGGATTCAATTCGTCGCAATATCAACTCTTGCTACAAGAGACGTATCATGATTCCTGTACATGTGGAACAGAAGCTATTCGCCTTCCATACTGAGGTACTGTAGGATGATATATGGATACTGTAACTTTATCGATACGATTAGATATTACACTTATTGTAAAGAAATTATCAAATTTGGTTTCAGCCATCGATCCACATCGGAATGACTCGAGATCAACTGACCGACTTCATTGCTCAGAACAATCTGGTTAGCTACTGTGCCTTTGCCTACTGTAACTTTTATCTACTGTAGAATATCAATAATAATCTACAACATCTTTAACAATAACCTCTTCTTTTTTCAGAACGTTCCGACTCAAGCGGTAGAGCCCATGATGATCCACGGCAGTAACTCCATCTATCCCACTCCTCCTCCGTCTACTAATGAATTCTACGTTCCGACTCCTGCTACAGTACACCCCACCACTACCGAACCTTGCTACTTCCCCCCAAATCCCGTCTCAGAGATGACTACCACATTCGAAGCTCTCCATCCCCTCCCCATCCTTGAAATCGACGATGTAGATCTCTTCTTCGACCCCTATTGGACTGCTCCCGCCCCTGTTATCCCTCAGTCAGAATATCAATTCCCTCCTGATACATTCCAATATTTCGGTGAATATTGATTTATTCTATCTTGTGTGATTTATCTATCCTATTACGGTTATTTCAACGATGATTATCACGTCTGTACTATTGAATTGAAGTAGTCTATTCTCATCCTGTGGACATATTTGATTTGATAAAAATATATAATTGAAATGATTTATAGATATCTCTCGATGCAGTATCCTTCAATCACTATTTTCCCATTCTTTCCCCTCTCACAGTTCTTCAATTCCCCTCATTTATGTGCCTTTTCTAATTTTTGCCAGCCACGGAGCGCCGTGGCGGACGATTGTGAGCCAGCTTCTAGGCCGTAGATTGTGGTGGAGAGAGTGAGGTAGGGATCCCTGGTCGGTGTTCGGTCTACGACGACCGGACGTCCGTGCCAAGCGACGCGTCACTAGGGTGTCCGACTCGGAAGGGTTGTTCAGCCGGGGTGGATAAGGACAACCGGATGGCTCAGGCCCGAAAGGGAGCAGGCAAAAGGTTGCGCGCATTGACAGTGGCCGGATAGCGTCTGCGAGTAGATCGACCCAATCAGCCCTGTCGATACCTCTCGACCCACAATCGCCTTTTTTTCTTTTCACTTTCTTTGGAGAAATTGTGTGAACTCGGAAGTATTTTCTCACCCCTATGTTTCATTCAAGCGTTTCAATAAAAAAATCACAGCGATCTCATTTGTTTCTACTCAGTTACGTCGTGCAAAAACCTCTTATTGAAAAAAATCAGAAATTTCTCTCGATTTACAACACGTACCAACTCACAACATCTCCAAAATTTCTCTAGGAAATCAAGATCAATATTGCATGCAACCATCCCTTTCCTTCTCTCTTTGTAGAACACATCATTGTTGCTGAATAATACTTTATACACTTATCAAGTAATTCTACACTACACACGTTATCTACTACAAATCACAATTAATGAAGCTCGTTTGATAATTTCAGCTGAGGTTTATGCAAGGTAAATGGACTCATACAGTTACAGTATCTATCTCACTCGAGAATCAATCGATAATCTGCCCGTTAGTCTCTCGGATCTCTGTCAGGTTCGACTCCCGCCCGCAAGTGATGTTTTGCAAGAGGTAGAGAAAGGTGAGCGCCCCAACCACTAGTCTCTAATGGGTAGGCCGCCCTGGCGTAATGGGCATGGTGTCTGACTGGCATGCCGACGCAGGCAGGTTCGACTCCCGACCGCAGGTGATGTTTTGCAAGAGGTAGAGAAAGGCGCGCGCCCCAACCACTGGGGGGCATGAGCACGTAGGGAGCCTCCGTCTTGGCAGGAGCTTGCTGGGATCCTGGGACCTGCAGAGATCAAAGATTATTTTTATAAAGTGATGAGATCTAAAGATCAAAGATCAACCCTTAGAATCCCGCAGATTGCACAGAGTAATCTCAATAAGCTGTCAAAGATCAAAGATCAATCTCTGACCGGAAGCTGCACGGAATCCTCAACCTTCACTGGCTTGGCTGCAGTTGCAGCAGGCTGTTGCTGCTGCTCGGTCGGCTGAACAGCGACGGCGACCGACTGCTGCAAATAAGACTCGTCGAGAGCGGGAGATAGACAGATCCATCCCCGATGGCTCCCGTTAGTCATGCCAAAACAGTGCCCAATTCCTCTATGAACAAAAAATCCTTGGTCCTGAAACGCATTGAGATGTCATCCCCGATTATCCGCGTACCTGCTGTGTCTCTGCAGCGTCTGCAGCAGGTGCGCTCAAAGTCTTCTCATCTCCAGTCTTCTCTCCCGATCCCACCACTTCTCAGAGGAAAGCGCACGCTCGGCGGAAGATCCTCCCGTCTGCTCAGAGGGTTTCTGAAATTAGTGAAAATTTTTATTTATTTTTTATCATTAAAACAATTAGGAAAATTTACGGAAATTTCCTCACAGGAGCAGAGATCAAAGAACAATCTAACTGAACCAAGAATGATCACCAGCAATTCAATCAATGGAATCCTTCAGTCGGATATAAGAGCAAGATATAAGAGCAATCCACAATGAAAGAGTTAAGAGCAAGGGTTTTGACGCTATTTTCGGTAATGTTTATCGCTTGGCAGTTGTTAGAGCAAACAAGGGAAAAAGGATTCTTCTTTTTTCTTCTCTTCTTGCACAACATTCAGCAAGCCTGAGATCACTCATTCTCAAAATACTCCAATACATCAATAAATCTACCTGCACTTCGCCTTCCGACGGCTTCTGCTGCTCGGGCTGCGTGGCTTCGGCGGGTTTCTCAAATTGATTGATTAATACCTCGAAAGTTGATCTTTGATCTCTCTCTCACCTTTGGCTGCTGCTGGGCCGCAGCGTCCTGGACTGCCTGCTGCACCTGCTGCGGAATGGCAGCTGGCTGCTGCTGATCCTCCTTCTTCTGCTGCGCGTTCACGTAGCTCTGCTGCAAAGGGGAAGAGATTATCTGAGATCTACGAATCAACACTCGATTGGCTCATTTTCGACTTGTTTCTGGCCCTTGCTACGTACCGGCTGCGGTTTCGGTGCCTGTGATGGGTGAACATTACACAACGTGGGACAATTAGTGATTCTCACCTCTCTCACTTGCACCGTCGATCCGTCGGGCTCGCACTCGATTTCGTCCACGTAGGCCTGAAATCACACGTTTATCTCTCAGAAAATCGATACCCATCTGCCGTAACCCCATCAACTCACGTCCGGCTGCTGCGGCTGCTGGATCGGAGCTGCAGCAGGGGATGCTTCAGGAGTGGAAGGAGGTGGAGTGGAGATTGGCTGCGGAGGGACGGGGGGCGTGGCCTGAGAAGGACGAAGAGTCTTCTGCAAAGTCATCAATGATCTTTGATCTTTGCGAGAAGACTCTAGAGATATCCGAATATAACAGTATTCACAAATCTCCCATTTTTCCGAAGCAGCAAGGAGAACCGGTAGACAGGGGTCGATAAAGTAACCTTTCCTCTATGAAACTAACACAACCCGTTTCAATCTCCTGTCAAAACGCGCAGTCGATACACGAATTATTTATCCATTCTTCAATAGCGATTTAGGAGATAAATTAGCTTGATATTAGGGGTTCTCTTCTTATTCTAGTCTAGATCCACATCTGGTTCGGGCTGCGGAGCCTTCGGCCGTTTGGGAGGAGGCGCCTAGAGTTTAACAGCGCCATTTTCGAAATTAATTATAAAAATGGTCTCACCGATCCAGTGGCGTCCTCCTCCTTCGTCTTCTTGTTTCGCGGGCGTTGGCGTCTCAATAAATTCAATAATTCAAATTTTCAAACTCCCGCGCAAACTCTAAAATCGCTCGAAAATCGGGTATTTCCACCTGGGCACTTTCGAGCGATCTCTTCTCTACATCATTTTCACCTTCTTTGGCTCGGGATCGGGAATTTTTTCGGCGGTTTTCACGTCGTCTTCCGACTGCGATGGAAAGGCATTTTCACTCTCTCCCATCTCATCCCTCCGACTCACCTCGTCTGGCTTGGGCGTGGCTGCAGCTGCTGCAGCCGACTGCTGGGTCTGCTCCGGCTGCGGAGGAGGAGGAGGAGGGGCTGCAGCCACGGGAGGAGGCTGCTGCTGCAGCGGCTGCGGGGCCGGCTCGGGCGGAATCTGAATAGCAAGATCCATCATAATTATTCGGCGACTGAGCAAAACTGATCAGCACCAGTGATAGCAAAAAGGACTCCTGTCACTCCTCATTTCTCGTGTTTTCGCGTTGATCTGACCCATGAGAGAGCACTTTAATAGAGGAGAGCGGATTCCGATTCGGTATGTCTTATCAGCCCTATTCTATCCACCCCACTTCGCACACCTGCTGGGCTGCAGGCTGCGACTGCTGCGGAGGGGCGTCGGGCTGCTTCGGCTACGTGGCGACTGGCTGTTGCTGCGGCTGCAGATTAGACTTATTAGGGCTGATTCAGTGGTGATGGGGTACGGTAACAAGAGATCAAAGATCAAAGATGGGGGAGGTGACTCACAGCGGCAGCCTTGGTTCCGTCTGGCTCCACTTCCAGCTCATCCATGTACATCTCTGGCGTCTGGATGGCACCAGCTGCTGGGGAGGGAGGAAGGGGAGGAGGAACGGAGACGGAGGGCGGAGGAGGAGCGAGCTGAAAAAAGATTAAAGATCAGACTCGGAAAGATCGGAAAGAGATTTTAAAAGGCATGGTACAAACTACAGGTTACAGATGGCGGTAGAGAATGGGGAGGAATATGAAACGGGTGAAAACGAGGAGAACTGAGGGCCTGAGAGGTCAAAACGCGTGGAACTTATTCATTGAAGTGAACGAAAGACTGTGAATTGAATGCGTTTCAGATATTGCGAGGTTGCGAATCGCAAGCAAATCGAGCAGAGAGGGGAAAGTTCAGAGATCAGTCGATACATAGAGCATGATAGTGGTACGAATAATGGTCAAGAAAGTAAGAGAATCGAAGGGCAATGGGCGTCCCCGATAGAAGTTACGTGGAGAGACATTGGGAGGTTGGATTAGAGTGGCGCATCGATCGAATGAGATCTCTTTGCATCCCAATTCGCATGCTAATTGGACTTGATCCCACTGTTGATTGGAGTGATTGCGCGATCGCATGCAAATGGAGGCGAGAAAGGGGAGATCAGAAATCATCATAGAGAGATAGAGTAGACGAATATGGTCAGAGGATACGGTTGAGGGGTACGGTAAGTCACTCGGGAGTACGGTATCCGTACCGTGATGGCCCGACCTTGGGGTCCGACTTGACAGACTTGGCCACGGACTTGGGTTCCGACTTGACGGACTTGGTTACGGACTTGGGCTGAGGGGCCTTGGCTGGTTCGGCCTTCTTGGGCTCCGGCGTGGCTGCCGGTGGAGTCTTAGAGGAGTTGGATCCCATGGTTGATAGGCCTGGAAGGGTACGGTAGTCTGGGGAGAGTTGGATGGGTCAGACTCACGATCGGATGGTCGAGGCGACCTCCTCGGACGGGGAAAAGAGGTGGAAATGAAGAGAGGAGCGAGCGAGAGGAGGAGAGAGAGAGAGGACAATGATATTGGTTTACAATTCAAATTGATTGTCTGTAATTGATTATATTGTTTACCAAATATGTTATTCGCTAATCTTTTGAACGAGTGAACTAGATAGATCGCAATGAACGATCAAATATCATTCAATTTCAGATGGGTTTACTCATGAAGGTGCATAATGCCAAAAACTGTTCATTGTACCCTCCATTTCGACCTCTTCAAAGCTGATTGAAGAGGATCACATTCATGAATACTCTCGCTCTTATCACCAGATTATATGGCTAGTGATGCAAACAAGCGAGCGCTGATTTTTTGCTCACTGATAAGAAATCGAAAATTGCAGTTAGTTATCGGCTGAAAATGTGAATAAGAAAGAACTACGGGTATTCTTCGAGATAATTCTTGAGCACAATATGTAGAGCACAATATTTCAATTTAAATTTTCAATTATTTATCCGCCAGGGTATTAGGGAAATGAAGCGTTCTTTGATTTCGTGATTTGTTGGTGGATTTCCGTCTTCGTTGAGGCGATGCGACGGTGTGGGGGGGGGGGTTTGGGTTTTTGGAAGATGCAGCGGGTAGGTAAAATATTAGAGACGCAGAAGCGACTCAGGAGAAAAAGAGACAGAAGGTAGAGACAACAGATGAAATCGGAATGAATTCGGTGAGCTTGTTACAATTTCAGAAGAAAGCGTGTTCCATCTGTCGATTGACCTAGTCACAAAACTTGAGTGAGACATAGGAGGAACGAAGGGGACAGAAATACGCAACGAATGAGCTCCGGGAAGACAACGAGTAAGAGGGGAAATTTTGAATAGATTAGTGTGGTCGTAATTGTAGAATCTATGTACTGATTTGTAGAGAAAAAGAAGGTCAGTTATCGATCTCCTATGTTCAAGTGTTTGTCGGGAGAGAAGTGAAATCCTATCTGGATAAGACATGTAAGGAATATGACAACGCGCGAATAACCGACGGGTGAAGTTACGTTGAACGGCTTCAACGTGATTAGCAAGTGTAATTGAACGAGGAGACCAAACAACGGAACAGTACTCCAGTAAAGGCCGGAGGAAAGTTGTAAATGCGCGATTGTATAAATCAGGGTCGGTAGAAAAGAAGCATTTGAACAAAATATTCACCTGAGATCTAGCTTTGGATGTCATTTTAGAAATGTGAGCATTAAACTTAAGTGAGGGACTCATGATAACACCAAGGTCTTTCATGAAAGGGGATGAGGAGAGTGGACTCCCATTGATAGTATAAGGGGTACGGGGAGAGAGGGGCCCAGAGTTTACAACTGTGCATTTAGACTCGTTGAGAGAGAGGTTCCACTCTTGAGACCATGAAAACACGGAGTCAATAGCGGACTGAAGGGTGCGACTGTGTAAGGGAACTTGAGCATATATCTTAAGATCATCGGCGTAAATACCGTATTTAATCTCAGGAGGAAGAACTTTGGCTTGATCATTTACGAAAAGAATGAAAAGAAGCGGTCCAATACAGGATCCTTGCGGAACCCCGGAGGTAACAGAAGAAGGGGCAGATAGGGTGTTACAAATGAGAACGCACTGAGACCTATTGAACAAGCCAAAGTTCTTCCTCCTGAGATTAAATACGGTATTTACGCCGATGATCTTAAGATATATGCTCAAGTTCCCTTACACAGTCGCACCCTTCAGTCCGCTATTGACTCCGTGTTTTCATGGTCTCAAGAGTGGAACCTCTCTCTCAACGAGTCTAAATGCACAGTTGTAAACTCTGGGCCCCTCTCTCCCCGTACCCCTTATACTATCAATGGGAGTCCACTCTCCTCATCCCCTTTCATGAAAGACCTTGGTGTTATCATGAGTCCCTCACTTAAGTTTAATGCTCACATTTCTAAAATGACATCCAAAGCTAGATCTCAGGTGAATATTTTGTTCAAATGCTTCTTTTCTACCGACCCTGATTTATACAATCGCGCATTTACAACTTTCCTCCGGCCTTTACTGGAGTACTGTTCCGTTGTTTGGTCTCCTCGTTCAATTACACTTGCTAATCACGTTGAAGCCGTTCAACGTAACTTCACCCGTCGGTTATTCGCGCGTTGTCATATTCCTTACATGTCTTATCCAGATAGGATTTCACTTCTCTCCCGACAAACACTTGAACATAGGAGATCGATAACTGACCTTCTTTTTCTCTACAAATCAGTACATAGATTCTACAATTACGACCACACTAATCTATTCAAAATTTCCCCTCTTACTCGTTGTCTTCCCGGAGCTCATTCGTTGCGTATTTCTGTCCCCTTCGTTCCTCCTATGTCTCACTCAAGTTTTGTGACTAGGTCAATCGACAGATGGAACACGCTTTCTTCTGAAATTGTAACAAGCTCACCGAATTCATTCCGATTTCATCTGTTGTCTCTACCTTCTGTCTCTTTTTCTCCTGAGTCGCTTCTGCGTCTCTAATATTTTACCTACCCGCTGCATCTTCCAAAAACCCAAACCCCCCCCCCCCCCCACACCGTCGCATCGCCTCAACGAAGACGGAAATCCACCAACAAATCACGAAATCAAAGAACGCTTCATTTCCCTAATACCCTGGCGGATAAATAATTGAAAATTTAAATTGAAATATTGTGCTCTACATATTGTGCTCAAGAATTATCTCGAAGAATACCCGTAGTTCTTTCTTATTCACATTTTCAGCCGATAACTAACTGCAATTTTCGATTTCTTATCAGTGAGCAAAAAATCAGCGCTCGCTTGTTTGCATCACTAGCCATATAATCTGGTGATAAGAGCGAGAGTATTCATGAATGTGATCCTCTTCAATCAGCTTTGAAGAGGTCGAAATGGAGGGTACAATGAACAGTTTTTGGCATTATGCACCTTCATGAGTAAACCCATCTGAAATTGAATGATATTTGATCGTTCATTGCGATCTATCTAGTTCACTCGTTCAAAAGATTAGCGAATAACATATTTGGTAAACAATATAATCAATTACAGACAATCAATTTGAATTGTAAACCAATATCATTGTCCTCTCTCTCTCTCCTCCTCTCGCTCGCTCCTCTCTTCATTTCCACCTCTTTTCCCCGTCCGAGGAGGTCGCCTCGACCATCCGATCGTGAGTCTGACCCATCCAACTCTCCCCAGACTACCGTACCCTTCCAGGCCTATCAACCATGGGATCCAACTCCTCTAAGACTCCACCGGCAGCCACGCCGGAGCCCAAGAAGGCCGAACCAGCCAAGGCCCCTCAGCCCAAGTCCGTAACCAAGTCCGTCAAGTCGGAACCCAAGTCCGTGGCCAAGTCTGTCAAGTCGGACCCCAAGGTCGGGCCATCACGGTACGGATACCGTACTCCCGAGTGACTTACCGTACCCCTCAACCGTATCCTCTGACCATATTCGTCTACTCTATCTCTCTATGATGATTTCTGATCTCCCCTTTCTCGCCTCCATTTGCATGCGATCGCGCAATCACTCCAATCAACAGTGGGATCAAGTCCAATTAGCATGCGAATTGGGATGCAAAGAGATCTCATTCGATCGATGCGCCACTCTAATCCAACCTCCCAATGTCTCTCCACGTAACTTCTATCGGGGACGCCCATTGCCCTTCGATTCTCTTACTTTCTTGACCATTATTCGTACCACTATCATGCTCTATGTATCGACTGATCTCTGAACTTTCCCCTCTCTGCTCGATTTGCTTGCGATTCGCAACCTCGCAATATCTGAAACGCATTCAATTCACAGTCTTTCGTTCACTTCAATGAATAAGTTCCACGCGTTTTGACCTCTCAGGCCCTCAGTTCTCCTCGTTTTCACCCGTTTCATATTCCTCCCCATTCTCTACCGCCATCTGTAACCTGTAGTTTGTACCATGCCTTTTAAAATCTCTTTCCGATCTTTCCGAGTCTGATCTTTAATCTTTTTTCAGCTCGCTCCTCCTCCGCCCTCCGTCTCCGTTCCTCCTCCCCTTCCTCCCTCCCCAGCAGCTGGTGCCATCCAGACGCCAGAGATGTACATGGATGAGCTGGAAGTGGAGCCAGACGGAACCAAGGCTGCCGCTGTGAGTCACCTCCCCCATCTTTGATCTTTGATCTCTTGTTACCGTACCCCATCACCACTGAATCAGCCCTAATAAGTCTAATCTGCAGCCGCAGCAACAGCCAGTCGCCACGTAGCCGAAGCAGCCCGACGCCCCTCCGCAGCAGTCGCAGCCTGCAGCCCAGCAGGTGTGCGAAGTGGGGTGGATAGAATAGGGCTGATAAGACATACCGAATCGGAATCCGCTCTCCTCTATTAAAGTGCTCTCTCATGGGTCAGATCAACGCGAAAACACGAGAAATGAGGAGTGACAGGAGTCCTTTTTGCTATCACTGGTGCTGATCAGTTTTGCTCAGTCGCCGAATAATTATGATGGATCTTGCTATTCAGATTCCGCCCGAGCCGGCCCCGCAGCCGCTGCAGCAGCAGCCTCCTCCCGTGGCTGCAGCCCCTCCTCCTCCTCCTCCGCAGCCGGAGCAGACCCAGCAGTCGGCTGCAGCAGCTGCAGCCACGCCCAAGCCAGACGAGGTGAGTCGGAGGGATGAGATGGGAGAGAGTGAAAATGCCTTTCCATCGCAGTCGGAAGACGACGTGAAAACCGCCGAAAAAATTCCCGATCCCGAGCCAAAGAAGGTGAAAATGATGTAGAGAAGAGATCGCTCGAAAGTGCCCAGGTGGAAATACCCGATTTTCGAGCGATTTTAGAGTTTGCGCGGGAGTTTGAAAATTTGAATTATTGAATTTATTGAGACGCCAACGCCCGCGAAACAAGAAGACGAAGGAGGAGGACGCCACTGGATCGGTGAGACCATTTTTATAATTAATTTCGAAAATGGCGCTGTTAAACTCTAGGCGCCTCCTCCCAAACGGCCGAAGGCTCCGCAGCCCGAACCAGATGTGGATCTAGACTAGAATAAGAAGAGAACCCCTAATATCAAGCTAATTTATCTCCTAAATCGCTATTGAAGAATGGATAAATAATTCGTGTATCGACTGCGCGTTTTGACAGGAGATTGAAACGGGTTGTGTTAGTTTCATAGAGGAAAGGTTACTTTATCGACCCCTGTCTACCGGTTCTCCTTGCTGCTTCGGAAAAATGGGAGATTTGTGAATACTGTTATATTCGGATATCTCTAGAGTCTTCTCGCAAAGATCAAAGATCATTGATGACTTTGCAGAAGACTCTTCGTCCTTCTCAGGCCACGCCCCCCGTCCCTCCGCAGCCAATCTCCACTCCACCTCCTTCCACTCCTGAAGCATCCCCTGCTGCAGCTCCGATCCAGCAGCCGCAGCAGCCGGACGTGAGTTGATGGGGTTACGGCAGATGGGTATCGATTTTCTGAGAGATAAACGTGTGATTTCAGGCCTACGTGGACGAAATCGAGTGCGAGCCCGACGGATCGACGGTGCAAGTGAGAGAGGTGAGAATCACTAATTGTCCCACGTTGTGTAATGTTCACCCATCACAGGCACCGAAACCGCAGCCGGTACGTAGCAAGGGCCAGAAACAAGTCGAAAATGAGCCAATCGAGTGTTGATTCGTAGATCTCAGATAATCTCTTCCCCTTTGCAGCAGAGCTACGTGAACGCGCAGCAGAAGAAGGAGGATCAGCAGCAGCCAGCTGCCATTCCGCAGCAGGTGCAGCAGGCAGTCCAGGACGCTGCGGCCCAGCAGCAGCCAAAGGTGAGAGAGAGATCAAAGATCAACTTTCGAGGTATTAATCAATCAATTTGAGAAACCCGCCGAAGCCACGCAGCCCGAGCAGCAGAAGCCGTCGGAAGGCGAAGTGCAGGTAGATTTATTGATGTATTGGAGTATTTTGAGAATGAGTGATCTCAGGCTTGCTGAATGTTGTGCAAGAAGAGAAGAAAAAAGAAGAATCCTTTTTCCCTTGTTTGCTCTAACAACTGCCAAGCGATAAACATTACCGAAAATAGCGTCAAAACCCTTGCTCTTAACTCTTTCATTGTGGATTGCTCTTATATCTTGCTCTTATATCCGACTGAAGGATTCCATTGATTGAATTGCTGGTGATCATTCTTGGTTCAGTTAGATTGTTCTTTGATCTCTGCTCCTGTGAGGAAATTTCCGTAAATTTTCCTAATTGTTTTAATGATAAAAAATAAATAAAAATTTTCACTAATTTCAGAAACCCTCTGAGCAGACGGGAGGATCTTCCGCCGAGCGTGCGCTTTCCTCTGAGAAGTGGTGGGATCGGGAGAGAAGACTGGAGATGAGAAGACTTTGAGCGCACCTGCTGCAGACGCTGCAGAGACACAGCAGGTACGCGGATAATCGGGGATGACATCTCAATGCGTTTCAGGACCAAGGATTTTTTGTTCATAGAGGAATTGGGCACTGTTTTGGCATGACTAACGGGAGCCATCGGGGATGGATCTGTCTATCTCCCGCTCTCGACGAGTCTTATTTGCAGCAGTCGGTCGCCGTCGCTGTTCAGCCGACCGAGCAGCAGCAACAGCCTGCTGCAACTGCAGCCAAGCCAGTGAAGGTTGAGGATTCCGTGCAGCTTCCGGTCAGAGATTGATCTTTGATCTTTGACAGCTTATTGAGATTACTCTGTGCAATCTGCGGGATTCTAAGGGTTGATCTTTGATCTTTAGATCTCATCACTTTATAAAAATAATCTTTGATCTCTGCAGGTCCCAGGATCCCAGCAAGCTCCTGCCAAGACGGAGGCTCCCTACGTGCTCATGCCCCCCAGTGGTTGGGGCGCGCGCCTTTCTCTACCTCTTGCAAAACATCACCTGCGGTCGGGAGTCGAACCTGCCTGCGTCGGCATGCCAGTCAGACACCATGCCCATTACGCCAGGGCGGCCTACCCATTAGAGACTAGTGGTTGGGGCGCTCACCTTTCTCTACCTCTTGCAAAACATCACTTGCGGGCGGGAGTCGAACCTGACAGAGATCCGAGAGACTAACGGGCAGATTATCGATTGATTCTCGAGTGAGATAGATACTGTAACTGTATGAGTCCATTTACCTTGCATAAACCTCAGCTGAAATTATCAAACGAGCTTCATTAATTGTGATTTGTAGTAGATAACGTGTGTAGTGTAGAATTACTTGATAAGTGTATAAAGTATTATTCAGCAACAATGATGTGTTCTACAAAGAGAGAAGGAAAGGGATGGTTGCATGCAATATTGATCTTGATTTCCTAGAGAAATTTTGGAGATGTTGTGAGTTGGTACGTGTTGTAAATCGAGAGAAATTTCTGATTTTTTTCAATAAGAGGTTTTTGCACGACGTAACTGAGTAGAAACAAATGAGATCGCTGTGATTTTTTTATTGAAACGCTTGAATGAAACATAGGGGTGAGAAAATACTTCCGAGTTCACACAATTTCTCCAAAGAAAGTGAAAAGAAAAAAAGGCGATTGTGGGTCGAGAGGTATCGACAGGGCTGATTGGGTCGATCTACTCGCAGACGCTATCCGGCCACTGTCAATGCGCGCAACCTTTTGCCTGCTCCCTTTCGGGCCTGAGCCATCCGGTTGTCCTTATCCACCCCGGCTGAACAACCCTTCCGAGTCGGACACCCTAGTGTGAAGTATGGACAAACATTCAAATCCCAATAGCTGTTATAGGAATTGAGATAGAGACTCACGGTTTGCAGCATTCAATAGCAAAAATAAGGTTGAATAACGTGATTTTTAAATGCACTGAGGTGAAATCATAATCATAGATGCAAAAAATACAATGCGAAACACTGTTTCGGTTGATGTAAACAAGCACAAACAACAACATTGGGACACGATATCTATCTTTACATTTATTCAGAATGGGATACATTTGGCTGCGGTATCAAATGGACATTGTATCTTTTTTTTAAAATAATGCCGTTGTAGTTCAAATTTGAAAAAAATATGCCGAAATTGTTACTTCTCGAGTGAGAAATCGTGCGAAAAAAACACTAAGATTTGGACATAACTTTTGATTCTTGTTCGTTTGATATACAACACTTGATCAGAATATCGCAAATACAAATTCTTGGAGAAAGGGAGGCGACGGTTCGGTGGGATCGTCTTGCGCATTGAGCACAATGTCACTCGAATACACCATTTATCCATGAGAAGCACCCTCCGATAGACGCGAAAATTCATTGGTCGCATGTTCTAAATGCCTTGTGGCAAACATGGCACATTTCGGATTTTTGAAAAGTTGACGTCGTCTGTCGTCCTTGAAATCGAGATTTTGGAACAAAGCTCTTGTGAGGGACCTTAGGGCTACCCAAAAACGTAAAGAAACATATGGGTCAAAAAATGTGCCAACCACCCCCTGATTTTACTCGAATGTTAGGTGACACGCGTTATAGGAAGATACCTGCCTCTGCAAGATATTGAAAGAACACTGGGTGTCTTAACGTATGCTGAGTAGGAATCAGGCTGCATAGAATAGTCTCATTCGTCATCATCTGAAGTGGTGTAGGGTTGGGTCAACTTCGCGCTAGCCACGGACTGAGCCGAGAAGGTCTGGAAGCCGATGGCGTACACCACCCCATCCACTATTGTGAAACTAGACGAGTGGAAGGGAGGTAGCGGGGTCGCAGCGAAAGTTGAATAGTCAACACTAATATTAAGTAAAATCTGACCTGTGTTGAAGTATTGTGGATTGCCGAACGTTCCGTACAGCATGACTCGTCCGCCCCTGTCTGTCATCCATTTCGCATTCCTGAGAATGGCAGTGTTTGCCTTGGCTCGATGCGTCTAGAAAACGTGAACTTAGGCCGGATTCAAAAGTGTAGATGTATGAAATGTTCGAAAAATAGCCAAGGAACGGTCAAACTGCTGAGGTAAAACCAGCTCGAAAGTGGTGCTCTGTGAAATGCCTTCGAGTAAACAACAGTTATGTGGGAGATAGAGATTAACAGTTACGGTATCGCTAATAACTCACCGGGCATTTATTTTATTACGTCCGGCTCATGAGAGATTTGTGCCTTAAACGTTGGCTCTGTTTGAGAAAATAAAGACTAGCTGGATGTTGTTTTATCGTCACATGTACTTGATTATTCCACAAATCACAATGCGATAAATTACTCTGATATGAATTCCCGAATGAAAATGTTTTCCGAATAGATACCGAAAAACGTGGAGTGCATTCGCAGTTCGGTTTTCAATACAATTGCGGCTTCCTAAAATGTTTC
This sequence comes from Pristionchus entomophagus, assembly GCA_036245825.1. Lineage (NCBI taxonomy): Eukaryota > Metazoa > Nematoda > Chromadorea > Rhabditida > Neodiplogasteridae > Pristionchus > Pristionchus entomophagus. Next base: position 8,404,429 of record BTSX01000001.1, read on the forward strand.
ATCCATTAAAAGATGAAGACAGGCAACTAACCGTCGCGTAGTGTGCCAACACCATCAAATTTCCGAGTCGGCTTGAGAAGTCATGCAGTTTCAGATCATTTCTGTAGTATTCCTGCAGTTCGATGAACAACCTGGCTCGAGTTCTACGATAGAGATAATAGAGAGACGAAATGATTGCAGGCACTCGTATCAATCTGCTCGTACTGGGCCAAGCATGATCGCTTCCTCGACTATGCGTCTCCTCTCATTCCCATTCTCATACAGGTATTGTGCACATTTCCTGATGAATTATAGCGAGCCGAGTTCCCATTTACCAGCACGATTTGTTCTTCAGATGGTATCAGATGACAAGAAGAATCGTGTCGACCATTCCGAGGTGATTCCCAATTGTATTATTCTGCAAAAAAATGCTCAGGAAAGTTTATTTTCTAAATTTACAAAATGTTAATCTAAAAAAATTTACTTTTTTCAAACTTTCGAATTTTTCGATAGAATCTTTTCTTCTAAGAAAATAATTTACCATACAGAATTTCCTTTATAAATCCCCCATTTTTGTATTTACGAAGTAAAATGTATAACTTGAGGTATCGCCCTTTGAATTTCTTCTTACTCTATCCAAGTACACTCCCACGCTGATCTACCCTCACCTCAAGACCATCGTCTCATTGTGTATTGAAATGAGCCATTAGAGATTCTTTCTTGCAATTATATTGTGCTTTAGTTGATGAATAATTTAGAATTCTCAGACTCTTGATTCCTCAAACTCTAGCTGCATTCACGAAGCTGCATTCACTGTTACTTGATTCCTCGAATCCCATAATTTCATGCCAAAGATGGCATGCCGAATTGTCTCGAACCATGGGCTTCTTGTGCACTTACGGTCCACTGGAAATTCAAAAACACGGAGTCATTGGAAGCCCCGTTTCCGTAGCAATGTGCTATATCTGGGCTAAGTGAGAAAAGAAGAGAATGCGAGCCAAATAACGCGAGAAAATGAGAGTCTGAGACTGGTCTCGCGACGAATATCTCATGGCAGATTGCCAACACAACTCCATCTCTTCAGGACTGCAAAGGCGATAAGACGCGCGGCTTCTACTCCTCGGCATACGATCTTCTCCAATGGCTCTGCCTCAATGCATCCGAGAAGCTCAATGAGACCGAACGAAACAAGATTCCCAAAATTGGTGAGGAGAATTCCCATTTGACCTCTTTCATGTTTATTTTGTTGATTGTTATTTAAAATAATTAAGTAATAAAATATTTTTCAGTTTCGTGCCTTGAAAAGAGCTTGAGGTCGGATTCGATCGGAGAGGATTTGACAGTTTCTCAAACACAATTTATTTATTTAATTTTATCATGAGCTCTAGTAGCTAAATTCGGATTTTTTGTGCAAAAATACGCCAGAAAAACATAAAGTCAGATTTTTCCGATATAAAATTTTTTCAACTTTTTCATGACCCCGGGTTCATGGTCATTTTGTGGTCAAAAAGTCGAAATCTCAAAACAGATTCAAGATGAGATAGAGAAACTACAGAAGAAAGAATGATAAAAAGAAGATTGAATAACTGAATAAATGCCGACCTCATTTCGAATCTGTCAGATTTTGATCACATTCCATGTACGATATCAGTGAGGGAGAAAAGAGAAAGATTTCTTTAAAAAAAATTAAATGTGTTGTCGGGAATCAATGGATGGAAGATCAACACGATCAGACTTATTTTGATATCTCGTCTCAATTATTTGCGCCATGGAATACTTTTGACGCACTGTCTCTAAGAAATGTAACAGTTATTTAGCGATTCCGAGGAATATTGCAGAATAGAGAAGCTTCGGAACACCTGGGATATGACAAAAAGGTCGGAAGAAGGGAAGACACTGAATGGAAGCAATCAATCATTAAACTTTGTCTCGCTGTGCGGGTCCAGACTCTGACTACCGCGTAAGAAAGAATGCATGTGCATGCAAAAAAATACTTAGCGTTTTCTCGAGTTCTCAACCATAGATTCATTGGTAAACGTAAAGATAAGAGGGACTGTTCTGATTGTGCTCTCAACCTTCTCAACTTTATTCTTGCTTTGCACTTGTTCTCTTATTTCTCACTAACCAAGATTTCAAGATCTTTCGACGTTTCAACTACTTACGTTCACGTATTTGCATCTCTTTTTCTCCACTTTTTCTCTCGCCCTGAGCGGTTCATTCCCTCCTCTCTCTCTCCTCCCCATCCTCTTCGCCTATCTCGCCCCTCGTCATGGTCACTCCTTCCGCTGCAGCTAAAGCGGCAGCCACCAAGACGACGCCTACCCGCACCACCGACCCCGTCGTCAAGGTGATCGCTGCGGGAGTCACTTCACACCAAGATCGACGCCCTTCCAAATGTGAGTGCAATACTCTTCGTCAGGAGCTAGCCGAAGTGAAGAAGCTCGTAAGCCTCCCCTCTACCGTATCTTTGGCGCCTCCTTACGCTGATCTCACCTACTCGGTTGTCAAGAGAGCCGTCAACGATGCTACCACCTACGCTGAGAAGGCGTGTCGCGCGGTCTGGGTCGGACTTCCTGAGTGTCCCTCCCCGATTGACACATCCGCTGCGGATCAGAAGTCACTCGAAGAGTTGTGCAAGGAACTCAACGACGCCACGCTCACCATGGCTCTTGCGGATGGACACATCAGCCACAAACGTCACCCGGAGACAAGAGGTGATCGGAAGAATCGTATTCTGAAGATCAAGTTTGACTCTGCCAAGACACGAGAACACTTCCTGACCCTTGTTCGCTCTAACCACCCATCTACCGTAACCAAGACCTCTGGAAAGTTCATCAGACGCGACCTATGCCCCTTCGAATTGGAACTCGAAAGACAAGCCAGAATCGATGCTTGGAAAAACAACTGCAAGGCAGGCTTACTCCAGTTTGGAGTTCGCGATGAGAAAATGATCAAATTCACTGGTACACCCCGCCCTCTGCCCCCGGTTACCAGACTCGACCGCCTCGTGGACACCTGCCAGAGCAAAATGAAAACAACGAATCTCCCTCTCTCGATGCAAGCTCTCTCAATGAATCGACTGTCCTGAATACTACCAATTCCGTCTCCGCTCTCTCTCCGATCAGCCAGAAGTCAAATACTGCTGCAGCAAGTTCCGCTAGTGGTGGGGTCCTAGCCTAGGACAGGAGCAGTGGTGAGGTTCTTATGTCTTCTCATTCTCTTGCGTCTGTCTCTCCTAACTTGGTCTCTCATTGTCTTTCCTCTTCCTCTTACTCTTCCAATACTTCTCCTTTACCTAAATCATCAAACATCGAGCTTTTTGTTACAAACGCACGTTCCATCAGGCGAAAATCGCATTTACTCAATTTCATTAAATCTCTGAGTTATAGCCTTATTCTGATCAGTGAGACTTGGTTGTGCAAGGACGATAGTGATGCGTATCTTTTGGGTTCTAACGATGATTTCGTGGCTTTCCGAAAAGATCGTCCCACTAATGCCGAAAAATCTCGAGGCGGCGGTGTGGCTATTCTTTGTTCCCCCCTTCTCAATCCCATTCTAGTCAGTTCCTTTACTACTGAATCCATAGAATCCCTTATAATAGATATCCACTTTTCTTCGCCTAATAGTTCCCTCTCTTTCCACTCTATCCGCATTTGCTTGATTTATCGCGCCCCTTCATGTTCCTCTACTTCCCTCGATACTTTTCTCACTTTTATTGAGCCTCTCATTAGTCCAGCTCCCTTCATTATGTGTGGCGGCCTCAATTTCCCTGCTATCGATTGGCATACTCTCACGTCACCAACACAAAATGATTTTCTATCCTTTGTCTCTGATCATCGAATGGCTCAATACGTCGATTTCAAAACTCGTGGAGAGAATATTCTCGATCTCGTTCTTTCTAATAGCCATATCGTTAGTAACGTGAAACCTTCCCTTCCATTCGCTGACCATACCAGTATTTCGTTTTCCCTTGGTATCCCCTATCCCCCTCCACGCGAGTTCATCCCCTCTCGACTTTACCATCTAGCCGTGCCCAAATCTACCCCCTCTCCCTTCTCCCATTATCCTCGCCATTTGAAAATCCTTTATGGTAAATCGAAGAGAGCAACGTCCATTGCACGTAACAGTGTCCTTGTCCTCACGCTTACTAAACGATTCGAAAGAGCTTTGAGAGCGCATCAAGTGCAAATTGTATCTCGCATTGTTGAATCCAAAAATCCCAAAGCTTTCTTTAGTCTCTGTAACACTCGCCTTAAAGCATGTAAATCAGCTCCTCCCGGTATCATTGATGTTGACGGTACTCAATTACTATCCTGTAGAGATAAGGCCTCTGCATTCTCTAAATACTTTTCCTCTGTTTCCACCTCACCCCTGCAATCACCCCTTCCTTCTCATTCTCCCCCTCTCAACACCCCACTTTTTGACCTACCTTTTATTAGTATTTCCCAAATTCTCATTGCAATATGTTCATTAGCCCCTAAATGCAACCTCTCTCCCGATTGTTTACCCAATATCTTTTATTCCAAGTGTAAATTCTCAGTAGTCTCCCCTTTGTCGATTATTTTCAACAAAACCCTACTTACTAACTCTATCCTTGATATCTGGAAAATAGCTATCGTGAAACCTATTCCTAAAACCTTATCTAATTCTATCAATAGTTTCAGACCGATTAGTCTTACCTGCTCTGTAACTAAGATTTTCGAGAAAATTCTGATTTCTGAAATTAATGGGTATCTGAATGGGAATAATCTCTTGGACCCGAACCAATCTGGTTTTCGGATTAGCCGCTCTACCTGCACTCAGCTTGTACAAACCCATTCAGATTACTTATTTTTCAAATCTCAGAATTCTTCCTTTGATACCATTTACTTCGACTTCAAAAAAGCTTTCGATAGTATTGACCACAGGCTCCTACTCCAAAAACTTTCCAAGATTGGTTTTTCCGCACATATTATTTCCTGGCTTGCAAACTACCTCTCTAAAAGATCTCAACACGTCCTCATAGGAAACACTTTATCTGATCCTACTACAGTAACCTCTGGCGTCCCGCAAGGATCATGCATCGGTCCGATTCTTTTCATCTTATTCATTAACGATCTCTCTAAAGTTTTGCCTTCTGAGGTTAAGTACGGTATCTATGCAGACGATCTCAAAATCTATGCAAAGGTCCCACTTCATTCCCATATTTTACAACGTGCTATTGATTCTGTATTCGAGTGGTCCATTGAGTGGAATCTGTCCCTCAACGAGACCAAGTGTACTGTTGTCCACTACGGATCTCTCTCACCGCGTACTCTTTATACGATCAATGGTATTCCACTGTCCTCCTCACCTTTCGTAAAAGACCTCGGCATCATCATGAACCCCTCTCTCAAGTTTACTGATCATATCTCTAGAATGGTATCGAAAGCGAGAGCTAAAATCAATATCATGTTCAAATGTTTCTTCTCTCCTGACCCCCACTTGTACAATCGCGCTTTTACCACTTTCATCAGACCACTTCTCAAATATGGTTCTGTTGTTTGGTCTCCCCACACCGTAATACTTGCCAATCAAATCGAAGATGTACAGCGAAATTTCTCGCGTCGTCTTTTTGCGCGTTGCCAAATTCCCTATTCCTTGTATCCCGATAGAATATCCCTTTTTTCACTTCAAACTCTTGAACATCGGAGATTTATCTCAGATATTCTCTTCCTTTATAAGTCGATTCATGGATTCTATTCGTATGACCACTCCAACTTATTCAGAAAAGCCCCACTTACTCGTTCTCTTCGTAGATCCCATAATTTGCGCATTTCACTGCCCTTCGTACCTCCCAAGTCTCACTCAAGTTTTGTGATTAGGGTTATCGAAAGATGGAACGTGCTAGATGCTGAAATAGTTACAAGCTCGCCTCATATATTCCGATCTCATATTCTCTCTATTCCCTCTATATCTTTCTCTGAAGAATCGCTTTTGCGACTCTGATGTTGTTTCTGACCTGCTGCTCCTCCCGAAGCCTCCCCCCTCCCCCAACCATCGATTCGCCATCAAGACGACGGACCTCCACCAAAGCACTAATGAAGATCTCCGCTGTTCCAATCTCATGATACCCCCCTGGTGGATAAAATTGAATAATTGAATTGAATAATTTTTCATTTGAGTTGATTACTACCGATCTTAAAGATGGGCAAGATCAGATTGGATCGCGATGATCCACGATATCAGTACGGTTGCTTTCGCTTCCGAATCCACATTGACGTAAGCACTTTATCAACATTTTATTTTTTATATTTTTAAAATAAAATCATTTCGCAGAAAGTAATATTCATGGTCGGATTGATTTGGTTTCTAATCGCAGCAATCGCCATTCGCAAACGAGTTGAAATGAGATCCTTTGGAATTCAAGCTAGGATGGATACAATTATCGATTTTTCAGGACGTAAAATCAGGCTTTTTATCGCCTCTCTTGTACTCTGTGTCTGGTCTATTCTTGTTCGGATATAAGAAAAAGCAGAGATCGCTTCTTTTATTTTTCCTCGCCATACTGGTACATTCATGAGTGATTAATAGTTCGGTAAAAGCCCAAAATAATCGTGATTTTATTCGAAATTTCTTATTGAAGTATATTCCAGGCTATCTATATTGTCTGTCTGGTGATCTTCTTCCTTTTCCCCTGCGCTCCAGAAGTACGGTCTTATCATGATTATTTACTGGCTGAAATTTAAACCACTAACAGATGGATGTGGAACGTATAGTAAAAGATTTTGAAAGGGAAGAAGATGCTACAACGAGTCCACAGGAATTTGACGAAGAACGGGAGAAAGAGGCAAATATTAAGTATTCTGATGAAGGTCAGATTTGCTATTCTGAGTATCTATGGAATGAACACACCCTCTAAATAAACGACTTCGAATATGCATTGCAAATACCGAACCTTTCTTTCTACATATTTCAAATGCTTTTTTGACTTCAAAAAAGCATTTGATAGTATCGATCATCGCCTCTTGCTTTATAAACATTCCAACCTAGGGTTCCAAGCCAGGAAACAATATGAGAGGAGAACCCTAGGTTGGAATGTTTATAAAGCAAGAGGCGATGATCGATACTATCAAATGCTTTTTTGAAGTCAAAAAAGCATTTGAAATATGTAGAAAGAAAGGTTCGGTATTTGCAATGCATATTCGAAGTCGTTTATTTAGAGGGTGTGTTCATTCCATAGATACTCAGAATAGCAAATCTGACCTTCATCAGAATACTTAATATTTGCCTCTTTCTCCCGTTCTTCGTCAAATTCCTGTGGACTCGTTGTAGCATCTTCTTCCCTTTCAAAATCTTTTACTATACGTTCCACATCCATCTGTTAGTGGTTTAAATTTCAGCCAGTAAATAATCATGATAAGACCGTACTTCTGGAGCGCAGGGGAAAAGGAAGAAGATCACCAGACAGACAATATAGATAGCCTGGAATATACTTCAATAAGAAATTTCGAATAAAATCACGATTATTTTGGGCTTTTACCGAACTATTAATCACTCATGAATGTACCAGTATGGCGAGGAAAAATAAAAGAAGCGATCTCTGCTTTTTCTTATATCCGAACAAGAATAGACCAGACACAGAGTACAAGAGAGGCGATAAAAAGCCTGATTTTACGTCCTGAAAAATCGATAATTGTATCCATCCTAGCTTGAATTCCAAAGGATCTCATTTCAACTCGTTTGCGAATGGCGATTGCTGCGATTAGAAACCAAATCAATCCGACCATGAATATTACTTTCTGCGAAATGATTTTATTTTAAAAATATAAAAAATAAAATGTTGATAAAGTGCTTACGTCAATGTGGATTCGGAAGCGAAAGCAACCGTACTGATATCGTGGATCATCGCGATCCAATCTGATCTTGCCCATCTTTAAGATCGGTAGTAATCAACTCAAATGAAAAATTATTCAATTCAATTATTCAATTTTATCCACCAGGGGGGTATCATGAGATTGGAACAGCGGAGATCTTCATTAGTGCTTTGGTGGAGGTCCGTCGTCTTGATGGCGAATCGATGGTTGGGGGAGGGGGGAGGCTTCGGGAGGAGCAGCAGGTCAGAAACAACATCAGAGTCGCAAAAGCGATTCTTCAGAGAAAGATATAGAGGGAATAGAGAGAATATGAGATCGGAATATATGAGGCGAGCTTGTAACTATTTCAGCATCTAGCACGTTCCATCTTTCGATAACCCTAATCACAAAACTTGAGTGAGACTTGGGAGGTACGAAGGGCAGTGAAATGCGCAAATTATGGGATCTACGAAGAGAACGAGTAAGTGGGGCTTTTCTGAATAAGTTGGAGTGGTCATACGAATAGAATCCATGAATCGACTTATAAAGGAAGAGAATATCTGAGATAAATCTCCGATGTTCAAGAGTTTGAAGTGAAAAAAGGGATATTCTATCGGGATACAAGGAATAGGGAATTTGGCAACGCGCAAAAAGACGACGCGAGAAATTTCGCTGTACATCTTCGATTTGATTGGCAAGTATTACGGTGTGGGGAGACCAAACAACAGAACCATATTTGAGAAGTGGTCTGATGAAAGTGGTAAAAGCGCGATTGTACAAGTGGGGGTCAGGAGAGAAGAAACATTTGAACATGATATTGATTTTAGCTCTCGCTTTCGATACCATTCTAGAGATATGATCAGTAAACTTGAGAGAGGGGTTCATGATGATGCCGAGGTCTTTTACGAAAGGTGAGGAGGACAGTGGAATACCATTGATCGTATAAAGAGTACGCGGTGAGAGAGATCCGTAGTGGACAACAGTACACTTGGTCTCGTTGAGGGACAGATTCCACTCAATGGACCACTCGAATACAGAATCAATAGCACGTTGTAAAATATGGGAATGAAGTGGGACCTTTGCATAGATTTTGAGATCGTCTGCATAGATACCGTACTTAACCTCAGAAGGCAAAACTTTAGAGAGATCGTTAATGAATAAGATGAAAAGAATCGGACCGATGCATGATCCTTGCGGGACGCCAGAGGTTACTGTAGTAGGATCAGATAAAGTGTTTCCTATGAGGACGTGTTGAGATCTTTTAGAGAGGTAGTTTGCAAGCCAGGAAATAATATGTGCGGAAAAACCAATCTTGGAAAGTTTTTGGAGTAGGAGCCTGTGGTCAATACTATCGAAAGCTTTTTTGAAGTCGAAGTAAATGGTATCAAAGGAAGAATTCTGAGATTTGAAAAATAAGTAATCTGAATGGGTTTGTACAAGCTGAGTGCAGGTAGAGCGGCTAATCCGAAAACCAGATTGGTTCGGGTCCAAGAGATTATTCCCATTCAGATACCCATTAATTTCAGAAATCAGAATTTTCTCGAAAATCTTAGTTACAGAGCAGGTAAGACTAATCGGTCTGAAACTATTGATAGAATTAGATAAGGTTTTAGGAATAGGTTTCACGATAGCTATTTTCCAGATATCAAGGATAGAGTTAGTAAGTAGGGTTTTGTTGAAAATAATCGACAAAGGGGAGACTACTGAGAATTTACACTTGGAATAAAAGATATTGGGTAAACAATCGGGAGAGAGGTTGCATTTAGGGGCTAATGAACATATTGCAATGAGAATTTGGGAAATACTAATAAAAGGTAGGTCAAAAAGTGGGGTGTTGAGAGGGGGAGAATGAGAAGGAAGGGGTGATTGCAGGGGTGAGGTGGAAACAGAGGAAAAGTATTTAGAGAATGCAGAGGCCTTATCTCTACAGGATAGTAATTGAGTACCGTCAACATCAATGATACCGGGAGGAGCTGATTTACATGCTTTAAGGCGAGTGTTACAGAGACTAAAGAAAGCTTTGGGATTTTTGGATTCAACAATGCGAGATACAATTTGCACTTGATGCGCTCTCAAAGCTCTTTCGAATCGTTTAGTAAGCGTGAGGACAAGGACACTGTTACGTGCAATGGACGTTGCTCTCTTCGATTTACCATAAAGGATTTTCAAATGGCGAGGATAATGGGAGAAGGGAGAGGGGGTAGATTTGGGCACGGCTAGATGGTAAAGTCGAGAGGGGATGAACTCGCGTGGAGGGGGATAGGGGATACCAAGGGAAAACGAAATACTGGTATGGTCAGCGAATGGAAGGGAAGGTTTCACGTTACTAACGATATGGCTATTAGAAAGAACGAGATCGAGAATATTCTCTCCACGAGTTTTGAAATCGACGTATTGAGCCATTCGATGATCAGAGACAAAGGATAGAAAATCATTTTGTGTTGGTGACGTGAGAGTATGCCAATCGATAGCAGGGAAATTGAGGCCGCCACACATAATGAAGGGAGCTGGACTAATGAGAGGCTCAATAAAAGTGAGAAAAGTATCGAGGGAAGTAGAGGAACATGAAGGGGCGCGATAAATCAAGCAAATGCGGATAGAGTGGAAAGAGAGGGAACTATTAGGCGAAGAAAAGTGGATATCTATTATAAGGGATTCTATGGATTCAGTAGTAAAGGAACTGACTAGAATGGGATTGAGAAGGGGGGAACAAAGAATAGCCACACCGCCGCCTCGAGATTTTTCGGCATTAGTGGGACGATCTTTTCGGAAAGCCACGAAATCATCGTTAGAACCCAAAAGATACGCATCACTATCGTCCTTGCACAACCAAGTCTCACTGATCAGAATAAGGCTATAACTCAGAGATTTAATGAAATTGAGTAAATGCGATTTTCGCCTGATGGAACGTGCGTTTGTAACAAAAAGCTCGATGTTTGATGATTTAGGTAAAGGAGAAGTATTGGAAGAGTAAGAGGAAGAGGAAAGACAATGAGAGACCAAGTTAGGAGAGACAGACGCAAGAGAATGAGAAGACATAAGAACCTCACCACTGCTCCTGTCCTAGGCTAGGACCCCACCACTAGCGGAACTTGCTGCAGCAGTATTTGACTTCTGGCTGATCGGAGAGAGAGCGGAGACGGAATTGGTAGTATTCAGGACAGTCGATTCATTGAGAGAGCTTGCATCGAGAGAGGGAGATTCGTTGTTTTCATTTTGCTCTGGCAGGTGTCCACGAGGCGGTCGAGTCTGGTAACCGGGGGCAGAGGGCGGGGTGTACCAGTGAATTTGATCATTTTCTCATCGCGAACTCCAAACTGGAGTAAGCCTGCCTTGCAGTTGTTTTTCCAAGCATCGATTCTGGCTTGTCTTTCGAGTTCCAATTCGAAGGGGCATAGGTCGCGTCTGATGAACTTTCCAGAGGTCTTGGTTACGGTAGATGGGTGGTTAGAGCGAACAAGGGTCAGGAAGTGTTCTCGTGTCTTGGCAGAGTCAAACTTGATCTTCAGAATACGATTCTTCCGATCACCTCTTGTCTCCGGGTGACGTTTGTGGCTGATGTGTCCATCCGCAAGAGCCATGGTGAGCGTGGCGTCGTTGAGTTCCTTGCACAACTCTTCGAGTGACTTCTGATCCGCAGCGGATGTGTCAATCGGGGAGGGACACTCAGGAAGTCCGACCCAGACCGCGCGACACGCCTTCTCAGCGTAGGTGGTAGCATCGTTGACGGCTCTCTTGACAACCGAGTAGGTGAGATCAGCGTAAGGAGGCGCCAAAGATACGGTAGAGGGGAGGCTTACGAGCTTCTTCACTTCGGCTAGCTCCTGACGAAGAGTATTGCACTCACATTTGGAAGGGCGTCGATCTTGGTGTGAAGTGACTCCCGCAGCGATCACCTTGACGACGGGGTCGGTGGTGCGGGTAGGCGTCGTCTTGGTGGCTGCCGCTTTAGCTGCAGCGGAAGGAGTGACCATGACGAGGGGCGAGATAGGCGAAGAGGATGGGGAGGAGAGAGAGAGGAGGGAATGAACCGCTCAGGGCGAGAGAAAAAGTGGAGAAAAAGAGATGCAAATACGTGAACGTAAGTAGTTGAAACGTCGAAAGATCTTGAAATCTTGGTTAGTGAGAAATAAGAGAACAAGTGCAAAGCAAGAATAAAGTTGAGAAGGTTGAGAGCACAATCAGAACAGTCCCTCTTATCTTTACGTTTACCAATGAATCTATGGTTGAGAACTCGAGAAAACGCTAAGTATTTTTTTGCATGCACATGCATTCTTTCTTACGCGGTAGTCAGAGTCTGGACCCGCACAGCGAGACAAAGTTTAATGATTGATTGCTTCCATTCAGTGTCTTCCCTTCTTCCGACCTTTTTGTCATATCCCAGGTGTTCCGAAGCTTCTCTATTCTGCAATATTCCTCGGAATCGCTAAATAACTGTTACATTTCTTAGAGACAGTGCGTCAAAAGTATTCCATGGCGCAAATAATTGAGACGAGATATCAAAATAAGTCTGATCGTGTTGATCTTCCATCCATTGATTCCCGACAACACATTTAATTTTTTTTAAAGAAATCTTTCTCTTTTCTCCCTCACTGATATCGTACATGGAATGTGATCAAAATCTGACAGATTCGAAATGAGGTCGGCATTTATTCAGTTATTCAATCTTCTTTTTATCATTCTTTCTTCTGTAGTTTCTCTATCTCATCTTGAATCTGTTTTGAGATTTCGACTTTTTGACCACAAAATGACCATGAACCCGGGGTCATGAAAAAGTTGAAAAAATTTTATATCGGAAAAATCTGACTTTATGTTTTTCTGGCGTATTTTTGCACAAAAAATCCGAATTTAGCTACTAGAGCTCATGATAAAATTAAATAAATAAATTGTGTTTGAGAAACTGTCAAATCCTCTCCGATCGAATCCGACCTCAAGCTCTTTTCAAGGCACGAAACTGAAAAATATTTTATTACTTAATTATTTTAAATAACAATCAACAAAATAAACATGAAAGAGGTCAAATGGGAATTCTCCTCACCAATTTTGGGAATCTTGTTTCGTTCGGTCTCATTGAGCTTCTCGGATGCATTGAGGCAGAGCCATTGGAGAAGATCGTATGCCGAGGAGTAGAAGCCGCGCGTCTTATCGCCTTTGCAGTCCTGAAGAGATGGAGTTGTGTTGGCAATCTGCCATGAGATATTCGTCGCGAGACCAGTCTCAGACTCTCATTTTCTCGCGTTATTTGGCTCGCATTCTCTTCTTTTCTCACTTAGCCCAGATATAGCACATTGCTACGGAAACGGGGCTTCCAATGACTCCGTGTTTTTGAATTTCCAGTGGACCGTAAGTGCACAAGAAGCCCATGGTTCGAGACAATTCGGCATGCCATCTTTGGCATGAAATTATGGGATTCGAGGAATCAAGTAACAGTGAATGCAGCTTCGTGAATGCAGCTAGAGTTTGAGGAATCAAGAGTCTGAGAATTCTAAATTATTCATCAACTAAAGCACAATATAATTGCAAGAAAGAATCTCTAATGGCTCATTTCAATACACAATGAGACGATGGTCTTGAGGTGAGGGTAGATCAGCGTGGGAGTGTACTTGGATAGAGTAAGAAGAAATTCAAAGGGCGATACCTCAAGTTATACATTTTACTTCGTAAATACAAAAATGGGGGATTTATAAAGGAAATTCTGTATGGTAAATTATTTTCTTAGAAGAAAAGATTCTATCGAAAAATTCGAAAGTTTGAAAAAAGTAAATTTTTTTAGATTAACATTTTGTAAATTTAGAAAATAAACTTTCCTGAGCATTTTTTTGCAGAATAATACAATTGGGAATCACCTCGGAATGGTCGACACGATTCTTCTTGTCATCTGATACCATCTGAAGAACAAATCGTGCTGGTAAATGGGAACTCGGCTCGCTATAATTCATCAGGAAATGTGCACAATACCTGTATGAGAATGGGAATGAGAGGAGACGCATAGTCGAGGAAGCGATCATGCTTGGCCCAGTACGAGCAGATTGATACGAGTGCCTGCAATCATTTCGTCTCTCTATTATCTCTATCGTAGAACTCGAGCCAGGTTGTTCATCGAACTGCAGGAATACTACAGAAATGATCTGAAACTGCATGACTTCTCAAGCCGACTCGGAAATTTGATGGTGTTGGCACACTACGCGACGGTTAGTTGCCTGTCTTCATCTTTTAATGGATGAAACATTTTAGGAAGCCGCAATTGTATTGAAAACCGAACTGCGAATGCACTCCACGTTTTTCGGTATCTATTCGGAAAACATTTTCATTCGGGAATTCATATCAGAGTAATTTATCGCATTGTGATTTGTGGAATAATCAAGTACATGTGACGATAAAACAACATCCAGCTAGTCTTTATTTTCTCAAACAGAGCCAACGTTTAAGGCACAAATCTCTCATGAGCCGGACGTAATAAAATAAATGCCCGGTGAGTTATTAGCGATACCGTAACTGTTAATCTCTATCTCCCACATAACTGTTGTTTACTCGAAGGCATTTCACAGAGCACCACTTTCGAGCTGGTTTTACCTCAGCAGTTTGACCGTTCCTTGGCTATTTTTCGAACATTTCATACATCTACACTTTTGAATCCGGCCTAAGTTCACGTTTTCTAGACGCATCGAGCCAAGGCAAACACTGCCATTCTCAGGAATGCGAAATGGATGACAGACAGGGGCGGACGAGTCATGCTGTACGGAACGTTCGGCAATCCACAATACTTCAACACAGGTCAGATTTTACTTAATATTAGTGTTGACTATTCAACTTTCGCTGCGACCCCGCTACCTCCCTTCCACTCGTCTAGTTTCACAATAGTGGATGGGGTGGTGTACGCCATCGGCTTCCAGACCTTCTCGGCTCAGTCCGTGGCTAGCGCGAAGTTGACCCAACCCTACACCACTTCAGATGATGACGAATGAGACTATTCTATGCAGCCTGATTCCTACTCAGCATACGTTAAGACACCCAGTGTTCTTTCAATATCTTGCAGAGGCAGGTATCTTCCTATAACGCGTGTCACCTAACATTCGAGTAAAATCAGGGGGTGGTTGGCACATTTTTTGACCCATATGTTTCTTTACGTTTTTGGGTAGCCCTAAGGTCCCTCACAAGAGCTTTGTTCCAAAATCTCGATTTCAAGGACGACAGACGACGTCAACTTTTCAAAAATCCGAAATGTGCCATGTTTGCCACAAGGCATTTAGAACATGCGACCAATGAATTTTCGCGTCTATCGGAGGGTGCTTCTCATGGATAAATGGTGTATTCGAGTGACATTGTGCTCAATGCGCAAGACGATCCCACCGAACCGTCGCCTCCCTTTCTCCAAGAATTTGTATTTGCGATATTCTGATCAAGTGTTGTATATCAAACGAACAAGAATCAAAAGTTATGTCCAAATCTTAGTGTTTTTTTCGCACGATTTCTCACTCGAGAAGTAACAATTTCGGCATATTTTTTTCAAATTTGAACTACAACGGCATTATTTTAAAAAAAAGATACAATGTCCATTTGATACCGCAGCCAAATGTATCCCATTCTGAATAAATGTAAAGATAGATATCGTGTCCCAATGTTGTTGTTTGTGCTTGTTTACATCAACCGAAACAGTGTTTCGCATTGTATTTTTTGCATCTATGATTATGATTTCACCTCAGTGCATTTAAAAATCACGTTATTCAACCTTATTTTTGCTATTGAATGCTGCAAACCGTGAGTCTCTATCTCAATTCCTATAACAGCTATTGGGATTTGAATGTTTGTCCATACTTCAGCGACAGAAAATCACTGAGGCTATGCACATACAGAAGGTTCTCTGATATTCTTGCAATATCAACCGAGAATAATCCGTTGGTTCACGGCCTCATGACGTGTTTAAAGCTGGATCAACGTTCACAGGAAGTGGATTTTCCACTATATAAAGCCCCGAGACAACAGAGATTAATATCCTTCCCAACAGCTCTGAATTGGCTCAGTTTTCTCTCCGAACAATAATCAAACACATTCTAGAAAGTCAATATCGATCTCTCTTCGTTTCTGCTCTCTCCTACTCGTGGTTGCCACGATTGCTCTCGGAAATGCTGTAGCAGCTGCCCAGTCTACTAAGACGGAAGCTCAGGCGGCAAAAGAGGCAGCTGTTATCGCTGCTCAGACTCAAAAGGACAAAGCTCTCAGAGAGTCTAAGGCGGTTTTCGATTCCGCAGCTCCTGGTCCAGACGCTCAGGCTGTGTACAAAACTGCTGTCGATGCTGCTCATGCTGCATATAAAGTCGCTATCCAGGCAGCTCAAGATGACTCCAATACCGCAGTTGGAAAATAGACAGTTCATCCCAATTTTCCGTTTCTCATTATAATTCACTTTTCTTGAAGTCTTTTACTTGTGAGAATGTTGACCAAATATTGCTCCCTGATCCTTCTGATAAATTTTGTATCTGCATTCATTTGTTTTCTCCATTTATGGATAGAGATATTGAAGACGGTATGGTTGATCTCAATCAATATATCAATCTCATTATTTAAAAAAAAATAAAACGCAAAAGTCTCCGTTGGTCGGCCTTCCTTGGTTGGTTTAACTACCCAAGTTTGTGGTAAGGATTAGTCCCTCCATCCAGGGGGATTAGTCCCTCCTGTACCCCTACCGTAATGCTAAAGTAAACTGAGTACCGTACCCCTATCTAATGATACAGTGACCCGAGTACAGTAAATGAACAGTGAGACTGGAAACACTGGGGCACTACAGAGGTCATCAACATTCTCTTGAAATTTTGAATCTCGAGAGTTTAGAAACTGATTAAATGGTGATTTCGAAATAAAATCGTAAAGAATACTGAGTTCTCATACAGAATGTTGTCTATGCACATCGATTTAAGTGCTCTCGACATCGCTTAGAGGAATCGGATTATGCTAATTCTTGCACATTTATTTCGAAATGATGAATCAATATCAATGAGGGCCCTCTGATGTTGTCAAAAGGCGATCTCTGTGATACATCACTCGATTCGGAAGAAAATGGCAAAGTTTGGCAAACAAAGGTGTTCAAACTTTGGGGATGTGACCGTGAGACAACACAAAATTTGCTCGATTCCTGCAAAAGTTGATATGACTACCCATGACGAAAACGGCTTTAAAATGTATTTTTGAATGTTCTGTTTTGCAGTATCACACAGAACCAGTTTTGAGAACACATTCAAAAACGTAAATACTGTGCAGTGCGTAAACCATTGATCACAATAAAAGAAGAAAACAATGAAACTGCATCATTCAAGAACAGTAGTTGATACGACCGTGAGAAGAAATCTCATAAACGATCGGTCATATGCTCGATGATATTAGCGTTACTTCCTTCCGAACTTCTCTGTTTCGGATAAATAATAGAACATAACGCACTTCATTACTCGAATTGAAATCCATAAATGTTTTTGTCGTATTCTCTGGAATGTGTTCAACGCAGAATCAATCATGAAAAAAGCGAAACATCACTTCGATAATCTCTTCGATACAGAATGGTCTCTTGTTCCTTTTTTTCGAATCAACCGGGAATAGTCTCCTTACTCATGACAGATTAACTTTTTTTTTTCAGAGCAGATCGCTCTCTCTGAACAGATTATGCAAATTCACATCAATTTTTATCTCTATATGAACGCTCTGTGAAACATAGTAACGTGTATCTTTCCCATTGCTCTCAGTTGGATCCCTTCCCTCTACGAAGCATAATAAAATCCATTCTAGAAACCCGATGTCGGTCTCTGCCCATTTCTGTTGTCTCCTTCTCGTGGTTGCAACTATTGCCCTCGAAGACGTAGGAGCGTGCACTCCAACCTTCAAGGCTGCGTTAGATGCAGCAGAAGCTGCAGCTAAGAATGCAGCTGGCTCTGGAGCTGATCCGGCCGCTCATTCTGCGGCTCAAACGGCAACTCGGACGGCAAAAGACGCTGCGGATGCCGCTGCGCTGTCAATAAAGAACTTAGCTGATGCCTCAGCTAAAGCAGTCTTCGATGCCGCTGGCCCGAGTGCACCCGCTCAAGCCGCGTTCAATACCGCGACGCAGGCTGCGAAGGACGCGTATCAAACATCCATTCAAGCCTCTCAGGCGGCGTATGATACCGCAACTAGGGCTATCGCAGATGCTGCTAGGACAGCAACTGGAGCTGTCTAGGCATAACTCACAAATTTATGTTGCTGAACCTTGTTCTGGACCCTATAGGGAATAATTCAAATGCTCGTACATTATCACTACTTGCTGTTGACATAAAGTTTTATTCTCCAAGCATTTGTTGTTCAATGCAATGAACCGATGAGAAGATGGAAAGGGTGACAGAGATAGTGAGACAAGAGAGATAATGCTAACTCATTGACGGTTTTTAAAAAAATATCGTTGAACCCCATATTTTTTCTTACCGCATTCTCTCCTCTAATAAAATGTAGTGCGTCATGTCGGTGACCTCCTTCAAAGACAATGCTGAGATTGAGCTCCTTTTTGTGTCAGAAAAAGTTACCCTCACAATCTATCACTCTCACTTGACAATTACGGACCGGGATATGTGCGGCTCCTGATCTTGAGACAACGGTAGATCATATGATTAATAGTCAATGCAAATGAAAGATACATCGTAGCATCAACGAATGGGAGGAGCAACGATAGAAACGGCTTCATCGCATTCAAAATTATGAATAATTTTACCACTTTGTCCTTACATGAAGGCGGGGAAAATACATAGAATTATCTTATTGGGCTCATCAAGATAACCCGGGGATCAAGCCTAGCTGATAAAGCTCTAACGCACTTACTTTCCCGTGCACTCTGCTTTCGAATATCTTTCGATTACTATCATATCCGCTTTCACTTTTTATCTTCACTGTTTGTCCACTACGAATGATGCGATCTCTAATGTTACTCCTGTCTTATTGCATGCTGTCAGTCGAGTCATGCGTGCCGAACAAATGCCAGCGATAATTCCCGGAAGTAAGCTCGGAGCTATCGTAGAATCTTTCAAATCAAGCTCGTCTATGTGGACACTGAAGGCGTTCATTGGAGTGAATCATAATGATTTTGAATCGAGACGGGCTCTCCATATTTCAAAGCACGCTTAAGTCATAGAAATTATAGAGTACGCGAGAGAATACACACTAAAATATGATTTGCAGCCTGTCAGTTGTGCACACGAAGTCAGATGATTACAAGTGGCTTTAGCTGTCCCGGCTGCAGCGACGAAATTTTCCTGCTCGGTGACTGCCTTGTTCGCGTGCTAACATGCGTGGCGCCAACACAAACGGTAATTATCTTTTCCGGTTGACCCGGGATTCGCCGATCGAAAGCGGTCGCAATTTGCCTGACTATATCGTCGTCTCATAATATTACTTCACGACACTGCTTATGGGAAAAACAGGAAACTACCAAACCTTGATTTTAGTACAACAACGACCCCACAATGGTGTCCGGCACTCCTGCTGATTGGGTGGTTCGCCTGTTGGAGTGTAACGCCGCGGGCTCGGGATGGGACACGAACCCCACGATCACCCAAGCAGATTGCACGGTGTAACGTGTGCCAGTTGATATGTTTATAAGTTCCCGTATTTTCCTTGCAAAAAATGTTTCCTCATAGATATATGAACACGGGTCTCATGTTTTCCCTGATTTCGTTTTCTCACGGGACTTCGTCTAACATACATACATCGAATCACGGGCACTAATAAACACGGATCGAAACGTGATCAATAAATTATCAAGACATAAATTATTGCGGGATCATTCAGGGAACAATCATAGGTAGAAAGAGCACGGAACCTACTTCCCGTTCACTTTGCTTTCACTTATCATCTACTTTCTATCGCTATCATATCCACTTTTTCTCCAATTTGAATGATGATCGTTCTCCTGATACTCCTTTCTCCTTGCATGTTCTTTGCCGAATCATGATTACCTACCTATCCCACACAAATGCCATCGTTTGCCGGTGTGTCGACCACTGCATGCTACCAGTGATGCCGTTTATGGTAATGACTCTATCTTTCCCACGAGCTCTCTCAGAGAGACGAGAGAGCGCGTGGAAAGAAGATAGACACTGCCCGAAACGGCAGTGCTACATGCCGCTAGTGATGCCGATTCGAGACCCACCCATCCTCAATTTGCCTACATTCTCGTTTCCGGCGAAAGGTGTGGGTTGGAGAGAGAACTACCTGAAACGGCGTCGCTATTTGTTTTCGTAGAGTCTCTTTTTTGATGTAACGTAGTACCTTTTTTATGTGAAGAAGGTGGTGGAATTTTTTAGGAATCAATTTTTAAAAACACATTCTCACGTCTTGATAAGTGCTAAAATAACCAGTAAGAATGCAGCCGGCTCTGGAGCTGATCCGGCCGCTCATTCTGCCGCTCAATCCGCAGCCCAGACGGCAAGAGATGCTGCGGATGGTGCTGCGCTGTCGATAAAGAACTTAGCTGATGCCTCAGCTAAAGCTGTCTTCGATGCCGCTGGCCCGAGTGCACCCGCTCAAGCTGCGTTCGATACCGCTATCCAGGCTTCGAAGGACGCGTATCAAACATCCATTCAAGCCTCTCAGGCGGCATATGATACCGCATCTCGGGCTGCAATTGGAACTGTCTAGAAAGTACAAATTCGCAATCTTATTGTCATCATGATTCATTGTTTTATATTTTTTCACTTATATGAATGTTTACTCAATATTACTGTATTATCCTCGTTATGAAATTCTATTTCTAAATACATGTATTTCTTGTTCTATGCAACGAACCGATGAGGAGAATACAGAGATAGTGAGACACGAAGCAGAATGCACGATTTCAATCGACCCTTGCTCTCCAATATTCCCTTCCGATGGTCAGAACTTACTAGTCTTTAGATATCACCAGAAACATTGTCTCGGTCAATCTCCACGCACTATTTTTGGAAACCACTTTATCGCAAATCAATTGTGGAATTACGTGCACAGTATTTACGTTTTTGAATGTGTTCTCAAAACTGGTTCTGTGTGATACTGCAAAATAGAACATTCAAAAATACATTTTAAAGCCGTTTTCGTCATGGGTAGTCATATCAACTTTTGCAGGAATCGAGCAAATTTTGGGTTGTCTCACGGTCACATCCCCAAAGTTTGAACACCTTTGTTTGCCAAAATCTGCCATTTTCTCCCGAATCGAGTGATGTATCATAGAGATCGCTTTTTAGCAACAGTAGAGGGCCGTGATCAATTCTGCTTTTCGAAATAAATTTTTAGCATAATCCGATTCCGCGAACGATGTTAGGGCACACAAGGCGATGTGCATAGACAACATTCTCTTTTTTCTCTGCGAGAATCACATGCTCATGACGTTATCATCTAAAAATCACGTTTTCATATTCTATACATTCCAAATTCAAATTTAAAGAGATCTGGTACGCGTGTTGTAGAGTAGCACACATTCTCCACTTTCCATTGGTCTTTCTCTGACTACAGGACGATTGTTCTCAGAGTCATTGATTTGAAGACTTTTCAATTCATTTGTAATGAAACAAAATGAAGGTGTTGAAGAAAATGTTTTCTTCATCCAAATTTTTCACTACCTTGAGTGCATATCGATTGATGGAAAGCAGAGATCATAATTTACTCGCCGAGAGAGGTCACACTTTCATTTGTGAGCCTTTCTCTAGACTCTTCTTATCTCTCAACCATCGATCAGAAAGCATGAGCCATTCCGTACAATTCGTACTGGTAGATTCAATGTCTGAAGGCGGGGAAAGAGAATTCACAATACATTCGTCAAGAGCGAGCGACTTCACATTGCTTTCGCTTTCACACATTATAACGTGAAAGCGCTCGCTATTGAAGAATTCAGTGAGCCCTTTTCTTCCACCATGTTGGGATCTATATGTACCGCTCTCCATCTCACTATCCACGTCTTCCAGTCAAGTCCACTTCGAGGAATTAATTTATGTAGATACACAATTCTCTATCCATAAATGGCGAAAACAAATGAATGCAGATACAAAATTTATCAGAAGGATCAGGGAGCAATATTTGGTCAACATTCTCACAAGTAAAAGACTTCAAGAAAATTTAATTATAACGAGAAACGGAAAATTGGGATGAACTGTCTATTTTCCAACTGCGGTATTGTAGTCATCTTGAGCTGCCTGGATAGCAACTTTATATGCAGCATGAGCAGCATTGACCGCGGTTTTGTACACAGCCTGAGCGTCTGGACCAGGAGCTGCGGAATCGAAAACCGCCTTAGCTTCTCTGAGAGCTTTGTCCTTTTGAGTCTGAGCAGCGATAACAGCAGCGTCTTTTGCCGCCTGAGCTTCCGTCTTAGCTGCAGACTGGCCAGCTGCTGCAGCATTTCCTAGAGCAATCGTGGCAACCACGAGTAGGAGACAGCAGAAACGGAGAGAGGTGGACATTGCGTTTCTAGAATGTGTTTGATTATGGATCGGAGAGAAAACTGAGCTAATTCAGAGCTGTTGGGAAGGATATTACTCTCTGTTGTCGCGGGGCTTTATATAGTGGAAAATGCACTTCCTGTGAACGTTGATCCAGCTTTAAATACGTCATGAGGCCAGGAACCAACGGATTATCCAATTCTCTGGCGAGAATTGGGATGTTGGGTTTCTAAGAGAAACACTAACCCTGTGTGAATTTGGGTTGCCTTTCACCTTATTACTGTGTTCAATAAAAGCAAATGAATCATTCATGAGTAATCTTTTTTCTCATCCCAAATTGTGAAATACCAAATTCAATAAAAGACAAGGAATGATAAATGCGAGAGTCCATGATGAAACTGGTGAAATCGCTGAAGGATCGCAAACCAAATTCGCGTCTGTGGCTTCAAGCCATCAAGGATTATCCTATGGAACGTTTGTAGTGTGCATAAAACATTTTACATGCCTAGGATCGATTTATATAGTCCGGTTGTGGCGTAGATGCACCTGGTGAGCATCTTGTTCAGATTAGATTTTTTTTCCGCGATAGGACTATTCTATCAGCGCTGTGAACTCATTTGTCTTCTCTCATATGATTGAAACTTATATGAGCGCGGAGAAATTTTCTAATCTTATTCAATTTTTAGACGAGGAGCGAGAGTTGCTGGATGATTCGGATGAGGATGAGGAGGAGGAGGATGGATCAAGACAGAATGCAGTCTATGATGATGACCATGAGAAAAATGACTGAGAAAAGTACGGTAGATCACTCGAAGGTTACGGCATCTCCCTGTCCCTATCGATTAGTTCTTGTATTCTCATTGTTTTAGTCATTGTATGTAACTTTGCCCCCGAAGCTTTAGTAATAATAATTATGGTGTAATATATATGTAATATATAAGTTATCTGCTCGGTAATCTATACAAAGCCATTTCTCACAGACAAAATAATGATCTCTTAGCCTTTTTCTCACAAGATGGCTCAATTTTGCCCACTCTGATTACTGTAGGATGCGATCAGATTATCGATTGATTGATCAGATGGTTCTAGTTAACTTTGATAAATGATTTAGTCGAGTTTCGTCGTTCCTTGATTGCCAGATGGTTTTGTGCCACAGTGATGTATCTTGAATCGTCGGTGGACATCTTGGCACAATGTTCTATATGTTCACCTAGCGAAATTTTCCCATCAGAGAAAAAGCCCTCCCCCATTTCGTAGCCGCTAAACATAGGAACAGGTGGGCGTGGCCCGGTAAACAACGATGAGCAAGAGGTTTGGGTGGCGACATATTTATCGTTTGAACGGCAAAGAAACAACAACAAAAAAGCGTGCAGAACAAGAGAAATCAGTATTCCTCCCTGTTCTCCGCATGTTGTATAAAATAACTTTAACCGATATCAAGCAATTAAAAAATTGAATAAATTTATAATGACAGGCGTTAATCTCACCGGAGAACCAGACAATCGACCAATATACAGAAGATCGATGGGAAGTACTTACAACCAATTGAGAATCTCATACCTACTATGCTTTCGAATGCGGGAGGGGCTTATTACACATATCACTGTATTATAACTTAGCAATCAGGGGAGGGGAGTGGGGAAAGGGCTATACAATAGCTTATGTCAAAAGACATCGGTTATGCATCCCGCATTTAAGCCAAGTCTCGAGGAAATGATTAAAGTAGAAACTTTGAAGATGTTACAACAAAACTGGACAGGAACAAGGTAACGTATGAGAATGCATTGGGAACTGCCATTGAGCATTTAGGCTTGAGCTTGCTGGTTTTGATTGTTTCGTCTGAATCCACCTCTGTTTCCGCCACCATATCCACGATTGTAGCCTCCATTGTTGTAGCTGTTGTAGCCATCTGAAAAATGTTGGTAATTTCTGGACCGCTTGCTTAACAAATAAACAGAGGCTATTCAAATTTCCTGGCAATCTAGCTCTCGCCATATCGAATTAATGCAGTAACTCATTATTCGTATATACATTAGGAGCCAATGGAACAGACTGGTTGTAGCGGCTGTTGTAGCGGCCTCCATTTTGAGGACTTCCACGCATGCCACGTCCGAAACCTTCTTCTGTAGTTTAGCGAACGGACGGCTTGATGACCGAAAACCTCTTGATTGGTTTCTCTCTCCTTTCTCCAATCCGGACGAGTCTTCTTGCCTTCAGCCTTCTCGAGAGCTTCGCAGGATATGCGATCGAAGAAGGAGCTCTGCAAAACAGTTATAATTAAAGTATATGGTTAAATACTCACAGTCTTATCATAGAATGGTTCTCCCTCCTCTTCAGATGCGTTCGTGGTTTCCTCGGTGTTGTTGACAACCTCAGACTCTCCCTCCTTCTCCGAAATGGTCACATCCTGAAAAATGTGGGAATGACTTGGAAAACAATATCATTGAATATTAGTTTTTTGAATGGGCATTCACTATTATCTAGCTCAGGGAGAACCCCGTAGTTTTCATAGAGAAATCAACGGACCGAATTGAGCAATATTTCCTATTCTTGGTAAAAAAAAAAACTAACCAGCTCGCTGGGGCTGGTAGCTGCCGCGCACCGGCTGCCCAGGACCGCCTCCTCTCGGTTGATTCAGATTCATCATACGACCTGCTCCAGGAGCCTTGTTCGAGGGAATCGAAGCAGGCGATGAACGGTTGGGAGTGTTCGGACGAGAAGAGGTTGCCGATTGAGCAGGCTCGGGTCATAAGGGAGTCCTCCGAGAGTTTGAGGCTGAAGTAATACAAAAATTATCCATCACAACTAGAGTGTTGAAATCGGCTGATCGCGTGAAAATGACAAGTCGCGAATGATCCCTTATTGACAAGTCATTTTCCCTCTTGTTGACAAGTCGACTTGTTTGTCGACTGATCAGATCATCCCCACCTCTCCCCAATCTACCACTCGGTCTCCGTGCATTCTTGAGACTTCAGCGACTTGTTATTTGTTTTCGAAAACAACAAGTCGTTTTCCCTCCTTTGTGACAAGTCGATAACAAAACTACTGAATGAAAACGACTTGTCATCAACAAACAAAATGACAAGTTGTTTACTTTCGACACTCTAATCACAACGGTTAGCAGTATAGAGAAGAGAGGTTGCTTACCTTGGGAGTCTCGCAGACCATCAGATCCTTTATGTCTGAGGCCTTGAAGATGATGTGCTCGTATACATCATCACGACAGGATTCGACACGGGTCGCTCCTCAGTTCCCAGAGAGCGCACTGGATAAACTAGTTAAATTGGTGAATAATAAGTGCCTTACCTTTCACAAGTGCGATGGTAGATTCCGTGGTATTGACGGAGTAAAGAATGCCCTCATAACGGATATCGAGCTTGGAGATCAGACTGACCTGCTGCCGGTGTACGTCGTTTGGTTTGACATGATTCGAACAATTTAACGAAGCCTGTAAGGAAGAGTATTTTAATAAACAATTAGGCATGAAAACAAACAAAATAAGACAATAAGCGCGATAAATCATTCAAAAAATACAAGAAAAAGGAAAAATCTTTTTTGCGGACGACTTTCGCTGAGTCGCTTGACTGAGTAACATTTAACGGCGCACGCGCGCGAAATTTCAAAATTCGCACGCGACGCGTTTTTCAAGCCTGATTTTGCCTGTAAAGAAAGAGGTACTGTACTTTTTTCTTTTGTGGTTGCTAACCACAGTGTTGCATAGCTTTGCTCGCTAGCTGATATTTTTGCGTTAGTCCAGAACATTGTGTTGGGTGATTCTCGGTGGACAACCCCTATAAACCACGATAAATAACAAATTATAGGTAGATCAGTACCGAGGCCCGGTGCTGTACACGAGACGGAAATCATGGTGCGTTATCGATTGCATAGGAATGATGATGTTATCTCTCTTTTATTCACTCAAGCCTGCTGACTTTCTTTGATATCTCTAGCTAGTGAAGCTGACCTAAGTACGACTATATTTTGCTGTATTTAATAGGGATAACGTGATATTTTCTTTTTACTAGTGATGCTCGATCGAGACCAACCCTCCTCAATTCGTATATTCTAGTTTCTCTTAAATACATGTGGAATTGACTACACGATAGCAATCCCTCTTTTCAGCGAACGCCTCTGATCAAATTCGTGGGTGCTCGTCTTCCTCGTCCCAATTTCTCGGCCATCGCTGCTCATCCACTCCAAGCAACTCCAGCCGCTGCGAGATCCACCCCGGCCCCGCCCCCTTCCTCCATTAGTAAGGCCCCGTCCCCCTTCCTCCATTATTATATTCGTATGAAGAGATTATGTTTTGATGCAATGCCATGAGGAAGCATTGTAGTCAATTTTGAGGATATCATTATGCTGAAACAGAAAAACTCCGTGCTCCACTGGAGCGATAGTATCATCGGGGATGCATAATTTTAAAACGACTTAGTTTCGATTCCATGAGTCGGTTTAGAAGGTATATCCTGTATTTGTAGATTTCAAGTGAGGAGTTCTAAACTGATACACATCCAATATCATAATTTATGGAATTATTTTTAGATAACTAAATACTTGGCCCATTTCACGAGAATATTAGATTTTAATTCGATTAGTACAGAAAATTGTTCGATCGAGTGCGATTGAGAAGATATCCGTAGGCTGAATCATGAACATTGCAGGCATGAAGAAGCGAGGTCTCGTCATCGATGAGAGCCAGCTCCCGCTCAGGTAATTTTGTCTTCGTCTCATTGAGGAGTATGCAATATCTATTAACATCATGATCTAACTGAATATTGAGCACAAGTATTTGTAGTCAGTTAAAGATAACCTTCTAGTAGTACGGTACGAGTTATTTCGAGTAATGCGAGAGATGCTAAATTGGTAGGTTACCGTAATTCATTTATTTCGAATACATCCTGATTAATGTATTCTTGTAGACTCGTCGCGTCCAAAGCATCGAAGAAGGGATTGGAGAAGGACAAGGGTGAGTATTTATTTATTCTGAAAAATTTGATATAATCAAATTGTGTCCATACATCGAAACATAATGAGCGGGTGAAACTGGAAAGCGCCTGTACAAAATAACCTGTTTCTTCACAAAATATGTCTATTTATTCAGATTCGTTCAAATCTCGGATCGTTTATTCTCTGGATGCATGTGCAGAGGGAAGAGATGGAGGAGCTGAGGAGAATGGAAGATTGGAAAATGAGGATAAAACGAGGTGAGGAAGGAGTTGATCTTTAAACTTTGATTATGTTCGATATCATCGGGTTCGTCGTTAAAATTTTATCAACTTGAGTAGAACGATTCGTGTTTCGCATCTTTTTTAATGAAAGGTAGCGAATTTAGAAACCGTTCTGTAAAGGCATCCGTTGCTCAAAAATGAACTAATATTTTGCAGATTGGGAAAGATGGACACTCGCTGTGACCATCTCCTCATCGAGTCTCGCTTCGAATCGGGCAATCTGAGAGCGGCAATCCAGGTACGGTAGGATTACGGTAGTTGTGGTGCGATCTTTGGTGCAAGAAACATGTCGACGTGTCCCAAAAGTCGTCCCCTTACTTGCAGACGGACAAGACGCACTACGAGTTGATTCTGCTGCCGGAGAATCAACTAGTAACCAGGCGAGGGATCACTTCCAGTGGTTCTATTTTGAGGTCAGTGGAGGGTTTTTGTTGATCCCTGAAGATAACATGTATTTGAGATGCTGATTGATTTAATATGATTATTAAATCAATCAGCATCTCAACTTGTACTTCGCAGTTTCAGCACTTTATAATATTTTCGTTGCACGAACACAATTTGATAAGGTGTAGGCACGGCCCCCACAACAATAATTTCTGAAGAATAATAGCTTAATGAAGTGTTTTCAGATCTCAAACTGCGAAGCGAACGTAGAGTACAAATTCGAGATCGTGAACTGCCTCAAAACATCCAGCATATTCGTCCATGGTGAGAAGAATACGGTAGAGGTTATTGTAGGGTGAGATACTGTAGATGGTAAGGGAAGGATGCTGCAGAATGATGGAGATACTGTAGTGGAAGGGATACTCTGCGGGCATCGCGGTAGTTAGTGTAGCCTCACTGTGGCTAAGATATACGGTAGTTTACTTCCATCGATAGTATATATCGATAATATTTTAGCTTTCTCTATTCCGCAGATTCACTTCTGTCACTGAATAGTGATTGAGTGACGACACAGTGCGCAGAATGGAAAGAGATCTAATGCAGAAACAATATCGATTGATCCGTTCAACCTATCGTAACCCATCCCTCTCTTCTTTTCAGGAATACAGCCAGTAGCATTCTCAGTGGGAGAGGCAGTGGCGGGTCGACCTGGTTGGGTGCGAGTAGGTCACTCCATCTGCTACTACCGTAACCAGTATGTGATCGATGCGGACGTGGAGGGACGCAGGAAGGACAGGTATGATACGGTAGTATCGGTTGATAGATTGGTTGTACCGTGGTCTGATTGAAAGATAGTTGTATGGGCTATTCGGTGTGACGATTTCATTTTTACGCCAGAGACTGCTTTGAAGATTTGTTAAAGCTGTGAGACGGAAAGTTTATGGTTGAGAAAGGGAGCTAAAAAAATTGTTCGGATGTATCATAAGAACACAAAAACTTGTCACACGCCACGCTATTAAAACGTTCCGTCCGGACTGTCTCGTGTGCTCCGCGAGCGCGCACATGCATTTCCAATGCATTTTTAAAATGTATTGGGTTGAGGAATAAGTAACGCTCGTTTTTGAGCATCGTGTTTGGGCTCATATATCTCCCGCCAATCAAATCTAAACGAGCTGACTTTATAGCATTTTTTCAGGGTATGCTCGAGTATCATAGCCGTTATTATTAGAAATATCACGCTTCCTGTGTAGGAGAGAAATTTAGATTTCAATGTACCTGATAATTTTCGAAAACTTTAGATTTTTTTCGAAATTGTGTAATTTAACGTGGAAACTGTTCGGTAAATTCACACATTCTCAGGTGAGCAGCCCGATACTACACCTCTTTCATGGTGAAGTGAGAATGGTGCTCGATTCATTGTTGTATTTTTATAGACGTTTCAAGGGGAACGTTCGTGAAAAATTGCAGTTCACTTAACTTTTTTATCTACCTTGAGGATCGAAGGTGCTGGCCTATACACTAGTGCGCTCCAGTCACTCACTATGGAGCTATATTATCACTATAAACATTTGGTGCTACTTATGCTCCTATTTGAAAAATAACAGTTTTCCAAAAATATTATTTTGTGACGGAATCAAAAGAAATGCGTGTTTTGAGGACTTTGGATTAAACCATACCCAAGACATAGTAGTCATTCTATAATTGTGGCCACTTGGTGGATGATAGTGCAAAAGTTGCTCGTCCATTTAACCATCTAAGGCCTTACATTCAATTAGTACGGTTTACAGGAAATAGCAATAAATGTCGATTTCGAGGCTTGTTTTTTTATATCGGACTTACGAGCAATTTAACTCATAAAGAGAATGCTCCACACTTAGCAAAATTCGTCCATATTTTCAACAGGAAAGGTACTCCACATTCAAGCATAATTGAGGTCTTTAGATCTATTGCTAAGAAAACGCGGCTAGCAAAACTTCTTTCGGTCAGTAACTGAAAATCCTACACTCTCGTTAGGCGCATATCTCACACAGGCCTTTACTTGGATATTCCTCTGCATATCATCAGTGTAATGTATAACCATGATACTTTACTACTGCAGCTTAATTGTGGCTCAATAATTCTTCTTCCCTCAGTGCTGACCTGTCAAAATCTCAGGGTGAGGTGCGACAACTTTTAATTGAGCCAGCCATTGTGATCGCCTAAATGATCGGAGATATATGATATAGTGTGCGCTAAAGAGAGTATACAAGCCCTTATCGATCATCAAAAACCGGAATATAATTGCACAATTTAGAAAGACGGGAGAGGTCATAATCTGAAATTGGAAAAACGAGCGTTACTTATTCCTCAACCCGATAGTTTACATTATTTATTATATATTTTTGAATAGATAAGTCGGAATAGAATTGCCATCAAAATCGTTTGAAACAATGAACGAAAATTAATTCCTAATTTCGCACTTGCTCTAAACGCGCGCAGACAAAAAAGGTGCCCCTGCCTTCTGTCCGGAAAAATAATATTGGTTGTGGTTGGAAGCCAATTGCCCGATCGCATTGCCTTGGTAGACCTATCTATTCAAAAATTTCCAGATGGCCTGTGACTTTTCACCAACAAATGAAACTGAAGGAAGAGTCGCTGATCTTCGTCTGGATATTTCTGATGACTACTTCTCTAAAATATCCGATGATTGTCTAATTGATGTTTTCGCTAGAGTCGATCAGTAAGATTTTGTTTCTCAAAAATACAGAAATTACACAATTTTCAGTGATGATCTCGACGAAATTGCAACTCTCAATCGGAGATTGAGTGCCTTATCAGAGCTATCTCGATCAAATGCGATCAAACTAGAAGCAGAATCTCTACTGTTCTCGCAAGATCCGCATAGAGCCTACACTACAAAGGATGGCTCTCTTCATTTTAAGTGCTATGCAAAGTCTCGCACCTGTGAGGTAACGTGCAGAAAAGAATTGCCGTCATTAATTATCAACCGTAGCAAAACTTGACATATTTTGTTATGTAAATTCCATCATCATTTGCATTATTAATTCACTACACTGACCAAAATACTTTTTATGCTTTATCTCTCGTTTCTCTTGCCATTGAAAATGAATGGGTTCACTATTTTTAACCCTAATCATTATCTGTCGTTGTTTACAATCAAGATCACGGTTATCGAAAATTTTGAAGAAAAAATCATAATTTATCGTTGTTAGTAATGATTAGGGTTTAAAATAGTGAACCTATTCATTTTCAATGGCAAGAGAAACGAGTGATAAAGCATAAAAAGTATTTTGGTCGGTGTAGTGAATTAATAATGCAAATGATGTATTTAATCCAACAATTTATTCAGGATTGTGGCGTCGTCGAACCGAGTTTTTGGTTCAAGATTAGAGTCGAACAAAAGTTGTATTACATTCGAGCCGAAACAACTTCCGAGAAACCGTGGAAGATGGCTCTTCAAGAGGAATTTGTGAGTTATTCTCCTACAACTGATATTTTCTCTTGTTTTGCCTATATTTATCTCTTTTCATTTTCCTGGTATTTTTTCTCGATTCTTGGGTGTAAATTTTTCTCGTTTGAATAACTCGTCAAGTGAACAAACGAAGTTTGAAACGCGTTCTCTGTACTTAGGGACCACCAGGCAGATTGCCGATTTTGAGGAATCGGGACGAAAGTAGGGTCATTGTGACCGTCAGGCTCTCAATATCATCTTTGCTTTTGGACGTACAGTATCGTACATGTCACAGAAATCAGAACGGTTACCGGGCGTTACAGTACAATCTGCTGGTTTTCCGATCTTTGTGTATACGCAAAATTAGGACTTGTTTTTGTGCTCATATTTTTTTTCATGGCCACTTTGCCGGAATTGACCCGGATATGCCCGGTAAAATATTCCTAGAAATCGATATTTGAAACAGCTCTCTTTTATGGTGCGATTACGGTAGCTTGGTCGAGGTTTGTCCAATCAACTTGCGATTTCGCCTTGACGCATTTTTCTTTATTATTCTAATGTTATTTTTCACTTTTCTGAAATTCGTAGGTGAGAAAACTATCATAAAGCTAAATACAAAACGGTTGAACCTATCTAAGCGTATTCACAAGCTGAAAGGACAAGCTGAAAGGTTGCTACTCTATCGCACTTTCGCTACAGAATTTCTCAAAAATGGGTACTGAAAAAATGGATTTTCGTTCATAGACTTGCTAGAGACTCGTCCAAAGGCTCAAAATGATCCCTATGATAATTCCTGAATACCTCCAAAGTTTCATAACGATAGCTCTAAATTTGCCTTCAGGACACGAATTTTCAATTTTTCACATTACACATTTTTGGATGTTTACAGTTTTGAGCGTGATTTTTGTAAAAATGTGGTTCCAGGGCACGATGGTAGCATATCAAGGGAATATACGATTCCCAACTTTGTAGAACATTTGAATATCTTTCCTGCCTCTGGCAACCGAAAATCCGAGGTCAATCGATTTTCGACTCAAAACTTGACCATGACACCCCAATCATGGTTGAAATTTTTCAAGGTCGAAAAACTTTTTCTCTCAGAACTATCTGACTATATTTTTTGCATGTGTATCTGTATGCGTAGGATACGAATTTCGATATGAGAGCCCATGATTTCATGAATCAAAAATGATAAAATTCAGAAACTACCGAAATCGGTACTTTTTCGAGCATTATGAATTTTATCATTTTTGATTCATGATATCATTGGCTCTCATATCGAAATTCGTATCCCACGCATTCATATACACATGCAAAAAATATAGTCAGATAGTTCTGAGAGAAAAAGTTTTTCGACCTTGAAAAATTTCAACCATGATGGGGGTATCATGGTCATGTTTTGACTCGAAAATTGATTGACCTCGGATTTTCGGTTGCCTGAGGCGGGAAAGATATTTAAATGTTCTACAAAATTGGGAATCGTATATTCCCTAGATATGCTACCATCGTACCCTGGAACCACATTTTTACAAAAATCACCCTCAACACTGTAAACATCCAAAAATGTGTAATGTGAAAAATTGAAAATTCGTGTCCTGAAGGCAAATTTAGAGCTATCGTTATGAAACTTTGGAGGTATTCAGGAATTATCATAGGGATCATTTTGAGCCTTTGCACGAGTCTCTAGCAAGTCTATGAACGAAAATCCATTTTTTCAGTACCCATTTTTGAGAAATTATGTAGCGAAAGTGCGATAGAGTAGCAACCTGAAATTTTTTTTCTGGGTAGCCCACGAACAATTCTAAAACATCAGAAAGTGTGGTGAGCAGGAAAAAATCCATGTAAGAATTTCTATTGTTTGAAAAAGTATTGTTCGACTGAAAAATCCTTACTCAACAACCAGGGAGTTGTGTGATATCCCAAGTGCATCTCTCTAACACACGATGGATGTGCTAGGATATGGCAAAGTTACAGCAAGAAATCTTTCATGAGTCAAAAGTTATGAAAGAATGAAAAAGTGTCCGGTGACTTATGGCCTGTACTGTATGTCTACATCTCTTCTCTGACGCCCGTGAGAGCTCTAGAAGCGCGCGAAGAAAAGGTGATTTTTCTTGAACTCTTCAGATTTGCTTCTCTGCTTCTGTCAGCAAGGCCCAGATATAGAAAGTTATTACTGTAGCTACAACTCGAATCTTTCTGGTTGATTTCGCACAGGCAAATCCTCCTGTGGAATTCGCGGTTTATAACCCAAATGAGGAAGAACTCGAAGAAACGGGTGAAGAGACAGAGTTTGACCCCGATGCAAGTTTTATGAATTCGTTATGAACTAAGAATTGCAAAAGAATTTAAATATTTATATATAATAAAACACGAAAATAATCCAGAATATAAACAAAAAAAATTAAAATTTCAAGGATCCTCTCACTTGTGATGTTCGATTATCCGAATTTCTGCCACGATTCAAGAATCTTCACATGCGATGTCTAGTCGTGAACACTTACACCCTAATACCTGCACTTCTGGTCAGTGCATATTTACCGGAATAATGAATGCACGATAATGAAGCGGAAAGGCAAGGTTGTTAGACATGTTACAAGACAAGATTAAATGGTATTTCACTACATGGTCGGATCAGAGTTTGAAGCAAATAAACGACATTTTGCAGTGAACTAGTTTCTCTTTCTTATATCTGAATTCATCTAAACTTATCAGTTTTAAATTATAGATTTCAGGAATGTCGGAGTAAGGCAATAGAGGGACATTGGGCTTTTCGAATCACGAGAAACTTCTCACATGGCGAGATTGAAACGCTGATGGGATCGAAATATTAGGGGAGCTCTAGTGATATCGTTCCGATTCTCATTCTCTCCATTCTGCAAACTCTCTCGCCGGTCAGAGAAAAAAAACAGAGTGTGCGGATTGGAGAGAGCCAACACCCACATGTCATCACTAGTGAGCACTCGCATTTCACAATTATCTGTTCGGATTTCTTTGGCATCGAGCAGTAAATAGTATTCAATAATGAACATATTATCAATTTAGAGAACAATACAATTCCAGTTCGACCAATACGACGGTAAAGACGGCTGGGATAATTTTGAGGCAGAGCATGGCCAGATAGAATCAATAACAACGGGTCAAATCGAAGATAAAGATCGAACTTGGAGCTTCGAGGTCTTTTGCTGGACGTTAATGATTGTGTGTTCCACTCTCTAGTACTTTATTATGCATTGTTCAATTTGGTTGTTGCGATATAACACAAACTTTTTGATATAATTGAGATATTCCTTACAGGGGCCGCACAACGATTTTTCAACCTGTGATGAAAATATGTTCCTAGGATTAACTTTTGATGTAGACCGAAAATCGACCTTAAGAAGCCGTATCTTCAAAACCTGTTTCCCAGTGGCACGATTTTCATGCCAGGTGGAAAAAAGTATCTCGAGAACGGCGCTTCGGAGACCCACAAAACCATAGTAATTCTGATAGATCTCGACAAGATAAGCATTTTCACAATTGGAAGTGAAGCGCTAACTCATCTGTGAAAAAAGTTACTTGCACTTGCAATTTTGAAATTGCCACCCTGAAAAATTTTTGTTCGCGCCGTGCCAAATAAACTTTTTCATTGAATTCCCCATGCAATTTTACACCCGGAAACAAAATATTAGGAAAATAGAAAGGGATGTTGTGAGCCAAATTTCCATCCGAATGCCAAAAAGTCCGCGATTTTTATCTCAAAATACGGTTTTTCGATCACAACTTTTTTCATTCACGTTTTCACGATCTGGGATGGCAATATTCGGTTTCTACGTGCAAAAATACGCCAGAAACTCCTATAGACAGGTAATTCTGAGATTATGAATTTTTCGTCTCTGATGGCTCCATTTTTTGGCCCTTTTTTGGGGTAAAAATCGCGGACTTTTTAGCATTCGGATGGAAATTTGGCTCACAACATCCCTTTCTATTTTCCTAATATTTTGTTCCCGGGTGTAAAATTGCATGGGGAATCCAATGAAAAAGTTTATTTGGCACGGCGCGAACAAGAATTTTTCAGGGTGGCAATTTCAAAATTGCAAGTGCAAGTAACTTTTTTCACAGATGAGTTAGCGCTTCACTTCCAATTGTGAAAATGCTTATCTCGTCGAGATCTATTAGAATTACTATGGTTTTGTGGGTCTCCGAAGCGCCGTTCTCGAGATACTTTTTTCCACCTGGCATGAAAATCGTGCCACTGGGAAACAGGTTTTGAAGCCTTTCTCTACCTCTTGCAAAACATGACCTGCGGGCGGGAGTCGAACCTGCCTGCGTCGGCATGCCAGTCAGACAACACGCCTATCTCTATCTCTTGCAAAACATCACCTGCGGGCGGGAGTCGAACCTGCCTGCGTCGGCATGCCAGTCAGACACCATGCCCATTGTGGGCATGGGCATGGTGTCTGACTGGCATGCCGACGCAGGTAGGTTCGACTCCCGCCCGCAGGTGATGTTTTTTTTTTTCGGGCATGGTGTCTGACTGGCTTCCTAAGGTAGATTTTCGATCTCTACATCAAAAGTTGATACTAGGGATATATTTTCATCATAGGTTGAAAAATCGTTGTGCGGACCTATCTCAAAAATATCGAAATGTCTGTGATAAAACCTGAAAGCTTCTCATTTGATTCATACCACCGGAATCACGATCCGGCAGAGCAGTTACTAAATTATGTACGAGCGGATTCGAAAAGTGTGTTCTCTGAAAATGACGTCACATTCACTCAACTCCAATTCTCTAATCGCCTTTGCATCGCCTCATCATTCGGCCAGGGTGATCGCTCTTTCTTTCCCTTTGTTTCTCATCTATCTCTCCTATTTTCGCACTCTCTCTCTCCCGCCTTCTCTCTCTCCCAAACGCTGGCTTTCCCTTATCACTTCTGCCACTCACTCCTCTCTTCTCCACTGAGAAGGAACTTTCTCGCTTTTCGCTGAGAGTACACATACTTTTGGTTGTGAATACATGTCGAAAACCTTCAACTCATTGAGTAAACTGCTGCACCAGCAATGAGTTTGCTTCTCCTCTTTAGTCTGATTGATTAGTCTCCAATATTCTCTTCGCGTGCAAGCGACAGTTGTTGTGCAATACGTGATGTACATTGGTGACTGACTCTCCTCAATCCGCGTACTCTCTCGCCACTCAGAGACACGAGAGAGTGTACGAATCGAGTATAGCCGGTCTGGAATGGACATCACTATTGTGCAATAAGTGACGCTCATAATCTCTAATCATGCCACTGAATTTCGCGACGTAGTACTTTCACTTCAAGAAAAATACACAGTAACCCTGTTCTACCGTACTCCCAATATTCACGTACCGTACTTCTCCTCTAGTGATATTTTCCTCATCCGATCATCAATGAACAATACTAAGATTATCCTCATAAGTATTGGGAGCTTTTGATATTTGAAACTCCTCAATTATAATCGATATTTCAGATTATTCAAAAGTGATGGAGATTGAGGCGAGAGTTTCCGAACTGCGCTTAAATATCGACGACTTCTCTACACTCTCTGATGATTGTCTCTTGGATATTCTCGCTAGAGTAGATCAGTAAGATTTTTACCTGATTGAAGAAATTCAGTCAGTAATAATTCGCTTTTCAGTAACGATCTCGACGAAATCTCAACACTCAGTCAGAGAATGAACACAATATCAGAACATTCTCGATCAAAAGCAATCAAACTTGAAGCCGAAAGCCTAACGATTTCGCAAAATATATACCGACCTTATACTACAAAGAATGGCTCGGTGCATTATGAGTGCTATTATGCTAAACGCTTCTGTGAGGTAATTTGTATTTCACTCTATTCATTCCTCGTGAAGGATCTATTCTATCACAAAATGTAAAATGTGGTGGACAGGAATGTTCATTTTTCGTATTCAACGTTCTTTTGTCATTAACTACATTCCTAAAATATTCTGATATTGATCATAACTCATTCCATTAATTTCAGGACTGTGGCATATTCCTAACCAGTTTCTTCTTCAAGATTAGGTTCGCAAAGAGAGGCGGATTGTATTACATACGGGCAGAGAAAACTGGGGAGAAATCGCCCAAAATGGCTCGTCAAGAAGAATTTGTGAGTCATTGCACTAACAATTTTATTTTAGATATTTTAAAATTCTGTTTTGCGTATCTTGATTCACAGAAATTTTAACTAAATTCGTATAATCAGTTGAGAAGAACTTATGGTTGTATTGAAAATTGTTTTAGCATTTGCCTTTCCACTGCCTTGCTTATTTCACCGCCAAAGAAGCAATTGAAAGAGCCGACCTGATTCTAAGAAGATTTAATTTCGAGGAGTGCTTGCTTCAAGAAGTAAGCTAAGAAGATTCTTTTTCTTTACTTCAAGTCGTTTTCCAGATCAAAATCGAGGATAACTTTCTGGAGTATTTCGAACATGCGATTTCCACTTGGTCATTTGCAAAAATAAAAATAGAAAGCTGCTCCTTGATTTTGAATCTAAGCTACAGCACGCAGAAGAGGTTTGAAGGGGTTCATCTCAAATTCAGTCGAACGATAAGCCTAAGATATGTTTGGTTCAGATTTGCCTCGTTGCTGCTGTCGGCAAAGCCGATAGATATAGAATTGCAATCATGCGGATACGTAGGAGATATCGATGCCAGCTTTCTGTCAAAGTTCGCACAGACTGCTCCCTTTGTGGAATTCTCAGATTTCACCATGCATGAGGCATTTTACGAAGAATATGGGGACGGAACAGAGTGGGATCCAAATGTGAGTTGCATGAATTTGTTTATGATCTAATTAGAACTGGGAATTGTGAAAGAACGGTTCACCTCAAACAGCACTCGTCAGTTTCCAGACAGGAATGAGTAAGAATGAGAAACGCGCCAAAGAGTGAAAGAGAATCAACGTTTGTCTGTTCGCAACACGAGTATGTCTCAGAGACATCTGTGTCCCATTATTTAGTCAAAAATATCTGAGATCCAAGAGCTGTTTAATACTGTGGTGTACAAATGAACAATACAAGAAGCAATCAAATGAATTCAAAATATTAATAAAATGTTGATATTTTCAGGATACTGTCACATCCGACAACGAACTTCCTTCATTTCTTCCGAGATTCAAGTATCTCCACATGCACAGGCTACTCGTCAACACTGACTCGCTGATTCGCGCACTCTTGGTCTGTCGATTAGCGATGATATATCGACTCTCCCCATTTCTTCTACTCTCTCGAGTCTGTCGAACGGCGAGAGATGTTGCGAAATCAGAAGAGTCGTTTCCGATTTGTCAACATTCGACGTTTGATGTAATGAGACCTTGAATATGGCACTCACGGATGATTGTTGTGAACCGAAATTTTGAGTGAAATCCGAGTACCTAGGGCTGTTTATTACTGGGGTTCAAGTGTAAATTGGCAGGATCGCGTTAAAATAGCGAGAGATGGAACATGGGAGTTTCGAATCACGAGAACATTCAAAGAAGCCGAAATTGCAGCCGTTATGGGACCGAATTACGCGGTGAGTATTAATTGATTTGTTATTAAAAATTAGCTCTGGAGAATGTCGAACAATTCGAAAATATTGAAGAGCTATCAAAACGAGGAGGGACCTGCGTGGTACAATACGACAGAAGGTGTCCGAATACGAGCGATTGAAACTGGAAGAATCGAAGACGAAGATCAAGATGGAAATAATGATGATAATGATGGTGATGAAGATCAAAATGATGAAGATGAAGAAGACGAAGAATACGAGGATCAACTTTGGAGCTGTCGCGTTGAATTTGTTGGTGATGATATCTGATTGTGTTGATAAATGAGTTCTCCATTGATTCTGCTACAATGGCAAAACGTTGAAATCATATCGCAAATCATATTGCATATCATTGAAAAATTGTTTGAAAATTAAATAGACTATTTATCGAAGATAATTTTATTTTCCATTGCATCAGATCATCATTCTTCATCAATTCACCGATTAAATGTACAGTATCGGACAAAAGTCATCGTTCACAAATGCAAAGTGGTGTAACTTTTGAACCAGATAAGCAATCGGTTTGATGTTTTGGCAGGATACATTAGACCTATTGATGCATTGCCACCGATAGTGACGTCATGCTACGATTTCGCAATATTGCATAGTGATGATGCAATCATATATATGTTCTTCACTTGTGATTTTAAGGTCATTGGGATTTTTTTCTAAGTCTTCTCTCTTTTTGTGATGATAGAAGGCCTCAGCATCTACCGATTAAAAAATAGTACTCATGGGGCGTTGTCGTACAGAAGCAGAAAACAGGTTCAAAATAGGGTCCCGAAAAAAATATTTTCCATTCATTGACGTGCTAGAGACTCGTTCAAAGGCTCAAAATGACCCTTGCAATAATTCCTGATTACCCACAAAGGTCGATATTGATATCTCTTAATTTGACCGCAGGGCACGAATTTTTCACTTTTTCAAATAATTGTTTTCTTCCTATTTTGGATGATCATAGTTCCAAGGCCGATTTTTGTTCAAATGTATTTCTACTAAGACCATTAAAATATTTAAAACACTTCATTATATTGTTTTTGTTAAGTTCCTTCAAGTGGTTTCTGGAAGATAACAGAGGCGACGGTGGCATACAGGCTACTTCCCCAATGATTCGAACTCTTAACAAAATTGAAAACCCAGGAAACATACATTTTAAAAATCTTTTCCTATGTGAGGATATCGTTTAATTTATTTGAACAGTATTTATCTTGCAGACCGATTTTTCAAGCGGATTGATGGGCTGAAAGTAGTGGAGAGCGGTGGCAGGAGAGGCTACACCGTGCTCATCACTGATTCGATCACAGGGACGATTCTTAAAAATCCAAATCGAGTAGCCAACGAAGAGAAGTGAGATTTATTATTATGATGCTTGATACCGTTACTACTACTTTCCTTTAAATGTCTTCGTACAGGATCATTCGAACTGCAAAAGAACTCAAAGGAAAGCCCAAACTGCAAAGGCCTACAAAGCTGTGGGAGTGTCTAGGTCTGAAGAAAGAAGAAAAAAAAAAGACCACCCACATCTCGGTCAGATGAATGACCAGCAACTCGGAAGAATCAACAGCGTGAGCGAAATGTGTTGCTATTTTAGGAAGCAGATAAGAAAAAGGTTTTGGAGGATAAGGATATAAAAATATAAGCAGTTTCGATTTTAAGTATAATTTCGCGAAACCGTTGCAACTCTGCTGACAATTCCCGTTGAGGTGAAAACGGTAGTGTAATGTTATTTGGATTTAATGCAAACCGAGGAAAAAGATTCGATTTTCAGGTATTCGGGCATACCGCTGAATACAAGAAAGACATAGTTTCGTTTGCATCGAAAGTCGCCGATGACATGAAACTGGGAGAAGACCCTGATGGTTTTATGTCGCTAATCGAAATGGTGACGGAACATTGCAGAGGTTATCACCGCCTCATGTCATTTGAACTTTAATTCATTCAGTGAACACCGAATTCACCTTTGACGATTCAGAAGTGAGCGATTTCCACGCGGGAGAGATGAGAGATATCAAAAAGGTTAGGGTTTCTTTCGTCCCTTAGGCTGAAGATTACGCAATCCGGAACGTCTTCATTCTGTCGATAATTTTCCCGATGAGTAAGAGAGTGTGCAATTAAAATACAATCGGTTAAATATATTCCAAATAGTTAAAAATCCAACCAGTTAAATCTAGTAGACCATTTTAGAAACACGGTGCTCAATTGCCCCCCATGTCATCATTAATTACACTATCAAAAGTACGTCAAGAAGAAGATAACATCTTTCCAGGTAAAAAAAATCGGTGGCCGCCGAGGCCTGCGCTTCAGTGATGCTATGAAGTCAGTCTACCACTATTGCAAACACGGTCACGATTCCATGCATCTGTGCACCCCCAAGTTCGATCCATTTCCTCATATTGTTTCTTTCTTTTTAAACTGTTCTGGTTTGATTTAACGTTTTTTCATCAACAGGTTGTATCTGGGAATACTGCCTGATCACATTCGCCGGACCGGACAACTGGTGGAAGAAGAGCAAATCACGGCAATCGCTTCGGTAAACAAATACTTAAACACTGCATCGTAGTTTTTCAATCATTGATTATTGAACTTGGAAAAATATTTTTTCCATAGACCGGCCAACTTCGCGTGTTCGGTTTTCCCAGAACTCCA
This sequence comes from Pristionchus entomophagus, assembly GCA_036245825.1. NCBI lineage: Eukaryota > Metazoa > Nematoda > Chromadorea > Rhabditida > Neodiplogasteridae > Pristionchus > Pristionchus entomophagus. Next base: position 8,445,885 of record BTSX01000001.1, read on the forward strand.
AAGGTTATTGATTACGACAAACTCATGATTGCAGGACGGCACGCCCGACGTTTACACGAAGAAAACATTCCGCAAACGTGATCTGTCGGTGATGGTTGTCGTGGAGAGTCCCAGAGGCGCCAAGATTTTAACATTGTTCAAGGACAACAACAAAAATGGAGATTGATTGGCTTACATAGCTGGACTCGAGACGATTCAAGTGCTACTTTAAGTGCAAGGCAGATGGCATGATGGTTTCGGAGAATTGAAGGAAGACCCAATGCTGGAGGATCACAAAATAATGGTGTCTTTAATGATTATGGAAATTGCACACTTTCTGGACTCCGGGAGCGAGTAGGTACGATTGTCTCACGGGTAGAAACTGAGGAAAATGTAATATTCACATGTGTAGTTCAGCAAGTGCATTTATAATTCTGATGGGTGCATAAATAGCTTTTAATAAAGGTTTTCTCTTGTAAATCAAAATTGAGCGTTGAAGAAGTCTCCATCCCTCACTCTTGCTGACTGGCGCCTGTTAAGTAACTAACTACTTTGACGATTTATGCTCTCTCTCTCAAGGGTTCCGTCCGTCCAGATCCTTCTCTTGAAGTGTACCGGTTGTGCGGTATTCACTGGGTTTCCCAAGCTAACGAGAAAATCATCCAAAAGTAGAGGGCAAAAAATTATTTTTTAAAAACTTTGTGTTCAACTTTGGACATAGCTTCTTCAGCATAAAGTAAAAAGATACAAATAATTACGTCATTCTGTGAAAAGAATTAGGAAACTCTTTTGAATTATCTGGGAGAGAATATACTATTCATGCACAAATCTTCATCGATTTGGATGTTTCTATAATATGGGGTTGAGGAATAAGTAACGCTGGTTTTTCCAATTTTAGATTATGACCTCTCCCGTCTTTCTAAATTGTGCAATTATATTCCGGTTTTTGATGATCGATAAGGGCTTGTATACTCTCTTTAGCGCACACTATATCATATATCTTCGATCATTTAGGCGATCACAATGGCTGGCTCAATTCAAAGTTGTCGCACCTCACCCTGAGATTTTGACAGGTCAGCACTGAGGGAAGAAGAATTATTGAGCCACAATTAAGCTGCAGTAGTAAAGTATCATGGTTATACATTACACTGATGATATTCAGAGGAATATCCACGTAAAGGCCTGTGTGAGATATGCGCCTAACGAGAGTGTAGGATTTTCAGTTACTGACCGAAAGAAGTTTTGCTAGCCGCGTTTTCTTAGCAATAGATCTAAAGACCTCAATTATGCTTGAATGTGGAGTACCTTTCCTGTTGAAAATATGGACGAATTTTGCTGAGTGTGGAGCATTCTCTTTATGAGTTAAATTGCTCGTAATTCCGATATAGAAAAACAAGCCTCGAAATCGACATTTATTGCTATTTCCTGTAAACCGTACTAATTGAATGTAAGGCCTTAGATGGTTAAATGGACGAGCAACTTTTGCACTATCATCCACCAAGTGGCCACAATTATAGAATGGCTACTATGTCTTGGGTATGGTTTAATCCAAAGTCCTCAAAACACGCATTTCTTTTGTTTCCGTCACAAAATAATATTTTTGGAAAACTGTTATTTTTCAAATAGGAGCATAAGTAGCACCAAATGTTTATACTGATAATATAGCTCCATAGTGAGTGACTGGAGCGCACTAGTGTATAGGCCAGCACCTTCGATCCTCAAGGTAGACAAATAAGTTAAGTGAACTGCAATTTTTCACGAACGTTCCCCTTGAAACGTCTATAAAAATACAACAATGAATCGAGCACCATTCTCACTTCACCATGAAAGAGGTGTAGTATCGGGCTGCTCACCTGAGAATGTGTGAATTTACCGAACAGTTTCCCCGTTAAATTACACAATTTCGAAAAAAATCTAAAATTTTCGAAAATTATCAGGTACATTGAAATCTAAATTTCTCTCCTACACAGGAAGCGTGATATTTCTAATAATAACGGCTATGATACTCGAGCATACCCTGAAAAAATGCTATAAAGTCAGCTCGTTTAGATTTGATTGGCGGGAGATATATGAGCCCAAACACGATGCTCAAAAACGAGCGTTACTTATTCCTCAACCCAATAGTAATTCAATGTTTTTCATGCATTGTTTTGCTGTCTTATTGTACTGTTGTGAATAGCTGTGTGTTGGTGCTGATTATCAAAAAGTTTCATGTTCTGAGTTTTTGTATTGTAAATTTTTCTCCGTTAATATTATTAACATTATTATTATCATTGTTCAAACTTTAATTTACTGGTCATGTCGATACGTACTTCTTCGTTTTTTTGTTGTATTTGTATAAACACAGCGAGATCAGAAAACAATACAACAACAAAAACATTCATTAAGCAATCTGCGATAGGCAAGAAAAAAATTCGAACAATAAAGGAACGTACTTGTTGCTTAATGGCAGTCTATAGTCCGAATAACAAAGACACTCGCGAGTTGTTACCACTTTTTTGTTATTTTCACTCTTAAACGTACATCATCCTAAGAATATCCAGCTTTGTTATCTTTTTGCTTTATCTATTTGGATGCTATACACCCTCGGGTACGCTTACCGCATCCATCCAAGTGCACGTGAAGGAAAGCACTTACCGAACGAGAATAACACGATTCCTTTCTTCTTTATCTAGTCTGGAGATGCTGCTTCTTGACAAATTTGATGAGCACGCCCTCATCGCAGTGCATCAGACTCTAGCAGACTCTCGTGAATTAATATTATAGTTTATCGATGCAGCAGAATTCAGACAAGCATAGTGATAAATTGAGGAAATTTATCACTATGATTGTCTGAATTCTGCTGCATCGATTCGACCACGCCTCTGGCAACGCATCAATCAGAACCGTGGACATGGCTGCGAGATCATCGTCTTCCCTGCTAAATTAGCATGTACTATCGTCAAAAAAAATGTGCTATTAGGGATGTAATTTCGGTTTGACTTCTATATGTTCTGTACGCTCTCTGGATTGATAGACAGGCGGTAATGAGCACGCGAGTCGAAGAGAGTTGGTTTCAGTCGGCTTGAGACATTGAAACACTCTCCAACCTGGTAATGCGAGGAGACGCCGACGTGTCCGTTGTCGTAGTTACCCTTCAGCGCGCCCGCCATATCCTTTCCGATCGGCGTCCCCTTGACGTTCGGGTCGGTGGCCGAAGCGGAGCTCATGTTCAAGCAGTGGCGAATGTAGAACGAAATCAGGCTTATAAATGCGCCATGATTCATGCATAGGTCGTTGTGAAGGCAAGATAAAAAAATATTGAAAGGAACCGATATGATAGCAGTTGATGGTCTATTCAATCGAACGGTGCTCGGCAAACAAAGTGACTCGTAAGTCTTTTCAACTCCAAAAATTTCGAAAGAAGATTTCGAAATTTCGATTACGATAGATTGTAAACATCAGAAATCACCACCATTTTTCGTATACGTTTTAATTTTTCGTATACGTTAATAAGAGAAAACTATCATTTTTTTCTAACGGGCATAGCTTGTTGATACTATCATGCGTACAGTACAACCATGATGATATGCAACAGTGCTACACACACACTTTCGAAATTTCGAGCTCATTTTTTCGAAATAATTTGTCATTTACTCACCGAACAATCATTTGACTTTTAGCCACAATTGTTGTTCTCCTCGTTTCGAACACTCTCTAGCAGTGCTCTTTTTCGCCCATCCCATCTGATCGATGGAGAGGGCTAACTAAATAGCGGATATAAAAGCAGTGCGTCGGAGCTGATCATCCCACTCTTCGTTATTTCCATCTAAACACTCGATTCATTTGTGTTTGAGCATATCTCTAATTCCTCAAACATACCCTTCCTGTGTCGGAAATATATCCGGATTCACATTAATATGGGCATGCTAATTTCTTATCTTCATCAGCAATGATCGCCGGCAACGTACTCGGAAAATGGGCCGAAGCCATAGATGAATTCGATGATGCTATGCAAGGCCTCGATTAGGTTCGTCAAATTCGTAGAAATAGTTTTTACTGAATGAGTACTGAATGACGGAAACTTACAATCCCGACATTTCAGGAACAGCATGTTATCCTTCGCAAGCTTGCATCCACCTACAGTACTTACGACACCAGTACTTGCGACAACCCTGTTCATGTTTTACGATATTCGTCGATAAAGTTGTCTTTGCATTAATTGTTTAAAAAAAATAATATTTGATTACCATCAACACAATCTTTAAACGAAAATAGCTCATCGATCGTTGTGAGGTGAAACGAAATATAGATAGAAGCGAGTATTGAATGGAACAGATACAGTTTGCGCTCTGTTCGATCGAAGAATGCTTGGCAAACGAAGTCATAGTGTAGAATAAAAATCGAAAGATTGAATATTTCAAAATTTCGCACATATCTTTATCGTCTCTTTCTCTCCGTCTCGATAATTGTAGAACAAAAATTTTAAACGCAACAATCAAATTACACTGAAAAAGGAGCTGTTGTAATGAAAAGCGCAGTAGTGTTTTAGTGATCCGATAATCAAATACTTAAGATTTTAAATATATTTGCTCTCATGGCTTCAAGACGAAGATGAAAAATGACTCAGCATGAAAGTCAGTGAAACATCCATGTTGAAGCCTTCATGTCTGCATGAACAGCTCTTTTGACGTCACTACCACATGAGTTCTCCATGAAGTCCGATCCTGTTTCGATCGCTCTGGAAACCGTATTTTAATATATTTGTATTTATTGACTTATTGAGGAAGTATTTAGCTGATTCATGGCTGTTATTACTCACAGCTCGATCTTCTCCTTCCAGCAATCGATTGTCTCCATGCCACCAAACTTGGCCAGTTGTTCGTCGACCCATGAGTTATTAAGGTACGTCGAATGATAGAATCGCCCCGGATCACCCATGATGAGCACCATACGGAGAGGGTTCGCTTTCCTGAGAGATACTCGTTCATAAACAAATGGTTATGTGGAATGGATAACTCATTCCAAATATCTGTTCAAAAATGCAGTCCTATTCACAGCGAAATCTCACGAGTTGGCGTATATTCCTCCGTGATGGATTCCTTTGTGCAGAGCCACGAGGAAGCTGAGGGCTGTGGAGGCGCCGGCGCCGATTCCGCGAACTTTAATAATATTATGAATAATTATTATATGTATATGTCATGGGATAAATCACGAATATATACATCGGGAGCCAGAGCAATCAATAATTAGTGCAAAAGACATGAACTGGATCTGTTTTTGGTTAAATCGTAAAGTCTTACCTTTCAGGGAGCGCATAGCAGCGATTGTCGCCATGTCAGGCATCCGCGCCACTTCATCGATCACCGTTCGAAGGAGACTGAGAGGAGAGCATTAGTAGTGATCACAATTCAGAATCGACTATCTTCATTTTATGCGCTCTTTCGTTGCTTAGATAAACGAATTCTGAAGAGTAATTTCCGCTTTCTCATGCATATTTCACACTTGGTCGTGTTCTTGAACATTATTGGTGCAGGGTTGTAGCCATATCCGATACCGGCGATACCTGGACTCACCCACGCTGGACTGTCATTCTCGTCGGCCAGGATATTACTGTATCTATAGAGTAACAGGATGATAAATGTGACTGTGAAGGATCGGGAATGGAATTGATTTCTTCCGTAATGATCTATTGGATCAAAAGTGACATAGTGGATATCAATCAGGATCATTGGCAGATCTGAAAGAAGATCTCACTTGTTAGAGCGTACATAATTGTAGAAGAGCGAGTACTGAGAGTCGGCCAGCACTACTTTGGTGGGAAGGGAGTAGCGAGTGATGTACTTGCCTACTGAGGAGATGGTGCCGCCTGAAGAGTATTTAGATATTGATTAGTGCTGAATGCGAACTCGAATATTTCTTATGGAGAGAGTAATTTGAATCAAATCTTCAATTGGATTATTCACTACGGAAAGGTATAGTTCAGATTTCGAAAGTAATCCTAACGACAAACACTATGTGTGCGTTTCTAATTATGTTTGGCGTTCGAACTGTCAATGTGAGTAGATTACTTACCAGTTCCTGCCGAGTGAATGAAATAGTGCGGAAGTTGAAAGTACAGATCCCGCAGCTGACTAGTGATCTCGTGAAATACATTAGAAGACTCCAATCGGAAATCGCCGCCTGAACAATAGATTTCTGTCAATTTCGACTCTCCCGAATCAGCGTGCTCTATCGGCAGTAAGAGAAACGATAGAACATAGAACATGAACATAGAACATCGCGAATTGAAAAGAGTCGATATCAGATTTTCCATCACTGATTGATATCATCGCCGATGCTCACTCTCATGCTATTCCTCAGCGGAGTCGGCATTTCCGAATTGATTGATGAAGAATCCGCCAGTCTTTTCTGCCTCGTTTTGTGCGTGATAATTCCTCATCTTGACATCGACCTATCAATCAAAATGCTATTCAAAATCAATTCATTAGTATCCTCCAATCGCGATATAAAATGAAATATGTGTACAATGACTATTGTCTATCGATTCCATATCAAAAGTTCCGGAAGATTTTTTTTGTTTTAATTTGAATTTCAAATTTCGTTTGTCGAACAGTTAACTGTGGATCGCACATGTCAGTGAACTATGATCCGCACCTTCATGATTTTTCCTCCGAACTGCGTGGTCTGGTGGATCTTCTCTTCTTCTAGATTATCGGCTACCTGACAGGCATACTGCAGCTACCGTACCCTTTCTGTGACCTACCACAGCCACGTATGGCACCCCGATAAGACCACACATGTACGCCTCGCTCGCTCCGGTGTTGCCAGAAGTGGAATCGTATACGATAGAGTCGGATTTGATCTGGGTTGATTACAACTTACAAATAGATATGAATTTATCTACCTTTCCCTCTACTACAGCCCACATAATGAGAGCCCACACGAATCGATGTTTGAGAGTCCCGGAAGCAGATGCAGTCTCGTTCTTGATGAAAAGATCTACGGTCGGAACTCCAGGAATCAGAAAATGAATCAGTTATCGATTGAATGGCCGGCTACCATAGTACCTCCATTCGATAGAGAGGTGTGTGTCCCATCCTCTTCCTTTCCTCCCACAGCTCCAACACTGCGGTCGTTCGCCAGAGCTTCTCCTCTGGAAGATAAATTTAGAGTAGGGTATTCAATTAAATCCCGATCTCTTTAGCTATATTGCAAATGCACTCGCGTTTCAGAGAAACCAGAGAAAGTGCAGAATGGAGATTGAAAAAGAACCGAATAGTCATTACAAATTCTTACCGTCCTGGAGAACGTTTTCGAAGACATTCGTTGCCGCTGTCAATTGCACAGCGAGAACGAGAGAGAGGAAGAGCAATGGCAGCATCTTAAAAGAAATTAATGACGAAAAATAAAATAAAAAGATTCTGAAGAACCCAAACACTATCAATCACCGCGAACAGCGCTTAAGATCGATAGATGAGCAGAAACGAAAGGCAAATGATTAAATATGGAACATGTGCAACAGCAAGATCTTTGGAGCATGATCTGCGTGTGAATAATGTGTTTCAGCACGTTTACGGATAGTTTGCAGATGAAAATGACAATTCTAGAATATTAGTAGCTTGAAATATCATTAATAATCACAAATAGTACATTCAAATTTGGGAAGAATATTGAGGGCTATATCCTACACACAGAAAAAATGTATGTTAACTGTTTCGGAAAGTGTGCTAAACATACTGAACACCTGAACTCAGTTGTTTATGATCCTGCCACATTTTTTCGTGTCACAGGACACATTCCGCGACAGTTTACATGTATTTCTCTCTGTTTATCGTCCTCCTCTTACAATTAGCAACAATGTTTTTTCTGGGGATAACTGATTTCGTGAAAACAACTTCCAATGCCGATTTGCAGAACGGGGTGAATTTACACAGTACCTGTTATTTTTGAAGGTGAGGTATCTGTATCTCTTCGATTTTTTATACGGCAAAATGTTTTGGAGGTATGGTGAATCGAACCCCAGACTTCTCGCATGAAAAGCGAGCGCTCTACCCCTGAGCTATGCCACCCGATGTTAGTTTCAGCCAGAGGGGAGTATATAATACAGCCACTAGACGCTCAGTGAAATCAACAAAAATCATCGTTCGGTTATGACTCATAACAAAAGCGTCTTTTCCAGAGACCAGAGGGCGAGCTCCATTGGCGCATTTGGTTAGCGCGTGGTACTTATAATGCCGAGGTCGGGAGTTCGTCCTCCCATGGAGCAGAGCTTTTTGCTTTGTTTGATACACTAATTATCATAAAAATTTAACAAGTTACTTTGCACGATCGTTCTCGGGATTTCTCTCCTTGACAATGATCTTCAATTATTTTAGCGAACAATGCGATTGATAATTTCATTTATCAATAGTTTGCATGAGTACGAATATGAAAACATGAGTATGATGGGAGATACAGATTTTGAGAATTGATTATTAGTGTCGAAAACAGATTGAGGTGATGATTACAAGAAAAATAATGTGTTCCAGGTGTAACGAGTTTCAATTAATGGATGTTTAATGGAAAAGGTGCTTCTAGTCATTTCAATCGTGCGTGAGGCATTCACCGAGGTTGCCAGACCGATTGGAATTTCAGTTTTCTTATCGGAAGTGTGCTTATTTTTCAGAAGAATAACAGATCTGAAGACATTTTCAGCATAGATTGGACCGATCGAAGAGTCTGAATGAAGGTCGGAGAGGACAGTTGAGGTATCCATCAATACGTTGAGCCTGATAATTTGTTCTGTTTTAAATTAAATAATTTACTCTAAATCCACTTGATTCGCTTCTGAATTGCTTGTTGCTTATCTGTGAACCATCTATCCGCATTTGCCGATTTTTCGGACAATTCAGATTTTTTGAATCGGAAGACGTGGATGTCGATTCCATTGAAATTCGTGATGTTAGTGTAGATTCCACTTCTCTCGGTAACGACACTCCATGCTATGTCCATCTCACTGGCGGGAACGATCAGCACTTGATAGATATTACTGAAAAGAGCATACTATGTTTATCGAACCGACTCGTAAGCATTATCAACCTTTGTGATACATGTTCTTCGAAAGCCTTCTGAACTTTTCGAGCAGTCTCGTTGTTTGCTGAAATCGGGATTGAGTCGAGTCCGATAGCCCTTTTCGCGAATTCGATTCCGTTCTCGGGCCTCTCGTTTTTGTTAGTCGTCGCGAGCGGTCCTTCTCCATTTCTCTCTGATAGAGAATGGAATCCCTCTAGTTCCCCTCGTCTACTCCATCAACTCAACAAGATCGGAATCCCCATCCAAGCCGGACTCTGGTCACCGTGTGATGGGTATGACCTACTCTGATGTTTGGTCCCTCAGATACCATTCTCGTCGAGTCTCGTTTCGCGATTGATGACTCGAGTTTGGTGGACTCAGTTCTAAAATCACGGGAGCCTTCTTCCGTCATCAACAATGAACACTCTACATCAAGTCCTATCGTCCTGGATGATCGCAACCCTTTCTCCAGCCAATCTCTTGGGTCTGTGAATGGAAAGAAGACCGATCCCTTGACCCCCACCCAGACGAAATGATTCTCTCGCGAACGAAGAAGCGACCCGAAACCTATCTGAAACCATCCATCCCCATCTGGCGTCAACTGCCTGACATGATAAATGTATGTATGTATGTATGTATGTCTCGGGCCATAACACGTTCTGCAAGATTATAGCAGATAAATTATTCTCTTGCACTTCCGTGTTTGCATAATACGACGATTCATCTCTTTCCAGCACTGTGCTCATGGCCAATTTATACAGTACCTTGAAATATGATATGACCAGCGGCATTCCCACGACTATGTCGGAGGGGGGCCTCAGGCTGGCAGTGTTATACTAAACAGTAGTGATGCCAATTCGAAACCCGCTCTTCTTATTTTACATTCAGTCTCGTCGAGAGAGAGCGAATTGAGAAAAATCATTTTCGATCGGGTATTACTACTGAACAGACAAACGCACTTATTATCTGAAGAAAGTCCCTCTTCAATTGGCGCAATTTTGAGAACAATAAGGTCTGGTTAAATCCAAAATTGATAGAATGAAAGCTCGAGTACGAGTATTCGCGTTTCGTATCTTCCATGAAGCATCTGATATTAAAAATTAACATAATTATCGCACGATAAAACAAACGAATATGGATTGGGCGAATGTAATCCACTTGAAAACGCTCTTTTAAATAATCTCTGTCTAATTCTTCCGTGGCGTTGTTTAGAGCTTCGAAGGACGTTTCAGTTACTGAAATTTTGTAGAATATGTGTTTTGTGTCTTTTTTCGTTGGTACTTGCTCTGATGAATGTACAACTCTATCCGTTCACGCATAAGCGAGAACGATCGCCGGACAAACAGCAAAGAAACGCGCACAAACGCTTTTTTGGTGCGCGGCCGCGTCAAAGATAAGCCCAATTTTTCTCTAATAATTTAATCGCTTTGCGAGCAACATTTGCGCGCGCGCGTCTTTTAAACACCATATTTTCATCATTTAGTTTTCCAATCATATAATATCTTTCTGTTATCGATATTCTTGACGACAGAGTCCACTTCATCTTCGGATGCCATGTATTGGAGTGGCAAGATTTCTACAAGAGTACCAAGCGACTTTTGGAACTTCTCTTTTATCAGGTACTGTGCAATGCACGCAATGCAGTGTGCATGGAAAGTAATTTAAAAAAACACATACCATCCATATGATGCTGCAACTCTTCGAGTTGATCTTTTCTCACCGAAGTTTGAAGTGTATCGATAGGAAAGTAGAGTTCTGTTAATAAATAATGATTGACGTTGGTGATGCCGTTTCGGGTAGCGTCTCTCTCATTTCCCCTCGCTTTCTCGACTCGCTGACCGGCGAGAGAACATTCATATGGAGAGAGACAATACCCGAAACGGCATCACTAACAGAAGTCACATCCGACTGAATCAACTCACCCTTGTTGCGATACTCAGCCCGTCGGAAAGCGCCGCCGATTTTAGTAACCTTGCTAATCTCTTCTTTAGTGTGCATTCGACAGCTAATACGCGCAAGACTGTCGATGGCCTGCACTTTTTCTATGTTTATTTTTTAAGCTATTTTTATCATTTTTCTCCCCTTCACTTTATCGCTTCTGAGAAAGAGTTTGTGTTACAAAATATGAGAGACATTTTGAACATATATGTGCACATGCGTGGAACTAGGAGAAAAAGTCGATTCGAGGAATCGGCTCCATACTTCCACTGGTGGAAGTACTCGGTGCGTCAGGAAGGTAGACCACCTTGGAACTGACCGCGCCGCGTCCGGAGCGCGCTAGAGCGCGCGAAATTTGAAAGTAACTTTTTCGATTTTTGCTCAGTTTTTCGCAAATCGATTTGAAAGTAGTACTGATCGATTCCCATGTGCATGGAGATCATTTCATATGTTGATTTCATCATCAAGGTGAAAAATAACTTTTGAATTTTGAAACAGTTTCAAAAAATAGGGGTTTTAAAAAGGGGAGATTTTTATTTCGAAATATTTTTCGAAATAAAAATGGTATTTATCGACAATTATTAAGAAAACAATGAGCGAGAAAAAAGGGTACCTACGGGTCGGAAAAGAATAAAATCTGATTTGGGGTATTGCAAATATTCGAATTTCTAACTTTCGACGGTTTTCCCATGCAAGCAGTAATACGACTAATTGCTACTAATCTTGCAAGAATTTATTGATTAGATCTATGGAAAAGAAATAAGAGTTTGCACGATTCTGAAAAACAAGTTTTTGTAGATGAAAAAAAAACGTCAACATCTCAAATTGTAGATAGAATTGTCATCTTCAAAAATTTGTTTTTCAAAACCATGCAAACTCAAATTTCCTCTCCATAGATCTAATCAATAAATTCTTGCAAGATTAGTAGCAATTAGTCGTATTACTGCTTGCATCGTCGAAAGGTAGAAATTCGAATATTTGCAATACCCCAAATCAGATTTTATTCTTTTCCGACCCGTAGGTACCCTTTTTTCTCGCTCATTGTTTTCTTAATAATTGTCGATAAATACCATTTTTATTTCGAAAAATATTTCGAAATAAAAATCTCCCCTTTTTAAAACCCCTTTTTTTTAAAAACTGTTTCAAAATTCAAAAGTTATTTTTCACCTTGATGATGAAATCATCTTGGTTAGCACCCAACATATGAAATGATCTCCATGCACATAGGAATCGATCAGTACTACATTCAAATCGATTTGCGAAAAACTGAGCAAAAATCGAAAAAGTGACTTTCAAATTTCGCGCGCTCTAGCGCGCTCCGAACGCGGCGCGGTCAGTTCCAAGGTGGTCTACCTTCCTGACTCACCGAGTACTACCACCAGTGGAAGTATGGAACCGATCCCTCGAATCGACTTTTTCTCCTAGTTCCGCACATATGTTCAAAATCTTAGAATGTCGAACATATAAAGTTCATCTTTCTGATGTAGTCATGTCGAAAGTGAAACTCACATCCGCAATTCTGATAGGATTGGAATACATTTGGCGCGCACTCATGAATTGACGTATCAAATCTGCTCTATGCTCATAGAATTCGGGATGGTCAATTGAGGGATGACGCAGAAATGATTCCGAGATATGCTCCAGATGATGCAGAGGATACGTCACACTCTTAACCGGCATTCAATAATATTTTTTTAAAATGAATAATATGATTATTTTTTATGTTACAACCACTCACGAGCTCATATTCTCTATGCTTCGATTCGTCTCGACTAACTGAAAAATCAAATTCAATCATCTAACCAATGAACTTTCCAAACGACTGGAGCCCAGAGAAAGTTAGAAAAACATCAATCAAAAAAATTGAAAAATGGGACGGAAAGATCGGCTTACAATTAGGGTGATGAAACAGCTTTCGAAGCTCCTCCATCACTTTCAGCTCTTCTTCATCCACCTACAAAGGGTTGCTATTACTCCATCAGAGTTGTGCCCCATTCCCTATCACCTCTCCTGTCGAGTTGAAAGCCAACACGAATTCGCCAACTGATCTCCCGAGTCTGAACAGCTCCCTGCTGTTCTCTCCCATTCTTTCCAGGCTGTCGATCACGTCCACCGTATCGTTAAGTTCACGGAATTTAACGATGAAGGCGTAAACATCGGCAGTGACTGGACAAAATCTTCCATAATGCGATAGTGTGAGTTTCAGACTGATTTATAGTGAAGTTGCAGCGAAAGTAACTTGGTTCTATCTCTGATCGTAGTACAACCAGAGAAAGGTTGTTCCTAACTTTATACTAGGTTTATTGCCAAACTAACCATTCTTCTCAGCATGGATGCAGCACAGAATCATCATCATAAGTAACGCCCGTATCAGCATGCTTCTGCAATCGTATGAGCACAGAAATATAACGGGAAATAAGGTTTGAAAAATGATTTTATAAAATTCCAACGATGAACTGGTCAGTGCGAGTGCGAATGGTTAGACTGACTGTTGTAGTGACCTTTCCCTGTCCCGCCAACGTTTATTTTGTCCGGTTCTCTATTATCACCTATGCCGGATCGGCGCCATAGACATAGTCTCATAGGTGAGAAAATGGTATAGAAGTGAGGCCGCTGTCATTATCTAAAAGGTGAGAAGAATAGAATGGGGATGAGAAGGTAATATTTGTGAGAAGGAGAGATCTGAGACATGTTTGGGTACACCATCCAAGTGATATTGATGGGATGACTCGATTTCTATCTTATCTCCGCACTTTCAAATCTTTTCCTTCCTTTTCTGAATCTTCTATTTGGCAAAGAGTTCGGCCGAATTGTTTAATCTAACTCAGGTAGGCGCTTTCATCTATTGGACTCAATTCTACATCATTAGTAACCACGGGGAAATGTGCATAAAGAGCGAGCCCTATGGCTGCACTCTATCATAAATCCCTGAACACGAATGGGTATGTTCAGGCATTCCAAGTTGAGTGTGTCTCGAACATGAGTGTGTCTACTCTCTTCATTCGTAGAATCAAACTTCTCTAGAATCAGTATACACTTTTTTGCGCATTTTTACCGTCTTATTACAAACTCTTATATTGGAGTGCCGGTTTCATAGTTGAACTCCTCTTTGAGCTGACTATCATTATTCGCTTTCCTAGTGCCTAATCATACTGCATTTTGATTTAACTAAATCTCAGGGCTAAATGCTGCTGTCGGCGCTACTAGCGACGGCTCTGCTGCGTGCCAACCGGATTGATGAGCCTCGGGAAACGACAATCATGGTAACACATCACACATTGAACATTTCTAGTTATTCTTGCTGTTAGATCAGAAAAGTACAAAATTTGAAGCTTTATTGTTGCGAGAGACTTCTGAGGATAAAGATGTCAGACAACCAAAATAGTCCAAAATTCAGACTACAAAGACTGACTCAATCGTCGCACTCGAATTCGCTCTCGCGCGTTTTCGAAATTTCACCGAGACTGATGATGTCATTGGAAGTCTGGAGAGGCTAGGAGAGCAGAGTCGGGAATTGTATGCACTTGCCCTGCCTGTGATGGGACCGATTCCTACTAGGATCACAGTTGGTTTCCTGCTAGGAAACCTGCAAGATACCTAGTAGGAAACCAACTGTGATCCTAGTAGGAAACTTTTTCCAGAGAAGCCGGAATCAATGGATCGCACGCGTTTGGTGAGAAATTACGATGTTATTGAGTATCAAATATTGGAATTTCTTCAGAATATCTATTGTAGATACAGTTTGATTATATTAAACTGCCAAACTGCAGATTTCGCGCCAATGGGACTGCGTAGCGAGTACTGTACTGGAGAAGGTTCTCAGCAACCGACCACGCTTGCCTGTGATGAGCCAATGCATGTGCTTTTTGATGGTGCAGTGCCCGATAATCGAGTGAAGTTCGCCATCATCGAGAAAGCAAAACAACACCATAGTTTTGCAGTTGGCCGATTCGCTCAATTGAGTCATGTTTTTTTTCTGATTCGTTTCTCAGTGAGCTCCGATCATAGCCAAACAGCGGGGTTAGATAATCATAATTTATTTCATCGCTATTGAAGGTAATTATAAAATAATAATGTAAAATTAACGCAACAATGTAGAATAGCGTACTTGTTGCGTAAGTAATATTGGCGTGGATTAATTGGTCGAAACGGCACTAGGTCGGATGAGAACATTCGGATGATAACGTACCGGTTGAGCACGATTTGCATACGAGAGACAACTGTTATGTAAGAGACGGTATTGCGAAATACTTCGCATTCAGTAGGTTATCATCCGAATGTTCTCATCCGAACTAGTTCCGTCGAAACTACCGAGCTTATTTTCAAACGCAGATGAAGGGCCGAAGGTGAAGCATCTGATCAAACACAGCTCCAAGATCACCACACTGAAGCTTCACATGAGAGAACTACATCGAATCCATCCCCAATCATTCGATAATCTGCGGAATTATCTGGGAGATATTCCGGTGCAAGTGCTAAAGATTGTAGAGCTAAGAGTGCTCGATCAAAACGCAAGGTGAGGGCACTAATAGTGGCTACAGCTGTTTTTTTGGAATTGGTTTCGGAAACGAGAGGTCAGACAAGTAATACATGTATTGCAGCAAAGTCTTGTTAGATCTCATTCGAACGAATACCACAGCATTCCTTTCAGTGGCGTGTAAGGAGAAAACGTAATTTTCTGCCTTTTCCTAATCGGGCTGAGTACTTAGGTCTTGACACGAAAAAGCATGATTGTTAGACGGAGATTACGGTAGTTTCACCATCCCCAGAAGTCTGGTGAGCACGAGCGGTGCCCTGGGAATGGGTAGGCACTATCTATGGTTGGACAACATGGCCTTGATGGCGCAAAGGTAAGTTTCTAAGTTGATTTCCGGAGGTCGGGCGTTCGATCCCCGGCTATGCCGTTTGTCTTGCCGGACTTCGAGGAAGCGTGGTGTGAGCGCACACTATGGGTGCATTTTCTTGAATTCCGTTTGCTATTGCTTTGGAATACTGTGATACTGTACAACGACTGGTGTTCACGAAGCAGGGTGCGGTCGACGAAGCGGATCTTCGTAAGTAAATTTAGGATACGGTAGTTTTAAAAAATAAATTAGCTTGCAAATACATTATTGAGGCAATTTAAATAAAATCTCGAAATGTTTTCAGATGATTTCATCAGTGAAGCAATGCAGTTCGTGAAGTTAATCAAGTTTGAGCAGCATTTCAGAGATTCTAAAACCGCTTGCTCGCCAGTTTTTAATTATTTTGGACACTAGAGAGTTCTGGAAAATGTTCGAAGACCAAATTGACGATTCTGACAATCTTTGCGCAAATTTCATCTCTGATTACGACCAAAATGAAATTAGACATGACGACGATGGTTACCATCATTTGCGCTTTCATGTTTGGTCCATTCCACCCGATAATGAATGAAGATTAATGCGAGTATAAAAACCGTTTACTCTCACTTGTCTCCATTCACTTTATTTTTGTTTCGTCTGTTATGTATTATTCAATCAAGGCACGCTTCGAAATTATCATTACTGAATAAATATATTTGATAACGATAGAATGAAACATTAACTTCCTTCATCATCTATTCCACGATGAACTATATGACTCAGCTCTAGGAATACTGCACAGAGATAGAACAGAGGCAGCGCTGATTTGTTTAAGATTCGAGTGGACAGAGGGCAAACGAAAATATTGGGTGATGTGTTCACACAGAGAGACTACTAGCCAGAGGGCTTGTATCGATCGAACGGGCCGAATGGAGGACGCACGCTCGTTAAGCATACTATCTCAACTCGATTGAAGAAAACTCTGAGACGAACGAATAATGCTACCTTTGGTCATGCGAAAAAGCGCGAAAATCTTTGCCATTTATATTTCGGCTCTGCAATTTTTTGTGCAAAGTACTATCACTTAGTAATCCCCGTGCGATTGATAAGAACCTCGCCTTGACGAATATTGACTTTGCTTATTACCAAATATTTATCTCAACACTCCGAATTACAGGGATGTCCCGTCCCGTTGATGTGGTTACTCTTAGTGATTCGGAAGAAGTGGCCGAGGTTATAACTCTCAGTGGCGATGAGGAAGAAATAGATGAGGATGAGCCTCGAAGGAAGAGACGACAAGTGGAAGTGATAGAAATGCTTATTTCTCTAATTTTTACAGTCATGCTTGACGTTTGAGACACCATTCAATTTCTCAGGATGGCGTGGCTGGTCAATCGCCTTCTACCAC
Source organism: Pristionchus entomophagus (assembly GCA_036245825.1). NCBI lineage: Eukaryota > Metazoa > Nematoda > Chromadorea > Rhabditida > Neodiplogasteridae > Pristionchus > Pristionchus entomophagus. The sequence goes on from BTSX01000001.1 coordinate 8,463,066, forward strand.
TGATAATCCTCCTCTAACACTCACTACACTGCAGACTGACGTTATTCGCAAAATAGTTCGAATTGACAGTCCGGAGTCGATTGCTCGGATGCGTTTGGTGGGGTTATTATTTATACGCAGAGACGATAATCGCTCGAACCTTTGGCGAATAGTCTTTATTAGCATATCGTTGAATTCGAAAGGAAATAAGTATTTCTTTCGCTAATTCTGAATTCGATTTTTAAGAATGTATCAAACTGCAGATCTCGCGTGATTGGAACTCACTAGCAATGGCAGCCCTCTGCCGTTGGAGGACGGGACTGATAGCAATCGATAAATGCGTGTGCTTTTTCGATGGAAGAGGACCGGATAAGGATGTGAAGGTCGTAACAGTTGTGAAGGTAGGACCACCGCAACATTTCACTGTCGGAGCAATCGCTAGAGTGAGTCTTCCGCTATGTTTTCCATTGGAAAAATAGTCTGGTACAATGTGCAGTTGCTCCCACATCAAGCTATTTTACTGTCCTAGATGAACTAGCATCATTTACTAGCATGTGTTATGTTCAATACTGTTCCTCTGGGACTTCTTCGTCTTATGGCCCAGATTGCGATTGCGCAGATTGAAATGAGACGGGTGGAATGGAAATCTAAATACGGAAGGAAGAGAATGCAATCACAGAATTTTCTGGGACAGAAACCGAAGAATTGTCGTTCCTCTTTCTAGCGAGGGAATGCGGACAGTGGTCAACAAGCCAGGCGAATGATCAAATATTGCTCAAAAATCGAAGAACTCCAGCTTAACACAAGGGAGCTGCATCGAATCTTTCCTCCATCATTTGACAACCTTCGAGGTTATTTGGGAGATGTATCCGTACAATTGCTAAGAGTCGTGGAGCTCAGAGTATTGGATCAGACCGCAAGGTGAATCTTTTGTTTGTTAGATCGCTGAAATATTCCCTATCAAGCCAAGGAATATTATGCATAACACCAAACAAATTCACTTTATCGTAACACACTGTTTTTGAAGGCAAGGCTTGGTCAATCTGATACTAGAACATTCGGTTCAGCACTTGGTGTTCACTAAACTTGGAGAAGTCAATCAGTTAGCGTTCCGTGAGTTGAAACGAAGCATCTCCCCAGAGGATTGCTCTTTAGCAAATACATTTGTATCCGTTCAAGCGCATTACACACAAAAAAACGGCGTATTAACAACCCACACAAAACGTATTAAGAGAGCAACTCTGAATTTTTTTGAAAATTTGTTTTTCATATTTTCTCAGCCGGACAAGTTGGAATCAATTTTTCTTTTGCATCGTCATAGACATGTCGAAAGTGCATGGAAACACTATAGAGATCTGGTTCAGGTCAATTTTGAATTAATTTTCTCAATGTCAAAATCATTTTTCGACACATTGACTCACTTTTCGCGAGGGGGGGGGGCGCACAGTAACTCATCGCACGATGTAGCCCATGCAATTCTGCGTCGATCGGTATACAGTACTAATCAACACACTTTGGCAGACGCCACGAAAATGTACTTGTAGCCGAAAAATCCTCGATTTCGACCATTTTTCGAGCACAACTTTTTTATTCAATTTTTTCATGATCTCTAATATTGAAATTCAGATTCTGCACGCAAAACTACGCAGGAAAAAAATATAGTAAGATTTTTCTGAAATACAAATTTTTCAACTTTTTCATGACCCTGGGGTCGAGGTCACTTTTTCGATAGAAAAATCGAATTCTGACATTATCTGATTATACGCTTATGACATGTAATTGGGTGCGTTGAATTCGAATTTGTAAACTAGAGCTCACGAAAACGAGAAAGAAACAAGGTATGCTCGAAAATTCCAAAAATAGTGGACATCTTCAGTTTTTCGAAGATAACTTGTTTCTTTCGAGTTTTCGTGAGCTCTAGTTTAGGTATTCGAATTCTACGCACCCAATTACATGTCATAAGCGTATAATCAGATAATGTCAGAATTCGATTTTTCTATCGAAAAAGTGACCGTGCAGAATCTGAATTTCAATATTAGAGATCATGAAAAAATTGAATAAAAAAGTTGTGCTCGAAAAATGGTCGAAATCGAGAATTTTTCGGCTACAAAGTACATTTTCGTGGGGTCTGCCAAAGTGTGTAGATTAGTACTGTATACCGATCGACGCAGAATTGCATGGGCTTCCTCGTGCGATGAGTGGCCTCGCGAAAAGTGAGTCAATGTGTCGAAAAAATGATTTTCGACATCGCTAAAATTAATTCAAAATTTACCTGAACCAGATCTCTATAGTGTTTCCATGCACTCTCGACATGTCTATGACGATGCAAAAGAAAAATTGATTCCAACTTGTCCGGCTGAGAAAATATGAAAAAACAATTTTCAAACTTGGCGCCCACCTGGCGCGCCGCTTTCTGGACTCGGGGCCCTAATTTGACCACTTTTGTAAACAAGTACCCAACATGCACACATGGTATGCGTATGGAGGTCTGAATCGAAAATCCTAGCGGCATGTCCGGAAATCCGCGGAAAGGTTAAAAAATTTCAGAGGGGCTCTCTTAAATATAATACTTTTTGCGTGCGTGGTGCCTCCTCGGTATTAAAATTAATACGCCGTTTTCAGTGTGTATTTAACCAACTGATCTATCATAAAATAGTGTCGCCACTTCATTCAAGGTGTGTTCATCAACGAAGCGTTTTCGTCGCCGACCCTTCACTCAATCAAGTGTGAGCAATATTTCGACAGTCCCCAGCGTGAACGCCGCCTTGCCGCCGAGCGTATGTATTTCGGAAACCAGAGACAGTTTTGGGACGATCTGACTGAAACATTAAACCAATCAACGCTTGGAGCTCAATTCATCCCTGATTACGATCAAAATCACGTAAGAAGTGAATCACCCCACGATGGATATCAGCACTTGCGATTTCATGTATGGTCTAATATCCCGGGCACTGATTGAAATACAATTTGGCATGCACAATTATCGCGCGTTTTCTCTTAAATTACACTTCAATCTTGTTCATTGCCTGAGAATATTCCCTATTGAGCATCAATCGTTCATTTCATCAATGTACGTCTATGCCATAAATGTGTTTCTGTAATGAGAAATGAGCAGAAGCAATGGATAAATCGCCATACTACTATAAACCGTACATATTTTGAGAGGATCACCCCGCAAACTCGCCACAAAAGTGTGCATTGGAGCCTGTCAATTTCATAGTTCTTTCCATTTCTGACAGTGAAGGAAGTTTTACTCCTCTATTTTCCTGTCACAATATATTCTTTCATTGTCTAGTTCAATCATAAATGAATCGTCATCAGCTGGTATAAAGAAGAAGCTTGCACGAATCTTTAAAAAAATAGTTTTTGTTGATTTGAAACAATAAAGAAAACATTTAAGTCATACCTACAACATTCGATCAGTATACGATCCGCTTGAGGCAAATAGATCAACATGTCTTCCCGTCACATTTGTCTCGTTCAAATCACTCACATCGTATATAATTATTGACACCCGCATTTTTTCGAGTACCGGCGAGACTTTTGAATGCTGCATTATTCTACAAGGTATACTCATTCAATTCCTCGTCTCTTTTCATGTCGCTCCATGGCGATAGCATCGTTTGCTTATCTTTCCTTCCTTCTGTCGTTATTAGAACAATCATTCGAATGAACGATGATAGCTTGGGAGAAATGCGTGATGTGAGTATTCGCACTATTATTTTAATATTTTTTTATTTTTTTATTTGTATTATTTCAATAAAACATAATATTAATGTACAGGGTGCGCCATAATTTTTTTCAAAGCATTGCATAACAAATCCTAATAGATAAAACGAGGTATTGAGTTCTTAGTTTTGTTGTGGGTTCCACATAATATAACTATTCGGGGTTTCAAGTGATCTTATTAATTCTCGTTTGAATAGGATTTTTTTGTAACTGGCCGTTCATTGTTTTTAGAGCGTTGTGTCACTGATACACTTGGTTGTGTGCATGGTACTTTCAAACCGATATTCCATGGGCTTAATAGGCCATACTATTATATTAATGAGGTCATATGTAATTGAAGGTAGAAAGATCAATGTCGAGCTTCACTCCCACAGAACGTGAGGAAACCAGAAAGAAGACCCTACACACACGCATTTTAGTGATAATCGGAGACTATTATTCTAGCTTTAAAAAACATCAGATCTTTGAAACCTGGTAGAAGCAATGTTTACTAGGAATATTTCATGCACAAAAAATTAGAAGGTGGTTAGACCAAGAATTGAAGAAAAATGGCTCCTCAAAGTTGTGAGCAGATTCGCAAGTCCGCGACTTTAATTTTTTTTATCGAAAAAATATTTGCTTGATCAGGCCGCATATCTTCAGCATTGAAAGTCATGGTTATCAGCCTTGATAATCTCTTCTCTAATTAGACAAGTTATTTTAACAGCTAGACTCTACGCGTAAAAGATAAATCACGAAATACAGATAATCGAAAAAAAATTTTAAATTTAAAATCGTGAAAGAAACCGAGCGCTATTTGATTCCATCCAATAACACATATAGTGAGGTTATCATGTCCTATTAGTAATATATTGGCATGGATCATCTTCATGCATGTCTGTGAGAGAATGGACAAGTATTCCATTTGAATACCGAATTCCTCGTGTACAGCCTCTCCGAAGGGCTTCGGAAAATTAATTGGTGGTCAGCACATATGAAATCAATTATCGCTTTGTCGATGCAGTTCTATAGCTGTATGGACGACCTTCCAATGTTACTAGTTTGAGAATTGAAACATTACTAGTTTTGTAGTAGCTCTGGTCCAAACTAGTAATTCTGCTACGGACTTCACATCTTCATCTCAGTACACTTCCGATCGCTACTAGAAATGACGCAATCGATGGATAGCCAATCCATGTTTTTTTTAGTATGTACATCCCTTCACTAGAAACTAATACAAACATCGGAACATGGCTGTTGATTTCAGCCAAATAAATTGGCTTTGAAAAAAGTAGCTATAATTATGGCGCACCCTGTACAGTATCCTCCATAAGTCATGACTCACTTTTTCATTCTTTCATTACTTTTGACTCGTATGAGATTTCTTGCTCATACTTGGTCATGACATAGCACACCCACCGAGTGTTAGGAATATGCCATTGGGATATCGTAGAACTCCCTGGCGGTTGCGTAGTGATGACGCAATCATTCAATACTTTTTCAAACAATCAAAATTCTTACAAGGATTTTCTTTCAGTATTCATAATCGGTGTGAAAATAGAAGGCCGGAAAATCAAAAATCTAACGAAAATCTTTTCGATGAAAATATGTACTCATGTGAAGATGACCTACATTGGCTGTTTCAAAGTAGAGTCCCGAAAAAATCGATTTTCGTTCATAGACATACTAGAGACTCGTTCAAAATTTCAAAATGATCCTTATCACAATTCCTGATGATCCTGAAAGTTTGATAAAGATAGCTCTTAATTCGACTTAAGGAAACGAATTTTTCACTTTTTCACTTTCATTTTTTCTCCCTATTTTGGACTATCACAGTTGCAGGGGCGATTTTTGTTTAAATGTCATTCCTGCACAGGATAGTTGCATATCCATGGAACAATCGGTTCCTACCTTTTTAAAGCATTTGGATATCTTTCCTGTCCGCAACAATCGAAAATCCGAGGTCAAACGATTTTCAAAATCGGCTATTTTTCGGCATATTGTATTTTAACTTTTTTCATTAACGATATCGTGGGCTCTCATATCGAAATTATGATTCAGCACACAAAGATATACCAGAAAAAAAAATTAGTTTGGAATTTCTAAGAGATTTTTTTTCGACTGATGATGGGGGTATCATGGTCATGTTTTTTTGTCTAATTTCGATTGACCTCGGATTTTCGGTTGCCGCGTGCGGGACAGTTATCCAAATGCTCTAAAAAGTTGAGAATCGTATATTCCATGGATTTGCAACTAACCTGTGCAGGAAAGGCATTTGCACAAAAATCGGCCTTGGAACTGTGATCATCCAAAAAAAGGAGAAAAAAATAATGTGAAAAAGTGAAAAATTCGTGCCCTGAGGTCAAATTAAGAACTATCGCTACCAAACTTTGGGGATCATCAGGAATCGTGGTAAGGATCATTTGGAGCTTTTGAACGAGTCTCTATCATGTCTGTGAACAAAAGTTCATTTTTCGGGACTCTAATTTGAGACAGTCTAAAGCCACTGTACGTCATCTTCCTATGAGTACATATTTTCTTCGAAAATGTATTGAGGCCTTCTATTATCACACCGAATAGGAATACTGAGAGAAAATCCTTGTAAGAATTTTGATTGTTTGAAAAAGTATTGAATGATTGCGTCATCACTACGCAACCACCAGGGAGTTCTACGATATCCCAATGTCATATCCCTAACACTCGGTGGGTGTGCTATATCATGACCAAGTATGAGCAAGAAATCACATACTAGTTAAAAGTTATGAAAGAATGAAAAAGTGAGTCATGACTAGGGTTGTCAGAATGAAGAGAATGAGTGAGAATGAAGAGGCGATTTTACTCTCTCATTCCCCCCTCTTCAATGAAGAGCAATAAGGGGCTCACAGAAGGCCGATTAAGTTGGTGCATCTTAAATGTTTTGAGTCCAGTTTTCTACTAATCAGTTACTAATATGTTTCTGGAGTAAATGCCAAAAAATTAGAAATATATCTCTTTTCCTGACCATGGTCTTCACGGTCAAAAGGTCAGCTCTTCAATGAAGATATGGCCCTCTTCATTGATTTCGCCGATCCCTCCCCCTCTTCAATAAAGAATGAGACCGATTCGCGCGACCGTTAGAATGCGAATGTCCTCTTCATTTTCGCTCTTCATTCTGACAACCCTAGTCATGACTTATGGAGGATACTGTAGATCTCTCCTTCGTGGAATTCTCTCGTGAACGAGCGATTGATTCATCGTGAGCACATCTATTCGTCTCTTCCCACAATGGAAATGATGTTCAAAGAGATTCGAGGAGGAAGAGTGTGGGTCTCTGTGAACATGGAACCCGAAGATCATCCTTACTTCGCCGCTCTTAATATCGAGGTAAATGACTGACCAAGAAGTGAACTGACTTAACACTTACTTTTTGGCAACATTGGTGCGATTAATATTTTGGGTTGGATTATTTTGTCCACAAGCCCCGTCCACCACCCCAGAGTGATGCTTCAGAACTTGATCTGTTTCTGAAACTTATGCCAATCCGAACTGGTTCGTGCGCCGAACTCGTTCGAGTCTGTTCCCACTCATTCCCCCCTCTCTGTCTCCAGGCGTTCGGTCAGGCAGTAGGCACTTCAAAACCGTTATAAGCGCTTGTTGGGGAAATCGGTATTTGGAAAGTTACATCACTTTTGTGAAAAACCGACAGCCCCGATCTAGCGCATGGACGAGGAATGACATCAACAACATATCGAATCTAGCCCTCTGGCTCCTATTTCTAACTCTCTTTTGGAAATCTTGATAACATTATTTTAAAGCGAGTTATGGTATTTTCCGTGAGTCGAATTTGACCTAAAATTTCGTAGTGTACCCACTTTGACCTACCAATACTCGGAGATGAGACCAGTTATCGAAAAACGGCCAACGCAGTTTGAAAGAGGGTCATTCAGAGTACTTACGTTTTACTTTATAGCTGTATCGATTGAACTATTTCCTAAGACCGCGTATCACTGATTTCTCTCTAAAATCTGGCGATTCCTCTCTTATGATGCTCAGATCGCTCAAAACAGCACATTGGAGAGGGGCGCTAATTACATGTATGCATTCAAAACTAATGGAAACTAGTTTAATGTGCAGAAAACATAGGTTTATCGATCTAAACAAAGCAGAAGTCTGTACGATCAAAAGCCGCTGAATGCTTTACTTTTCGGATGTATTTTTACTCTTCCGGAAGAGTTAATCCCTTCCCTTCTCCTCTTCCTTCATTCTCATTACACGCCGCGCTCGAGCGGCAGAGTCTTCCTTTCACTCTTCCTTTATCCATTCTACTCTAGACCCTAATGTACTTCACTTTCATTAACCATACGGTGGTGATTATTTGAATCCCCCATCACTCCCCATCCTTGCTCTAGATCCATAAGATATTCATGGATCGAACGGTCCCATTCCCGTTCCGAGGCCTCGTCCACCTCATTTATCAAGAGCATCTGTGGGAGTGATCAACTCCAACTCTCCCTTCTTCTATCCCAATTCCCCCCCCCCTTCCCCTCTCCTGCTTTTCATTCTGTATATGTTATTCACATGATGTCACACCCGTTGGGGTGTATCAAATAAAGAATAAATAAAGAATAATAATTATCGGACATACAGTCAATATAAAATAAAGTGAACCGTTTATTATAAGTAATAATAACTTAGCATAATATCCATAAAACAACGATTACTAAGCGGAAACTGGATGAATCGAGCTGAATTTTTTTAGAGAATACGTTTTTCCTATGCCGCTTCAAACTGACGTTCTTGAAAATTCGAAATTTCAATTTTCAAAATTAATTTTTTTTTCGACCAAAAATGCTGATGTTCATTCCGGTCGTAACTTTCTTCTGTGATGTTTTCTCGATGTCTAATACACAAATAAATTCGGTTTCTACACGTGTGAATACGTCAGAAAATACACTGTTCTTGTAATTCTGACACTTTGACATTTTCGTCTCTGGAATGAACCTCAAAATGAACAAGACAGATAAAAAAAGTCAAAGTTTCAGAATCCTTTCAATAAAATCTTTTCTGACGTATTTTAGCATGCAGAAACCGAATTGGTGCACTAGACATCGAGAAAACATCACAGAAGAAAGTTACGACCGGAATGAACATTTGTATTTTTAGTCGAAAATAAATAAATTTTGAAAATAGAAATTTCGAATTTTCAAGAACGTCACTTTGAAGCGGCATATGAAAAAGGAATTTTCCCGAAATTTCGGCTCGATTCATCCAGTTTCCGCTTAGTTATCGTTGTTTTATGGAAATTATAATAAGTTATTATATATTATAATAAACGGTTCACTTTATTATATATTGACTGTAGTCCCTCAAATCTTCGGAAGAGGGTTATTTTTCTTTGACGGAGCTACGATTAGACTCACAAGGACCATCTCTCGCTCTTGTGCAGATGAGACGAATCACGATATAATCGACTACTTCAACCGGATAGTGGCGGTAGGAAAAAGTTTCTCTGATCCGGATAAAACGTGAAACATACGTACTTCAAATGATGCCCTTTAAAACTTCGACTCTTTAAAACTTTTTAAAACTTTAAAATTAAAACTTAAAACTTAAAAACACGACGGCATATACAGTCCGGTCAGGTCCCACTGTGAAAACTGGACGCCCCGGGCGTCCCCGGGTGTCCCCCCGTGTCCCCTGGCCTTCTCACGCCTCGGGGAAATTTAAAACCGCATTGAATTTGTGAAATTCGGGTAGAGGCGGTCCATAGCTATCGATTCATGGCTAAATTAAATTTATAAAAAAATAATATTTCCCGTAATTATTTTTTGAAAAATTCGAATCACAATTGTGACCCGCGAGAAGTACCGTAGTTTAGCCTCAGTTTTCGAGTCACAGACTTCAACCTCCTTTTCATCAATTTTATCGCATTTATTCACTGTTTTCTCACTCAAAGTTAGTTTCATAAGGTCGCCCACCTCGCATACCATCATTTCTGCTAGAATTGATGCCCGTTTTCTGTGCACGGCGCTCGAATCTTTTCAAGTTCTTAATTTGATCTACCTCTAGCCGACTCTTTGCTCCGTTCATCACTCATTTCTTACGTTTTGATCGTTTAAATTCATATTCACATGACGACTGGCACTCAGGGATCACAAGGGCGGTTACATTGGCGAGCCCACGATGCGCGGCCACTCGATATTGGCCGGTCACGAAGGAACTTTCTTTCTCGTAATCGTTGCTGCTTGTAGCGCCATAATGTGTGTTTTTGCACTTCTTTCGTACAAGTAAAGCTGATTGCACAGGCTCGGCGACTCGGAGGACAGTCTTCTCGCTTTGAATCAGCGGCGTCAGCCACGAGGTCGGTGTTTTCACACTTCGTAAACTGAAACTGGGTGATTTTGGCTTTGGTTAGGCTGTGCTCTGTTAAATTGAAAGCGGTAAACTGTTTAATGTTGCCTTTACCACCATTATAAATCTCAACTTAAAATATATCAGTCGAAAATCGTGCGTAAATGGTATGTCTCATGCCCGTTTGGTTCAGTTCTGCTAGTTTTGATTGAAAAAGATCGTAGGAGTATAGATACTACTGCTAATTATTTTTTTCGAGGTGCTGAACTCCGTTCGATCGATGATGGTGAGGAGCTACGCCTTTTCGTCTCCTCAGGTTAGTATTATCGATTTTTTTCTCTTCTACTGTGCTCCGTTAGTTTGCTATTTCGGGCACGTGAATGTGTGAGCATTACGGAGCAAGCCTAGGCTCTTTACTCGAAAGATATTATCAAACGAAATGTTTAGCGATCTATTTTTATTGTGAAAGAGCCAAACCAAACAGAGTTTATAAACTAAAATCACGGTCGTGGTGCTTTCTCACCCTTCCTATGCTCATTGTTCTCTTGTTCATTGTTCAAATTCTAACGCCACTCAGGAGGCCATCGACGGGACGGCCATCGACGAGCCATCCTGAGTGGCGTTAGAATTTGAAGAATATTTAAAGCACTAAGTGAGGATTACGGAGACTATCGATACAAGCAGACCTCGCATCAACGAGACGCCCTTCTTTGACAAATGCACTAAGGGGATATTTATGTACGAGCATAGGAAGGGTGAGAAAGCACCACGACCGTGATTTTAGTTTATAAACTCTGTTTGGTTTGGCTCTTTCACAATAAAAATAGATCGCTAAACATTTCGTTTGATAATATCTTTCGAGTAAAGAGCCTAGGCTTGCTCCGTAATGCTCACACATTCACGTGCCCGAAATAGCAAACTAACGGAGCACAGTAGAAGAGAAAAAAATCGATAATACTAACCTGAGGAGGCGAAAAGGCGTAGCTCCTCACCATCATCGATCGAACGGAGTTCAGCACCTCGAAAAAAATAATTAGCAGTAGTATCTATACTCCTACGATCTTTTTCAATCAAAACTAGCAGAACTGAACCAAACGGGCATGAGACATACCATTTACGCACGATTTTCGACTGATATATTTTAAGTTGAGATTTATAATGGTGGTAAAGGCAACATTAAACAGTTTACCGCTTTCAATTTAACAGAGCACAGCCTAACCAAAGCCAAAATAACCCAGTTTCAGTTTACGAAGTATGAAAACACCGACCTCGTGGCTGACGCCGCTGATTCAAAGCGAGAAGACTGTCCTCCGAGTCGCCGAGCCTGTGCAATCAGCTTTACTTGTACGAAAGAAGTGCAAGAACACACATTATGGCGCTACAAGCAGCAACGATTGCGAGAAAGAAAGTTCCTTCGTGACCGGCCAATATCGAGTGACCGCGCATCGTGGGCTCGCCATTGTAACCGCCGTTGTGATCCCTGAATGCCAGTCGTCATGCGAATATGAATTTAAACGATCAAAACGTAAGGAATGAGTGATGAACGGAGCAAAGAGTCGGCTAGAGGTAGATCAAATTAAGAACTTGTAAAGATTCGAGCGCCGTGCACAGAAAACGGGCATCAATTCTAGCAGAAATGATGGTATGCGAGGTGGGCGACCTTATGAAACTAACTTTGAGTGAGAAAACAGGGAATAAATGCGATAAAATTGATGAAAAGGAGGTTGAAGGCTGTGACTCGAAAACTGAGGTTTAACTACGGTACTTCTCGCGGGTCACAATTGTGATTCGAATTTTCAAAAAATAATTACGGGAAATATAATTTTTTTATAAATTTAGGGGGTCTGGCACAGCAAAAAATAACATATGCTCAAAAGTTTGTCCTTGGGGTAACTTTCGATTCTGAATTGACTGGCGTTTTCCGTTTTTCGCTCATTTGCTTCTGAATCCCGATACGTCGCGACATCAATTTGGCAAAATTCTTGTTCTACGATGAAAAATACCCCGGAAAGGATACTAAATTGCCACAAATCTCGCGAACCCGACCAGAATTTTGCGCTCGATCTAATGGAACTTTTATTGAGGCTCTATCTTTATTCGTTTTAAAGATATGATCGTTTTTTGACGGAAAAAAGTGTAAGCTTAGTTATTATACCAATTTGTAGAGAATCTTTTGCTGATCATTTTGGTATATGGAGTAAGGCATATCTCGAATGATATCATAGTTTTATATCGATTTTTGTGCCGCCAACTCGCGGTTTTTGCAGTTTTTCGAGGATAACTTTTTTCTTACATTGTTAAAAAAAAAGATCATATCTCTAAAACGAATAAAGATAGAGCCTCAATAAAAGTTCCATTAGATCGAGCGCAAAATTCTGGTCGGGTTCGCGAGATTTGTGGCAATTTTTATCCTTTCCGGGGTATTTTTCATCGTAGAACAAGAATTTTGCCAAATTGATGTCGCGACGTATCGGGATTCAGAAGCAAATGAGCGAAAAACGGAAAACGGCAGTCGATTCAGAATCGAAAGTTACCCCTAGGACAAACTTTTGAGCATATGTTATTTTTTTGCTGTGCCAGACCTTGCTCGATGTGTACGCAAACCGCCTTCATATTTATCTCTCTTTTTCTCTCTGCAGTGTATCCTCTGTCCACGTGTTCCCTACCCAATGGCATTTTGCACGTGAGGCGCAGAGTGAAAACAAGCGAGAGAGCGCGCGAAGGGTAGAGTGAAGAGAGAAGGAAAGTTGTTGTTAGACTTTGCACGCGTGTTGCTGCCTGCCTTGCGAGGGAGGGTTCTGCCAATCGCCGGGTCAACAACTTTTGACTGTGTGACCCTTATTTTTCTTCTCCTCTAATCATACATGATTTCTCTTTTTTCTTTCATTAACGATTCAGATCGGAAAATGAAGCCGCTGTTCTTCCCTCTTGTGATTATCTTACTTCGGTTGAGTGCTCACGATTCTGCAGTGTGAGTTTAATGCAACGCTTTTTTTCTTTTCTTTTTTCCGCATTTCTCCGATAATGCTAACTTGTGTTTGCAAATTAAGGTATGTTTCCTCTCACTATATCTATACGCAAACGGTCCCAGTTCAAGAAAGCGCAGACTATGAATCGATTCCACGCGATACGAAAATATAAACTAGCTATTACTCGAAAGATTCAGTTTAGCCGTTGCACTCTTCATCCATACACAATAAATTTCAGGACTGACTCCGAGACGAACTTCGTTCTCGTCCGTTTCTTGTTCAGTTTATTCCTCATGACATTGTGCGCATTTATTGTAATTCAGGTTATCCAAAGAGATTCTCATCGAAAACGAGAATGGCAAGCAGATCTGGGAAGAGAACTGTGGGAAATGTGAGTGAAAACCAGCATTACATAATACTTTATTTCTAAACGGAGTAAAGTATACGCAGAGGAATGAAACGATGCGCAAATGTGCGTGTAAAAAATATTTCAGTGTCTGACGATCCAACCGATCCTCTGGTGGGACTACAGTTATCGGAGTACCACGACGTCAACGTCGATCTGCCGATCAAGCGACGTCTAATAGACGAATGGGACGAGTACAGTCGACACACCGAGTAAGAAGAAATGTTTTGCGCAATTTGGCGGTATGGAGAGAGAGCACGTTGCAACAAAGAGTGCGCAAAACATTTTCCGCGATTCTACTTTATCATGCTCAGTCGGATTTTGACAGGCAAGATATCACGGGATATGAGGACTGCGACAAATGTTTGAACACCTCAGGGTTCCAAGAATACGGGTCAAATAGTAACAAAATGATTCGCATTTGTAGTTTGAACTTGATATTTTACCTTAACCTAGGCTCGGGGTCTTGGCTCGTTCGACAGGAGAGGGTTTTTTGCGCTTCACATAGTGATATTTCAGGGACTCGCGTGTTTCCAATGTGCTCACCACGCTGGGTGACTACCTGACTGACATGGTATCCAACCATAAACTCTCTCCTGGTCTGAAGGCTGCTTTGCCCGAGGTATAATTCGTACAATTTCTTCTCCCGTTCAAGCTACAAATGACCATGGTGTGTCGGATGTCATCCGATTTTTGTTTTGTTCTAGGAACTATCCGCAATGAACCCGCTACAAGTGGTACCCTACGCATGCCGCGAGGAGACCCTCGGCAAGGATTGGGCTCTGGTTATCTACACCCGGGTCAGATACCCTGATACTGATCGTGATCTGCATCGCGAACTGTGAGCGTTAGATGTATCAGCATGTGGATAAGCCCAAACCGTATCACACCAAGTCACCATCCATATCGAATAATGATGTGAAAGTGGTCTTTTGAAATATCTGTGCTGTTTTAGTGAAGTGTTCAGGCCTTTTGTCATGATTCACGTCGAGTCTGGAAAAAAGTAAGTATTCCAGTAATAATATTCTATTTTGTTTGCTTTCGATTAGTTATCATACTTTGAATTCATAAACGATCTTTTATGACTGCGTTTAAAACCAAATGCATTAATGTCAAACCAATCAGTCTCAAGCGTGAATTAACTTTTTCATGAGTTAGTGTATTTATGGATAAGACGCATTTCTCCTATTATTTCACTCAAATCAGGCACAGTATGTTTCATATTGTTTTTGTTTACTAGCACTTAGGATTTTCCGAACACAAATAGGTTAATGCAGGACTGATAAGTTAGACAATTTTGATCACGAACATTATTTATCGCATTATTTTCACTTGATACTTTTCATAACTGATTGTTGTTTGTCATGTCTCGCTATAATCCACGATACATTAACTCCCAGATATGTATTCTCCGTAAAGAAAGTGTTGATTCTAAATAATATCTCTGAACATTGTCAGATATTTCTTAACATCCACTCTTCATTGAATCGGTTCTCTTGGCAAATGCTTCACGAAATTCTTCGCAATTTATACCTTTGCTTTGGAATTCTTGTGAATCTATCCGCGACTACGATTATATTTCTAAAAACTCCGAGAATTCAAAAAGTAGGATGAATATTGCGCGAAGGCCCGAATATGAGCGTTTCAGGAATACTCAATTCTTCTGCTCAACGATTGCTTGACTGAATCGCTAACGCTTATTGGCCATTTATTGATTGACGATCGCTTGTTCGTCTCCTCTTACGCTGTGATAATCATATCTGATGGTCCATGTCATGCCGTTTCGGATAATTTCTGCTCGTTCGTCGCATGCTTCGTCTCATTCAATAAGATTTATTCGCTTTCGCTCATCGCTCTCTCTTTTTGGTACAGGTAGACGCTCTTGTTACGGTAGTGGAAACACAGTAATGTGATTCAGAACTCGAATACTGTTGAAAACAGATTCGTTCGGCCAATGGAGACTTCAGCTGATATGCATAGTTCTCTTTGTTCCACAAGCTCTTCACATTTATGGTCTAGGCTTTTCCCCGAGAGACGAGTTGGAGTCTATAATTGACAAAATGTATTACCAAGGTTATTCACAAAAATATGGGCTCTACGGTGAGAAAAACTCTAATGCATGATTATCACACACGTTTCAGGTTTTTCCGATATCACTAAGCCACAAATAGCTTATTTTGTGAGTTATATCTTTGTTTTCTCATTTTTCGTGATAATATACATACCTATAACTCGTAGTAAGGTGAGATTTAGATTGTCATTCCTGTTGTGTAGACGGTTTGTAGCTTCTATCGATTTTGCGCGAAAAAGCTGGGCATATGAGCGAGAAGACAAGACGTACTCACCATTCGCTTGCTCAGGTTCTTGTTTGCTTGGTCATTCCGATTCAGAGATACTCTATCAGGCGTTAACGATACATGCCGTTCTACCGATCGTTGTCACTATTGCAATGATTGTGTTAACCGTTGCTCAAGAAACCTACGATCTTCATTCGATCACGATTGAGCGACTCGAATTTGATGTCAGTTTAAGTATATATAGTATATATAATATATTTGTCTCTGTCCATGAAAGATGATTCAGTTTGCAATAATGCCTGCACTGGTTAATCCAGTACTAATCCTCTACTTCGTTCAACCGTACAGAATGTGAGATTTCCTATTTACTTACTAAAAATAATACTGATTCAGATTCATTTTTCGATTGCTGACATCACAAGAGAGAGTCAAAAATATTAAATCGATGTCTTCAATTTCATCTTCTCAACCGATTTAAGAGTGACTTTCTGACTCAGTGAACATATTTGTGAAGATCCTTGGCACTAGGCAAAAAATCGAATTCGCTCAAAATGTGTGGGATGGAAGTACTTGACGAGTGTAGCTCTGACGAACTTAACTTTTGATGCTCTTTCGAATGATATGTAACATGACACCTGAATCGCAACTTTGAAAAAATCGATAAAGTAGGTCAAAACTCATTTTTTTCACAAAAAAAGTTTTTTCGGTTTATAAGGGTCACAGACCCAAAGTTTGAACCCCGTATGACCATTTTGAGCAAACTGTACCACCTCACCTGCAGTAGTACACAGACTGCGTTTTAAACGCAAACATGCCAGTTTCAAAAGAATATTTCTGGAAATTTAATTGTTTCACATTCTTTAGACGTGAATTGGGAAAGACTTTCTCTATAAATGAAGAAAAGGATTATGAGTGACTATCTGACCCAGTGAACATATGCTTGGCACTAGCAAAAAATCGATTTCGCTCTACATGTGTAGGATGGAAGTACTGGACGAGTGTAGCTCAGGCGCCACTGGTTTAGTGTTCCAGATCATTTTCCGCTAAATGGCGGAAGTTTCGACAAAATACCGAAACCCAACCGAATTTGTTCTTTCGCAATCGTTTCAATTGAGTTATATCTCAAAAAATACACAATATTCATCTGATCACAAACCTCTAATTTCATCCCGATCGGATCGAATAGGGTCGAGTAATAACGAATTTTCGAAAAATAAATCGAACTTTTCATTTCAGCTCCTTGGGTTGATAGAGAATATACCTTTTTTATTGGCTTTTTCTGAGTCTTATACTATTATGTATTTATAGTGAGAAAATTTAAAAAATCGAAGATAGACCAAAAGAGAAATATAGGAAAAATGGAAATATGACATTTCAAAACAGTAGAATTTCTACGTTTTGACGGTCTTCCCATGCAAGCAGCAATACGATTAATTGCCTCTAATCTTGCAAGAATTTATTGATTCGATATATGAATAGGAAATAAGAGTTTGCTCGATTCTGAAGAAATTAGTTTTTGTAGATGGAAAATCTATCTACAATTAGAGATGCAGACGTTTTTACATCTGCAAAAATGAGTTTCTTCAGAACCGTGCAAACTCTTATTTCCTATTCATATGAGCCCGTTCGCCTAAGAGTCGGGCAAGCTCGAGAACAGACGAAAACGAATGCATGTTCAAAAATTGGTCCTAGGGGTAACTTTCGATTCTGAATTTTTTTTCTACAAAATGGGAAAAAATCGAGGCTCTATCTTTTCTCGCTTTCGAGTTATGATCGTTTTTGATCGACTGACGGCGGCCTATAAATACTCTCACAGTAGAAAGAGCATGTTCTCCTGATCATTTTGGAATATGGGGTCAAGACATTGTCTCTGCGGAAAGTACTTTTATGAGGTATTTTGTAAGCGCAACTCGCTGTTTTTGTGCTTTTTGACTGTATCTTTTTTAGTTTGCCGTTTTATGAGTTCGCATATAAAAATTCGGTTTCAACGCACCAAAATACGCCAGAAAAACTGCTAGTCGCTTAGTTTTCCTGAAATTACCTTTTTCACCCAAAGTTCGCCCAAGATTAGGGTCGAAAAAATCATTATCCAAAAAATACCGTACTAGTAGGTTTTCTGGCGTATTTTGGTTCGTAGAAACCGAATTTTTATATGCGAACTCATAAAACGACAAACTAAAAAAGATACAGTCAAAAAAACACAAAAACATCGAGTTGTGTTTACAAAATGCCTCATAAAAGAACTTTCCGCTGTGAAAATGCCTTGACCCCATATACCAAAATGATCAGGAGAACATGCTCTTTCTCCTGTGAGAGTATTCAGAGGCCGCCGTCAGTCAATCAAAAAACGATCATAACTCGAAAGCAAGAAAAGATAGAGCCTCTTTTTTTCCCATTTTTATTTTTTGTAGAGAATTAAATTCTGGTCGGGTACGCGAGATTTGTGGCCAATCCGACCCATTTTGGACTAGTTTTTATCGGGTATTCAGAATATGGCTACATCGACGTCGTGCCGTACCGGGATTCAGAAGGCTCAGATCGAAAAAAGAATCTGCCATTCGATTCAGAATCGAAAGTTACTCCTAGGATCAATTTTTGAACATGCATTAGTTTTCGCCTGTTCTCGAGCTGGCTTGGCCTTTGCTGATTCTAAGGCGAACGGGCTCATATATCGAATCAATACATTTTTGCAAGATTAGAGGCAATTAATCGTATTGTTGCTTGCATGGGAAAACCGTCAAAACGAAGAAAAGCTACTGTTTTGAAATGTAATATTTCCATTTTTTCCTAAATTTCTCTTTTGGTCTATCTTCGATTTTTTTTATTTTCTCACTATAAATACATAATAGTATAAGACTCAGAAAAAGCCAATAAAAAAGGTATATTCTCTATCAACCCAAGGAGCTGAAATGAAAAATTCGATTTATTTTTCGAAAATTCGTTATTACTCGACCTATTTAATCCGATCGGGATGAAATTAGAGGTGTGTGATCATATGAATATTGTGTATTTTTTGAGTTATGACTCAATTGAAACGATTGCGAAAGAACAAAGTCGGTAGGGTTACGGTATTTTGTAGAAACTTCCGCCATTTAGCGGAAAATGATCTGGAACACTAAACCAGTGGCGCCTGAGCTACACTCGTCGAGTACTTCCATCCTACACATGTAGAGCGAAATCGATTTTTTGCTAGTGCCAAGCATATGTTCACTGGGTCAGATAGTCACTCATAATCCTTTTCTTCATTTATAGAGAAAGTCTTTCCCAATTCACGTCTAAAGAATGTGAAACAATTAAATTTCCAGAAATATTCTTTTGAAACTGGCATGTTTGCGTTTAAAACGCAGTCTCTCTACTACTGCAGGTGAGGTGGTACAGTTTGCTCAAAATGGTCATACGGGGTTCTAACTTTGGGTGTGTGACCCTTATAAACCGAAAAAACTTTTTTTGTGAAAAAAATTGAGTTGATTTACTTTATCGATTTTTTCAAAGTTGCGAATCAGGTATCATGTTACATATCATTCGAAAGAGCATCAAAAGTTAAGTTTAAATCTGGAAGGAATTTAAATTTGAACTATATTAAAATATTTTGTGTATTTTTTACTGTAGAATTTAATGAAACTCTTTGCAGGGCATATTTTCACGGTGGTCGTACCCAGATATTCAGAAAACCGCGACCAAACTCACATTTTTGCTCATTTTCGGCAAATTGAGACTGGGTTCTCCTGAAGATATTATTTCCAGGTCCCTACTTTTACATATATTGTGTGTTTTTCATCACAGAATTTAATAAAACTCTTTGCAGGGCATGTTTTCACGGTGGCCGTATCGAGATACCCACCAAATAGTGACCAAACTGCTCTGATTTTCACAGTTGTCCAGATTCTTTCAAGCACTACTTTTTTCTTTCATGGTTTGGTGACCTCTAGTATAGAAATTCGGATTCAGCGCGCGAAAACACACCAGAAACTCCTATAGGTACATTTTTTCGATATTAAATTTTTTTTTTCGACTTTTTCAAGTATGACAAAAGGGGGGACCACATGGCGAAAAACTGAAAAAGTCGAGTGTGACCAAAAGAGTTACAGCTCAAAAAGTGTCTTTTTTGAGCAATTTTTGAAAACATCGATTTAGGTACCCATGAAGATATCTCTTTCTATACTAGAAGTCACCAAACCATGAACGAAAAAAGTTGTGCTTGAAAGAATTTAGTCAACTGTGAAACCACATGGTGAAAAACTGAAAAGTTCTAGAGTACCTCTCGGTGCAGGTCTGGAAATTTACTGAAAAAGTCGAAAAAAATTTAATCTCAAAAAAATATGTCTAAAGAAGTTTCTGGTGTGTTTTGGCGCGCTGAATCCGAATTTCTATACTAGAAGTCACCAAACCATGAACGAAAAAAGTTGTGCTTGAAAGAATTTAGTCAACTGTGAAAATCAGAGCAGTTTGGCAACAGTTACTTGGATATCTCGATAAGGCCACCGTAAAAATATGCCCCGCAAAGAGTTTAATTAAATTCTACTGTAAAAAATATACAAAAAATCTCAAAATCTCAAAAAATGAGTACCTATATCAATGTTTACAAAAATTTAGCAAAAATTGCACTTCTTGAGTAACTCGCGTTAATGTAGATCAATTTGAAATTCCTTTCAGATTTAAACTTAACTTTTGATGCTCTTTCGAATGATATGTAACATGACACCTGAATCGCAACTTTTAAAAAAATCAATAAAACATCAATAAAGTAGGTCAAAACTCAAAATTTTTCAAAAAAAAGTTTTTTTCGGTCTATGAGGGTCACTTACACAAAGTTTGAGCCCCGTACGATCATTTTGAGCAAACTGTACCACTTTCGCCTCGTTTTCCTGCAGTATTACAGAGACCGCGTTTTAATTCAGAATCACACCAAAGAAATGACAAATAATCGTTTATCATTGCTGTCTATGGATCAGACGCAAACCTGAAATTATTGTCTCAAGGACTTCAGAGTGGTTAGATAACCTTGACGTCGTCCGCGATAAATGGTTGAATAAATTTCTTGAACTCGGACAACGGACACAGATCAGTACCACAACCGGATAATTTACTAAAAAAATAGACTGAGATAGTGAAAAAAACAGAGCCATTCACCTCGTGAAAGGCTCAAATGCACTATCGATGTTCGGGGAAACGAGCAGCTGTAAACATATGATCCGCATATCTGCATTTATATTTGTCATACCTTGATGAAGTATTGTTGATCATTCTTCCATAGTTCATATGCGATTGTCGATGCGTAATCGGCGTTTCCAGGCCCAATCAGCTCCACTTTCACACCGAACCCAATCAGAATGGAGTTTTATCATGCTGAAATTATGATATTCACTAGGGAAAACATACATTAGTCACCCCCGAGTACGCATAGTACTTGAGCGTTGAGGTGCCGTTAATGACCGCGGCAATGTTGTCCATCCAGTCTTTGAGCAGGAAACCGGATATCAACTTGGTCATTTCTGGATACATGGGTAGACCGAATCCGCCTGCAGTATAAATCATGCCAAAATATATTAATCAGTGTTCGCACCTTCACCAAAACAGTAATCGTATCCCGCATTGTTAGCAGCTTCTAAATCGTTGTAAAACTCGTCGGTCACCCAGTCAGGAAGCGTCAGATTGCAATCTTTCTGAGATAGGCATATTCTCCACTAAATGAGTACGCTCGTCACACAGTGGACTTCGCACCTCGATCGAGAGTGATTGAAACATCTGGGCTATTGCTCCGAACGAGTAATCCACCGGATTGCCCGAGTTGACGTTGATCGTGTGGAAGATCGGCTGATAACAACGGATGTCAAATCCGACTCTCCATATTTCGTGCGATCTAACGGTTTTCTGGCACATGAGAGAGCACCGGAATTGAGGAGAGCCGTTTACAATTCAGGCACAGAAGATTGGTGACGTGACAGCTAATCATTGATTGCCAAGCAACTTCTCCCTAATCTTCTGACAGGGATGACACTAGACATTCCTTTCATCGAAAATATTACCCAATTCGAGGAGAGAAAGTTCTGGAATTCTGTTCGTTGCATTCGATCCGCTTCAAGTTTGAAGAGTCTCGGACAGATGTCGAAGGCTTCGAGAATCTGATAAAGGTCACGTAAACTTGACACCTATCGGGGGTCGCAAACGTAATCATCATCGTGCGGCACAGTGTGGATGGGGATGGGCGTCCATGCAGAGGGCCAGTCGGGAACATTATTGCCAATGTTAAACTGTCAATTGATTGCAGTGTCAACTCTCTCGACGCAATGTCGCATAAATCATGGCTCCTTCTCACCAGCGTAGAATCCGGCGAGACTAGCTAGTGCGGACTGCGAGCAGCGCGGGAAATCGCCCGATCGAACAGTAGTTTGGGATCTTTGATCAGTCACACAAATTCTTGAGTGTCTTAGAAATCAGAAATCTCTCAGTTTCTATCAGAAAACATCAAACGCGGAGAACTGATCGGGAAATGAGAGCTCACCTCGTAACGACTGTACTTTTCACTGACAAGCTTCAGATCTTCCACGTATCTCTTTCGAAGTTGTTGACCGCGCACAAAGTGTTGTTCCATGCCTTTCTGAAAGACGGAGCAGCGTCAACAAATCAGTAATTTATCAAGCAATTGTCTCAAAGTGATGTACAAATATGATAGTAAGTGGAGATGCATAATTACACTTTTTGGTGACAAAAGAAATGAAAAGAGGTGCAGCACTAGATCTCTAAGAACTCATGATCTATCCTAGCATCTCTCTCGAAACGATTGACTACTACAGGTAGCAGTACTCCTTCAGGAACTCCGAAGAAAGCCTCGTCGTAAGGGTCGTTGGCGTACGTGTTGATGGGAGTGCGAAGCCCGTGACGCCATATCTGAATCACAGTAGCAAACTCCCCACGTAACAACCTGTGCCTCCGATACCACCGCATGTTGGTGGGTAAGGTAGTCGATAACTAGGATGACAGAACGTCTCACCATCTGAGTGAAGACCAACTCCTGTCCATGAACACGGGCGGCAGCGGCACTCAGTAGACAGGGAAAGAGCATGGTCGTATCAACGTTCGACGTCGGTTCATAAATAGGGTTGACAATTCAAGGATTATTTGACGATTTTTTTCGACGGGAGATCGGTCGTAGCTGCAAAATGAGAAAGGAAACCTATAGGAAGGATTATTTTAATCTGTTTCTAAACCTGTCTGTATCTTTTGACTTTTTTGAACGGCCCAAAATATGCATTTTGAGCCGAGTTATTCAAGAATCCTTCATGAAGGATGGGCTTTTCTTCTGGAAGGACGCATCCTTCCGGAAGGTTTCTTTAATAACTCGGCTCAAAATGCATATTTTGACAGGTTCAAAAAAGCGAAATGATCCAGACAGGTTTAGGAACAGATTAGAACAATCCTTCCTATAGGTTTCCTTTCCCATTTTCGAGCTACGACCGATCTCCCGTCGAAAAAAATCGTCAAATAATCCCTGAATTGTCAACCCTATTCATAAATACGATTCCGGCTAGACACGGTGCCCTTATCTATTGTTGTTTATCAGAATGCGTCGAAAGCGGATCACTGATCGAGGAGGGAATGGATACTTGCGTCGAAAGAAGATTATAAATGACAATCATAAATTTTGGGGAGAGATTGCAAATCTATAGATTGAAATAGCTTTCGGAGATATTACAATCATCAAAACAACTTTACGATCGATGTGCGGAATTTGGGTAATGGTCTCTTTATTTCGTGTACTCTCTCACCGGTCAGAGCGCACGGAATGCAGAGACCATTAGCCGAATTGCGCACGCTAGTAGCGGATGATGTCTACCAACGCGCTCCGCACATCGATGAGCCGGACGAAGCGGAGCAGCGGAGGCTCGCCCTAGAAACGAAGAAGAAAATACTCGAGCAAAAAATGAAGGAGTCAAAGGCGCATGGGATGAAAGGAGGAAAGAAGCTCAACGAGAATATGATACAAATAACAGTAAGTGATTCGAAATGATTTTGATTCATCCACTAATGAAATGAATATACAAAACAATCAAATCAAAATGTTTCTAGGCTGAGGCGCAGAGAGTCAACAATCCTGCGGCATAGGATGATGATGATGACGTAAGATATATATATTATTAAATTTTTTATAAAAAAAAATATTTTTTCCAAAAAAAAATTTTGTAGCGAATCTTGCATCGCTGTTAATCAAATAACGATGTATTCCGAAAAATAGAGCAAAACCAGAGGCGAAACTATTAGTCATTTAAGTTCTTTTATTATTTATTATACTATTTCAGAGCCAAGTAGGCTTTTCGCGTCAGGAAAGCACGGCACAGTCTCACAAACGGCCAGAAGTTAAGCACAATGCTGCGAAGGTAAGAACGATTTGTTTCGAAAAAAAGTCCTCGCAAATTGGCATAATTCTGCAGAAACAATAATATAGCGCATACAGCTCAGATTTGTTTATTGAGTTTAGTATTTCTTTTCAGAGCCAAGTATGCCTCTCGAGACAGAACAATATTGCACAGTCTCAAAAACACCCAGAAGTGAAGCAAACCCAAGCGAAGGTGAGCGAAGATACATCAGGAAATGGATCACGAGCCAACCTTTACAAATAATCCTGATATTCCAGAATCAAGTGCTCGACGTAGTCGTGAGCACGAATAATTCTGCACAGTTTTTAAAACCTCTCGAAGTTCAGCGAAACAAAGCGACGGTGAGCAATAATAATTTCGGTGCAATATCTCCCACTTCTGAAAACTGAAATTGAGCTAAAATTGAAACTTTCTGATATTTTAAAAGTGTTTTGTTATCTTCTTCCAGAGCCAAATACTTCAAGAGGTCTCAAGACAGAGCAGTGCAGCGCAGCCTGGCAAACAGCCAGAAGTGAAGCAGAATGCTGCGACTTTGATCTTGAATACGGTGATCATCACTAAATCAGCCAATCATAGAACGAAACTTCAGTAAAAAAGCATCCGAGGGTAGTACATTAGTCCAATCATGCTATCGCAGGCCACTGTCAGTGCTGTCTCTCAGAAGAAGAGTGAGCCAAGATGAAGGAACAAAAGCGGAACTGGAAGCTAGAAGAGTGGAGGTAATTTTCTCTCTAATTTTGCCTCAATCATGTATCCTCGCCTACCAGAGTAAAGTGATACTCGTGAACATTGACTAGGATCACTCAGAAGTGCGGAGTGTGAGATAGTTATGATTTTTTCGGTAGAAAGATTTCGACAGCTTTTCGACATTTTCGACAAGGTGTATCTGATATTTAAAATATTTCAAAAATGGGATGTAATCTTCGATTTTCCAGGCGGCAAAACTGCAGCAAGCCGGCCCTTCATGGCCTTTGTTGAGTAGGGACAACTCAGAAGCAGCGACGGAGCGCCTTGTTCGTGGAGATGAGCAGTAGTGATGGCAAATCGGGATCTGACTCTCATCTATTCGCCCATTCTCTCGTTTCTCTGTCCTGTGAGAGAGCGTGCGAATTATGGAAAATGGAAGGCCGGATGCCAATTTGCCATCAATCGTGAGAAATTGGAAAATAAGATGCGGTATTAGGACACGGGGTATCAGAATGGATGCCAAAGACCATCTATTTGACGTATCTTTTTGTGTTATTCAACGCACAGATACGAGCAGTCTGAACAAATCTTTGACCGGTACTTTCAGGCAACGGGCTATCCAAACGGACGAAAGCTGCGTGGTCCAAATCTGATTGATTTCTTTTCAGGCTCAGAGACGAGCAGAGGGACGAGCAGGAGGAGCAATGAGACTCCTTCGGTTGAAGCGCGAACGGGAGAAAACAATGAGAGTGCTTCGAAGAAAAGACGGATGGAGGAAGAGGAGGATGATGAGGAGGTAAGAGTATTGCAATTTTTTTAAACGTATTCTCACAATTGACTCTACTGATTGAATATGTTTTCAAATGCATCATCTTTTGAAACAACTTGAACCTGACGAATTCGATTTTTTTTTAAATCAAATGTTGTTGAAAATCGACGCTCTTGCAGATTCAAGTAGTCTTCTCTAGGAAAGATGATGAAGTGAAGAAACAGATAGAAGAAGAGAAGAAGAAGGAAGAAGAGAGTATGAGAATCCATTTGGAAATGAGGAGAAGGATAAAAGATGAGGAGAAGGAGAATGAGAGAAAAAAGATTGAAGAGGAGTCCAGAGGATCAGGGTTTAACAGGAGATACAGAGAAGGGTAGAAGAGGAGGTGAAAGCAAGGATGGATCAAGAGAAGAAAATGGAAGAGGAGAGGAAAAGAGCAGAAGATGAGGACAGGAGAAGAGTAGAATATGAGATAAAGAGAAGGGTAGAAGAGGAGTTGCAAGCAAGGATGGAGGAAGAGAAGAAGAAGGAAGAGGAGAGGAGAAGGCTTGAAGATAAGAAGAAGGAGGAGGAGAGGACAATGGAGAAGGAGAGCCTGCAAAACGAAGAGGAAGAGAAGAGCAAGAAAGACGAGAATGTTGAGGAGGTAAGGGTTGTGAAATTGCCTATGCATTTTTAACGCCTTTGTTATTTATTTTACGGTAGAATATGTTCTCTCAACACATCTCTGATATTCCAGGATGACGTATTATACGATGATGATGATAGTGATGGCACCTCGTTGTTTCAAATGCCCGACGAAGTCGCATCGTGCGACATGACGGTGAGATAAATAATTGATATGAAATACAAAAAAAAATATTTTTAAAAAGTAAATAAATTGTTTTCTTCTCAGAACAAAAGGGAAAAGCAGCGTGCATTCGATCTGTACATGGAAGAAGTGAGTAATAGAGAGTACTCTTGATAAATAAAAAAAAATTTTTTCCGATATTCCGAGTTTCTTTGTAAAATAATACTAAATGATTGTATGAACATTATAATCAAAAATTAAAATTGAAAATTGAAAATATTATTAATCAACTCCCCAATCGAATATGAATTTCAGGTGCGAAATGTGCAGCCTCGAGTCGTAAATACTATCTAGATGGGACTTCAGAAGAAATACGGTTCCACATTCGGGGAACTTTTCCCCGATTGGAACAAAAATGAGAATCATTATCCACCGAAAGTTCGTGTCCTTCATTCTTTACTACTTCAACATCCGTATCCTTTTATTAAAAATCGAATGTTGCAGTTTCGAACTCTTCTGAAGCAGTATCGCACGAGCCTCTTCAAGCACTATTTTGACCTCAAGCAAGTACATTTTTCTACGATTGGACCGGCACATATCGATATGAAACCATTCCGAGTGGCGAGGTAAGAAGATATAATCGCACAGAAATATCATTAAACGCAGACACAAGTATTACTCAGTTTTAAAGGCATCACAATGATATGGAGTTCATTCATAGCACCAATATAAAAAATATTTCTAAAATTCAGCTGCTACATGGTACGCGAATTTCTGAAGAGGCAAAGGAATATCTCGAAGAATGGTTCAAGAATGAAACGAGTACGAGCGTGTGAGTTACGCATGAAGTATCATATTTAATTATATTATTATAAATAATAACGTAATATCAGCTCTATTGTTCTCCGCGTGATGATCATTCATTTATTCAGATGTAATTGCGTCGGAAGCTGCTCGGCTATGTCGAAATGTGGCTGTTGCAGTGCGGTAAGTGTATATCATATCAAAATAGAAACGATTTTTCGCATAATTGAAAATTTGTATGAGGATTTATGTCAAAATTTGGAGTGAGGAAATCAGAACGATCATAGAAAGTCTAATTGACACAATGTTTTTTTAGAAAGATCTCGACGGATACAAGCCGGCAGTGCATGTCAATGGGCGTCTGCAGTATAAGTATGGCAAGGAGCTGGGAGGATTGGTGAGTGGTTTTATAAAAGTTTTATTTATGCAAATTTGATGAAGAAAACGTGACGAAATTGAGAAAGGATTGGAACGAAGAGAAATGTTGATTACGGTCAGCGTTTATGAACAAATTTCTTTTGAAAATTTTCAATGCAAAAAACGTTTAAAATCAAGCATTTTTGATTATGGAACAAAGATAAATCTCTCTTGCAGTCTGGAAATAAATCACGCGTGCCTCTCACTTTGTGGGAGATGGAAAATGCCCCGACTGCTCGCATCTGTGGTGACGGGTGCAAATGCCCGGAAGATTGCCCTAATCGACGGGTTATTCAGGTAATCACAGTTGTATCAGGTTGTAAACAAAGTTTCGTTTTGTTTATTAACTGCTGTCTTGCTCAACTTCTGCTCAATTTCTTGCATTTTCGAGGGGGTCTTCTTATTTTTAGAGCACATTATATCGGGTCATTCCGATCAGTTAAACGAGCACAAGGTATACATTTAATAAAAGAAAAATAACGCAACTTTGTTCGCAATCTAATAAATAAAGAATACAGTAATCGAGTCAGCTGCTTACAGGCGATTTGCAAATTTAGAATTAAATTTAGAAAGTAGAATGAATGAATTTTCCAGAATGGTTGCCCCGGAATTCTCGCCATTGTGCACAAGGGCTTCCAAGGCCTTCCGCACAAGGGCCGAGGAGTGATCGCCATTGACAAGATCGAGCGGGGAACCTTCATCAGTGCGATGGCCGGCGAGGTACAGATGTCTCCATTTTTCGATTATGTTTGAGCTCACAGGCTCAATAGTAGTTACAAGAAATGGCTTGATATGAGGCCGTTTGCGTTAGGCTCAACAAGTGGCTGGAACATCAGAAAAGTCCGATATGCCCAAAAGTTGGTCCTAGGGGCAACTTTCGATTCTATATGCATTTTGTTGTCGAGAAAGAATTTAAACGCAAATGTTAGTTCGCGCCACTGGTTCAAAACATAATTTTTTTCAGTGGATGACTGATGTTGAATCCAAAAAGGAAAAGCGAATTCAAGGAATGCTCCACGGAAACGAGTGAGCTAATGTTTTATTTTTATATATACATATATTATATTATTATGTTATAAATAAAGTATTTTGTTTGAAACAAGTGTTTTTTGTTTCAATAATTATGATTTCAGCCAATACGAACTCGTGCTGTCTCCGGATAACTACGTGAGTATTTTTAAATTCTTTAAAATCAAATTAAAATTGTATTTTTAAAATTAAAATCTTATTCAAAATTCTTTTATAAGATCGTAACGTTCTAGGAACCATGACGAAATAATTCTAACTCGGTTGAGCATTTATTTCCAATTTTGGGATTTGATAAAATAAGAAAACACGAGAAATATTGTAAATAATAAGAAAACGATTTAGCACAATATCTACAAGTTCATCAATCACGCGTGCTGCCCAAATGCCGTTATGACATTGGTGAGGATGCAAGTTTGACATTTTATTTAATTGTGTACCGGTAATTTGTATATTCAATATAAAATACTTAATAGGTATTTGTGGAGAACTCGCATTAGGTGGACAAACATCTTCTTAGTAACATTACTTCTAGAATTATTATCGCGCTTTTTGTCTGTTCACTTTCTCATGATAAGAGTTGACGCGATAAATAAATAAATGAACGAGGTAAATCATCCACATTTTTTTTTAGTTAAACACCGACCGAACCTACTGGTTTGAGAACGGAATGCACGCGAGACAGACGATCTATCCCGGAGACGAAATTGAAGTCGACTATGGGGAAAACTACCACGCCACGATGTGCAGGTGGGTGTTTTTGTTGTATTTTTTCCTCCATTATACCATGCATTTTAATTGTTGCACTGATATCTCTGCAAAATTTCTAGAATTCTTTAAAGCAAACCATCACTTTTTTCTTTTGTAACTTTGGGCTATCTGTTCCGCGGAGTCCCGCGTTACATAGAATCCTGTTCCTTCATTAACTTCATCATAATATTTTCCAGATGCGGCTACGCCGAGTGTAGGAAATGGATCGGGAAGTCGAGAGGGAGGAGAGGAAGCAAGCTTCCAAGAAAATATGATCGAAATGAAAAGAAATTGCTTTGCTAGTGCTATCCTTGCCATTATTTCGGAGCTTAGTCGTCATACTATGAAATTTTACTATATCTTGAGTTTTCTAGTTTTCGAGAAAAATTTGATCTGAAAATTTTGCAATAAAATAGGTTGCCTCTTCTTTATTTATTGTACGATAATATCCGAGTTTAATTTCCTTGTGATTTCGAAGCCAATTACGGGTGTTGACCATTGAATGGATGTGATAAATGTGCTTTACTTGAATTCACGTATCTCTCGAATTTTCGAAAAAAGTAAATCAAATAATATCAAAATTTTTCATCGATCATTTCAAACAAACATGAAATCGCAAATGATGATAACCATCGAAGTCAATTCGAACATGTTTTTGATCGTAACCTGTGATAAACTGGGCTATAACTGTACCGGAATTGTTCAATTTTTGAGCTAAGTCTTCCCAGAAGTGTCGAGGGCATCCAAAACAAGTTGAATGCTGAAATAACGATCGCTGTTCGTATTCAGCGTACAGGATATGTTGATCGAACTTGATGGACTGGAGGAATTGCATAGCTTCAGTGATGAAATCACCTGATTAAGATTTCTCATTCTTCAATGTCACTTTTTTGTTTGAACCATAGAGCTACTATGTATTCATGCAAATAACTTACGTAGTGCATTCTCTTCGACACTTCCCAGTTTGTTCAAGCTCATTTCCCGAATTCCATGCGCTCTCATCACTTCGAGGAAACCAGTTCTGCAACAGAAGCCTCGCTTTTAATTGAAAACAAAATGATGAATGGTAGCGCGTATGAAGCAATTATAATGAACAATATCTCCAGGAAATCAAGACTGACCTCGCCTTTTGCTCGAACTCATGCAAGGCAACAACGTTCAGTAGTCGAACGGAAATGTCGCCGAGATAATATCGGAGACTGTCCAGAGTTTGAGGAGCGAATACCCTCAGGTCATTCATTTGAAGACGCAGATGATCGATTTTAGAGCTGCGTTGAATAAGACGCTTTCTCTCGCGGTCGATTTCAGGCGTCGACAGCTGACATGGAAATATCAGGGCTATTGATTGTGGACAGTTTAAAAAACGGGAGCTGTTAATTTGGACTGAAACAGAACTCGTATCTGAACAAAAGGGACAGGCTCTCAAAGCGAAAGACCAGAACCGTAAAATAATCATGACTTACACGGGCCACGTCTCCTAGCCATTGTTTCCGTTCCCATTGCCGGTCGATAATCGTTATGTTCACTCCGTGTCGCTGGTTGGCTAATCCGTCCATGAACAAACACTCGAATCTATCGATTATGGGCAATGTCGCCCTCTCCGCCAGCACTCTAAACACTACGGAGTTCCATTTGCGCGATATCTAGAATTGAAATTTAACATTTTCGAATCGAAATTAAACTGATGCTGTATCAATCGGTTTCATCCCCCGATTCTCCAAAACTCAAGAAATCGCGGCATCTTCCGGAATCAACGTATTATTGTGTCAAAATTGGAAGGCGACAGATCGCTCATGGAAATAACTTCCACCGCCCTAGCTGATTTCGTAAAATATGTTCAACGCGTTGAAAAACAGTTAAAGCGGTTGCATATGAAATGATTCGATTATGCTGAAAACAATTATGTATTCGGAAATAATGAAATTCAATAACATTTGCGTAAATTTATTAACCCGATTCTTATCAGTTGTCATATGAGCCCGTTCGCCTAAGAGTCAGCAAAGGTTCAACAAGCTCGAGAACAGACAAAACACAATGTATGTTCAAAAGTTGGTCCTACGGGTAACTTTCGATTCTGAATCGAATGGCTGATTCTGTTTTTCGATTTGAGCCATCTGAATCCCGATACGGCACGACGCCAATTTGGCCACATTTTTATTCTGCGATAAAAACTGGTCCCATGAGAGCAAAATTGGCCGAAATCTCTCGTACCCGACCAGAATTTATATCTCTACAAAATGAAACTTTTAACGAGGCTCTAGCTATCTTTCTTTTTGAGTTATGATCGTTTTCTGAATCGTTGGATATGCGCTTAAAACACATTAACAGATGAAAGAGCATGTTCTCCTGATCATTTTCGTATATAATATCAAGGGGTGTAATCTGCAGGAAGTTGGTTTTCATTGTTTTTGAGATGCTAACTCGCGTTTTTTTTTGCAGTTTTTCAATCAGAACTTTTTTCTTTCATGGTTTCATTATCTCTAACATGAAAATTCAATTTATACGTGCGAAAATACACCAGAAACTCCTATAGTGACGTATTTTTAAAAATATTTTTTTTTCATCGTTTCGTTGGATATGCGCTCAAAAAAAGTTTTTACAATAATTACTTTTTCGACGTGTACGTCATGGAGCGAGATTCATTTTGGGGTCGGAAAAGTCATATTCTTAAAAATACGTCACTATAGGAGTTTCTGGTGTATTTTCGCACGTAGAAATTGAATTTTCATGTTAGAGATAATTAAACCATGAAAGAAAAAAGTTCTGATTGAAAAACTGCAAAAAAACGCGAGTTAGCATCTCAAAAACGATGAAAATCAACTTCCTGCAGATTATATACGAAAATGATCAGGAGAACATGCTCTTTCATCTGTGAATGTTTTTTTTAGCGCATATCCAACGAGTCAGAAAACGATCATAACTTAAAACGGAAGATAGCTAAAGACTCGTTCAAAGTTTCATTTTGTAGAGATTTAAATTCTGGTCGGGATCGTGTGATTTCGGCCAATTTTGCTCTTTTGGGCCCAGTTTATATCGCAGAATAAAAATTTGGCCAAATTGACGTCGTACCGTACCGGAATTCAGATGGCTCAAATCGAAAAACGGAATAAGCCATTCGATTCAGAATCGAAAGTTACCCCTTGGACCAACTTTTGAACATATATTGTGTTTTGTCTGTTCTCGAGCTTGTTGAATCTTTGCTGACTTTTAGGCGAACGGGCTCATATGCATTTTCATACCACAGAGATGGGAAAACTCGTTTCTAATTCTCGAAAATGATTGCTCTTCACTCTTTCAAGCCACGAGACATTCCTTTATCCGAGAAACATCGATGCCTCTGGGAATGATTCTGGATAATCTGTGCCACCGGGAAAATATCTTCGAAACCACTCCCTATTTCTGTTTCTTCAACTAGTCTTCATGTATTATTACAACATTCATTCTGATTTTATCATTTTCCCGTAGAACCTCCCTTTTCTTACTTTCAACGTCTATTTATTCAGGTTATGGAACTCAATCTTCTCTCTCTTCCTCTAGAAATGCTTCGCTTGATTGTCAAAGACGTCGATTACAACGGAAAATTGGTGCTTATAGAGGTTTGATCATCATTATTTTCTAATTCGAAACTACTTGTTTCGCAATTTTTCTAAGGAATATATTGAACGACTTGTTTCAGACTTGTCGAACAATGAAGGAACTTGTTGATGAATCGTGCAGGAAATTCGCAATTCATCGTATTCGCATAATGGTAATTTTTTTTATTCTCTATCATACATATAATTGAATATTAAAGGAATTCTCACCGTACTTTAGAATATACAAATCGAAGGCTATTTTCGAAGGTGTCTACCACGAAATATATCATTTACAGCACTTTCATAACAATCGCATGCTCAACATCGATAAGGACATGTCAATCCCTCCTCTCATCCTCTACCCTCTCAAAAACTCTCTTGAGCTGGTTAAAGGCAGTAAGCATGTCATACGTAAAGCACAGGTATGTCATACTTTTCAAAATGCATATATAATACATATGTTTTAGGTAATTAAAGTGAACAAATTGGGAAGCATAGAGTTTGCCGAATTTCTGGAGCAACTACGCCCAATTATTCATCGAGAACTTCATAGTGTATTCGGCTGACAATTCGTTTATTTGATGATTTCTTCTTTCACTATTGGACTGACCTTCAAGAGTAGTCCAATTTTCCAATCGAACTACTATGAAGATAAGGACTGGTGAATTGTCTTGTTACTTTACTTTACTTTTTTATTGATAAAAATCATCTTAAAAGCTGAAATCGCATTTGAAAATTATACAAATATTATAAATTTAAGGGATTAATTAATCGAAACTGTGAAGAAATCGCAGTTCAAAGCTGTTCATACGTGTCTCAATCGAACACTCGAAGGTGAGGTGAAGGATTACTGAAAAAAATATTCCATTTCGGATGACGGTTAATTACACCGGTGATTAGATCAGGAACACTGCTCGTTCTAAAAACAATTATTTTTGTTCCAGCCAACCTGAGACTGGCAGAAATTGTTGACTCGTTGTCAATCTCTTGCGGCGCCAATGCGACTGAGCAAGATGCGATGACTTTCGTACTCAACATGTTCAAGAAACGCTGCAGTTACATCGACATCAAGGATTCTCCCCTCACAGATAATACTCTAAACGAGCTCATGCAGGTTAGCTGAGATATTTCTACTAGTTGTAACTATTCGGTTTTCGAGTCTCTTCATTCTGCACGCTCTCTCGTTTCTCTGACCAGCGAGATATACTGCAGAATGGAGCAATTTACATTCCTTTTTTCATTACATTGAGATATAATAATTAGCACCTGCTCATGGGCCAAAAACGAGAAAAAAGATTGTCCACACACCACATAATTACACATATTTTTTGCAGGAGCTTCCGCTGTTGGAAAAGAAGCTGCACTTACATATGAGTGTGAGCGACAACGTCAAAATAAGAAGTTTCAAGGATGGAGGATTGAGTGTTGAATTCTACAAAAGAAATAACACACCATATCTAGACATCCGATATGAGTGAATCATTCTTTGAAATTCTTGGTATTTCACATCATCTTAATTCGAATTCTTGATGATGACATATCTTCGTTTCGAGACCAGATTATCACATTCCTTTTCCATTATGTGAATTTGTTTGAGTCAACAACTTGTTCGCCAATTCATCATAACGATCTTATCTAGTAAATCTTCATTAACTGGTGACTGATAGCAATAACAACAAATATGATAAAGTACACAAGTCTCGCTCAACATGCAATTTGTATTTTAAATATTTTTATTCAGTGCGTTTATCATCATGACTATATTTCGCCGTATGTGCGAGATGTCAAAGGCTCCGACAATCACATCGGATCGTCGACCCCCTTCCTTCAGGAAGGCTGCGAGGCTATCTTGAGTGCGTCGATGACCTGACATTTCAATTTATAACAGGCATTACGAGATATTGGAGGAGGCCGGGAACTATTTTTTCAAACCCATTTTAAAAATCCCATATAATTAAGGATGTCCAGAGCAAGAGTTTTTTGCTACGCTCTCTCCTGTTCTATAATCATCCACCGTAATCATTCAATCATCAGCCTACAATACCCGACTCACCTTATCGACCGTCTTCATGTACTCCTCCTTGGTAAAGCACTTCAGGAAGACATACTCCTCAATCTGTAAGAATCTTGATGAGAATGGTATAGAAATGGTAGCAAAGCCTCACGCGATACAAAATTGACCAACAATTCGAGATAATTGAAAAATTTGAAAATCTCATTGTAATCCTTTTCCAGACCTCTCTAGCATTCCCAGGGACTGGTTGGAGCGCATTGTGTCGGTTGCGCGCAAGCTCCGGCTCCCTGCATAATAATTACTCGAATAAGATATTTTTTGTTTGACTACTTGCCCATTCTCAGTGAAAATGGTACTTGCGGTAATTTTTTAAAAACACTCACAACCGATCGATCACGTGATTACGAAAGGATTGACACGGCCAGTCATCGTGATTCGGTATGGGAAGAGGCGTGATTTGGGAGGGGTTAGTCATCTCGAGAGGCTGATTCTGATCAAACGATACAATGGTTGAAGATAAGGAATATAATAAAATAATAATGCGACACTATCGCAACTGCAACCACCAGTTCAAACGACCCACTATACAATACAGTTGAAAGCGCGTAGTGAGGAGCAAATAAATGTCAAGAAAGAGACGAATGATAAGAAGTGACTGACGGTAAATGTTTTTGAGAGAAAATTTCGAAATACCCTGATGACATGGCCAGAACAGGATCAGCATAGGAGAATGATACACAGCCTACTAAAACAGGTATTTTGGAAAGAAAGTTTCGAAATACTCTCATGAAATGGTCAGAACATGATCACCTTTTGATACAATCAGGGCTGGGTTTTTCTGACTCAGAAATTTCTGATTTTTCTGATTTTCTGACTATTTTCGGGTCAGAAAATTTTCTAATCAGAAAACAGAAAAAGTGGCCAGAAAATCAGAAAAATCAGAAAATTTTTGTTTAAGTTCGTTTGCTGAAAAACACACGTGTTTCATCTATTTTTTATATGTTTTATGATTTTTTTCTTTGATCTATTATTACTCCGAGTGTATGAGTCAGTTTTTGGTAGAATCAACCCGATATGGTGTCTGACTGAAGTCTGCTATATCACCGGTTCGAGCCCCACGATCGACCATGTTTTGCAAGATGGTAGAACAAGGCTCGCGCCCCAACCACTAGTCTCCGCCATGCGTTCCCGGCAATAGGCCGCCCAGGCCTAGTGACTATCAGGGCTGGGATTTTCTGACTCAGAAATTTCTGATTTTTCTGATTTTCTGACTATTTTCGGGTCAGAAAACAGAAAAAGAGGTCAGAAAATCAGAAAAATCAGAAAATTTTTGTTTAAGTTCGTTTGCTGAAAAACACACGTGTTTCATCTATTCTTTGAAATATGTTTTATGAATTTTTTCTTTGATCTATTATTACTCCGAGTGTATGAGTCAGTTTTTGCTAGAATCAACCCGATACCAAGGGGATATGGAATGTCAAAACGTCTCAAAGTTGGCAAAACTTTTGATTCTGATTCAACTGTTTTCAGTTTTTCCATAAGAGCTTTCTTTGTAAGGCACGAATTGTGGAAAGAATTGAAAATTTGATCTATTTTATTTTTTTATTTTTTTCTTTCTTTTTGCGTTAAAAATGGTTCGGCAGGGGTCAGAATGCAAAAAGAGAAAACATGTCAGGTTCCCGGCCATCTGATTTTCTGGTCTTTATCTGTACTGAATATTTTCTGACTTAAAAGTGGAAAATATTATCTAAACGATCTCTCGAACTCGAGTTACACAGGCAAGAATTGGCTTATCAAACATAACTTTTTTCTTTCGAAGCTTCATGAGCTCTAAAGTGGATTTTTAGATACTACATGCAAAAATACGTCAGAAAATTATATAGTCATGTAATTCTGAGATATTAACATTTTGACCTTTTTTTCCAACTTTTTGCCATTTTCGAGGACCGTTTTTGGTCAAAAAGTCAATATTGTCAATATCTCAGAATTACATGACTATAAAATTTTCTTACGTATTTTTGCACGTAGAATTCAAAAATCCACTTCATAGCTCATGAAACTTCGAAAGAAAAAAGTTATGTTCGATAAGCCAATTCTTGCATGTGAAAATCATCAAGTTTGGAGTGATTTTCGGTCTGTGGAAACCACTTCTAACCCCTACCGAAAAAAGTATGCCCTCTATCTTGACTAAGTCAAGTATGTAAAATAATAATCCGTTCTTACCTCGCTGAAATGGGGGGATTGGGAAATCGGCGCATTTTATTTTCTGATTTTCAGTTTAGTTTTTCAAATTTCTCTAATTGAAGATGGTTTTCTCAGTACACTATTTAAACATAAAAGTTTCTTAGAATATTTTTCCGCACATCTTGAGCCCAACGCGGTCCTTGTAGCTCTTCTGCGAGCTGAGATACGATAGAGCCGGACCCAGAACCGGAAAATGCCTAAAAGCCGGTTCTGGGAAAAATCATCAACGTTTTTCTCGTCCCCACTATACTCTATGATAATTATCTCATTGAGAATGTCCAATGTTGGGGCTCCCAGTTCCTGGGGGTCATGCAATCTCTCAGAATAACGTGATATTCAGTCATGCGCAATTGATCATCCTGCACATCAATTATACTTGATTGGAAATGTTGAATGCCATTGCGTTTGATCAGATCGATGATAGCAGCTCTGAAATTCTTCGTTATGAAAACGAAATCTTCTGTTTATTCATTAGAAGCGATCAATTGCAAGTTTCGATTCTTGTTTCCCGAGATTTATGGCTGAACTAACCGAGAGTTTTGGTCGAATACACGTAGCTGTCCCAAATATTGTCCGACTATAAGGTTTCGAACAGGTACGTCTCCCACGATCCACATAAGGTCATCGAAAGCGTTCGGAAAAAGCTTCGTGAAAAGTAGCTTGAGCACTTTAATCTCATAGAAACGTCCCAGTCTGTGCATGAACTGACCACACAACGCAATTCTGGTTTCTTCGCTACCTTTGGAGATCTGAAATTGAGCATGGTAGAATGGCATAAAACGGGATATGTGAGAGAGAAAACAGCTCCACAACAACTTGCAAACAAAACTTGCTCTGATTTCATTCATACTATTCTGAGAGAATAGATTGTCGACTGGGAGCCGAACAATCTCGTCCATACGCCATAGAGCCGGCTTTTAGGAAATATCCGGTTTCGATTCCGGCTCTAGCGTATCTCAGCTCTCAGAATACCTAGAAAAAAGAGCTCAACACAGAATTTTCGACATAATTGAGATTCTGCCAATAGAGGACCCGGAAATACGTAATTTCGGAGGCCAAATGTCTTCAAAATACGAGCGCTACATGGTTGTGCGAGGATGGATAGTGGTAGCCTTGAGATCACCCTTTCAATTGTCTCTCGACAACGAGTTGAGATATCCACAAACGGCCAAAAGTATGATGTTAATGGGTCCGAGATTACTTTGGCATTACTTTGGATTACTTTGGCACTTTTAAGATTTAGATTAGATTTTTAAGATTACTTTTTAAGATTA
Organism: Pristionchus entomophagus; assembly: GCA_036245825.1. Classification (NCBI taxonomy): domain Eukaryota; kingdom Metazoa; phylum Nematoda; class Chromadorea; order Rhabditida; family Neodiplogasteridae; genus Pristionchus; species Pristionchus entomophagus. The sequence continues at coordinate 8,501,480 of BTSX01000001.1, forward strand.
CTTTAGCACTACTTATTGTCTAAATGAGTGAAATCAGCTCTCAACCTTTTTCTCTAACTTTTTCTCGTGGTCTCAAACTTTAGCAATTCCAATGGCAGAAATCATTCTCTAAAGGTGTATTTTCTAATTTTAAACACATTTCGGGATATTCAGTCATATTTTCAAATAAAAGTTCATCCATTTTGGTTCTAAAATATTGAATTTATTTATTTTGTGTGACAGAAGTCGATTTTTCATTCACCACTTTCTCGATATTTGTTCGATTGTCTAGTACATGTCAGAAATGTTGTTAATCTGATTTATCTGTGCTTTTTTGAGCTCATTGCAAATGTTCTGGCTTTTGGGAACTGATATAGCCTAGAGCCGGAATCGCGACCGGATATTTCCTAAAAGCGGGCATTGAGACATTTGGGCCGGGATTGTATGAATCATAGTCCGCAAGATATTCTCTCCCATAATAGTATGGATGATATCAGTGAAAGCTTTTTCAAATAATGAGCAGTGTATAATCAAGAACTCACATTAGACACATTCTCAGATATCTCGGAGATTTCATGATAAGAATCACTTGCATAGGCATCACGTAAAGCTCTTTGCTGCCGGATGGAAACGCTTTGGAGCTTTGGAATGACATCTATTGTGAATCTACAAAACAGCTCCGATATGATTGGGAATTCTCGTCTGTTGCAGAGAACTTCAACTACTAGAGAGTTCCATTCCAATGAGAAAATATATTAACAATGTTATTTCCTGCGACCTTACGAATCGTAATTTTCCTTTTGATCCCTGCTCAACCTCTCGAATCACCAGTCTTTTGATTTCTGCAGGTAGAGTGGCGAGAGTCATCTCATCGGCGTTCTCAGATGACATGTTTCAAGTGGTTCTAAATATAGATATATTTAGAAAGAAACGAAGTATCAAAAAAAACATATCAGTGCGTTCGCGTAATAATCGCACATTTGATCGGTATTTCGGTACAGCATATAAATAGCACTCTGGAGTTTTCACAGATTCTGATAGCACTAGGTGTCCTGCATCGATTTCTGTTATTCACATTTGCTTGTCATGCTCATTTGCATAATTGCATGAGCCTTCATTCAGGCGATTTTCACACCTTTATCAATGCAGCTCCGCGGGAACGCGTCCAAATTCAATGAAACTCTGGCTTCAGGCCTTATTTGACAAGCTGAATTCGACTGTGTCAAATATTTATGCAAATTTGAATTTTTCATCAATTTTTTGATCGAACATTACTCAGAAACTTGCGGTTGTACCTGGCAAATTTTTTGATGTGTCGTGGTCCTTGACGTGATCTACCCCCATAACAATTGTAGGTCATTCGGAGAATGGAATGAGGTTTTACAAGCAAAAAACTGAGAATTTTTCTTTTAGAGAGAAACCCCTCATTTTCCCCATATTCCGACCCTCTCACCCCACCCGTGTGGTCAGAATGGAATGAATGCAATGAGACGAAAAGACAAAAATGAATAAGTTTCACATTGATTTATCATTAACGAATGAAGATTTCGTCAAAGAATTCTTCTACAGCTGACATCATTATTGATCCTAACGCAAACGGCATCATATGAGGCCGTTCGCCTTATTTTCGAGCAAGTGTTGGCACAGCCCAAAAAGGTCAATTTCCTGCAACTATTTTTTTCGGGGTTCTCGAGGGTGCTGAAGACGATGGGCATATATCAGGTTGGTTCGTAAGTCTTGTCCCCCGGGAAAGGTGCTTGACTTCGTATCGTCCTGGTACTGGACGATAGTCAATTTTATTGATTTTTTACTCAGTGCCCGTATTCCCGATCGGAGAGATCTGAGATAAAGTGCGCTGAAGAGAGCATTGAATGCTTCACCGATTATGGAAAACCTAGAGGTGGTCGGTCAAAATCGAAAGAGCTAGGCGTCTTTAATTCTGAAAACGGGACAAGACTTATGAACCAACCTAATACATTTTGTCCACAGATCCCTCGTTGGCTCCAGATGGTGTCATGTCGAAATCATGTTTTAACGTGCTACTCGGCTCTCGAGAGAGCTAATTTTAGGCGAAACTTTTTTCTGGAGTATACTAGCATTGCGAACACCCGTGTTTAGTTCATTTTCCATGATTTTCAAAAATCATTTTTTTAAATGCAAGTTTTCGTAGATTCATTTGCGCCCTGAGCGACCAGCATAGATCGATCGGGCGTGACGAGAGGATTCTAAACATACAATATTATCTTGATAAACCGTCAGCAACAAATTTTTTTTTCTTAGCTTAAATTTGTTGCTGACGGATTATCAAGATAATATTATATATTTAGAATCCTCTCGTCACGCCCGATCGATCTATGCTGGTCGCTCAGGGGGCAAATGACTCTACGAAAACTTGACGTTTCAAAAATTATTTTTGAAAATCTTGAGAAATGAACTAGACAGGCGTGTTCGCCATGCAATTCTACCCCGAAAACAATTTTATCCTAAAGTTAGCTCTCCCGGGAGCCGAGTAGCACGTTAAAATGTTATTTCAACGTGGCACCATCAGGAGCCAACGAAGGGTCTGAGGGAAAAATAGATATGCCCATCGTCTTCAGCACCATCGAGAACCCCAAATCACATAGTTGCAGGAAATTGCCCTTTTTGGGCTGTGCCAACGCTGATCGCTCGACTATTAGGCAAACGGCCTCAAATAGCTCAGAAAGATCAGATTGCATATCTATGTACCTTATTGAACTGAAGTTCCCCGTTGGCTCTATACAAGAGTAACTCGAGTGGGCTATTGAAATTGTACAATTTATGGCGGCCTTTGTAATTTTCGAAAGCTTCTTTGAAAGTTTGTGACCTGGGTATGATGAAATTATAAAAGAACAGACTTGAACTGCACTTGGCACAACATGATTTTTTCGTTAGATCAAATGAGCCTTCTCTAGGAACAATCTCTTTTGACTGTGGACGATTTGTTCCGAACCAACAAGATTCAACTGGGGGCGGAGAATCTGTCTGAAATTCGAACAAATCGAAAAATAACCGAAAATAGAAGACAATTACCATTAAGAAAGGCAGAGGGGCGATGAGAGAAGAGCAAAACTGGCGCTGAAGTGGTCTCTCCACGCCGGGAGGGCCTTTTTATAGGGCCCTCCACGATATGCAAAAGGAATCGAGCTCAATGCAAAAGGCGAGAGAGTACGCTCTCTTAAGACATTTGATTCCGGATTAAGAATTAAAGCATTGAAATCCACTTGATCTCTGATTTGCCGCGAGGCGAGCGGAACGTGAGAAATAACGCGTCTTTCACGACCGCACGGGTGGGGTGAGAAGGTCGGAATGAGGGGGAAATGAGGGGTTTCTCTCTAAAAGAAATTCTCAGTTTTTTGCTTGTAAAACCTCATTCCATTCTCCGAATGACCTACAATTGTTATGGGGGTAGATCACGTCAAGGACCACGACATATCAAAAAATTAGCCAGGTACAACCGCAAGTTTCTGAGTAATGTTCGATCAAAAAATTGATGAAAAATTCAAATTTGCATAAATATTTGACACAGTCGAATTCAGCTTGTCAAATAAGGCCTGAAGCCAGAGTTTCATTGAATTTGGACGCGTTCCCGCGGAGCTGCATTGATAAAGGTGTGAAAATCGCCTGAATGAAGGCTCATGCAATTATGCAAATGAGCATGACAAGCAAATGTGAATAACAGAAATCGATATAGGACACCTAGTGCTATCAGAATCTGTGAAAACCCCAGAGTGCTATTTTTTGCTGTACCGGCAGGTGTGTTATTATTACACGAACGCACTGTTATGAAGACAAGAGAGAACATCGAGGGCCAGAATAATGTTGCGTGTACATTCCAACCCAAATTGTCAGCAGAACAGTAGGAGTATGAGATCTCCCTCCCTCTCTATCATCTCTGGTATGAGATTTTTCCTCCCTGTCTCTTATCTCTGATATGAAATCTGTCCTCCCTCTCTCTCTTATCTCTGGTTTGAGATCTGACCTCCCTATCTCTTATCGTTCGCCGAACGGAATGGGTCATCTCGAATTGTGTGAAGGAAAACGTGTGTGAATAATAGTGATGCCATTTCGGGTGTTGCACTCATTATTTTGTATATCTTGCTGTTCAGAAAGACGCAATAGCGTATGGAATTTGGAGAAAGCAGACATCCTAATTAACCTCACTAACGAACCTGAAAACGACACGAAAAAAATCTGATTATGACTATGTTGTGTGGTCCAGAAAATTCGAGAAAACTGTAGAGAAACAAAATGGATAATCTTATAATAACTGTACAAATTCTTACTGGTTTAACACGATCTACATTCTGCACAGATTTATGTTGGGTGTAAGACTGCGAGCTGGAATAAGACTCGAATCAAATGATATATTTACTATAGCACTTTGCGTCTTTAAAAATTTATCATAAGTTCATTATATCCAAGTCAAATGATTTTATTTTTTCTTCACAATCTTTCGAATATTCACCTCGGCTTCGTCCAGAGATCAGATAATTTGAGCCGCATGTTTTCACTTATTTTTAGTGTAAGACTGCCCGAGGGAGTGGGATCTCTTTCTCTCCCCGGCGCCTCCACCCTCTTCCATTCCATCTGATCCCTCCGCGCCCTCTCCGATTTCCCTGTTCTCTCGTCCCATTACATCTTGGCAATCCTCCCCCGTCCGACTCCTCCCAATATCTAGAGATATTTTCGATCCTTCCCGCCGGTCTCAGTCTCTTGCCTTCGGCGCTCACTCACTCGACTCTTGATAGTCTAGATCACTTTCCTTGTCTTGCCTTTAATGTCCACTCTTCCACTGTAAATTTGGTTTTGGCTATCTCCATTCTGCACACTATCTCGCCGGTCAGAGATACGAGAAAGTGTGTAGAATGAAGAGAGTCGAAAACCGAAACGGCATCACTACCGTACCCTGATTTCCCCATTTTCAGGTAGCCGATCAACAATGTCCGACGAAGAGTCGCAGTAGTGAGTTTTTTCTCATAATTTAAATAGGAAATCACGGATCTGACCGAGCAGACCACAGCTCTAACCTACCGTAATCATCCCAATTGCAGCACCGACGAGGAGGTCGAGGAGGAAGTCGCCGAGGAGGAGGCAGAGGAGGAGTCCAAGTGAGTCCATCGCATCCATTCGCCGGCTCTGAATCACCCGGCTCTCGAAGAAGCCTCATCCGGACTCTTTCGCTAATAAAGAAGATTTATTCATTGTTTGTGTGTGCCTCCTCTCCTTCACTCCTCCTATCCTCTGCTCCTCTCCTTTCCTATCCTTTCCCCTCCCTTGCAGGGCCGAGGAGGCAGCCGCCCCTGAGGAGGAGGCTGCTCCCGCTGAGGAGGTCGCCAAGTAAGCATCCCCCCCCTTGCTTCTTCTCCTTCCAGCCACTAACCTTTCCTGGAGCTAGCGTCGATGAGATATTCTACTGACAGTTATCGCATCGAGTCGCACAACTCTGATAGAAATTGCGTATTCGATCCGGGACCATCGACGGATCAACTCACAATCAGCGGCACTAGCTCCTCTTTCCTCTACTTACTAACCCCCTCTCTCGACCACGATGGAACAGACCAAATGCCTCGCCCCAGACTGGTCCCTCTCAGGCCGTCCCGTCCGGCCGTCGTGCAGAAGGAGATCGAGCCGGCCGAGATGACCGAGGCTGAGGTACACATTACATAACTTTTGAGTGAAAATTGATTTTCACCGTGAATCTTTCAAATCGAAAGTCAAAATCGTGTTTAGTTTCACGTATTATATATAACAGAATGAGAACTTCATGACAGATTGTTTCCGTTAGTCTCCCATACCAACTCTTCGTAGCACCAATGATTATTTTTTTTAGAATATCGATAATTGTCAAACGGGGACCAATCGGTTATGTAATTTTGTAGAATACGTGAAACTCAACACGAGTTCGACATTTGAAAGATTCACGGTGAATAGCAATTTTGAATCAATAAGTGAAACAAAGAGCATTTAAAATTTCAATGATCATTCCAAAAGGTTATTCCAAATTATTCTGACTTTCGAATCATAATCGATACCATTAAGGCCGCGATGCTGGCCGCCAAGAAGAGACACGAGGAGGAGGAGGCCGCCAAGCTCCTCGACTACGAGCAGAGACGAGTCATCGAGAAGGAGAGAGAGGAGGTGAGTTCTGATGATGATTCAGCGATGACGGAACAGCGGCTAAAGAACCAGTACTGTAGAAATTATCTCTACGGGTATACGTCCATTGGTACCGAGCGCAGCCTTGTTGCGCTTATTGCCTGAGGATATAGTGAACGGCTCATTCTTCATTCGGGAACAAGACAGACATGACCGATCAGCTACCGTACCCCTCTGCAGGAGGAGCTCCGCGTGCTCAAGGAGCGTCAGGAGCGCCGCAAGCAGGAGCGCGCCGAGGAGGAGCGAGAGTGGCAGGAGAAGAGGAAGCAGGAGGAGGAGAGACGCAGACAGGAGGAGGAGCAGCGCAAGGTACGGTAGAATTGGGCTAAGCAAATTCTATTAACGTTTAGAAAGTGTTATTTTTATGTGCAACAAATCGAACAGCCAGCGATCCATTTCGTTCTCATTCTATTTTGAAGAGTGCGTGAAACTCAACCTGAATCCCACTTCGAAAAAAAACACAATTCTCAGTAAAAAGCGCATCATATCAATCAAATGCACGCGTAAGATGAATATCGCTGATGTTCTACCGTAATTGAGAACCGATTGTGTGAACGATATCTAGCGTCTTTCACCGAGCATTTTCTAATTGTAAAGCGAAGTGGGAATCGGGTTTCACCCGCACTTAAAAATTGAATGTGCAAGACAAGGATCGATAATCGTAAGATGCCCGGTGAAAACTACTAATGAATAGGGCTGTCAATTCAAGGATTTACTCTCTTCATTTCGCACACTATCTCGCCTGTGAGAGAACCGAGAGAGTGTGCAGAATGGAGAGAATCGAAAACCGAAATGGCATCACTACTAATCATGATTCGTGATCGTCGTCGATTCATCATTATGGCTGATGATAGATACTGTAACTGAGGATCAATTCATTGCACTTAGTGTCAGTCAAGTCCAAGTCCAAGTTCAGGCCAAGTCCGAGGAGGAGAAGCGCAAGAAGAACGAGGAGAAGATGCGCCGTCAGCAGATGATGGCCGGTTCCTTCGCTGGAGCCGCCGCGTAAGCATCAGAATCAGAATCAGCTTTATCAGCCGCGGTACCAATTGAGCTGATTGTAATAGGTCATTATAAGCAAGAGAGTGTGGGAAGTGAAGAGGGTCCCTCTCGCTTTCAGACACTCTCTCACCTTTTACAATGAGCTCGATTGGTACCGCGACAGAGGTCGCAAAATTTCGCTGATCATGGGTTTAGGCTAATTTGTCTTCATTGGCTCCACCAGTTAGCTCATTGGCTCGTAAGCATTGGAAACGTGAAAATCAGACTCGATATCTTACCACAAACACAACTGATACAATAGAGCAGGATTGTCATTGCAAGAAGAAAGCAATATCTCGCTATCTTCTAGTGGAACCAATGCGATATCTTTTGCATCGAATATAGTGTTCGCTCTCTCGATGCTCAGTTCTCTGATTCCAGTGGCGCTCCCGGAGGCCGCAACTTCACCGTCGACTCCAAGGGCGAGCAGGCGAGCAAGTTCGGCAACCTCGCCGGATCCACCGAGAAGGGCGCCGGCCTCTCCAAGGAACAGCAGGAGGAGGCCAAGAAGGTGAGCAATGAAATTTAAATCCTTATCCCTAATATTTATCAACGACCCATTATTCGACTAACACTGGAATCAGCCACAGTGAAGTATAGCACCACGTTCATTCCGCGAAAATTTGAGCCATCGGTTTGCCATACCCCTCTAGATTCCTACATCTGAAGTGCCGAGATCTTTATTGAAAATTGTCCATATACGTACCTTATCCTCTCATACATTGCAGGCCTTCATCGCCGCCGTCTGCCGTGGCGTCGACGTCTCCGGCCTTCTTCCCAACGACCTCAAGGAGAAGATCAAGCAGCTCCACACCCGCATCATCAAGCTCGAGGTTCGTATCACTGCTGATGCTTTTCACCGTAAAAACGTACACGAAAAGCCTTCCTGAAAGCATCGTGAAACTCAAAGAACGATCCAATAATTGTATGTAGTTCTCATCGATATTTCGCTCTTTATCCACTAGTTGTACGAGTGAGTGCGTGAACTCATCTCAGCATAAAAAACAATACATATTCAGGCTGAGAAGTACGATCTGGAGAAACGTCACGAGCGTCAGGAGTACGATGTGAGTTGAAAATAATCTATGTTATTGATCAAACTAATTATGAAAGAACCAAAGCATTTTCGTGAATCTGCCGTTGTAACGATTGAGCTCATTGTACCTATTCAAAGTAAAGCGATAGAGTGTGGGAAAGTAGCCCCGCAAACATTATCAAGTCCTAGGCAAAACTTCAACTCTACTATGAACATGTCTGCTCGATTGAGTACACGTGTGTTGGAAGCTTCAGATAATATGAAACCAAATCCCCTCTTTATTCAGCTGAAGGAGCTGGGTGAGCGTCAGCGCCAGGTCGCCCGTAACAAGGCCCTCAAGAAGGGACTCGACGCCAACGAAGCCGCAACCTCCCAGCACCCTCCCAAGGTTCGATTCTCCCACTTTCTTCCCCTATTTGCTCACTCGATCTACCATCCCTCAAGACAATGCTCCTTCTTTCATCTGGGAGTAAGATTAATGATTGTCAAATACTGTCTTTGAGAACTGTCTTGATACCTTGTAAATACAGCTCATTTTAAGATCACCACCGCCTCCAAGTTCGACCGTCAGATCGACAGAAGAGGATACGGAGATCGCAGAACGATGTTCGAGAACGTGAGTGGACCATCTTCCTTTGTGTACCTCTGATTAGAGTTCTGAGGCATTTGCGACTCTTGTCTATTATGAGCATTCTCGATGATAAGATATTGTTAATCTTCTTTAGCTTTGTTTTCAATTACTGTTTGCCTCAATTTAGAGCACTTTTATTCGAATATCTATCGTGCTTGCTAAACTGTGATCGTTAATCTATCTCCATCTCCCTTATAGCCGATCGTCAAGAAGGCGCCCAGCATTGCTCGCGGAACCGCCCGCCCTCCCGCCGAGTGGGGACGAAAGGAGAACGAGGAGCTCGAGCAGCTCAGGTACTGTAACATCGCATTACTGGATAGGCATGACGTCATTACTGGATAGGCATGACGTCATAACAGCATTTTCATTACACAATTGTGATACCATCGCTAGGCAATTGCGTGTTCATCATTAAGCAATCATTTTGACTTGATTGTTACAAATCATTCTCGTTTTTGTTAGTCGTCGCGAGCGGTCCTTCTCCATTTCTCTCTGATAGAGAATGGAATCCCTCTAGTTCCCCTCGTCTACTCCATCAACTCAACAAGATCGGAATCCCCATCCAAGCCGGACTCTGGTCACCGTGTGATGGGTATGACCTACTCTGATGTTTGGTCCCTCAGATACCATTCTCGTCGAGTCTCGTTTCGCGATTGATGACTCGAGTTTGGTGGACTCAGTTCTAAAATCACGGGAGCCTTCTTCCATCATCAACAATGAACACTCTACATCAAGTCCTATCGTCCTGGATGATCGCAACCCTTTCTCCAGCCAATCTCTTGGGTCTGTGAATGGAAAGAAGACCGATCCCTTGACCCCCACCCAGACGAAATGATTCTCTCTCGAACGAAGAACCGACCCGAAACCTATCTGAAACCATCCATCCCCATCTGGCGTCAACTGCCTGACATGATAAATGTAAATGTAAATGTAAATGTTACAAATAGCGCTGGGTCATCACTTGCATCTTGCATCTAGCGGGCAGCTGCCGTTGATCGTTGTTACACTCGGGGCTGAGCACATCGATGATAACAAAAAGCTCTCTCTCTATCGCATCTGGCATACTGCGGGGGAGAAGAGAAAGGGGAAGGAGAAAACGATTGATCTTTGGATGAGGGATTCTAAACAGACAACAGGCAGGGATTTGCACAACATGCACGGAAATCGATTGTAATTAATTGATGTGTTGCCTACGCAATTTACAGCGTGTAGATAATACTTGATACGAGTTAGTGGCTCCGATTGGTGCAACATGGTTTTTGACTATCCCCATTCTGCACACTATCTCAGAGGTCAGAGAAAAGAAAGAATGTCCAGAAGAGTCGAAACACGCAACGTCAGCAATAATGAAAGGGGGATGATGAGAGTCAACCTATTGTTAGAATCAATCGTTAATCCATCCCCTCTCATTCCAGAAAGAACCTCGAGCCGCCCAAGTACGTGGAGCAGGTGAAGGCCGAGGGAGACGCGGCGCGCCCGCCCGTCGAGCCCCGCCCCCTCGCCCTTCCCGACAAGGACTTCGAGGACGAGGAGCCCGTCGCTGCCGTGAGTACTAATTCCCGGTTCTGTGTCCGGCTCTGGATTTCCCGGCTTTGATCGTACCAGCTCTGAACTTTCCGGCTCCGGTCCTCCTCGTTGAAACGAATACTACTTGCAGGCTCCCGAGCCCGTGGATGAGGCTGTCCCCGAGGAGATCGCCGCCTAAGCGAGTTCTTCGGTCGAGAAGAAATGCTTCCCCCGGTCACTTCCTTCGCTTTATCTAACCACTTGTAAACTTTGACATGTAATGAAATGATCAGTTGTGTCATTGGGAAGTCATTTCCATCCGATTTCCCTTTAACGCATCTTCTTATTTTGTTAGTTATTAAAGTTTAATCATAATTGATGCCCGAGTGCGCTCCGTATCACGATAAAATGTTGCTTCTTCCGCAATTGGGAGATCACGCACGATTGATTGTTGTGAGCGGTACATGGTGGATTGGCATTTTTACGTGAAACGACACAGATAAATCCCGAATCGTATGCACAGTTACATTGACCAAATCGTCTATGAGACTGAAATAATATTTATATTGTGAGCAAGCGCGGGCATTTGCATCAGTGAGTAAAGCAATCCGAAAAAATGTTCACTTTGATTCGCAAATCTGAGCCTCTTGTGTATTGTTTGGGATAGAAACAGGCATATACAATGGGAGACTTGTTTAGTTCTTTGACATATTGCTCCCAATATGCTTCAGAACGTATGAAATATTCAGTAGAAGATCGATGTTCATAAATTTTGATCGATCGAAGACATGCTTTGGCTTCACTGATCAAGTCTCCTAAAATTATGCGTTATGCGGATGAACAATTTCAGTCTTACGTAGTGCATCACAATCCGCCTCAACAAGATGTACTTCTAGATGCTGCACCGAAACGAAATATGGAGATGAATTTGCTCGTATAATGTCGAAGATAGCCTTTCTACAAAGCTTTTGCCTCTAAACGCAATAAAAATAAGAAATTCCCCTCTAAATAGAAATTGAATCGGCTTATAAACAACCGTGAACTTACCGAGAGTTATGATCAAAAACGTGAATGCATGAGAACCTCAGCACTTCAACAAACACATTGCCGAGGTAGTTTCGGAGTGTATCTAGGGTTTCGGGAAGAATGCTCATCAGCTTTATCTCCAGTAAGCCGATGTTTCTACACCCTCGAAGCTGATGCATGATTTCTCCCGCCTACAATAAAAAAATAATTGTACATTAATCTCTGCATTCGGGTAATGTCACATTCTTAAGAGTCATATTGGCAGTGTAATTACGAATTACTAGGTTGGTCCATAAGTCTTGACCGATTTTGGGAGTGATATTTGAGTTCGTAGATTTCGCTTCTCTCAAATCTCAACGACCTGGCCTCATAGCAGTACTTAGGGGTATACTCAACCAATATCCCCATATCATTGAATATTGACGCACTTCTTAGATGCTTGAAAAAATTAGGTAAATTAAATTTGTCAGTAAAAATACAACTTTATAAAAAGTCAGTGTATTTAGCTCAGGATTTTTCCTGCCAAACCACATTATACCGTGTGGTAGTCGAAGACTTGCTCTCTCAGATACCGTGAAGAGCAGAGCTCTCGGTCTAGTTTAGCCATAGTTATAGGTGATTGAAAATCGAACTTTTCTATTTTGTACGGCTCTTATGATCATTTTTCCTACTTCGGAAAACACAGATACGAACCTATACACAAGTGCGCTCTATTGGACCACTACGGTGGTATGTTATAGGTATGATAAACTCAAGCAGCTTCTCATCCTCTTCCAGATATATGAGATGATCAATAATTCCGCTTAGAGTCAATAATATCGAAAAACGCGACTTTCGGTGTTTTTGGTGGCAGCCATCCCCACAAGAACCAGTGATCTCCTATTTCTTACCAATTTATGAATGATAGGGGAAGGGTTGCTTGTTCAGTTAACCATGTAATAACTGGTGTTAAAGGTTCATGGAGGACAGGGTAATGTCTAAAGTGTGATTTTCGATGAACGAATTTCAACCCGGAGTTTACCAATAGCTCAGTTCTTTACAAGATAATTGGATTCCCTCGCAAATTATTTGGTGAACTGACCAGGCAAAGTGTTTCTCAATGAAATGTATTTGGGATATCTAGACCAATTGTCCCGACTTCATGGTAAGATAAATTATTTTTGACCAACGGTATCATCATGCGGTTTGAATTAATGCTCATATCTTGAGTATGCTTTACGGGCCTGATCTGTGGGATTGTTGGGATAGTAATCCCCATGCATTGTACTTCACCAATGCGTGTCAATTTCGAGCCTATCATTGTTCACCGTAACACACTGGCGGAATAAAAAGCTGATTTCATCTTCGGACAGGCCTTATTTGGACTTTCACTCTCTCCGTCTTATCGATCGGACAGGGTTGGCATTGTGTGCGCTAAATAGAGTACCCAAGCCCACATCAATTATGAAAAACCATGGGTTGATGGTGCTAATAAGGAAGATGGGGCAGGTCAGAAACTCAAAGTGTAAAATCGGTCAAGACTTATGGACCAACCTGATACTTATCATTAGTTTGATAGGTGCTGATAAGTAATGTCATATTACCTGGCTAGACAAGTAAAGCGGAATGTACTTACACTCGAATGATCTTCTGTCAGATAATCCGTGATGATTCCGGAGATTTTCGAGCACCGCCGTACTCCCATGTAATGAAGACGTGGTTGATTGCCACATGAGAAATGGCACACGAGTGAGATTATTGAGGGTCTTCTATTGGTTGCGAAGAGATGTTCCAGAACTATAGCATTCCAGACATAAGAAATCTGCAATAGTTGTTTTCGAGATGAAAATATCTTTTGGAACCTACCAAACGCGAATTTATTTTGGATTCCTGATCTTCTTGCTGGATTATCATTCGCACTACATCTGCAGGCAGAGTTGTGAGCATTACATTGTCATTGTCTTGATTAGTCATGGTTGACTGAAACGACTCATACTGAACATGCACATCAAACAGGAGTTTGGCGTAAAAGAAGTAGATAATTGTTAATAGAAAGAGCAAACGTGATTGAAAACAGAGAATACGACATGGATTTCTCTTTAATAAGCGTGATAAGTCTCTTGCATAACCACGCACTAGAACGCATTTGGTACTGTAGTTCGCTGTGTCATCTAGTTTATGCGCATTCTCTTCTCGAAACAGATAAGTGCACACAATAATACAAATGCGTTGACATATTCCTGAAAATATTTTATTTTTATTTTCATTGTTTACAGGTCACATTTTAGTCTTTGGTAGAGATGGTAGACCTCTACCATCTGTAGCGATCTTTTCCAGATTAGGTGCAGTGAAACACGCTAATTGCAGCTCTTCTCCCAGAGTGCGTGCCCTCGCTGAATACCTTCCCGATTGCTCACGAGTCGTTTACAGCATCAATGAGCAACATTATCTGCAAAAACATCGTTAGGTGGGGGGAAGCGACCTGAGTCGAAATGCCCTTCACTTCACAAGTCAGGCATGCACTTAGCCAACACTATCCAGCTTGCCTATGGTATTCCCGGAATTATAACATATTTCATCGTTATTTATGCGATGCATGGGGTTGAGAAGATCCTCAACAAGAGTTTCATCAGAATCTACACTCTGACTGCTGCAATAGTAAGTATTTTGACGATTTTGATTGGAGCGATATGCTTCAAACATTTTTTGTGTGATGAAAGTGGAGTTTATATCTTCCTCTAAAATGAATAATTTCTCTCTTTCAGAACATTGCAACGTGGCTCAGCTCTTGGTTGAGCCACCGACTTCGAGACGAACCTACTTTCTTCTTCTATTATGAATGGGCTTCGGATCATAATTTATTCCGGTGAAAACTACTCATTTGCTTCATTTAAATTACATTTAAGAAACATCCTCAATTTTCTTGTCATACATTTTTACTCTGCTCAAAATGTATGCGTTCTTCTGTTGAGTTTCGACCGATATGCTGCTATATATTCCATCTCGAAAGATATGCTGGTTTGACTACTTCAAAGCGATGAAATATATCGTTTTCATTTCAGTGGTGGAAGAAATATCACCTCATTATTGCGGCCTCCGCTCATATTCTCTGTTTGATACTGATCTTATCGACACGGTGATTTTGATATCAACATCTGCACTCACACGTTCATTACAGGCTCCCAATAAATGGTGCATTTTATTTCGACAACGAAACCAGCATCTACCAAGTGTATTACGACCAAGTAGAAAACAATGTAAGTTCGTTTCATGAATCAAAGCCATTCATATGCCATTTACAGAACCTCAATCTGGGAATCAAAGTACAGATGTTTCTTGGATGTCTGATATTTGCCATTTGCTCGGCACTAAATGTTTGTTCAACTAGAGAGCAAAACATAAGTCATCAATTGCAGGTATGTTCAATCAAACACTTCATTGGCCTTCGCAGAACCACTTCTGTGAGAATAGTATGTGTGAACTTTGTTTAGAGTAAAAGTATACGATTTCCACAGGAAATGTCATTATTCCTCATTAGTTTCTGCATTTTCGTCACACAAGTGCTTAATATTGTTGTTGTTGTGAGTCTCATTAGCCTTCGGGAAATTATATTGTGAAAGCTAATCACAGTATTTTAGGGTTTCTACACAGTAGTATTCGTGGAACACCATGACAAAGACTCGTCAGCGCGTCCTATTATGCTTTTGATATCCGATATCACGATTTACACGTCGGACCTATTCTATGTTGGACCGGCGATGTAAGCCAACAGTTTAGGCCCGTTTCAATCTTTTTTCTCAGTTACACTGTGCTTCTTCCCGGCCCTATTCAGCGCTTTCTCGTCGTCAAAATCAAAACAATATTCAAGTCAACCTACGAGCACGATGAGTCGCAGAGTTGTTCAAGTAGCTCATCATGATTCCACTTGCGTTTCTGAATACTCTTTTAAAACATTTGCATTTTAGTGTGAAAAATGACTGAACTTTCTGAGGGGCTTGATAGTAGCGGATTTGTGGTCTCTGAGGATCGAGAAGACATGCACTTTCTCAATACACTCCTTGATTGGGCGTTGGCAAGACCTTGAAGGTAGCAATGTACCACCACTCAATTCAATACTGACTGTGGTGACCCTGCCGTGTTCCCACCACCGACAACTTGGTTATCAAACGAGGGAGAGGACAAATTACTAGGCAATAAGGTTGTGATTTCGGTTTTCGGCTCTCTTCAGTTCGCACTCTCTTTTGTTTCTCTTACCGGAGAGATATTGTCCAGAATGGAGAGAGCCAAAGCCGAAACGACTAGGCAACAACTTACTCTTGGCGGCGCCGCCGGTAGCCTCAACTAAATTATTTGGGGAGGAAGGGGCGAGAGAGGCGTGTGGGAGGGAGAAGCTATGGAGAAGGAGAGCGCACGGTAGGCTATTGCATCAGCCTAGACCGGCACGGCACGTAAACAAGTGACTATACTCGAGGGATCACACTACACACGATCCGTTCGAGTGACCACACGAGAAAGGATATCACTACGGTACAACACTGACAGGTACTCTCAAGCTTTAAAAAATGCTAGTTATACTGCACAATCTGCACAATAACTGATCTCCATCCAAAGTTGCACTTTGCATGTGTCCCAATCACATTTGCATCCACTCCCTCATTTCCCTCCCTCACCTCTCCTCTCATTCCATTTTCCGCCTTTCTCATTTCTCGCCCTCGACGATGTCTCGGGTGGTCAGCGACCGGCGCGCGCCCATGTCCCTCGTGAGTTTTGGCCGTTGATCTTTGCTCGTTGACCTCTGATCTTTGATCTTTCAACTATGATGGCTGATCTTTGATCTCTAAGGTGAGCGACGACTTCGTCGGGCGCTACTCGCACATCGAGCTGAAGAAGGGCCGCTATCTGGACACGCTGAGGAGAGTGTGAGTTGTGGGCATTGCTCTTTGATCTCTGATCCTATGCTGTCTTCATGGAGCACTTTTCCCCCGCTTTCTCGCGTTCTACTCACTAGAAGAGTGAGGGGGAACGATAGATCCCTCCCGTGTCACTGTCAGATAAGCACCTCCCGATGGCTTTCACCTCATCGGCCAAGTGGTCTAGTGGTATGATTCTCGCTTTGGGTGCGAGAGGTCCCGGTTTCGATCACCGGCTTGGCCCGATCTTTTGCATTATTTTTCGCTTCGATAATCACGTAAACACCTCGTATTTTCGATTTTGATATGAGAGTGAAACTTATCGTGTTGTTTCCGAACACTCGTTCTGAAACAAAACGTTCGTTCCCCTTCCCGTTTATCAACTCGATTCAACTTGCTCTGTTACTCTACCACCCATGCACTCTGTCGCGCTGTCACGTGATTCTTGAAGCAAAAAAAACAATGCAAAAGATCGTGATCGAAATCGGGACCGCTCCCTCCCAAAGCGAGAATCATACCACTAGACCACTTGGCCGGTGAGGTGAAAGCGACTGGGAGATGCGTATCTCACATTGTGACACAGGAGGGATCAATCGTGATTCATCATCACTGTCACCCTGTCACACTGTCACACTGTCATGTTGTCACCCTGTCATTCATCGTCACTCTTGCAGGTACGAGGTGGTGGGCGCGGTCGACTGCTACGCCTGCCCCAACGCCTTCCTCGTGCACAGCCCGCGCTACGGGGTAAGTCGAGGGGAGGGTCACGCGTGAAACACGCGACACTGACGCGCATGTCACGCGTGATCTACCGGACTATCCATCGCGGATGTCAATAGAATGCCAAACAGACAAGAACGGGGTTCATTTTGGTTGAAAAAGTGTTATGTTTCGCAGAAAAAATATATTGGTCGTGGGATCGACGATACAAATGCATTGCTTTGGTAATGCTTCACAACCATCTCAAAACTTGCAACTTTTCAAAATGAAAAAAAAACTGTTATGTTTCACAACCACATCAAGATCTGAACCGAATTCAGATATCAATTTTCCGATTGCATGGATTATTTATTTATTTATAAACCGTTATGGGTTAGTATCGATTGACCCATGATCTACTATCATATTGGCCCATCTCAACTAGGCTGACCCCTAGAGTATTACAACTACTCGTTCCCTCTCTTCCTCTGCACAGCTGGCAGTAGTGGAGAAGCCACTGGGTCAGTCTCGCTAGTTCCATCATGAGATAAACACCTTCTCTCCTAGTCTCTTATCGCTAACACACAACAGAAGTATGCCATCATATTATATGGTATAAAGTGGAGGTCCAGCGGGAGGAGAGAAGTGGTTTCCCAACTACCGCGAACACCACTCCCACTTCTCTCGGATGACTACTACGCTCATCATTCTCTGGTGAGGGACGCCAGAATGCCCGAACCCCGTCACCCCAGTCGCCTATCTCCGTTCACCAGTCTATTCTTCACGTCGCCAGATCCTGACCATCCTTCCCTTATCCGTTCCCCTGCCACATATATTCATTATTAAAGTCAGCCAAAGTGCGACAGTATTGGGACCTGCCAGAGTTGCAATGCGTCAGAGAAACGCTAATGTCCCCACGCCGATGAGCGTCCTTATTCCCCTATTTGTCTATTCAACGGAGATCGATCGAAATCAAGATTTGAGGATCAACAAGGAGAGATAACGTATTCTGATGCCGGCGTACTGTGGGTTATTGAGTTTGTATCATTCCTGATGTGTTGTTAGTGATATTGCTGACTAGGGTTCCGAGACTGACCGTCGCTTGTTTTCTACTGTCTTACATCTTGACACGATTTTCTAGTGACCATTCCTGAATCGTAGTCCCCACCTTACTCGTTTCTTGTCCGATTAGTTCTTGCAAAGCGAGGGCGCTTTGCTTGCCGAGAGTAAGGACGTTATGGGTTAGTATCGATTGACCCATGATCTACTATCATATTGGCCCATCTCAACTAGGCTGACCCCTAGAGTATTACAACTACTCGTTCCCTCTCTTCCTCTGCACAGCTGGCAGTAGTGGAGAAGCCACTGGGTCAGTCTCGCTAGTTCCATCATGAGATAAACACCTTCTCTCCTAGTCTCTTATCGCTAACACACAACAGAAGTATGCCATCATCTTATATGGTATAAAGAAACTATAAGGTTGGTCCATAAGTCTTGACCGATTTTACACTTGGAGTTTCTGACCTGTCCCGTCTTCCTTATTAGCTCCATCATCCCATGGTTTTTCATAATCGATGAGGGCGTGGGTACTCTATTTAGCGCACACTATGCCAACCCTGTCCGATCGATAAGACGGAGAGAGTGAAATCCCAAAGAAGCCCTGTCCGAAGATAAAATCAGTTATTTATTCCGCCAGTGCGTTACGGTGAACAATGATAGGCTCGAAATTGACACGCATTGGTGAAGTACAATGCATGGGGATGACTATACCAGCAGTGCCACATATCAGCCACGTAAAGCATACTCAAGGCATGCGCATTAATTCAAACCTCATGATGATACCGTTGGTCAAAACTAATTTATCTTACCGTTAAGTCGGGACAATTGGTCTAGATATTCCCAATATATTGCATTGAGAAACACCTAGCCTGGTCAGTTCACAAAACAATTTGCGAGGGAATCTAACAGTCTTGAAAAGAATTGAGCTATTGGAGATTTCCGGGTTGAAATTCGTTCACCGAAAATCACACATTAGACATTCCCCTGTCCTCCATGAAGCTTGAACACCAGATCTTTCATGGTTAACTGAACAAGCGACCCTCCCCCAATCATTCACAAATTGGTTAGAAATAGGAGATCGCTCGTTCTTGTGGGGATGGCTGCCACAATAAACACCGAAACTCGCGGTTTTCGATTTTATTGACTCCAACCGGAATTATTGGTCATCTCATATCTCTGGAAGAGGATGAGAAGCAGCTTGAATTTTTTCCACCTATTATATACCACCTTAGTCGTCCAATAGAGAGCACTTGTGTATTGATTCGTATCTGTGTTTTCCGAAATAGGAAAAATGATCATAGGAGCCGTACAAAATAGAAAAGTTCGATATTCAATCACCTATAAGTACGGCTAAACTAGACCCAGAGCTCCGCTAATCAGGGTATCTGAGAGAGCAAGTCTTCGACTACCACACGGTATAATGTGGCTTTTCATGAAAAATCCTGAGCTAAATTTAATGACTTTAAAAAAAATTTGTATTCTTTTGACTAATTTAATGTACCTCAAGCCAAATTTTTTCAAGTATCGAAGAAGCACGACAATATTCAATGATATGGGGATATTGGTTGAGTATACCCCAAAGTACTGCTATGAGGCCAGGTCGTTGAGATTTGAGAGAAGCGAAATCTACGAACTCAAATATCACTCCCAAAATCGGTCATGACTTACCTAGTAATAAATAATAATTCAGAACCAGCTCCTTAAGGCGCTCAGGCACGGCGAAGGCAGCGAGAAGAGTCAGAGCGAGCTCTACACGATGCAGGTTGGGAGATTGATCTTTGATCTTTGATCTCTAGTCTTTGATCTTTGATCTCTAGTCTTTGATCTTTGATGTTTTGTCTTTGATCTTTGATCTCTAGTCTTTGATCTCTATCCTCCTCATTCCAGACCGAGGTGGCGATGCTGCTGATGGCGGAGCAGGTGCATCCTTCCATGAGGAGCTATCTCCTGACGATGACTGACAGAGGCACGACCAAGGACTTCTCCGTGAGTGAATGAGGATAGTCGGCACAGGGCGAGAAGTGGAGACTGATCTTTGGTCTCTGAGATTGATCTTTGACCTCTTCATTTGGCCATTGAGTGACTGGGTTCACTCCTAACACCGAATAAGAAGTATTGATGAGTGATGTTCGGTGTTTTTTGTCAGTAAAGGTACAAAGGAAATTTATTTTGGATCTATCGATGGTGTTATGCTCCATCGTTCTTAGCAACAATTATACAGTAACCTTCTCTGATTTATTATTTGTAGATTACTTGATTTCGATCACCAACTGATCTTCTATAACAGACTGATCTGGATGAATATGAAAACATCGCAAAAAGAATGGTTTTCGTTTTAGCAATTTTATTCGAATACTACACGTTATTATTGAGATTCACAGTCGAGGTAATAATAATAAGTGCGGCAGAATAGGCGGAATAAGGCGAGATAAGACATAAACAGGGATAAATTGCAAAAATTGTCAATAAGTAATGATAAATATACAATAATGGCGGAATAGTGAGACCGTTCAGTAGGGCTGATAGCGGAAATTAGAGTGGTGCATTGAAGAGTGAAAGACTGCGGGATCATGTTGATAAGTGCTCTGAGGTTGAGAGTAGAAGTACTGGGGATAGCTGGGGTTGGGGGAATTGTTGTGATATTGAGAGTATTCATCAAGTTGAGAGAAAGTTTTAACTAGATCTGTAACCTGATGCGAGATTGAAGGCTGCGCGAGTTGAATGATAGGTGCGTTCTGAAAAATCGATTGATTAGAAAATATTTTACGGAATAAAAAAATATTAATTATCGTTTATAAAAAATTTTTTAAAAAGGTAATGAATTTACCTCGCAATTCTCACTGATGAATTGATCCAGTTCTTCCTTGGTCTTGTTGAGATAGAAGGCAGGTTCAATAACGAAGGCGAAAAGTCTATCCACATTCCTTCCCTTGTGCTTAGTCGATGGGACAGCCATGAGAACTCCCGTTGCTCCGCAAGTTCGGATTACGCGTCGAAGGGATTCCCATTGCACCTGGAAAAAGCAAAATATTTTTTTAATCAGAGAAAATACATATTTTAAAAAGTGACTATTGGATAAGAAACTCACCACAGTCTTGCGCTCATTGTGCTCCGACCAGAGACGACAAAACGCTTGCGTGTCCTTGATTTGGAATTGTCGCTGGTATCCAGTCCAAGCAATTATCGATTTGCATTCCGAATCTCCCAGGCGTTGGAGCGCGAAGTGCCACAGCTGTTCCTTTCCTGAAAGGCCGATTTTTTCAGTAATTTTATTTTCGAAATTTGAGGAAATTTTAATGAATAATGAAAATAAAACGAACCATTGCCCTGGTGCGTGCTTCTAGTGTTGTCCACAGGGAGAATATCGGGAAAGATTCTGCACATCTGACTCGATTTCCCCTTCACTTTCTTGTACACTGCACGCTGAACAGGCTGAGTGGGAGGAAGAACAGGTCGATCATCTACACATTCTGGAAATAATACAGTTAAAAAATTTAAAAAAAGTTGAAGCGGAAATCGGTGATCATAAAAAAAGCGATTTTAAAAAAACTTTTTAAAGTACTTACCATTGACTGATGTGGGATTCTCAGCAATCACGTTGAATACATTGGAAGAGAACGGTTTGTAGATGTCATGATGAGTCTGATTCGAGAAGGAAACGGGAAATGCCACATAATGAGAGGCTGTAAGAGAAATATGTTTTTTTACATTGAAAATACGTTTTTTCCAAGAAAAGTTATTGAAAAATAGCTCACCAATATTCTCCTCGGAGTAGTCGAAGTGGTAGTAATTGTTGACAGTGCATTCTGCCGAGAAGCTAGCAGAAGAACGAGAAGTAGAGGGTGCGTCATTGGATGAGAGATCGGTGATCGCATACCCCTCAGGGGAAGTGGCTGGAAAACATTGAATTTTGTAAAAACTTTTTAAAAAAAAGAAGAACAGTTCTTACTTTTACAAAAAAATCAAAAAGAATAACAAGAAAGTGTTTCCTCACCATCATCAGGAATGTCGAGGTTGTAGGAAGATGCAATATGATCAGGTGAAAGATCCTTGACGAAATCGTTTGAAGAGGCATAGTCTTCATCATCGAAACCAATAAGACCATGGAAAGCCTGCAGGAGCTCCGACTCGACGTTCTCCATGACAGAGTAGGAAGTAGACTGATGAATGGACTGATTTGAGGGAAAACTTATACTTGATGCATTCCGATCCGCCTCAGTTGTATACAGTTTGGGCATGCCCAGATGCCCTCTGGCATGGCGTGAATAGGATCGGCAACTAGAGGAGGCAAACCAGAGGGGAAATAGGACTCCGATCCCATTTAGGGTCCTCCGTTCTCTCCGCTTGAACTCTATTGACCTCGATAAACTTTCAATGACTTGAGGAAGAAGAAGCCCAGAGGAAAAGAAACGTATACTGAGTTCAACAGAAACTGATCCGCATGAACCGTAATAGACAGATTAGTATGTCAATTGTAAAAGTAATCTCACTTGGGTACCAAACCATGTCAACTTGATATGAAGGGATCTGTCTCGAGATAGCGATGAAACATGGAAAATAGTATGTTTCCAGTAGTGATACTGTGTGGTTTTCGCTCTCTCCATTCTGCACACTCTCTCATTTCTCTAATCGACGAGATAGTGTGCAGAATGGAGAGAGCGAAAACCGAAATGAAATCACAATTCTCTTTTCAGTACGTGATCGTGAACCGTCCGGGGCCCTCGCTCGAGTACATCTACCGCCAGCACTGCGCCGGCGAGTTATCCACCATTTATTTCTTTATTTAAATATAATTATTTATAAATTTAGGCGAGTTCTCCACCTGGACGCTGCACCACATCGCCGTGCAGTCGATCATGGTGAGAATGAGTCGGATTGATCTTTGATCTATAGGCACTCCTGTCGTGTCCGGGACGGTTCAGATGAGAATGCGATGTGTTTCGTTGAGTTTACAAAAGGGGTGAGCAGGGATGAATGTCGGGATGGAATGGAAAATGCGCTGTCCATACTACCGTATTGCTACGGATCTGTACCCTTGATTGATCTTTGATCTCTCCCATTAATAATGTATTGCAGGCACTGCGCGACCTGCACCACATCGGCTTCGTGCTGCGCGACGTCTCGCTCCAGAGCTTCTGCATCGGTGAATGCTATTTGAATCATTTTGCCATCTCTGAAATCGCAGATCAGAAATCACGGATGAATCATACGTTCGATTGAGTTTCAAAAGCTATTCAAATGAGTTTACCACTTCAGGAAAATTTCACGCGAATCACGCGCTATTGGCTGTACTAATTTTAAGAGGATAAAGACATCTATGAAAATACGATTCAGCCAGTGCAAACAGTAATAAATTTTCAATTTGAGGCTACGGCGGGATGGGCGAGGAGCACCTCTTCATCAACCAGACCCTCGCCATTCGCCCCTACATCGACAGCGACGGAGTATTTCTGAGGTTGGTGACAACTTTTTTTTTTTAAATTTTGAAAATTGAAATACATTATTAATTTTAAATGCCCAAACAGTTAGAATTGAGTTACTGTGGTCCAGAATCTGGATGGATTGAGTTTCATAACGAATTCCATAGGAATATCGAAACTATTACTTGGCTACTGTAAAGATATTGTAGAAAACAATGGGTTATTCAAGTACAATACCACTCTTCAGAACGGTGAGCAAGTACACGGGTCGTCCCTTCTCTCCGTACTGTGCGTCGCGCGCCCGTCTGAGGAACGAGAACGTCCTGCCGCAGCAGGATGTGGAGGCGTAGGGAGGAGGCATATTTGATCGTTGATCTTTCGAAGATTGACAGATCAAACATCAATGATTGGGAGGTGAAGGTGTGTTGAGGAATGGGAAGAGTGCCTTTGATATTTCGGAAAATTAAAGATCAAAGATCACAGATCAGCGATTGGTAGGGACTCTGTTGGTCACTGATTTGTTCGTCGCTGACCATCGATCATTTGCTGGACCTTTCTGCTCATCTGAACAAGCAATGAATAATGTTTATCCAGCATGGAGAAAGACATTCATTGAGATGTACAAACGTTGTTTCATTTACCGCAACGCGATTATGCGAAAATCTGACAGTATGCATGACAATTCATGATGCATTGCTGCAATTTGACTGATTCGCATTCCTGGGCGCACCTGAATCAGAAATTAGTTTTCTTAGTTTTAATCTAATATTTGCATGCAGAAAAGAGCTTGATAACTACGTGGTGTTCTGGTAATATTTTGCAAATTGGGCTCACTTTCCGACGCATTTCAACTGCTTGAGCGCCTTGTCAATCGGGCTGGGACTAGGTGTTCTGGAGGAGGAAGATGGAGAGGGAGGCTTGGGAATATTAGGAACGTAGGTGAAGTCTTGCCACAGAGTGAAGTCGGGCAGCGAAGTAGGAATAGCCATATCTGCAATGGTACTGTCATAATTGGTAGTCATAGTAGGACTACCAGAGTGAAGAGTTAGTCTCTTCATTCTACCCACTCTCTAGACCGGTAAAGTGATGAGAGAGTGCGTGGAATGAATAGACGAACTCTTCACTCTGACAGCCCTTGTTAGGAGACTACTAAGATTATCAATCGCTCAATTGCACTGAAAGTCTCCCGCTGTCTTATAATTCGTTGTTCATCCGCGGCTAGATGAGACGAATCGCGAGATATTCGACTACCCCGCGGCGGTAGGAAACAAGTTCCTCCAATCATGCTGAATGTAAAACACAAATATTTCGAATGATGCTCTATCAAGCTGTGTTTTCGGAATTTTGATATCAGGTCTTATCTCTGAGTATAGGTAGGTCAAAGTGGGTACCCTGTGAAATTTTAGGCCAAAATTGACTCAGTAAAATAATCATAACTCGCTTTAAAAATAATGCTAGAAACAAATGCAAAACAGTATTAGAATGGGGAGAATACGTGTAACACTTCATCAATTGATGATCTCATTCCTCGTCCATGCGCTGGTGCGGTGCTGTCGGGTTTCTGATAAAGTGGCACAACGATACAAATCGGAATTTCCACTTGTGTTTACAATATTTTTGAAGCAAATCCATGTACCTACAAACTCTGAAAAAATTAAAGGAATCGATGGGTGGCAAAAAAAGTAGGGCTCATTTTTGTCCAAAAAACCTGCGATTTTTGCATTTTTGCGAGGGTTTTCAAGCATAACTTTTTTCATTCATGTTTTCATGAGCTCTAATATCCAAAATCAGCGTGAAAAAAATACACCAGAATTTCCTATAGTCATGTTTTTTCGAGACAATAATTTTTTCGACTTCGACCACTTTTTCACCATGTGGTCTCCCCCTTTGGTCTGATTTTGGTCGAAAGATTTTTGTCTCAGGACCATGTCCCTATATGATTTTCTGACTTATTTTTGAGCGTAGAAAACGAATTTACTAACTAGAGCTTATGAAACCTCGAAATGATAAAGTTATGATATGAAGAAAATCCCAAAAAAAATTTGTTCTGGATTTTGGTCATAATTTTTTTATTTCGAGGTTTATTTGAGTTTTACATTCAGCATGATTGGAGGAACTTTTTTCCTACCGCCGCTAACTGGCTGAAGTAGCCGATTCTATCGCGATTCGTCTCAGATAGACTAATCATTGTTCTAGGATGGCCCAATACCATTCCACCCTTATTTCACCGGAACTTCTTAGCTTTCTGGCCAGATTGCAACCGCGCAAAATGAAATGAGAGGGGTGGAATGGGAATCTAAATAAGGGAGGCAGAGATTCCTATCACAGAATTGTCCTGAAACCGAGGAAGTCCCGTTTCACCTCGCCCATCAGGCGATTATGATAGAGAAACGCACACGGATTAGCGTTAGCCGAGCCGAAGAGCAGGGCGAAACTAGTGTTAGTGCACTGAGAAACTTCATAGCGGATTGTCAATCTCGACGACCAAAGTTGAAGAATGTTCAGTCGAAAACAGTGCTTATAAAGACTCATTTCGAGGCAAAAAAAAGCAATAGGAATGTGGCGATGATATTGCGTTTTTCTCCGAGCTCGTGACTGTAAAATTGGTTTTGATTATTGGCTTTGCGAGCTAAATATTGCCTTTGCAAGCGAGCCAAACAGTTATTCTGACAAGATTCCATCTTTACCTTCTCAGGAATAAAAAAAAACGATTATGAAACATGATGCTTGCAGGTTGTGGATGATGGCGTGTCTGCACGACGCGTCGTGGCTGAAGCTCGATGCAGAGGACGGCAAGGAGGCCAAGGTTCACATAATTTGATCTTTTATCTTTGGTCTTTGATCTTCTGCAAAGACACTAAAATTAATTTATTGTAGGAGCAGAAAGCGCTCGAGATCAAGGACGGACTGTGGAAGGGCACCATCAATTGTGAGTGTGCAGACTGGACCTTGGAATGGATCTGGAAAGAATTGGACTGGATGAAGTTTCAAAACTTGTTTTTAGTGCCCGAGATGGCGGAGTCGCGCCTTCCGTCCTGCTACAGCTATATTCTCAGGTTATTTTGTTTTTATTTAAATTATTCAATAAATATTTAGGATCTATCCCTTTACTCCTGATAACATTCTGATTCTCGGATTACACGCCAATTGATTTATTTTATTAACACATTTTTCAGATACTAGCTGGACATGGCGGAGCACTTAGGGTACGAGCACATTCGGGTTCGTGATCTTTGGTGTTTGATCTTTGATCTTCCACTCAACAATGCGCAACACTATCGCGAACTCTATGTCATCATGATCTCCATTTTCGATTTGAGCCACAAATCCAAGCAATTTTTACTTTTCACGACCGAGCGTGATGTGTTTCAAACGAAGTTCATAGAAACGAAATATGTATAGGGAATAGTTGTTTGCTGTTAATTATTGGTGAAAAAATACGTTCAATCTAGAATTTCTGAACTTTGAACTCTCTCCAGTCTTTCATCAATCGATGCACGCCTGTCTCCCAATAAAAACACATATAAAGTACAAACATAGTTATAAAATAGTCGATCGTTTGTCTACGATCATCGGGCATTACAATCATGTAATTATTGATCTTTGATCTCTGATCTCTGATCTCTCTGCAGACGCTCCTGGATCGCAGCGCGCCCGTCGGCCACACCACCTACCCGCTCGACTGGGTGCTGACGGAGAAGGCGAAGCAGCTCACGGAGGAGTACTTCCTGGCCAGGGTGAGGAGGGAGCTGGTAATTTGGAATTTACACCTTCGTGTCAATTCGGAATGTGCACCAGTAGGTTAGAGATGACCGTAGAATAGAAGATCATGGAGGTGAGGAGAGGAGGATGAATGGGGAATTACACCATTCACCAAGGCGAGTGGCAATTGGAAATGTGCACCACCACAGGTTAGAAATGACTGCAGATTAGAACATTACTTCCTGGCCAGGGTCAGTAGGGATGTGGAAATGGGCTATACTTCAAATGACAGTAGAATGGAATTGTACTTCCTGGCCAGGGTGAGCGAGGGGAGATAAATTGGGAAGTGCATCCCTCACCAGGGTGAGTTGCAATTGGAAATGTGCACACCACAGGTTAGAAATGACAGTAGATTAGACCAGTACTTCCTGATCAGGAAGAGAGGGGAGAGGAGCTGGCAAATCGGAATTGACACCGTCTTCCCTCTCAGATATGAATACACCTGCTGTCTCGAGAGGTTATTGGGATGTTCCGCGACACAAACGTGATTGGAGAATAGAAGCTTACTAGCTGTTCATTATGAAGTAGTGGATGCGCGACAAAATCTGAGAGAACCATTACTGTGTGGTGTGTGATGCATATTCCTGTACACTAAAATACTTGGAGAATGCATTGAAACAATTATTGCCCAATTACAGTGCCCAAGGAATTTTTGAATAGGGCACATAGAGATGAAAACTGAGAAATAAATCACTTTTTCTATTTTTTTCATTGAGAATATTTTGTGAATCCTGTTTTCTTCCAGTGCCCTCGTAACAAGTCGGACGACTACGACGGAGACATAACGGTGACGATCCGACGCGACCCTCGCTTGGACCAGCACGGTGATTTATTTATTTAAATTAATAATTATTTTGATTATTTAAAATATCCAGCTTTCTTCACTTCGCGTGTGGTCACGACGCTCAAGCGCAATGAAGCGAGGTATATATGATATTGAAATAAAATATTTTACAATTATATCGTCGTCCATTATATCGTCACATGCAATGAGCGAATAATATATATCTACAATACATTTAAAAATAATAATATATTTCAATTTTCAGCATCGAATCTCGCTCGAAGGCAACTACCGTCACCAAGGGAACTGAGGAGGACAAGGATAAGAATGTGAGATTCAGAAAATATTCTTAATGTTTTTTTCTTTCTAAAAACACTGTAAAATGCCGCACAAATGCTGAAGTAGAGTGAAGCAGTACAATGATTTCGGCTATCTATTCTTCTGGACAGACTAAGATTAATTTGTATTTTCGTTGTATTAATTTGTCATTTTTTCAGCCCAAAACCTCCGGTCCCGTCGCCAAGATTCCCGACGCTGTTTGATGATTCATAACAGTCGAAATCAACAATCAATCTCAGTTTAAATCAACAATCGATCTCTGTAGTGTGAATAAAGTTGTATCTGAAAATTGTTTGCTCGTATAGTTTTTGCTTACTGTTTTCATGACTTTCCATCGGAAGCAAAAAATACTAGCAAAACACAATATCCGGAATTCGTTTGTATCTGATACTCTACGTGACTTTTTCCATTTTTTTGCGTGGGAAGGAAATGAGAAAGTCGGGGAAGTACAATGCATGGGATTTCCCTTCTCTTCTTCTCTCGGTCCAGATTCGTGGACGATTCGATTATGAATGCTTCAATGGAGGCTGTCCCCCGTCCCCTTCCTCCTCTTCCCTCGGAAGAAAACCACTGCTCCTTACTTACTACTGTTTTTGTGCGCTCTCTCGCTCCAGTGGCTTTATCGAAGACATGAAAAGCTGAAGCGAAAGTCGGAGGCTTTTTAGTAAAATAGTTGAGGGAACACTGGAATCCGACATTTCTTACCATTGGAACATCGATTTGGCGTCCTGATTTGTTTCAAAATTTTGCGGAATATTCGATTTCATATCTCCTATTACGACTCAGGCCCACATATATTTGAGACAGCGGAACGATAATTCACAAGCGAAAATATTCCGGAGATCTTTTTACCCTATTTCCGTTCAAACACCGCTTGTATCACATATCCCTTGTTACCACCTCCTCTCCTCCACCCACTCGGATATTCCCTCCTCCCTCATCTAAGGTCGGCATCGCCCGTCTCAGCTTTCACTGTTTATTTACCTTGTGGATATTATTGGAGAGACTGGGTGTGGCATACCTTTAGGAGGGTCAGAATGAGGAATGACTCTCTTCATTCTGTACACTCTCTAGACGGGTAGGGTGGCGAGTGAGCAGGCGGATTGCAGAGAACACTCTTTACCTCTCTGCGTCTCTCCATTTCGCCTGATCTCTCGTCCTTTCTGACTAGGGAGGAGGAGGGAGTGGGGGTCTAGGCTTTGTTACTTTGTCTCTGTGGCACCTGACAGGAAGGAAGTCAGAGGCCGTGACTGTGTTTGCTAGTACCGTGTATTTGATTGAACGGGACAAGTCCATTGTGCGTCGATTTGAACTGAACTCATAGCCTTCTTTTATTTTGCTGCATCTCCCGAATAGGTATACTACGATTTGAAAATAGGCCGAAATGTAGGATATACTGAAATCGTTTCCGTGCACCTTCACGAGTTTTTAAGATGCACGCGATAAATCACGTTGCTCTTCCCCCGTCACTACTTAATTGTAGAGCGCATGCGAATTTGATTTCCCGTCGCTAACCTCCTCCTTTTTTCCTCCCGAATTCCCTCCATTTCCCGGGAATTAATCATCTATTTCGGCCGAAAGAAGAATGTTCCCTCCTCTTCATTCATTCCGTCTTCTCCTCGTCATTATTAGACACTTGGTCACGCAATTCTCCCTTTTTTTATTCTATCTAGAAAGCGTTTTCAATAATTTTTTGAACATTATATCGAAATATATCATTCGGATGATAGCCTACTAAATGAGCACCATTTGCATCCGAGATGCACCAATTTTGTATGAGAAAGTGCTGTAAACCAGTTCTCATCCGACCTACTACCATTTTTTGGCTTCTTCGTCCTTTCTTGAGACGAACAACAGATCTCACCGAATTTCGGCTGCTTTCATTCTTTTGAAGTTGTTGTGCTCGATCCGATCCGATGAACACCTTTCATCTTCTAGATACTGATCGTCTCGCAAAACAGTAGTAAAATGACAATGATAAAGTAGCATCGCACGATGCAATATCTGCTTTCTCTCACCGACTAGAGAGTGTGTGTAAAGTGGAGAGCAAGTGAGGAAGAGTCATTTGGCTTTTATTCCCTGCTTTCCTGCTTTTCCCTTCTGTCTTTCGGTTGATCACCGCTTCGCGTCGGTTTATTGGTGTTTTCGGCGGGCTTTCCTTCTTACCGACCAACATCTGAGAAAAAAATGTCTTTCAAATTTATCACATCCTTATTTCTCTTGATTTTAATCAAATGATGTAAATCGATTGCGATATGTTTCGTCATTATCTCATAAAGAGGGAGGTATTTGGGAAGCGATAGTTGAAGGTTATCCGGAACAACACAAAATCAACAATTGAATTAGGGTTTGAAAAGACCCAGTCGGTTTATTGGGGCTGACGGTTGATTATTTGCATTCGACGTACAACATTCCTCTTCATCCGTTTAAAAAAAATCGAACTGGGAGGTCGTGCTATGTGTTTCAACGAGTGTAAAAAAGGGGAATCAATTATTGACGATAGGCTAAAAAATAAAATAAAAGAGTATTGAAAATAACCCAAGGATGATCTGATCAGTATGTTTCCGCTCTCGCATGCGAATCCGACATGTTTCGCTGCAAACCAATCAGATATGTTTCATGAAAAGGTTGTGTTGAAAGATATATTAGTGAATCAATAGCTGCAGGCAATCCAGAGGTAAACACTTTTATATTGTTGCTATCTGATCAGTCCATTTCCTCCCTCGATATCCATCTCTCGCCTCCTCCCTCACATTAAATCTCGCGTCTTTCTCAGCCATCAATTGTGGCCAGCGGGGCTTCTTTTTTTGATGAAATCGAGTGGGATGCAAAAGTGACCAGCGGCCCTGGACGATCCGGTATATCAGCCGGCTTTCTCGCAATGCAGTTAACTAGTCATGATAAATCGGAAGCAACCCTGGTTAGAGAGACGAGAGATCGCTCGAATTGAGGATTGGATGGGCTGATCTCGAACTGAGAGAGTTGTTATCTTTTATTGCTGCCCAAATCAACTGGATTTATGCGTCCATGATCATCGCTGCTCGTGTTGATGAAAGGGCCAGCCGGTTAAAGAAGGGGTCCCACGACCGCGCATGCAAATTGCAAGGCCGAGATGAGCGAGCCGATTTGCATGCGCGGTCTCTTCATTGTCCTCTTATCCCTCTCTCGTTGCCTGCATTGTCAGGCCCGCTTGGCATACAGCCAATTTCGCATAGCTCAGTTTAAACGTAACATCAAAACATGGGAGTTTCGAAAGCCTGGTCGTGTACCAGATCCCCACAATCATACGTCGAGAACTCATACTGTCAAATGGTCGTGGGACACCTCCTTTAACTGAGAAGCTGGCAGTGAGGCATGAACATAGAGACTACAATCATGATACACCTTCAGATCTCAAGAATGATTCATGAAGCACTCATAACTCGGATAATGCCTCTCTTCCTTTCACGCGCTCTCTCATCTCTCTGACCGGCAAGAGAACACATTATCCCTACTCATTGCCATTTCTCACCATCAATCACTGGCAATTTGTCAACGAACCATCTCTTTGTGCGGGAAATAACTAATGGATCAGACCCGTTCATCTCTCCATTCTTCCTTGATGCGTCAATGCATCCCTCTGTCTCTAATCGAGAATCGAGAGAGAGGGGACCAGCCCCGCATATCAATCACTCGCCCAGTTACGCCACTCCTCTAGCCTGTCCCAACCCTTCTCCCTCCTCCTCTCTCCTCCCCTCTCCTCCTCCCCTTCCCTCTCTCCCCACACTCTGCAAGAGTGTCTCGCATGCCGGCTATCTAGCCGCTCAGAGAGACGAGAGAGTGCGGCGAATCAGGAGAGTCCCTCCCCTTACCCCAATCGCGCCCCCCCCTCTCAGTCCTGATGGGCGCGATTCGAAGGCGGCTTGATGTGCTAATTTATGCCACTGCCAGCCTCAAGGCGGTCCCCGTTTGTGCTTAGGGCTGCTGTTTATTCAAATTTCTTGCTCCAGCAGGCTAGCCGTTCACTATAGTCTCTCTGCGCTCTGCACTTTTCGCAGCAGGATACATGCTCTATTATACAGTATCTCTGTCTGACTTTCTGGGGCATCTGGTCACTTCCACCCGCATTTTAGTGCCCTAGAGTGAATCTGAGGATCGGAAGAAGGGTTAGTCGGGGGGGGGGACTCTTGCATGTATCATGTTCTCGAGGCCGGAGATTACTCAGCAGTTCCGGGTTGCATGAAGACACGCATCGGGTTTCAGTGTGGTTCACTGCTTGGGGTTGAAGATCGGGGTCTATCTATGGGTTAGGATTATGAGCATTTCGATATTCAGTTGTGTTTCGCAGTCGATGTAAGAGTAGAGTGGTTGGAAACTCAATGATTTTTGTATCATTCTTCACATTACTCTACTACAATAGTAATTTTCCTTTAAAAGAAGGACAACTCTTGTGATCACCCGCTCAAGACAGCCACGTTCCTGCCACCTTTCCTCCTCCTTCCTCTCTTCCCTCATTGTTTATCGGCTCTGACCAGTCGATGACCCGTCAGGATAAGCCAGAGTGTCATGCAAATAGAGAGGATGATTGATTCATCCCTCCCCACCTCTCTCCCTTGTCTCACCTCCGTTCTCTTCTAATCTCAAGCAATTGCTCTCCTTATTACGAGTGTTCTCTCACTTTTCTTATCGGCGAGGGAGCGTAAGCCGTACGACCATTGTCAAAGCGACTTCGCACTATTAGCTATCATCCTTCACTGTCTAGCGAACGCCCAACTTTTCTTCGCTCGTAGAGAAACTATCATTCGAGATGAAAGGTGTCGCACTCATCTGAGACGACAGCCGCATTTGCTTGCTCGGACAATAACAATAGGAAGGCGTTGGAGGGTGGCTTTCTTTTTTTGCTGACTGCTATGTGTTATGCTTCGGAGAATAGGACTAGAATCAGCATTGAAATCTGATATGTTTCAACGTAGAGATAAATGCTGAAAAAATTGGCGTTCGATGATATTACAATGATGAATGGTGAAAAATAACATATTTTTCTCACTACCATTTTATTATTGCCGTGAACTCCAGAGCCATCTTTTCTGACTCATCTCACCTCTTCTTCCCGCCCTCCGGCATGCATGAGCGCTCCCGTTTTGCCCTGAGTTCGTCAGTTATTCTGGTGCCCTTTCGAGTCTCACTTTTTCCCCAGGAAAAAATCGCTGAGACTGAGTCTGAAGATTTCTCTCACTCGTCGTACTTTTTCACTCTCCATTATTCAAATTTCAATATTTTCGAGAGAACAATCAGAAATGGCACATAGTATGCGGAATGAAGAGAACTGCAAGCGAAAATGGCATCATTAATGTCGGTAGTAACCGTATTTGGCCAGCCGAGAACAGCTGCTCACATGGTTATCCCTTCCTTCGGTCTTCTACGGTCATCGCTTTCGGCAATGCATGCGCTTTCGCTGACTGCGCTCTCTCATTTTTTCATTGTCTCTCCTCTTCTCTAACCTCTGCGCTCTCTCATTTTTTTTCATTGTCTCTCATCCTCTCTAACCTCTGCGCTCTCTCATGTTCGCCCTGTCTCTCATCTTTTCTAACCAGAATCCATTCCTGGCCAGGAAGCAGCCACTTCATCTCTAGTAGTACGCGCGCTTGACGCCTCATTTGGGAGCGGAGAGGACCTCCCCATCTTTTTCTCCTTTTCGAGTGCTTCTCCCACTAGGTACTTGTCTTCCCCGTAGTTTTCTGAATTATGGCATCTTTTCATGTTTTCCTTCGCTCTTCTGCTTCTCTCTGCAGAAATTGATGAATCATTCCGAAAATCTTCCCCATTTCGAAACTATCACAACAAGGTAACCACTAGTGCTACGAAATCGGAAACGACTCTCCCAATTTCGCACAACTCTCGTCGAACAGACTTGAGAACGCGCGAATGATGGAGAGTCGGGTTCCAATGTGTCATCCCTTCTAGCCACCGTTCTCCGTCCCTAGCACACATAAAAACATGAGGTGTTGTCCACTCTCGCTGTTCTTTGTTACACTGCAATATCAATACTCGAAAGCCGGTGAACATGTTGCTGCACTATCTCCCCTCGCTCATCTCTCATTCTCGCTGTATTTGCACACTGTAGCTAAGGACTTCATACAACCCCTTTGATTGGTCATCTCACTATTCCTAGAAGCTCCGTGACGATTCATTTAGGAAAGACCTGTTTTGGTGTTCCTTCCTCGGTCTCCAAAATAAACAGGGCCCACAGTCGCTCCTGACAGTTGCTACTGCTTTCCCCCATGGGACCACTAACCTCCCTTCCCCTCCTCTCCCCTCTAGCCATGCCGTTTCGGATCTCTGTTCTCTGCATTCCGAACACTCCCTCGTCTGTCTAACCAGCGAGATAGTGTGCGGAATGGAGAGGGACGAGACAGAAATGACATCTCTACTGTCCCTCCAATCCCCCTCTCTGTCTGTAATGGCATCAGTCTTGAATCTGTTCCCTGCTTCCTCGTCTCTTGATGTCTCCTTGCAGGGTATTCTTTTTGCGCGAGCGACCAGTCCATTCCAAGTAGGGATGGATATTGGCTCTCTCCATTCTGCACACTATCTCGTCGGTAAGAGAAACGATAGAGTGTGTAGAATGGAGAGTGCCGAAAACGACATCTCCAATTCCGAGTCCATTCCTCCCTCCGGCTCATTTCCTTCATTGCCTAGTTAGTGAGAAACAAAGAGAAACATGCCGCAGTCTGCGTGCAGTTTCTGAGGAATCATTTACTAAAAATGAGCGCACTTTCTACAATTTTTGCTATTTTTCGTCGATAACCGCCAGCTTGCGCCATAGATTCATGTTTCAGCACGGGGTTGTAAAGGTGAAACACGCGTGAAGTTTGATATTTCGTGCGATCGCGACAAAATAAACACCAAAAGTGAAGGTCTTTATTCCCCCATCATGTCAACTCAGCTCCCACTCCATAATCGGATAATAGTCCTCATCCTGACTGACCTTTTCCCCTTCATCCCTGACTCCGTTTACGTTTCCTCCCCTCGTTTTCTTCTCTCCTCACATTTCCTTTTCTCGTTTCAATAGTGAAATAAGCAGAGGTCGACAGCTGTTCGCTCCATTTCTGGAGGATAATGGGGGCCGACTCTAGTTTTCTTTCTCCCATCGGTCCCTCCTTCTCAGTTTAGGTTCGAACTGGGTTCCGAGCATGGGTCTACTTTCAGTGCATATGATGACTTTAACCAACGGGTATACTATCACCCTTTCCAGGTTAGGGTCAGAACAGTGTCCCGCGCCTAGTTATGCTTACAGGGGTCCTTCTTTTCATCACTATTTAGGTTCCATCGCAGTTCTGAGCTTGTTTCTGCTTACTGTCTTTAAACAAAAACTTTCACCACCCACTCTTTCTTATGAGTTTACTCGTGGTTCCCAAGCTCGTTTCTCTTACCACACGGCTCATTGTAAACATTGTTCCGTGTCGAGCTACTTCCCAGAATCTCTCAAAAGCGATTGCGTGATCTCTTCTGCTTCCTCCTTCCTCTTTCCACTACTCGTGAAAGCCTCTGGAAATCCCCTCTGAAACACTCGCAAGCCGGGTTTTACGAGCGGCTTTCAAGAAATTATGCGAGCTATTGGAATCCACACTGCAGAAGTTGCAGTAGCAGCAAATGTCGCCGTTGGTTATGACAAATTGGTATCCGACTATCCTAAATTTGCCTGCTCCCTCGTTTCTCTGCAGAGATCAGATCTGCAGAGATCAGATCAGATCTGACCGGCGAGATAGTCAGATGCTTTCATCGCTAGTTGCCGTATTGCATAATGTACCCCTTTCCGGAGTCTACAGTCGCTTCCGCGTCGTGTTCACTTGTTTATGTCGTTGCCGAGCGTTTCCTTGAAAATTGTTTTAAATTCAATTATGGTTTCAGAAAAAAAAGAAATGGCAGCCATTCCCTGCTCTCGTTCTCTGGCAGACATGCGCGCCTTCCAGGTAAACTTTCGCTTTTAGACCATCTTAGTCTTTTGGTTCTTTCGGTTTTAGACCATGTTGTAGTAAGGTGTTTTTGATTCGATATGTTTCAACGTGTGTTCTTAAAAACAAAACAAGCTTAGAATCTGATCATTCGATGGAACCTTGTCTAAAACAACAAAAAAACATCGAACACATAACCAACAATTTCCTCAAGGAGCATTACCTCTCATGAATGCAGCATCAGACTTCTTTTTCGAAATATCATTTCGAAACCATCCCTTTCAGGCCGACAACCTTGACAGACTTAGAGACGCGCTGAACGCGACGAATCCTAAGGTAAATTGGCGGTTTATATCTTGTATTTTAGATCAGAAAATTACCGATACACACATTTGCTCAGTAACTGTTGACTAGAAATGAGTACTTGATGCTTTGATACGAATGAGTTTCGAGGCAGTCGATTACGTTTCGCTCTCGAGTGAAAAACAGATCAGAGATTCTTGGATCGTTATTTCCTCATCAAATTTCTTGAAACAAAATAAAACTCACGTCAGGATTTCGTGCCGACTCTCGTCGCACGGAATGTGCTCAGAAGCTTCGAGATGTCCGCGGTCTACTCTAAGGTACTTTTTTGATGTTATTTTCAAACATTATATTATTTGACAAGCAGATTCTCTTTTTCTGGTGAAAAAATAGCAGTACAGACGGCCAGAATTGGTTATTATTCCACAAGTAAAGCTGCGCAAACACTGCCGTGTACGTCGATGTTGTCTCTGCTAAGAATAGCAGTTGCCTGAAATGGGATCCTTGCTGGAGCGTGCTGAATATTCATGCGGCACCCAGATGTGCTTCACTGGCTATGTTTAGCCAATGGGAAAATGACTCGACTAGTTCGTCACTTTTTGAAATATCGAATAAAAAACTATTTTATGATGTTACAAGCTGCAAATTCTTAGTGATTAGTGATTGAATTGTTAATTTTCCTCAATTAAAATCGATAATGCAGGCAACTCGCGAGGAGCAAATCGGCGAGCTGATCGAGATTCTGAAGACGAAGAACCACTGGGTCGGACCGATGACTGATGCACTCATCAGGTACTGTAGAACAGAAACTTGTTATCGAGGATTGACTGATCACGGTAGCTTTGAAAACTAATATATTACTGAAACATCTCGTCAAAGCTGGGATCATTGTAGATGGTGCAGTGTCAAGGACTTGTTATCGATTACTGACTCATTAATGTAACATTTTGTCGATGTAAAATTGATATTTTTATTATTTCAGAAACGGACAAGCCCTCGTCGCCAAGCAGCTCATCGAGCTGCAGAGATAACGAAACAATTAATGAATACAAATAAAATATCGAATCTGGTGTAGTATTTATTGCACAACACTCAGTTGTACATACCACTGATCCGCACAATCCGATAAAAGCATTCACTTCATAATTGCAAATACATTCGGAACAAACTACGAGAGAACAAGCCCCCTTTATGTTGTCAATTTTTGCTGAGAGGGGGACGACAAAGTGAAGTAATCTGTGTGTCCTTGTGTTTCGCAACCTTAACGGCCTTTGACTTCAAAATCGGTCACATCTCTCTTCCCACTAAGACAGTATTCAAAGATCTTGGCATTTCCTACGACCACAATCTTTCCATCGCTAGTCACATACAATCAATAGTCCCAAATTATAAGCGCGTCTTTTCTCTTCTTACGTCCGACCCATCCTAGAGTACGGTAGTGAACTTTGGTCTCCAACAGACAAAAAGCACATCAAGTTAATCGAATCAGTTCAGTGAAAGTTCAGTGAGCGAGTTTTCAACAAATGCAGAGAGCCCCCCAACAACTACCCCAATCGACTACGTGCCCTTGGTCTCGCCACTCTCGAGAGTCGACGAGCTAATATCGATTTGTGTTGTACTTACAAGATTGTACATAGAGAGTTAGAGCTCACAGTAGATGATTTTTTCCTTCGCCCCGTTATTAATAAAATTTCCCGTCGTTATTGTATTCAACTTAAGAAGCATCTTTTCAATAGGGTAGCTCTCGATCATTTCCTTTGTAATCGCATTGTAAATAGATGAAATATTCTTCCCAACAGTGTCATTCTTTCTAGGATTTCTAAGTGATTCATCAAAAATTAATCATTAATTTTGTATAATGTCTTGTTTACTATTCTTTGACGCCTTGTAGCGACATCGTATCTCATGCACCCCTCAATCCATACATTTCAATCGTTTCTCTCACCTTTAATGCATGAAAAATTATTATTAAGTTTATTGAATATTTAACGAGGATGTCGAGATATTTATGTGGATATCAACGTATGATAATCTTACAGTCCGAAAAGATATTCCAATCAGATTCACAATTTTGTCCGTGTCCAAGCGTGATGAATTCAGTAGCATTACTCGCGATGGCTCTCAAGTGTGTTACTCCCATGGCGAAAATAAAGGGTCCGCCAGCCCCGCCCCTTTTCCCTCCACTCGAAATCCTCTCGATCTATTCGAAATAGATTCACCAATCGAGCGCGGTCCATCATACCTATCAAGAGTGTTTTTCAACGCTTCGAATAATAGATCCCTGTCAAGAATACGTCATGAAGGTTTGTATCCCGCTGATTTCCTAGTATTTTTGTTGAGGAAGCTGACAATTACAAGCTACATTGCCATAACAGAGAACCGATAAATTTTGTATAAGATCTCGCGAGAAATAGTTTTTCCGTATTTGTACGGCTTCATGCGTAGTGGATGGGAAGGGTCCCATTCCAATGACGAAGATCGATTGCGGATTGGATAATGGATATTGCCAATCGGTTAGATGCATGTCTTTCTATAACCTTATTATTCTGCGAGGCTAATTTCGGAAATTCATGTATTGATTTCAGTGGAGATGATTGATAGGAAAAAGGTTCTGAGTTATGTTTTAGACCGCCATATGGAATACTGGCCATCTCGTGTTCTGCAAGGGCTGCGGTACTAACAACTCATCGAACACCTGCAAGGTACGAAAAATATTTGCCCGTTTTTACTGTGTCGACATTAGATCAGTTGCAAGAAAATAAAAATAAATCTATATGATTTTCCTCGTTGGACCTAACACAAACGGCATCATATATCATAATTGTTTTGAATGTTTGATTGAGTTAAGAATAAATGCTTTACAGACCGATGGATGCTACAACATAAAGGGCGGAAACAGATGCTGCTGCGTGGGCGACTACTGTAATAGTGAGTGCATACACTGCGCCAGTGTGTATGCACCAGTGTTTTTTGACTTTTTGACTTCGCAGAAAAAATTCAATGCAACACTGATAACCAATTCGTTGAGAAGAGGACGCACAATAGTGAACAAGTGTTGCTAATCGATATTTTCCTCAGAATGACGCCCTTCACGACTGTTGCAACAGCAGTCTGACAGAGACTGTGAGCGCTCACTATAATCACATCCCGATTTGCGGAATTATTCCTTTCCTTTTTTTTTACTCCTGTGTGATATTTTGATACATGACTGACTCGAGAAGTGTGCGATATCATACATTGATAAAAATTGAATTAAAAGTCAAACTGTGTGCAGGGCTAAACGTGGAGGCTGAAATTTTAACATCAGGCAATGATAGATAGTTGTCTGAAGACAATGCTATTGAACATATATATAACACTTATAAAATGCTGAACAAGATCAATTTTCAGTCAAAAATTTTCCGCATGCGTAATCGTGAGGCAATTTCCTTCGGAATGATCGGAGACTCCAATAACTTCATCCATTTCTAGAGCGTCTGTGTGCGCAACGAACATTATTTTCTTATCGTCCATGTCATGAAATATCTGGTTTTTTTTGAAAAAAAAAATCATACAATTGTATTTAAAATATTCAGAATGAAAATTGTAATTATGTTGGTTTCACCTGGAGCAGTTTCTCTGCATCTTTGAGAGAAACGGAAATGATGGATCGACGATGGATTTTAATTATAAATCTTTCACATTTACGTCTCAGAATGTTGTGCATGTAGGAGACAATATCGAGTATTGTAGTACTAGGTTCGATCACTGTCAGACATATAGACTCAACCAAATCAGCAAGTTGAACAATAAATTGTTCTGCTTCTTCAAAAAAATGCTTGATTATCTAAGAGATGAAAAATGATCACCCTTTGTGAGATGAAAGGGGCTATCATTTTCAGCACTCTCATAATCGATTTAATTGCGAAACTGTAACCGTATAATGTACATTATATGGTTACAGTTTCGCAATTAAGTCGATTAAGAGAGTGCTGAAAATGATAGCATTCAAATTGAACTCAATTATACTTACTAATCCGTTTGTTCCAAATTGTTATCTAGTATGTAAATTCTTCGAGAATTTACATTATCCTGGAAACTTCGAAATAAAAAAGTTATGCTCAAATAAATCAATAGTTAGTTATCGGAATTGTGATCATAACTTTTTTATTTCGAAGTTTCACGAGTTCTAGTTACCAGATTCGTGTTCTACGTGCAAAAATACTCTATAAATTCCTATAGGGACATCATTCTATGATTTTGACTTTTTGACTCAAAACGGACCAAAGGGGAGAAAAGTAGACAGTCGAAAAAGATTTTTACATCGAAAAAATATGTCTATAGGAGTTTCTGTTGTATTTTTGCATGCTGAATCCGAATTTCTATACTAAAGCTCATCAAATCACGAAAGAAAAAAGTTATACATTAAAAACTGCCGAGCTGATCGAACCCAGCCATGAGTAGGACACGGAAAACTGAGTATTCTGACACAATGGCGTTAAATGTAGGCCCTGAACAAAATTGCATTAAATTCTGCAGTAAAAACTGCGCATAATATCTTGATTTGGTGTCCTACAAATCACGTCATCATGGGATGCCATATCGATGTTTGACGAAATTGAGCAAAAAAGTTACGTTTCGAGCCATAACTCGTTTCTAAAAAGCTCAAATCAAGTTACCTTCTACCAATCGACATAACTTTTCATGCTCTTTCGAATGATATGTCACATGATACCGAAATCTCAATTTTAAAATTATAGATTTTTGGAGATCAAAGATCAATTTTTTTTACTTTTTTTCAAAAAAAAGTTTTGTCGGCACAAAGTGGTCACACACCCAAAGTATGAACCCCGTACAACCATTTTTGCAAACTGTACCACTTTGACCCCATTTTCCTCCCGTATTACAGAGAATGCGTTTTAAGATGGTTAACGCCGTTAAGTTGGTTAAAGAAGTAGGTAGAGGGGTTGAGTGCTTCAAAGCGGATTTGTTCGCATACCCCGTTAGTGTTCATCGTTTTGTGCAAGATCGATATTATCTCGGCTCCCGTGTTATGTGCATGATTAATGGTAATCGATTTCACGGACTTTGCAAGACTCGCCAGAAAATCCACGGAATCTGAAAACGTAAACCAATTCCATTTGCTGACGATTGTGGAAATATGGATTTAATGATGAACTTTTTTTTTAATATTCACGTTTTCTGAGCTGTCCAGCTCTATAATCGAATTGAGAAACTCGTAATTTCTCGATAAACTCTTTGCAAAGTGAGCTATAAAAGAGTTCATTAAAAATTTCAAAGGTGAATAACTTCTTACAAGTCAGTTGTCTTTGTCTCACGATGAATCATAGATATCTCTGAAAGAATTTTTCCCTCGAACAAAACAAAACATAATCTCATCATATCCAGTGAATCAGAGCTCAATAAGAGCGAATTGAACTCAGTTCTTTGAACGCGTGGCCTCAGGTACTCGAAGAATCCGTTCACATCCTCTGGTTCCATACAGACTCTCACCGTCTGAAGATTAACCGATTATCTGTAAATAACAACAAAAAAGTGTTACTTGATGTTGCTCTGACAGCTCCGCTCCAGAAATGTCGAGCTTTTCTAATGCAGAACGGACAAACATCTTTAATAATTCATAGTCTTTGCGACATTCGCAGTATAAGCCAATGTACGACTTCTAGCCTATCTGAAAAAAAAACAAAAACCTTACTAATAAACCTAGTTTGTATACATTATCGTGGTTGAAATTAACAAAACTCATCAACGTTTTTCGAACGTTCAGAAGAGAATCGTCGACAGCATTCTTCGTATCATTGCTGGCCTGTGAATACGCATATTTGAATAAATGCTGACATCAACTATAGGTTACTAGTGGTTTCAATTAAATTTTCTTCCTCTCCATTCTGCACACTTTATAGCCGGTCAGACAAACAAGAGAGCCAATGATAAGAGTTGAAAACCGAAATGACATCACTATTGGTTACCTCTCTCAGCCTGAGCAGGGACTTATCGTCCAAGAAAGAACACGTGTTAGCGAGGGAACTTAGGGGAAGTCTCAAAAAATCGATACACATCACTTCTTGCTGCAAATTAGCGAAATGCAGAAGAAGCGATGAGGCGCAGACTAATGCAATTCGTTCATTCTGAATGGCGTCGCTCTTAATCTTTCTCGCGCCAACTACCGTACCCACCACACCAATGAATATCTTGTCCCTTTCTCACTAAGAACATTTCATAGATCAGCACGTACCACCCACAAAGGTCTACAATTATTCTCTCTTTGAAGCCAGTAAGTCTTCCGGCCTGGAAATTGAAGGTAGAATCAACACTCAATGCGTTCGATCTAATTTTTGATCAAGAACTAATTTCGAAATTTCCGTGAGATCCAGGAAGCAAAACATTTGCTGAAGCGAGAGACCCTGAGAAGCAGACAGATCGACGAGAGAGTGCGTGACTACGAGAGATCACGGGCAACCCTGGCCACTTTACAGTGGAAAGAGTCGCCTACTCAGCGAGAGATCGTACAGATTGGAGAGGGTGGGCAGAGAAGCAGAGAGGACGTTGAGACAGCACATCAGACGAGGAGGGCGTGATGAGACAGTGTATTCAAAGTGCGCGTTGTATGCCCTCTTGACTGTAGAGGCGAAGTCAATCGCGCCACTTTGAGAGGATATCTGAAATGAAGAGCAGCTCTCTCGATTCTGTCTGGACTCTAACCGATCAGAGAGACGAGAAAACACATAGAATGAGGGGCAATCTGAGATCTGGGAGCTAGAGAGTGGACAAGAGTAGGATAGGTACTCTCGTAGCAATACATTCTGATGTGTTGTGTGGGCCGTATTGGATCGGCCGTCCTTGGGTTCTTCTGTCTTGGATTATGTATCGTTTCTCAGAGGCATTCCGACAAATATTTGAGATATTCTATTGCCGGCTGTCAATTGTGGAGGCACGAACGTCTCGGAGCATATTTGTCCAATTTTTGATGTTGCGGGTGGTTATGTTTCATGAGGTCTTCCAAGCTATTTTGAATCTAATCTAAAAGGAATCTAAAGGCGATTGAGTAATTGCATCGGATCGCATACCTCCCACCACGTTTCTCTCGGAGGGCAAATATCCCTCTCAGATAGATTGGCGAGGGGGCGATTTGAAGCTGACCCCATCCCATCCCATCTATCCTCTCTGTTTCTTTGGCTTCTCCTCTCCCTCTCTCGACTCTCTGGATAGACGCTCTGAGACTGTGTAAAGACGCGAGTGAAGACGAGATAGGAGAGGAAGGGGAGGGAGTTAAAGGGTCGGGAGGGAGCGGGGGAATGCACGAGAGACGGGCAGAGAAGGTGAGGGATATATCCGCTGAAGCAGTGGAGAGAAAGAAGAAGATGGAGAGCAGAAGCCAGTTCAAGCAGGGTGAACTGTCTCCTATTCGTCCTCGACTGTGCCCTGAGGTACATCCGCCTTCTTAGATGCGCGAGGCGGTTTCCGCCATGGTTTGTAGTCCACGTAGACACTCTTCGTGCGATCCGAACACTTCAGATTTTTCGAATAGTTGCTCATGTGTCTTCATGTTCAGTTTTGTTATGACGGGGGGAGGGGGTTTAGATAATTTAAAGTTCAAGTAGCTACTCGTACTCTTGTTTCTGTTAGCCCCCCTAGTCGCCGTCATTAGTCGCCGTGCTTCATAGTTTAT
The DNA here is from genome assembly GCA_036245825.1 of Pristionchus entomophagus. Classification (NCBI taxonomy): domain Eukaryota; kingdom Metazoa; phylum Nematoda; class Chromadorea; order Rhabditida; family Neodiplogasteridae; genus Pristionchus; species Pristionchus entomophagus. The sequence continues at coordinate 8,545,734 of BTSX01000001.1, forward strand.
TGAATGTTGGATCTGAAATTAAAAGCTTCTGCAATATTTGAATCGAAAAGATAAATACATTGTGAATTCTGAATGGTCGTTTATCAAGAGAGTACATTGATTCGTTTATTGCATTATCGAACACATATTGCTTATTACATTTTATTCTTGCCTGAAGGTCAGATCATATTATTAGCATACTCTTTTTATACCCAGCCTTGGTTTCACCCCCTTCTCTTTATTTTACATCTCGATTACTACTCAAGCTTCTGATCATCTTTCGCCACACTTTTCCAACGTCTCTAGTTTCAACCTCATCGCTACACCTCCGAAACTGCTTGTTTTGTAATGCACTGAATTTGCGCTCGATATGATAGATTAGTCTTCGTCTTTCGTCGTCAAGACAAAGAATAAATCCATCTTAGATTTAATCTTATTTCCCCTCTTCGCTTAATCTATTTTCACTTTCCAATCTATAATTGATTATCTACTTCGTTTACTTTGCTATCAGAGGATCAATATTTCATGTTCCAAGTTCACTCCCAAACCTCACTCTTCACATTCCTTGATCCCCTCATTCATAATTTTTTTCTCCTTTTTTAATTTTGATACTCTTTTCTTTATCAAAATGCGAATATGACTGTATTGACTCAGGATCAATCCCATCCCTCCTCGCTTGTCCTATTTTCTCGTTTCTACCTATACTTCATTGTCTGGCCTTTTTTCTTTATCAGATGCTAACGAATGCAAGTTTCAGGTTCAATCCCATCCCATCCTCCTCGCTTGACCTACTCCCTTCTATCTTCTATCTTCTCTTCTCTTCACGATGCCGTTCATGCGGCCGCGCGGCGAGCGCGCCGAGAACCAGTCGCTGCCCAACTTCATCCGGGTATTTGAAATTTTTTTTAAATGTTTTAAATTTAAAAAAAAATATATATATATATCCGGTGCAATATTCACGATGCAACTTCATCCGGGAATTGCATAAGTTTTATAACCTCAATATCATTTGAGGATGCTTCCGAAACGGGAAAGTGTGCAACCAATACCATTAGCAAAGTCATTGCTTCGTTCTACCAGAAGCTTTCTCGTTTACCTCCAAAAGCATTACTATTTGTCTCAAAAAGATCAATAATGTTGCTAGATATTTGACTAAATCATTCCAGCCCCTGAACGACAAGAGGGCGGTTGTCGGCGAGGCGGTCGTGCTCGAGTGCCAGCTGGAAGGTAGCCTTGTTTTATTAGTAAATACAGTCTTTTTAAAAATTGTTTTTAAATATTCATGTTCCTAGTCACCAATTTACTCGCGTTACCACTGAAAATACTATGCGTGAATACATCAAAAAGTTTACTGAAAATTATCTTCGAAATGATCTAATTTTCAGGCCATCCCGATCCGGTCGTGAAATGGCTGAAGGACGGACACGAAATCTCGCTCTGCCCTGACTATAAGGTCTGGTTTTTCATTATTGATCATCTCATAATCACAGAAACGATGCGCACAGTGCGTAATGATCTGTGTGAAACACATCCGCAACAACTGTTGAAATCAGGCGCATAATTCTTTTTTCTTTTCATTTTGGCAATTTCAATCATATTCTGATTAGATTTTCATTGTTGTTAGATGTTGCTCAGTAAACTGAGAGTGTAGATGGTGAGAATGGGAAGTGAGTGTGCGGAGGTTGGCAGTAGACAAACAATCTCTATCTCCAGTAGTACTATAACGATAAGTGATTTGACAAGAGGTAGCAAGTGGCGAATGAGGGGATTTGAGAAAGTTGAGAACATACGGAAAATGAATTTATACTATGGAATTCACTGTAGTCTTGCAATGACAAAATAGTATGTTTCACATCGCTGATAAATCTCCAAGTGATTTCAGAAAATCAATGGTACTCTGATTGCTTATGTAAAAAATATTGAAAACAAAGTCAAGTAAACGTTAACCTTGCAGAAAAATCATGCCTCACATACAGATTCTTTCATTTCAATATTGAATCACAAAAATTTAATTCAACACATCGAGCAGATGGGAACCTTAAAATCAATTTAATAATTTACCAAATATTAATTAAAACACTAATTATCCACCTTTTCCAGATCGAGCAAGACGGCCACCGCCACCGCCTCATCATATCGATGGTGCAGGGCGCGGACTCGGGAAGGTAAAAACTTAAGATTTGAATTGCAAGTAGCTATACACAATAGCTATCCTCTGCGCAATCCAGTCAATTGCAATGGCTAAATTAGACTATTTCATTTATCTACATACAATCTTCCAATCAAGATTCGCTTTTTGAAGTGTCATTGTTCACTTTCCCACATGAATATCAATAAATGTTTTACTGAAAATCATTACTTTTGACAAATTTATATTGATTTTCCTCTCCAGATTCACCGCTCACGCCCTCAATCCGGCCGGGTCTCAACAGTCTACGTGCATTTTGATCGTCGCCCCGGCGCCCACGCCCATTCCAGGAGCGAAGAGTGTCGCGTGAGTTGATAGATAGTAACTGTTAGATGTTGGGTAGTATCAAGCTGGCGAATTCACACAAACAAATCAATTTATCTCTCATCAATGCGAGATCCATCGCATATGTTTCACTCTAACTACACAATTAATGAGAGACGAAAGATGACAACGTTTCCTTGTTTCTCTTTGCAAAAAACAATCATTATCGTGTAGATATTTCGATGAAGATTGTATTGATTAGAACCTCTCGATCGACGATTCGTGGGATTAGATTCCGATTCGAATTTAATTTATTTCAGTGACTCCCCTGCCCCTCCACAGACGCCAGTGGGACCCTCAGCTCCCATTTTCCTCAAGGAACTGAGGCACCAACCACTCTTGCCTGGAGCCAAGCTAGTGCTTGAGGGTACGGTAGATAATTAGACATAAAGATTTACCAGGCCAAAAAAGGCTGGAATGCGTCAATAAATACCTTGCGCAATTAAAACGTATATTGGTTTGGTGAATCGGATCAAAACTTCCGACAAATTATAGCAGCTATTCAGATGAGCTTGTCTAAAGTGGAAAAAAAATGTATTAGGTTGAGGAATAAGTAACGCTCGTTTTTGAGCATCGTGTTTGGGCTCATATATCTCCCGCCAATCAAATCTAAACGAGCTGACTTTATAGCATTTTTTCAGGGTATGCTCGAGTATCATAGCCGTTATTATTAGAAATATCACGCTTCCTGTGTAGGAGAGAAATTTAGATTTAAATGTACCTGATAATTTTCGAAAATTTTAGATTTTTTTCGAAATTGTGTAATTTAACGTGGAAACTGTTCGGTAAATTCACACATTCTCAGGTGAGCAGCCCGATACTACACCTCTTTCATGGTGAAGTGAAAATGGTGCTCGATTCATTGTTGTATTTTTATAGACGTTTCAAGGGGAACGTTCGTGAAAAATTGCAGTTCACTTAACTTATTTGTCTACCTTGAGGATCGAAGGTGCTGGCCTATACACTAGTGCGCTCCAGTCACTCACTATGGAGCTATATTATCACTATAAACATTTGGTGCTACTTATGCTCCTATTTGAAAAATAACAGTTTTCCAAAAATATTATTTTGTGACGGAATCAAAAGAAATGCGTGTTTTGAGGACTTTGGATTAAACCATACCCAAGACATAGTAGCCATTCTATAATTGTGGCCACTTGGTGGATGATAGTGCAAAAGTTGCTCGTCCATTTAACCATCTAAGGCCTTACATTCAATTAGTACGGTTTACAGGAAATAGCAATAAATGTCGATTTCGAGGCTTGTTTTTCTATATCGGACTTACGAGCAATTTAACTCATAAAGAGAATGCTCCACACTTAGCAAAATTCGTCCATATTTTCAACAGGAAAGGTACTCCACATTCAAGCATAATTGAGGTCTTTAGATCTATTGCTAAGAAAACGCGGCTAGCAAAACTTCTTTCGGTCAGTAACTGAAAATCCTACACTCTCGTTAGGCGCATATCTCACACAGGCCTTTACTTGGATATTCCTCTGAATATCATCAGTGTAATGTATAACCATGATACTTTACTACTGCAGCTTAATTGTGGCTCAATAATTCTTCTTCCCTCAGTGCTGACCTGTCAAAATCTCAGGGTGAGGTGCGACAACTTTGAATTGAGCCAGCCATTGTGATCGCCTAAATGATCGGAGATATATGATATAGTGTGCGCTAAAGAGAATATCCAAGCCTTTATCGATCATCAAAAACCGGAATATAATTGCACAATTTAGAAAGACGGGAGAGGTCATAATCTGAAATTGGAAAAACGAGCGTTACTTATTCCTCAACCCGATACTTTTCAGGCCGAGTGGTCGCCGTGCCCAATCCGACCGTCGAGTGGCTAAAGAACGGCAAGCCGCTCCAGAACTACAGGTGACCTTTTTCAAATGTTTCAAGGATGAATCTTTGAATAACGGAGCTGTCGAGATACGCACTTGCTTGACCTAAATGAGAAAGAGTAATGGACAAATCTAGCAACAAATCCTAGATTTTGTTGTTGTTTTGAAATCAAGCCATCGAATTATTATGAGAATGTTCATGATCTTTTGGTCAGTTAGTCAGCCACTCAACACTCATGATACAAAAGACCCCATCCCTTCTCCATTTCTCGCTCCCTCCTCCTAATTGCTCCTGGGCTAATAAGCTCTCCTTGTGCACTATGTGTTTGTTAGCATTCTTCGCGCGAGAGTGATGGATATCCGAGATCCGAGATCGAAGAGGGGGCAGAAACAGAGCCATGATCCGGTCTAGACGTTCCTGAGAAGATAGAAGAACTGTGTATCATAATAGAATCCATATCTTGCCCATCTCACATTACCTCTTTCACATTAAGCCGTCATATGAATTGAATTGTTCAAGAAACCTCACTAACTTTCTAGAAATAGTGAATAAGGTATTGGTTTTGATTGCTTCTATTTCAGGGCGAAGATCGACCACGATCCCATCTCAGGAATCTGCCATCTCACCATCCCTCAAGTTGTTTACATATATTTATATATATTTTATCTACGCACAAGGCGCAACGAAATATGGTAGCAGGGTGATATGAAAATATGACATGAACGTGTGACTCTCCTCACAGTGAGGAAAAAGAAGAAAGTGTGAGGAGGGGTCATTTGAAAATACGAATATCTTATCAACTGGTCTCATGTCGTTCTCCATCAATCCCACTCTAATTCTCCACTGATGCTATGCAACGTACCTTACAAGCCCTTTAGGCCCGAGATTCGATGTCTAGCGTCGCTCCTCTCTAGTGTCGAGTCAGCATAGTAGTCGCTTGGCATTTTGCCATTTGCGTTGGGGTATAGTCATTTCGCAGATTCTGTACAAGTAGTGTTGATGATGACATCATCCCTTCTTTTGCTGATTTTTTATTCGAAAATGATAATAATCCTACTTAGATGTTCCCGGACGACGTGGGCGAGTACACGTGCAAGGCCACCAATGTGCATGGAGAAGCACTAACCAGTGCAAATGTGAGATTGTATATGTTGTTGTTCGTTCAGCAGTAGGTCAGATGAGCACATTCGAACGATCGTTCGCCTATGGATAAAAGAACGTTGAATGACAAATTTACCAGAGCAAGCAAATGGTCCGCGTGAGCCGGAGGCGCGGTGCAGAATTTAGGAATTAGTAGGGTAGGTATTTGGGATGGTGCCGGATCGAATGGCATTATCGACGACCCGATCAGATGACGTTGGGTAGGTCAAAGATGACGTCAAAGTCAGGACACTCGAATTTTTCAGTTTTTTTGACCCTTCAACTGACTGTCCAGCGCGCCCCTGTGAATCGAACACCCTACATATGGGTCGTTTCTGAAAGCTCTCGACGAGAGCTACAAGAAACAAAACTCAGCTAGGCTGAGAATCGACCTTGTAGGATCACTCTCAAACGAGATATGGCTGGATGTAGGTTTGGCGTTAGGAGTAATCGCTATTCAGGCGGTTGAAATTTATAGAAGCAGTGTAGGTAGGATTAATGGATGAGAGTATGAGGTGCGGAAAACGCTGGGGAATCGATGGATGCTTTTGTTGAGTCGATTAGTGCAAACACGGCTGAGCATGGACCGTTCCCGTGAGGTACTATTGTGCGGAATACGACGCGTTTCGGAGAATTTCTCAGAGTTCGGTCACCGTTCTTGGTTCTACAAGCAGTGAGTTCCAAATAGAGTTGACAGTCGTGTAGAGTGACCCGTGACGGCTTGAACCGTGTTTTGGTTGAAGGGTTTTATTAAGTTTAGAACGTGGTGTAGTGGTTGCAAGATTTGGCTTCGGATCGTGACGGCGCGGGTTCGATTCCCCGCTGGGGCAAAGTGTTTTGCAATAATTTTCGCTTGCTCGGGACCTATCAGGAAGTGCTTGGGGAGTGTCAATCCCGGCGTGGCTGTGTTTCAGATTGAAATTTTATCAGAACTAGGCCGAATTGCGACGTTCCGAATGGATATCGATGGGATCTCTAGCCGTGGAAGGGAGGGCTGACAGTCACATCTATAGAATAGAATAGAATAGAATAGAATAGAATAGAATAGATTTATCCGCACAGGTGGTATTGTTGTGGGGGGGAGGGGTGGGGGGGGGGAGGTGGTTGGAACAAGAAGAACAAAGAATGTGTGAAATGGGGGGGGGGGGGTAACTAAGCGAGTAGAGCGAGCAAGTATACAGATCATCCAACCTCCTTACACATCACATTCACGAACTCTGCATAGTTTGTAGGTATTTTTCCTTTTCGAAGTACAACATACAGTAATTTACCTACTCTGTTTGCAAAACTGTGCTCGCGAATCTTAGTTCGAAATTTTTCTCGACACAATTTGAAGCCTGCGCCTCTGAGATTAGACTTGGAAAGAACCAGAAAATCGTTTCTGGTTCGGGATAATCTTGAATTCCCGAATAGCATTTCATAGACTAGTTTAAAGTCATTGATCTTTCGACGGTACATCAACGTGGTCAGTTTGAACATCTCGTTTCGTTCAACTGGTAATGGCCTGTTTTCAAAGTTGTAACCCAAACATTTGTAGCTAATCAACCTAGTGACTTTGTTCTGCAGTTTCTCTAGTTTACCAGCTTCTCTATCGAAAACTGGAAATGCGACACTAGGACTGAATTCTACCATAGGTCTAACGTAAGTAGTGTATGCATTAACCATCACCGCAGCGTTATTGGTGCTGAGTCCACGGAAAATTAAGTTGGAACGGATCGCAGCTTTTTGGATCACTATGTCAAAGTGTTCTTTGAATGTCAATTCCTTATCGATTTGAATACCGAGATCTCTGACAGAAGACTTCGGATCAATTTGAGTTCCATTCAAGCAATACTTCAACAGTGAATTTTCATTTCCTAAGTGGAGTACGTTACACTTCTCAATTGCAATTCGCAATTGCCAGATATCGCTCCACTCCAAAATTGAAACAACACATTCCTGAAGTTTGATTGGACCACTCAGTTCATCTTTTTCGAATGCGAGGTATATTTTTAGATCGTCAGCAAAAGTGAAACTTTTGCACCCATGCTTGTCTATAACCTGCGATAAATCGGCAGTATATAGATTGAATAGCAGAGGTCCTAAAACTGATCCTTGTGGGACCCCACTAATGACCGGTCTTGATTCAGATAATGTCGTTTTGACTCTCACTTTGAATAATCTTTTGGATAAGTATCTGTGGTTTTTTTTGTCAGAAAAATTACCACTCTGATGACTATCAGAAAAATTGCCACCCTGGAGGCTGTCAGAAATAGTACCACACTGGTGACTGTCAGAAAAATTACCTTGTGGCATTCAGCGAGGCTAGACAACTCAAATTAATTTTCTTTTAACATTACGGCGTACTCCTAGCGAGCATAGCTCGGCTAGTATGCAAATAATGCTCAACAAGTAGGTTGACATCTGAATGTTCTCATCCGACCTAGTGCCGTTATTTGCGTTATGTTTCTTACAAGTTCAATAATTCAGAAAAGGCAAAGACTTTCAGTGTCATTTGTGTTATGTTTCAGCAGCGGCTCTTGAACTGAAAAAATATCGCTTAAGTAATAGTGAGCACTATTCCTCTTAGAAAAATAAATGATGTCTGAATTTTCACAACTTGTCATTGCAGCTCCTTCCGCGTGAGCAATACGAGCGATGGTTCTCGGACGAGCAGCAACGGTACATTTTTATTGAGATTTTGTAATCAAAAATATTATTAAACCACGTTATTGCTGAGCAAACAAAACCGCAGTCATTAGAGATGTATGGCTGTAGAATGGAATTTTCTGAGACTAATAGGCGTTTCTTCAATCAGCCATGTTTGCTATAGTACGCGCTCGTCACATGTTTATTACTCTCGGAGGCAAGCACGAGTCCTAGCGCTTGACATTTAGAGCATCCTTATTGCATACTAATGCCACCGAGTCTAGTAGTAGCTCTTTCGTCACGCTTTCTGATGAGTAAAGGGTCAAGTAGGCTCACAAGTCCTGTGGAAGTACACTGCTAGTGTCTATCACCGTCAACTTCACTCCTGAGTGACCAACATGATTGTCTATCACCGTCAACTTCACTCCTGAGTGACCAACCTGATTAATCTTGTCACGTATCTATCCATTTTCCGTCCTCAATGGGTAGGCCTATTTTTCGGCTGGGAGTCGAACAGGAGTGGATGGAATGGGAGGGTGTCTGAGACAGAAATATGACTTTAAAATGTATCTCTATTTCCAGTCTTACGAGAGATCGACGTGCAGCGATGGGCGGAGGAGTGCGACCGCCGAGCCGGGGACAACAGGTGCGATAATTGGGATTATTTCGCTTTGTGTACCTCGATTATCCCTACAAAATCGCTTTGTGTACCTCGATTATCCCATCAAAACACTGTGAAGAAAACATTGAGAGAATTTTACGCAACGTTTCGCCGCTATTTGTTGATCGACGTGTTTGTGTTTGCAAACTTAGAAGTTTTATTTCAGCAGTGGCAGCAACCCGCTGGAGTCCATCGCGGAGCGACGCTCTCCGACGTCGAGAGTGTGAGTTTTATTTCTTTTCAAAAGTTAGGAACATTGTATTTTTGTCAAGCTGAACAGCAAGTATTGGTTCTGAATGATTCCGCTTTCATGTTGAAGATCTTATGAAACGCATTTCAGTATGGTATACTTTTAGAATCCCTCAATCAAATCAGATGAAACTCATTTATCAAAGATGTTGTATGATATTGCATGATCTTCAATACTGCGATATAATGATTATTCATTTGACAATCAACATTGTTTTTTTCAGTCCTGGGGCGTATCCGAGTCAGAGACTGAGCCGGAACTGGCTGCACTCGACCCGAGAGGCACAGGAGGGTTCAAGCCGATCATTCGGTACTTTTTTTATTAATATATTTTTCGAAATAAAAAAAGATGAGATATCGACATGCCCCAGTTTCTTCAATTTCTATAGAATCTTTGAAACTCAATCAAACCGCTCTCGATTTTGATCATTTTCAAGCAAGAAATCAACGAGATTCTCTGATTCTATAAACTATGAACCCAATTAAATAATTAAAATAAAATATAATTTTTAAAAAAAACTTTAATTGCAGTCAACCCCTGCGCGGTCTGCGTCTCACCGAAGGCACCGACGCCATCCTCCAGGCGAACGTCGTCGGAACTCCCAAACCTCAGGTATTTTCATCATTTTTTCGGAAACTGAAAAGAAAGAATAACGTGCTTTGAGGTGTCCTCTAGAACTATGGGATGAGTCTTGTTTTGACGTCATGTCAACATAGACTGGTGACCTCTCCGTAGTGATCTCTCTTCATTGTGCCAACATCTCGTATATGTTCAGAGAGAAGATTGGACAGTACGAAACAACACCTCTAGAGCTGAATCCATCATCCATCATTTGCAGGTTGCCTGGTACAAGAACGGCCGACCGCTGCAGCTGTCGGGTCCTCGAATGCAGATGTCGTACAAGGTGAGATACGAAACTGAGGATATGCGAGTAGTGATCGTAGTTTGATAGATCCCGTGTGCGTTTCCTGGAAACCTTGCAACTAGTGTTTCAATTGTGTATTTTTATACAGCGAACGCATTGTACCCATTGAATAATGAGAAACTATCTCGCAAATGAACCGTTCTTGAAACACATCTCAACACCCCCATTGTGGAATTTGTCCCTGATAAAACTCCTTCCAGGGTGCGATGGCACTTCTGAAGATCAATCTCGTCAACGTGGACGATGGAGGTGAGTACACGGTCGTTGGAGAGAACAGACACGGAAAGGTGAGTTATTGATCTTTGGTCTTCAATCTTTAATGTCTGATCTCTTATCTTTGATCTTTCAACTTTCCAACAACTCTTGTCAGCTTTTTCCGCCCTATTCTCCCGTTGAAACATCTCTGCTTGTTGTTGCAAAAACACATCACGTCGCGCGCAAATCTCAATTTTCTAAATGTAACCTGTTTGTGAGAATTCATGACTCATGCAAGCAGGCATTACTTCAGAAAAAAAAGCAGCAAAACTGTCACTGAAACAACGGTGTTCGATGAAGCGGGACAGACTTTTATAGCTATATAATAAGCCCTTTTTCTCATTAGCGTCTCGATTAGCGCGAGACACCGTGTGCGAGATAGCATGGAAGCAGTTTACAAATCCTCTTCGTAGACCGCGTCAGCATCCCTATCATCATTCAAGAAATCATAACGCCAAACATTCAAATCATCATTCTTCTAATCTGGTTATTTGCTTCTTCGGGATCTATGTCTAGCATTGCGCAAAGCCGATACTTCTGACATTGGCAATTCGAATCCAAAGGATGATGTGCTCAACAGAAAGAACCGATTGTTATCAACTAAAAGTCAGTATTAGTTCATTACCGCATTGCTCGTGAAGATAGTGACTTGTTGACATTGGGCTACTAGTGATATCACAAATCCGAAAAAAATCATCAGACATCAAGATTTTACTTCCTCTGATTGGAGTATAATCTGTATGTCCTTAGTTTGCACTGCGAATTCATTATCAGAATACTGAGGCTTTATGCACCAATGTTAGCAATACATACAAATGGCTATAACGGAAAGCAACTGCGATTAGTCTTGCGTAGTCTAACAAGCGTAGTTTAATTGTTTCACTATTCATTTCTAAGATCTGTCTCTCAACAATTTGTAACATACCCGGAAAAACAAAACAATCGTCGAATTGCAAACACAATTACGGAACTTCTTCGACGTTAATGCGAAAAATACCCATTTCGCCCCCAGAATCAGGTCTTGGACAATATCCAAACAAGGGTAGTAGTCAGCGGGTACGTCGAATCTCCAGAATGAAAAATTACTGGTTGTTTCGAGGTATCAGGGAACTAAGAAGGAAAGAACTCACAACGGAACAAATGTGTAGAGAAAGATGGAATAATAGTACGATAGGGCCACTCCAAGGAATATTCCGATATGCTTTAGTTCATCATACTGGAATGCCGGGATGAAAAGCGATTACTGAACCATAAACCTCACGTCACTGGGAGCCACTTGATGTCCGGTGTTTATTCCGGCAAGAGACAGAACTGGGTTTCTCAGGCTCCTTCGGACCTTGGCGTAGATTATGGTCGCGAGTAGGAACCATGCGATAGCCTCATAAGCAATCGATAGCGGTCTGGTTTTGTCTATCCACCACGATTGTGTCTCACGCGAGTATCTCAAACAGGTTGATCGTATTTCCAAATATGGAAATGAACTCACTCGAATCCGAAACCATCGCTCGCCAAAAAGTAAGGAAGGGCGATCAGAGCTGAGAGCGCCATAGTAATAATAGCTGAATCATCCCTTGTAGAAACAATATAAATCGTGGGTCTGACTAACCAATGCTGTATCGCTTGGGAGAAATACGATGGAAATAGTACGTGTGGTCGCGGAGGTCTATTCCAAAGTAGAAAACAATCACCAGAAGGTTGGCCATATGCGCGAACCATCTGGTCATGGTTATGAAGATAAAGACGGGTCTGTATGGAGCTGAAAGAATGGATTCACAAGTGTTTTGAATCATATTGGGTCAAAATATCGATGCAAAATATACCGACCGAGAAATTCCTCGCTCTTGAGTGCAGACGGCATATCGTATGGGTAGAATACGAAGAAGGTCTTCAGGATGTTAGTGATGAGAGCGAAACACACGCATACCATAATGGGAGATAAGCGGAGAGGTCTATTGCCGATAATCTATAAATCATGTACAAAGTATTATGCAAAATTAGCCAAAAAGTCGGTTTCAAGGAGTGTTCTTGAAGTTGAAAGACGTCTCACCGTAGCAGCAGTTATCAATTGCACAACCAATAGAACTTATTGCTCAATTGTCTTGGCCAGGAGATACGAATCCATGCTGATATTGGTTGATTCGCGTGAACGAAAAGCTCTGAGACAAATGAGATTCAACCAGAGACGTGAGGATAGTGAGCGTGTTTCTAGGGGCGTTTCTCGTAAATCAATTCGACTGCTTAGAGAGATGTTCCGACTATCGGGTTCACTCAGCAAAAGGGATTGCTTTTCAGACAGACAAAATAAGCTTATTCATTCGATGTTTTTTCTACTCATCCAGTTGCAAGGGTCTCTAGTTAGAGAATTTCTAGTTTGCACTTTAGTCGTCTTGGAGATATTTCAGCTATGGAGCGTAATCCTCCCCTCCGGCGATACATCAATCTCTCGGATTAGGTCTCAAAATAGTTATCATTCTGTGAAAACGCAGTCCGAAATAACGCTGGGAAAGTCGACGGTTCTCCAAATCTTCAAAGACGCATGGGGAGATTACGGGCTTGTTTATTGTGTCAAAGGAAATGCAACAATACAACAATCTCAAATTACACATAGATGGACTGGTCTAGATAACATTAACATGGATGCTATTCTGGCGGCAGCAATGCAGATGTCGAAGGGCCCTACGAAAAGCGGACGAAGACATGGCGTAGAGGAGCCACTTGGTCCCCTCAATGAGATCCTCAAGCAGATCTAGAAGCTCGTACAATGCGTGCCATTCCTCGCTATACCACCTCCAAATGAAAAGAAAACACATTTTACCATAATTTTTTTTAAAACATTAAAAACATTATAGAGTAGCCTCTCCAGAATTCCACTTTGAGAGAATAAAGACGAATTTGCACGTACAAGGGAGTCAAGATGAAGCTGAGCACAGGCACGAAGTAGGATATAGTTTTAACGAAGAATGCCGCGATTAGAATCATCTCAGTGTCAATAATCTTTTAAAAAATATATATATAGATTCTTTGGTATTTTGAATCGACTTTAGTAATTACCCGATCGTAGGGAAGCGAGTTTCCGGATTGCTCAATCCGCTTTGTTCTCCGGAGAAAGAGATACATAACAATTGCGCCCACACAAACCACTACCGATATTATAGCCTGAAATGGCCTGCATTAGCATGTCGAACGATCTATTATATAATCCAGAGAACACACCAGAAGGGACCACGATATGATGGTGTAGATAACTGACGCAGTTCTGCTATGGTTGAAGCACCAGGATAGACTCTCGATCGTAAAACTAGAAAAGATCGGTGTTTTAGGTGGTACTGATTAGCGTGACTCACTCGAAGCCAAAGTACTCGCTCCATAAATAGGGAGCGGAAAAGATCGCCCCAGCAGCTAGTATCGCAAATACTGAAATATTTGGGTATTCAATAACTTGAACACAGGACAAACTTACATGCTTGAAATCGACGTCTCGCCAGCTTTTTGTAATAATCCATATCATGTAGAAGAGCGCAATAGTGAATGCACAGCGTGAGGAGATTGAGGAGATGACTGAACCACTGCCACATAGCAACAAAAGAGACGAGCCAATGGAAGTTCTCTGAAATCCATCATTCTCGCGCCGCTTTCCCACATCGTCGCCCTCTCTTCTCAATACTTATCAAGGTTCGGTCGGAGGCCGAAGAAAAGCAACGAAAATAACGCACCAAATACGTCATCGCGCAGCACTGCCTCAGGAATGTCGTGGCAGTAAAAGACTGCGACCTTCTGCACACAATGAGTGATAAGGGCGAATGCGATTGAACAAAACACCGGCGATCTCCAGAGACGGCTGTTTCTCCAGATCTGAAGTTAACCTTGATATTTGAATGAAAAGGCGCCCTTCCCTCCATAATCCCTCTAATCTAGAGTCAAACGAGATATTTAAAAAAACTGCCAGTATTGTTAGTCTATACAGCCTAGCTTAATATTCTAGCTAATCAGTAGCAAAGGAGCACACCACATTGATCGCAAGAAGAGACAGCAGGAAGCAAACAGTGACTATTGTGCACTTCAGTATGACGTAGTATTGAAATGTCGTCATAATTGCAGAAACAGGAATTTCAGACGCGCTAGAGAGCATTATGAGAGTGATGCGCTGGAATGCCTTGAAGTTGAGGATATGGATATAGCAGTACGGAGGCGTGACTGGTTGTTTGAACTGCTTAGAGCATATAATGTCATATGAATCATTAGAGAGCTGTATCAGAATACGTGGCCTGTGAATGCTGACAATTCGAATATTTTAGGCTAACAGATTTTAAACGAGGAAGTTGGATAACAAATAATATAATTGTATTGTCATTAGGACAATGATGTATCCAGATTCTATTCGAAGAGACTAATTCAGAATATATTGTTATGATTGTCAGTCTTGTGGGGAACAATGGAAAGGTTGCATGATGAATCGTGGATGTTTGATTTCTTTTGTACCGAATCCTGCTGTATTCGACTTCTGCAATCATTCTCACTACGATCGTATTGAACACCGAATATTGTAAAACATTACAAGAGTAAAACATGTCAAACATTTGTTCAAAAGTTTCCCGCATTCAGAGATAATGCAAGATATCAGACTAGGCCTATTCGCACATTTTGGTAACTGGCCCATAATACAATCATGAAACGTGGATTACTTCCATGCTCCGAAAGCAAGGCAATCGAACGACAGCTAATCTGAACTCGACAGAACTCAGGGCGTAGATCAGCCATTTCGAACCGCTCACGGCATCTTCCAATATGTCGAGTGCCTCGTACAGAGCGTGCCATTCCTCCGAGAACCACCTGCGCAATATGTTTCAGCAAATAGTTATGAATATATGTAAATCTTACAGTGGCGTTAGTATAAACGAGAGCACCGGAACAAAATAGGCTATGGTGATAACGAAAAAGGCTGCGATAGGCTTTACTCCACCGTCCAACTTCTGAATCTGGTGATGAAATCGCAAATAAGGAGCAAATTCAAACCGTGATTCCCCTCAATATTTGGGTATTTCCGGCGACATTCACTTTTCTTGCTCTGCGTATTGAAAGAAACATGACTATCGCAGCAGCAAAGACGATTGTGGTTAGCACTATCTGAAATAGTAATGTTTAAAATCTTTCTTATTTTATCGGAAATTTAAGATGATTTCAAAGGAGATGTAACGCTATACATAGTTGATTAAAATAAAACAAAACACACTATAAAGGACCAGGAGATGAGAGTATAGAGAATGGATGCCGGTCGGGTGTGATTGAAGCTCCACGACAGGGATTCGATCGTGAAACTGAATCGCTTCTAGTTAGAGAATATAAAAATAAGAACTCACTCGAATCCGTAGAATTCACTATTGAGGTACGGTGAGGCAAAAGCAGCTCCAGCGAATATAACGGCAACCACTGAAAGGGGGGTGTCGTGATTATCATGGGAAAGGGGCAATTGGTCGGATGAGAACATTCTTGGATGATCACTATTTGCATATGAAAGACACTTTTTTTTGCGACGGAATTGTGAACTAGTTCTTATCCGACAGTTCTCATATGACACAGTACAGAAAAAGTTGAAAATTTAACTTACGAGCTCTAAATCGATATCTCGCCATCTTCACATATCGTTTCACATCATAGAGCAGCACACTATAGTAGATTGACATTAGGAAGAGATTAAGGAGATGAGTGAACCACTCAGTCATCGCAACAAATGAGATGAGACCGTGGACGATATCTGGAACGGTTATGTTTCACGTCTCGAGCATAAACTGAAGATGAAACTTTAGACAGTCTGACTTTGGCAATTTCTTTAAAACAATATTTAACTAACCGAAAATATCATCACGTAGTATCGCACTCGGGAAGTCATGTCCGTAGAACACTACTATTGTCTCAATGCAATTTGTCGATAGAGCAAATCCGACCGAGCAGAAAATAGGAGACCTCCGAAGATTGGGCGTTTTCCATATCTGAAAACTTTCTCGGATTAGAATTGTAACGTCATTTTCGCAATAAATCCGCAAGATATCGCACTATTCTATGCAAAGAATCAGTTTACCGTATACACTGCGACAATCGATAGGATGAGAAAAAGCGTCTCTATTATGGATTTGAGAGTGATGTAGTATTGGAAAGTCGTCATCTTCAGAACTTCAGGAAGTAGTGTGGTTTCGTAGAGATATGAGAGGCGTGTCCGAATTTTCTATCATAGCTGTTTGTTGTCTAATCTTCTTTTGATGACAATTCGCGGCCATAGAACCGAGGATCGGAGAATATTTTCATCATAATAGGCAGAGCGCCTAAGCGGAATTAATCGTGCGAAAACGTGTTTTACTAGCCTGAAACAAACATCATAGTTAATTCATGCAACAAAACTCAACATCGTTTGGTCAGATAGAACGGTTCCCCGATTATGTTTCTCAAAATATTGTAAATTACTTTGATTCAGCAAGTCATAAGGTACTGCAGAAAACTGATCCCACCGGGTCACCCGTTCTTTTCGTCTCCTCCACTTTTGAAATTCGATATCTCTGTAAGCGAGTCGGCCTCGACATTCTCTTAATAGCCTCAATAATCAAATTGCGATACATCTCCCAGATTATAACTTATTCACTTCGGACACTATTTCTGGACTAACACCATGGCAGGAACTCTGTTGAAGAATGTGTATTTTGCTTGAGAAAACATCTTCAATGATATTTCATGATTCATAGTTCCGAAAAATCAATAGTTCAACGGGTCCGGAAACCCCCGAATCTCGCCCGGGAATCTCTTTCTCAATGGCAGGCGGAGGCCATTTTCACACCGTCTCCGATCACTAATTTTTCACTCCTCAATCTCTCCCTTGATCTCTCCCATCTCTCTCGCCGCTCTCTCGAATCCGCACGCTCTCTCGTCGCTCTCACCCTCTGCGCTCTCTAACTTCGCCCTTGTCTCTCGCTCCTTCCGGCGCCCCCGCGAGAGGCTGCAGATTGTGCCTGAGGCAATGGGCCTGGGGGGACGGCAGGTGTTGTTTTGGACGGCGCGAGAGAGCGTGCGAAGGCGAGAGACGGAGGAGAGTGAGAGACGACGAGATAGCGTGCGGATCGAGGAGGGCGGCCCGGGGCTTTCGCAAGTAGGCTCGAAGCCGAAGAGTTGGTGATTTTGAGAGAGCGTCAAGAGTCAGGGGAGGGGAGATCTTCCTCCCACTCAGTGGCTCTCGGCCTCACCGTTCTCTATGTGATATGACGGCGCTAATTGCTCATCTTAACGACTTGTGAAAGCAGTAAAATATAAGCCCGACAACTTCTTTGCTTACCCGGAGATCTAGGGCAGAGGGGCTTCATTGTTGACTAGTGCGCTGCCGTGCTGGCTTAGAGATTGTCCGCGATATTGTCGGGATTCTGTATCACCGGTTTCTATTCCGGTCGCGCTCCTTGCTTTCCAGTTCAAAATATAGCTCATGCTAATTCTAATAGCACGTTTGCTCAGTTATTATCCTGGCTTGATTTCTTCTCGAACATTTCTCTTGCTATTCTGTTCGATTTACAATCGTTATGACTATTAATTTACCGAACGATTCGATAAGCTATTTTCGAAAACCGTCCTCGAACGCGCATATCCAAGAGGACAAACTTGTTTGCGCATCTCACTCAACGGCGACTTTTTTTCAGCCAAAATCACTTTACCCTCCCTCTCTTGAGAACGCCCTCTGTTTCTCTGTATCTCCTCAAATCCCCCGATCTCTCCCCCTCAAAAGATACTGCGGGATACCGGGAATCCGCTCATGACCCCTCTTCCCACCCTTTTCATCACGGTTTGCACCCTACACTGTAGAGTTGGAGCGAGTTGCAAGAGAGGAATGGAGAGTTATTGCGGATTAAAGGTTCGGCTAGCCAGCCCACCTCTGGTTATCCTTGCGCATTCTGCACGCTATTTCTACTGGCAGATTAGTGAATGCTTGTTTCGCGCAGTCGGAACTTTCGTTCCCTTTGTAATCGTTATTTGATCATGCAGAATGATGATTCGCATTAGATAAAACTGATTGTACATAATTTACGTGCAATTATCCACAACGTTCCACCCTCTCTCCTGAATTGTTTTCATGTCCTGACTTCGTGGGGTGAACGTTAGTCCTCTATTTCAACTTTTCCTTCCGTTTTCCAGCGCCAGCTGTTTGATATTCACACCACCGCCAAGAAATACTGGGCATTCGCACGTATTTTCCAAGGGCCACTATGTATTCACTTCAAACTGATCTTTCTCACGTATTTGCTTCCAAGGGCTTATTTTATTAAAATTCTGAGCTGATCTTTATTTCTCTTCTATCGCATTTGTTTAATAATAATTGAAAAATATTAATAATAATATTATTAATGATAATATTTCCAGACCGAGAGCAGCGCTCGCGTCGAGGTCTACCCGCTCACATCGCCCGTCAACCACCCGCCACCCCAGAATCAAGTGGGATTAGTAATAATTAAATTTACCATATTTTATTATTTCTCCGTTAATAGACGAGCTGAAATCAATAGAAACTTTTCGATATAACCAACTTTTATGCCGAATGTGATGCACATTTGAACCAAAAGTTGTCCAAAACATAATAACTGAAAAATGATTTTTGAAAATAAATAAAAACAATTCAGCGAGATTTCGAGCAGGCCCGTGCACGTGACGCCGCCGAGCAACAGAGAAAGGTGGGAGTTACGAAAATATTTACAAAATGAGCTTTGAATCTATTCTCCGTCTTT
This sequence comes from Pristionchus entomophagus, assembly GCA_036245825.1. Taxonomy (NCBI): domain Eukaryota; kingdom Metazoa; phylum Nematoda; class Chromadorea; order Rhabditida; family Neodiplogasteridae; genus Pristionchus; species Pristionchus entomophagus. Next base: position 8,564,682 of record BTSX01000001.1, read on the forward strand.
CCGTTCTTATCGACAATCGATAAACGCATCCGCGGCAATAGAAATTTACGAAATTGCCATCGTTTGGCGCTATTGCTTCTCATCGGGACTCTCCTCTATTCGCCTGCTCTCTCTTATCTCTGACTGGAGAGATAGTGGGAGACTCCACATCCTCCTCCTCATTGCTTCTTCCAATCTCTCCCTCTCCCCGTCTCTTCTCCATCTCAGTTTGTTTGACAGCCTCCCCCTCCTACCCATCAAGTGTAACTCTTCTGAGAGGTGATCCGGAGCGGGGCAAGAAAGCACTCTATCTGACTAATCGAGCGGAGGTGTTTGTTGTGGCAAACTGAGGAACGCACAGTGCACCGTTGCTCATAATTTTATCCACAACGCCCTAAACGAAACAGCGTATTTTCTTACGGCACTAGGTCGGATGAGAACATTTGGATGATAGCATTCTTGTTGATAAATACTTCCCCGTCTCTGACATAACGCTTGTCAAATCGTGCTCATCGAGTCGGTTATCATCCGAAGGTTCTAGTAGAACCTAGCGCCGTTCTTACAGTATACCGTTTGTAGAATATGTTTGACCTGATCAGGCATTTATGCTAGGAGTTTCCAATGAGCAGGAAGTAGGAAACCTTGTGACCGCTGCTCAGATCGAAAACCTCTCGACGTAGTAACTTTCGCCCACAACTGTTGCCAATCCCGAGCGAAGATCGAGGCGTAATCGCCTCTAGGTGTCAGCTAGGATCGATCCATCAGATCCAGTTTTGATGTCTGGATTCGTGATTCATCAAATTTCCATAAGGCAAATAACGGAAAATAATCTTTCTGATCTGCTTGTGTAGTTCATTCAATCCATTTTACATTACAAGCTGATGTTTATTTTCGTACAGGGAACGGGTAATTGATCCCCAATAATCTATTGTCATTTTTCTTCAGTAGCGCATTCGATCAGATTTCGAAGATTTATCTGAGATTTACTGCGCATTTGTTTTAGGAACCAATCCTTCTTGTCAAACTCTCGACGCTTCACACCCTCTTATTCATTGTTTTCTCCCGCCTGATGAATCGGTGATATTCTCTCACCCCAGGTGCGCCTCATTTATCACCCCACTTCTTTCGCTTCTCCTCTCAAATCTCCTCTTTTCACCCGTTCCCTCGTCTCCCTGATCTACTAGAAACACTAGAGAACGCAGAGAGAACGCATCCATCCACCCCCTCCCTCTCCACTGAGTCAATCTTTATTTTCGCCGCTTCGTCGAGTCTCCGAGCGCTGTAATCAAGATCAAGGCCCAATCTTTACGAAATGCCGTGCAAAAAGCGTTTATTGGGACTTGAGCGCGCTTTAAAATTCGCAGAGCAATGTGCACACTGAACTTTCGGCGAGCCAGCAATTGGTTTTTCTGAGAGCCAACATCTGGTTCCGGGAAGTAGAAAATGATATCCGTCGGATTGCAGCTTCAGCACGAATACGCGCGACTCGAGGTCGAACGCCAGCGATTAGAGCAGCAGGCGGAACGAGAGAGACAGGAGCGACTACTCCTTGAGAGGTAAACGGTAGGGGAGTAGTACGATAGCTGGGTGCGGAAGATGTTTTTTTTAGTTTGGTAACTACAGTAGGATACGGTGGAGTCCATACTGATCGATTTCAGAGAGCGCGCCGAACGTACGCTACTCGACCGAGAACGCGAGGCTCGCGAACGGTCAGTTATCGATTGGGAGGATTACTGTAGCACATGAATAGTGTCGCTTGCTTGCAAGTAGATATTGATTAACCACGATTACGAAGATGTATCGATTTCTATTCGTGTGGCAGCCATATTGACGGAATCATGAAACCTATCCATTTCGAGAAATCATTTCCGAAATGTGTGAACGAAAGATATGATTGGCTTGAGATAGAAACACTAATACCGTGAGTCTTTCCATGTATAAATCAATAAATCAGGTTACTGTATCAATCAATAAACGTCTTCAGAGCCCTCGAGCAGGAGCGTCTTCTTCTCGCGCAGCAACGAGAAAGAGACGAGCGAGTGCAGAGGGAGAGAGAACAGGCCATCTGGCAACGGTAGGAGTACTGTAGCGGTCGAGAGTACGGTAGATCTGTTAATTATTAGGGCTACGGTAGGACACTGTAGCGATTCCGTGTGAAATAGCGGAGTCTGGTTGGGACCAAATATTTGGTAACGGTAATAGTATTAACATCAGTGGACAAGGGAAATAAATTTATTCCACTTGCTTAGCGCACCGCACGATTCGGTTACCTCTAGGTTACGGTAGTTTACAGTATGATTCATTAATCCAAATATCGATCTCTGCAGTGAGCAGCAAGCGCAGCAGCAGCGTGAGCGGCAGCAGGTGCAGGAACGAGACCTTCTCGAGCGAGCGAGAGCAGCCCGAGAACAGGAAGAACTGAGAAGGAGACAGCAGCAGGTATACGGAAGGGAGTACGGTACGGGGTATGGTACGGGTACTGTAGGGCTACGGTATTGATCGGCATGTTCTCTCATCATGATCGAGCTTTTTAAAAATTTTTTAGATGACTCCCCAGAAGACATTGTAAACGAACATAGCCTGAGCGAGTTATCAGATTGTTGAAACATAATCCAACGCACGAATTTTGCAGCAAGCTTCTCCCTACCAGCTACAGTACCAGCAGCCACCGCAGCAGCAGCAGCAGCAGCCTCAGCAGCACCTTCACCATCATCACCAGCACCAGCAGCAGGTGCAGCAGGTGAGCAAGGTTCCCCTCTTGGGGTACTGTAGGACTCAGCAGGCTATGCTAACCTCTGCAATGTAGGATACTGTAACACTGAATTGGGATACGGTAGTGAAATAATCGAATTCTTGCAGCAGCAACAACAAGTCTACCATCAGTCTTCGCCGACACCCGCGTGGAGACAACAGACCCCAACCCAGAACGAAGAGCACCTGAGACAGCAGCAGTCACAGGTGGGATCGGACTGGAATATGAGTTGATTTGGAGTGGATTTGGACTGGATTCGAAATGGGTTATTGCATCATCACTAGGCAACTTCAGCACTTCTGTACTTTTGTTGGAAACTTGGAAAGTTGGAAAGTGGAAAGTATTGCATTAGGTAAACACATCCGTATTGTATAACATCAGGTAATGAGTATGAATTTTTATATTTTCGAAAAAGTGAAATAACAGGAAATTAATTGCAGCTTCACCGCGTTCCCGTGCAGCACGTGCATCATCACCATCCCGAGGTATTTTCAAAAATAATTTTTAAATAATTATTTTTTTAAATGTTTTAAAATTCAAATTATTTCAGCAACAATCCCATCCGGTAGCTCGCGCGCCGCACAACACCTTTGTGCAGCAAAACTTCTATCGAGTATGAATTTAAAATAATATTTTAATAATTAAAAAAAAATTATTATAAATCATTTTCAGCCTCCCACCCAGACCGAGTACTCTGTGGACCCGGAAGAAGTCGGCAGACCGCACTTCTACCGTACCCAGGTACCGTAGCCGGATACCGTATTCATCAGTTATCGATTGACTTCAACATTATCGATTGCAGCACGAACTCGCCGATAGCTACCTGCAGCAACCCCAGTATCACGAGATGTTCAGACGATCGAATCAGGTATGTTTCACAACGAGTTCATAGAATTTCTCTGCAAGAAGAAATCAATTTCTTATCATTGTTCGCTTATCAAAAAAATTTAAAATTTAAAAAATCAACAATTCGAGAATATTTATGACGAGACTGCATGATGTTTAAAGCTGCGGTAATACATGCACACTAATGTTGCAGCAGCAGCAACCGGCCGGCGCCGCAGCCCAGCAGCAGGGCGGCAAGCCCGGCATGAACGGCACCGCCGCAGCCAATGGATCCGCAGCTCCTGCAGCAAACGGAGCCGCAGCCAATGGATCTGCAGCAGGTATCAATTCGGGAAAAGTCTCCATTGAAAATGACCGAGTTTTCGATTATTTCAAAACAATTGGAGCGAAATTAAAACTTCAAATTTCCAGGTCGCAAGCCGCCCACGTTCCTCGTGCAGCCGCAGTCGGTCACCGCCAAGGGCGGCGACCAGGTCATGTTCACCGCCAAGGTGAGGAGCAGATTGCGTTGTGATGATGAAATCCGTGATCAACTGGGAATATAAAAAAAATGCGCCGATGATGTATTGTCGCAGAATGCTGATGATGAAATCAAAATGTTTCGAATAATTACGTCACGATGACGTCATTGCATCATTGTCAGGCCTCGGGCGATCCCCTTCCCGCTATCTCCTTCGCTCGCGCCGACGGCAAGCCCCTGGCCCCGAACCGTGTGCGCACCGAGGTGTTCGCGGATGGTTCCGCCAGAATGACCATTGACAAGGTATGGATACTGTAGACATAACAGAATGATACGGTAGGATATCTGTGAGACATGTTGATCATGCGGAATCTGGTAAGTGCATACAGATGATGGTTGATAGGCCCCGTTAGACTTAGGAAATATATCGATCGATTACTTCGGATCCCCTCAATCCCCATCCCTCTTCATCTATCTGTTAGTTTTCCACGTATCCCTCTCTCGGAAGGATAGGAAAGAAGCAACACAAAAAACCGTTCCGCGCACTTTCCCTCCTCTTTTCCCGTCCCCCGTCCCGTCTGTCTCCTTCCGTGAAGTGCTTTTGTTACACTGCGATTTGCTTATCTTCCCCCCCCCGCTCTCGTGGACTTTAAGGAGAATTCAGTGCAGTATGGAGTAGATATTCGCAACAATGATAATGCGAGGGAAAATCTGACCGCGTAGTACCCGTTCTCTATGTCTGACATCTTGTGAACTTTCTAGTGTACCACTATTCAGAAAGTGCCGCTACCAATTAACGATCCCGCTTCTTACAGTAGCAAAGATAACGAAGCAACTAACTGAATTATCTCATTGCCCTATTCTTACCGAACCTCTGTTTACGCACCTTGTAGCCCACTTTATGATAATTATGTTGATATGTTTTTAAAAATATATATTTTCAATAAATCGATATTCCGTCAGGTCGAGGCCGGCGACGCGGACACGTACGTGTGCATTGTTAAGAACGCGGCCGGATCCATCCAGAGCAGATTTACACTCAGCATCATGGGTGTGTTTTCGTTTCATTTCTCGTAATTCCTCATGAAATGGTGCATTGTTATCTGTATTTCACGCGTTGATTTTATATTCTTCATATTGCGCGATTTCCATCTAGATTATCAGTTATGCTTCACTGTGCACGTACAGTATCTCATTTGAAATCCATTCCAGAGGCCCAGGTCAGCGCCGCGCCCTCCTTCGTCACGCGCTTCCAGTCCGTGTCCCTGTACGAGGGCGACTCGGTCAAGCTGTACTGCAAGGCGAACGCAGACAATGTGGGTTACTACTAGTGATGACAACTCATCGGAACCGACGCCGATCAGAGAAACTAAAGTGTGCGCGGATTGAAGAGACGGAATCTTCCATACGAAATCCCTATGCGCTCATGCAAACAATTATTTTGATTCAAAACACATGTATTATTTGCAAAAATAATAATTGCATACATTTTCGATGATTTTCCAGGCCGAGTTCGCCTGGTACCAGGACGACAAGAAGATCGCCAGCGGCGGCCCCCACTTCAAGTGAGCAAATACCGATCAATCATTTTCGTTATCAGTATATCGAGAATCAATTGAAATTTGGCTAGTTCTGTCAATCGATGATATCTGATTAATCTAAATTACTCAATAATAAATCAAATCCAGGATCGAGACGAGGGGATCCGAGACCGCCCTCATCATCACCGATGCCACCATGGCTGAAGGTGAGTAGGAGAAAATTAGAGAGAGAGAGTGAGAGATGTAGCACTAAGCTCTTTGCCTGTATGATTTTGATTTTATTGTTTAGAATAGCGAGCCCCTTACAAATCAGTGCGAACGATTCTACTAGCTCATAACAGGACTGTGAAACATATTCGAACCCTTGCAAAAGAATATCGGCATTCCAGGAGGCTGGTACCGCTGTGACGCCACCAACGCACAGGGCACAACGCAGCTCAAGGGTGATTATTAAATTAATTAACACATTTATATTAATATTTAAATAATTAATTAAGATAATTATTATCAGGCCGTGTCGTCGTGCAGTCGCGCGCCAAGCTCGGCCAAAACCAGCGTGAGCAGATCACGCTAAGGAAGGTCGACCGCAGAAACGCCAGGTGCGTAAAATACGAAAATTTGAATTCGCGCCAATAATTTCAGTAAATTCGCTGCCCTGTCGAAATTTCGACAGGCGAACAAATTAATGGATTTGTTGGCGGGAAATTTGAATTTGAATTTCAGATCACCGGCGATGCAGGTGGACGTCTCTCAGTCCAAGTCGGCGCCCGCCTTCCAGGGCTCGCTGCAGTCCGCCCAGCTCGTCGAGGGGCAGACCGCGCGACTGGAGGTAAGGGTGGTACGGAGCGGGGAACAAGGGGATGCAATCGTAGTACTATGGTCTCAATTGATACGGGACCATGTTGATGTGTCGACCGCAGAAACGAATGAGCAAGTGCAATGTCAACAGTCCAGATGCGAAAAACGACGCGGATGATGAATCGTCTGGATCGATAATCCCCCAGTTCAGGTCAAGTTCGGTCCTCAGGACGATCCCAACCTCAAAATCGCCTGGCTCAAGGACGGAAAGGTTATTTTTAAAGACTGGCAATGAGTCCGAAATCATTTAACGCCGACAATCAACGATTTTACAAGTCGAGTGAAACATATCCGAAAACACAATATACACGTTCTGCAACACAAGTGAGACACGAATAGATATGAATATTGGTAGCACATTTTCACTCGAATCCAGTGCAATGAGATTCATGTGGAAAATTCGACAGCGGAGCTATATTTTGTTATTTTGGCGGTAAATTCAAATTCAAATATTCAGGCGATTCTCGCCTCCTCAAGAGTCATCACCGTCGCCGACTTCGGCGTCGCCCTGCTGGAGATCTCACCGGTGATACATTTATCTATTTTTAATAAACAGTTCCGAGAATTGCATCATCCGCTACAACGAGAGGCTTTAGCGTGATTACCATTTCACGAATAGGCCGATTTTCGAAACACAAAGTGCTACTAAACGTTAGAACCGAAGCTGCCCCCCCCCAAATAGTGTGCAAAACCGTCTGAATGCTTATAGGAACCCAATTTTAAATCAATAAATAACGATAAATCTCGCAGGTAACGGCAGCCGATGCGGGCGAGTACACCGTCGTTGCAGTCAACCCTCTGGGAGAAAGCAGACAGTCCGCAGTGCTGAATGTCATCGGTGAGCACATTTGGCCTGCATGATATCAACAAATGTCTCGAACAATGTGGTAAAAGCGCAATATTTAATAGTTTTTTTTATAGCCAAACAAACGTTCTCAAACGCGATCATCGAAAAGGACGTTAATGCGCTAATAAGGAGAATACGAAGCATACCCAACTCAAGTCTCGAAAAATCTCAGTGGATCATAAATCAATTTGTATTTATTTTTTATTTTATTTTATTATTTTTTAAAAAAATATTTTATTTTTATAGACGAGGTCTACCGCGAATCAAATGAGTAATTATTATCACTTTGAAACGTATCTCAATTTTTGAAACACTCTCGCAAGAACCCCGGGATAGAAAGTGTTGATTGAGAGAAGAGATCCCAAATGTTGTCTCTCCATCGTGTTGGAAGTGTCGCATTTCATTCGCACCTCTTCTCCCACCTCCGCACATCCCCCGAATGTTTCCAATCGCTCTTCGTCTGGTTTCCTCCCACTAGAGATTCGTATCGATCGAGTTTTCGCCCTCAATCTAATCTGATTTGTGCGAACTTAGATGCACGGTTATCATGCCAATTAGTAATAGCGTGCATTTCATTAGTAATGTATTTCCGCTAAATAATTTCTGCGCAAATTTCATCAGTTCAGTGAATGTCTCAGCTCGTGCCAGCTGATAAAGGGAAGCTTAATGTTAATGAATATGAAAATGTTGTCCGGAAAACCACCGATTTCCAGGTCACGGTCGTGGACAGGCGATGCCACAGTCGGCGAACGCGTTCGGCGGCTCCGCCTATGCAGCGACAGGGGCAGGTGAGAATTGGAGATGGATATTAGGGTTACGGTATCTCTAGTCTGTATACAATCTCTTCTGTCTGATAAGCTGGAGTGTAGGCTGCGTAGTATCTTTGCTGTATCCTCCGTCGCTCTAAAACAGTTAACCCTAAGCGAAATCTGACCCAACAAATCCGAGAATTCTGTGGAGCCGGGATTTTGAACTTTTTAAACGTATTATAAAATATTAATTGTAGGTCAGCAGCACATCGACCTGCCCAACTTCCTCACCGATATTCGCTCTCAAGTGCGATTTAAAAAATATATATTTTCGCGCTAAACCCGAATTCAAAAATACATAATCCTGATTCAGGAGCTCTTCGAGGGCAGCAACCTCCATCTTGAAGCGAAGCTCGTGCCGATCAATGATCCCTCCCTGAAAGTGGAGTGGTTCCTGAACGGAAAGCCCCTGGCAGCCGGTGAGCGATTACTGTAGGATTGAATGCTCTCAAAAATTCAGAGGGTTGTGAAATTCAGTTTCATAGCAAAAGGATTCCCTGACCACGCAATTAACAATTTTGCGCAGATATGTTTCAAACGATTACTAAAATATTATGATAATTCTTAAGTTCAGTCCTTGCCTTCTTCCTCCTCGAAAAAAAATGCAATTTTGTTAAAAATCGAATTGATGCTATTTCATAGCGCAAAGATGAGTCTCTCCCGAATTGTTTGCACTAGGCGAGATCCGAGAATCTAAATTGAGAGCCGGGAAATTCGCCGGACCGGGGAATCTGCGGAACCGGGAAATAATCAAATATTTCAGGCGGTCGTGTGCAGCAGCAGTACATGCACGGCTTCGCCACGCTCGACATCGCGGAGATCTCCATGGTTAGCTGAACACATAGGGATATGACATCCTACTACAAGATACGAAACAATTCGGATTCGAGACAATTTCATTCTGACTGGTCTCGCGAAGACGCATTCAATTTATTTTAACACATTATATTTATGAAATCATTCAGGCGGACGCCGGCACGATCACCGCACGCGCCGCCAATCAGGTCGGAGCAGCTGAGAACTCGGCCGATATCGTCATCCATCGTGAGTGTTTGCACTTCCCCACTTTTTCTGTCTCATTGAGCCGGAAGTCTCACTTTTGTTGTTCTAACGGGTGGTTTTCTTTCATTGCAGGGACTATTGTAGGTCATTGAGACATTGGTGACGATATTATCACCATACACTGTCATCATCACTGCTCAGCCTGCATGCGTAATGAATGAATCGTTGCAGCCCGTCACAACCTGCAGCAGGCTGGCGGCCGACCACTGGACGTCGAGGACGTGAGAGAGCTGCAGTTCGCGCATGCTAAGAACGATGAGGTTTGGGTTGATCTTTGATCGTTGGTATCGTAATCTAGCAACATCGAAACGACGCTTCGTCGCAAAATTTGCATTGAAAAAATCACAATAATTAAAAAAAGGAAATCAATGATCAACAAATCTGCTCATTTCAGGCTCCCCGCTTCCTCTCCAACCTTGCCGACTACTACTGCCCCGAGGAACTCGGAAGATCGTACTTCGAGGCCGCGATCACGCCCGTCAACGATCCCTCCCTAAAGGCATGCTATTGTTGATGTTGTTTTGACAACCGGAAGTGCTGTTTTTTTGCAACCGAAAGTGATGTTTTCGAAACCGGAAGTGACTATTTCTATCGGATAGTTGCAGGTCACCTGGCTCAAGGACGGCCACCCGCTGCCCAATGCCAACAGGATCCAGGTAATCTTTGCTTCATCTTCCAGAAACTCCGGTCATCTTCTTCTAACCATTGTAGAAAGCTAAAGTAAAATCACTAGTGTCCTTAATTCCAGACGAACCACAACTTCGGTCGTGTCTCGCTCGTCCTCCACCCCACCTACCCCGAGGATCAGGGCGTCTACTCCTGCGTGCTGCACTCGGTGCACGGCAAGGCGCAGTCGCAGGTTCGTATTCCTATAATGTTCAAAAGGATTAATACAAATTACATTTTTTTTTAAATAGCACACTACAATCAGGACTGGCCATTCTTTCCGATTATGTCATTTAATTTTCATTTGTATTTTTTTATATCCCGCTTTAGGCAACAATCGAACTCGAGAAAACTTCATGGAATATGAAATACAACTGAAACTCATTTGATGCATCGCAATTTTCTTGATATTAATTCGTTGAAATATTTTGGTGAAATAGGCGATCACTGATTTGGCGAATAATGGTCTTTCTAAACAGTTTTTTAAAGGATTTTTATCTAAATTTGTAGAATATTTTCTTTTCCAGGCCTCCCTGAAGACGTCGCAGACGCCCAGTCTGCAGACGGACACTAGACACGAGGGATCCATGCACATCATCGGATATCTGGACGGACACCAGGTATCAGAGACTGGACTGATTTTGAATCAGTCCAAGCCAAATCTGATTTGGTGTTGGCCTGATTCGAAGAGTTGGCTTTGGACTGAGTTAACGCATCGCTGAGCATTCCGAGCAAAGAGGATGAGATCATATCCCGAACATTCCGAGCTGAAGTTATGTGGAAGAGAGAAATTATTGACGATTTGTTCTTTTTTAATCGAAGGACGATCTTAGCACCATCAAACTCGAACTGATTTCATTTTCATAAAATTTGCTTAAAACTCATCTCAATCTATTCCACGAGGGATCACAGGGACTTTGGCTACGCGACGCGTTGATTGTTCCACTTTGAGAGTAAAATTCGAATCATTATAAAATTTTATTTAAAGGTCCACATCGGCCCTCAGACTGTCGATCGTCCGGAGGAGTTCCACTCCCTAGAGGCACCCAGGTGAGGGGAAACGTTCTTTATAAGAATAAAAATACGGATCCGTTGCACTTGCATGGTTTTGATGCGTCAGGAACACCATGTTTCATGATTAAGCAGCGCTTTTGGTATCAGAATAGTTCAGATTAGTGATGGAAAAACGGCATTTTCAGCGGTGATGCCGTCTTGTCATCACTAGTTCCAGATCATTCCAATTTTGGCATCACCTCACCTTCCAGATTCGCACGTGCTCTCGCCACGCGCGTTGAGGCTCAGGAGAACGAGCCGGTCCACTTCGAGGCGCGCCTTCAGCCGGCGAGCGATGTCAAGATGACCGTCGAGTGGTGAGTTATTAGAATACTCTTAGGATCGTTCAACAACAAACAATTCGGTAATTGTAAATCGTGAGCTATCTCAATTGGTAAAAAAAACCCTTCATGCACCCAGAACATTAGTGAGGATCAGCCATATCTAATTTGTTGAATTTATCAATGAGTGTTCGTCCACGTTTTTTTCCTGGGATAATCAACTTGTGTTTCACGAGGAACATAAATTCTTTACATTTTCTGCAGTGATGATATTGCAAACCCAATAGGCCAATGAACATAACCTATTTTAGATCTTTTGAATGACATGCACAGGTACCACAACGGCGCCCCTCTGCCCGCCGCCCATCGATTCCGTCCGATGTTCGACTTCGGCTACGTCGCTCTGGACATTCTCTACGCTTACCCTGAAGATTCGGGCGTCTACGAGCTCGTGGCCAGGAATGAGCTGGGAGAGGTGAGGTGGTTGCATAGTAATGACGCATTTTCAGCGGTATCAAAAGTAGTTTGACAGAATTTAAGATGAATTATCGAACAGCGCTGCCCAACATACGTAATGAACATATTTTATTTCCAGACCAAGTGCCAGCTCGAGCTCGTCGTCACCGGAGACAAGGTGCAGTACCTGGACCCGCACCACCCTGAGAGTACGTGATTTCGTCATCACTAGGCAATCAAAGAGTTGTAAACGCGAACGGATATTTCTGAAAAAAAAAGCGAATTCTTCTCACCATCGTAATCGTTCGACAACTGGTAACTCGCAAAAGGAGCTTAGGAGCTCGCAAAACCCTCATTCTTAAACAAGGCCACAGATTGATTTAAATGGTAATTAAACTTTTATAAATAAATTCCTTCTCAGGTCTCTCTCGCATCGAGCAGCTCGAGCAGAACCGCATGCGCGGCCTCCCCGAGATTGAGGATAGAGGTATATTTTCAAAAAGAATTTATTTATTTATTTATTAATTTATGATAAATAAAATTCAGGCTGCGACTCCGCCCCTCAGTTCGTCGGCGACCTTCGCGACATCGCCATCAACGAGCACGAGGACATCCATCTGGACCTCAGAGTAAGGAAATATTGAGTATTTGTTTGACTCTTTTCAATGATATGACCGATTCGAAGACATTCCCATCGTTGAAAAAGTGGCTGTGAAACGCATTATTTTGAGTTTTAATTTTGATTTTAGTTATTTCATTTTTGGAAGACTCGTCGATTTTCATACAGACACATAGAACATACTTGTTTGATATTTGATCTTCCTATTTTTGTCCAATATTTGGCTCAAACAAAATAGTGAAGCGTTCTGACGTGCATAGTGGAATGTTTTGTTTTTTCGTCGAGTAACTTATCTCGATCGTTACGAAGACTATTCTCTCATTGTAAATGGAATGCGAAACATATCGGTATCGAGAAATATTTGCGACGTGCGATACACGCTATAATATGATAGTAACATTGAAATAATCATTTTAAAAGTGACGAGATGAGATAACGGAACAATGTTGATCTTTGATCTCAAACTTCCTGTCAGGTCTCCCCTATCAACGACCCGACGATGCGCGTCGAGTGGTTCGTCAATGGCGCGCCTCTGCTAACTGGAAGCAGAGTCAAGGCACTCTATGAGCTGGGATTCGTCGCCCTCGACATCAAGGTATGCACACATACCACACACAACAGCTGCTTTCAGTAATGTCAAAACAACTTATCATTGACTCAATGAAATATCATTAGGCGCTGTGATGATTCTGCTCACCCAATGATCACTTACCGTGCTGATGTGTTTCAGAAAATAAGGTGATTCAGGAGCAGAATATAAAAATCCATTATCAGGGCGCGATCTCGGAAGACTCGGGCACTTACGTCTGCCGTATCACCAATGCTCTCGGAGAGGCGAGCAAGCAGTGCCAGATCACTGTGGCTCGTGAGTTTTAATTTCCTTCTAAAACGATCAAAAAGAGCGGGAGATGACCAACTTCACATGTAGTGCTGGGTATGATGAGCGAATAAAAACACTCAGATGATGCGTGGATAACAAAGCGTATTCGTATTTCTAAGAATGTAGAAACATTGCTTACAGCCTCCGGCACGATCCTCTCGGACACGCAGCACGAGGAGTCGCTCGGCAAGATCAACTACCTTGAGAACCTCAACAAAGTGAGTTTCACTAACGTATTAAAATTGCTAGTAAATCCGAAACCTCTGGAAAGTACTTGAAATTGTGAATTTACTCAATCAGCTACAGTGATCACAACAGAAAATAATCGAGAGTTTCCTACTGGATTATCTGGAAACCGTCGCTAGGCGCGGAAATTGAAGAGGTAATTTGATACAAATTTTCGTATGTTCAGTACGGTCGCGTCGAGGTCGAAGACGTCGGACCGGATTCCGCGCCCGTCTTCGTCGTCAACATGCAGGGCGATCTGGGAGAGGTTTGATCTTTGATCTTGCATCTCTGAGCTTTTAAGTAATCGTACGCGTGAAATCACCGATCTTTTTTACGATAATTTTAAATTTGAATATTTTATTTTAATTCATATTGTAAGTAAAATATTGTATTAAAATAATTATAATTACAGATCGAAGAGGGCGAGCAGGTGCATCTGGAGTGCCAGGTACATTGATCTTCGGTCTTTAATATCTTTTTTCGTTCACTGAAAGTTCCCAGATTGATATTTGATCTATCAGGTCAAGCCCTACAACGACAACTCGCTCAAGGTGCAGTGGCTCAAGGACGGTCATTCCATTCCTAATGGTAGGTTATTCAATATTTTTCTATAGCAGTTATTCAAGCACTATCAGAGAGAGGTTCAATCAGCATTCATATGATTCGTGAAACTCATATGATTCAAAAAATCTCTCGAATAAAACAGCTAAAAACCATTTGGAAAATGGTATTTTTTCTCAATGTTTATCTTTTCACAGGCCATCGCTTCCGTACCTTCTACGACTTTGGCTTCGTCTCACTCGACATTCTCGGAGCGATGGCCCACGACGCCGGTGAGATCAAAGATCATTGCTTTGCACTTGTTGTCGTTTTCGGTCTTGAACGGAGAGATCAAAGATCAATCTGATTACTAATTCCCTCAGGCACGTACACTTGCCACGCGGTCAACTCGCTGGGAGAGGCGGAGACTGACGCACGCTTCACTGTGCTCGGTACGAATTTTTTAAATAATTATAATTATACATAAACAATATTTCGATCGTTCCCAGTGCATGTAGACACTTTAGAACAAAATATAATGATGCAAATAATTTCAAAAAATCCTAAACGCCCCCGTTTCCATGCGCGCTTCCGTAGTCACCTCATGTTTGTGTTTCAAAAGCGAGCCGAGCAACGGACTGTTGTCCGAGGGGCTTAGCTCTCGCTCCTCGCCTCTTCTTCCATCGCCCCCTGCCTGCCCGATCCCTCTCTTTTCTCCCAATCATCAAGTTTCTTCAACATCATCATCGTGTCCGGTACTAGGAAGATTCATCAGCAGCATCACAGTACCAGGATTCGATACCAGGATCCAGTGTTCCGGAACCCGGATCCATCATCGATACCATTCTTCTGGTGCCAGGAACCAGTGAACCCGGATCCATCATCGGTAGGATCCTTCTGGAACCATAGCTGGTACCCGGTGGAACCATGCAGGAAGCCAGGGAGATCGCGATCCGAATGGTCGACACCACTCCTCTGGGCCCGGTCTATGCCAGGGCCCGAGCCTACGAGGAGTCCGGGCACCTGATCCCTGTCAATGTGCTCAGACGACAAGCAGCCCCGACCCCGCAGGACGCCACCATTGTGAAGTCGGCACCGCGAATCCTACCGGTTCGGGTCCTGACTGCCTCGCCGAGTGACTACCACGACCCGATTAATGGTACCATCGAGGAACCGAGGGAGGTGCCCATTCGCTTCGACCAGGGTTCCGGGTACGGCTACCAAACACCCGCAGCGGATCCAAGTGAGAACCCCGAACCAGCCAATGGCACCAGCGGGGAACCTAGAGAGGTGCCTATCCGCTTCGACGAGGGTGCCAGGTACGGCTACCAGAAGGTGCCGAACCAGCACTACCGCCCGATCAGTGGTACCAATGACGCACCGAGGGAGGTGCCTATCCGCTTCGGACATCCTGCAGCAGCACCGACTCCAGACAGTCGGAACCAGGTCGGCACCAGAACCAATGGTTCGGCACCAAGAAGCCCAGTGCCTCCGGCGCGTCGGGACTCCATGGGATCTCCGGCTCTTGCTATGCTCCGACGCGACCCAGAGATGATGCCTGAAGCCTACCAGGATGGACTGCCCAGAGAGAGGATCGTGCTGAAACCTGTCGGGGCCCGACCCAGCCCCATGGTCAAGGACGAGTTCGCGGTTCTACGACCGTTCGCCGACGCCCACGACCCGACTACCAATGGTGCCAGTTGTGAACCGGAACCGATGCATGTCCCTATCCAGGTTGAACCCAGAAGGTTCGACCAGGCGGCCCGGTACCACATGCCCGTTAGGCAGTCCCAGTTGTCGCCCCGACCCGCAGCAACGACCCATCATCATCATCACTCTCACGCTGCGCCGCTCTTCGAACAGCCTGCTCGGTTCCGCGCCGATGAACCGAGAGAGATCAACCTACCGATCCGGATCCCGGAGGAAAGCAGGCTGCAGCAGCATCTGCAGTACCTGCAGCAGGAGGAGGACCGCAGCATCCCGCCCATGCAGCGCACCCCCTCTTCCCCGCGAACCATAGACGTGCACATTCGCATTAGCAGCGGTACCAATGGTTCCAAGCCGGCGCCAGTGTCGCCCCGTCTGCTAGCCGATGTACCCACCATGAGACCATTTAGCGTTGTTGCGCCTAGTGACCATGGTACCAGGAACCAGACGGGTGGTACCAGGAACCAAAACGGTGCCAGAAACGGAACCAGGATGGGGTTGTTATCGTTGATTGGTTCAGCCAAGGACGCCATCGTGGGCCACTCGCAGCACCCGAGCAGCTACGCCAAGATTCAGGTGATTAATTAATAATTTAGTTAATTAGTTAATAATTGTTTAATTAGTTATTAATTATGCTAATTACAGGAGATGGAGGCGCCTAAGCCCGCCGCTCCCGATGCTCCGGAGCAGCAGCGCACTGTGGGTTACCTTTCAATATGAAACACTTTTTTTTTAAAGTATAGAAACTATAATGAGTTTCACATTTCCTACAAGGGTCAGAGAAAAAGGTCGAGTAATTTATAGAGAAATTTCAAAATATCAAATTATTCTGGTCGCTTTAGATCCTCTCTGATCGATATTTTAGACTGCATAGATCAACGTACTTTCGACGCTCAGGTGGTTGCTAAAACAATGTTTTGACTCAGCTTCGGGAAAGAAAAGCGTAGGCGCTCTGGTGAGGGTAATCCTCTTTCTTCTCCCATCTTCTCTTTTTCTCCTCTCTCGGCTTCGGACCAAATCCTTCTCTGCTAGAGACACAAACGGACGTGTCTCATCAGCGGAAGCGCAAACATTGCGTGGAAGGGTGACCTAGAGGGACCCAAGTTGTTCTTCCCTGCAATGTTTTCATACGGCGCAAATTGACAGCCGTGAACAAAACACTTTGACAATCGCAGTAACATGTGTCTGTACACAGGAAAAAACTGACAAGTGATATCCAGATTGAAAAATCGATAATATTTTTAGCTTATCAAGTCAAATATTCAGGCGCCCTCTTTCGTCAAGCAGCTCGGCCCGGCAGTCAATGTCCTCGAGGGAGACTCGGTCTATCTCGAGGCCCAGTGCGTGCCGACTGATGACAACTCGATGACTGTGAGTGATGTTTCTGTTCGGTAATAATTATTTTTTAAACACTCCGAAACACGTGAAAAACTCTAGAGGATTTGTATGAGTTTCACACTTGCTCAAGAGTCGAGAGAAAAGTATAGCAAATAACATAAATAAAAAACCTACAGTACGAGTGGCTACTGAACGGCGCGCCTCTGATGAAGTCCCATCGCTACGCGCTCTCCTACGATTTCGGCTACGTCGCCCTCAACATCCTCTACTGCTTCCCTGAAGACAGGTCGATATTTGGGATTACCCGCTCTTCTGAATTCATATTCTCTCTCTTCGGTCAGTGAAGCGAGAGTTCATGAAAATTTAGGAGACTCGAGTTCCCATTTTTATCAATAGTCGTAATTCGCACATTATCTTCATTATTGTTCATGAAAGAGCAGTCTAATGCGATGGCTAGTCTGAAAAGTTGTAGAAATTAAATTAATTCAGCGGCGAGTACACACTCATCGTCCGCAACGACAAGGGAGAGGCGCGATCGACTGTCAATATCGATTGCCAGATGAAGGGATCGCTGGTGAGTACTAGTCAAGTCGGATCGGTTTTGTCGCTCTCCATTTTTTTTCGCTTCTCTGACCGGTGAGATAGTGTGCAGAATGCAGAGAGCGAAAATGTTGCACCATCTCGAACAGTTCCTCTAACCATTCTGCGTTCTGTCTAAACGATCTGACTTGCGAAAATGAGCGCAGAAAATGCAATTATTTTCGGCAATAATAGATGAGAGTCTCAACGAGACAATGCCGCCATTTTAATGGCATAATTAATCTCCAATTCCAGTTCACGGACTCCTTCCATCCCAACTCGATCCAGAAGATCCACCAGCTGGAACAGCCCCAGCTGAGGGCTGAGCCCCTGCCCGATGCGGAGCGAGTTGCCCCATCCATCGTCAAGGTTCGTGCTGGGGTTGGATATTTGACCGGATGTAGTTACTTCACTGATTTGTTCTTTTGAGCTTTCCTAATACAATTCTAGTGAAACACATTCCAATTGAAACAGAATAACACGAGCGGCGTATAGAAATTATCTCGTTTCAAAATGGATGATTCACAGTTGCATATTATATCATCATAAGAATTTATCATTCAGCCCCTCCCTCCCTCGATGGATACCGTCCACGAGTCGCAGACCCTCCATCTCGAGGCTCAGATCTCCCCGATCGACGATAATTCGCTGATCGTCTACTGGATGAAGGACGGCGCGCCCCTGCCGGCGAGCAGCAGGTCACTAATTATTGTATTTATTTATTTAATAATATTTTAATTTATTATTAGAAGTAGTAGAGCGCTCATCTTGGATTCGAAATGTTGACTCAAAACCGAACGGGAGAAATCAATAATTCAAAGATACCGAAATCTACCGTACCCTTCAGGTACCGTATCCTGAACGACTTCGGGTTCGCCTCGCTGGATATCGATTACATCCGAGCGGACGACGCCGGCACCTACTCGCTGGTCGTGAGGAATGACAAGGGTCAGTGACTCGGTTTGTCATCTCTCGCGCTTGAGATCACAGAGGCTCCCTAGTTTTGGATGAGAAAATGATTTTTTTTAAAATAGAGATCGCTCGCTCACTGAAGAATTCTGAGAACTGATGTTATGTAGTGCTGCTTGAAACACAACCGATAGGCTCAATCGGTTCAACATAAGTAAACGAATTGGATCTTCAAAAATTCATTTTCTTGCAGGTCAGGCCGAGACCTCCACATCCTTCGAGGTCGACAGACTCAAGGGCATCATCTCGGACACCGCCCATCCCGAGTCGCTCAGACGCATTCAGGAGATCGAGGCGCTCAAGCCGGCCCTGCCCAGCGAGGCCGATGCCCCGCCAGAGGTACCTCGTTGGCTACCCGATTTGGGTCTCTGGTTATGGTAGCAAGAGCGAGCTCGTGCTCTAGTATCAGTGCTGTGGTCTGTGGTACCTGATACCAACCTTTTTGTTATCAAATAATTGTATTTTAACAGCTCCGTATCAGATTCCGAACCCATCATCTCTGACACCATCTTCAAGGTTCAATTCCAGGCACCCTCATTCTCCCAGCAGCTGGCCGGTCCGACCGACGTGCTCAAGGAGGGCCAGAGCGTGCACATGGACTGCGTCGTGCAGCCCATCAACGACCCCGCCCTCAGGGTATGGTACCGGCTTTGGGTAGTGGTTCAAATTATGGTACCGTGTTTTGGTGCCGGGTAATGTAATCTTGGACCCGGTTTGGGTACCAATGTGTGGTTCCGAGATCTGAAATGAATTCCTTTCGCTTTCGATAGCGTTTTCGCATGTGTTACACAATATGTTTCACAGATTTCAGAAAAAGCGATGGCGAGAGTCACTACTGATAGAAGGAATTTCGGCTAGAACAGGAAACTCAAAATAAACTAAATACTGTATTCCAGATTGAGTGGTTCTTCAACGGCGCGCCTCTGCAATTCGGATCGCGCATCCGCATGATCCACGATTTCGGATACGTCGGACTCGAGGCATGTCTACATTTTTAATTGGATAATTAATAATGCCATAATTGATTTTTTTTAAATTGAGTATGTGCTTGTGGTTCTTCAAACTTCCGAGTATGTTTTATACTTTTAAAATGATAGAGAAGTTGAGTTTTACAAAAACATTGAATCGCTCAATACTTTAGTTCCTGTCATCACTTCCTTTAGCCTAGTATCGAAGTCGGAGTAACACTTTACCTTTTAGTTCCTGCACGTCCACCCCGAAGACTCGGGTGTGTACGAGTGCCGAGCGACCAATACAGCCGGCACTGCCAGCACGGAACTGCAGATCGAGTGCAGACGTGAGTATTCCTGGTTCTGACCTTTGGGATCTTGGGGCTCTCTGGAACATTAGGAAAATGGTTCCATATCTGGTATTCTTGGTAATTCAAGTGTTGACTCTCTTCATTTCGCGCGCTCTCTCGCTTATCTGACCAGGGTGATGCAAAATGAGGAGAGGTATCCTTGCATTGTCCACACCAATCCTAGGTTGCTGGTCGCTGAGTCTCATGCGAATTTGTGATGATAGCAACAGTGAATTGCTGAGTCAAATATTTCAGCCCTCCGCAACCTCTACCTGGACACGCAACACGCCGAGTCGTGGGCGAAGATTCAGGAGATCGAGAACAGACAGGTATCGGCTACAGTACTTATCACCATTAATTACCGTACTTTACTGGCTATCGCGGACTGATATTATTTATCAATATACAGGTCGACCGCCCGCCTACGCCCGACCAGACCTTCGAGCCGCCTACTTTCACCCAGCAGCTTGTGGTTCGTTATTGCTTCCCGAAAAACAATAACACAAACACTTCTGCAGGGCGCCGACAACCTGCCCGAGGCCTCTGCGATCCGTCTCGAGGCACGTCTCATCCCCGTCAACGATCCCACCCTGAGAGTGATGTGGACGAGGAACGGACAGCCCCTGCCGCAGGTGATAACTATTTACATATTTAGTTTGTTATTTTATCCTTTTTTGAATCATGTTTTAATGACAATCGATGCTCAAACATCATATGTTTCAATAGTAGTATAGCTGAACGCAGAAGAGATAGGTCTCGATTCTGGCGGTGCTTCGGTGAGCAAAAATACTATAAAAATTGATTAGATGCTGAGATGCTGTTCTTGTGCCATTGTAATGCATGATTTACAAATCGATATTTCAGGCATCCCGCTTCATGCCGCGTCGCGACGTCGATCTGTGCACGCTCGACATCCTCGCGATCTACGGTGAGCATCTACCTTATTCCGACTCCGGATCTCTTTCCTGGTACCGGACCTGGTTCCGGGGTCTGGTTCCGGGTTCCGGTTCCCGGTTCAAACCCTTGATGGTAGCTCCAAAGTAATCATCTCCCCTGCAGGAGAGGACAATGGCGAATACGCCTGCCACGCAAGGTCCGACTTCGGAGAGGCCAAGACCACGTGCAATGTGGGTTGAATTGTTGATCTTTGATCTATTATCACCCATCGTGCACTTCAATTGATGGCTTGAGATCAAAGACCAAAGATCAAAGATCACTCTCACTTACAGGTCACGTGCATTCCCACCGACTCCCTGCTGCTCGACACACAGCACGAGCAGAGTTGGCAGCAGATTCAGGAGTTCGAGAACAGAAGGGCTCCTGAGCCGATTGTGGAGGAGGCCGAGAAGGTACGGTAGGCAGGGAGTACGGTAGGCGTACGCATTGATTACGGTGATGGAACCGTAATCAGAGCAACGGTTAGCTTGTGATTTCTGCATGCACTTGAATCTGCACAAGAATTGGCAAACCGATTTCTCAATATTGTTTCTCTCGGCCCAAGTACTTGCGTCGTTTAATGAAGGAATTGGCCCCAACTACTCAATTTTTTGGCGAAATTGAGATTTTGTTTGGCATCCCTAATCTACACTCACTGAATACGGGAATCAGATATCAACATGTGTGCATAAAATAATTCAACCAGGTCGCCCCGCAATTCGTCGTGCCGCTCTCGCAGTCGATGGGAGAGCTCGCAGAAGGAGTGCCCATCCATCTCGAGTGCCAGGTAAGGAGATTGATCTTCGATCTCTAGCCTACAATGGGTTTTTATTACCTTCACCTTCTACTGGGAATCGTTCCTCCCAACCATGCATTCGTCGCTCTGATCGACGGAATAGTGTGTAGAATGGAGATGGCGATTTCTCATCTTCGATGACAAAGATCAAAGATCTCAATGCAGGTCGCTCCCACGAACGATAACCAGCTTACCGTACAGTGGTACCACAACGGCGCACCCATCTCGCACGGACACAGGTATACTTGGTTCCATTGGTTCCTGGTACCGGCTATGGTATAGTATCGGAAGTCAATACTGGTCTGGAACTCTTCTTCGTACGGTATCATTATCGAATTACAGATTCCGCACGACGCATGATTTCGGCTACGTCGCGCTCGACATTCTGTACGCGTTTGCGCAGGTGAGATTCACTAATTTAGAAAATAATTCAATAATTAATTAACTAATTAATTACGTAATTAATGCTTTCCAGGATTCGGGCGAGTGGGCGTGCGTTGCAAAGAACGAGCTCGGAGAGGCGCAGACTGTCACTAGCTTCCAGAGTGAGTTTATGCATGATTTGTTTGGTTATTGTTGGAGAGATGAGATGCAACAGGACCGTTCTTCTCACCAATCTTCTGGTTATACCAAAATCCTGAAACGTGCCAAGACTCGCGACAATTTGCGCAGAAATATAGATCAATGATCCAAAAATATAATTTTCAGTCGCTCCCCGAGGCACGATCTTCACGGAGACCCAGCACCCGAACAGTTGGCAGCGTATCCAGGTAATTAGTAAAATAATTTAAGTAATCAACAAACTAAAATACTTTAATTAATCAACAAACTATATTTTCAGGAGATCGAGGCGCCCCGCGAAGCCGCCCCTGAGGCCGCACCTGCCGAGGTAAAGTGTAACGAGTATTGATTAATTAATACCTAAAAAAAAAGCAAAAAGCAAAAGAAAAGTGAAGAATGTGAAGAATTTTTCATATTGCCGGTTTAGCACGTACTCGTGGGCAATGAATGATGCGAGAATGAAAGTCTTTATAAAAAAAACAATATAATAAATATCAATAATTTTAGATGGTCGCACCCAAGTTCGTCGAGCCGATGCAGTCGCTAGAGCGCATCGAGTTCCAGCAGGTCGGTATTTCAAACTTGGCTTGTTTAAAAAACTGATTCCAACAATTGGAAAGATTCAAAATAACGAAATGCCTTCAGGCTCACTTCGAGACGAGAGTTACGCCCGTCAACGATCCCAAACTGAGGATTCAGTGGTGAGACAATGAGAAAACGCGAATGAGCTTACGCTTTAAATTCTGAGGAGTACGGAATATGCTTCATTCGCACGATAAAGAGAGATAAGAAAGATTGGATCAATTCATTTCCCAATTTAGGAAAAAAACAATATAATTAACTTAGTAGCTAGTAACATGAGAACCAATACGATACACCACTTGTAGGTTCAAGGACGGCGCGCCTCTGCCGAATTCGAACAGATTCAAGGTTCTGTTTTGTCTTTCACAGTGTTCAATGCAAGTTATGAGAAAGAGTACGATACCTTCGACAAGGTTTAATAAACAAATTTGACCAATATTGTATTCAAGCTCACGAACGACTTCGGTTTCGTCGCTATCGACATCGCTCATACAGTGGATCAGGACAGTGGCACGTACACGGTCGTGGCGAGCAACGAGAAGGGTGAGCGAGCACTTTACATTCGCTGATTTGATTCACTACTGTTTGACAGAGGGATTTTGGTAAGCCTTTCGAAGAAGAATTCCGAAAATCTTCCCATTTACTTTCTCACATTAACGCTATTTTGTGAGGTGTCTGTAAGATGAAAGGAGAAGAGGAAATATTTGAATTCCAACAATTTTTTATGCTCGACTTTTTCACAGAATGAGGTGAAAATCAACAAAAAAATGCAGGTGAGGACACGATCTCCGCCTCTCTGCTGGTCGTCGCCAATCCCTCGATCCTCGGCAACACCCAGCACGAGCAGAGCTGGGCCAGGATTCAGGTAAGACTCGTTATTCTTGTCTTTTGAACTTGGTGACGGATGGACGAGAACTAAAAGAGATGCAAATGCATGGAATCATAGCATCATTCACCATGCCCAGAGCTTGACATGAATAAATCTGCAATACGTAATATATTTGATACGTTTGTTCGATGTTTTGCATCAAACGTTGAGCGGGAAATGTCTGATAAAATCAGAGAATTTCGAGAAAAATTGTGTATTTTAGGCGCTCGAGGCGCCACGCGGCCCTGGAGAGGAGCGACCGGAAGCGGTGCATGAGGCACCCAGGTGAGCAATATGTTATGTTTAAATTCTTTCAAAAGAAACCTTTACTCAGAAAACCTGAAAACTTGTTTCGATTTTACTATTTTTGCAACACGTTTCGATTGAGTTTCACGTTTGTTTGATATTTATTCCGACTACTTGATTAGACAATGCGTGACTCATTCCCAATATAAAAAATAAATATAAATCATGACGAACTGGAACACTATCTCGCTTCCAGATGGGTCCGTCCTCTCAACTCCGTCGACGGTCTGGTCGAGGGTCAACCGGCGCACTTCGAGGCGCAGTTTGCGCCCTTCGGAGACCCGAAGACCACTGTCCACTGGTTCCTGAACGGAAGACCGATGGGAATGAGCAACAGAAAGTGAGTCCAATAGCAAGCTACGGTTACATTTTTGAGTTCCAAAGAATGAAAAATGGATGGTTTATTTTATTGTTAAATATATTGGAAGACGGAATTGACATTATCAATCATGCGGACATTTACAGCGGTGTTGAAACTCAAGAGAAACAACAAGTGTGTGGATAATAGTGATATCGTTTCTGTTTTCGACTCTTTTCATTCTGCACACTCTCTCGATAGTGTGTGGAATGGAGATAGTCAAAACCGAAATTATATCCCTAGTCGATAACTGGTCGAAAAAAGCGCATAATCCTCCTTACTGGTCCTGAAGTAGCGCCACATTTGACTAAGAAACCGAAATTGTAGTATATATTTTTATCATGAGCAGATTGGAAAGCACTGTTGTCATCCCGATGTTACAGCATTTACGATATAGTTGAAACATAATCGAACTTAAACAAACGAATTGTTCTCTCTCACTCTTTTCAATACTCATGATCATGAGTCTTTACTCGGGATTGACTTAAAGGCGGTCCGACCGCGACCGTGGACCGCGGACCGCCGTTTAGTCACTCCCTTATTACTACAGGATCATGCGCAACGAGTTCGGCCTGGTGACGCTGGATCTCGCCTACACGCTGGCCGAGGACGCCGGCGAGTACATGGTGCTTGTGAGGTGAGGGATTGGCCGATGATGATGAAGTTTCCTGACGAAGAGAAAATCGAATTACCTAGTGATGATGTACACAGATTGCCTCGTGATGACGGAACCCCTCTGTATTGTAATTTTTTTCATTACAAACCCGCTTCCAAAAGAAGCAGCAAATCAAGACAAGTATGACCCTAAACATCGGGACAAAAGGACGTGACGTGCAAAATAGCTCCATAAACTAATCATTTGTATCGCAGAAACGACGCGGGCGAGGATACGACCACCGGCAAGCTGGCCTGCTCGTCCCGCCCGGGCATCATCGGTGACGTGCAGCACGAGCAGAGCTGGAAGAGAATCCAGGTGAGAACTTGATTTCGGAAGAGACAATATTCATGATTAGGGACTAAGAATTACCTGCAGAGGTGATGAGCAAACTATTCTGCATGGCATTGTTTATGTATGATATGAATTGAAAAGAAATTCGTTGAAAAACACTTTACTTACAGAAAAGTATTGGAGAAAAGATATGTTTCTCATGTGAAAGAAAATGGGAAGGGCCACTCAGAATTGATGGACGCAGGGAAGATTTTCAAAACAAAATCTGAACATTATGGACAGATAACTCTGCAGAAATTGGAATCCAAGAACAAATTATGAATTTCTTCTTGATGACGTAAGCCCATTCCAATTGCACACTCTCTTGTACCTCTGTTAGGCGAGATGTGTGCACCTCTAACTCACCCATTCTCAGGAGATCGAGGCGCCCCGCGAGCCGCTGCCCGAGCCGGCCGCCGCCACCTACCAGAAGCCCTCGTTCACGCAGCCCCTGCAGTCCGTGGAGCTGCCCGAGGGAGGCACGGCGCTCCTGGAGGTACGGTAACTGTGGTTATCGAGGAAATAGTGACGTCAGATTCCGACTATCCTCAATTCACTCCCCAGTGTATCCGTCCAGCGATAGATGTTGTGAAATCGGGAGAGTAATTTGTGTTTCGCTGAATTATTCGATACTTTCCATTCCTTCTAAAATTTCGTTAATTTCCACCTTGTTCAATACTAGTCATCAACAAGGAATTGTTTATGACAAGCAGATTTGGGAAGGGACAGAGATGAGAGATTTAATTCAGGCCCGCTTCATCCCGGTCAACGACCCCTCGATGACCCTGCAGTGGTTCCTCAACGACCAACCGCTGGCCGATTCCAACTGGATCACCATGACCCAGGGTAAGTATTTTTATTTTAGAGATATTTTCTGTTTTACAATAGGCGATTTGGTCATAGGTTTCAATTCGCTCATTGCGTCTCATCGAAAATTCGGAATACGTTTCACAATTAGTTGATCTTCGATGCGAATAGATGAGAAATCAATTAGATCACGTATCGCAACGAAAAAAAAACAAAATAAACTTGATATGTCGATGATTTTTAGACTTTGGCTGCGCCGCTTTGAAGATTTCGCCGGCGTACGCCAGACACACTGGAGTGTACTCGTGCAAGGTAATGATTCTGATAATTGGTGATTAATTTTAATTTATTAATTATGAATTAATAAATATCAGGCAACGAACAGCGAGGGAGCCGCGATCACGAGCGCTCAGGTCACCGTGCAGGGTAAGTAGTGATGGCATTCGCTTGTTATCCTTCTCCATTTTGCACACCTCTGTGCCTCACAAACACTCAAAGACTGCGTGAAATAGTGATATGTTACTGGAACAGCGTAAGCTTTGATGATGTCACGAATGAACATTACTTTTGGAAGTTTGTATTAGGTCGGTCAGAAAGTTTCTTTCTTTTTCTTTTTGTTAATTTTAGCTCGACAATTGTGCTTGTTTAAATCGCCAATATGCCATAAGTTAGGGGTGTCCTGGGGCAATATCGTAGTATGTGTGAATTGAACCGGCCTCGTGTGGAAGAAGGAAAAATAAATTTTGAAGCGGAAATTGCAATAAAACATGATTTTCGGTGTGTACCGTCACGACCTCCCATTACAGAAAATAGCGAACACCAAGTTCTACCCAAGAAAACAACGATATAACAAGAGTTGCTTATTCTTTTAGCATCGAAATAACCGCCCTTCTGACCCTATACAAAAAGGGACGCAGCTATATGTCTTGTTTTCGATCTTCAATTATCGATATCAAAGTTTAAGAAAATTCAGCTAATTTCTGGATAATGGGATCCTCTCTCAATTTGTATTGGGGACTCACTAGGTATTGTACTTTGATATGCACTTGAATTAACATTTGAAGATCTATCGACTCGACAGCTGTGTGATGGAAACTGTTTTTCGAGAGTTCCAGAACCGTCTGTTGCATCTTCACAAGCGCTTTTCTATTAAGCATGCTGCGATAATTTCCTCGCAATAACTTAATGGTAATCATCAATCATCGTACTTTATAAATGTGACACTGGTTGGGCCCTATTACTTCTTTCCACTCTGCACTGGGTTGAGATACAGATGCGATTCATGGTCAACCACTGTGAATTTAACTTTACTTTGTGTCCCTCATACTGATTGTTCAGCCCTGATATAATGTGCGCTAAAAAGAGCAACAATGCCCTCATTGATTATGTAAAGCCATATGCTGATCGATCAAACAACAAGAATAATATAGGTCAGAATCGATGAGCGTAAAAAAGAAAGAAACTTTCTGACCGACCTGATATTTTAGTTTTTCGTAGCAGTGTTTCTTGATCTTTCACTTTCCAAACCAAGTTTTCTCTATAATGAACATGTGCCAATAATTTCAATTTCAGACAGCGAATCCCTCTTCCTCGACACGCAGCACCCCGCCTCGCTCCAGAAGATCCAGGAGATGGAGGCCATCGACAAGGTGAGCGCTAGTTATGTCAAAACGGCAGCAACTCTCCTCAATTTGCGTGATCTCTCGTCGGTCAGAGAGAGCCAGATTCCGAATTTTTATCAGTAGTGAGTGCATCATCGGGAAAGGAACATAGAAAGAAGCAGTGAACTCTCCAATCTCTGACCAGGTAGTGCATACAAACTAGCGATAGATACGGCTTATCTGCAAATCAGTATCGCGTTTACGCATATTCTAGAATCAATCAATAATCCCCCTCCCTACAGTACGCTCGTCTGGAAGCGCCGGAGCGCGAGTTCGACAAGCCCCAGTGGATCCAGCCGTTCGCCGACGTCGACAACGTCGGAGAGGGACAGGTAAGATATTTGATGTTTAGTTGGAAACGCGAGTCCGGTCAAAATTGAGGAACAAAAATGCGCCGAGATATAACCTGCCATTGATACATACCCGAATCGGAGCAGAACGGAGACAGGATATTGAAAATATATTTATTAACGTTGCAAATTAAGTAATTAATTAATTAAAGGTTGTGGAACTGCACGGCCTCGTCGAGCCCTCGGGCGATCCCTCGATGCGCATCGAGTGGCTCTTCAACGGCAAGCCCATCCTCAATGGTGCGTGATCTTTGATATTCTCATAGAATTATCAGCAGTATAACACGCGTTTTCTGACCGATTGCAACTAGCTGCAAAAGTTTGAGCTATATCCACGAGATAATTATCCTACAGTATATTAGAGACGAGAAAATTTTTGACGTTGGCGGTTTGTCCGAGAACCAGCTTTTAGGCATTTTACGGCTCTAGGACCGGCTTTATCGTATCTCAGCTCCCAGATGAGCTACAAGGATGGCGAAGGTCTCAAAATGATCGGAAAAATATTCTAAGAAACTTTCCTGTTGATAGCAAAGAGCTTTGAAGCTGAGATCATTTTTTAATATTTGAATAACTGCCGCTCAAAACAGAAAAAAATATTTTCTGAAAAAATATACCTACCTTTTAAAATCATGGAACGCAGATTATGAA
Organism: Pristionchus entomophagus; assembly: GCA_036245825.1. Taxonomy (NCBI): domain Eukaryota; kingdom Metazoa; phylum Nematoda; class Chromadorea; order Rhabditida; family Neodiplogasteridae; genus Pristionchus; species Pristionchus entomophagus. The sequence continues at coordinate 8,593,313 of BTSX01000001.1, forward strand.
TCTACATACTGTAAACATTTAGAATATAATCAGAACCCAATGGTGTAAAGAAAAAAATTCTGCTCGAAAAACTGTCAAAATCGTAGATTTTTCGTAATTTGCAGTAATAATGGTCGCTTTTCAACCCCTACACCATTGGGCTCTGATTATTTTCTAAATGTTTACAGTATTTAGATTCAGAATCTGCGTTCCAGGATTTTAAAAGGTAGGTATACTTTTTCAAAAATATTTTTTTCTGTTTTGAGCAGCAGTTATTCAATCATTAAAAAATGATAGCAGTTTCAAAGCTCTTTGCTATCAACAGGAAAGTTTCTTAGAATATTTTTCCGATCATTTTGAGACCATCGCCATCTTTGTAGCTCATCTGGGAGCTGAGATACGATAGAGCCGGTCCTAGAGCCGTAAAATGCCTAAAAGCCGGTTCTCGGACAAACCGCCAACGTCAAAAATTTTCTCGTCCTTAATATACTGTAGGATAATTATCTCGTAGATATAGCTCAAATTTTTGCAGCTAGTTCCTCAGGGGGATGAATTTCCTGCAATCGGTCAGAATACGCGTGATAAGTGTAATTAACATAATTAATAAATTAAATATTTCCAGCCAATCGCTACCGTCAAGAGTACGAGTTCGGCAATGCGATTCTCACCATCGCTCACACCTTCCCTCACGACACCGGAGTGTACACGTGCAGGTATGTATTTGATGTGGAACACAGTTCTAAAGATTACGAAGTAAACTCTCTATTGAGAAAGAGATGTAGTGAAGGTTAAGTAGGCGAAAAAAAATCTCAAAGAGCCGTGTTGGAAGTTCCGAGACATTTGCACTTGGGAAGGCGATCTTATTATGCTCACTTCTTTCGAATTGATCAGAGAGTGTGCAAAAAGGAGAGGGGTTAAAATTGAAAGGAGAGTACTAGGAGAAGTACTTCTGCATCGTATCGCAGAAGCTATGCTGTAGTACATCAGTGACATGATAGCGGAGTTGTTGGCAGCGGGAGGGCCTTAGGCGTGATTTCATAAGCTCATAACAATAACATTTTCAGAGCCTGGAACAGCCAGGGTGAAGCCTCCACCTCGGCCACCGTCAAGATCGACGGTGAAATAATGATTTTTTTATGCAAAATGCAAACTATACATCGCCCATGAAGTCCTGAACCACTCATAACAGCAATGCGAAACATACCCGATTCTCTGCAGAACTTTTCTGCATTTAGATGTTAGTTTGTGTCAATAATAGGGATGACAAATAAAAAATTTTAAAAAATAGGGATGACAAAGCTTCGACTGTCGTCTTTTTGAGTCCTCCCTCTTCGGGCAGTAAGACGAGAGAGCGTGCGATTTCTCTATGAGAGAGCGTGCGATTTGAGGAGGTCCGGATGCCGATTTGACATCACTAGTCGTTAACAAGAATGCATTGCAGGCTACGAGCGTCTTCTGCTCGACTCCGCCCACCCCGTGTCATGGCAGCGCATCCAGGAGCTGGAGGCACCCAAGATCGTCGAGGAGGTACCATAACCCGGAACTGAATCCGGATCGAGGACTAACTTATTATCATAAAAAGGGTTACCCACTTAAAAACGGAATATCACGCGTGTCACCTAAGATTCGAATAAAATCTGGGGTTTCTGAGCACATTTTTTAAACCTATATGTTTCTATACGTTTTTCGGTAGTCCTCATGGTCCCTCACAAGATAGCTTTGAGCTTTGTTCCAAATTCTCGATTTCAACGACGACAGACGTCGTCAACTTTTGAATATTCTGAAACGTGCCTTTTTGAGAGGCCTGTAATTTTTTTCGGAGTAATGATAGAAAGATAAGTTCAACAGATAAAATGTGCTAAATGACGCGGAGAATGCACAGTGGGCCCATCGATATTTTGTCTTGTATTTTCATGAATCGATTTTTTTGAATAACTTTCGCAACAATTTCGGGACGCCATCGTGGGAAAGTGCGGAAAAAAATTGGCCAGTTCGCACACCCCGCGGGTTCAATTCCCCGCCGGTGCAGACATCTTTTGCTGCATTTTTACTTCATTTGCGCGTTTTCCCGATTCCATATTTTTGAGGAAATACCATCCAGCTACTTTCTGGGAACTTTCTGAGATTGTTTTTATGAATATTTAAGAGTGATGTATTTCTGACCCATTCATTTCTGCTCAAATCGTAGCCAGAGTAATTCTCTACAACAGGTTATATTAAATTGATGTATCCTGTTTATCCTAAGAGGCGTTCTGAGGGTAAAAAAGTGCCGGAGTGAGGTAAAACGAAGATTCTCCACAGTTTTCCCAACATAACTTTTTTCTTTCGTTGTTTGGTGAGCTCTAGTGTTGAGATTCGGCATCTACGTTAAAAATAACGCAAGAAAAAAAATTTAGTCAGAGTTTTAGGAGAATTTTTTTTCGATTCTACCATGACCTATCTTGTGAGGGACCATGAGGACTACCGAAAACTATATTTAACTCATTTTCGAATTTTCCAATGTACCCAGGTTTATTCGAATCTTAGACGACACGCGTGATATGAAGAATTGAGTTAGAGCACCACTCTCACGTGATTTTTGAAATTCATTTAAAAAATATCGATTATTTTTCAGATCGAGGAAATCGTGCAGCAGGAGAAACCGTACTTCCTCACCCAACTCGCCTCCGTTACTGATATTCCCGAGGTATTTAAATTATTTTAAGAGACGTTCCATGATATTCTGCACCTATCCAACGGATGACATTTTTGAACCTATGCCAATAAGTTCAGGGTAAAGTCCCCATACCTAGAGCTGATGGCTGGCCCAATATGAGATGCTGGGGTGCACCTTGAAATGCTGTGCATGTCCCAAAAAAAGTCGAAAATTTAATCCGCGAAAAAAAACGTTCTTATAGGAATTTCAGACGTATTTTTCAATGAGAATAACGAAGAACATAGTTTGGAAGCGAAAATACATCGCTAAAAGGTTGAAAACTTCAAATTTAGTCATTTTTGTATCACCGTGAAAATTTTTTAATGTCATGGGAAAATTTTTTATTGCATGTTCGGATTCTACGTGCAAAACTACCTGCAATGTAAAATTTTCACGTTTTTTCATTCATGCCGCCGGATTCTATAGCTTCCCGGCCGAAGCTCAAAAATTTCAAAAATTCGTAACTCATGTTTCTGAGCTTCAAATGGTGTATTCTCAACGGAGAAACATTTAAATATAAGTCACAAACAATATCCGAGCTTTTGGGACAATATCTAGAGAAAAAGTTTTGGTCCAAAAATTTCTCGATAATTTGCCCATCCAAAAATCACAATTTCAAAAAAGATTCGTAAATCGGAAGATTCGTAAATCGGCTATAACTCTCAGATATTGTTAATAAGTCATATGCAAATGTTTCTCCGTTGAGAATACACCATTGGAAGCTCAGATACATGAGTTACAAATTTTTGAAATTTTGAGATTTCGAAAAAGTGATTTTTCGACGTTTCACTTTTTTCGTGTTTTATCGATATCACAACCCCATAAAATCAACAAATATCCTTAATAACGATAAATGAGATGAGAATCTGATATAATAGTGACTGTATCGTTTCGAAATTTCGAAATCTCTCGACATCGTGCTCTCGTCAGCCCGCGAGTGAGCTTCGGTCGGGAAGCTATAGAATCCGGCGGCATGAATGAAAAAACGTGAACATTTTACATTGTAAGTAGTTTTGCACGTAGAATCCGAAAATGCAATAAAAAATTTTTTAGCGATTTTTTTTTAACCTTTTAGCGATATATTTTCGCTTCCAAACTATGTTTTTCGTTATTTTCATTGAAAAATACGTCTGAAACTCCTATAAGTACGTATTTTTTTGCCGATGAAAAAGTCCTCCGTCGACCCCTCTCAATAGCTTTACTAAACAGTGGAACGTCTCTTAATTAATTAAACTTACATTTAATTATTTAATTAAAATTCAGGGTGAACCAGTGCACCTCGAGGCTACCTTCATGCCCGCGAGAGATCCCAACCTCAAGGTTAATTTTCACTTAGTTTAACTATTCGTGATTTTGAAGATTTGAATGTTGATTCAGTGTCTTCAAATGTGTTTCACTGCGATTTTATAGACCTAGTGTAATCAAAGTTTTCAGTAACTCTGTGACAGTCTCTTGTAAAACAATTTTTTTTTTAAAAACAGATTCTGTCATAAATCACAGAAGGATGAAAGATAGTAAGCAACGAAAGATCAAAGATAAAAGATAAAAAATAAATCCCTCTCAGGTCGAATGGCAGCGCAACGGTGCGCCGATTGGCGCCTCTCAGCTGGTGAAGACCCGTCACGAACTGGGCTGGGCCACCCTCGACATCCTCACGGTGAACCCCGATCACAACGGTGAGACGATTGATCTTTGATCTCTGAAAAAGGTTGCAATTTACAATCGAGATAGTTCGAACCCTGGCTGAAGTTGCGATGAGTTTCATTGCGACTTGATAAGCAATGGGTGATCTCTATTTTTAGTAGTTGTAGTTTTGCTAGTTGGAGAAAAATATAATTCACTTTCTAGAGTGAACAGTTCACGTCGGTATATCTTGGACGATCGAGAATTGAGGCATTAGTTTATAAATTCCCATTCAGGAATGTACACGCTGCACATCAGCAACGAGCAGGGCGAGGCAGCCAGCTCCGCCAGTGTCAAGGTGAACATTTCAAATTATAAAAAAAATCATGCAGCTAATTAGATAAGTACACCGCACACGATATATTGGCGTGTTCAATATTCGTATGATCAAGATGATCGCGCATGATGTGTATTATACTGCTCACTAGCGATGAGCTAGAGAATCGTAGTAATGTCCAATCGAGACCAGATTCTCCCCGACTCGTTTCTCTAACTTCATGCCAGTTTTGTCACACGCAAAATGTGTAGAGTCGTTCTCGAATGGGTATCACTAGTGTGCGGGATTATCTCCTAACAGGTGCTTACCGTTAATTAGGTTAGGAGATGCTGAGGACATTCTGCTGATTAGATGCAGGAAAGTGCGAGATCACGATAGCGTTTTTTGCCGCGTCGCGCCCCCTTCTTTCTCCCTCTTCCTTCCGACACTTGCGCTTCCTCTCGGCAAACAACTAGCTCGCGCGAGAGTTTTGAGAGCTCAGCTCGGCATGTTTACATGGGAGGCGGGCGCGAATCTCTCAGTTTATCCCACTATCTCACCTGTCTGGAAAGCGAAGAAATATCTTATGAGATAAGCCAAGCAGGCACTTCCCCGCCCTCACTGTTCCGCTCGCATTCCCGAGGCTCTCCCACCCTCTCCAACGATCGACTAGTAGTTTCGAAAATCTGCTCGAAACCGACCGAATCCAATGCCAAAGACGGCGTATCTGCGCGTTTTCTGCGCCCGACAGAAAACCGCGGAGGAATGGGCGGCGGCCCGCAGCAGCAGCTGGGTGGGTCGGAAATCATGAGTCTGACCTAGCATTACTCCTTCGTTTTACTGGTGGTATACTGTAGTAGTGTTGCAGCCTGATGTTACAGGAATAGTGCATTGCTTTGATATAAAATTGTACTACATCTGTTGTCTCTACTTTAAGCAACATCATTTGATTATGTTTCAGAGTGCCTTCATAGGTTGTGCAAGAAAATGAGCGTTAGCGAGACAGGCATGCTCCGAGAGAAAAATTATCCAAAAAAAACAATGAAAACTGGTCTGATTACCTCGTTCTCACCTTCATATTTGAATGATTATGTATTATTACATTCTGATTTCAGGTCGCCGGTACCGACGCCGTCCTTCGCGACACCCGCCACGAGGAGTCGTGGCGACGCATCCAGATCCTCGAGGCGCCTAGGGTCCGTCTTTTGGGCATCCGAGAACCGGAACCGGGTTTTAGCCGGAAACGACGGTTGTGAAATACTTCTTGAGTGAAAGCCGGAGTTCAGTGGAAAACGCTGGAAAATAAAATGTATGCTAACGGTCCCTTGGCTATCATGAGAGCCGGAATTAAGAGCCGTGTCGGCAAATAGTAGCAAATTCCCGGTTCCAGGAAGCGGCTCCTGACGCGCCCGCGCCCGTCTACGACACCCCCGCGATCACCACGCAGATCGGCGACGTGGAGTGCAACGAGGGTGAGAGCCGTGGTCGGCGATTAGAATAACCAGTTATCGATAGCAGAACGAGTAACGAAACTACCAAATCTGACCAAAGGACATCACCTGCGGGCGGGAGTCGAACCTGCTTGCGTCGGCATGCCAGTCAGACACCATGCCCATTAATGGTGTCTGACTGGCATGCCGACGCAGGCAGGTTCGACTCCCGCCCGCAGGTGATGTTTTGCTTAAATCGATCATTCTACAGCAGAAAGTTGAAATTGAGAAATTGAGTCTAGAAAATGAATTTGTTTCATTGGTTTTTCAAATATGCAATGAATTCGTGTCCACCGATAGCATTCTCGTCGCGCTTCAAAAAATACCAAAAATCAAATGAAAATTGCAGGAGAGCCCGCTCACTTCGAGGCCACCATCCAGCCGATCAACGATCCCGGCCTCAAGGTAGGTAAAGCGGCAGAGATCAAAGATCAAACAACGTGTATCCACACACCGGCTTATGTTGCTATCAATGTGCCTACAAAACCAGAGATCAAAGATCAACTCCTTCCTCCCTCTCAGGTGGAATGGCTGCGCAACGGACAGCCGCTTGCCCATGGCAATAAGTACGCAATCTCGCACGACTTTGGCATCTGCATCTTGGACATTGGCTATGCCTACCCCGAAGATCAGGTGGGTGTTTATCCTTCATTCAAAATGAAGTGATACAAATCATCCACTTTCGATGAATCTGCGTGAACTTTTCCCCCAATAATCACATCTGATGTTCTTCAAATTGTAACTAACTAACTAGTATGCTTATCTCAACACTGCGTTGAGCAAGTAGCAGCGATCAAAGATCAATCTCAAAATGTGTCAATTCAGGGCGTATACCAACTGCGCATCTGGAATGATGCCGGCGAAGCTGTTTCTTCGGCCACGCTCAAGGTTCGTAAACATGTTTTTTTGCAAATATTTGTTTTGTTAATTGATTAATTACAATAATTCAGTGCCAAGGCAAGGACGCACTGCTGCTTGACACGCAGCACGAGGAGAGCTGGAGGCGAATCCAGGTACTCAAAAGCTGAGATTATAGACCCAAAATCGGTAGAGAGCTTCAACGCTTCATTTACACTCTAGATTCATTCGCTTGGACAATGAACGGAAAATCTGTAATGCATTTCTTCAGGAGATCGAGGCTCCCCGACCCGCCATGGAGGAGGTCGAAGCCGCGCCCAAGGTATACCTATTCGGCAGATTGCCAGAGCCGGGAATTCAGAGCCATCAAATATTACCTACTTTCCGGATCTAGCAGATTCCAATTCTTTCAGCCCGCACCCAAGTTCATTTCGCCTCTCACTGCTCCTCCCGAGCTGTGTGAGGGTCAGCCGGCCCACTTTGAGACGACCGTTGAACCGATCGATGACCCGAATCTGACCATTACTTGGTAGGTATCTTTTTTTTTTAAAAATTTGTTTATATTTTTACGAGCATCTGAGACACACATCGCTAGAGCGACTCTCAATAGAAGACATAGGAGACATGAAACGCTTTCAAAAATATTTAAAGAAAAAAAATATTCTGTATTCCACCCATGTATCTACATCTCGCACGGTCCTTCGAATATTCAGAACCGGGAAGTCATAACCGGGATGTGTCACAGACTCGCGCCTAATACCCGGCCCTTGCAGGTTCCTCAACGGCCAGCCGATCGCTGCGTCGTCGCGCGCTAAGATGATCAACGACTTCGGGTGAGTGATCGAAGATCGAAGATCAACGATCATGAATCTGACCCAACACATTACTCCTTTGGTGTACTATGGTCAAATCTGTTGAGAAGCAATACCTTGCAATGTTGGCTGTGAAACTATTCGAATCAAGAATCTGACCCAACACCACTCCCTCATCATACTTGTGGCTTACTGTAATCATGTTGCAGATGGGTGATCATGGACATCGGCTCCGTTGACGGCAGAGACGCTGGCGACTGGACGTGCGTGGCGACGAACGCCGCCGGAGAAGCGCAGGGTACGGTATTGACAGGGTTACGGTAGTCTTTATGTCGGAAGAGTAGCGCTAAATTGGTAAGAGCACGGTAGTCCATCAGGGTAACTATATAAATCTTGAGCGAAAGTCACGCCTTGTACGAGCAGGGAAGCTTGTCGATTGAGATATCATATCTGGGTGATCTTTGATCTTTGCTCTCTCCAGTCTCTACCTCTCTAAGCGTGGTAACGCGCGACGGCATCGCCTACGACTCGCTCCAGCCCCAGTCGCTGCAACGCATCCAGGAGATCGAGGCACCCAAGCCCCTGCCCGAGGAGGTGATATTTTGGCATTCATTCATGCTCTGAAACATCGGCCCAGTTTCAGCTACAGGCGCATATCGCACCCTACTCTTATATCTCCGATTCGGAGAACCCGAAGTCGAAACTTTAACAATAAGCAATAACTTGCCGTAACCTACCGTATTCCAGGCGCCCGCTTTCGTCGCCGAGGCACCTCAGATCACAGCCCAGCTGGTGATCTCGGGAGGCAGTGAGGAGGGAAGCTCCGCCCATCTGGAGGCACAGTACACCCCTGTGAACGACCCCAACGTCAAGGTACGGTAATCCTGAATCGACAACTGGGTTTCCTATCAATACTAGGCACTGTAGGGTACTGTATTAATCACTTATCGATTCTTTCGCAGGTGGAATGGTTCCGCAACGGACAGCCCCTGCACCACTCCAACAGGTAACTTTGATCGAATTATTTCAAAAGCGGATTAGGGATTGATTTTGGAATTGATATTGGACTTGATTTATCGAATCATTCCAAACAGGTACAAGATGGTGCACGACTTCGGGTTCGCCATTCTCGAGATTCTCTCCGTCCTTTCGCACGATGCTGGTGAGTTTTCAAGATCTGAATCACATAGTTTATAGTTCATGGGTTCTTTTCGATATGCTAATATCACTGAGCTTGAATGTAATGGCTGTTTTTTCCACCGAAAATCGAGAACACATTGGAGGATCAGTAAATGAACCTGATAACAATAGTTTGTGAAACTCAATCGGTCTAACATATTTGTATTGCTAAAATCATTCTGAAACAGCCGAATACACTAGTTTATTCAATTCACCATCTCATTGTTCTCACTAATCGCATTTCTCGCTTAGGCGAGTACACGCTGCGCGTGTCGAACGAGGCGGGCGAGGCCTCCACCTCGGCCGCCATCGACATCGAGACCAAGAGCGGCCTGCTGCTCCAGCCCCAGGTAAGGTAGGCGCACTGATGCGGGCTATCAAGAACCGATTTGGTATCTTTTTAGAGATGTAGCCGATCGATTACACATAATACTATACTTATTCTTATTATATTAACAAAAAAATATTATTATTAAATTAACACTATAATATTATTATTATCCGATTCAGAACGAAGCGAAGGCACGCGCTGTCGAGGTACTCGAGGAGAACCGTAACAGAAGACCCGAAGAGGTCGTCGTTGAGGTACGTTAATCGGGCAGTGTTATCAACAATTGTTAATCGACGCTTCTGATTAATGTTTCCGATGAGTTTCAAAGGAATCATAAATAATATTTCGACATTTTTGTATGATGACTTGCACATTGGTCATAGAAAAAGAAATTTCTCAATAATAAAAGAAGCCCATAAATATAGTATACCTCGTTGCAGAAGAGCCACCGTATTAAGGATTCTATGAGTAACTGAATTCAATTGTTCCAGCTCAAGGAGGTCGTCCCTGTCTTCATCGAGCCCCTCTCCGCCCCTGTTATCTGCGATGAGGGAGAGAATGCTCACTTCACGGCGAGATACGAGCCCGTGAACGACAACCAGCTGCAGGTGAGGCGTAGTGATGACAAATCGGCATCCGACTCTCCTCATTTCGCGTGCTCTCTCATATCTCTGACCGACGAGTGTGCATGCGAAATGTGGAGAGTCGAATGCCTATTTGAAATCCCTAGTGAGGGTTGCTGCAGGGGCTGCATGTCGGGGTCAATATTGTCGGAGTTGCTGCAAAGTGTTTCGAACAGCAGCTCAATCTTGTCTGTATGAGAACGGCTTCAAATTGATGCCAACAGAAACCCATCTAGCAAAGCCTAAATGTAGTCTAATGGACTTGTGAGAAATAGCAGCACATACTAATAGGTAAATTGCAGGTGCAATGGTTCCTCAACGGCAAGCCGCTCAAGACGGGCTCGCGCGTCAAGCCCATCTCCGACTTCGGCTTTTGCGTGCTTCAGGTAATTAATAATTAATTAATTAACTTTACAAATCACTAATTAAGTAATTAATAATATTCAGATCTCACCCGTCTACCCCGAAGATTCGGGCGAATACTCATGCCGCGCAGTCAACCTAGTCAGTTTCAGAGGGAGGATGAAAGATGAGATGATCGTCGAGTTTGATTGTTCCATGACTATCTGTATTTTTTAAATCCATATTTATCGCTGTTAATTGCGATAATATCGTTCCATGCTGCAAATATTTCAAGCAGCATCAGAAGGGAAGTGTGATGCAGTCAGAAATAGATGAAGATCAAAGATCAAAGATCACTCTCAGGTCGGCGAGGCAGTCACTTCCACCAAGCTGGAGTGCCGCCCGAAGGAGGGAATCATCTCGCGCTCCCAGCTGCCCGAGAGAATGAGCGGAGCCGCCAAGAGGTACGGTAGAATTGATCTTTGATCTTTCGATTCATGTATTGTGTAGTTTGATCTCTGATCATTGATCTTTTCCAGAATCGCCGAGATCGAGGCGCCTCGTCCCACAAAGGCGGACGCGCCCGATGTCGACCACGGCCCGCCCCGATTCATGACCCAGATTCAGGTGAAATCAGAGATCAAAGATCAAACGCGACTTCGAAATTTATATGGGCCGTTGTTTAATGAGAATGATGGCACAAGTATTTTTTTCAAAAGTACATTGTTTTTCAAAAATGAAAAACAATGTAATATTTTAGAGAAATTCATGGATCTGTATAAAATAATAATTGAAAAACGAGTTTTAGTCCCCGCCGGAGCTGCTCGAAGGTGAGATCGCCCACTTGGAGGCGCAGATCGAGCCCACCGCCGACCCCAGACTCAAGGTATTATTGATTTTCGAAAATTAAAACCTGAAATTAATTTCAGGTCGAGTGGTTCAAGGACGGCATGCCGATGCGCAACAGTGCTCGCATGAAGGTTAATATTTTTAAAATTTCGAAGCTCTTCCTTCGAATGAATTATCTTTTTCACTTGAGTTTCACGGTTTCTTCAAATTCTCAATGATCGAGTATCAGTGATTTCATTCGGGACTCAATTCGAAAACATTCAAACAAATTTTGAAGAGTGTATTTGATCAGAACCAAAATGTGAATCACTCCAGATGACGACGGACTTCGGCTTCGTGGTCCTCGACCTCTGCCCGGCCGAGCCCCAGGACACCGGAAAGTGGAGCTGCCGCATCTCGAACGAGAAGGGACAGGCGGAGAGCGAGTGCGAGATCAAGGTGAGAGTTGATCTTTGATTTTTGATCCCAATATTTCACCAAATCGTGGATATATTTGCATAGAAGCTACGTTCCATCAATGGACTATGGAGTATCATCAGGTTCATGTAGTGGAATCATCAATCGATCACAGAGAATCCGATAACCAATCGATAATTCGCCAGGTGGTCGGACAATCCGGCGTCTCCTACGAGTGGATGTCACCCGACCAGCGCAAGGAAAGAATCAACGAGCTGGAGAACTGGATTAACCGGTGAGGACTGCGGAATTCATATCGGCTTTCTCCAATTGCTTTGTCTCTAATCATATCGCAATCTCTGTGAACAGAATGGAAAGAACGACCTACTGAGAATCTATACAAGCACGATTATCGTATATCAATACATGCGTTTTACATACTCAATCACGTTTGAAATGTTATAAAACTATCGCAAATTTGCAGCCCGAAGGACGATCTGCAGCTGCCGCCGCAGGAGTTCGAGGCGCCTCGCTTCACCACCGAGCTCGCCGACCTGGGACAAGTAATTTTTTTTTATTTGTTAACACCTCGGAAATTCGGCGGGATTATTCTGATCAGGTTCAGCAGCTTTTACAATCGATGTGAAACATATTCGATCGTTGTATCTTTCAATAGACAAATGTTGATGAATGCTCTGAACCATTCATGCAAAATTTGCATTGCAAATGAACACAGAGTTCCTTGCTTCCCAGCAAGCCACAAATGGGTGGCATCTGGGTTGATCTGTCATTCATGATCTTTGATCTTTGATCTCTCATCCTCCTCAGCTCAACGAGGCCGACGCCACGGCGTTCGTGTGCGTACTCGAGCCGATCGGCGACCCGACGCTGCGCATAGAGTGGCAGCACAACGGCCACGCCATCCCGTAAGTCGTCGGCGCTAAATCCAAGAAGTCTGCAGGAGCGGACTGTGCGAGATTAGCGTACTCAACTTTTTTTGGACTGTTCTGGACTGGATTTCTATTATTTGCAGGTATTCGAACCGCATCATGCAGACGAACGAATTCGGTGTGGCAACGCTGCTCATCAAGCACCTTATCGCCGCCGATTCGGGCGAGTACAAGTGAGTTTTGATCTTTGATCTTTGATCTTTAATCTTTGCTGATCATATCATCACTTTCATCACTAATAATGTTAGTACTAGGTTCACTTGAGTTTCAGCGATCATAGATATTCTCAGAAAACCAAAGTCAAACAATCATCGCCAGAATCACGATAAAAAATATCAAAATAAAGTGCTTTACGGATGATTGATCTTTGATCTCCGATTACGTAACAATGACTCAACTCCTTAGGTGCATCGCCACCAACTCGAAGGGACGCGTCGAGACCGTGGGCAACGTCAACGTCGAGTCCATCACCCAGCAGGTTTGATAAATATATTATTGATGCCTAGCCACATGGAAGTTTATACACGATTTTGATTTCTTTGTATATTTACGATTTATGGAGTTCAAGAAAACTAATTGCAATAAAATATTGATTATCAGGACGCTCCCGCTATCGTGCAGCCCCTTGTGGACACCATTGACGGAACCGCGGTACGATTTTATCAGAAAATATTTTCAAAAAATATAATTTATTATTGATTTAATATTTATTAATTCAATTAAAATATTTTAGGAAGGCGAATCGATCCATCTCGAGTGCCGCGTCACGCCCATCCACGACCCGCTGCTCAAGGTTTATATTTTTGCAGTGCATTTTCCAATCCATCAGAGTGCGTTTCACTTGAGTTTCATTGTACTTAGATAACCCCATTTGATGCCTTAAAAATGATTATTCCGATGATTATGTTCTAAAACAAAAAATTTCGGTGGCTGAGACACACAATGCAGGTTCGCTGGTACAAGAACGGTGCTCCTCTGCCCGAGGCCTCTCGCTTCCGTCCCTCGTTCGAGTTCGGATTCGTCTCTCTGGACATTCTCTACGCGTATCCTGAAGATAATGGAGACTATGAGTTGGTGGCTGAGAATGGCAAGGGAGAGGTGAGCGAATGATATAGTAGGGATGATGTAATAATCTGAGAAAAAATGTGACATTCAAGAGTTTTCAATATCCTGCCAGCGCTACAGGAGATTTTACGCAGCATAATCATTAGCTTTGATTGCACAATAAGAATAATCAATCGTCTTCAGACCCGCACCAAGACCCGCATCACGGTGTTGCCCGGCAAGCGACTCGAGTTCGGCGCCCAGGCGCACGGAACCGTCCAGGTATGTAAAGTGGGCAGGGCCTCGAAAAGAACAATTATCATTTCTTCTGCCATTGTGTTACAAATTTTTGTGTAGAAAAGAAAAGAATTTGCATCGACGGAAAATAATCAATCATCATTTGTAGGACAATCTGGAATCGCACTTCCGTCAGCACACCGCCGCTCCTCTGGCGCTCAAGGCTGAGGTAAATATTGGGTGAACTAATCTAAAAAAATTTAAGACTTATTGAATTTTCGAACTCGTTATGTTTCACGCTCTTTTCAAGAACTGACGAGCACATCGCAAACTGATCTCACTCTTGTTCGCGGACTAGAATAAACATGCTAGACACCATCGAATAATCTTCATATCACATTTAAAAAATAAATCACCCAGGACATCTACGATGAATCGGCGGCGCGCGCTCCCGTCTTCCTCACACCACTTGTCAACATCGGAGTGGAGGAGGGAGACTTCGCCCGCTTCGAGACCCAGGTACGGTAGTTTCTTCGGAACAGGATTACGGTAGGGTTGATGTGTGGTGACAGGCTATGGCAGATCGGATGGAATGATTTAATGGGATACTGTAACCTGAGCGGCACGGTAATCATGTCGACAGAAGGCTACGGTATTAGCACACTATTGATTTCCAGGTCGCACCGGTCAACGACCCGTACATGAAGCTGGAGTGGTACAAGGACCAGAAACCCGTCCTCATCGGTAATTGATAATTTTTCTTTTTTTATGGGGAACCAACCAAACACTGATTCTCTCAACGAACAGAGACTTTTGAACACTCGTGAAACGTATTAGTTTTTCTCTCAAAGACAACTAGGAATGAATCTCTTTTGAATTTCGTTTCCGCCGTTTGCACAAATGAAGGGTTGGTACGAGTTGATAATTTGTTTATTAAAATTAAATTAATAAAATTAATTCCAGGTCATCGCTTCCGGTCGACACTCGACTTCGGCTTCGCCTGCCTCGACCTGTTGTACGCTCTGCCCGATGACACCGGTAATTACGCTAATTGTGATACTATTTTTTGACTATTTTTTAGTTTAGATCAGGCAAATACTTTTCAAAGTGGAATCATTCTGAAAATGATTCGAAATGTGTTTCACTAACAATGTAAAACGCGATGGCTCATATACTTCGATAGTTAGTGAGACCTCTCCTGACGTAAATATTTCAGAAATATAGCATTGTTCTAAAACCATGACTGACCTTTGCTCCTTCAATTCATTATTTAACAACCATTCGTCACAGGCGAGTACACGTGCGTGGCGACCAACCGATTCGGCCAGACGATGACCTCGGCCAAACTCGGCTGCTCCACCGGCCAGCACATCATCACTGACCGACAGCTGCCGCAGGGACTCAGGGTACGGTAGATTTGATGATCCATCTATCGATTACTGACTTAATAAACGTTACAGTATCCATTAGAAGGCACTCTACGTAATCGATGACTGACTTTTCCGAAATAACGAATATTATTTCAAGGTTTCCGGCGTGAAGAAGGACCAGGGCAAGCTGTACTGGTCGGAGCAGGAGGGCGCCGGACAGCCGAAACAGCGACAGGTGAAATCATTGATCTTTGATCTCAGAGTTTACATTCCCTGAAATGCACACCAGAAATATGTAAAATACGTGTAGTGCCACATGAGTTGAATCAGCAATAATAAGTTTTTGTTTTCTTCAGATAAATGTTTGAATAATAATAGTACAATACTATTTGAAGGCGCCGGAGTTTACGATCAAGCCGCGCCCGCTGCAAGTCACCGAGAACGAGGTGGCCCGCTTCGAGTGCGCCCTCATCGGAGTGCCGAAGCCAAAGGTGAGTGGTAATTCAAAAATAACTTATTATCTGATGTAGGTATGCTGACCCGATATGTTTCACCTACTCTAAAAGCACTGACGAATATAGCTAGAAATAATCATTATCTTCTCGTTGATATGACAAAAGACAATGTTAATGACTTATATTTGATTAGCAGTACTTTTCAAGGTTTATTTGCTTCTTGAAGTTGGGACTTACAATAGGGTGCCGACGGAAAAGGCGCGCGCCCCAACCGCTCTCTACCTCTTGCAAACATCACCTGCGGGCGGGAGTCGAACCTGCCTGCGTCGGCATGCCAGTCAGACACCATGCCCATTAGGCCAGTGCGGCCTACCGCAGGGAACGCTTGACCGGGGCCTCTTGCAAAACATCGGGCGGGAGTCGAGCCTGCCTGCGTCGGCATGCCAGTCAAACACCATGCCCATTGCCAGTCAAACACAATGCCCTTTTCCGTCGGTGATGATAAGGATGTCTCCAAACGTAATGACGATACACCAACGATGATGTCATCCACCTCCTTCTCTTTCCAGGTCACCTGGTACATCAACGGCAACCAAGCGCTGCACGGCCATCGGCACAAGCTGCACTTCGACGGCATCCACTACCTCACCGTCCAGAACTGTCGCATCTCGGATGCGGGAGAGGTTGGCCCCGCCCATTTTGATAGGCTCCGCCCACTTTGATAGGCTCCGCGCACTTTGATAGGCTCCGCCCACTTTGATAGGCTCCGCCCACTTTGATAGGCTCCGCCCACTCTAGTCATTCAACTACACGATGTATTCTCGCTAACCATCCTGTAGTCAGGTCTGCATAAATGCAGAATATTTATTGTGATTGTTTTTTTTCGCACTGCATGAATCAGATCCACTGGCGAAACGCTGCTGGCCATAGTAAAAGAGCACTCGTTGAAGCATAACCGATTGTATCGCAGGATCAAATCTTGCTGTTCGGAAAAAGGAAAGAAGCAATGTCAACAATGATATTCAGATCCTCGTGGTCGCTCGCAATTCCGAGGGCGAAGTGCAGGCCACCGCGTCGCTCGACGTCTTCCAGGTTTGATCTTTGATCTTTGAATTTTTATTTGTGGAATATCAAGTCTTCTTTTCTTTAGCATTTATTCAGCAATTGTGTAGCAAACTATGACAATTGGAGTAATTTATGATCTTTGATCTTTGCCTTTTCAGAACAACGACTTCCGACAGCACAAACTCAAGCCGACGCAGTTCGTTACCGCCAATGAGATGGAGGAGCGCGCGGCCAACTGGAAGAAGGCGAGTTTTACCCTTTATAAAAAAAATTGTATTTTAACCCCTAGTAAATAGGGATCTGAATAAAGCGCTAGCTCTGTGTTGTTTTCTTTCGTCAACGCGCGCGTTACTGAAGAAACGCAAATGGCCAGATATATAAATACGACTTGAAGCATAGCCAAATTCACCACAGAAATTGATCTAAATATCGGTTCTCGAAATGATAGAAATAAAATCTAAGAAGAATTCGTATATTTGCAGCAGACAATGGGCAAGCTCGGCGAGGCATTCGAGACCGCGCCCAAGGCCGACCCCCAGAAGCTCATGCATGTCGAGAGGTTCGATTATTATTAACTGAACATCCACTGATTTTAAATGTTTTTCATTCAGAAAAGATTGTGAATTTCATCAAAAAATGTGCAAAAAAAATCCAAAACCAATTTCAGATCCCGCACTCCCATTGAGCCTCTAGAGAGTGAGGAGCTTATCAACAAATTCATGCGACCAAAGGTAATTTAATTAGTAGTTCTAAATTTGGAAAATTTAATGATTAACATTTGAAGGAGGACCTCTACGAGCATCTGTCCATGGTCGAGCAGGAAAAGAAGCAGTTCAAGGGACTCGAACTGGAGCCCGTCAGCCTCAAGGCTGGAAAGGTGACCAGATTCCCATTTTTTTTACACATGGCTACTCAGAATCAAATGAAAATTGACCATTGAATGATAAGCAATGCCTGAAGCATAAATTAGAATTTTCGGAAAATGAATCTGAAAGAAGAAGAAATAGTTTTAAAACAATATGAATTTGTAGATCAACCGCTTTACGCCCGAGAAGGAGGACATGGAGAAGGTCAACCTGCGATCGCGTCCCCAGGACAAGGTGAGTTAATCTCGAAATATTGAATGATACCCGGTTTCGATAATAACCGGAGAGCAACCATTGAGAAGGGAGGGTTAAAATAGAACAAATTAATTTATTAAAATATATATTTAAATAATTAACGAAGTAATTATCAGGGGGAGAAGCAGCCTCGCGACGAGACTCCCGACTGGGCTCAGACCGGTCAGAAGAAACTCGGAGACGTCGAGGGACGGTACGAGATAATTTCTGCATAATTTATTCTTAAAATGGTCATGCCTCTCCTTCAGTATCTGTTTGAAGATATACAACTAACCGTGACTTTATCAATTCAACACAAAAATAATATCATCGATTTCCTATTGATTAAGACGGCATCTCCGTAATTTGCAAGCATTTTGGCCCCTGCCCGGACACGTTGAGCTAGCAATGAGAATCAGAAGCCCATGCTTGGGTGATGGAAGGGTTTTGGTACCATAGTGCACAAACCATGACTTCTTTGTTGTTACAGCCGTGGCGCAGGGAGAAATATGATTTTAAAGATAAAATGGTCGAAAAATCAAATTTTCGCAACCGATCGAGATAGACCCAGTTTTATGTGTTAATCTAGTGGTGCCCTGACGGTCTAAAATAACTGTTCTGATCAGTTACTGCTCGCGAAATTCACTTTTTTGACATCATGTTTTGATTTTTTCGACCAAGTTGCCGATTTTCGCCAAAAGTCCCAGTGACCACTATATACGTTTTGTAGCCCGTGCAATTCTGCATCGATAAATCCTAAAGAGGGATTTAGCGATCGATGACAACTTTGTCATTTATTCGATTAACTCCAAAAATGCTCGATTTCCTCCTTTTTTTCTCGATTTTGAAGCATTACTTTTTTCTTTCATGATCTGATGAGTTCTAACACCCAAATTTGAATTCTACACAAAAAGTTACGTCAGAATAAAATATGATCAGATTTTTCGGAGATGCACATATTCCCACTTTTTTCATGACCCCCGGGATATGGTCATTTTTTGATCAAAAAGTCGAAATCTCAAAACTATCTGACTATAGGTGTTTCCGACGTATTTTTACCCGTAGATATCGAATTAAAATTAGGAAAAATCTGATCATATTTTATTCTTTTTGTGCAAAATTCGAATTTGGGTGTTAGAGCCCATCAGATCATGAAAGAAAAAAGTAATGCTTCGAAATCTAGAAAAAACGGTGGAAATCGAGCATTTTTTGGAGTTAATCGAATAAATGAAAAATTTGTCATCGATCGCTGAATCCCTCTTTAGGATTTTTCGATGCAGAATTGCACGGGCTACAAAACGTATATAGTGGTCATTGGGACTTTTGGCGAAAATCGGCAACTTGGTCGAAAAAATCAAAACATGATGTCAAAAAAGTGAATTTCGCGAGCAGTAACTGATCAGAACAGTTATTTTAGACCGTCAGGGCACCACTAGATTAACACATAAAACTGGGTCTATCTCGATCGGTTGCGAAAATTTGATTTTTCGACCATTTTATCTTTAAAATCATATTTCTCCCTGCGCCACGGCTGTAACAACAAATAAGTCATGGTTTGTGCACTATGGTACCAAGACACTTCCATCACCCAAGCATGGGCTTCTGATTCTCATTGCTAGCTCAACGTGTCCGGGGAGTGGTCTCAAATTACCGAGATGCCGTCTTAACGTAAGTACTTCTCGTTTCAGCTTCAAGCGTCTGAACACCCCGCCTCGAGAAGTGAATGTCCCGGCGAGAGATCAAGTCAACCTCAAGATCGCGAAGCCCACCCGAGCCTCCGAGGTTCGGAAAGGATAAAACTGGGTTAAAATGGAAATAAAAAAACGAAAATAAGAACTAATGGGCTTAGGCAGCAAATCAAATGAGTTTCACACTTGCTAATTCAAGCCAACTCCTTCGATTTCGACGATGGAAGTATGCATCTCTTCAATAAATACACAAATAATACACATTGATGCTCAGGTCAACGAGGGCGGTCACGTCACGATCGAGGAGGACCGTGCGAAACTGCGTGGTGTCCAGCAGGGACCAGAGGTTCCCAAGGTGAGTGTCAGGGTACGGTAGATGCATCAACGATATGATACGGTAGAGTGCGGTAGGTAGGCAGTTACTTTTTTTCGTAAATGATGCAATTTCAGGAGGAAACCGTCATCCACAAGGACCAGGTCGCACTCAAGCAGAAGTTCGCGCCCAAGGTGAGTTTTAAAATAAAATAAAATAAAAGAATAATTTAAATAAATAAAAAAAACAACGATTTTGAAGGTCACCAATGCGGGTGAAAGCGTCAAGCTCGAGGAGAAGTCGCTCAAGGAGTCGACTGTCAATGTCAAACCGTGAGTACTTTATTGCATGCCCACTTCGAACAGAACTTAATCGTCGAAATTTTGAATGAGATGTGTTTCACAAAACAGATATATGTTCGAGTTGTTGGAGTTCATTGTTTAGTACAAGATCTTCAGTGCAATAAAAAAATAAAAATAAAAATACTCGAAACACTTGCATTAATTGTTGTATTATCTTTCTTCAGTATCATCCCTGAGGCAACCATCTCGAACAAGGTTAGTTAGTTTCTTCGATCATTCGTTTGTTCTCCAAGCATGTCCAGCATGAGGTTCTCTAGAATGTTCTACGGATCAATTGTTCGAAACCAGCACGTTTTCTCTTCCCATACCCACGTTCGTGCAAGTATTGTATGTGAAAACGAGCATGTCAACCGTCCTTGAATGAATCCATGAAATCAATAATCCACCGAAGCATGACCCCCTCCTCCCTTCCGCAGTTGTTGTACCAAACGTACCGTGAGCGACGCGAGTCGATGACGTCATCGTCGGGCGTCGATCGAATGTCTTCTGAATCCCTCAACGACGAGACGATGGGCGTTACCCGAATGCAGTACTCATTCTCTCCTCGCGCGAGAGAACGCACAGTTGGCTTCCATATGATTCGTGTATGTTACAACTAAAATCTTAGAATGTTGGGCAACTGACAAATGTGTTTGTTTCTCATGGTTGATGTTGTAAAATGTAAAATGTATGTTTCGGTGAAGTGTGAACGTCTGATCTTGCAAAATGTGTCTGAGCTAATACGTGAATGATGTTGATGTTTTTGAATGAGTGTTTTGCAAAACTGACTGGAATCACTGTAATCACAATAGCTGGAACTGAACTGAAGATGTTTGATAGAATAACATGTAAATGGTTTGAATGAATTGGAATCACTGTATGAAAAGTGATTGTGCCCGATAACTGCCTGGAATGATATTACTGACCCTTTCTTTATTTAGCATGACTGCTGTAATATTCAAATTCTGCAGCCTACTCCGACGAAGTTGGGCCAGTCTGCAAAGGCTCCCGTTAGCGTCTCGCAACAACTCAAGCCCGTACAGGCTGAGATCGGCAAGGTGAGCGATTCTTTCGAAATTTTAAACTGATTTTCATGTATTTTTCTAAAACTCACTTTCCAAAATCGAGTTTCAAGAGAATTTTTCGTACAATTGGCAATTACAGGTTCTACCCTACCAGTCTATTGATAGTGATTTGAATATTTTTTATTATCAATAATATCGACTATTTCAGCCTGCCCGATTCTTCGTTGCCTTCGAGGGCGCTCTGCCCATCAAGGTCACCTGGTTCAGAGACGGAAAGGAGCTCAAACCGACTTTCGAGACTCAGGTTAGTGTTCATTTTTTTATAGACAGTCAAGGGCAAGACGATCAAAACAGTTCACCGTCTATGGCTAATACATCACTTGCGAAACATATTTGAATATCTCAAAGCATCCTTACTATTTCCCTGTTGTTCACTCTACTTGATGGTTAAACTATCTAGAGCATGTTTTCCAGACGAATTTGTTTTTGTTGTTCTGACAACAACAATATCACTTTGAATTTATATGGAAAGAATAATTGTAGATCAAGACGACGAACACTGGCTCGACGCTGGATATCGGCCGTCTGAAGGCCACCCAGGCCGGAGAGTACATGGTCAGACTGGAGAACGTCGCTGGTGAGTCACACTTCCTTAAATTGGTATAAAATAATAAGATACACAACGCAATAATCACAATTATATCCAAATCGGGACGGATATGTGCATAATTTATGTAGAAAAAAGTGATGATAAAACATTTCTGAGTTCAGGGCAAGTCGAATCATCCGCCTCTCTCTCCGTCACGCAAGCCGTCGACAAGGGCAAGGCGCCTGATTTCTCCGCGAGAATGAACGATCTCAGGTTTGATCTTTGATCTCTAATCTTTTGATTTCGAAACCTGATCTTTGAACTCTCTCCAGGATACAGCAGGGCGCGCCGGCCACCTTCCAGTGCACGGTCACCGGCGAACCGGTGCCAACCATCAGCTGGTTCAAGGTAATTAACATAATTATTTTCAAAAATCACTACGATCGGTCGATTACTGAATGTTTCGAAGAACGCCTACTCAATAATACTCAATGTACTGTAGCAAAAGTTACTCGAGAAATAATGCTTAATGATGATGCTGCAATACTATTGATAATAAATAAATTATTATCAGGACGGCGCTCCCCTACCGAACGACGGTCGCTTCGCCGCCTCTTCCTCCAATGGATCACACTCGCTAGCCCTCGCCCAGACCCTGCCCCAGGTTTGAATTTGAGATAATTCGACGGAAACGCTTTGCCGAGAAATGGCAAAATCACATCCTAGCATTTTGACAATAAATTGTAATTGATTGAATTACAAATACAATTAATCTCAGGACGTGGGTGTGTACGAGTGCGTGGCGAAGAACGCTGCCGGAGAGGCGAGGTGGGTCGAGTTTAAACTATTTTTAACCGGTTTATCATTTAATTTCAGTCAGAAAATTATATTCTTTCCAGATGCAAAGCGCGTCTCAACGTCAACCTCGTCAAGACGGGCAAGGGCGCGGAGGAGGGACCACGGCTAGAGGCACCCCGATTCACTGCCCAGGTTGGCAAATTTTGGAATTTATTCCGTGAATTTCTACGGTCGTACTTCTGCTCGAATTCATTTGTTATTTTATATTTACAACCGAAACGTGGCAATCAACGTATCATCTGATTCGTTAATAATAATCTAGCAGTTGCGAAACATATTCGAACTCGTACTCGAAAATAAAAATAAATAAATAAGATAAAATAAAACTTTCAAAATAATTACAGTTGCGCTTGCAAATGCATGGAATATACGATTTCCAACTTTTTAGAGCATTTGGAGAACTTTCCACCCCGCGGCATCCGAAAATCCGAAGGCATTCGATTTTCAACGCAAAAAATAACCATGATACCCCCATCATTGGTCGAAAAAATTGTTCTCTCAGAACTTCCTGGCTAATTTTTTCTCTTGTATATTTTTGTGTGCTGAATCCAAATTTCGATATGAGAGCCCATGATATCATTAATGAAAAAAGTTAAAATTCATTATGTCGAAAAGCAGCCGATTTTGAAAATTTATTGACCTCGGATTTTCGGTTGCCGCGAGCTGGAATGTTATCCAAGTGCTCTAAAAAGTTGGGAATCGTATATTCCATGGATTTGCACCTAACCTATCCAGGAAAGGCATTTGAACAAAAATCGGTCTTGGAACTGTGATCGTCCAAAATAGGGAGAAAAAAATTACGTGAAAAAGTGAAAAATTCGTGCCCTGAGGTCAACTTAAGAGCTTTCGTTATCAAACTTTGGGGTTCATCAGGAAATGCGGTAAGGATAATTTTGAGCTTTTGAACGAGTTTCTAGCATGACTTCTAGCAGGGTAGCCCTTCGACTTATCTAAAATATCAGAAAGTTTGGTGTTCAGGGAAAAATCCATTCAAGAATTTTTTTGTTGAAAAAAGTGTTGATTGATTGTGTCTTCACTGCGCAACAAACTGGGAGTTCTGTGATATCCCTATGGCATATACCTAACACTCTGTGGATATGCCATGACATATCACAGGTTGACTCATAAATCTATCATGAGTCAAAAGTTATGGAAGAAATTAAAAGTGGTCGGTGACTTATGAGCGCAACTGTATATTAATATTCCAGATACAACCCGTCATCGCCAATGAGGGAGGCGCTGCCACCTTCACTGCCAAATTCACCGGATCGCCCGGTATTTTTTTTTTCGAATTTCCTTTTTTCGGAAATACTGTGAGTGCACTGGTACTTCAAACTTCTTTTGAGTGATCTCACACTAGTCATTGCCAGAGTCGACGGCAAAACAATCAAAAAAAAAATTTTCGAAACTAAATTTATTGGTTCAGAACCGACGATTCGGTGGTACCGCAACAACGAGCCGATCAAGAAGTCGTCGGCCTACGTTGTCTCACAGTCGAATGGAGAAGCAACGCTCAAGATCGAGGCCGCTCGACAGGCATGTTGTTAATACAGAAATAATAATACATTTTATAAAAAAAATCTACTCGATGGTGGAGAAGTGTTTCTTCGAGACTAACGAGACACCAATTTGCTTATTCTAGACAAACCTTAATCTCTCGAGATATTCTATGTTCCCTTTTTGCAATACTCACGCTAGATTTAGTGAATATTATTCTAAACTTATCTTATTTAATCATTTTCGAAAATAAAACCGTTTCAGGAGGATGTGGCCGAGTACAAGGTCGAGGCGTCCAATCCCGCCGGGAAGGCCTCGTCCGTCGCCAATCTAGTGCTTGCTCGTGAGTTTGACATCAGTTTTGATCTACATTCGGCATTGATTTCATGCTTCAGTTATCATCGCTTTGCTTTTGTTTGCTTAGCTGCAGCACCTGCATCACTCACTCGCCTATTCT
This sequence comes from Pristionchus entomophagus, assembly GCA_036245825.1. Taxonomy (NCBI): domain Eukaryota; kingdom Metazoa; phylum Nematoda; class Chromadorea; order Rhabditida; family Neodiplogasteridae; genus Pristionchus; species Pristionchus entomophagus. The sequence continues at coordinate 8,617,795 of BTSX01000001.1, forward strand.
TGCAGCCAAGTCGGGCCGCATCGCGGGCACTACCGTAACCCGAGGCGGCACCTCGTCCACGGCCTCGGGCGCCCCGCAGTTCGTCTCCAAGCTCAGCGACGTTTCCGCCCGACAGGTGCAGCACACTCGCTTTCGTTTCTTCAGCACTTGCAGCTCATAATTGCTGATCAGAATCGCTCATTTTAAATCATAGCTTTCTCGCGAGCAGTTTTGTTCCAAATACGGGAATTCATCATTGTATTCACTTTTTTAAACCGACGCTGACTCGAAAGAGCAACAAGAAAGGACAATCCGATTTTCAAACAACACTAGACAGCCACATTGTCACGCGTCATCTAACCGAGAGTCACGCGCGTCACTCACAGGGTCACACCGTCAAGTTCACGGCTGAGATCGCCGGCAACCCTCTTCCCACGGTGAAGTGGACACACAACGGCCGCCCGCTGGCCGCCTCGCCGACCTGCAAGGTGAGCACGGAGGACAGTCACGCGTATCACGAGTGACGCCGTGACAGCGGCACGGTGACGACAATGCTATGCCTACCGTAATCAACAAACACTCCAAACAACGCTTTTATTAAAACTGTAACAGGGCAACCTCTAATCAGGATTACCGTACCTTTATCGAACCATTCCAAATCCATTCAAAATAATCGATTGATCCATTCCAAAACCATTCAAAGCAATCGATCGATACATTCCAGATCTCTCTCACGGGCAACAAGTCGGTGGTGGAGTTGGCGCGAGTTTCGGCCGCTCAGGCCGGCGACTACGTCTGCACGATTGAGAACAACGGCGGATCGGCCTCGTGCCAGGCCAAACTCACGCTCGGTAGGTTACGGTAGCCGCGACGCGTGAAGCGCGCGCACTGCGGTCGGTAAGAAATCGCTGTGTAGAGAAAAGAGAGCAGAAACGAACACTGAACGAGCATTGAAAATTGGGGAAAGCATGGAGTGGCTTGGCACCTCTACACTGAATCTTTCGACCTCTGCAGTCTATCCTCCCGCATGCCGAACTTTCAGAATCTTTCCCTCCTGCGCCGACACTTTTGGGTGATCTTTCTCTGTTTCTGGGACCCCTTGGAAATTGGTTAACTCGTTTCGAAACCACCTCTTTCCGATTGAACACACAGAATCCTTTCCGACTAATGCCTCAACCCGGAATAACCCTGCACCTAATCCGTTCATTTCTTTGCAGCCGCTCGGTAATTGTCTTCCCGTCGATGTTCTATGCTGTTCACACGGGTCTTCCACGCTACACAATCAATTGATAATCATCAATCAGATACCGTACCCCTATTTCCCCTTTGCTACTGTACAACTGGTCTGACATCGCTGCCCTCAAGCCACGTTGCTAAATGCAAAAACATTAGTTTATTGCTCGTAAATTTTGTATAGCCTGTATTGTATACGATGGATTGCTGCTCCGGAAATATGCAAACAAGCTCATTTTTTACATGTTCTAGATATTAATGTGCCATTATTGTTTATGCCAATTCACTCGACCCTTTCTCTAGTCAATTTTGTTCACTGTGTCTAGTCCCATACTGCCCGTGGCTTTAACGTGACTTTGGTATTTATGGTTTCCCTCTCGTTTCTTTGAAGCTCGATGATTATTCTGCTAGGAATGCTGCCCTTTCAGACTAATTTTCGTCTTCTGAGATGCGCTGGAAAACCCACTTTGTTACTCAGTCCATTTTCTCTAGTCATGTTAGTTTTGCTCTAGTCATTTTCCCATTTGAACTTGCTCATTCAATATCCAGTGCTTCAAAAAAACAGTACGGCGAACCGCTTTCTGTGCCTTATTTCTGCTGATTGCATATTATTGTTCTAGTGAAAGCTACCGTATCTACCGTATCTTATGCTACCGTATCACGTGCGCGATTCTGGTTCGAGATTTACCCCCATTACTACGCTCATTTCAACATGCCCTGCCATTGAATTACTAGTTTGAGATAAATGCATTTCGTGGCTTATTCGATGACTCGCATGACATATCTCATTGACAATTGAAACACATCGGAATAGAGTTCACGACCCGAATCATTTTGTTGAGCAGTTATCAAAGCAAGCTACAGTGCCTCTGCTCTGAATTTTCTGTGGCGGAGAGACCTATGTGGCAATCCTCATCGAAAATCGGACGTCGCTCGATCGAGACATCATGTATGCACTTTGCTTGTTTCTTTGGATGAGTGAAATGTCAACCAAAAATCAAACGCTCGCTTATCTCTCGAAGAGTGCGTGGTTATGTATTAGGGTGATACGAAAGTTTGTTTCTTTTTTTACTGACATCGATTCTGACCTCTTCTTCTCAATTGATTGATCAGCGTTTGGTTTTTCATTATCGATGAGGGCATATGTACTCTTTATAGTGCACACTATATTAGGGCTGGCCTTGTCAGTAAGAGGGTCATAAATAAATGCCAAAGTAGCCGTAGTCGACTATGAGATACGTTGTTTTCTGAGCTCAGTGCGCAGCGGAGAAGAGTATCAGGGCCCAACTGGTGTCACAATTGTATAGTATGATGACTGATGATTGCAATAAAGGTAGTACGACGAGTGAGCCAATTCGGGCAATGAAAAGATATGAGCCTAAACCAAGATCATGTGTTGTTGATATTAACCAAAAACAATTTCAATCACTGTCTTCTCCATCCGATAATTACGCACATCCGAAATATGGTGCAAACTAAAGTACAATACCTTGTGAGTCGGCAATATTATTGCGGGGTTCAAGCGGGGTTCGATTCAAATATACAACTACAATGTCCAAGGTCACCCCTAAACTATGCAAGATTGGCGCTTCGAACAAGGCACTTACATGGGAATGGTCTCAACTCACATTCTCTGATCGGCACAAAACTTTCAGTACCCACTAAATCGACTACGCTGATTTCAAATCTGTTTTCATAAACTGCTTAATAGGTCATTGAAAAATCGATAATTCGAAAATTATTGTTAGATGGTCTCAAATTAAATTAAAGAAAAAAGAAAGAAACTTTCGTATCACCCTGATACAATATTTACCCCTCATGCTGTGGAAAAAGTGGGGGGAGAAAGGAGAAGAGGAGGAAACTGGGGTGGAAAAAGTCAAGGAGAGGACAGAGGAGAAAGTTGGAAATTTGAATTCGCGCCTTTTCACATTTTTGGCTCTATCTCAGTGCCCAATGAAGTGAGGCACTTGAAACTTCATTTACAAGATTAAGAGGTTATTTTGTACCTCCTGTCAAAGTTTTAAGTCGCTAGCTTCACGGGGACGCGAGATATTGATCGCGAAGTAAAAGTAATAGTTGGAATCGCAGGAGAAAATTTGTGGAAAATGTATAGCTCCTCTCAAACTCAACCGATTGAGTTCTGCCCGAAAGGAACTTATTCAATAATGGTTTCTACACCTCGTATCAAAATTTCAAGACCGTAGGTTCACTAGAACACAAATTACAACAAGTTGTAAATAAGCTTCAAAAATGCCCTAGGATACCAAAAAGGATTTTTGTTGTAATTTAAGTTCTAGTAAAGCTAGTCTTGAAATTTCTATACGAGGTGTAGAAACCATTATTGAACAAGTTCCTTTTTGGGCAGAACTCAATCGGATGAGTTTGAGAGGAGCTATACAATTTCCACTAATTTTCTCCTGCGATTCCAACTTTTACTTTTACTTCGCGATCAATATCTCGCGTCCCCGTGAAGCTAGCGACTTAAAACTTTGACAGGAGGTAAAAAATAACCTCTTAATCTTGTAAACGAAGTTTCAAGTCCCTACCTTCACTGGAAACTGACATAGAGCCAAAATGTGAAAAGGCGCGAATTCAAATCGCAACTTTCTCAAACTTTCTCCTCTCTCCTCTCCTCGACTTTTTCCACCCCCAGGAGAAAATCTCCCATGACTTTTTCCACAGCATCAGTCTCGGAAGAGTATCTGCCCACGCCTCTCTCAGAATGGATCCTAATGAGGAGGCAAGCAATACGGTAGGGACGAGAATACACAATCGGTGCAAACCCGTTTCTTCACCTCATCCTCTCTCCAACGATCGACTAGTGGTTTCGAAAATCGTTTCCAAACCGACCAAATCCAATGACATAGACGGCGTATTTGCGTGTTTTCTGCAGAAAATCGCTGAGGAATGGGCGGCGGCCGCAGCAGCAGCTGGGTGGGTGATAATGCTGCAATTTCGGTTTTCTCTCTATCCATTCCGCACACTATCTCGCAGGTCAGAGAAACGAGAGAACACGCGGATTGAGGAGGGTCGATACCGATTTGCCATCAATAGTCTGAAATCATGAGTCTGTCCTAACCCCACTCCCTGGTCTCACTTCTAGTATATCGTAGTCATGTTGCAGCTGGATGCTTTTAATTTTCTTTTCTTTTTGAAACGGAAAACGCGTATCCACTGAATGGAGCTTCTTCGCTCGACCTTTGATATAACATTGAAGCATATTCGAAATGAAAGCGTTTGGAATAAGGGGAATTGTTTTAGCGATGTTGTTTTGGTTTTCTGCTTTCTGCATTTTGTGAGATATTCTCTAAATCTGGACCAGTGAAATATTGAAATAAGTGCCGTTTTTTCGAGAAGAAGCATAGATACGAGTCGCTAGCTTGAAACCGATAGTTACGATATGTTTGAATACAATTTTCGGTGATTATCATTGATAGCAATGCCATGATCGATTCTAGCATTAATGAGTATAACACCTAATCTGACATGTAGAAACAGTGCAATGCTAGGGTAGAACACTGTCCTACGCGAGTTATTTCTGTTTTTCGCACTAGGTTTTCAAAGTGTTTCAGGATGCTTTCTTAAGTTTAACAAGCGATCGAGCGGTAGTACGTGACTCTGGAGTAAAGAAAAAATAATGTCCTCGATAGTCATCGATATTCAACAGCTGAGGGTCTGCTTGTCCAGAGAGTGTGTAAAATATTAGAAGACTTACCCTTCAGTTTTCATTGACTATGATTCATAGTCTATGAACCCAATATTTAAAAAAAAAATGATGCAATACCGTCGTTATCTCATATTTTAATTAAATATTTTAACTGGCTAAAATATTTTTTATTATTCAAATAAACATTGCAGGTCGCCCGCACCGACGCCGTCCTTCGCGACACCCGCCACGAGGAGTCGTGGCTACGCATCCAGAACCTCGAGGCGTTATATCACGAGATCTGTAATTTGTTATCACTGGAACGATTTTTTGGCATTTTGTAAATTTATAATAACTATCGATACCAAGCACTGTAGGGTACTGTATTACTCAATTATCGATCCGTTCGCAGGTGGAATGGTTCCGCAACGGACAGCCCCTGCACCACTCCAACAGGTATGGATCGGATTATTCCAGAAGCAGATTTGGGATTGATTTTGTGATTAATCTTGGACTTGATTAACTGAATCATTCCAAACAGGTACAAGATGGTGCACGACTTCGGGTTCGCCATTCTCGAGATTCTCTCCGTCCTTTCACACGACGCTGGTGTGTCGCCGAATTCTGAGAGATTTCGTATTAATTTTCAAAAAAAGAAACAATTTGCATTAGTTCACCAGTTACTTTCGATACGCTAAGCTGGAATGTATTGTTTTGTTTTTTGGAGTGGCAATCGATTGTATATTGAATTAGAGGTTATTGAACCAAATAACAATAATTAGTGAAACTCATTAGATTTTGAAATGATTTTTGTTATTGCTGAATCCATTCAGAAACAGCCGAACATACTATAATATTTTATTCGATTCACCATCTCATTGTTCTCACTAATCGCATTCCTCGCCCAGGCGAGTACACGCTGCGTGTGTCGAACGAGGCAGGCGAGGCCTCTCCACTTCGTCCACCATCGACATCGAGACCAAGAGCGGCCTGCTGCTCCTGCCCCACACTGTTGAGGAGCGATCGAGAACTGGCTTTGTGTCTTGTTGGATACCGTACGATTGATAACTTGATTACAAAAATATTAATATTTTAAATTCAATTCAGAACGAAGCCAAGGCTCGCGCTGTTGAGGTGCTTGAGGAGAACCGCAACAGAAGACCCGAAGAGGTCGTCGTTGAGGTTAGTTTATCTTGCAGTATTAGCCTAGTGTACTAGAACTCACTTTACATACGCTCCAACAATTTTTCAATAAATATTTTGCAATGAGTTTCACAGGGATTACGAAACATGATTCGATATTGTTGTGTAATTCCAGCGCGTCATAAAACCATGAAATAAATTCACGACTTATGAGTCACTAAAGATCAATAATTTCAGCTCAAGGAGGTCGTCCCTGTGCTCATCGAGCCCCTCTCCGCCCCTGTCATCTGTGACGAGGGAGAGAACGCGCACTTCACGGCGAGATACGAGGCCGTGAACGATAACCAGCTGCAGGTGAGGGGTTGCTGCAGGCGCTGCAAGGTGGTCAAAGCTGTCGGAGTTGCTGCAAAGTGCTTCGAACATCAGCTCTTTCCTGACTGAACTCTATGAGAACGACTGGAAATTGGCGCCAATATAAAACCGTCTAGCAAAGCCTGAATACAGTCTAATGGACATGGCTTGTGAGAAATAGCTGCACATACTAATAGCTAAATTGCAGGTGCAATGGTTCCTCAACGGCAAGCCCCTCAAAACGAGATCGCGCGTCAAGCCCATCTCCGACTTCGGATTCTGTGTGCTCCAGGTATTTTTTATTTAATTAAATTAGTTAAATATTCACTAATTAGCTAATTCGCATTATTAAGATTTTGCATTTTGGTAAGTTCTACTATGAAAATTCGATTTCTACGGCTAAAAATACGTCGGAAACACTTATAATCAGATCTTTCTGAGATTTTGACTTTTTTACCAAAAAATGACCATGAACATGAAAAAGTTGAAAAATTTATCTTTCAGAACTCTGAAAAAAAGTGGAAAATTGTGCATCTCGGAAAAATCTGATCATATATTATTCTGACGTAACTTTTTGTGTAGAATTCGAATTTGAGTGTTACAGCTCATGAAACTGAGAAAGAATAAAGTTCTGATTAAATTGCTGACGAAATCGAGCATTTTTTTGCTTCAATGAAAACAATTCCGACTTTCGCGTTGTTTGCTGAACTGTACCATAAGCAGATAAGATACAGAATGGCAAGGGCTACAATTTCCACGTAATAAGTGCTTACGCGAAGTCCATTAAATGCGAGCTTTCTTCAAAAATGTGAAATTTCTTATTTAAAAAGTGATTTTCTAAATTAGCAGTAATCGATCAGAAAAGTTATTTCAGAACCTCTGGGCACCTCTACATTAACTCAGAAGTGAAATTATATCTATCGCGATTGATTGTGAAAATATTATTTTTCGACCATTTTACCTTGAAAATTATGTTTCACCCTGTGCCACGGCTGTAACAACAAATAAGTCATGGTTTGTGCACTATAGCACCAAGACCCTTCCATCACCCAAGCATGGGCTTCTGGTTCTCATTGCTAGAGAAACGTGTCCGGCCAGAGGGCAAAATGCTTGCAAATTAGCGAGCCGGTCTCTTAAGAGACGTTCCACAGTATTTGAAGATATTGGGAGGGGTCGACGGAGGACTTTTTTGCAACTTATGCCAATAAGTTCAGGGTGAAGTCCCCATACATAGAGCTGATAGCTGGCCCAATATGAGACCTTGGGCTGCACTTTCCGGAAAATGCCAGACATGTCCCAAAAAAGTCCGAAATTTTATCGATGAAAAAAATATGTTCTTATAAGTGTTTCGGACGTATTTCTTGACGAAAATAACGAAAAACATAGTTTGAAAGCGAAATGACATCGATAAAAGGTCGAAAAATCGAAATTTCGTCATTTATGTACCACCGTGAGTAGATGTCCGTCCTCTCACATACATGACCTTGAGGCTGTATGCGGGAGAAGCTGTTATTAATTATTAATTATGATTTATTTCTCTCGACTCTCGATTATTGATTAATTTCTCTCGACTCACGATTATTGATTAATTACTCTCGACTATCGATTAATTACTCTCGACTCTCGATTATTGATCACTCTCGATCACTCTCGACTCTCGGCTTCTTCCTAATTGCTCTCGCTCGCTCTTGATTCTCGGCTATTATTGTGAACTATGAAGAAAGCGTGCGCTCTACACGCGACGGGATAGAAACTAGACTTCAGGCAGGCATCTTTTACAAGAATTGCTGGTAGGTTCGATCTGCCGGGTAGCAGGCCTGATACTTACCTCGAGACTACAGGGTGCATTCGTCTCAGAGCCACTGAGTGCACTCTTATAGCTCGCTGTGCAGTGACTCGGCGCATAAAGGGAGGTCAGAGGTGCGCGTGCACGCATCAAGCAGCATCATAAGGAAGACATGATGCAGTCTGAAATGGATGAAGATCAAAGATCACTATCAGGTCGGCGAGGCAGTCACCTCCACCAAGCTCGAGTGCCGCCCGAAGGAGGGAATCATCTCTCGCTCCCAGCTGCCAGAGAGAATGAGCGGAGCCGCCAAGAGGTACTGAGTAATCTTTGATCTCTTGTTTCAACCATTTGATTTTTGATTTTTAGATTCAAAAGAAGCATAATGACTAGTTTGTAGCTTCAGCTCTGATCTTTGATCTTTTCCAGAATCGCCGAGATCGAGGCTCCTCGTCCTGCCAAGGCGGACGCGCCCGATGTCGATCATGGCCCGCCACGATTCATGACCCAGATTCAGGTGAGAACAGAGATCAAAGATCAAACACAAATTCAAAATATAGATTGCCGTGATCTAATGAAGATGATAGCACTATTCCGAAAATGTTCAGTCAATCGAGCGTTTTTTGTAAGATATGTGAAATTTGAGAGAAATTATTGGATCTGAATAAGCATTTTTTTAAAAATCATTAACACATTTAGTCCCCGCCCGAGCTGCTCGAAGGCGAGATCGCCCACTTGGAGGCGCAGATCGAGCCGACCGCCGACCCGAGACTCAAGGTTTGTGAATTATCGATTTTCGAAAATCAAATCCTAAAATTAATTCCAGGTCGAGTGGTTCAAGGACGGCATGCCGATGCGCAACAGCACTCGCATGAAGGTAAGAATTATTTTCTTTTAAAAACTTCAAAACACTCACGTTGAATCGTCTAAATTCGCATGAGCTTCACCGTTTCTGTAAATTCTCACTGATAGAGCAGCGATTCATTGAGGTACTCGATCAATTTTAAAAAATTTCAAACAAAAACAACACAAAAATCATAATCGAAATGCAAAAATCGCTGCAGATGACGACAGACTTCGGCTTCGTGGTCCTCGACCTCTGCCCGGCCGAACCCCAGGACACCGGAAAGTGGAGCTGCCGCATCTCGAACGAGAAGGGACAGGCGGAGAGCGAGTGCGAGATCAAGGTGAGCAATGGTCTTTGAGCAATGGTCTTTGAGCAATGGTCATAGCAATGGTCTTTGATTTTTGATCACAATATTTCACCAAATCATGGATATATTTGCATAGAAGCTAAGTTCCATCAATGGACTATGGACTATCATCAGTTTAATGTAGTGGAATCATCAATCGATCAAAGAGAATCCGATAATCAATCGATATTTGCCAGGTGGTCGGTCAGTCCGGAGTTTCCTACGAGTGGATGTCGCCTGACCAGGGGCGCCCCGCTTCACCACCGAGCTATTGGTTATGGTGTCTGATTGAAGTCCGCTATATCAGTGGTTCGAGCCCCACGATCGACCATGTTTTGCAAGATGGTAGAAGAAGGCTCGCTCTCTCTCATCACATTTTCAAAATCTATCATGAAGCATCAACCAGGAATCGCCAGGAGAAAGCGTGTACGCTTGAAACTATTTTCTAGCACTTCCAATACCCACTCTGCAATAATGAAATTAAAATTCGCGGCCAGGTATGATCCCGATTTGAGAATTCGAGGCGCCCCGCTTCACCACCGAGCTCGCCGACCTGGGACATGTACTGACTTCTCTCTTTATCGTTTTCTCAATTCGGTCCAAGAAACTTCTCCCTTCGAATTGTTTGTATTATGAGAAGGGCGTACTGTAGAGCACGTCCTCCTCTCTCTATACACTCCTCCTCCACATTAGCCGTATATTTAACAATCGCGATATTGATTTGGTTTGCGACACAACCCGCAGTGGTATTAAACCGGGGAATTATTTCATGTTTTACAATCAGTCTGAAGTATATTCGATCAAAAACCGATTCGATTCAAAAAAGGTGCCGTTCTGATAAAATCATACAAATGAACATAGACTTCCTTGCCTCTCAGAAAAGTATGAAGTGATGACATATGGGTTGATCTTTGATCTTTGATCTCTCATCCTCCTCAGCTCAACGAGACCGACGCCACGGCCTTCGTGTGCGTCCTCGAGCCGATCGGCGACCCGACGCTGCGCATCGAGTGGCAGCACAACGGCCACGCCATCCCGTAAGTAGTCGTCGCTAAATACAGGAAGTCTGTAGGAGAGGACTGAGCGAGATTAGTGTACTTAATAAATGTTGGACTGATTTGGACTGGATTTCTTATTTCTATTATCTTGCAGGTATTCGAACCGCATCATGCAGACAAACGAATTCGGCGTGGCGACCCTGCTCATCAAGCACCTCATCGCCGCCGATTCGGGCGAGTACAAGTGAGTTTTGATCTTTGATATTTGATCTGTACTGATGTTTTATCTCATCGCGTTTGCAATTAATATGTTAGTTCTAGTTTCATTTGAGTTTCAGCTATAATTTAAACTCTCAGAAAACCAAAGTGAAACAATACTCGCGACGATATCAAGGGAAAAAAATCAAAATTAAGTGCTTAACGGATGATCTTTGATCTCCGATTACCAAACTATGACGTCATTCCTCAGGTGCATCGCCTCCAACTCGAAAGGACGCGTCGAGACCGTGGGCAACGTCAACGTTGAGTCCATCACCCAGCAGGTTATTTATTTTAAATGATTCTTGTTGATGCAGAAAAGATAAATTTGTAAGCTTCTACATTATTTTGACTAGTTTTTACCTGGATGTGCATAGATTTGTTGTGATTGTTTCACATTATCCCCATTATTCCATGACATTTCTCCAGAACGATGAATCCGATGGTGGCTCTATAAAAATCGTACATTTGTGTAAGTATATAAAAATTCCACGATGCTCCCACGATCGTGCAACCGCTTGTGGACACCATTGACGGCACTGCGGTTCGTATTTTCTTAGAATTATTCTAAGAATGTGCTGTTCTTCTGATTGAAACATGAATTGATATTTATTATTACACATAATAATAATAATTAAATAATAATTTAGGAAGGCGAATCGATCCATCTCGAGTGCCGCGTCACGCCCATCCACGACCCGCTGATCAAGGTTTGAATTATCAAACTATTATTTTTGCAATCGAACAAACTGCATCCCACTTGAGTTTCACTGAACCATGATAATCCCAATTGATGCCTTCAGAATGTTGATCATCGCGGTTTCTCTCTTAAAAATATTTTCCATTGTCTGACAAAGCTTCGATTACATACTAATGACGCAATTCAGGTGCGCTGGTTCAAGAACGGCGCTCCTCTGCCCGAGGCCTCTCGTTTCCGTCCCTCGTTCGAGTTCGGATTCGTCTCTCTGGACATTCTCTACGCGTATCCTGAGGATAATGGAGACTACGAGTTGGTGGCGGAGAATGGCAAGGGAGAGGTGATCGAATGATGGAGTAGGGATGATGCAACGTTTTGAGAAAACCATTGCTCCAAAAACAATCTGTTAGAAATAATTTCCAGAATCTGAAGCCAGCGTTGGGTTGACACACCAATTTGTGTCATCACCATATAAAATGTATCATGAAAATACTATATATTACAGAACACTCCTATGAACAGAATCGCCCGATATGAAAAAGGGCGATTCTGCTCATAGGAGTGTTCAATCTCCTGCCAGCGTTGCAGGAGATTTTACGCAGTATAATCCTTAACTTTGATATCACAATACGAATAATCAATCATCTTCAGACCCGCACCAAGACCCGCATCACGGTGCTGCCCGGCAAGCGACTCGAGTTCGGCGCCCAGGCGCACGGAACCGTCCAGGTATGTAAAGTGGGCAGGGCCTCGAAAAGAACAATTATCATTTCTTCTGCCATTGTGTTACAAATTTTAGTGTGGAAAAGAGAAGCATTTGCATCGACGGAAAATCATCAATCATAATTTGAAGGACAATCTGGAATCGCACTTCCGTCAACACACCGCAGCTCCTCTGGCTCTCAAGGCTGAGGTAAATATTGCGTGAACTAATCTGAAAAAAATTTAAGACTGATTGAATTTTCGAACTCGTTATGTTTCACGCTCTTTTCAAGAACTGACGAGCACATCGCAAACTGATCTCATTCTTGTTCGCGGACTAGAATAAACATGCTAGACACCATCGAATAATCTTCATATCACATTTAAAAAATAAATCACCCAGGACATATCCGATGAATCGGCGGCGCGCGCTCCCGTCTTCCTCACGCCCCTTGTCAACATTGGCGTGGAGGAGGGAGACTTCGCCCGCTTCGAGACCCAGGTACGGTAGTTTCCCTCCAACATGATTACGGTAGGATTGATATACGGTGATAGGTTTGATATGAGGAATAGGTTGATTACATGCAAGGATATTATGGGATAGTGTAATTTGAAGGGCTCGGTAATCAGAACGACGAAAGGTATTAGCACACTATCGATTTCCAGGTCGCACCGGTCAACGACCCGTACATGACGCTGGAATGGTATAAGGACCAGAAGCCCGTGCTCATCGGTATTGGTTTATTATTGTTTTTTCCCCGGGGGAATCAACTACACTGCTTCTCTCATCGAACAGAGACTAGACTCGGCTGTTTTTTACTGCTAAATACTGCCAAATACTGCAAATGGTTAATTTTCTTTGAAAATAACGATTCAGAATGAGAATTGTTTGAATTTAGTTTCGACCGTTAGCATAAATGAAGGATTGGCAGGAGTGGATAATTTGTTTATTAAAATAAAATAAATTTAATTAATTTCAGGTCATCGCTTCCGGTCGACACTCGACTTCGGCTTCGCCTGCCTCGACCTGCTGTACGCTCTGCCGGATGACACCGATAATAAGGCTAATTAATAATAGCATAATAATTTATATTTATTTTTATCAACATGCTTAGCCTTAAAGTTTAAGAGCTTGAACCTTTTTCGAAATTGATTCCATTCTGATCATTCTGAAAGTGATTCGAAATGTGTTTCACTAACAATGTAAAACGCGATGGCTCATATACTTCGATAGTTAGTGAGACCTCTCCTGACGAAAATATTTCAGAAATATAGCATTGTTCTAAAACCATGACTGACCTTTGCTCCTTCAATTCATTATTTAACAACCATTCGTCACAGGCGAGTACACGTGCGTGGCGACCAACCGATTCGGCCAGACGATGACCTCGGCCAAACTCGGCTGCTCCACCGGCCAGCACATCATCACCGACCGACAGCTGCCACAGGGACTCAGGGTACGGTAAATTTGATGATGCAGCTATCGATTACTGATTTAATTAACGTTACAGTATCCATTAGAAAATACTGTACGTAATCGATGACTGAATTTTCCGAAATAATGAATATTATTTCAAGGTTTCCGGCGTGAAGAAGGACCAGGGCAAGTTGTACTGTTCGGAGCAGGAGGGAGCCGGACAGCCGAAACAGCGACAGGTGAAATCATTGATCTTTGATCTCATAGTTTACATTCCCTGATATGAGCATCAGAAATATGTAAAATACGTGTAGTGCCACATGAGTCGATTCTGCAATAATACGTGTTTTTTATGTTAAATGTTTGAATAATAATTTTACAATATTTTTGAAGGCGCCCGAGTTCACGATCAAGCCGCGCCCGCTGCAAGTGACGGAGAACGAGGTGGCCCGCTTCGAGTGCGCCCTCATCGGCGTGCCCAAGCCTAAGGTGATTTCGAAATCTTTTTTTTAGAAATAAACCGCTGCTTCGATTCATAAAATCGCACATGAATATTTTCGATGATGGCAGGGGTTTCACCATTTTCAAGAAACCCACATAAATGGTTACGTCACCACAACTTTTTTTTGTTGTTGTGAAATATCGAAAGCTTCAACGATGACGTCATCACTGAGATTATGTTCCGGCATCTAAGATGACGTCATTAACCTCTTCTTTTTCCAGGTCACCTGGTACATCAACGGCAACCAGGCGCTGCACGGCCATCGGCACAAGCTGCACTTCGACGGCATACACTACCTCACCATCCAGAACTGCCGCATCTCGGATGCGGGAGAGGTTGGCTCCGCCCATTTTGATAGGCTCCGCCCACTTTCATAAGCTCCGCCCACTTTGATAGGCTCCCCTTTGATACTCTAGTCATTCAACTACACGATGTATTCTCTCTAACCATCCTGTAGTCAGGTCTGCATAAATGCAGAATATTTATTGTGATTGTTATTTTTTTTTCGCACTGCATGAATCAGATCCACTGGCGAAACGCTGCTGTCCATAGTAGAAGAGCACTCGTTGAAGCATAACCGATTGTATCACAGGATCAAATCTTGTTGTTCGGAAGAAGGAAAGAAGCAATGTCAACAATGATATTCAATTCCTCGTGGTCGCTCGCAACACCGAGGGCGAAGTGCAGGCGACCGCCTCACTCGACGTCTTCCAGGTTCGGTTTGAACTTTGATCTTTAATTGTTGAACATCTAGTCATCAGATCAATAACATTTTTTCCAGCCTTTTTTGTATCAAACAATAGCTGTTGGAGTAATTTATGATCTTTGATCTTTGCATTTTCGGAACAACGACTTCCGACAGCACAAGCACAAGCCGACGCAGTTTGTTACCGCCAACAAGATGGAGGAGCGCGCGGCGAACTGGAAGAAGGCGAGTTTTATTTTATTTTATTTTTAAATATTGTTTTTAAGCCCTCAAAACCAAGAATTTAGTGCACAAGTGAATGAGTAACAGAGTCAAAAAAAGGCTATTTTTGTGTTTTTTTCTTCTGCTGGACTAAGTGCGATGTACTGAATAAACCGGATTGGCGAGTAACTTTATTTACAAATTGAAGCATAACCGAATTCACCACATAATTTCTCTAAATATCGGTTCTCGAAATGATAGAAACAAAATCAAAGAATAATTCGTATACTTGCAGGAGACAATGGACAAACTCGGCGAGGCATTCGAGATCGCGCCCAAGGCCGACCCCCAGAAGCTCATGCATGTCGAGAGGTTCGATTATTATTAATTGCTTCCACTAATGTTGAATGTTTTTCATTCAGAAAAGGTTGTGAATTTGATCAAAATAAATGTGCGAAAAAATTCCAAAACCAATTTCAGATTCCGTACGCCCATCGAGCCTCTCGAGAGCGAAGAGCTCATCAACAAATTTATTCGACCCAAGGTATTTTAGTTAGTTTGATCGTAGTAACCTGAAATTTTACCTGAAATGTTATTTTTGAAAGTTATTTAAATTAATATTTGAAGGAGGACCTCTACGAACATCTGTCCATGGTCGAGCAGGAAAAGAAGCAGTTCAAGGGACTCGAACTGGAGCCTGTCAGCCTCAAGGCTGGAAAGGTGACTAGATTCTTATTTTTTCAGACATGGCTACTCCGAATCGAATGAAACTTGACCATTGAAAGATAAGCAATGCCTGAACCATAAATGAGCATTTTCAGAGAATTTAACTGAAAGTGGACGAAATGTTTTTTAAAACAATGAACATTTTGTAGATCAACCGCTTCACACCCGAGAAAAAAGACATGGAGAAGGTCAACCTGCGATCGCGTCCCCAAGACAAGGTGAGTTAATATCGAAATACTGAATGGTACTCTGTATCGATAGTGACCGACGAGAAACTAATAAGAAGGGAGGATTTAATTTGAACAATTTCATTTATTAAAATACATATTCAAATAATTAATAATTTATTAATTATCAGGCGGAGAAGCAGCCTCGCGACGAGACTCCCAACTGGGCTCAGACAGGCCAGAAGAGACTCGGAGACGTCGATGGACGGTTCGGGATAATTTCTGCATTATTGCTTTACAAACTCATGCCACATCCTTAGCATCTGTTTAAGGATCGACCAGAATCCGCGAATTTATCAATTTAACACAAAATATTTTTGGCAAATTGCAATTGATTACGTAATCTCTCTAATTCCAGCTTCAAGCGCCTGAACACCCCGCCTCGAGAAGTGAACGTGCCGGCCAGAGAGCAAGTCAAATTCAAGATCGCCAAGCCCACCCGAGCCTCGGAGCTATGGAAATAGAAAAAAAAAATGTTGAAGTTTGACAACCTGCTCGATGAAAACGTCAAACTTGATGAACTCTCGGTTTGCATTTCAAATGAGTTTCACACTTGCTGCTTCATTGCAGTTGTTCGAGTTAAATGTTAGATGCATTGTTCTTCGTAGAACAAAAAATAAATAATACTGAATTCTCAGGTCAACGAAGGTGGTCATGTAACGATCGAGGAGGACCGTGCGAAACTGCGTGGCATCCAGCAGGGTCCCGAGGTTCCCAAGGTGAGTTGCAGGTTACGGTAGATGCGGCAACGATATGATACGGTATAATGCGGTAGGTCGGATATAACATTACTCTCACAAATGATTCAATTCCAGGAGAAAACCGTCATCCACAAGGACCAGGTCGCACTCAAGCAGAAGTTCGCGCCTAAGGTGGGATTTAAAATAAAATAAAATAATAATTTCAAATATAAAAAAAACAACGATTTTTAAGGTCGCCAATGCGGACGAGAGCGTCAAGCTCGAAGAGAAGTCGCTCAAGGAGTCGACTGTCAATGTAAAACCGTGAGTTTTTGTCGCTGCTATAGACACAAACTACATTCTGAAATTTATTGTTTGAAATATGTTTCAACTCTGGTTCATCTGGCCCAGTTAAGAAAATTAAATGATTGAACGACCATTGGCATGATCAAGCAAATTCGAGCAAACATTATCATTGATTGATATTAATATTTGCAGTACCATCCCCGAGGCAACCATCTCGAACAAGGTTAGTCAATTTCTTTGTAAATTAGTTTGTCCTCCAGCATGTACAGCACGATAATACCTGTTGTATGTTCTACCGAAGAATTGTGTATTTTATCAAAACTGCACGTGTTCTCTTCCCATACCCACGTTGGTGCAAGACTTGTATGTGAAAACGAGCATGTCCACCGTCCTTGTATGAATCCATGAAATCAATAATCTACTGAAGCATGACCTCCCTCCCCTTCCCTTCCCCAGTTGCTGTACCAAACGTACCGTGAGCGACGCGAGTCGATGACGTCATCGTCGGGCGTCGATCGATCTTCTGAATCCCTCAAAGACGAGACGACGGGCGTCACCCGCATGCAGTACTCATTCTCTCCTCGCGCGAGAGAACGCACAGTTGGCTTCCATATGATTCGTGTATGTTCCAACTAAAATCTTAGAATGATGGGTAACTGACAAATGTGATTGTTCGTTTGGATCCAACACCAAAAAAATATTGAATGATAATTGTGAACGGTCGTGTGTTTATTTATGAAGAGGAGTGTGGTTATTGATGTATGATAGACTAATCCATGAATGATCTTGAGGTTTCTGACCGAATGTATTGTGAAATCACTGTATGAAATGTGGATTTGTCCAATAACCGACTTCCACATGATTCGTGTATGTTGTAAGTGGGAATGTCTGATCTTGCAAAATGTGTCTAAGCTAATACCTGAATGATATTGAGGTTTCTGATTGACTGTTTTGTAAAACTGACTTGAAAAACTGTAATCACAGTTGCCGGAAATTAACCAAGGTATTTGATAGAATAGCATGTGAATGGATTGGAATCACTGTATGAAAAGTGGTTGTGCCCGATAACAGACTGGAATGATACTAACCCGTTCTGTATTTAGCATGACTGCTGTAATATACAAATTCTGCAGCCTACTCCGACGAAGTTGGGCCAGTCTGCAAAGGCACCCGTTAGCTTCTCGCAACAACTCAAGCCCGTCCAGGCTGAGATCGGCAAGGTGAGCGATGTACGAAAATATTAATGCAAATAAGCATATCTTCTGAGTCATTGATGTGATTTTTGAACAACTTGATTTTGTAACAATAATATTAATAATTATTCAGCCCGCCCGATTCTTCGTTGCATTCGAGGGTGCTCTGCCCATCAAGGTCACCTGGTTCAGAGACGGAAAGGAGCTCAAACCGACTTTCGAGACTCAGGTTAGTGTTCACGTTTTACAGACAGTCAAGGCCAAGAATATCAAAACAGTTCACCGTCTATTACTAATACATCAAATGCGAAACATATCCGAATAAATCTCCAAAACATCCTTACGATTTCCTTGTTTATCACTCTAATATATAGTCAATCGATGTTTTAACACTTAAAAGTAAGATCAGCAGACGAAAACTGAATCATTGTTGTTTGTGACCAAAACAAGATCACTTGGAATTGATTTGGAATGATTAATTGTAGATCAAGACGACGAACACTGGCTCGACGCTGGATATCGGCCGTCTGAAGGCCACCCAAGCGGGAGAGTACATGATCAGACTGGAGAACGTCGCTGGTGAGTCACGAAATTATTTAAGTCTCCTCGCATCGACTTTTGTGTTGCAAATTTGGATCGTTTTCGCAATACTTCTACATAATTGGCGACCATTTAGAATGCCAATTTAATTCAAGCTCTTGTCACATTATATTTTGTGAGACGAATTGGGCATTGTATTGGCATCATTATTGAGCATAAAATGATGCGAATGAAATTTCAGGCCAAGTCGAATCCTCCGCCTCTCTGTCCGTCACGCAAGCCGTCGACAAGGGCAAGGCGCCCGATTTCTCTGCGAGAATGAACGATCTCAGGTTTGATCTTTGATCTTTTGAACGTTGATCTCTGATTAAACTAATCTGATCTTTGATCTCTCTCCAGGATACAGCAGGGCGCTCCCGCCACCTTCCAGTGCACGGTCACCGGCGAGCGGTGCCTACCATCAGCTGGTTTAAGGTAATTATCATTATTATTTTCAAAATTCATTATTATAATTATTTTCAAAAATCACCAGGATCGAACGAATACTTAATGGTTCAAAGCAAAAGGGGTAAAAACTACTAATAAAGCATGCATACTCTATGTACTGTGACCGTAGGTACTTGAGAAATTATGCTTAATGATGATGCGAAAATATTGATGTAAAATAAAATAAATAAATATTAGGACGGAGCTCCCTTGCCGAACGACGGTCCCTTCGCCGCCTCTTCCTCCAATGGATCGCACTCGCTAGCGCTCGCCTAGACCCTGCCCCAGGTTTGAATTTTAGATAATTCGACGGAAATGTTTCCTCAAGGAATGTAAACATCACACCAGAGCATTTTGACAATCAATTTTATTTAAATTAATTAATTAAAAATAAAATGAATCTCAGGACGTGGGTGTGTACGAGTGTGTGGCTAAGAACGCTGCCGGAGAGGCTAGGTGGGTCGAGTTTGAAGCATGTTTTAAGGGTTTATCGTGCAATTTCAGACAGAAAATGGTAAATGATATTCGTTGCTTTCCAGATGCAAGGCGCGTTTCAACGTCAATCTCGTCTAGACGGGCAAGGGCGCGGAAGAGGGACCCAGGCCAGAGGCACCCCGATTCACTGCCCAGGTTGGCAAATTTTGGAATTTCCTCCGTGAATTTCTAAGGTCGTATTTATGTTCGATTTCATTTGTTATTTTATGTTTACAAACGAAACGTCAGCATAATCGTGCCTTCTGATTCGTTGATGATATTCTAGCAGCTGCGAAACATATTCGAACTCATACTCGAAATTAATAATAAATAAATAAAATTTAAAAAACTTTTATAATTATTAAATTAATTTTCCAGATCTAACCCGTTATCGCCAATGAAGGCGGTGCTGCCACCTTCACTGCCAAATTCACCAGATCACCCGGTAATTGATTTATTCAAATTTAATATATGAAATCTCTTGAGTTTCACTGGTACTTCAAGTTTCTTTTACACTTATATTTCTCCGTAATTGCTCCATGGCCATAGTAAAATTGAAAATAATATTGTAGATAATGAATTTTCCAGAACCGACGATTCGGTGGTACCGCAATAACGAGCCGATCAAGAAGTCATCGGCCTACGTTGTCTCGCAGTCGAACGGAGAGGCAACGCTCAAGATCGAGGCCGCTCGACAGGTTTGTTCTTTTGTTCCATTTTCAGAGGTATTGTTTCTGATGTATTGAGTGTGGTGCATCAATAGTGATTAATATCAAGCTAGGCGAAGCAGGTCAAATATGAAGAGACTTAAATGTTTAAAAAAGGTTTGGGAAAGGGAAGATTAGCAAATGTGGCTACAGAAATCAGAGGAAATAGACAAAACCACTGAATTGGAAACTATTTTGAACCAATTTATTTGATTCATGAATTTCTACACAATGAATTTTAGGAGGATGTGGCCGAGTACAAGGTCGAAGCGTCCAATCCCGCCGGCAAGGCCTCGTCCGTCGCAAATCTTGTGCTTGCTCGTGAGTTTGGCATACTTTTGGCATTGATTTCATGCGCCAATTATCATCGCTTTGCTTTTGTTTGCTTAGCTGCAGCACTCACCCGCTGACTAGCAGCCAAGTCGGGCCGCATCGCGGATACTACCATAACCCGCGGTGGCACCTCGCCCACGGCCTCGGGCGCGTCGCAGTTCGTCTCCAAGCTGAGCGACGTTTCCGCCCGACAGGTGCAGCTCACTCGCCTTGGTTTTTGCAGCACTTGCAGTTGATTAAGCTCAAAAACCAAGTGCCCATTCGTGAGATCTTGCACGTGTAAGTGTTTATCTCGCGTTCTGTGAAGTATCTTTCCCATCCCTTATGATTTGGCTGATTATGAGTGAGGGGTTACTGTAGTGTGCGGAAACTGTAGTGCTGACTCTTCTTATGGGCGTGGCCAGTCATTCACGGGCTCACGACTGGCATTCGCAAGGAGCCTCTCATTTTGCCCAGCTATGTAGCGAAGTTTCTCGCCATGAGCATCGTGTTTTCTCCAGTGTGTGCTCCTGTGTCGATAATATCGTTATGGTTCGAATCCGAAAATTGACATATGCAGCATCAACCGTGCCAATCGAGTTCCGCAGCCATTTAGCGGGGTGGTTAACTCAGCATGCGCATATTGATATCGCGATTTTGTGCTGCGAGAGATAACAACTAAAATGTGACCAATGACCCAGCTCTGTGGGTTAGTAGCATCTGTGTTTCGACAGTTTCGACAAACATTTGGACATGCGATGCACATCTCAAGTAGCTTTCTCAGTGGTTTCATGGTTCGTTACCGATTTGCAATCAGCTCTGTGCCCTCCGTTGAGGATTCTCTGTGAGACAACGGAGAAGACATGAAATCGTGAATCCGCTTGAATTCATAAACTCGCCTGATCCGAGCAGCTGTGGATCTGGTGTTCATGTGTACACTTTGGTTGTTACTTTGAGTGAGCGCAAAATCAACCAAAAGTCAAAGAGCGGTCGTGAGATCTAGCACAGATAAGTGTTTTCTCCGCGAGTTGTGAAGAGTCTCTTCCGACCCTTCTCTGCTCTCTCTCCCTCTCAAATGACTAATATGAGGCTGTTTGCGTTAGGGTCAACAAGTTGTTGGAACAGGTAAAAAATGACATACCCTCAAAAGTGGGCCTTAGGGGTAACTGTTTATTCTGAATCGATTGGTGAAACCCGATTTTCGATCCGAGCCTTCTGAATCCCGGTATGGCGCGACGTCAATTTTCTCAAAATCGGTTTCTGCGATAAAAACTCGCCCGGTGAGGAACAAAATGGCCGAAATCTCGCGTACCGGACCAGAATTTAATTCTCTACAAAATGAAATCAAAATTTAGGCTCTAACTTTTTTCCTGACCGAGTTATGATCGTTTTTTGACAAAAAAGTTAATACTCGTAAACCCGTTAACACAAGAACGAGCATGTTCTCCTGATCATTTTGGTATATGGGATGAAAAAAAAAACGTCACTATAAGTATTTCTGGTGTATTTTTGCGCGTAGAATCTGAATTTTTATGTTAGAGATCATGAAACTACAAAGCAACAAAGTTGTGCTCGAAAAAACGCAAAAAACGCGAGTTGGCGACACTAAAACCGATGGGAAACCACTATGGCAAAGGTGAAACCCTTCATCCCATATACCAAAATGATCAGGAGAACATGATCTTTCTTGTATTAACTGGTTTTCGGGTATTTATTTTTTTGTCAAAAAAACGATCATAACTTGGTAAGCAAAAAAAGTTAGAGCCTAAATTTTTATTTCATTTTGTAGAGAGAGATTTTGATAATCGGAGCCATTATAGAAGTTTTGCAGAGAAAACAGTCAAAAAGGTAGCCATTGCAAATTGTAACGATACAGTATGTAACTTTGAGCCATACTTCGTATTGTTTCGTCACCAGTGTTGCCGATTGGTTTTTTTAAGTACCAAATACGATTTTGACTTCCTAGAAATATTTATAGCAGACTACCGTATGCCTCTCTTGTTTTGGTGATCGCTCTGTAACGAGGAAGTGAGGAATACGTGGAGATCCGGAATACTCACCGGGGCACCAATTATCACGTTAGTATCTCTCAAGTGATTTCTCCTTGGAGATTCGAGCTCAAACAATCAAGTTGCCATCAGATCGGATGATGCGTTAGCTAGGTAAAGGTCGAGAGAAACAACCAAGAGGGGCCCTCGGGACTATCAAAAAATTAGTTCCCTTTGAACGCACTTGTACTTTGAAGGAAAATGAACTACTAATTGGAGAGTGCATCTGAATTGAAGCCTTACTGTTATTCTGGCAGAGTCAATACACGAGCTAGAGAGGCAATACAAAACGGCGCACGCGGTTCCCTAACCCGATTGATTGCGATATAGAAAGAGGAGTGGGAGACGGAGGGAGCCAAGGATGAGTTTCAGAACGCGAATCGGTTCAGAACAACGCGATAAGTTTCATCAACAGATCATGTTCTGATGAATACCACTTGGGAGAGGGTTAGCAGGGGTTTGGGATGGAACCCAGAGAAGAGTGGGGAGATAAGGGGGGGGGGGGTGCATACTCGTCTCAGTCAACGAAAAGATCAATATATCAATAGGCGACAACCGTCAAAGAGCCAGCTCTAGTTAGGATATCGCAAGGATGAAGAAGGAGAATGTTGAAGAAAGAAAAGGAATTCCACGGAGAGTGGGCTGCCGCATACCTTCCCTACATATGAGGCCGTTTGCTTTAGGATCAACAAGGGATCAACGGGGGCCGGGAACAGGCAAAAAATGACATACCCGTTGGCACTAGGGGTAACTTTTTATTCTGAATCGATTGGTGAAGCCCGATTTTCGATCCGAGCCTTCTGAATCCCGGTACGATCCGACATCGATTTGGCCAAAATCGGTTTCTGCGATAAAAACTCGCCCAGGGAGGAACAAAATGGACGGAATCTCCGCACCCGATCAGAATTTAATTATGGGTGCAAAGTCAGCCAAAAAGTAAAGCGGTGTGTTCACGTGATTTCAGTCACGACACACATTTGGACATGTTATTCACATTTCAAGTATTTTGTTCACTCTCATTAGCAGTATTAGTTGCGAAGTGGGCCATTCGCGGGAGGAATCACGAGTTGTTCAGTAGTCATTGCCTAGCCTACTGTATCTTAGATGAATCCACAAGTCCGACATCCGGGCTGGAATCTATTCCAACATTGTCTTGTTCAATTCTCGTTGCGTATCCAAAACCAGACAGTCATTCGGCATTACCACAGTCATTATTTGTTGAATTGTGTATTCCTGGCATTGTTTCCAAATCTTTAGATTTGAATAATAATAATGCTGACAGTTTTGCAGATAATCATGCAGACGAACCACGTCATTCAGCTGTCGTACGGAGTCCCGGGCATTCTCACCTACCTTCTGGTTTTCTATGCTATGTTTTACACGAGAAAGCTTCTCAAACGTAGCTTCATCGTCAACTTCTCTGTCACTGCAGTGATTGTGAGTTGCAGACTGCATACGCATGAAAAGTTCTAGCTGAAACGTATTTAATGTTTTTTTGTTGGGTATAACCTTTCTGAAAATGTGCAACTGTGTTTCAGAATATCGCCTCGTGGCTCAACTCTTGGGGCGCATTGAGAATTGATAACGGAACGTTCTTCCTTCCTATTTATGAGTGGAAAAAGGCAAATCAGAATGCACAGTTAGTTTTTGTTGTTGTTGAATACTCATAGCAATTGCTGTTTTGGAGTTTAGTTGAAGTTATCGAATTTCAGAATTGTGTTCACCTTTCTTTTGGCGTATTTTTATTACGCCCAGAATGTGTGTGCATTCCTGCTGTGCCTTGATCGATTTGCCGTTATCTACACCTTCACTAAGAAGACAACGGTAATAATTGTTTTTATTTTATTTTATTTTTTATTGTTTTATTTATTTCTCTTAACAATTTTTTTCTCAGTGGTGGAGCCGCGTCTATATTATGGTCGCTGTGGGCGCTCATCTTATCGTATTGGTTGTTAATGTCATTATCAGGTATCCGACAATGTTGTCGAGGGATTCCATATGAGCCCGTTTGACAAGAGTCAGACAAACTCGAGAACAGGCAAAAAATAATGTATGCTCGAAAGTTGGTCATAGGGGTAACTTTTAATTCTGAATCGATTGGCATTTTCCGTTTTTTGATCTGAGCCTTCTGAATCCCGGTACGTCACGACTTCAATTTGGCCAAATTCTATTTCTGCTACAAAAACTGGTCCGGAAAGGGTAAAATTGGTCAAGATCACGCGAACCCGACCACAATTTGTAGCTCTACAAACTGAGCGTTTCGGCGAGGCGCTATCTTTGTTCTTTTTCGAGTTATCATCATTTTTTGACACAGTGAATGGTAAATGAGTTGAAATGATGATTTTGTAGAGAATTATCCGCTGATAATTTTGGTATATGAGTTGAATCATTATCGTTTACATAAGATACATTTATATTCGATTTTCCGCTTTCAATTCGCGTTTTTTTTTGCAATTTTTGGTTAATAACTTTTTTTTCTCGTTGTTTCACGACCTCGCATATAAAAAATTCGGGTTCTACGTGCAAAAATACGCCAGAAAAACCTTTAGTCCTGTATTTTTCAAAATCTCGAGTTTTTTCGAACCCGACCTGGATTTCGAAGTTCATTTTTGGGTCGAAAAAGTCATATATTCTAAAAAATACATGACTATAGGTTTTTCTGGCGTATTTTTGCACGTAGAAACCGAATTTTTATATGCAAGGTCGTGAAACAACGAAACAAAAAAGTTATAATCAAAAAAATAGCAAAAAACGCGAATTGGAAGCGGAAAATCGAATATAAATGTATCTTATGTAAACGATAATGATTCAACTCATATACCAAAACGATCAGCGGAAAATTCTCTACAAAATCATCATTTCAACTCATTTACCATTCACTGTGTCAAAAAACGACGATAACTATAAAACGAACAAAGATAGCGCCTCGCCGAAACGCTCAGTTTGTAGAGCAACAAATTCTGGTCGGGCGCGCGTGATTTTGACCAATTTTACCCTTTCCGGACCAGTTTTTGCAGCAGAAATAGAATTTGGCCAAATTGAAGTCGTGACGTACCGGGATTCAGAAGGCTCAGATCAAAAAACGGAAAAGGTCAATCGATTCAGAATTAAAAGTTACCCCTAGGACCAACTTTTATTGGAATATTGTCATGTTCCAGGCCCTGTTGAACCTTTGCTGACTCTTAGGCGAACGGGATCATATCGATAATGTTGTGAATCTTATGAAACAGAATGTCCAACTCTGGCACATTATCTAGCTAGTTCTCAACGTAAATGTTCAGAATCGTCATTAACGGTGTCTTCTCTGCTTACATCTTCACCGACAAGGAAAACGCAGGATCAATAAACAGCGTCGTAAGCGAAATGTTTACGTCAAAAAATCCGTTTACGAAATTCCAGTTCGATTTCATTGGCCCGATTGCTCACGTTTTGTTTGGAGTTATCACTTTCATGGCTTGTTTAATCCTCAACGTAAGTAGTCTGAAAAGGTGTATTCGACAAATATGAAACACGAGTTTTCCATATTCCAAATGTTTGTTCGGTTATAACTATCAGCTTCCTAATTGAGAAACAACTCTAAACATGGGATGAGTGAGAGAACATTTTTTTCTCGATTCTGTCCGTGAAAACTCTTACCGCTCTACGAGGAAAGGTCTCGGGCGTGAAGAGGAAATCTCTCAGCATTGTTAGTTTGATGTTATTTTTATGGCAATTAGTTTCAACCATACCATATCGGTGCAGACATGGCATCGCAATAAAAGCAGATTGACTGTTCAGGAAACATCATACTTCTGGAGCTGTTTCTGTATTTTCGTCTCACAATTCTTGAATTTGATACTTGTGGTGAGCCGACTTGTCACGTTTGCTTGGAAAATAACAAATATCAAATGTTTTCACTCTTAAATTCCATTTAGATTACTCTCACCACCGTCAGTCTCATGGGTAATGCCTCTAAAGGCAATCAACTCGTCTCAATCGTTCTTCAGATAATGCCGTTTACTGCTGATTTATTCTCTATCGGTCCGGCGCTGTGAGTGTAATTTGAGATACTGCTATGTGTATTAGGGATCAGAACTCGGTTTTGGCTCACTTCATATGCAAACAATCTCGCCGGTCAGGAAAACGAGAGATTGTGCGGAGTAAAAAAGTCGAAAAATGAAACGACATCACTACGATGCATCTTCATTTTGCATTCCATCGGAGAAATTATGTGCGAAATGTGATAATGCAAGAATGCATTGAACAAAAATAATATGCATTTTCAGATATACAATTCTCGTTAGAGGGCCGCTTCGGATTTTTCTAGTGAACAAGTGCAAGATGTATCTCAAGATGGCAAGGACCACCCAAGAAGTGTCCGTAACGGCAGTGCAGACTACTATCAAATATTAGAGCGCGTGTACTAATATTAATATAGAAATATTTGTAGTCTGTAGTCTGAACTGCCTTGTTTCCCTGTGACATCACACATGTACAATCACTCGTTCTCTTTTTCTACACCCTTTCAGAAAGTCTGGTTCTCTAAAAATGCATCTCAGACAATATTCCTAACCATTTGTGACTGATGAATTTCTCTCTTTTTTCTCACGGCCGACACTGATAGCTATAATTTCCCAGTGATAGTCGATGCCATTTGTGACAAATGTATTCATCTTCCCACATACACAGAATCGAAAAATGTTCCATCATGTATTTACAAAATAAATATTTTTGTTAAATTATTGAATGGTCGAAGTCGTTTAGGTTTGCAAAACAATGGAGCATGCATGAGAGCAAGAAGAATCGACGAGTGAGTATTGGATTTTCATCCACGATACGTCGACGTTCATGGCACCAAGAACAGCAGAGTAGAAGAGAAGATGACAGAGGTTGAAGTTATCCACTGAGAGGAGAATGAGTTCTTTGATTTGAACTGGAGCATTGAGCAACTGGAATTGCATATTAGTCCGGTCACATTTACGAACCTCCAGCTCTCGTAAAACTGAATCATCTCTTCGTTATAGTCTGTAATCAATTTGATCTCATTTGCAAGCGCGTTTCACTGATAATAGCTTTATACCGAGTCGTTTCATTGACACTGGCTCGTGTGCATTGAAGGCATCTAACTGATAATGATACATTACAAATTAGTATATTAGCAAGGTTCGATCAGAGTGGAAAAGTGAAGAGAATGCTTTTCAACGGTATCATTAGTGTTCGGATCAACGTTAATTTATCTGAAACGTGATTTTTTCTATGTAATGAGCGAACTTTCACTTGTTGCTCGTGTTTTACGAGAGACGGATAATGATCAAGCTGGAGGTTCGTAATGTGTTCGTAAATGTGACCGGACTAATATGCAATTCCAGTTGCTCAATGCTCCAGTTCAAATCAAAGAACTCATTCTCCTCTCAGTGGATAACTTCAACCTCTGTCATCTTCTCTTCTACTCTGCTGTTCTTGGTGCCATGAACGTCGACGTATCGTGGATGAAAATCCAATACTCACTCGTCGATTCTTCTTGCTCTCATGCATGCTCCATTGTTTTGCAAACCTAAACGACTTCGACCATTCAATAATTTAACAAAAATATTTATTTTGTAAATACATGATGGAAAATTTTTCGATTCTGTGTATGTGGGAAGATGAATACATTTGTCACAAATGGCATCGACTATCACAGGGAAATTATAGCTATCAGTGTCGGCCGAGAGAAAAAAGAGAGAAATTCATCAGTCACAAATGGTTAGGAATATTGTCTGAGATGCATTTTTAGAGAACCAGACTTTCTGAAAGGGTGTAGAAAAAGAGAACGAGTGACTGTACATGTGTGATGTCCGAGAGTGGACTATCGAGCGAAATATTAGTGGTATGTAAACTCTTCTGTTTTCACAATCAGACTGCATCGTCTATCGCACACACTGTTACACTCGCCCTGAACTTTAAAAAAAAGCTCAATCGTTCCAGACCTTACCTGAATGATCGCCGTTTGCGAATCATTTAGATTGTAGTGAACTTTGATTGGAGGAATGATTCCTGAGAATCATCAACACATAGGCATTTACAATTTTCACATATCATAATTAATTACCACTAACCACTTATTCTGATCAAATTGAATACGGCTAGCACCGAAAGATGATTTCGGTTCAAATTGCTGATAACGGAGAGAAAGGGGATGGAAAGACGTGCGGTTTGATACAGATACGAATAAGAGAGCGAGAAACCAAGGCACAGGTATCGCCCTTATCTAGAATGACACCATCCTTTCTGTGTTGCAAACCGTATCATCCGACAGAACGCTAACAGTCAAACCATGGTAAGTCGCATGTTTCGAAGCACTTATTCGGTGTTGACAAAACATTTCAGAGGAGCGATATACTCGTTGCATCATGCTTAACGCTAGTTTCGGTGCTAGCCGTATTCAATTTGATCGGAATAAGTGGTTAGTGGTAATTAATTATGATATGTGAAAATTGTAAATGCCTATGTGTTGATGATTCTCAGGAATCCTTCCTCCAATCAAAGTTCACTACAATCTAAATGATTCGCAAACGGCGATCATTCAGGTAAGGTCTGGAACGATTGAGCTTTTTTTTTAAAGTCGAGAGTGGACTATCGAGCGAAATATTAGTGGTATGTAAACTCTTCTGTTTTCACAATCAGACTGCATCGTCTATCGCACACACTGTTACACTCGCCCTGATATGGCTGTTCGGAGATATGTTCACCCGAAGGTGATCATTTCTGATCCATACGTCAAATGGGTCTGGAAAAAGCGAGAATGTACGTCGGCATTCCGGCATATCCCATATCGGCAAAGTGAGAAAGAACGTGTAATTCAAGGTAAAAATCGATTATATCGAGTAAGACCACGTCGGCAAACTTGTTTGGGCATATCGGCAGAAAATTTTAGGCGAGACCTCATTTGAAGTATGTTCTGATCTGTAAGAAGAAGCGATTCAACACAATGATGTTGCAGGCGCTTGTTTCTCTCATCAGCAGCGATATGGATCATTCTCTCACTTCTTTCAGTGTTCTTAGGATCGAATTCGTTCACGGTAAGTTTTGATCAATTTGCTGAGTCATCTTTGCATCACTCAGATCTTCGTCTCACTTCGCGCGCTAGCAAGTGCCGCCAGCGCAGCATTCGAAGTACTTGTACCAGCCCTCATGGCTGATACGTTCCGGGGCGAGTTATCCTTTGATATTTTATTTATTTTTAAGTCAATCGGCCTGGGTCTCATGTTTCGCTATCTAGTACACTCTCGATTAAAACTAGGGATCAATTGTTGCAGACCGAGCACTTGGAATCGCTCTTATGTGTGTAACTTTCTCGGGTCAAGTGGCGATGTAAGTCTCCTTCATTCTTCGCCTATCCTCATTGACATATGTACACTCAGGTCTTTTGATTTGTGATCTGATTAGAACATCGAGAAAACAGAGAGTTTATTGCAGATTTGCCGCCCTGATTGTTAGCTCGTGGATAGTTACTAGTGGAGTGCCGTGGCAGTCGGGACTGATTGCTTATCCATTACTGGCGATAGCACCTCTCCTCTGCATTTTGTGCGCCGGTAATGGAGTCATACATGAAGATCAACCGGAACGGAGCCTCAAGAGAAGCTTCTCCGGTGCATTTGGCATCTTGTCTATGTAATCATGATGCGTAGGGATTTACACTACTTTCATGAACATCGTTGCAGAAGAACATTCGTCTTTCTCACTGCTGCGGGCTCTTGTTCCAATTTCTTCTTGACGGCGTACAACTTCTGGTTCCCATCGATGTATCTCGTCGTCTGGACAAATATGCCGAACCTGTTTTTCGGACTTGCTTTCCCCACGTATGTCAATTTCCGCTTGTAATTGTTAGATTTCATGATTAAGAATCAACTCTATCAATACTGCGGTTATAATCGCCGGCATGGTTTGCGGTCTGCCCATAATCGTCCCGTTGGCGCAGGTTTACCCATACATTTTTTCTCGGATATTAAGGGAATTTTAATTAATTTTTATTAAATAACGTCAAGTGATTCTCTATCATCGATACCTAAAAAGCAATGGGTAGACCAAGTAATCTCTTAACATCACTGCACTCTATTTGTTTTCTTTTTTTAAGAGCTGGCGTCTCGGAACGGGCCTTTTCACCGGAAGGAAGGAGTTCATGCGTGCCTACCCAGTTGTAGTGAGCGCCGGAACATTGCTGACCTCCGTCATGTTTATCACGACTATACTGTTGCTCGACCGGAGCTACATCGCGTGTCTGGTGAGCCATTATTATAAATTTACAAAATTCTGGCCCTGGGGAATAAATCATTCCGGTTATGACAAATTACAGAT
Organism: Pristionchus entomophagus; assembly: GCA_036245825.1. Taxonomy (NCBI): domain Eukaryota; kingdom Metazoa; phylum Nematoda; class Chromadorea; order Rhabditida; family Neodiplogasteridae; genus Pristionchus; species Pristionchus entomophagus. Next base: position 8,648,622 of record BTSX01000001.1, read on the forward strand.
CACACGCCGAAATTTAGTTAAAATTATATTTTCTATGTTCCGTGAGCGCGAAACCTTCAGTTGAAGCTAATTAGGAATCCAACTAATTAAGGACATAAAAATAATTGTTCTAAAAAGTCAGAAAATGGTAGAGCCGCAGAATGGACAACTACAAAAGATGCGCGGAAATCCCGATCTCGGCATGAAAAATGGTCGTATGGTTTTAAAATCATAATATTGGGGTGTTCCGAAAGTATTGATCACTTATACATTTTTCACTTGGTACTGCACGAAACGATTCCTTCTATGCTGCGCTGGATTGAGCCACTAATATTCTACGATTTCGATGCTCCAACCATGGAAATCCATTTACTTTCAAAAAACCACTTCATTCAGATCAAAAAATCACTTTTTCTAAATTCTCACTTTAACAAATGTGTAAAAATCAGTTCACCATCTCATGAGAGTTTAGAGTTAACAATAAACTATTTGCACGACATCCCGGCTTATTTCATCATCATTACGAAATTTTTCATTTCTCATAGAAATGATAGAATTGGATTCCAATAATAGTTAGAAAAAATGCGCCATAAAATAAGACTAAGAATAATCTTAAACAGAGTTTCTAAGACTGGTCAAGAAGTTCCGAAAATTTAAAAATTTAAAAATTCAATTCCTCATAATGAAAAAAAGTGAAAATAATTTGACCTAATTCTCCTGCGGTACGGTATAATTCATATTTCTCAACTTTATTTGTTAGTGTGACCTCTTCCCCCTCTATGGCTCCAATCAATCAATCAATCAATCAATTTATCATATCAGGCAATTAGGGTGCTCAGATGAGGATGAGTCGCTGGTAGTCATCACGGGTTGTATTCCACCAGTTTTTGCCAATAGCTCGCGTCAAGTCATCTCTCCAGCGCACTCTTGGCTTGCCCGAGGGGCGAGTCCAGTTGTAGGGCGTCCAGACAGTAGTCGCGCGGCTCCACTGATCCGTATCCAAGCTTCGCACTTTGAGTGCCCAGCGCGCCTTCCGTTTCAGTCCTTCTTGGTTCCAATCGCGCAGTTTCGTGATCCCTCGCACGCGTTCGTTTCTCCAGCGATCCCTTAGCGAAACTCCGACCATTTTCCGCTCCATCTTCCGTTGGGTCACACACAGCCTCTCCTTGTCGCTCGATCGCAAGGCCCATACTTCACATCCGTAGAGTACGGTAGAGGTGACGCAACTCTCAAAGAGTCTCCTCCTGGTCTTCATGGGAAGAAGTCGGGAAGAGAGGAGGTGGGACGGCTTACTCCATGCGCACCAACCGAGTCTGATCCTGTGCTCAATTTCGTCTGAGTGGTCAAGTGGAAGAGAGATTCTTCCTCCAAGATACGTGGCAGACTCGACGAATTCAAATCGCAGGTTCCCGATGACTATGGGTGCTCTGGTAGTGGTGCAGGAGGTGAGGAGATTGGTCTTGGAGGCGTTGATTTCGAGACCAACGCGGCTGCATGCCTCCATCAGCTTCTTCAACATCCGCTCCAGTTCCGGTCGAGACTTGGCGATCAGGGCGATGTCATCCGCGTACTCGAGGTGGCTCAGGTATCTTCCATCAATCCGAATCCCGTCGCTTCCCCAGTCGATGTCATCCATCGCCGATCGAAGGACCACGTTGAAGAGACGAGTGGACAGAGTGTCTCCTTGGCGGACTCCTCTTCGAACGGTGACGGGAACCATATCTTCGTTGACGCGGATGAGGGTTGAAGACGACTCGTAGATGCGACGAAGAAGGTGGATGAGGGTAGGATGGCATCCCGATGACCAGAGTGACTGCCAGACCGCGCTCCATTCCACGCAATCGAAGGCCTTGCGGAAGTCGACGAAGGCAAGGTAGATGGGGATACCGTATTCCGATGACCTTTCTGCGACCTGCTTGATGGCGTGCAGGTTGTCCAGGGTGCTGTGCCCGCACCGGAAACCGGTTTGGGTGGACGACTCAGTCTCTTCAAGCACTACCTCGAATCTTTTCAGAATGCAATGTGTCATGGTCTTCAGGGTTACGGTAAGGAGGGAGATTGGTCGAAAGTTTCCGATGTTGGTGCAGTCTCCTTTCTTGTACAGAAGAGAGACGATGGCTTCTGCCAAACCATCGGGAACTTGATCTCCGGCTACCAGGAGATTGAGTAGGTCGGCTATCACGAGGGCGAGGTGGTCTTTCGCATGGTAGAGCATCTCGGGAAGGATTCCGTCCGAACCAGGGGAGTGGCCGCACTTGAGCAGGGACATCGCGTGCCGGGTCTCATCGGGAAGGAAGGGAGGGAGGGGATCGAGGGGGCGCGAAGGGACCGCGAGGGGAAGGTGCACTCCGGGGGTGTACAGTTCCTCAAAGAAGCGCTGGACCGTAGCAATAGTTGCCTCTTGAGACAGAGCTCCAGTAGCAGGGTCAGGGACTTGAAGACGCTTCTTAGAGGATTGGAGGCTTAGCATCGCTTTCACTATGCTCCTTCCCATAGTCGCAGCATGACGAGCTTGCGACTCCTTTCGTTTCCGGATGTCATCGGAGAGACTCAGTCGGGCTGCTTTGCACGCGGTGGAGTAGGCGACGGATCCCTGGGGGTTGGATTGCATCTTGTGGCGCGCCGCTAGGAGGTTCCGGGTTGCAGGAGATATCCAGGGCGGGACTCTTCGCACTCTCCAACAGTCGCTTGCTGCAGTCTCAGTGAATGCCCGGACCGTATCGTAGGCTTCGGCAGCAGAGGCGGGACGGGTGAGAGGCACTGACGCGAGGAGATTCGCGTTGGCAGTAAAAGAGACTCGGTCGAGATCAAACCTCTCCCTGCATCTTTTGTGCTTCACCTGGTCGGGGAGGGATAGACACATCCGGACAAGGCGATGGTCCGAGTTGAACTCGAAATGGCTCCAATATGAGCTTTTCATTTTAATTCTGTACTGCGTTGGGAAATTTCAAATCTGGGGTTCCGAAATCAAAAGTGGCGCTTTTTTAATTTTTTTTTCATCATCAGTAGGTTCCAATTGGTCAATCTAAGAACTGCATGAATTAGTTCAAAGTTACCCTCAATACATATGAAAGAGTGAATGAGATTGGACATTATCTTCCACAAGAAAAAAATAAAAGAACAAGATGATCAATACTTTCGGAACATCACAATAGAAGAGTTTTGATTACCTGTTTATGGAGCGAAACCCCGGCACAGTTGAGATTGCTTTCTCAGACTTACCATTGACTTTGATGCCGAAGCATTTGCTCATTTCATAAACATAATTTCAGATCGTGACGTTCTTCACTGGATTTGGAATGGTGGGAGAAGCCACACTGGCCCAACAGATGCTACTGGTACAGTGAAAAGAGTGCATGAAAAGAACAGCAATATTAATTTTCCATTTATAAACTTTCCATTTAAAAGATACATTTTAGATGGTCGTGCCATCCAATTTTCGAGCTTCATCAATCGCATTGAACAACTTGATCATCGGTCTCGTCGCAATCCCTTCAGCGCAACTCGTCGGAATGGTATTTCCCGTTTTGGAAGATTCCTTGACAATAAGTACATTCTCGTCTCGATATGTATATCTGAGGAAATTGTGCACTGAGTCTAGATGACTTACTTACGAATAAAATAATTTAAAAAAAAAATCATTAATATATTTGATCACACCCCTTCGTTGTTATATATTTACTAGGAATGTAGTTACCATATTATGACGGTAAGAAACTCAAAATGGATTAGATTTTGTGTTTTGAGGACTGTAATTTCAGCTCGCGGATATCTTGCGCGGCGATTCTACCCTGCCGTACGACCAGTTTCACGCATATCAATGGGTGAGAAAACTCAACAGTGGATGAAATAGAATAGTTCGATGATGGAAGTTTGATTATTTCGTCTCTCATACACAAAATGTTCAGAATAATTCTATTCGGAGATAGTGGTACAATTATCAGTAACTTCATCGATTCGTTGCAGGCGAATCTATGTTTCACATTTTTCACGGTTGCCGCGGCACTCTGTTTTGTGTTCGTCGTCGTCTTCTTCCCTGAAGACTGCAGAAAAGCAGAAGATAACGTGGAAGATAACGAGAGGATATCGCTCATTGAAAAGTCCGCGCTTTGATCCGAATGAGTTAAATTTGTCAGAGCTATTCTCGATTCTGAGAAATATTTTCTATTTATGTTTGAGGAAGACATTACAGGAGGCGTCACACGACCGCTTATGAAAATCGCACGGAGATCAGAGAAATATAATAAGCTTTATTTCACCCTTTGTGATTAGAATGCGCTCGTTCAGACGATAGTTTCGAAGAATTTTAAGTCATCACGCTGACTTTAGAATTGTTCGATAAACAGCAGGGAAGCAGCGGTTTGACTATCAAAAACGCAGCGGCCAAATTAGGGCGCCGCGTCTAGAAAGCGGCGCGCCAAGTGGGCGCCAAGTTTGAAAATCGGTTTTTCATATTTCCTCAGCCGGCGAAGTTGGAATCAAATTTTATTTTGCATCATCATAGACATGTCGAGAGGGCATGGAAACACTACAGAGATCGGGTTCAGGTCGATTTAAAATTAATTTTCGTGATTTCAAAAATCGTTTTTTCGACACTTTGACTCACTTTTCGCGAGGGGGGCAACTAGGCACCTATCACACAACTTTTTTATTTAACAGTTTCAAGAGCACTAATACCGAAATTCGGATTCTACGCACAAAACTACACTAGAAAAAATAATAGTTAGATGTTTCTGAGACTCAAAAATTTTCAACTTTACCATGACCCAGTGGTCGAGCTCACTTTTTAGGTAAAAAAATCGAAAACTGATGTTGTCTGATGATAAGCTTATGTGATGTATTCGGGTGCGTAGAATTCGAATTTGTTAGCCAGAGCTCACGAAAAAGCCAAAGAAAAAAGTTATGCTCGAAAATCCGTAAAGTAGTCGATATTTTAAGTTTTTCGACGATAACTTTATTCTTTCGCGTTTTCGTGAGCTCTTGCTAACAAATTCGAATTCTACTCACCCAAATACATCACATAAGCTTATCATCAGACAACATCAGTTTCCGATTTTTTTACCTAAAAAGTGACCTCGACCCCGGGGTCATGGGAAAGTTGAAGAGTCTCAGAAAAATCTGACTGTAGATTTTTCTAGTGTATTTTTGTGCGTAGAATCCGAATTTCGGTGTTAGAGCTCTTGAAACTATTCAATAAAAAAGTTGTGCTCGAAAAATGTTCGAATTCGAGGATTTTTCGGATTCGAAGCATATTTTCGCGGGGTCTGCCAAAGTGGTATGATTTGTACTGTATACCGTTCGACGCAGAATTGCATGGGCTTCATCGTGTGATAGGTGACTGTGCGCCCCCCTCGCGAAAAGGGAGTCAAAGTGTCGAAAAAACGATTTTCGAAATCACGAAAATAAATTTAAAATCGACTTGAACCCGATAAAATTTTGACCACAGGGAGCGCTTGACGGAGACTAGTGGTTGGGGCGGCCTACCGCATGGAACGCTTGACGGAAACAAGTGGTTGGGGCGCGCGCCTTTCAGTCAGACACCATGCCCATTAATGGGCATGGTGTCTGACCGGCATGCCGACGCAGGCAGGTTCGACTCCCGCCCGCAGGTGATGTTTTGCAAGAGGCTTACGTCCCTAACTAAGACCCATTCTCCTATTCACCAGCCACATTCTCTCCATTGGCCGCCCTGGCCTAATGGGCATGGTGTCTGAGGTACCTTTTTTTCGAAATCACGAAAATTAATTTAAAATCGACTTGAACCCGATAGTGTTTCCATGCCCTCTCGACATGTCTATGATGAAGCAAAAGAAAATTTGATTCCAACTTGTCCGGCTGAGAAATTATGAAAAAAACAATTTTCAAACTTGGCGCCCACCTGGCGCGCCGCTTTCTAAACGCGCCGCCCAAATTTAGCTATTTTTGTAAACAAGTACCCAACATGCCTCCATGGTATGCGTATGGAGATCTGAATCGAAAATACTGGCGACATGTCCGGGCAGGTGTAAAAAAATTCTGAATTGCTCTCTTAAAAATAACATCAGAAAACACAGCATAATCCCAACTTTGTTAAGAGAGCAGATCGGTTATTTTGGACGACCCCCCGGAACCGTTGCGCTAGCAATGAGAACTACAAGCTCATACTCGGGTACTAGGAGGGTCTTGGTCCCGTATTTAACAAACGGTCACTTATTTGTGGTTACTGCCTTGCCGGAGGGAGAATAGTGAATTACAAGGTAAAATGGTCGAAAAATCATATTTTCTCAACCATTCGGGATAGACACAATTTATCTTTTGCGTTATTCTAGGGGTGCCCTGGGACTCTGGAAAACCCGTTCTGCTTGATTTCTAGTTGTTTCCAAAATGGGGTTTTCTACCTTCAATTTCAGTTTTTCGGATAAAGTTGTAACTTTTTGGCCGAACTACAAGTAGTCACTATGTGCGTTTTGTAGCTATTGCATGTATGCATCGGAATCACTGTTCGAATTGTTCCGCCAGGGACGCCGAATCCTAATATTTTTTAACAAAGCCAAAAAAGTCGTAATTTTGAAGGTTTTTAGATCATAACTTTTTTAGTTCTTGTTATTATGTGCTCTAATGGAAAAATTCGGATTCTACGCGCAAAAATACGTCAGAAAAACCTATAATCAGATTGTTTTGAGAATACAATTTTTTCATTTTTTTTTTGAGATAACAGAAAATAAAAAATGTTTTGAACAATGTACGACTAAAGTACTCATCATACTCGGGTATGGGCTTGTGGCTGCCATTCCGGGGCACCGTGACCAAAGGGTGGTCGAAAATAACGGAGCCGGTCTCTTAAACTGATTTTCCCGTGCTTAACTACTTTTTCGGTAGCGTTGGTACCATTTCAGCAGGGTAAATAGGAAGAGATAATTAGGCCAGACCAATTACTGCGATAGGTTTCGACGGATCCAGCGCTAAAAAAACTTGAAATTGTATATTAGTGTACTCAAGATTCCGCTGCAACACATAAACGGAACGATATATGAGAGACAATCTGAGATTTTGAACAAATCATGCCTGGAACTAGGGGCAAAAGTCGATTCGAGGGATTAGCTCGATATTTGTACAGGAGGTAGTGCTCGGTGAGGTAGGCAGGTTGACCACCTTAGGGCTGACCGCGACGCGTCCGCAGCGCGTTAGAGCGCGCGAAATTCGAATTTTGAAGAATTTTGAAAAATTAATTTCTTGCTCAATTCTTCTCCAATTGCTCTCCAACTTGGTACCAATAAATAGCTATATTCATGGACATCATTTCATGTGTTGCGTATAATCTATGAAAGTTTCAGATTCATGGCGAAAGTACAAGATCAAAAATTGATTTCACTCGCAAATATTAACGCATACCAAGGGGCATATTTATTGTTTAATAATATGTTAGATATTTTAAATATGAATAAATAATGATTTTTTTGCGTACCGGAGGGGCGAATTTTGAGAAAACTGCTTTGGGGTACTGCAAATATTTGAATTTCTTCGTTTTGACGGCGTTCCCATGCAAGCAGTGATACGATTAATTGCCATAATTCTTGCATGAATTTACTAATAAGATGTATGAAAAGGAAATTTGAGTTTGCCCGATTCTGAAGAAAATTTTTATGTAGATGCAAAAACGTCTACATCTACACCGAGAAAAAAGGTACTACAAAACTGCTTGTTATGACACATGTAGCCATACACCAATGAAGATTTATATCTAAACGAATATGCTTTTATGCATGTTTTTCTAAGGAAAGAGAAACTCTGAAGCAGGGCAAATATTTTTATGTATGATAATTGATAATACTAAATGAATATATAATGCTACCATACGTACGGCCAGATAAAAAACATCTTCGTTTGCCGTATTCTATCACAGGGTTGTGGTAGCATTAGCAACGGAAAAAAATATTTCATTTCAAGATTTCAGACGTAAATTTATCTCTAGTCCGTGGTGCCATGCGTGTTATACTATCAGGTTGTTGCAAAAGTTTTGACATCTCAAATTCTGACCTCTATATATTTTCGCAATGGATGTATCAATGTATGTATTTTCATATGGGGATACCCTCTTCAGCGCACACTGTCTCAGATCTATATAAACAGTAAGACGGGCACAATGATCGAGAGAATTGTTTCCGATTTGGTAAAACTAGTGAGAAAAGTAATTTAAGCTCGTTGATGCATTATGCGGTGATTCGACTTTGCCGTACGACCAGTTTCACGCATACCCTCTTCAATAGGTGAGAAAATTTAGTGCAACCTCAATAGTGCATCAAGTGCAATAATGTCGTGGTCGGTCATTCATCTTTATTTTCGTGTCCTAGAAATTACACATTCATACTAAATATATTCGGAGTTTGTGGTACATTTATAAGTCATACGCGTTAAAGACAATTGCATGTTTCACATCTTCGTGATATTCTTCCTTGACGACTGCAGAAAAGCAGAAGATAACGTGGATGATAACATTGTCCGCTGTTGAATGAGTGAGGAGAATTTCATAATTTAGGAGAAGCTATACTCGATTCCGAGAAATAGGAAAGTTCCGAATAAGGCTTAAATAGAAGACACCAGGGTAAATATCATACTTCATGAATAAGTTAAATCTTCCAAAGTTTTTGAAAATTGTTTCGCATGTTTTTTTTTCTTTTTTTCTCTATCATAGCTCGTAATTACAATGTTCAAACCGCGTTATGGATAGTATGCAAACCCGGGGCCCCCAATTGAAATGCTCTAGAATAAGATACAACAGAGGAGTTAAAACGAAAAAAACGAATGAGAGCAAGCTTTATTTGAAACTACAATATGTGAGAAGATTTTCCTTGCTCTGACGATAACTTCGATGAAATCACGCTGACTTTCGAACTGCTTGTACAACTTGATGGAAAGAGCGGTTTTATTATGGATGCATGAGCGGCTCTGTAAAGATCAAAGACCAAGAATCAAAGATCATTGAGCTGCTCTCGCCGGCGATATGGTTGAACAAAGTAGATCGTAATGATGGGACTTAGAAATATTACGGGCTCGGTAAGCTGTTGTAAGTACATTATAAAACAATGCAAAAAACGAAGCAACTTACCATGAGAAAGGCATACTCGAGTAGGTACGATTCAACAATAGACAGCTGTCCTGCAATCAAACACCATTCAAAAGTAAATCGAATTAAACGATGGATCAAAGTCAAATCTCACCCAAAACCAGACACAAAACGGCGAGAACTGCCGAAATCGGAAGGCACGCTTGAATGATGAGACCCTGATAAAAGATAAAAACACATTATTGAAGCAATATAGTCAAAAATTACCTTTGTTATCTGTCGATGGTATTTGCGCGTTTTCTCGCTCATAATAGAGGCATTTGCATCGAGATATCGGGAAATTTTCCTTCCCATGTAGAAAACGATCTGTAGTGGATAACTTAGAGGACCAAATTGATTTTCGTTTTGGAATCCAGCAAATCATAAAATCAGTGATATGATGAGTGAAAAGAGTGCATACCAATTCCGCAGGATAAATTGGAAGAGAAGAATAGGCAAGGCCAATAATTGCGATGGGCTGTGTCGGATCCATTTGTGCTGAAAATGTTGAAACTGAACAATAAAATAAAATTGCAGTAAGAGGTGACAAATCTTCTTATTGCATTTGCTTCGTTTTTTCTTCTGAAGTTCTTACCTAGCAGAAAATCGTCAAACACGTAGTCTGGCCCTTTGGTAAGAAGTAGGGCTCGCAGATTTTCTTCTGTCTCTAATGGTTCTTGCATGTAAAGAATCTGATTCTATAGTATGCATCGCAAAAAATCAAATAAAGTACCAATAGAACTATCGATGGAAAGTAAAGACAAATGGAAAGAAGTGTTGAATTTCCCACACGCGGGGTTGTTTTGAGAAGAACATAATATCTGGAAAATTATATTATCCTAAATGGAATCGCATGACCTCACCGAAATGCGAATAATGCTACTAGAAATACGTTATACAACGAATATCCAAACATCATTGTGGAATCGATAAAATATGAGAAATCCGGTGATCTGAACCGTGTTTGCGAATAGTTTGTATAGGGGTGTTCCGAAAGTATTGATCACGCTAGTTACGAGTATCTGATTAAATTAATTGCGTAATCGAATCACTCTATTTCGCAATGCAAATAGTAAACAATCTATTGCATCATTCTGACTTCGAGTGGGTTTCGGATTGCATCAGTTTGCAAGTGGGCAGAGTCATAATAGTGACCTCTCACGAGACACGCGCTGTTTTGCTCCACGCCTTCCGCCTTGGCCTTACAGCAAGGGAGGCACATGATGTTCTGGTGCTTACGGAAGGGGAACATGCACCCTCCCTTGTGACGTGTCGTCGTTGGTTCACCCACTTCCGAAATGGGGAGGAGAGCCTCGATGATTTCTCCTGATCCGGACGGCCCCCAACCCCCAATGAGTCTCAAGTACTCGCTACCTTGAAGACCGACCCGAAGATGAGTGTGCGCCAGCTGAGCACTGAGACTGACACTTCATCGACCACGGTGTTTCGGGTCCTTCATCGATCGGGCAAGAAGGCGAAGCTTCCCCAAGTGATCCCCCATGTCCTCACCCCGGAACAGCTGAAAAAGCGGGTCGAGGTGTGTCGGGAATTACTCGACCGCCGAGTCAGTCAGAGATGGGTGAACAAGATCATCGCCATGGATGAGAAGTGGATTACGTACGATAACCCGGAGAGGAGATTGCAGTAGTGCGATGTGGATGAGAAGCCTGAGCCCACCCCGAAGAAGGACCAGCACGGAAAGAAGGAAATGCTGTGTTTCTTCTTTTCCGTGCTCGGTCCTGTCTACTGGGAGATCCTGGCCCCTGGCACCTCGGTCACTGCCGCACTCTTCACTCAACAACTGGAAGAGGTCCCTCCCGGTCTCCTGGAACAGGGCAAAATTCTCATGTTGATGGACAACGCGAGACCCCACCATGCGAATATCACCCAGCAGAAATTGGACGAGCTCAACATCGAATGGATTCCCCATCCACCGTACTCCCCGGACATCAGTCCTTGCGACTACCATTGCTTCAGATCTCTCTCGGACTTCTGTCGTGGAAAGAAGTTCGCCAATCGGGTCCAACTCGTGAGGGCGTTCATTGACTGGCATGTCTCCAAGCCTCCCTCTTTCTGGAAGAAGGGAATCGCCACCCTGCCCGATAGATGGAGGCAGGTCGAGGAAAGAAAGGGGGCATACATTGATTATTGATTGTTGTTACCTGTTGAAGAAATAAATAAAAACAAAAAAAATAAAAAAAATGATCAATACGTTCGGAACACCCCTATAATAAATAAAGCGTTCGTACCCTATTAGCAAAGCAGGCCCGTTCACAACAGAAACGACATTTTCTCCCACAGGAATCACTCTGAATTTTGTTTTTACTTTACAGAGGATGCACACAACTCTTCCGACCTTGAAAATTGCATAAATGCGCAAAGCGCTGTAGTGAACTCCGCGACTGCATCGAAAGCTATGAGAACTGAGTAAGATCTGAACAAAGATGATTACCGAGATTCGCAATTTTCCAATCCCTACCTTAGCGCTGAAGGTGTCTTCGCCAATACGAAAAAAAACAGCAAGCAATTCGCCGAAATCGCTGCACCGCAAACGAGATAATGAATCAGAGCAATCGCCAGTTGTGGTTTGCACATCTTGCTGTTAATTTAGAACACATGTTGTAAATATTGAGAAAGCGGAAAACAATAATTATACCAAGAAGAAAAGGCACTACAAAAAGTATTGTTGTGAGCCAATAATCCGATCGTAAATCATACATGTACGAAGGAAGGTTGGATGTTAGTTTTCTGACAAGAAAATACTAAAAACACAGTTATCGAAGCATGCACAAAATTGATGTAGTTATTACGAGAACCACTAAATGATGAGTGAAAGAAATGTGCTACAGTATTTCAGTGATAACAAATAAATAGATTTCATTCATTACCGAATTTGAGAAATAAAACACTCCTAATAAACATCTCATGAAAGTATTCATTTGTTCACATTTGCGTATCGCAACCAGTATAGCAATATTACCTCTACATTGTTTATTCTTGCTATTACTGGAGATGCACGGGGTATAATCACTCCTGCTCAAAGACAGGCTTGACATCAAATAGAGACAGAACAATACAAAAAATCTCAATATTCACCACTGATCAACTGGCGTCCCATCGGATTTATAATATGAAAATATGTTTGAATAATTTGAAGGTACGGTAGATATCGGAACGGGCTCACAGCTTGGACCGATTCTCTTCCATCATGGGCATCACGTATTTCTGCACAGCAGGTAGTACCTAGAAAGAATTTATGATCACTTTTTTTTATATTTCGAAATTTCGTGATTTACAATCTGTTTGTACGATACTGTAATCGAGATGATTTATAGTCTCGCTAGTACAACTTGCCGTCTGCGTTAGAGGCGTGAACTGTTCGTTTGGCTAATACTCAATGTGCACGGGGTATAATTACCTCAGATTAGAATCAGTTGGTGACATTTTCTTTTGCAAGGATTTAGACTCACATCAGTATAGTTGAGTTCACTCTTCCTTGCCCACTGGTAGAGTGCCTCGTACACATTCCCGTCCCTTCTTCCGAGCACCGAGTTCAGTTCGCGATCCGACTGGTCGAATGAGTCTACCAGCGAGACAGCATTCGGACGAAGCTGAGAGATCGGATATAGGTCACGGTAGGTTGTATTCTATCCTTATTGACTTCGTAAAAATGCGCATCAAATTTTGAGAAAAGCGTGAGAAAAAGAGAAGGCATCTGTACCGTAGTGAGGTCCTCATAGAGGCGACTCTTGAGATATCGAATCTGCTCGCCCGAGCAGAAGCCGTCCTGAATACCGAATTATCATGCTAATAAGGAAGGCATTACTTATCCGATTCATTTTCGTAGCGTTCCGCGTTCAACATCTCACTCATTCAATGCGATTATTTCTGCCAAACCTCAAGCAGATGATGAGCCATGTCCACGCATTCATAGTGGAGATACAGGGAGAGCAGGTCAGTGAGGACGGGACGAATGGAGGGAGGAGAGGAGGTGACACGACGATGGAAAGAGCGAGCCATGAACACACGAGTGTGCACGCGGGCTGCCTGAAGTAAATATATATTTTTTTCTAATTTGAGTAAAATACGAACAAATCTTCATCACCTAGCACTAATCGCAATACTGATAAACCATACAAGTCCTCACCCTGTTCATCTCGACAGTGACTCCATTCCACGCTCGCTCCTTTGTCTCTCCTCCCCTTCCGCGTTTCTCCCACATCTGCGAAGCCTCAACGGACAGTCGACAAGCCGCGTGCTCGAGAGCCTCCAGCATAGCCTAAATATGGATGGTTATGAGAAATATTCCATGAAGAATTGCATCATTCAACAGTTTGATTGGCAATCTATGACAAGCGAAAGTGCATCGAACGAAAATATATCTCCTCTCCTTATTGCATTACTTTTGATCACCTCGTGTTCTCTGGCGATATCTCCTCCCTCCTTTCCGATGCGCGATTTTCCGCTGGACTTCTTACCGAAGTAGGCCACAGAGTGGGAGAGAGGCTTGCCTTGAAGAGCCGAGGCAACCGCCTTCATCAGGTATCTGTAATATAAATGTAGGTGAAAATTGGTAAATAATCTGAAAAGTGTGACAGAAAACCAGCATCATAAACTTGATCTATATTTTCTTTATCACGGATTTTCTGTGATTGTGTAGGAACGCTGACTACAGAAAAACTTTTGTTCCTCCGATTCCTATGAAACTTTTGTTACCGACTAAAGTGAGGGTGGGGAGAACGCCTGTCTACTTCATTTGACCAAATTTGCATATTGAGCCGAGTTGGTGACCTACCTTTAGAAACACCCTATCTCGGTCAGTTTTTGACCTAAAGAGTCCGATTTTTTCCCATCGACTCGTCTTTTCTTGATCTACAAATAACTCAACTGAAGGTACGGTCTAAAATGTCGTCTTCAATGTGTTTAGTCTGAAAACTGGATTTTTCGAGTATAAAAGTCTACTTGTCTCGAAATTTTCCTCTAAAAGGTTTTATTGTACGATTGCTCAAAATTGACCGTTAACGAGTTATCCGACGAAATAGTGACGTGGGGAGAGAAGGGGCAACGAAAAGGAAGACATTAATTTTATATTGCAGTTTGTTTTCGTCTGATAACTCGTTAACGGTAAATTTTGTGCAGTCGTACAATAAAACCTTTTCGATCAGGCTCATCGAGAGCTACCGTTTCATGGTCCTAATTTCTGCATTAGCATAAATTTGAAGTTTTTTTCGTTGCGGAACTCGTTTGGAATTGAAATAACGCCAAGTCCGGAATCTCCGGTATTCCCCCTCTGAGTAGCACTATCAGGAAGCCAGTTTGATGACTAATGGAATATGAGAGCACCTCAAATCGGGGATGGGGAATCGTATTCAAAAATAAAATCCGTACTTTTTAGAGGAAAATTTCGAGACAAGTAGACTTTTATACTCGAAAAATCCAGTTTTCAGACTAAACACATTGAAGACGACATTTTAGACCGTACCTTTAGTTGAGTTATTTGTAGATCAAGAAAAGACGAGTCGATGGGAAAAAATCGGACTCTTTAGGTCAAAAACTGATCGAGATAGGGTGTTTCTAAAGGTAGGTCACCAACTCGACTCAATATGCAAATTTGTTCAAATGAAGTAGACAGGCGTTCTCCCCACCATCACTTTAGTCGGTAACAAAAGTTTCATAGGAATCGGAGGCACACAATTTTTTTCTGTAGTAAAATGTCTCGATTTTCCTACAAAATTAGAGAAAATCCGTGTTATACTGTGTGTAACAGAACACAGGTGTTTTATGAGGCTGAGATGATGGAGCATCTTATCGTCTCCTTGTTCATTGCATTCTAGCCAACCTTGCCGTTTGCTGCAGCATGACCATGTTCTCGCCTTCGTAGGTGCACCCGCCGATCTGGACGCCGTACAGCTTGGGGAGACCCGAGGCGTCCGAGTAGCCTGGAAAGCGAAACCTGTTATGATTCGCTCTCATTTTAAACGAATTTGTTGTATCCAGAAAGAGGATGGAAGAATAATGAGTGAGAGAAAAGGCATATTAACCGTGTCCGCCACACGCCATTCTGCACTGCTCGATACCGAGACCAGCCTGTAATCGAGGTAAAAATGAAGTCAATAAAGAGTGCCTGATATACCATATGAGTGACGACCGACTTGAGACCAGACGTGATGGCGTGGAGGTCCGGCAGGAGATCAGTCTGAAGGGATGAAACGACGTTAATGAGCCTATTGTTGTAGCTAAGTATCTTGTTGATCTTATATTTTATCGTTGTTGCGATGCGTAATGGTATGCGAACATATATAGTGCTAATTATGGAACTCTACATACACCGATAAGCAGGACGACAAAACATCGAAAACTTGACGTACCTGTCCTTCGGCAATTCCCTTGATCATGGCATCGTATTGATCCTTGATATCCATATAGGTGAAGATGATGGCGTACGCTCGAGCGATCTGAGATCGGTTGATGGGTCAGTTCTCGTTTTTTTTAAATAATACCAGGGGTAACCCCCCCCCCTCCCCCCCCGACTACGTCGGGAGATACCACTAGCGGGGATCACCTCTTGCTATGATCCTTATTTCGCAATCGAAAAGAGAGAGGGAGAGGGAGGATAGGCGTTGTTTACATGTTTCCGATTTCGCAATCCGAACAGACGAACCAACAGACATTTGCGCTTTATATATAGTATGGATCTGTTTTCTCTGATGCTTACTATCTTTCTTCACTTATCTATGTAGGGAGGCATCATCCCCATGCACGTCACGCTGAACTACCGTAAGTTTGAGGAACGGAAGGGTTACAGTACCTGCGGAAAGATACGGTGCTGCTGCGTCTGGTAATCGAGAATCTGCACCTCCGGGACCCTACAGTGTGATCAAGTTATCTATTGATTCCTCTACCCTTTCTTACCCATGTTCAATTCTTCCTTGACGTCGCACTGCGGAGTACCGAGTGGCCACAATGGCAGCCTGCAGTGTCAAATGAATAATCTGCCATGGAAAGGGCTCACCGTTGCCAGAAATTGGCCATGTGCGTACAGCATGTGCGCACGGACGTAAACCTGCGATATAACAGATTGATAAGAATATACCTCTATGCGAGTTATGGGATAGGCTCGGGATAATCTAGGAAGACCATATCATACCATAGTGCCGTAGTTCAGCTTAGCATGCATTGGAGGCGTGTAGACGCCATCAGGTGAAACCTGGAATATGGTGAATGATTACGCTAATTCGAATACATGGTAGAATTACGGTAATCTGATGATCACCTTAGCGTGCTTCATGAGCATGTTCTTCCTGGGAACGCGAATGTTGTCCAGGGCAAGGAATCCGTTGTCGTTGGTGTCGAAGGCCATTTTCGGGCCAATGTCGCCGACGATGATTCCTGGACAAAAGTCTATCGTTGATGTGATATTAATAATTATTGGAATAGTACAGCCTTGTTGATTTCTCCCATGAACATGTTGCGCCCCGGGTAACCCGCCGTGACCCATAATGACCCCACGCCTCTGACGCGTCCAGTTTTGAAAGGAACAGGCCTAATTTGGTTCCAACGTGATCAGCGTACAATTCTGCATAGAATCATCGCAATTTTTATCGCTGGGAGTTACCCGGAGCGCAAACAATATGGTCACTGGGGAAATCAACAGGACTGTCCGTTAATCATGAAAGGGTAGTAATTGTAATAGTAAGACTGCTGATGCAACTACCGTCTAGAAAGGAATACACTAGCTTTCTTTCTCAGTCTAGAAAGAAAGCTAGTGTATTCCTGAAGACACGTCAACAGCAATCCAGAATATACAAATCCTTCTCATTCATCTCACCAGTAGTTCAAGGGTAATTCAAGGATTGACTCTCCTTAGTTCGCGCACTATCTCGCTTCTAGCACCGGTGAGAGACTTTGCAAAATGAGGAGAGTCATCTTTGAATTGTCAATGCTACTCACCAGGCAGGGGTTCGTGCGTCTTCTCGCATCTCAGTTGCACGAGGAAATTGTGAGGTCCGATCTTCCTCCCGTCAATGAACAGTTGGCAGGTGACCACAGCGTAGTTGGACATCTTGCCCAGATTGCCTGGCCACCTGGAGTGCGTAACATACGTCAAATGGGTCTCGAGAAAGCGAGAGTGCATGTCGGCACTCCGGCAAGACCCATATCGGCAATGCGATAAAAACAGCGTAATACATGGTAACAATCGATTATATCGAGTAGACCACGTCGGTAAGCTTGTTTGGGCATATCGGCAGAAAATACTAGGCGAGACCTCATTTAACGTATGGTTCGAAAGTGGTTATGGTTACCGAATACAAAATTTCGAAATGAATATGTTGATTATATTACGGTAGTGCGATCGATAATACGCTAGACAGCCGACTGACCACTTCATCGCGCTCCTCGTGGGCGTATTGATGATGAACTCCTGTGTTGCCTTGTCATAGGTGGCAGTGGTCTCCAGTTCGCGCAGATTGGTACCTGAAATCGATATTTACTTTTTGAATCAGCTGACTGTGACCTACCGTGTCCCATCTCAGTCTGCGCATAGGCGCCAATTACTTCGAGATTCTTGGCCCGTGGAATTATGTCATCGGTCAGTTCCTTTTCTGCCTAGAAATGTGATTGTTGCAAACCGTTCGCGGATGGTTCCCACAGTTGCATCTCTTTACTTTAGAGATTCAAGGTAATTCACCGGAGCAATGAAGCAGAAGAATAATATCTTACTGCATCAACATTGACCAACCTGTCCTTCAAGAGCGGGCAGGAACATGCCATAGTGCAGAGCTAGAGGGTATCCGCCGATTCCGATCGCTTCACTGAACGTTAAAAAACATTTGATAATTATTTGAAAAAAATAATTTAAAAAATATATTTGTTTCATCATTTTTTTCCAGAAACCCGGATATTTTTCCCCAAGCACGTTACATTTTTTGTGTCGATCTATGTAATTATTTTCGTTCGAATGTGCTCACTTGATCAAGTGTAACATCTCATAGTAATTCGTCACATCACAGAATTCGCTCCCTCTTTGCACTACAGCTTTGGTCTGGAACGATACTTTGTAGTGTGTAGCTCCACTCGAATTTTACTGCTGGGCTTGCAAAGTCGTTTGACAGCAAAGATAAAAGTGCGATCTCCTTGGTTTGCGAAAAAGGGTTTGAATTTGCGCGTATGCAATAGATAAGAATGAGCGAGAAGAAGAGATCTTTTACGTTTTGCTGAGTGAGAAGAGCGGAAGAGACCTTTCACTTTTTGCTGTCTAAGCATGAAAATTGTGTCTAGACACGAAAAAAGTTGAAATTATGTTTTTTGTCAAAGGCATTTTTGTTTAATGGTCATTAAACAAACCTTCTTAGCCGTCGCTTCAATGCATTTCTCACGACTGAGAAAATCGTGAGGAATCGGATCAGCGAAATCAGGATCAGCTGAGATCTGAATATTGAGAGGATATCGGGTCAATAATATCACTTCTTTGAGGTTTTTGAGAGTAGGTCACGGCGAAGTAATCATATCAGAACTTTGGGAGTTCGAGTCGATTGTGCAAGTAAGAGCCCGAGCAGAAAATATGTTGTTCAGAAAACATATTTTGAGCACGAAAACTATTTTTGGCTTGATTTATCCGCACTGATTGGTTGAATGTTCAACATGAAAGGCACACTATTTTTCGTCCAACTTCGAACTACTAATGCATGTTGAGTGAAAGAGATCTCCTTGTGGAGCGTGCCATTTGTTTTCTTGAGAGTATAATTCAACTTCTACCAACCATAAAATTATGATATATGAATAGTTTTGTTAGAGACTGATGATCAATCATAATGTTTGGGTACCTTTTTAGTGATCTCCCTTCGTCTTTCCATATTATTTCTTGATCCATACAGATTGGCAGTGAGTTCATCAGTGTCGAACGTGCACGTTTTCCTCTCCTGAACTGTCAATCAATCATCAAACGGTTCAATGCAGATCGATTGTGACCCTGTATTTTTCATGGTTTTTTTCCGCAGCTTCTCCATCGTTAACTCTCAATGAGATGGGAAAAATGAAAACGGTGAGGTTGAGATACAAGGTCGAAAAGGTCTGAATCAAAACCATCGAATGTACCGGCCACTCACCTTAGTTAGGTCGGGATTGTCCCCTTCTTTGATGCATCGGTTCGGCATTTCCGTAACAATTGGTCACTCGAGCGGAACAGACCACGCACCTTTCTGTAGAACATTGTTTACTTGAACGCCTGGGGGGTGAGTGTATAATACACGAAAAAAAGGAAAATTGAAAATTTATTATCAGCTAATTGAGGACATACGCAAAATAATTGCATCGCAATTGAGATCTCGCAATATTATTAGTGAAAGAAACACCGCCCCAGCACATTTATTTTCTGGCGGGAGCTAATGTCATGCGTCAAAATGAAGCTCTCAACTGACCGAGCAAGCGGGAAGTAAACGCAATCGCTGCTTGATATCAGTGCAGAGGATGGTACCAAC
The DNA here is from genome assembly GCA_036245825.1 of Pristionchus entomophagus. Lineage (NCBI taxonomy): Eukaryota > Metazoa > Nematoda > Chromadorea > Rhabditida > Neodiplogasteridae > Pristionchus > Pristionchus entomophagus. The sequence continues at coordinate 8,668,161 of BTSX01000001.1, forward strand.
CCCCACACCCTATCCCCTCTCCCTTTCGTTTCTCAGTTAAACGCGAACTATGTGGTTTGAAAAAAGGAAATAAATGGCGCCTAGGCGAACTGTTAGCTTATGAGGCCGTTTGCGTAATAGTCGAACAAAGCTTGGCACAGCAAAAAAATCTAATATGCTCAAAAGTTCGTCTAGGGGTAACTTTTGATTCTGAATCGACTGGCGTTTTCAGTTTTTCGATCAGAAGCTTCTGAGTCCCAGTACGACGAGACGTCGATTTGGCCAAATTCGTGTTCTTCGATTAAAACAGCCCCGGGAAAGGTGAAAATAGTGTCAAATCTCGCGCACCCTACCAGAATTTAATTCTCTACAAAACGAGAGGAAAAAAAATTGGCTTTATCTATTTTCGTTTTTGAGAAAAAGGCGTTTTTTGACAATGGCCGCATGCGAGCAAATCCATTGGCCATTTTGTAGAGAATCTTTTCCTGATCATTTTGGTATATAGGGTTAAGCATTTGAGTTAACCGTGAGAAAATAGGCAACCTAAAACCGCGGCCAACTCCCGTTTTTTGCAGTTTTTCGATCACAATTTTTTTCTTTCGAAGTTTCAAGATCTCTAACATGCAAATTCGTTTTCTACGTAAAAAAAATACGTCAGAAAAACATATAGAATATGACTTTTTCGACCCGGTTCTGGTTCCCGGTTCCAATTTGGGTCAACAAATTCATATTCTCAAAAATACCAGAGTATAAAGTTTTCTGACGTATTTTTTCACGTAGAAAACGAATTTCCATGTTAGAGATCCTGAAACTTCGAAAGAAAAAAGTTGTGATCGAAAAACTGCAAAAAAACGCGAGTTGGCCGCGGTTTTAAGTTGCCTATTTTCTCACTGTTAACTCAAATGCTTAACCCTATATACCAAAATGATCAGGAAAAGATTCTCTACAATTTGGCAAGGGATTTGCTCGCATGCGGCCATTGTCAAAAAACGCCTTTTTCTCAAAAACGAAAATAGATAGAGCCAAAATTTTTTTCCCGTTTTGTAGAGAAATAAATTCTGGTCGGGAACGCGAGATTTGACACTATTTTGGCCTTTCCCGGGGCTGTTTTAATCGAAGAACACGAATTTGGCCAAATCGACGTCTCGTCGTACTGGAATTCAGAAGCTTCTGATCGAAAAACTGAAAACGCCAGTCGATTCAGAATCAAAAGTTACCCCTAAGACGAACTTTTGAGCATATTAGATTTTTTTGCTGTGCCAGATCCTGTTACCTTTGATTGACTCCTACACAAACGGCCTCTTATGGTATCTACTGTGAACGGATTGGGTCACGACACGGTTGGCGTAGCCTTGAATATTGAAAATATTATAAAGATATTACGGAAATATAGATGCGAACTTGGAATAGAGTTCATGCGATTTCTGACAGACATCCGGGAGACTTTAGCACAAGTAGTAATAACGCAGAGTCCAATGCAACGAAAATAGATGTTTGTCGTTTCTTATCTTTAGATTGAAATGTTACCGAAGAACGGATAAATGATTTTGACTGTTCAATACTTTCCGAAAGAAGAATAGTATTGAACAGACAAATAACAAAAAGGTACATCCTATGTCTTCCAACTATTCATATTCTGCAATTAACTTACCAGGGCAGCTCCTGCGAAAGTAAAATTTCGAATCGGGGATGCACTGGTTCAGTTTAGTGTATGGGTCAACCTTGAGTTGAAGACATGGGCATGTTGAAATCAGTACTCATCGGGAGTGTGTGAAACAGTATTTGCGATTGGCGTAAATTAGGTAGACTTATGGTAGAGTGGCCACTGCTTCAGTTCTTTCCAACGGTACATGTAGACGTTTTGACGAACTCCGTAAACACATCTAGGGGCATGTAGGCTGCGAGTATGGGATTGTACTTGCAATCAACACACTTTTACGGGTTTTAACCATAAACTACTATATTTTGTTATAAATAGTACAGCGACAGTGTAGCTCTCATAGTCACAACCCCAAGAGCCCTCTCTGAGTGGCACCAAACCTCGTTATCAATACCCCGGCCCCGTTATCAATAGAGAGGAGCGTATCAAACGGATCGTCGGTCGATGCCCAGACACTACTAAATCGATAATGACCATCGGACTCTTGTCTCTACTTATATTCCCTGTTGCATCAGCAGTGAGCAATTTCCCCATCGTTCAAACGTCATACGGAGCCGTTAGAGGCTACGAGTACCGAGCAAAGAATGGATTCGTGGCAGAGATTTTCAAGGTCGGTAAAAATTTATTATCAAATCATTATGGGAGAGAGTTTGATGCTAATTTGCAGAAAATTCCGTATGCATCCCCTCCAACGGGCGAGAGACGATGGAAGAAACCAGTGCCTCCACAGCCTTGGAACAACACGCACGATGGCACTTTGTCAGTTACTATTCTTGTTAGTATCGACTGTTATTAACCGTCTTTTTGTCACTTTCAAAAAAACGTAGCCCTGTCAATAGATTATGCCTCGTTTCTTCCTTATTTCCTTCACTTCTCTGTGAGATATCACGCACGACGATCTCGTCATCTTGACAGTATCTTGAAACATTCTTGATTCAGTACCGTATCAACTGACGTGTTATGTACCTTGTGTCACTGAAAGCATCCCAAACAAACAGTTTTAAGTAGACCACAACATTCAACTAAACGTTTTCAGCTTCGGTCCCGGTTGCGCTCAAGTGAATTCGATTTGGTCGGGCTTCATTACCGGTCTTTCTGAAGACTGTCTGACCATGAACGTGTATGCACCTAAAGAATGCAGAAAGGTCAGGGAATGCATGAATCATGTACTCCGATAACTACCACCAAACAAGTGGAAAAATAATCGGAATTGTCAAAAGGTTACTGAACGCGTTAGACGTTATGCTGATGGTGAGATCAAAGATCAAAGATCGCATTCAGGCCAACTCCTCCTGTCCGGTTGTAGTCTACATTCACGGAGGATCAGCGCTGTTCAGCGGTGTCACTAACTTCCCCGACGAGTCACTCACCACGAACTTAGTCTCGCAAGGTGAAATAGCAGGACAAAATGTATTGCAAAACCTGAATCTTCTCCAGGACGGACCTTGACTCTCAAATTGGTAATATCATTAAAAACAATGTTTCAGGAGTCATTTTTGTTACTTTCGCGTATCGTCTGGGCGTTTTTGGCGCCATGGCGCTGGGAGACGAGAATGCACTTCCTGCTAACCTGGATATGCATGGTATTACCTTGAATTTTCAGGACTTACCGGAATGTAATCGTTTTGATGATTGCGACATGTGTCTTATCTCATTTTGTAGAACAGTTGATCTGTAGAAAAATGTAAAAACTGAAGTATTTCAGATATTATGGAGAGTCTGCGGTTCGTTCAAAAGGAAATACACAACTTCGGAGGAGACAAAGATCAAGTAAATACTGACGATGATACTAAATGTTCAACGAGCAGAAATTTTGAGTATTTTATCATTACCATCAGAACTGGCTTATCAAACACTGATACTGTTGGGTTGGAATCAAAGCAGTTTGGAATTTTTGTTATCGGGGATCTCGTATTCATGGCATCTCTCAGAAGACCTGTCTGATTATCAGGTCACGATCATGGGCCATTCGACTGGGGCGAGCATTGTGCTCTGCCTCGTCTTCTCGCCTGCCTTCAACAAACCTGGAGGTTCGTATCTTTGAACTCATTGTTCTGAAGATAAAAAAAAGTAAATGCTCACAATTGAACCAACTTAGGAGAAACGAGTAACCGAAAAAAATTTATAATGGAGCAATATTTACCATCTTGAGAGCCAAGTTTACTGCTATGTTTCCTTTCTCTAAACACTCGTTATGCCTTTCCTTTTCTCAGAGACTCCACTGTTCAACCGAGCCATTGGCATGAGTTCGACGATGAATTTGGAGAGTGAGGAGAAGCAAGTGGACAGATCACACGCTGTTGCGAAACAATTGCGTGTGGGTCTCACGGGTTTAGTATCTGATTTTCCATCTACTCAGAAATAATTCTAAAAAAATAAAAATAAAATATATGAAATGTCTGCATTCATTAACGAATATGGGTAATTATTTTTGCAGTGTACTGGCACAGCTCATGAAATTATCGAATGCCTACGACCACTTAACTCCAGGTAATTTACTTGGGAATGTAACTTACTTGGGAATAGATACACAGAGAACTATTCCGTATTGTCACCCTTTTCAAGTATTCGGCCTAAACTATCGTAATTGGAATATTGAAGTTTGTGAGAGGGGGTAATAGCGAATGATGATAATAATTATTCCAGTGAGATCCTCGAAGCGGCTATGGTTGTCGGCACATCCGATCTGTGGGGACCTTATCACATCAGTGGTAATAATAACGCTGATAATATTTGTTGATACAAAATACATTCGAGGCATTGCCCTCGCGGGAGAGTTGATGCCCATTCCCAACATGATGGAGCTCCGAGACCAACAGCCGGCTCACATGGCGCAACTTGCGAGTTCCGTGGTGAGTGTGAATTAGTGCTGACAAATCGGCATCGATTCTACTCATTTCCCGTGATCTCTCGTCGGTTAGAGAGACGAGAGATCATGCGAAATGAGGAGAGCCGGATGCCGGTTTGTCAGTAGTGTGAATCAAGTTGGAACTGACTGACTACGAGTTTTCTAAGAGTTTTCGATAATTCTATTTTGAAATGGGAACTCGCTCTCAGGTCGGGAATTACCAGTCTTATCTCAGATAATTTCAGTCCACAAAACTGATGATGGGCACTATCGTGAATGAATTCGCAGCTCCTGTCTATGGAAAGGCACAGGGCGAGCTGAAGACCATGTACAACCAGTCAGAGCGAACCGAGATGACTACAATGAATCAGGTATGTGTGTTATAAGCGAGGGTAATATTTGAAGATATTTATAACAATTTCGTTTTTACGAATTTACTCTATATTTTGAATTTTAAAAAAAACATTTTTCAAATGGACTAGTGGAAAAAAAAAGTTTTTAAAAAAAAATAATAATATCGATTTGATTGGAAAGAGATAATTTGTAAAAATGTAGGCAACAAACGGCTAATACCAAACAAAAATAGGTATGCGACGTGATCGGAGTAAGAAATGCCGAGGAATGCGCGCAGAAGTACAACAGCGACGTCGAATCTGGAAAGTTCGGTGGGTTGCAAATAGTGTTTACTATTTCAAGAAAACCGCAGAAAATATGCCTTCACCACTGTCAAAAAAATTAATTAATTCAATAAACTATTGATTCAGATCCGGGTTACGACACTCTGTCACAGGCGTTATTCACAACCACCGCTATGTTCGGAGGCACACAAGTGCGCGCTGGTGGAGAGGTCGGTTTTGATGGTTCGATCCTACTAGGGTTATGCACTAATAGATCCCTGCGTTTATGTACTGATGAGTGCATGCTGAAAAGAAAACGCGTAAAGCAAAATGTCCTTTTTAGTAATGTCTTTTAAATTGCTACCTTTCGCTTAACTAATGCGATGTTAAAAAACGGCGAAAATTCCGATCTTCGATGTTGGGCCTGTTAAAAAAATGCAAAGATCCGATCTTTGATTCGAATTCCCGCATTATTCTATTTCAGCTCCCAGTGGAGCTAGAGCATAGAAATTATAACAGCAGCTTGAAAATGACCTAAGAAGCCCACAACCAAATTTCAAGTCGCTTGTTAACCTAGAAGCCGAATTATTCGTAAAACGAGAAAAAAACGGTAATTACAACGTTAAAATCTTAATTTACGAATAACTCGGCTTCTAGGATAGCTAGCGACTTAAAATTAGGTTTCCGAGCTTCTTTTGACATTTCCAAGCTGCTGTTCAATTTCAAGTATCTAGCTCCACTGGGAGCTGAGTTATTAAAAATGAGGGAATTCAAATCAAAGATCGGATCTTCGCATTTTTTTAACAGGCCCAACATCGAAGATCCGATCTTTTCGCCGGTTTTTAACACCACATCATAGTTCCAAACTTCCATCCGTTATAAATTAGAAGTAGCATCTGCATCATAAAACGCATCTGTTTCCCAGGTGTACCTCTACCAAATGGACTACCCGAAACACTCGTCGCACGGAGATGACCTAGGCTACGTGTTGGGCAATCGATATTATGAATTGGTAAGAGCGGTAGAAAAATGCTTGCCGTCAGTAAAAAATAGTTGACTATGTCGAGCTAAGAATTCGTTGTGGAAAAATGATGAAACATCATTGAATTAGGTTTAGAAATTTGAGTAACTGACGGGACTACTGGGCCTAGAAGCTATATTTTGATATTGAAAAACATATTGTGTAGGATGAGAACGAGCAATGGATAAGCCGCGTCTACCCGGTCTACTTCACCAATTTCATCCGAGGATTGCCTTTGGCACCAGGTTTTTTTTACAATATTTAATAGAGCCTGTTGAAATCATTTATTAAAAATAAATTTGTACGATTTTTACACCATCAATTTCTAAAACTTCAAAAGTACTAATCTACTGAAACTTACTCGTCTTTGATTTCTGAAACGAGATCAATTCACTAATCAACAGCGACCGTATTTGCAGACTGGAAACCATTCAATCCCGAGCTCATGAACTACTACTCCATTAACAAAAGTTTCACTGACGGAGTCTCACCGAAAATGAAGCTCGGTAAGTCGAAGCTCCACATACTCACTTTAAAAAATAAATATAACATTTTTTTAAATAAAAAAAATATATTTACTTCAACTTACTCAGGATATCATCATGACCTCGTCGAGTACTACGAAGGCATGATCAAGTTTGATCAACAGGTTACAAATCTCAAGAAGAAGGTTTGAAGAGTATCCAATTACAAAGCTTACAAACTTTGCTGCAGGTTCTCAATGCTCCCATTCAAATGAGAAACTTGTCTACAGAACTGGTTGATACGTATTCCGAATCATTCAATCTGCGAGATCTTCTTTTCTACGCTGCTATTCTCTCCGTTGTTTTGTACTTTTTCTTCCAACTTTATCAATGCTGTCTGAATCGGCGTTCGGAAGAGAGCTCACCACTTGTTCGTTGATAAATCAGCATTGTTTGTGCATCCTGCTGACTGTTACTCACATCCACTTCCGACGTTAAATAAATCTGTGAAAAAAAGCTGGGAATAGTCCTTTATGTAATACTGTTATAAAAATCCCCCTCATGGCCTTTACATCACATCACCCAACATTCATTCAGGTCCTCTCAGCATCTAATTTGGGTAATACAAGAATGCTGACCAAGAAACAAAGCCATTACAATGGTCTTCATAGTATGCACCGCCACAGTGCCCAAATGTATCTCTTCACGATATTATATGTCTCAACTTAACGTTACTCTCTTGTCACCGGTTATCAGTAACGCTGCGTCGATCACACCAATATGTGTACTATCGAGCTTCAAGACGAAACGATTCAGTGCAAGTCGTTATCAGTCGGGTTGCAGGCTGAACTAGTGCTCTCTCCATTCCGCACTATCTCTCGCATGTTAGAGAAACGAGAGAGTGTGCGGAAGGGAGAGAGCTACAATTTGATCTGGCAACATCAGTTATCACTAATACCAGCTGGCAAACAGGCAAACGTGTAGGAAATCTGTCGTCAATGATACGACTCGCTATTAGTTGCAGGGCGCTTGGTCAATCGGTGCCTTTCTCGATTCGAATGATCGATCCTTTACCTTTTCTTCTTATCGTTCTCCCCATTGTATCAACACTAAGCAATTTTCCTATTGTTCAAACGTCATACGGAGCGGTCAGAGGCTATGAATACAGAGCGAAGAATGGAGTTGTAGGAGAAATATTCAAGGTTTGCCCAACTGCCTTTTAAAAAAAAAAATTTGTATTTGTTAATTTCCAGAAAATCCCTTACGCCAGTCCTCCAACGGGTGCGAGACGATGGAAGAAACCAGTGCCGCCAGAGCCATGGAACTACACTCTCGATGGAACATTGTGATTTTTTCATATATAATTAGAAGGCCGGCGAAGATCATGTTGCTTGCAAACGTTTGCGAATAGCTGTCTGTTTTTGAAGAATTTATGCAATCCTTATCGTCTTGTATCTGGGGTATCACCGCTGGGCGTTTCATGTGCAAGTTTTTTTTCTTCAGTTTTGGTCCTGGTTGTGCGCAAGTGCCCAGTTCCTGGGAGGGATACAAGAAAGGGCTGTCAGAGGACTGCCTGACAGTTAACATTTATACGTCCAGCAGTTGCAGGGTGGTGAGCACACTTCACTAGCGTTCTTATCTGCTAGAATGATGAAGCAGGAACACAACTCTCGGAAAATAAGTATAATTATAAAACAAGTCGCATTCAATCCCAATATACAGTAGCGGACATAAGTCAATGGACACTTTTTCGACCCGATGAAACCAATGAAATAGAAAATGCCTTGATCTGATATGATGGGGTCTTATGTCAAATTCATCAGAGATTACGATGCAGATATTGGGGTATGACGAAATAGCCTCGCTCTTGCGTAGTGATGACGTAATCGGAAGCATACTTTTTCAAACTAGCATTATTCTTGGGAGAGATTTTCCTATCTTCTCAAACTTATGGAGGTACGAGATACTCCGGTTGTCCATTCAGGAAAAAAGTTTGGAGATGAGGCGTTTCCTCCTTTTCGCAGGAGCCCTGCTTGAAAATGGTGACCAAATTAAACTTTTTTGGGTTCTAGACTTGCTAGAGACCCCATCTTTGTGGCAAAATGATGCAAATAGTGAGCGTAATACGTCCCAAAAGTATGGTGACTAAAAACCATCATTGGCCCCTTTGGCACAAAAAAAGTCATTTTTCGTACTATCAGATGTCCAAGGCTTGAAAGTCTATGGAACGCTCCGGCGAAATTCTGCAAAGACGTGGATTTAGTAGAGAAACTTCTTGAGTACCGAACTGTCGGTGCGTTTAACGCTTCGATTTTTTTCCGGTCTGTGGTGATGAATCTCCGAGAGGATACCATGTTCGGCCCAACCATGAACCCCGGGTCATGGCTCAAACGTCACCATGACCCCGGGTTCATGGTCCAAAATGAGATGGGGTCAAAATTAGAAACAATGTTTAGCCCGTTGCACTAGGTTCACATTTACAGTGCTCATCAGCCCGATACTTCTATCCACATCAGTTGGAAGAATAGAAGTTTCGGGGTTCATGGTCCAAATGAGTAGTCAGATAAAAGTTGGGATTCATGTTTGACTATAACCAGAGTGGAACGATCTTCGATCTAGAAGGCATGTTGCGTCATCGTTATGTAATATGACGTCATGAGAATGCGATAACCCGCTATTGTCTCGATTCACGGTCCCTTACCATAATCACGGTCCCTTACCATAATCACCATGCCAGTCAGACACCATGCCCATTACATGGTGTCTGACCTCTTGCAAAACATCACCTGCGTGCGGGAGTCGAACCTGCCTGCTTCGGCATGCCAGTCAGACACCATGCCCATTATGGGCAATGGGCATGGTGTCTGACTGGCATGCCGACGCAGGCAGGTTCGACTCCCGCACTCTAGCTTCTCGGCGGATGAATTTCATGCAAAATGATGTACATGAAAAATGATCAGCTCGATGAGCTCTACAAAACAATGTGCAGGAATGCTTGATTTTGGTATTTTTCGAGCATAACTAATTTCTTTCGATATGTCATGAGCTCTAATATAGAAATGTAGAGAAAGGCGGAAGGTAGAGAAAGGCGCGCGCCCCAACCACTAGTCTCCGTCAAGCGTCCCCGGCGGCACTAATCGGTGGTCAGTATCGAAGATGAACGAACCGGGGAGTCGAGACTGGATTGGGTTCTTCAGTCAGACACCATAACCACTAGGCCAGGGGGGGGCGGCCTCATGGCGGGGACAAATCAAAAAAATCCCCAGCCCTGGCCGGGAACTCATGGCGGGGACTAGTGGTTGGGGCGCGTCATGGCGGGGACAAATCAAAAAATCCCCAGCTCTGGCACCATAACCACTAATGGGCATGGTGTGAATGAGGGGTCAATGGAAACAGAGTGGAACGATCTTCGATATTTGAAGTAATTTATTATTAGAGTATGGTATGGGTATGACATAAAAATATGCACAATCAATATTTGGTAGGGTAACCTTTCGATTCTATGACAGCGGCACATCGGTCTTTCATTGAATGGGCAAGATCGAGAAGGGTGTCGGAAGGGATTTTCTCCCACGCTTCTTTAAGAATACGGAACTTGTCGGCGGCATTAGTGGGCTTCTGCTTGCGGACAGCCTCATCGAGTACTTCCCAAAGATTTTCGATCGGATTGAGGTCGGGTGATTGACTTGGCCATTCGATTTTCTGAAATAGAGGAATAAGTATTGTGCAAGTAATTTGTGCTATCACACTCCTTATTCTTATTCTTCCTTATTCTTCGAAAATTAACTCACTTTGATATTCTTTTTCTTGAACCACTTCATAACCAGCTTCGAGGTGTGCTTGGGATCGTTGTCTTGTTGGAACTTCCATCTAGCAGGGCAGTTAGCCTTGGCCCAGGGAATCATTTCTTTCTTCATGATCTTCTTGTAGTCTTCTTTCTTCATAATGCCCTCGATCCGAACAAGAGGTCCGACTTTACCTCCGATGAAACATCCCCAGACCATGACACTGCCTCCTCCATGCTTGACAGTGGGGATAGTGTACTTGGGGTCGAATCTCTTGTTGACCGGTCGATGGACGTACTGCACACCTTCGGAGAAGAGTTCGAACTTGCTCTCGTCAGTCCAGAGTACATGCGTCCATTGTCTGGGTGTCCAATTGAGATGTTCTCTCGCGAACCTGTAGTATAATCGATAATTATTTGAATTATGATGTCAGCTATTATTTTTCAATAAGATAGACACTCACTCGAGACGTTTTCTTCTATTTCTCCTATTGATATACGACGTGTAGGCTGGCCGTCTGCCTGGCAGTCCAGCAGCGACGAGAACTCTCTGGACAGTCTTCGAGCAGACGGGATCGTTAGGTCGATTCTTGTTAAGGTCGATCGCCAACTCCGTGGCAGGAAGACGAGGATCCTTGATGCTCTCCACCTTCAGATGACGCTTCTCTCTATCACTCAACTTGGCTGGCCGACCAGATCTGAAATAATGTTATTAAATATAGGGACTGCGCTAATTGAAGTCTATGAAGAACATTGTACTTACCTCTTTTCAATCTCAGTTGTTCCGGTTTTCCCGAACAACTGGAGGATCAAATGAACAGAAGACGTGGGCATGTTGGTCAAGTTCGAAATCTGGCGCACGCTCAAGCCTTTAGATCGCATCGCCACTATGACTGTACGAAGATCCGAGGAGTACTGCTTTCGCTTCTTGGTAGTAGACGAGGGATCCATTTGATGAACTGAGGAGCGAGTGTGAGTTTGATTAAAAGTACAGCGCCTTTTATACTCATTCAGATTGGAAGAATCCGATCTCAGATTGGAAGAATCCGATCTCAGATTGGACAGTTCCGAACTCGGGTCGGAAGGCTCCGAGTATGCGATGTCGAACATTCATTCCTTCTGGAAAGGGTATATTATTTATTACCATCAGCCCACTGGCAATTCAGTTAATAATTAAATAAGCAAAAACAACAACATAGTAAAGATGTCATCAAAATTATGACGTAAAATGCCTTCTAGATCGAAGATCGTTCCACTCTGTTTCCATTGACCCCTCATTCACCACTTTCCGTTGAGTTTTCGCCGTGAAACGAGACAATAGCGGGTTATCGCATTCTCATGACGTCATATTACATAACGATGACGCAACATGCCTTCTAGATCGAAGATCGTTCTACTCTGGTTATAGTCAAACATGAATCCCAACTTTTATCTGACTACTCATTTGGACCATGAACCCCGGGTCATGGTCTCAATGGAGCCATGACCCGGGGTTCATGGGTCAGCCCCGAAACTTCTATTCTTCCAACTGATGTGGATAGAAGTATCGGGCTGATGAGCACTGTAAATGTGAACCTAGTGCAACGGGCTAAACATTGTTTCTAATTTTGACCCCATCTCATTTTGGACCATGAACCCGGGGTCATGGTGACGTTTGAGCCATGACCCGGGGTTCATGGTTGGGCCGAACATGGTATCCTCTCGGAGATTCATCACCACAGACCGGAAAAAAATCGAAGCGTTAAACGCACCGACAGTTCGGTACTCAAGAAGTTTCTCTACTAAATCCACGTCTTTGCAGAATTTCGCCGGAGCGTTCCATAGACTTTCAAGCCTTGGACATCTGATAGTACGAAAAATGACTTTTTTTGTGCCAAAGGGGCCAATGATGGTTTTTAGTCACCATACTTTTGGGACGTATTACGCTCACTATTTGCATCATTTTGCCACAAAGATGGGGTCTCTAGCAAGTCTAGAACCCAAAAAAGTTTAATTTGGTCACCATTTTCAAGCAGGGCTCCTGCGAAAAGGAGGAAACGCCTCATCTCCAAACTTTTTTCCTGAATGGACAACCGGAGTATCTCGTACCTCCATAAGTTTGAGAAGATAGGAAAATCTCTCCCAAGAATAATGCTAGTTTGAAAAAGTATGCTTCCGATTACGTCATCACTACGCAAGAGCGAGGCTATTTCGTCATACCCCAATATCTGCATCGTAATCTCTGATGAATTTGACATAAGACCCCATCATATCAGATCAAGGCATTTTCTCTTTCATTGGTTTCATCGGGTCGAAAAAGTGTCCATTGACTTATGTCCGCTACTGTATTTGCCACATGGTGATCGAAGAAGCGATTTATCATCTTCTCGTCCAGTTGAACGCCAAATGTCCGGTCGCTGTCTACATACATGGAGGCTCGGGTCTAGTCCATGGGGTGCAAGGCTTTCCCGATGAGTCGCACATCACAAACTTCGTCTCGCATGGTCAGCAAATGGGTAGTGATCAGGTTCTGAGTAGTTTTGGCTATTTGCTATATCGTGCGAAATAATGCGAGGGGGGAGGCAGTGTCTGCGCTCCGATATGTCAAATAGCCAACACTAGTTCTGAGGCAAATTTAATAATAGTATTATTTTAATGGGTTCCACAACAAAATTCGATTGAATTCATGAGATCCATTCTAGGAGTGATCCTGGTGACATTCTCGTATCGTCTGGGCGTGTTCGGAGCAATGGCATTAGGAGATGAGAATGCACTTCCTGCCAATCTCAACATGCATGGTATTTACTTTAATCGTCATATACTTTCTAGAATATCTTTTCAAAAAAAAACTAAGCGACAGATTGCATTTCGATGTGCGGTCATTGATGATACTGATTCAAATTATTAGTTCCCGGGTTTCAGATGTTCGCGAGTCTCTCCGTTTCATTCGCAAGGAAATTCACAGTTTCGGGGGCGACAAAGATCAGGTTTGGGAGTGATTTAAAGGATAACTAGGTTCTAGAAAAATCATACTGTATTAAGTTTCTTGTTCGCATAACTGGTCAATAATTGCAGGTCACATTGCTGGGTTACTCAACAGGAGCGAGCATAACGTTTTGTCTTGTCTTCTCACCTGCGTTCAACAATCCGGGAGGTAGTACATATTTTGTAAATAATAAATTCAGAGAGCCATAAAAAACAATGAGATCACAAAATGTCATAAAAAATGTCAATAGATCAATAGATGGAAGGCTCACAAAATACATACCATTCTCGAACTTTAATTTTGATCGTGTTATCCCTCCAAGGTTCAGCTGCTGTAATCAATGTCTAGCTCAGGAATGCAATGTATCGTTTCCTTCCAGAAACTCCTCTGTTCGCACGAGCAATCGGTATGAGTACACCAATGAATTTGGATAGTGAGGAGAAACAAGTGAACAGGTCACACGTTGTTGCCAAGAAATTGGGAGTGAGATTTTTTTAAAATGTTTGATAAATAATTTTAGTCATCATCAATTATTCTAATTCCCCTAACAAGGGAACCGCAAAAGTCGGCTTCCATCGATCCGTTTTATATTCTCACACGTCGATAGGGACCCCAAGGAATCTTATTTCCGTTTGTAAATCGACCGCACTTTGTTCCTAAGGGCCTAAAATAGGTCATGAAAAATTGATGGAAATTTGCTCGCGTCTGGCTCGGAGTGAACACAGAGTTTTGAGCGATCCAGAGATGTGCTCTCGTAGCGTAGTGGATAATGCGCTATCTATTACCTTTTTGGGGAAGTTAATGGCACAGGTTCGAATCCTTTGGGTTCGAAAACGTCTTTGCAACATTTTCCCATTAATTGTATTGATCTCACAACTGTTGTGTGTCCCATTTTTGTGTATTTGAACAATTTCACAATTTTGCAGTATAACTTCATCAACAACGTGCTCAGCAGTAACAACAAATCAACAGCGATGGAGGAGAATCCAGAAGCATTGGAAACGGAACTGCTTCTCGCAATGGGGACAGATGCAACAACCACGAGAGGAGCATACAGAGCAGGGAGACATCGATCCCTTTCCGAAGATGAACTCTTTGGGGGCAACGAAGCGAGGAGGGCGGTCCTTGATGAATCCTCCCTTGAAGAATCCATTCTGAATGAAGCGCTTGAACCGTTCGGCTCCCATACAGAAATGAAGCTGAGAGACGAATCTGAGAAGATTGTCTCTCTGCGACACTGTGCAATCGATCTTGCATGCAAGCTCATTGAAGCATCAAGTATCGACTACAATAAAAAATACAGTTATTGTATATTTTGATGAAATTTGACTTCAAAACTGTGCAAAATAAGCAAATACGTGAACATGGGTCTCATTCGAGTAATTAGACCCGAAAAAAAAACAAGGAAAAATGCTGCAAAAAAGTGCTGCATTCGGGGTGGTTCGAACCTGAGCAAAAGGTAACGTATCGCACTATCCACTACGCTACGAGAGCACATCTCTGGATCGCTCAAAACTCTGTGTTCACTCCGAGCCAGACGCCAGCAAATTTCCATCAATTTTTCATGACCTTTTTTAGGTCCTTAGGAACAAAGTGCGGTCGATTTACAAACGGTAATAAGATTCCATAGGGGTCCCTATCGACGTGTGAGAATATAAAACGGATCGATGGAAGCCGACTTTTGCGGTTCCCTTGTAACATTCTTGTTTATTGCAGTGCATGGGAACAGCTCAGGAAATCATCGATTGTTTACTACCTCTGAGCACAAGGTGAGTGATTTAGCTAGCAAAATAAATAATAAGTAATCAAAACCTCACTACCATCTGAGATGTGCCATTTACGTCGTCTCATGAGGAAATTGGCATATCTATGTCCGATATATCTCAATTGATTAAACATGTCAGGCTGATACTGGATTTGCAGCGAAATTCTCAATGCAGCCTTCGAGATCGGCACCGCAAATCTGTTTTCACCCACTCACATTAGTGGCCTTGCACTCGCTGGAGAGCTGATGCCAATTCATAATATGATGGAACTCCGAGATAATCATGAAGAAAACATGAAGAAACTTGATAGTAGAATGGTTTAAATGCTGCTATAACTATGCTGTTTGAACTGCTCGGATTTTTGAACTTTGCCTAATTTTTGAATAATATAAGATCGTTTAAGCCGACGAAACTGCTGCTCGGTACTATCGTGAATGAGTTCGGAGTGCCTGCCTATAGCAAGTATAAGGATATATTCAAAAAAAGCATGACATATCAGAAAGGCGTCAATCAGGTATCAGGTGCTTTGATTCGGTGTTTGACTCAGGATATGGAACTGATACAATACTTCACTATGCGCAGGGCTGAAAAAAACTTCATTATCCACAATCTCACACTCTCTGAGTATACGCACCTTTCCCAGTTCTTCTTGTAGAAATCAGAGAACAAGACAACACTATTTTCAGCAAATGCATTCTATGAAAATTCGGTCCTGATCTCTCTACACTGTGTATATGTTTGAGGTAATGGACGTTCTGGGAGTTCGAAACGTCCAGGAATGCACGGACAAATATTTCGGTGACGTGAAGTCAGGAAAACTCGGTCAGTTGGAAATTCAGAATCTAATTGTTTCCGTTGGGGACTGATTCCGAATGAATAACTTTATGAAATCAATTTTCACAAGGGTAGAATGAGTATGGGGGTGAATGTTGATCTTTGTTAGCTTTTTGGCGCAGGTCGGGCTTCATTTGCCTAGAGCGAGCCTTGCTAACGGATCACTCCGCTAGTTTAACCTATTTGAGATATAAAATAATCGATTATTCAATTCCTCTTTGGAGCAATTCGATTATACTGTAGATCCGGGCTACGACACTCTATCACAGTCTTTATTCACGAGTACCGCACTCTTCGCGGGTGCACAAGTGCACGCTGGCGGAGAGGTAAGATATGAGACAGTATCTGAGCCGAATGAGCAATTTTAACCATAACCACAAGAGAAGAAATGAAACAGAATTCAGCGATACAATTTTCTTTGCGTCAACTTTTGACATCTTACAGAATTATATTTGATATTTGTGACTGATACCTATCAGGTGTACCTCTACCAGTTGGATTATCCCCATCATGCGATGCACGCTGATCACCTCGGCTACGTGATGAAAAATCGAGATGACTCCTTGGTGTGTCTTTTTTTCGAATCATTCGGAGTTGGCATTTTATAGGACGAGAACGAGCAATGGATATCCCGCGTCTTCCCGGTGTACATCACAAATTTCATTCGAGGATTGCCTCTGGCCCCAGGTTTTAAATTTTCAACAGTTACAATACTTTTTTTTAAATTCTCTGTTTTTGAAAAAAAGACATTGTAGAATGTGTCTCTCATCAAAACATTTTAACGATGGATGATAACAATTGCCTTTTGCAGATTGGCAGCCTTTCAATCCCGAGCTAATGAACTACTATTCTATCAACAAAAATTTCAATGAAGGGATCTCACCGGAAATAACGCTCGGTAGGTCAAAGCTAAACTTGTTTGATGTTTTTGAAATAATATCATTCAATTATTCAGGATACCATCATCATCTCATAAAATACTACAATGACATGATTAAATTTGACGATCAGCTAACAAATGACAAGCAGATGGTTTGAAGAGTGCCTTTATTAGATTTTAAAAATGATACGATTATAATTGTGACCAAAGGATGAGACCGCGCACGTTTCACGCTTAACTATAATCTGGTTTTGGGCACTGGAACCGTATTTTTGCCTATTTGCATTTATTTTCTTCATTTCTTCCATTACTAAATAGCGTCTAAATGAGTTTCCCCGCTCAACGAACATATCACGGGTTTTCTGTTATTTTGTAGGAACGCTGACTTCAGAAAAAAAATTGCGTCTTTGATTTCTATGAACGTGTTTTTTCAACTACATTATGCTAATTATCTCGACATTTTCCTCTTGAGATCACGAATTTTATTTTTGAAAACAATTCTCTACCCCCAAATTGAGGTAGTATCATATTCCATTTGTCATAACTCTGAACTCCCTGTTGCGATCCTCAGAGGGGGAATCCTGCAGAATCCGGACTTAGCCGAAATTAATTGCAAAACCCGATCCGGGTGTGATTTCATCACCAAATTATGCAAATTTATAAATTAGGGAGGTCAAACGATAGCTCTCATAGAGATAAAGAAAAAAGGTCTTGTACTTTAAGTTGTGAAAATCTATAGTTTTCAAGATATCAGGCAAAAACTGAATGTATACTACACTGTACAGGAAATGAGTGAGAGGGCTCCTTTCTTCTTTTTTTTCTTTTCAAATTTGTAAATATGCATAATTTGGTGATGAAATCACACCCGGAACGGGTTTTGCAATTAATTTCGGCTAAGTCCGGATTCTGCAGGATTCCCCCTCTGAGGATCGCAACAGGGAGTTCAGAGTTATGACAAATGGAATATGATACTACCTCAATTTGGGGGTGGAGAATTGTTTTCAAAAATAAAATTCGTGATCTCAAGAGGAAAATGTCGAGATAATTAGCATAATGTAGTTGAAAAAACACGTTATCGCATGAAACGTAACAAAGACGGTGTTTTTGCATGTGATCACCGTTGAGATAATTGTTGATCTTGGAAAGACAAGTCGATTGAAAAAAAATTGGTCGCCGTAGGTCAAAAACTGACCGAGATACAGCGTTTTTACCAAATTACAGAAAATCCGTGATATAAAATATAATTAATGCAAAGCGGTAACAAATAATTTGTAAATTCGTCATTACCGGAACAGTTTATTCCCAGGAACAACTTTTTGTAAATTTGTAATAAAACATATATAACTTTATTTAAGATACTCAATGCTCCCATTCAAATGAAGAAGTTACCTACAGAATTCATTGATACACATTCTGAGCCATTCAATTTGCGAGATCTTCTATTCTACTCTGCTTTTCTTTCAGTTATCTTATGCATTATCGTCCAACTTTATCAGTACTGTCAAAGTCGGCAGAGTTCGCAAGAGAGCTCGCGACTTATTCGTTGATGAATTCATATTCATATTCACAATTACTGTACGATATAATTTTGAGCACATTCAAATAAAATCATAGAACTGACACCATTGACCTAATACATGATCGCAATATCACTGAACGTCCTCTCATTTGCATACATTGGGTATTACTTTGTGAGATGCAGTGAATGGTCATTGGATCTAGCAAGATTCGAATATTTAAGCATTAAGATATTTATATTCAAGATACCTTATATTCACAATGGAGCACAATATTGCATTAGTGTACAAAACAGTCAAACATACACGGAAAACTTATCCATCGTTAGTTTTTAGTACCGGGCCTAGCATTTTTCATAATCTCGTTGACGATTCTGGTGGAATTTTTGAACTTTGAAGACCGAAAACAGGATAACACCGAGAATCGCAGAATAGAAGAGCAGATTCAGAATTGTGAATGATTTTTCAGAGACGAGAACGAGTTCTTTCAATTGAATTGGATCATTGAGCGTCTAAAATTATCGATTATTTTAATTTTACACATGCAGAACCTCCTTCTTGAGAAGCGTCCGTTGTTCGTCAAACTCCATCAACTCTCCGTAGTAGATAGAGAGATCATCGTGATATCCTGAAGCAAAATTAACTGAGCAAAAATATGTTTGAAGACAATGATGATAAGCGAAATTTCTTCCAAGATGTTTCCGATTCAGATATTATAAATTCACTCTAGCATGCACTCATTTGGCAAACTTACCGAGTTTCATTCCGGGCACAACTCCATCCACCAAGCTCTTGTTGATGGAAAAATAGTTCACCACTTTGGGATTAAGAGGTTTCCAATCTGCGAAAAAAGTGTCGATTATAATCGTATAATCAAACAGTGATAACGCTGCGATCAAAACCTTTACTTTAAAAAATAAATAAATACAACCTGGCGCAGGACGAAATCCTTTGATGAAGTTAGTAAAATATAAAGGAAAAACGCGGCCCAGCCATTTCTCATTTGCATCCTTTAAACTTTTCTTTTGTATTCATATTTGCTCTCATGAAGTTTGTAGAAGAAATTTATGGCACCTTGAGCTCAATGTTTACCGAAGGAAAATACGACATTGTCTGAAATAAAAACAATAAATCTCACCATGGGATGCTCGGAAACTCCCATCACATAGTAGATGTCGTCAGCGTGTTGGGCATGCGCAGGGTAGTCAAACTGGTAGAGGTAGACCTGCCGATTCCAAAATTTAGTATGCAGAGAACGAATTGATAGGTTGAAACGACACTGCAAATTTCCATTCAAGACCGATAGTTGTATTTACTAATGCTCTTACTTTTTTTCTTAGGCTAGTTGATTATTTATTCCAATAAAAATCAACCTCTCCTCCGGCCTGCGACTGTGCGCTCGCGAGCAACGAACTCGTCATGAATTGAGCCTGTGACAACATTTCGTAACCTGGATCTGAATCAATCGGATTTCCTTCCGTATCACGAGTTTTCACCTACCGAATTTGCCCGAGTTCAAATCACTGAAGTACTTTTGCGTGCATTCCTCAACGTTTCGCACTCCCAATACATCGTTGACCTGCAGAACAGACATTTCTTTATTTTTTCTTTAGTATCTATCGGGTTGAGGAATAAGTAACGCTCGTTTTTCCAATTTCAGATTATGACCTCTCCCGTCTTTCTAAATTGTGCAATTATATTCCGGTTTTTGATGATCGATAAGGGCTTGGATACTCTCTTTAGCGCACACTATATCATATATCTCCGATCATTTAGGCGATCACAATGGCTGGCTCAATTCAAAGTTGTCGCACCTCACCCTGAGATTTTGACAGGTCAGCACTGAGGGAAGAAGAATCATTGAGCCACAATTAAGCTGCAGTAGTAAAGTATCATGGTTATACATTACACTGATGATATTCAGAGGAATATCCAAGTAAAGGCCTGTGTGAGATATGCGCCTAACGAGAGTGTAGGATTTTCAGTTACTGACCGAAAGAAGTTTTGCTAGCCGCGTTTTCTTAGCAATAGATCTAAAGACCTCAATTATGCTAATGTGGAGTACCTTTCCTGTTGAAGATATGGACGAATTTTGCTAAGTGTGGAGCATTATCTTTGTGAGTTAAATTGCTCGTAAGTCCGATATAGAAAAACAAGCCTCGAAATCGACATTTATTGCTATTTCCTGTAAATCGTACTAATTGAATGTATGGCCTTAGATGGTTAAATGGACGAGCAACTTTTGCACTATCATCCACCAAGTGGCCACAATTATAGAATGGCTACTATGTCTTGGGTATGGTTTAATCCAAAGTCCTCAAAACACGCATTTCTTTTGATTCCGTCACAAAATAATATTTTTGGAAAACTGTTATTTTTCAAATAGGAGCATAAGTAGCACCAAATGTTTATAGTGATAATATAGCTCCATAGTGAGTGACTGGAGCGCACTAGTGTATAGGCCAGCACCTTCGATCCTCAAGGTAGACAAATAAGTTAAGTGAACTGCAATTTTTCACGAACGTTCCCCTTGAAACGTCTATAAAAATACAACAATGAATCGAGCACCATTCTCACTTCACCATGGAAGAGGTGTAGTATCGGGCTGCTCACCTGAGAATGTGTGAATTTACCGAACAGTTTCCACGTTAAATTACACAATTTCGAAAAAAATCTAAAATTTTCGAAAATTATCAGGTACATTGAAATCTAAATTTCTCTCCTACACAGGAAGCGTGATATTTCTAATACTAACGGCTATGATACTCGAGCATACCCTGAAAAAATGCTATAAAGTCAGCTCGTTTAGATTTGATTGGCGGGAGATATATGAGCCCAAACACGATGCTCAAAAACGAGCGTTACTTATTCCTCAACCCAATACTTGAAACTTTCCAAACCTGATTAATGTCCTGGAGATGATTGTAATCGTAGGCTTTGGTGTTTGCGCCTTCCATATCAAACTCTTGCAGCATCGTTCCGATCATCAGCTTGGTGGGCATAATTCATGCTCAGTTTTTTTTCAAAGTATGGAAGACATACTAATGAATTCGAAAGTTGGTTCATGTGCTCCTTCTGATTCTTTCTGAGCTCGTTCATATTGTGAATTGGCATCAGCTCTCCGGCGAGAGGAATGCCGCTGATTTACGTGAATGACATCATGTTGCTTCCTCCAACTTCTGCGGCCGCATCGATGATCTCTCTGATGAGGGATAGTAAAAAAAGAAAAAGACTGAGATTTTCTAACAAAATTGTGTTCGAAATAATCGATTTTCCTTCCTTGGTCTTTTTTTAGAAATTCACTTCGTGCTCAGAGGTAAAAGACAGTCAACAATCTCACAAGCTGAGCCAGTGCACTGAAAGTTTTTCAGTTAAAAAAATTTTTTTTAAAAACATATTCAAAAATAAACGAATATTGTTATAACATAGATCTTGTTTTTCAAGTACAATTAGACACATAAATCGCGACCAAATTTTGTCGCGATTTGCTACTCAGTCTTATCTTTTTTCCGCTAATGATGTGGGAGAGCTCCTTGAAAATACGTTCCGCTCTCCACAATCAAACATCATTTCACCGTAAAATTGATTATAATTATTGACTCACTCCCAACTTATTCGTGACTCCGTGCGATTTGTTCGCTTGTTTATCTTCACCCTCGAAAATCCCTGAAGGACTCATACCGATCGCCCTCTCGAATAGAGCAGATTCTGAATGAATAGGCCAATTTCAAGATAATTCGCATACTATATGGCAGCTACAAATGCACTAAAAGTATCGTTTGATAAACAAGATATCTGGAATAACTGCATCGTAAAAGTGTCAATCACCTCCAGGTTTATTGAAGGCGGGAGAGAATACAAGTGCCAACACGATGGTTCCTTCAATTGAGTTGCCCATCACGGTGATCTGAGCCGTATAATTAAAACAAATGTTTTTTATTAGATTTTATAAAATTAAGACAAATAAAATAATAAAGTTCTTGAAATGATGATCTAAGTGTATTTACCATATTTTTGTCTCCGCCAAAGCTGTGAATTTCCTTACGAATGAAGCCCAACGCCTCCAGTACATCTCAAGATGAGAATAATAATTATTGAAACAGTAACATCGAACAATTCATGCACATTTCCAACCAACCATGCATTGCGAGATTTGCCGGTAGCACAGTTTCGTCCCCCAGTGCCATCACACCAAAGACTCCCAATCGATAAGCGGATGTCACCATGATCACTCCTGAAGGTTGTATATAAAATTGTTTTTGTTGTATAGCAATCTACAAAAAAGCTTATATATTGTCGACTTCTTTCTCTTTTTCAAAGAAGGGATCGTACCTTGTCGAGTGAACTACCGGACAGGTGGAATTGGACTAAAAGATGCATAGTAATGTTTTCTGTAGATACCCTGCATAAAAGTACAAGCATAATTTACGTATTGCGTCTAGTTTGTGGTATCGTTTACTAACCTCTCTGCATTCTTTTGAAGTGTGAATATTCAGAGTCACGCAATCCTCTGATGATCCTGTGATCGCTCCACTTGAGCGAATTTGCGCGCATCCAGGACCGAAACTGAAAAGAATAGAACAAAAAAAATAAACAAAGCTTTTTGGAAGATAGTAAAGCAGCAGTTCTCACAATGTTCCATCGTGCGTATCATTCCAGGCTTCCGGAGGTACAGGCTTTGTCCATCTTCTTGAACCAATTGGAGGAGCGGCAAACGGAATTTTCTTCAACTTTGCATTTGTATATTGAGTGATAAACATTATCATACCTTGAATATCTCTCCTACGAATCCATTCTTCGCCGTATGCTCGTAGCCTCTGACTGCACCGTACGAAGTGTGAACGATGGGGAAATTGCTTAGTGATGATGCAATGGGAAGGACGATCAGCAGTACGATACTGCTGATGTGCATTTGAGAGGTGGGAATCCTTCTCATGAATGGCTTTCGGTTTGTCACCGTCTTGACATGATTGATATTTTGCTTGGAGATAACGATGCATTATGGCGATGTACTATGGCGCGCATGATCGACCGTGTGCACAATCTAGCGGAATGAACTGATAAAAGGACATTCGAAGAGACGGTTTACTATTGATTCAATCTCAGCCTAAATTTGAGAGCGAAGAAATTTAGTATTATGTGATGTTCATCAATACTCAGAGTCACTGGGAGAAAACTTTGATAGGAGTTCGAATGTGGGGATACACATTCACTTTCGTTTTATTTTTTTTAGATGTTTTTAAAAAAAAATTATTCACTTTTCTACATCACACCCTTGACGATGCGCTGGTTGTTCGGATATTATTGTCCCCGTGGAGATTATCATCGGTCTGGCGGTACGGACTATCTTTAGAATGGTTGCTGATGAGCAATAGTTTGAAAAGATCATTCCGTGTAGCAGGTCGTAAATGTGACAGCAATCAGTTTGGGATCGTCCGAGTGGCTTATTCTTATCAGCCAGGAATGATGTTTGAGACGCAAACGATATCACAGATCGTTGTACAGTGAGTGATACGAGTGAACCATAGAAAGGAGTGCACGATTTTGCCTTTTATTGATCAAACAATCTACAATCCGGAACTGATATTATTGAGTTAGTTCATCTGATTTCACTTTGCTAACTAGTGCATGCCCAATTTTCGATAAACTCGTGACAGATTCGGAATGTAGCATATGTTTTTCTAGAAGCGAAGTCCTTTCATTGTCTTCTTCGTTCTGCTCCGCCTGTTTACAATCGCCAGGGAAGTAATAGACTACAAACACGAAGCAGATAGCGCTCGCCACAGCCGTCGATGTAAAGCAAAGTGATGCCTGCAACAAATCACTTAGTCTCATAATTCATTGGAAAATGACATCGATTGAACTAGAGAAAAGTCCATCGGCAAATTATATGACCTTTCTTGAATAAGTTTTATAATTAGATTTTCTCACCAGTTGATATGCGTGAAACTGTTCGTACGGCAGGGCGGAATCGCCACGGAAGACATCGGCGAGCTCAAATTCGTATTGAAGCATCATAAAAAACACCAAATACTGCCACATTCCTATCAGATGAGAACAAGAACTTATAGAGGAGCATGAAGATATTTACCATTCCGACGAGTTGAGCAGAAGGAGTTGAGACGAGTACGATGATCAGACTGTTCAGTGCGGTGGCTGAAGCACGATAATTCGAGGGAACAACCATCTATGAAAATTTACAAATTGAAGTAATTATCTAAAGACTGTTTCTTCCATCGCTTACCAATCGCATTTGTTGTGTCAGCGTGGCATCCGCAACTTGTGCAAAACCAACGAAGAATGTTACAATCTCAATGATTGATTTTATTCTTTTTAAATATGCATTGATAATCGTAGTATGATGCATGTTGGTACACCTGATTAACAAGGCAACACATCAGTTCCGAAAATTACTACCTAATCATGTGTTATGATCACTGGTGGCGCTATTCTTTCAATGATGTTTCACACAACCATAACCTTCCCTTACGCCCTTACTAGTATGACTAACTCACCAAGCACGCAACATAACTTTGATCCAGTAGCAGGATACTCGCAATAAACATGACGGCGCTCAGGGTCGATCCTGTGCTCACAATGATGGGATACGCCCGATTGTACTCCTTTCTGCCCGCGAATCGGCCAGTACCGAATCGCCAACTCTGAAATCAATTGTTTTCCAAAAAATCATTATAGCATGTATTACACCTGAGCTAATGGCACGATTATGGGAAGACCGCAAGCCATGCCGGTCAGCATAGCGACCGTGTTGATAGTGTTGATGCTGTAACGGAGAATTGAATGGGCAGAAAATATATGGGAATAGGTCCAAGCAAATGCCAGAAAGCAAACGAGTTTAGAAAATAAGAGAAACAATTGAATTCGCAAATGCACTATCACTCCTATTTTGAATATGATTTACCCTAGCTCGACCTGTACAAGTGAAGGACAAAACAACAAAGATGGACTCACGTCGGGAAAGATAGCCCGTAAAATAGACTCGGAATGTGAGTCCATGCAATCAGGTACATTGTTGGGAACCAGAAGGTGTAACCCGTATAGTAGAAGTTGCCGAACGCATTTGCAGCCGTCAGGAAAAGAACGGATTTTCTGAAAATCTAGCTTTGAAACCGTTTGAAAAGCGAAAAAAGAATAAGACAATGATTGAAATTACATGGACAGGATGCCAAGAGCACCAGTGAAGCTTCTTCTTAGACTGCGTTCGGAGTGCTCTTCATTAGTGTGTAGATTGTCGACACACAGAATACAAAGAAGTGGTGCTATCGCCAGTAGTGGATACACAATCAGTGCGGATTGCCAAGACAATCCGCTAGTGACGATCCATGAGCTAACAATCATCGATACAAACCTGTAAATATACTTTTATTTTGAGGCATTCGCCTAAAGTTCTGATGATAACTTTAAGACATCATCTCAGTAATTTGAGACCACACCACGGACACGTTGAGCTAGCAATGAGAACCAGAAGCCCATGCTCGGGTGCTGGAAGGGTCTTGGTGCCACAGTGCACAAACCATGACTTATTTGTCATTCCTGCCACAGTGTATGGAGAAGAGTGGTTTTCAAGGTAAAAAGGTCGAAAAATGATATTTTCGCAACTGTTCGGGATAGACTCAATTTCTCCTTTGCGTTAGTTTAGGGGTGCCCTGAAGCTCTTAAATGCTCATTTTGATTGAGTACTGCTCGTTTTGAAAATGATCTTTTTGACATCAAATTTTATTTTTTCGATCAGAATTGCCCATTTTCCCAAAAAGTGCTAGGCCTCACTACATAGGTTTTGTAGCCTTTCATATTCTACTTCTGACTCATTTATACTTTTGGTCGGTCTAGACTTTACTTTTTCAAAAATTGCCATTTTTACATGAAAAATCCTCGATTTCGACAGTTTTTCAATCACAACTTTTCTCTTTGAATATTTAGTGAGCTCTAGTACACAAATTCGGATTTTACGCGTAAAAATACACATGAAACACCTATAGTCAGATTGTTATAAAAACAATTTTTTCCCACTTTTCCATGACCCCCGGGTCATGGCCATTTTTGAACCAAAAAATTTAAATTTCGAAATGATCTAAATATAGAGAGTTCTGGCGTATCTTTGCCGGTAGAAACCGTTTTTAGACACTAGAACACATCACAAAGTGAATGAAAAAATATATGTACGAAAACCCACAAAGTAGTGGTTTATCGATCATAACTTTTTTCTACAGCGCTTTGGTGTGTCCTAGTATTGAAAATCGGTGTCTACACGCCAAAATACACCAAAAATCTCTATATTTAGATCAATTCGAAATTTCAATTTTTTGGTTCAAAAATGGCCATGAAAATGGGTCATGGAAAAGTGGGAAAAAATTGTTTTTAGAACAATCTGACTATAGGTGTTTCATGTGTATTTTTACGCGTTGAATCCGAATTTGTGTACTAGAGCTCACTAAATATTCAAAGAGAAAAGTTGTGATTGAAAAACTGTCGAAATCGAGGATTTTTCATGTAAAAATGGCAATTTTTGAAAAAGTAAAGTCTAGACCGACCAAAGTATAAATGATTCAGAAGTAGAATATGAAAGGCTACAAAACCTATGTAGTGAGGCCTAGCACTTTTTGCGAAAATGGGCAATTCTAATCGAAAAAATAAAATTTGATGTCAAAAAGATCATTTTCAAAACGAGCAGTACTCAAACAAAATAAGAATTTAAGAGCCTCAGGGCACCCCTAAACTAACGCAAAGGAGAAATTGAGTCTATACCGAACAGTTGAGAAAATCTGGTTCTCATTGCTAGCTCAACGTGTCCGGAGAGGGGGCATAATGCTTGCAAATTACCGAGATGCCGTCTTAATAGTTGTCTTAAGACTGCTAAACCTTACATTGCCACCGTCTCGGAAAATGTTGAGAACATAAGCGCGATACCGAGGGCTCGATCTGCAGAGCAAAATTTCATACGATCTACATCACATCAAATGAACACCCTTGAACAGGTCAGCCAATATCGGTGACACGAGTGTTGCAAATACCGCAGAAGCTCCACCCGCTAAAGCTCGTAGAATGACGAAAGTCTGTGATTAAAATTTCCGTAATGATACCAAATATTTTATAAGTACCATAAATGAATTCGATCCAAAGAAAACAGCAAGCAGAGATAGGACGATCCAGATAGCGGTGGCTGTGAGGAACATGGTTCTGAAACACGAATAGACTACCTAATCGAAAACAGAATTTTGCCCCAGTTAGGCTATACGAAAAACAAAGGATACCTCCGTCTGAACATATCTCCGAACAGCCACACTAAAACGAGTGCCACTGCGTGCGTAATAGATGATGAAGTCGAAAATAAGAATATAAGCTCACATATAGATTATGTTATGACAAACCTGAATGATAGCTGTTTGCGAATCATTGATGTCATAGTGAGGCTTGATGAGAGGTATTATTCCTGAGATAACATTTCATACGTCAAACACAAGTGCTAATCTCATCCCTCACAATCTATGAGATACATTCCACGGAATGGGGATATTCCGTGTTGTTCGTACTCACCAGTGATTCCCTGAGAGTTGAAAATGGAGAGACAGATTACGATAGTCAAGCAAACAGCAACAAGAATATTGGAGAACTAAATATTTTCTCTCCGCAAATATTGATTACAATTGCAAAACTAACCATGTTTTCAGACAATTCGATTGTCGAACAATGAATAGCTGACTAAACCTGCACCACAGTGCATTGATTCATTGAATCGTTGTTCTTATCTGGCATAAAACGTTATTCTCCCCTTTCCTTCTATTCGTTATCAGTGATAGAAACAATTGAAGCAGAACATAATGAAGAGCACAAAGCCCTGAAAGGAGATGCATCCTAGAAAAGTGAGTCATTGTGTCACTTATATTCAGCAAACAAATCAGTTTCAAGATCGTGTGTCAAGTCAAACAAACGAGTGTTTCTTCTGAACATCATAGTAGTGATATCGTTGGCATAATACTCTTAACCTTCATATTGAACATTGCAATTGCATGATGGTCCAAAGCCACAGCATATATGCATGGCCTCTGATGTGTTGAAGCTCATTATGCATGCTATTGGATCTCGAAGAATGTTGAAATTATTTTTTTAGCACAAGACTATTTCTATCATAGATGACCCGTTCCTGAGTCGACAAGGGAAGCTTCCTCGAACTAGTTTCGATATTCGTTTGACCCCTTCCTTGACCATACATTTATCATACATTTGCGGTGACCTAGCTGTTCCAGAGGGTGATTGGTGTGTTGGGTACTGTAGTTGTTGAATGTGCCCTACTCGTGACGCCATTCGATCTAATTATTTCGACTCAAGTCTTTTTGGTTTCCATTATTCATATCTTCAGTATTCATTCTGGAAATGCCGATTTCATTTCTGGAGCTTTCCTAAAATTGTATTGCGAAAATCAGTTCCTTCTTGGATGTTGAATATTTTCTACAACTGAGAGAGGTAAGCGCGCATGTTCCATTGATGTTGTTCAAATTAAGTGGTTTATAGGTCAGCAAAGCAACGAAAGAAAAAGTTGATAAATCAATTCTGAGCAACGCAGAAACTAAAATTTATCACATTCGAGTGTTCAAAGAAGTGAGTGGAAATATAAAGTTGTGCAAAACCGATTTAAAAATTGTTTATCTTTTTTTCAAATGGTTGCGATCGCAGAATTCGCGAAGGGAGACCACTATTGCTATTTCCTTCAATGCTGTGGATCATTGGAATAAATACGTATGGCTAATCTACGGTCAGCTTGTATCAAAGAAACTTAAAATAAGATATTACGCACGAAATATTGTGAGTTGTGTATTGTTTTTAATAATCTACAGTCCAGTCACATTCCCCCTGAGCATGGACCGTCCCGGCGGCCCGGGGCGGCCCCTAGTGGCCCCCTGTCCAGAATAGAAATATATTTGAGACGAACTCGGTGTGTTTGAATACTTGAAGGTGTTCCGCATTTATTGACGTTCTTAGAATGTTTAATGTTTAATTCAAAAGCTGGCAAAACAGATAGTTAGCTGAGTTTGTTCTACCAAAACGAAAAGGTACGGTAAGTAAAATGTTCAACCTGGTCGGGGAGTGAACATTTTACTTACAGTTCCTTTTCGTTTTGGTAGAACAAACTCAGCTAACTATCTGTTTTGCCAGCTTTTGAATTAAGATTCTGTAATCTGCAATAAATGCGGAGCACATTCTAGTATTCAAGCACACTGAGCTTATCTCAAATATATTTGTCTTCTGCCTATAAAAGGGCAGGAGCCACTAGAGGCCACCCCGTTTTACTTTATTTTTCTTTCTTGCCGTTTATTGATTTATTGACCATTTCGCTTACTTTTTTCTTATCAGAGTTTCACCTTAGGTCCACCACGATGGCGTGATGTGATATTTTGCCACTATCGCGTAGCTGCGCTTGCGTTTGATCGCTTCCTCGCCACATCACCGTTATTTGCTTGCCTGGTCACTCGATATCGTTGTGATAACGCCCGTATTTGCTAGATGGTGCGTTCCGAATTGCCGCCTGCTCGGAAGCGCCGCGACTCCTCGTCCTCTGCTTCGGGCTCTGACTCGGCCAGCAGCAACAGCTCCAAGGGTAAGCGCCCCAGGCACTAAGTAGGGCCGTTATTTTCGAAAATAGCGCTTCCTCGCTTGTTCTTTGGCCAATTTGCTGGTATGTTCGATTATTGCGGTAGTTTCTCCTGCTTAACATTAATATCGCAGAAGCTGTTCCCTCGAAGAAGGCAAGAATGTCCTCGTCGCCGTCCAGCAAGCGGAAAGACTCGCCGCCATCGCGATTCCAAGGTATTTTGGTCTCATTTACTAACTATCATCGAGCTCGAGGTTTGGGATTTTGTGATGACAGTGAAACACGTTCAGCCGGGAATGGTAATTGCAATATAGACAGCGGTTGAGAGCACTTCCCTGATGCTGATAGTTCTGGTGAAACTCACTCGAGCTATACTGATAATAAAATAATTATTAAATTATCAATTTAAATATTTTAGAAGAGATCGCTCGCCCCGTCGTGATCGATCGCCGAGGAGAGACAGAGGATGCGACAGGGACAGAAGGGATCGATCGAGATACCGGTACGGTGAGAACAGCCATATTAATTGCCCACCTCGATTCGAGGTAGATCAACGGCGCTCTCCCCATGTTATTTCAATGGAAATTCACTCAAATTGATATTGCGACTAGCTTCCGTTTCGACTAGTGGGAGAGAAGACTACTATAGTTTCATTCGTTTCTAAGCTGATGCGGTTACTTAAAATATCCACCGGTGTTGTCTAGTGACTGTACTGATCTTTCTGAATGTTCTCTTAATTTGGCGATAGGTCGGATGATATTATTCATCCGACCTATTAGTCATTACAATATTTAAATAACAATAATTACAGAGATCATCGCCGTTCTCCCGCACACAACGCGCACGGGAGATGCATACGGTCTGTCGAGGAGAGGTACGGTAAGTTTATATTCCTTGAATATGCCAATCTTCTCCACTGACAACAGCAAGAGTGAGGCTGTGAATGTATTGTGAAATACTTATCGATTGGCTTCAACTAATTAGATATAGGGGGTACAGAGCGAAACGTCCCACTCGTTCGCCAAGTCTTTATGCTTTTGTATTGCCCCGTGCGCCCATGTATCCCCATCCCTAGTCCAAAAATGTCGCCGCCATGGTTGGACTGGTATGAATGTCATCTTCAATGAAAGTGAGTGACAAATCGAACTAAGGTGTTTTTTGTAGGACCTGCGCGTCTGAATCGGGCTACTGCAGGACAAGCAGCTGCCATGGCACTACAGGTGAGAGGAGAGGGTTACGGTATTCGTTCAACAGGATACAGTAGTTATCGATCTAAGCAATACGGTAGTGATTTCAGAATCTGAACGCGCGATCGGAGAAGTTGAATGCGACTGAGAATCTGAAGAATTCAACGACGAATATGGCATCTCGAATTGCCAATATTCGGTTCTTTAATTTGTACAGATTATCATCGTTAGTGCTTTCGTGAGAATAAACATTGTTGTATATGCTCAAATGAAGAATCAATAATGCAACGAACCCGAGCACGAATTGTGGTGAGGGTGGCGAGGCTATAATGCTCATCACCAGGCTGGTCATTGATGGGTAGATCAGTCGGTATGAGTAGGCCTTATACCGTATTCATCGATACCTACTGCGGTGATAGAACAAACTAGTAATATTCTATGCTTCAAATCTCTTCCTTTGTCTCCTCAGGGTCAATGTATTAATGTGTGTTATATGCTTCCGCAGCACATTCTATGACATGATTGTGTTTGGCGGCACTACTCCCCTTTCTTAGATTACTGACAAATATTTAGCATATGTCTGATCCTTATCAGCCTAAATATGTCCCAAAAAGTCTAAGCAAGAACCAAAGCACCTATGGCCTAATCATGACATTAGGGGCCTAATCATGAATTTAGGGGCCTAATCATGACATTAGGCAGCGTAAGAATATGCCTTGACCTCGCCTCCAATCTGGTAAAATGAAGTAAAGACGGATCAGTAGCAACGCGAAGCTAAGCCGGCGGCAAGAGGCGAAAGAAAAACTAGTAACTCTCACTACCCGGCTGCAGTTCCTCTGAAGGCGCTTCTCTCGCCCAACTCCTCCATTTCTTGCTCGAGAAGGTTAAGACGAACTACCCATTCCCTTCACATCAGGAAGTGTGAGAGCAGTTGCTTGGCATGAAGCTTTGCAGATCACGCAAGGTCGTGTTTTTACCAAACTAGGAGCAAAAATAAGCGAAAATTGCAAACTGATAAGGTTCGTGACGCAATAAAAGCGCATTCTCGACCGTTTACACGCCTTTTAGCTGGCAAAGGCTGTATAGAATTATAATTGAAAGCTCTATCAAGCGCAATGCAACCCAACAATCTGAAAATAATAAACGAAAACCGGAAAAAGCTGCTGAAAAGTGCCCGAAAAACGGCGAAAAGTGAAAAGGAAGTAACAGCACGACTTTTCGGGCTACTTCCAATCGAATCGCTTCGACTACCGTAATTGTTGGGAAATATCGGAAAGCCACACCACCCCAGCAGTGTAACCTATAAGCCGGTTTCGTTCACTTTTTGCTTTAAATAAATATATTTAATTTTTTTGCGTAATACCATTGAAATAAAGGAGCATCAAAGAGCAAATTGAGGCACACTTCATTTTTGGGTACTGGATCCCTGAGGTGATAAAGAAACTTGGTTCCGAGGAAGTCTACTACTCACCTGAAATATTCACAACCGGTGAATAACAGTACATGTATTTGTCATATCATATGGCCCATATCCGGAAATTATATGAAGAGATTTTTTTCAGAAGCCACTGATTTTCTGATGCAAGTAGCAGACAGAGTGACAACAGTAAAGTTTCGTGTGATTGACGTCATCACGGCTCAAAATCAAGATCATTTATCGCTCATTCGTCAGATTCTGAACAAAAAATGCGAAAAAATCATTGTCCATACATCCCTTTACTATGCATATTTGGCGCTGAATGACGTGGAGAATCTGCTACAGGTGACTGTTGAAAATTGTTAAAAAATGAATCGATAATTAACGAAAGAATTTTTGATTCTCCATCACTCTAATAAGCAAGTGGAGATTACTGTTGTATCGAAGGTTTCCCCTTCTCCTCTCTATAGCAACTATCATAATCCATATCCTATCGAGGGACGTTCTCCTTTCCCCTCTTCCCCTCTCGCATTACATACTACGTGCAGTTTAGCGCGTCCCCTCTCTCGCCCCGCCCCTCTCTACATAGAGAGTGCCTTTTGCATAATTGATTGATGCGACTTGTTTGCTCGCCTCTCACTCTCGGCTGTTCGTGGCCTGTTCTCTGATAGATAAAGCTCTCTTCCTCTATGCTCTCTGAGTTGGAATAGACAACTATACAACATTGGCGATCAGAACTCACTAGCTTGTCTATTTTCCTGTCTGTTGCGTGCTTCTTTCGTGTTCCTCTATCGTAGCGACCGATCTTTCGCTGACGACCGTTTTCACCGTGACCGACCTTTCACGCGTGACCGTACTCGACCGATCTTTCGAGTGAAGCGACCGACCTTTCGCTAGTGACCGTGTATCACCGTGACCGATCTTTCACGGGTGATCGAACTCGACCGTTCTTCGAGTTGCACTGTCACGTGAACTTTGCAAGTGGTGACGTGTCCTAACCGACTTGAGTGGTGTGGCAAAGTGTAGTAATCTACCAAGAGTGATCGGTTGATCTAGCGACGCGTGTACACGATGGGCGAGACGGGAAGTGAGCAGATGATGAAGCTGATGATGGAGATGATGAAATCTCAGAAGGAACAGACTGAGGCACAGATCAATGCTCAGAAGGAACAAATGGAGGCGCAACTGGAGGTTCAGAAGCAACAGAATGACCTGTTGAAAACTCAGAATGAGGCTGCAGAGAAGCAGAATGAGGCCATTCAGGAGAAGCAGAATGAGGCCATTCAGACTCTGCTGTCTGATAGAACAGAGAATACGAGGTCGGAAACGTCAGAAGGACGCGTTCACAAGGGACCAAGTATTGATTCTCTAGAGAAACAGATCAGGAATTTCTCGTACAATCCAGATGATGGAGTTACGTTTGATGTGTGGATGAATAGACACAAAGAGATATTCGAAGATTATCTTAAGGACATGGCTGATGGTGATAAAGTGAGAGTGTTATTGCGTCATGTTGATGACAAAGTACACAGACAGTTCACAGATCACATCAGACCCAAGAAAGCATCCGATCTCAGTTTCGAAGAGATCGTGACGATTATGCATGACTTGTTCGGGGACAAAAAGTCGGCATTCGAGAAGAGACTTGATGTGTTTGGACTCAAGATGTCAAGACTGAAGTGTGACGACATCAGGGAATTCACTGGTATTGTGAACAGAGTAGTTGAAGAGGCAAACATCAAGGAGATGCAAATCGAACAATTCAAGGCAATGGTGGTTCTGGCTGGAATCGATCTCCCCAGATACACTGCCACGATATCCATGTGATGAACGAAATTCGGAACAATGAAGCACCCACCATCGAATCGATCCTCAAAGTGGTCTCAGTGTACAAGGAAGTGTACAGTGACTCACATGCAGTCGTGAATCAGAGTGATCCCCATGTAAACGCAATCACTGGTTATCAGTCGAAGAAGTTCGGACACAAGAGATGCCCTCGGAATCGTCTACCAGAGGGTGCGATTCCGTGTGGTCGATGTGGACAGAACCACAAAGAAGAAGAGTGTCCAAACGCAAATAACCAATGCTTCAACTGCAAAGATATTGGGCATCACTCCAACATGTGCAAGAAGCCGAAGCCAAAGAAGGAGAGCAGAGTGAATGCGATCTATGGTGAAATTCCCGAGGATCTGGAGAGATTCAAGGCTGATGTGATCATGAATGGAAAGAAGATCAGAATGACTGTGGATACAGGTTCCGATCTCACTCTGATCTCTGAATCGACATGGAAAAGAATCGGTACTCTGGAGAGAAAAGAACGAGATGCGTATCCCCGATGCGCGAATGGGACGCCTCTCAATTTGACTTGGAAGTGTCATCTCACTCTCGAGTTGAATGGAAGTGTGGCCCAAGGTAGCGTATACACTTCTCACGAGTCTGAGAATCTGATGGGAAGAGATTTCATCACTACATTTTTCCGCCTCATTCCGAGAGATTTGAAAGTTAACATGGTGAAGAATGATGATTCCTATGTGAACTGGATCAAAAGAGAATATGGCG
This sequence comes from Pristionchus entomophagus, assembly GCA_036245825.1. Lineage (NCBI taxonomy): Eukaryota > Metazoa > Nematoda > Chromadorea > Rhabditida > Neodiplogasteridae > Pristionchus > Pristionchus entomophagus. Next base: position 8,703,267 of record BTSX01000001.1, read on the forward strand.
AGATTTGCAAGGATGGACTGGGCAAATGTGAAAAGGCAACAGCGAGTTTCTGCCTGAAGGAAGGATCGAAACCCGTTTTCTGTAAGAGAAGGGACATCCCTCTGGCACTCCTTCCCAAGGTCGATGAAGAGATTGACAGACTTCTGGCGATGGAAGCTATCGAATCAGTGGACTATCTCGAGTGGGCAGCACCCATTCTGGTAGTGCCCAAGCCGAATATAAAGCTCAGAGTGTGTGTCGACTTCTCGACTGGATTGAATGACAGTCTCGAACCGAATAATCACCCTCTGCCGATATCGTCGGGTGTACTCTGTTCAGCCAGATCGATCTCAGTGACGCATACCTGCAGATTCCAGTCGTTGAAGAGTCGAGAGATCTGCTTGGTGTATATACACATCGTGGTCTGTTCCGATTCAAGAGACTTCCATTCGGAGTGAGCGTTGCTCCGGGAATTTTCCAGAAGGCGATGGACACGATGCTTGCCGGTTGTGGCAATACTCAAGCATATCTCGATGATGTGGTGGTTGGTGGAAAGACCAAGGAGATTCATGACAAGAATCTCAAGATGGTGCTCGATAGAATTAAGGACTATGGATTCAAAATTCGTCCTGAGAAGTGCTCGTTCGGCATGAATAAGATCAAATATCTCGGATTTATCATTGATCAAGCTGGTCGACGACCCGACCCATCGAAAGTGAAGGCTGTGAGGGAAATGCCACAGCCTCAGGACGAGGCTTCTCTGAGGAGTTTTCTGGGAATGGTGTCGTACTATTCGCCATTCATTGAAGGAATGCACAAGATGCGTGCACCCTTGGACAATCTACTTAAGGATGGTGTCGAGTGGAACTGGTCGTCGAAATGTGAGAGATCATTCAAAGAAATCAAATCGGTACTGGCGTCAGATTTGAATCTCGTACACTACGATCCTCAGAAAGAATTGGTGCTGGCTGCAGATGCGAGTGAGAAGGGAATCGGAGCTGTGATCGCTCATCGAATCATTGGTCGGCTCATGCCGATTGCTCACGCATCAAGAGCACTCAAGACAGCCGAGATCAAGTATGCTCAGATTGAGAAGGAAGGTCTCGCCCTCATCTTTGGAGTGACGAAATTCCATCGATATCTGTTTGGACGGAGATTTGTAATGCAGACTGATCACAAGCCTCTCTTGTCGATTTTCGGCTCTAAAGCTGGTATACCAGTGCATACAGCAAGATGATTGTTCCACTGGGCAACGATTCTTCTCGGTTATAATTTCTCAATGGAATATATCAACACTGACAGTTTTGCATATGCTGATGCATTGTCCCGATTGATTACTGACTCGAGAGATGACCGAGACGAGGAGAACGTTCTCGAGGAAGCAGAGACTGTCGTTGTGAGAATGATCAGATCAAGCATCGAGAGACTGCCAGTGACAGCAGATGACATAAGAGAGGCTCTATCGAGAGATCCTCTGTTGTGTCGAGTGAGAAACTTCCATCTAACAAGATGGCCAGATGAGAAAAAGATCCGCAAGGAGATAGACTACAACAAACTGAAGTCATTCTTCTTCATGAGGAAAGAACTGTAGTGGATGACTGTCTCATGGTCGGAAGTCGAGTGGTCGTTCCTCAATCCCTCAAAGAAGAGGTGTTGCGTACGCTCCATGGAGGTCATCCGGGTGTGGTTCGCATGAAATCGATGGCTAGACAAGCATGCTACTGGTTCAGAATGGACAAGGATATCGAGCAAGTTGTACTCTCGTGCGATCAGTGTGCACAGGCACTGAATAGACCATCCAAGATTCCACTCGAACCCTGGCCGAAGGCAAGTGAGCCATGGGAGAGAATTCACATGGACTACTGTGGACCAGTGGAAGGAAAGTACTTTCTGGTTACTGTCGATTCTCTCACGAAATGGCCAGAAATCGTAACGACATCATCGATGACTGCGGGTTCCACAATTCGGATTCTGAATGAATCAATTGCGAGGAATGGTCTACCGAGATTGATTGTGACTGATAATGGTACTCAATTCAATTCCGATGCGTTCAACCGATATTGTCGAGAGAGAGGAATCGTCCACGTCAACACTCCAATCTATCATCCTCAGAGCAATGGACAAGCTGAGAGATTCGTGGATTCTGTGAAGCGAAATCTGCTCAAGCAGAAGGGAGAAAGATCTCTAGAAGAGGCAGTTCAGTTGTTCCTGTACAACTACAGGAGGACTCCAAACCCCCAGTGTGATGGAAAGACTCCAAGTGAGAATATGTTCGGAAGGAACATCAGATCGGAAGTGGATCTCATGGTACCCAGTCACAGATTGGGAAGAAATGATGATGGAACCAATCGAATGAAGGAACAATTCGATCAGAAACATGGTGCTAAGCCGAGATTTTTCAAGATTGGGGATCCAGTGATGTATGACATGCACGTCGCACCCAATGGAAGAAAGTGGACCAAAGGTTCGGTGAATGGTCGAATCGGCAAGACCATGTATGAGATTCAACTGGAAGATCGAGTTGTGAGAGCTCATGCCAATCAGTTGAGAGGAAGATTGGAATCAGATCGAGAAGTTGAGTATGAAATGGAACCGATGATTCCTGTCGATGTTGAGGATGGTGTTAAACCCATTGAGAGAGAAGTGATCGATGCGTATACCGATCACGGAACTGGGGAGGCTGACGCAACCACTGCAATGGAGAAGGAATCAATCGACGAACTGGATCAAGAAACCGATGATGACTTCGAACCGAGAAGATCTTCGAGGACGCGTGCACCGCCAAGCCGTCTCAACGTCAGTTTCAAGAACAAGCGATACGACGACTGCTGATTCCTGACCAAAGTACTTCGACCGTGGCCCCAGTATTATCGTATCAAAATAATTGCTATGTATTGCTCAGATTCTCCCAAGTTAGAATCTTGGAGGGAGGTGTTGTATCGAAGGTTCCCCTTCTCCTCTCTATAGCAATTAGCATAATCCATATCCTATCGAGGGACGTTCTCCTCTCCCCTCTTCCCCTCATTACATACTACGTGCAGTTTAGCGCGTCCCCTCTCTCGCCCCGCCCCTCTCTACATAGAGAGTGCCTTTTGCATAATTGATTGATGCGACTTGTTTGCTCGCCTCTCACTCTCGGCTGTTCGTGGCCTGTTCTCTGTTAGATAAAGCTCTCTTCCTCTATGCTCTCTGAGTTGGAATAGACAACTATACAACAATTACCTTCTCAATAGACTTCGTGATACCGGAGTGTCAAGTCGGTGTCTATCAAGTGAGGACGGTCAATGTGAATCCTAGATACATTCTGAGACGCTTCACAATAGCTCATCTGGAAGCGAATTAATCTGAGGAAGAAAAATCATCGATCACTTTTTGTAATTGTTAAATAAAATCTTTTTTATTAAATTCCGAATCTACAACTGATAATGGAGAGATGAGAAGGATAGAATAGTGGTTGGCAGACTGGGCGAAAATATGTGGTTCTGGTTGCACAGAAAATACAGCCGAGCACTTTTCTGCGCGTAGATCAGTAACGTTCAATGATATGTATCATAAATTCAAGTCAGTACTTATTTTTTGTTTTTGGAGCGCTGTTTAGTGGTGTGTTCCGATAACATTTATGAAAGACTGAAACGATTAGAAATCGAGTAGAGCACTTCTAACATGCTCCTCACGCATCCAGAACGAAGACTGGAATTTTCAATCAATGATGCTTTTTTCGTTATCTGCCTCTTTCACTTCGACCCTTAGGCAGACGTCGGGGAACAATATAAGGATGAACGCGAAACAGAGGGCTGTAGCAACCATAACAATCCAGTTCAAATCCTGAAATATTCCAAGTTCGAGGGTTTACACTGACTAGTGTGTTTAGTGCTTGGCAAGTGTCCTCACTCAATGATCTTATCAAAGCTGACCATCAACAACTATCGCCAACGTGTCTCTCAATGATGTTACATTGTCCTAACCCTTTGAGATGCAATTCCATTCAGTCCATTCCATTCAATTCCATTCGGATCTGTTTTACGATCGCCACAAACTAACTTACCCATTGTTTGTGTATTGATATTACATGTTTTTCGGGTTATGAGAATATTGCAGTTCAACCGTAAAAGGTAATCAAAATCAACAAAGGTTGATGATTCACTAAATTCTATTGGGTTGAGGAATAAGTAACGCTCGTTTTTTCTCTCTGACTTTAGAACCCTCGTGCTCGCTCTTTTGTTGTTGCCGTCTGCCACCCTGTTTACACTGGAGAGAGGGCCCCTCGGGCATTCCACACATGTTTTCAATTCAGTTCTCCCTAGTCTCCCAGGCGAGAATGCCGCACAATTTCGTCCCCGACCGAATTCACATTCGGAACGTGATGCTCTTTCTCTTTCTATCTGGCTTGAAACCGCCCGCCATTCATGAACAACTGGAGCAGGTTTACCCCACACATACCCCGCATGTAACCACCGTGAGAAAGTGGGTAGTCAAATTCGAGAAACACGACTTTTCCCTCGAAGATGAAGACCGACCCGGTCGCCCCATGGAGTTGGACCTCGATCGATTGCGTTCTGAGGTGGAGGCTGACCCGTATCTCACTACGCGCGATCTTGCTGACTTCCTAGGGGTCGACCAAAATACTGCCGTGAATGGACTTCACGCGATTGGAAAGAAGTGGAAACTGAGATGGATCCTGATGGATCCCCCCGGGAGATGGATCCCCCATGACCTGACCGACTATGACAAGGATCGCCGAGTGGACATGGCTTCGACTCTTCTCACTCTGCATCGCCGGTTTGATTGGCTGGACAATGTCATCACAGGTGATGAAAAGTGGGTGCTCTACGACAACCATGAGCGCATGAGACAGTGGGTCGGAGAGGACCAAAAGCCAGCAGATGTCCCCAAACCCGATTTGCACCCCAAAAAAGTGATGTTGTGCATCTGGTGGTCAGTGCGGGGAGTGGAGTTCTGGGAACTCCTACCCGAGGGGACGACTATCACGGCAGAGGTCTACACTCTTCAGCTACGGAAGCTGAGACTCGCTGTCGAACAAACACGCAGGAAAGATGCTCGAATCTACTTTCAGCACGACAACGCCCGCCCGCATGTCGCAAGAAAGACCAAGGCTGAGCTGGCGGGCTATGGCTGGACTGTCCTCCCCCACCCTCCCTACTCACCTGACCTTGCCCCCTCCAATTACCACCTCTTCTCAGACCTCCAGCGTTTCCTCAAGGGACAGAGCTTCAAAGACCGAGCCACTATCCAGACCGTACTGACCAACTATTTCAAGAACCAGCCCCAGTCCTTCTATCACGAGGGCATCCACAAGCTGCCTGGTAGATGGCAGAAGGTCATCGATGCGCACGGAGAATATTTTTAGATTCTATCGTGCTTTGTAAAGTTTTTATGATAAAGTGAAAAAAAAATTCAAAAACGAGCGTTACTTATTCCTCAACCCGATAATAAGATCAAGAATCTACACTGAGAAATGTATTTAGGGCTAGTTCCCTAACTCAATGCGCTCTTATCAATGTTTCCATCATCAACTATCACCAATGTGTCTCTCAATGATATTGCCATTCCTGTCAGTCTCCAAATACAACATTCTTATCATCGCCCTTTCAAAAAAATTGGTGTGTAAGTTACATTCTGCAAAAAACCCAACAAAAACAGATAAAAATACCACGCATTGTAGCACAAGACTATTTCAATCTACCCTTTATTGTGTAAATGAGGAATGGTTTCTCGAACGGGTATCAATTCTCGTTTGACTCCTTCACCATGGAGAATGTCATGAATGACCTAGCTGTGCCAGAGGGTGATTAGTGTGTTGGCTACTGTAGTTGGTGACAGTTTCCTACTCGTGAGGACGCCATTTTATCAGAACCCCGGGTTTCATACTTTATAGCCTGATTATTCGAAATGCCGATCTCGTTTCTGAACCTCTCCACAAATATAATCGCCAACTTCTCTTCATACTTGGAGAATAAATACTGTCTACAATTGAGAGAGGTAAGGGTGTATTTCCATTCTGTTGTTCAAATTCAGTGGTTTATAGGTCAGCAAAAAAATGAAGGACAATGTCGATGCATTAATTTTGAACACTGGAGTATCGATTGCATTCAAATTGGCAAAGGGGTAAGTGAAAATATTATTATGTTGGAGCTGTTTTAACATTCATTGCATTAACGTTGCATTATTGTAATTTCAGAATGAAAGGGACATTACCATTGGTTTTTATTTCAAACGCGTGATTAACAGGAGTAAGTACGTATGGCTAATCAACGTTAAGAATATTTCGAACAAAATCGGCAACAATGTCAGTTGCGCAACAGTCAATTTTTATTGCAATATATTTTCGCAGTAGTTCAATTTGATCGTGTGAGGAGGTTTCTTCAGTATCTCAGGATGCGTGTTCAAAGATCATATATGGACAATATTTGGCTGGAATACATTGATTCAGAAATAGTTCTGTGGTGTTGGAATATGCTCGAGGAGAATACTGTATATTCGGTGTCACTTTGGAAGATATCGCTTTCACTCTAATTTGTGAGTGAACTAGTTAAAGTTAAGCCGCCAACCCTTGCTGTTTCAGCACTCTTTTTATAGAGGTGATCAAGCACCTAAATGCCGAAATAGTCTACTACACTCCACAATTGTTCACACCAGGTCAAAACCATGTTATTTGACAGTTTCGGAAAATATAACGAAATACCTTTTCAGAAGCAGCGGAATTTATGTTGCAACTCGCAAACGTGATTAAATCGGTTCAGTTTCGCGTGGATGGAAGTCCCATTACAGCTCAACATCAACATCTTTTCTTGCTCATTCAACAAATTCTGAACATGAAATGCGAAAAACTGATCATAAAGACATCTTTTTTCGATGTTAATTTTACATTCAACGATCTGGAGAAGCTGCTACAGGTTACGTTTGAAAAGCAGATCGGATTGGCATAATGAAGACAACTGATTTTAGATTCTCAATCAGTCGAATAAGAAAGTGAAGATCTATTTGACAATTGATTTCGTCTTACCGGAATGTCAACTCGGTGTCTATCGAGTGAAGGCGGTCAATGTTACTGTTGTAGGCAATTTGAGACGCTTCACGATTGCACACCTGGAAATTATTTGATCTCATTTTTTTTCAAATTTAATCACTCTTTTATTCGGCCTTCAAATAAAATGTTTCTAGATTGCTAGTACGGTATCGGAGCAAAACCAGAACCCTAATCTTGAGTAGCACACATTCATTAAGTCGGATCCGTGTCACGATTATCACACACCACGCAGCATAGCAAGTGTTTGCTTATTTTTATTATCTTTTTTTGGGTTAGGAGAACATTGCAGATCAATCGAAGAAGATAACGAAAATCAATACTGGTAGATCATTTCAGAAAATCTTAGAAGTTCAATGATTTACACTGACAAGTGTATTCAGTGATTGGCCAGTGCCCTTACTCAATACGCTCTTATCACCATGAACAACTATCGCCAATGTGTCTATCAATGATATTGCTCTTCCTGCCAGTCTCCAAATGCAACACCCTTATCATCGCCCTCTCATATGTATCAATCAATAACCATGAGTTTATCAACTCTTCACGTAATGCTTGCATTCCTTCTCGCACTCACCTTAGTTGAATCATCAAACACCGCCGGTTACCCAGTAGTTGCCACTAGTTATGGGTCAGTACGTGGGTACTCCTATTCGGCTGAAGATGGAACTGTAGCCCACATTTTCAAGGTCGGTAAAACTCATTATTCTTCCGCATTATTTTCAACCTTCCAGAAAATACCTTTCGCCTCACCACCGATTGGAGATTTGAGATGGAAGAAACCAGAGCCTCCTCAACCGTGGAATGAGACACTTGACGGTACTTTGTGAGTGCAAATACTTGCTCATAATTGTGCTTTCTGTGGACATCGTCCATCCTTGATCTCAGTAATTAGAGCCTTGATTTCCAGTATTGGCCCGGCCTGTGCTCAGAAGACTGAACATTATGCTGGTCCGATCACAGGATTCTCGGAAGATTGTCTCCATCTCAATGTGTACACTAGTCAGACGTGTAGGGAGGTGAGTTTAAAAATTTCATTTTCCGTGTTTGAAGGGTCTGTTTGGATTGTCTTTCATATAAATCATAAATGTTTGACTAAACTTTGCCGATTTTTGCAGTCAAACGCCAGTTGTGCCGTGCTTTTCCTCATTCACGGAGGGTTAGGTATCTTCGAGTCTACGATGAAATTTCCGGATGAGACGCTAGTTCGCAATTTTGTCTCTCAAGGTAGCCCACACTTCTGCTTTAATGCCAACCTTGGTAAGAATTGCCTTTTACAAACACATTTTTCAGACATTGTAATCGTATCTACCGCCTATCGACTGGGCATGTTCGGAGCTATAGCACTTGGAGACGAAAATGCAGTGACTGCTAACCTCGCCATGCATGGTTACATTATTTTCATCTGCCACAATTGATAATGAAATTTGTTTTTCCCAGATATTCTCGCCGCGGTGAAGTTCACTCGCAGTGAAATCGCAGTATTCGGAGGCGACATGGAACGAGTGTGTAAAATGAGATCTTCGCTTTGAATTGTTGATTTTATAATTTCGGTTTAAATATTGGTGATTTTATGCAACAAAAAACGATATAACTGCGAAAAATATATTTTAAAATTATTGAAAACTATACAGTTGTACTCAGATCACTGCAATGGGCCATTCAGCAGGTGGTCGCTACGCGCTCATGATCGCATTCTCACCAGGAATTTCGAAACCCGGAGGTCGGATAGATGTATTAGATGTTTTGTACAATTGATTTCGGATAGACTAAATATTTGTCTCATTGTACATATTGCTTACTTTCCAATTTATGGCAAATCTATGTCTGATGCCGAACGCCAACAAATTGATTTAAATATTCGGGGAACTATCAAATGCAGGGAACTATCAAATGCTTAGTATCCTTGTTGTTATTGTTATCTTCGTTTATTCTTCCGCAGAAATCAAGCAAATCTTTCAGAGAAGCGTCTCATCAATGGCGTTGTAACAATGAGCAGTCCGGTTGGATTGGAGACTCAGGAGGAAACAGTGATGAGAAGTCATGAGGCGGCTTCTGAACTGGGAGTCAGTATTCATTAGGGATGTAATTTCTACTTTGGCTCTCTACATTATTGTAGCTCTAACCGTCGTTAAAGTGTGCAGAATGGATAGAACCTAAACCGAAACGATAGCACTAGTATTTATTGACCCACAATTTCGTTTGGCTGGTAAAGCGCTGGCGAATTGAAACGATATTTTCAGTGTGAAGGAACAGCTTATGAAATCATCCGCTGCCTCAGAGGTTTTGATACCGAGTCAGTGTTCGTGTGTTTGGTTTTTTTAAAACAATTATTTCAGCACAATCGTTGAGGCGGTTTTCAACATGCCCGGCAGAGATTTTGGGGGCAAGGTTCGCTTGCTATTATTTTAATATATTTGAGCGATCCTTCAGAAAGGCCCTCTGTCACTGACGATGGCTGGTGAGCTGTTTCCGATCGAGAATGAGCGAGAGCTGAGAGAAAGCCGGGATCCAATTCGACTTATGACCGGCACTACCGTTTTTGAGGTAGATTCTACCAACTTTCAAACAGATAATATGCAAGTTCAGCGCAATTTTGGCACTTTAATCAGTTTTTTAATGATTAGTTCTAATAACTTCAAAACGCCTTTTTTTCAGATTCCAGGATTTTCGGGGAAAGATAGAGTCAACCGATTGTTAGGAGTGTCTAACACTGACGAATGCTACAACAAATACTTGTACGATACATTTGGTAGCACGGAACAGCCCTCTCCTGCCTTGATCGCCTATCGACAGAATGGAACTTTCAGTGAGTGTGCTGATTTGTTTCGTCGTATTTATTATTATAAATTTTCATTTTAAACTTTTCTCGAAACGATATCTCACTCAGAGCCGGCGCACTTCGAAGGCTCACACGAATTCATCATGAGTACCCATATCTACGCTAAATATCAAGCCGAGATTGGTGGAGAGGTTATCACGGATTTTCTGTAATTTAGTAGGAACGCTGACTACAGAAAAAATATTTGTGTCTCGGATTTCTACGAAATTAATGTTACTGACTAAAGTGAGGACGGGGAGAACACCTATTTACTTCATTTGGCCAAATTTGCATATTGAGCCGATCTGTGATCTACCATTTCAAACCGCTGCTATTTGGTCAGTTTTCGACCTATAGAGCTGATTTTTTTTTCAAAAGATTTGTCTTTCTTTCATTCTCGTTTTTGTTAGTCGTCGCGAGCGGTCCTTCTCCATTTCTCTCTGATAGAGAATGGAATCCCTCTAGTTCCCCTCGTCTACTCCATAAACTCAACAAGATCGGAATCCCCATCCAAGCCGGACTCTGGTCACCGTGTGATGGGTATGACCTACTCTGATGTTTAATCCCTCAGAAACCATTCTCGTCGAGTCTCGTTTCGCGATTGATGACTCGAGTTTGGTGGACTCAGTTCTAAAATCACGGGAGCCTTCTTCCGTCATCAACAATGAACACTCTACATCAAGTCCTATCGTCCTGGATGATCGCAACCCTTTCTCCAGCCAATCTCTTGGGTCTGTGAATGGAAAGAAGACCGATCCCTTGACCCCCACCCAGACGAAATGATTCTCTCGCGAACGAAGAAGCGACCCGAAACCTATCTGAAACCATCCATCCCCATCTGGCGTCAACTGCCTGACATGATAAATGTATGTATGTATGTATGTCTTTCTGAGATCTACAAATAACTTAACATACAATATGAGGAAAAATGCAGTCTTGAATGTGCTTTCCTCGAAAAACTGTATTTTCGACTATATTATGCAAATTATTTCGAAATTATTGGTCTAACAATATGATTTTTATTTCAGTATCCGGTTCCCCACTGCCGAATTGAGGTACTCCCATATTCCATTAGTGCCAACTCTGGCTCCCCGATAGTGCTACTCAGTGGGCAGAATCCGGACATAGTCGTATTCGTCGTAATTTTCTTCAAAAACACGCTTTGGGTCGTTTCGCGCTTCAGAATAAATTTTTCGGGCATTTAAAAAATCAATCGATAGCGCTCGACGAGCCTGATGAAATATTTTTAGTAATTCAAGTCGCCAAAATTGGCTATTTTCGAGATTTCTCACAATTACTGTTTTATTTCGCCTGTTTCGCTGTTCTGAGCTGTGTGAATGGGAAAGAGATTCAATGGGATAGAGCGAAGTAGGTGGAATGTGCCTTTTTTTTCAATCTCCCTCCCCTTCACCCTTGAGGATGATCGGGAGATTACGGCTGACGACATCTACGACATGATCCACACGAACATGGCTGAGTATTTCGATGACCCTACGAACATCGTGCATTCAACTCCATATGCCGGAAATTTCGACGAGTGAACCAATTGTATTGCGTTTCAATGTTATTCAGAAGTACGTGTTATTCGTTGCGAGTCCGATAGGAGGGGCATTGCCCGACTCCTCGGATATCTATATCCCTGACCGAACGCCTGGAGACAGCGAGGGCGGAATGAGTGGGCGCTCCTGACCGAACGCCTGGAGACAGGGAGGGGGAATGAGTGGGCGCTCGAACCAGTTCGGAGCACGAATCAGATCGGATTGGGCGTCGCGACAGCAACTCATAAGACGAAATAGGGGAATGACAAGATACTGTCGCCATTTCGCCGTCTGATAAGGCGTCGCGACAGCAATTCATATGACGAAATAGCGGAATGACAAGATTCTGTCGCCATTCCGCCGTCTCACAAGGCGTCGCGACAGCAACTCATAGGACGAGATAACGTTTCAAGGACTCAAGGGTCTAGTGGGCATGCCGGTACAGATCTACCGTATGGGCAAGCAGTCTGAGGATCGCCCTCGTCTCTTGAACGTTGTCATGCCCGCCCGTTCCTTCCTACTCACAGCTCTCAAGCACGCTCGCAGACTCCGTGAATCCTCGGAGTTTGTGGGTTTGTACATTCGCAAATCTATGAGCAGGGAGGAATTAGCGAAGCATAGAGAGATGAGGGAGACTGTGAAGGCGCTGCGTGCAAAAGACTCCTCCTCTATGTTCGTCATCTACAGAGGGGAGATCTGGCATAGGGATGACATCAAGTCCCGCGTCCGCAAGCAGCTGCCCGATCAGGGAAACAAATTATTGATACACCCCTCCCTCATTCCTCGTGTCCTTCCGATCTCTCCTCCGCCTCTCCACTCACTCCTCCCATTCCTTTCTTGAATTGTCTCTTGTTCAACTCTAGATCTCTCTGTAATAAGTTGCCCGACTTACACTGTATCTTTTCGATTGATCGTCCCGATGTTCTCTTTATCTCTGAATCTTGGCTCACTACTCGCATCGTTGACTCCGAGATTCTCTTATCGTATCCCTACCGTATCTATCGAGCTGATCGCGCTAGACGAGGTGGTGGCGTGTGTGTAATCATTCGTGATCACATTCCATGTTCTCGCATATCTCTCCCTTCCACTGTCTCGTCTGACGTAATCTGTCTCGATCTCTTTCCCCTTCTCGGTCTCTCTTCCATTCGAGTCATTCTTGCTTACCGTCCCCCCAACACCATCTCTAGTGACAACTTAGCTTTGTTCGACCTATTATCCATTCTATCTTCCTGTGATAAGTCCGTTGCTCTTACTGGTGATTTAAACTTGCACATTGATTGGTCCAATCCATCTCTTGCCACTGGACAATCAGTTTCTCTCGTTGATTTCGCTTCTTCCCTTTCTCTTCACCAATTTGTTTCCTCCCCTACTCTCGGTTCCAACTTTCTCGACATTGTCCTTGCTCCCCCTGACCTAATCTCTCACTGTAATGTATCCTCTCCGTTCAAGAACTCTGACCACTCGAGTGTTACTTTCCATTTTTCCTGGCATTTTATTATTCCGATTTCTATTTCTTCCTTTGATTTCCGTAATACTGATTTCATTGGTCTAAACTCGACTCTCTCTAGCACCGATTGGTCTTTGATCTTTGATAATTTCTCTGATATTTCCATATGTACTCTATCTTGCTCACCTATTCACTTCCTTTGTCCCTTTCAAGAAGGAATTCCTTCCATTCGAGAATTACCCTCCTCATATCAAGTCTCTTCTTAATCATAAACGTTGTCTCTTTAATCAGCTCTCCTTTGCACCAGTCAGATCCCAATTCATTATTGTATCATCTAGGCTTGACTCTGAGATATGGAAGTTTATTCGTAACAAGGAAAACAAGCTTTTATCTGGCAATCGCAGCCGATCGTATTATCGTTACATCTCGACTCGCTTTAAACTTCGTTCCTCAATTGCCCCCTCCCTATTCGACTCTCATGGTAATACTCTGATAGATGACTCTGATAAGGCTGAAGCGTTTGCTTCCTTCTTCGAATCTGTTTTCACTGCTGATGATGGTCTTCTCCCTCACTGCCCCCTTACCATTCCTCAATCTATGCCTTTCTCTATTATTCTCCCTATTGATATTGCTCACCATCTTAGACGTGTTTCCGATTCTTGTTCTCTTCCTTCCGATGGTATTCCGTCAATTATTTTCAAGAAGTGTTACGTGTCTCTTTCTGAACCTCTTGCTCATATTATGAACTACAGTTTGATGCTTGGCCAAGTTCCTTCTCTCTGGAAGCGTACTTTTGTTGTTCCTATTCCTAAGGTCACTTCACCCTCTTCCTTGTCTGACTTCCGTCCTATTTCACTCACTCCCATTCCTAGTAAAGTCATGGAACGAATTATTAAACCTAAACTTGTTCGTTGGTGTGAAATTCATTCTATTATTCCTTCTGAGCAACACGGATTCGTCCGTGGCAAGTCAACAGTTTCTCAACTTCTTGATTGTACTCAGACTTGGCGTGAATCTCTTGATAGAAATGATTGTGTTGACGTCGTTTATGTTGATCTAGCCAACACATACGGTCTCTCACTCTAAACTCCTCCATAAATTAAATTGCTTAGGTATTCGTGGTTGTCTTTTTAATTGGATTTCTGAATTCTTGCTCGATCGTCGTTTACAGGTGAAGGTTGGAACCTCTCTCTCTTCTGAGAGAGTGGTACTCAGCGGGGTGCCACAAGGCAGCGTATTAGGTCCTCTCCTCTTTCTTATCTACCTTTTCGATTTACCCCGGGTTCTCTCCCCCTTCCCACTAGTCAACTTCCATCTCTTCGCTGATGACATCAAACTGTACATCACGCATAAACCTAACGATCTTCCATCTATCCCCTCTCAACTTCAACAAGGGCTACAGGGTATCCTAGAATACTGCGAAACCTGGCAGTTATCGGTTGCAGAAAAGAAATGTACCGCCCTTTACATAGGTAAAAATAATCCCCTTCACCAATACTCTCTCAACTCCTTCTTTCTCCCTCTCCCTTCCTCTGTCTCTCCTCCCCCATCCAATTAGAGATTTAGGAGTTTACATTGAATCCTTCACTCTCTTTTCTTCCTCATATCGTCATCATTTGTAAGAAAGCGAATATGCTTATTTATCTTCTGTTTAGATCTGTTTCGTGTACTTCTAGTGACCCCTATATCAGAGCATATAAGTCATTCATTGTCCCTATTCCAGAGTACGCTTCCCCTGTGTGGTCCCCTTCAGCTAAAGGACCCATTAGGCAATTAGAAAGATGTCAGCATCTTTTCACTCGATTATTACATTTTCGTACTTCCCCTCTTATTTCATCCCCTCCTTGCTATGATCAGAGACTTGTTACTGCGAAATTGCTATCTTTGTATCTCCGTCGTGTTGTTGCTGATATTCTAGTCTCACTCAAGATAGTCAATGTAATTGTTGATCTACCTATGTCACATTTCTACTCATTCCGTAATGTATCGACTAGACACAATGCATTTTCCCTTCATATCCCAATTGCTCGTAGGGAAAATTTACGATCCTCCTTTTCTCATCGCACTATTCGCTTCCTGTCTAAGATTCATCGAATTGTTGATCCAAAATTATCCTTGCACACAATCAAGATTCACTTGTTATCTAATCCCGATACTGCCCGCATACTCCAGATGGAGATCCCTAAACTGTAGATCCTTCAATCACTTCCCACACTCGCTCTAGATCCATAAGATATACATGGATGGAACGGTCCCCTTCCCGTTCTGAGGCCTCGTCCACCTCATCTGTCAAGAGCATCTGTGGGAGTACCAACTCCAACTGTCCCTTCTTCCGTCTCTACCCCCCCCCCCCCTCCCCCTTACCCACTCCCCCTCTCTCTTTGAACCTTCCAATCTGTATATGTTATTCACATGTTGTTACACCCTTTGGGGTGAATCAAAAAAAGAAATAAAAAAAATAAAAGCACGGTTTCTATCGAAAAGGTGCTAATGACTTTCCAAAGAACAGCGAAACAGGCGAAATAAAACAGTAATTGTGAGAAATCTCGAAAACGGCCAGTTTTGGCGACTTGAATTACTAAAAATATTTCATCAGGCTCGTCGAGCGCTATCGATTGATTTTTTTAAATGCCCGAAAAATTTATTCTGAAGCGCGAAACGACCCAAAATGTGTTTTTGAAGAAAATTACGACGAAAACGACTATGTCCGGATTCTGCCTACTGAGTAGCACTATCGGGGAGCCAGAGTTGGCACTAATGGAATATGGGAGTAGAATAGAATAGATTTATCCGCACAGGTGGTATTGTTGTGGGGGGGGGAGGGGTGGGGGGGAGGTGGTTGGAACAAGAAGAACAAAGAATGTGTGAAATAGGGGGGTAACTAAGCGAGTAGAGCGAGCAAGTATACAGATCATCCAACCTCCTTACACATCACATTCATGAACTCTGCATAGTTTGTAGGTATTTTTCCTTTTCGAAGTACAACATACAGTAATTTACCTACTCTGTTTGCAAAACTGTGCTCGCGAATCTTAGTTCGAAATTTTTCTCGACACAATTTGAAGCCTGAGCCTCTGAGATTAGACTTGGAAAGAACCAGAAAATCGTTTCTGGTTCGGGATAATCTTGAATTCCCGAATAGCATTTCATAGACTAGTTTAAAGTCATTGATCTTTCGACGGTACATCAACGTGGTCAGTTTGAGCATCTCGTTTCGTTCAACTGGTAATGGCCTGTTTTCAAAGTTGTATCCCAAACATTTGTAGCTAATCAACCTAGTGACTTTGTTCTGCAGTTTCTCTAGTTTACCAGCTTCTCTATCGAAAACTGGAAATGCGACACTAGGACTGAATTCTACCATAGGTCTAACGTAAGTAGTGTATGCATTAACCATCACCGCAGCGTTATTGGTGCTGAGTCCACGGAAAATTAAGTTGGAACGGATCGCAGCTTTTTGGATCACTATGTCAAAGTGTTCTTTGAATGTCAATTCCTTATCGATTTGAATACCGAGATCTCTGACAGAAGACTTCGGATCAATTTGAGTTCCATTCAAGTAATACTTCAACAGTGAATTTTCATTTCCTAAGTGGAGTACGTTACACTTCTCAATTGCAATTCGCAATTGCCAGATATCGCTCCACTCCAAAATTGAAACAACACATTCCTGAAGTTTGATTGGACCACTCAGTTCATCTTTTTCGAAGGCGAGGTATATTTTTAGATCGTCAGCAAAAGTGAAACTTTTGCACCCATGCTTGTCTATAACCTGCGATAAATCGGCAGTATATAGATTGAATAGCAGAGGTCCTAAAACTGATCCTTGTGGGACCCCACTAATGACCGGTCTTGATTCAGATAATGTCGTTTTGACTCTCACTTTGAATACTCTTTTGGATAAGTACTCTTCAATCCATCTCACGGTCAGCAGTGGAAAGCCCATTTTGGATATCTTTTGAATTAATTTTGGATGGCTTACTGTGTCGAATGCTTTGGCATAGTCGAAGTATATCACATCGACACACCTGTGCTCATCAATCGCTTTTGACCATTCATTAACCACTTCGATCATTTGAGTTTTAACTGAGCGATTTTTTCGAAAGCCGAATTGCGTGTCAGGAAAGAGACCGTATCTTTCACTGTCAGCAATCATTTGCTTGGCAAGGCATTTCTCAAATACACGACAGAAGAAGCTTGTTATTGAGACAGGTCTGTAGTTTGACGGGTTTGAAAATGGTACTTTCTTCTTGAGAGGTGTTATTGTGGATAAGCGCCACCGGTCGGGAACTTGAGATAATTCATACGATTTTCGAAAAATTATTTCAAGAGCCGCAGAAAGAGGGACTGCGGTATATTTAATAAAAATCATAGGTATATTATCTGGAGTTCGACACGATGATGCTTTCCACTTTTCAATAAGCTCACAAATTTCAAACCGACAGAAGGGGTCAACATAAACATTCGAAACTTTCTCTCTTTCATGAGAAAAAGATGGGGTGTCACCATTATCTTTAGTGAAAACCCTTGAGAATGTCTCTGCCAGTAATTCTGCCTTATCGCCGTCAGACTCAATTTGATGATTTGAATTATCTATGAGACAGTCTACAGCAGAAGTACAGGCATTAGAAAGTTTCGATTTTATGTAACCATAAAACTTCTTCTGGTTCTTATTCTCTATTATCTTTCTCTCGTAATTTTGGTGGTATTTAGTCACTTCCTGGTTATATTCGGCATGAAGCTTGTCAAAACGTCTTTTAGACGAAGGTTTTCCGTCATTCAAAAACGTGATCCAAGCTTCGTGGCGTTTCTTAGAGTGTCTATGAATATGACCAGGCAGTGGTTTCCCAGTTGAATCAATCCTCATTAAAGGGACAGATTTTTCAATTATGTCTTCGAGTAGAAGAATGAATTTTTCGTACATCTCATTCACAGTTTCGTTCACATTGAAAAAGAGAAGCCAGTCAATACTAGAAAGTAGAGAATTTATCGCAGCATAGTCCGCTTTTCGAAATTTTTTTTACATATCTAGCTTTTTGCGGTTCTGTTCGCATCAGTAATTGGAATTTGAATGCGCTGTGATCTGAATTGCCATAGTTCGGCAACTGCTCTAGATTTCCCACAATTCTGTCGGAATCAGTCAGCAGTAAATCTAGAAATGCATTCCCTCTAGTCGGAAATGTGATGCGCTGTTCAAGTCTTACTTCAGTACAGCAATTAATGAAGTCAATGTTGACACCGTTGTAATTTTGAGAGTCGAGTGGCCATTTGATATCAGGGAGATTGAAATCACCAACCATAACTGTTGGATGAGTGCATTTGGTGAAGTCATCCAATTTCTCCCAGATGTGCGCACTATTGGTTTGAGACAATGCCGGGACACTGTATAACAGAATCACACGCGTACTCTGGGTACCAACAGTCAGATCTACAATTAGTAGTTCATGCGATTCATGTTTGGACTCAGCGAAAACCAACTTGAAATCAATGCTACAGTGAATGATCATGCATACTCCACCGCCTCGTTTTTTCACACGATCACACCGAATAATATTGTAGTCACTCGCTAGTGACCCTAAAACCACTCCATCAGGGTCAGATTTACGCAGCCACGACTCAGTGAAACAATAAACGAGATACTCATTCGTCTCAAGTTGAGACTTCAAACAACTATGGTTCACCTCGTTCAAGATAGATCGAATGTTTGCATAAATCACAGTAACTTTAGGAGGCTCAGCACACTTGCGTACACCTCTACCTCTCAAAAAGGAGAGAAGGAGCTCTGATGAATGGATGGGGGAGGGCGCCCATAGGACGAGTGAGACGAGGAGGGCTGAGTGGCAACAACCCCGTAACCACCACTGTTCGAACCCGGGAAAGCCCGAGAACGGACACTGGAGTTATAGAAAGTGAGACCACTCGAGTTCCTCACTCCTCTCGTTCCTATGCCCGCTGATGATCTGTGGTTTCCGGGGTTGTTGTACGTGAATGGCTTGTCGCCAGAATTCGCCCTCTCTTCGCGTGTCAGAGAAGGACGCAGCCAGACCCGGCCAAGTTTGAAGTGGGCCAGCAGGTGCCGTCTGGAGATGACCTGGCTCTGCAGTTTAGAGCAGGGCAAGATCACCTTTAGCAGACGACCCCTGGGATCGGGCGCTCCGTTCACCGGCATGCGAAAGACAGCCGTGGGCACTGCCTGGATGCCGAGGTGATTAAGAACATCCATGACCTGTGCCCGATCGTTCAATGCCCTGTTCGGAGTGGGCATTGAGGCGAATTCGGGTAGACCGTAGATCACGACCGCCCTTTCACGTTCAACATCCTCAACAATCTCTCTCACTCTCACGTCACAATTCTCGAAAGTCATTTTGGGTGAAATGAGGGGGATGGGTGCGGTCGGCGCGGGTGACTTGGAATGAGTTGGTTGAGAGGGGACGGATGGGACGGGTGGAGGAAGGATGGTAGAGGAAACGGGAAGGGGTTTCTTCTCTATCAGTTGCTCTATCAGTCTTCTGTTTTCATCCAACAATCGCTCTTGACTCTTCTCCAATTCCGAAACGCGTTGACTCACAGCTCGATTACTTGACTCCATGCATTCCATCTTGACGTTCATTGCATCCATCGTGACCTTCATGGCTCGTACCAGATCCAGTAGGGGAACCGCATCTTCTGTCGACTTGGTGAACCGCGAGATGAATGACGAGAATCGAGTAGATGGCGAGAGTGGCTGAGGTGTGGATGAATCAGGAAGAGAACACGTCGAAACAGAACTGGTGACCTCTGGTGGTGCCATAGTGTTGATTGAGTCCGGCACAAGACTCTTGGTGACTGCGATCGGTAGTAGGCGACGGAGATAGGCGACTAGACTTGTCCCATTGAGAGCGCAATTGCCAACCGACCGCCCCTCACTCTTGGTCAAGAGGGAATGACCAAGAGTACCTCAATTACCTCAATTGTACCTTAATTCCAATTCGTACCTCAATACCTCAATACCTTACCTCAGAGTACCTCAATTCGGCAGTGGGGAACCGGATACTGAAATAAAAATCATATTGTTAGACCAATAATTTCGAAATAATTTGCATAATATAGTCGAAAATACAGTTTTTCGAGGAAAGCACATTCAAGAAAAGAGGTAGAGAAGAGGTAGAGAAAGGGCATGGTGTCTAACTGGCATGCCGACGCAGGCAGGCTCGACTCCCGCCCGCAGGTGATGTTTTGCAAGAGGTAGAGAAAGGCACGCGGCCCAACCACCAGTCTCCGTCAAGCGTTCCCTGCGGTAGGCTACTTTGGCGATTTTTTTCTTTTTTTTTCGGATTTTTTTTCTAACAAATGAAGAAAATCATATTGTATGTGAAGTTATTTGTAGATCTCAGAAAGACAAATCTTTTGAAAAAAAAATCAGCTCTGTAGGTCGAAAACTGACCAAATAGCAGCGGTTTGAAATGGTAGATCACAGATCGGCTCAATATGCAAATTTGGCCAAATGAAGTAGATAGGCGTTCTCCCCGTCCTCACTTTAGTCAGTAACATTAGTTTCGTAGAAATCCGAGACACAAAATTAATTTCTGTAGTAAAAGGTCTCGATTTTCCTACCAAATTACAGAAATTCCGTGTTTGAGTATCTCTCTCCTCCGCACACTTTTGAGATGAGGAAATTGGATAACAATTGCCCTCGTATGATATTTCGAGAAGTCAGCATGAAATTCACCAGAACAATAGAAGTATCGAAAACGTACAATGATTTTTTTCCATTATCAAAAAACTATTTTCTGGAATATAAGGAGGGCTTAGCAGATGTAAAATGGAAGTGATTTCGTCATCTTTGAATCCGGATTCGAAACGATGTTAGTCTTGACAGGTGTACCTCTACGAGTACGACTACCCGGTGCATGGACAACACGCTGATGATGCTTACTTTGTGCTCGGCTTTCATGAGTTTGAGAAGGTGAGTTAAAACCTTATTTTGAATGCAACAAATAGTTTGCACGTGTTTACTTTTCTCAAGAGGATTTATTGAATGCTTCACTCACATCTGAAAAGCAGCCATTTAGCACTTCTGAACATTTCCTCATTTTACTGTATTTTTTAGGACGAAAATGAAGAGTGGCTCAGTCGCGTTTATCCTAAGTATTTCTCTCAATTTATCAAGGGAGAACGACCAGCAGAAGGTTTGTAGATTTAAAAATAAAAGCATTTTCAAATAGAAACAGAGATATGTATAAATTCCTCACTTTCACCGAAATCTTCCAGATTGGTATCCCGTCAAACCTCATCTCATGAACTACTATTCCGTCAATAGAAACATCACTGATGATGTGTTTCCGCACATGAAATTCGGTTTTGTCAAATATTCAATAGTGAATCGAAGTGCTCATTTTGCAGGATATCAGAGTTACATCGCTGAATATTATGACGGTATTGTCAAATATGACGATGACCTCTCACTAGCGTACTTCCAGGTTATTATGAATGATCCACAACCATGTCGAAAATTAATGTAAATCAGGCGCTAAATGCTCCGATTGAGTACAAGTCATCGAATTTCACAGGAGACTATCAAGATTTCTTCGAATCCCTGACTATTGTCGATGGACTCATTGTTTTCTGTGTTGTTTTAGGCGCCATTTTCCTTCTGTGCTGCTTCTGTAAGTGTTTCACTCGAATGTGTTGTTGTTGTTGTAGAAATAAGATAGGTTGCGAGCACGAACTGCTCTTTCACCAGTAGATCAGCGCCTATCGATAAACATTTCTAAATGGATTTCTTCATCGAATTATGTATGTATTCATCCATGATTTTCGTAATGTATTTTTTCAAATTGTTTTCTTGATGTTTGCCGTCGTGGGATTCAAGAGGGCACGTGTATGAGAAGTTCAGATGGACAAGTAGCAAGTTGAAGTGTTATCGCTGCCTCTGTCGAGTAGCTTTAGCAATGAATGACCAATTATCTTCTGGTCGGAAATGCTTCATTTCTACACGTAGCATCTCCACCAACTCCTCCTATGGACTAACCTCGAACCATAATTTACCAAATCCGAGAGATTATCCAACGGTTTTGACCACTTTTACAGCATTCTTTGGTCTCGTCGCTCACTTCCTCCAAAATATACCAATATTTTAGGAGGAAATGCAGGCAACTAACGTCATCCAGTTGTGCTATGGCATTCCTGGAATCATCTTTTACGTTGTGGTACTGTACGGCATGTTTCATTTGCGCGCAATCCTCAACAAGAGTTTCATCGCAATCTTCGTCGTGACCACTGTCATCGTAAGCTTTAATCATATTTTTATGATAAACATCATCCAAACATCATCCATATATTATGATAAACATCATAATTTTGAGGAAACATTCATTATAGTTGATTCAGAATATTGCCACCTGGCTCAATACGTGGGCCATCGTACGACTCAAAGACGAGCCATCTTTCATTTTATTCTATAACTGGCTTGCGGAAAACAATCTTCTCAGGTTAATGATTTTCTTACGTTTTTGCCATGGATGCAAATGCTATTCAGGACTTCAATGATGTTTCTCGTGGCACATTTCAATTACGCCCAAAATGTGTGTGTTTTCCTACTGACCTTGGATCGATTCGCAGTAATTTCTTCTATAGCTAGAGATGCTCAGGTTTGTATTTATGCGTGGATTTAATTGGTTTTAACCCTTATTTAGTTGTGGAAACGAATTTATCCCCTCGTTGTAATTACTACTCACGCTATTGTACTCGCGATCACTCTCGGATTGGGGTAACTCACCGATTCAACGGATGGGTGACAATTCCGCAAACGACATTTCCGCAAATCGACCAAAACAACATTTCCGCAACTCGACATAATTCGATTTCTAGCCATCCTAGGATCCTGGCAGAGGTGTCATTCTGATCAGCATAACTTCCTCTTTATTTTGACACCTCTGCCAGGATTCTAGGTTGGCTAGAAATCGAATTATGTCGAGTTGCGGAAATGTCGTTTTGGTCGAGTTGCTGAAATGTCGTTTGTGGAAAAAAATCATGTTGCGGAAAAACAAAAGTTGCGGAATGGTCACCCATTCGATTCAACAGGTGTTACTCGAAATTATTGTTTTCTCAGATTCAATATGAGCAAAGTGCTTTATCTACTGAAGGAAGTCACGTATGATGAGTTTTACCTTAAATCTGTGAGAGATGTAAGTTACAAAGACACACATTTAGACGCATATCATTACTGTAAATTGCAGCCCTCGTTTCTGGCGAACATAGCGCAACTTGCCTTCGGGGTTCTATCTTTCATCGTTTGTACCGTACTGAACGTAATTATATTTCATTAAAATGTTCATTAAAATTCATTAATATTCATTAAAATGAGAAGAAGTAAGAAGCTATTTTATGTATTCTTTCAGGTGCTTGCGTTCAGAAAACTTCTCATTCTAAGAATTTCGATTAAAACTGTCTCAGCTTCGAAGGTGATCTCGAAACTTGGGTGTTTTTGTTCTATAATATTTGTGAAATTTTGAGGAGACGCCATTCTTCATTGTCAGTTTCTGCATCTTTGTTACACAAGTTGTAAATCTCGTCGTACTGGTATATGAAAAATCTTTTATTTTTATTTTGAGGATTTTATTTTAGTAATGGAGATCATTTCCTTTCAGGCCTTTAACACTTTCACTATCGTAATCTTCGATTCGAATGACACATCAGTACGCAACTTTCGGGAACTTCTTTCCCAGCTAATGATGTTCACTTCGGACCTCTTCAATATTCTCCCGGCTTTGTAAGAACTTTCGCGTTTTCTTGTCACGTCACAATAACCTGATTACAGCTACACCGTTTGTGTCCCTGGGCCTATTAGAAACTTCCTCATCAACAAGATGAAACGTACACTGAGAATCTACGGAAATCAATCGGGAGCCGTCTTTAGTACAACAACTACTATGCCGATCTAGCACACCAAATGTTTCGCAACACCAATCATCCAGAATTATATTATCGTTTTGAGTTCACTGACCCGTAATCTTACGCAAAAACAAAACCAATCGTCGTATATTCTAATCCGTGCACTATCTCGTAATATTTCATTCTTGCCTCATTCTAGCCACAAATCAAGAGTTCTTGCTTTTAAAAAAATAATTTTTCGGAAGAACTATTTTTATTGAAAATTACACTTGTCTCACTATAACATTTTTTACGTCAAAATGTAAAAATTGTAAACAAAATTAAACGATTTGAGTATTAAGTTATGTGCCACGATAAAGCAACAACAAAAATCACATTTGCACACGGCACAAACCACTGTGACTCATTCGTTCTAGGGACACATTTATCTCTCATAAGCAATTCTCTGAGTACTGAGAAATGCCCCCAAGTTGTTACCCATTTATTTCCATTTATCCATTCATAGTACTGTATCATTTCAGTAATTTGTAACACCACGCGTATCTTGATTCCACTCACAACAACCTTATCAGTTTCTTCCCTAGCCAGATTCCGTTTCACCGCGCTAATTGCACACTATCACATCCATCCAACTATCCTTATCAAAAGTAGGAAAGACGAGTGTCTCTCCTGATTCCCGCTCTCTCATCTTGTTGAGGGGGTGCGCGAAAGGAAGAGCCCTTCACTTCCGAGTTCACTACAACTAAGACACCCGCTCCGATTCATTTCCTCCGTTGTTGAGTGCCTGTTGAGTGAAGCCAATTAGTATTTTCCCGAAGCAATTGAAGAAAATTTGATCTTTCGATTTGGTGCTGAGTGCGGCTATCGTGCCAAAGGGGTAAAGGTACGGCCACGTCAAGTGATTAAACAGTCGTCTCGCGACGACTATATTAGGTGGTGCAGACCGAGAGGCCAACTGGGCTGAAGGGATTGGACGGTGTAGAAGATGAATCAACGTCGTTACCCTCTGTCGACCCTGTAGTTTCTGAACCCATTAGTCCAGCACATCAAAACAATCGAGGACACTAGTTAGACCGAATCGGAAACTACTCTCTCGATTTCGCCAACTATTTCTTCAGTCCGTTATCATGCGGATTGAATAATGACGGGTTCTGATGTGCCATTGCACACAGCTAATCTTTTACTACTATCGTCATGAGTGTATTCTTTGACGGAAATTAGGAAGCAATTGAAGGAAGAGGACTTTATCAACAGTTATCAAAAGATGACGTGTCAGAAGGGAATTGTGCCTCCAACATTTGCCCCTGCGTTCGTTCTTCCATGGTTGTCGATGTTCAGATGACCTCCGCCATGGACACTCCCTGCGCCGACCCTGTTATCAATTCAGCTTCACTTTCGTTTTTGGAAATATTTGAACGTAAACAAGTTTTGATACACTAAAAATATTTTAAAAATATATATAATTATTGGAAGACAAGATAACGCACTTGGTCTCGAATCCTCCGTGCAGATTCGTATTTCCATTGTGGAAATCAGTGGAGTGGCCGGCGCCGCCGTTCCATGTCGTGCTACCGCTCCTACGTTACCAATATATATATATATATATATATTATCGAAATTATTATCGTTTAATCATTGCACCAACTATGTACTATGAACTATGAAATAATGGTGCATGAGGATGAAAAATACAAGCAGAAAACTCACTTCTTGTACACATCCACTCCCACGTTCACGACGGGTCTATTCCCAGTCCCTGCACTAATTCCTCCCGAGGGCTGCACCACCCATCCATCGTTCTTGGCTAGAGTTCTTTGCCCACTTGGGAAAGGACCCATATTTGGAGATCTGGCAGGGAATGTGAAGCCAGAACCAAAGGCAGTGGGGCGCGACGGGTTCATAGTAGCGATAACTGCAGTGACCAGTAAGACAAGCAATAGAAGACGATGGTGAAGGGACCTTCTTGTTTTATATAGTCGTCGATGACTTTGATATTGGAGCGACAGTGTTTGTTCTGGTCCGATTTTTCAAAACAACTGGCGAAATCGAATAATTTCGAAACCGATTTTGAAAGAGATAAGAAAACTGAAAAAAAAACAATATTCCCGACCAGTATCTGATTCCATTTCTGCTCGACATCACTTTCAAAACAGTCTGCACATAAATATGTGAGCGTAGTGATGGTTTGTCTCAAATCATCTTGAATCTGGCAATAACTAATTCTCTTTCTGTAATCATCGACTATGGTTTCTTACTGCATGCTATTCCGTGTGTTACTGCTCAAGCTAGGAATGTATCTGCTTATGAAATCACAATAGTGATGCATTTTTCACAATTGTGTTCTAGGTAAAATTCGCGCAATTAGCTGGGAAACAGCGCCAATAAAACACAAACAGTTGACTTTATTGATCGAGAAATTTTTACCTGTAGAATACACGCTCATAATCGTTCTTCTGCTTATAACAACAACAGCAGATTCGAATGAAACATTTGGAGAAGCAACAGAGTAGAAAAAGAGCGCCCAGTGCAAATAAGGATACTACGATAGCGTCAACTGCGGTAAACGATTGAAACAGTACTTGAAAATCACCAGTAGTATTCATTGACTTGTACTCCACCGGTGCATTGAAAGCCTGAATTTTTTCGATTTTTTTCTGGAAAAGAATCATCAATCAAACCAATAAGATGGTTAGAGATAACTCATTGTCGCATTTTACCAGTTCTTCGTAGTACTTCACAATATAATTTTGATATCCTGAAAATGTAAATAATATTTCCCGCTGGAAATCGGTTATTACCGAATTTCGTATGTGGATACACATCGTCAGCAATGCTTCTATTAACGGAATAGTAGTTCATGAGCAGAGGTTTCACGGGAGACCAGTCTGAAAATTGGGTGAGAATTAAAGAATTTCAGTCGTTCTATAACGCGTTAGACAATTAGGACCGACAATAAGAGTGCGATCATTCCTTTTCGAAAACACAAACCATCTGTTGGTTTTTCTCCTTTGATGAATCTTGTGAAGTAACGAGGATATACTCGGCTCAGCCATTTCTCGTTTTCATCCTGAAAACAGTCGTCGTATGGTACTCAAGTTTGCAGCTTCCAAAGAACTATTCAAATGAGACGAACGATGATTTAAGAAATCTTGAATTCTACTGACGTACCATTTCGAACTGATGGAAACCCAGCACAAAGTAGGCGTCGTCTGTGTGAGCTCCGTGCACTGGATAGCCATATTCGTAGAGATATGCCTACCAAAACAAATCTTTCAGAAGATTACTGTACACTCAGTTTAACTCATTTTAGTCAGTATCTTTGTATGATTAATTGCCAAAAATTCTCCAAATTCTGATTGAGACGATTGATCACCTCTCCTCCAATCTGCGCTTGATACTTTGCGAAAATGTGCGAGGTCACGAGGAATTCTTGTGAAGCATCGTTGTAACCGGGCACTGAACAATCGTTCGGAAAATATTATTTTTCCGGAAAGCGAATATTTCAGTCAGCGGTTCGTAATGTTAAAATTGAAAGCAAGACATTCGTGAACTTCTAAAAAACCAATAATCATATGAAATTTTCAAAATCTAACCGAACGCTCCAGACCCCGTGTCATTTACGTACTTCTCATAGCACTCTTTCTTATTCGTAACTCCGAGAACTCTGTTAATCTTGTCCTTTCCCGATTCTCCAACCATCTGAGATTAAAATTTATAAATATTTCAGTAGTCAACGGTACCTCATACAGTGTAGTTCCGATCATAAGTCGAATCGGGTCCTTACTTTCTCTCATTTCTCGATCGTTAGTGATCGGAAAGAGTTCGCCAGCCATCGTGATCCCGATAGGGGTCTGAATGGAATCGCTGTGATTTTAATGGAAATTTCGTGATAAATGCGCATCCATCAAAGAGTCGAGCATTTCCCCCTTCAGTGAAATTGAATAATTAAAGTGCAAACCTTGCCTGACAAGATATCAGTGCCGTGTACTTGGAAAGCCGCCTCAAAGATTGTCCTGAAGAAAGTTACTTAAAGTCATATTGTCAAAAAAATACAACTCACTCAGTATCTAGTAGTCTCAGGCAGTCCATGATTTCCCGAGCTGTACCCGAACACTAAAAATCAACCGTTGAATTGAATTTATCTTTAAATTGAATATTTTAATATCAGCTCGAGTACAATATCTTCGGACAACAAGAAGGAAAAAGAAACTAAAAAAAACGAGCACGACCGAAAGGAAATTAGTTCTGACCCCCAATTCAGTTGCTACCGCATGACTCCGCTGCACTGTCTGTTCCTGAGTCTCCAATCCAGAAGGTCCACTCATCGATATTACGCCGTTGATGCGACGCTTTTCTGAACGAAGCAATATTTTCCTGCAAGAACGTAAGATACAACGGTATGTCACAAACATTTCTAAAGCATGAAGATTATTTTGCGATATCTAAAGCATTGACTTAACAGATCTTGAAAGGAACGAGTTAGATGTTCACTGACGCCGCAAACACGTAGCACCAACCTCCAGGTGTCGATATTCCAGGTGAAAACGCTATCATTAGTGCGAAATGAGCGCCTTCGGATTGCCCCAAAATAGTGATCTGACAATGTGACAATTTTTCGAAGTTGCCAACTCTCCCACCTTATTTTTGTCGCCTCCGAAATTACGAATTTCGCTGTGAGTGAAATTCAGCGCGGCAAGAATATCTGAAACCACATCAGTAAGAAAAGTGTAACTCCTATACTATTGAGAGGGTTTCTGAAAATCCGTTTGCCTGAGCTGATGTCTTCAAGTTGATCGGAAATTGGTCAAACAGTGTTTCCAAAGCGTATAGCGGACTTTATTGCCTACCGTGCATGTTGAGGTTGGCGGGAACGACATTCTCGTCTCCTAGTCCAATCGCTCCGAACATGCCCAGACGATACGCAGTAGATACGACGACGATATCTGGAATATTCCGTTTTTCAATCTTACTTTTTGTTTGAAATTCCGAGAAAAGATTCTTTGAATGTATGAATGAATGTGCACCTTGAGAAACGAAGTTGCGCACAAGCGTCTCATCCGGGAACTTCATAGGCGCATCGAAGATGCCAACTCCTCCGTGAATAACAAAGACGACGTGACAAGTTGAGTTCGACTGCAAAGAACATTTTTTTTTATAAACGATGCCGCAAATTTGCTGAATTAATGAAGAACCTAGATCGGAAAAGTTTTTTTTCAAAATGGAGGTGTTGTAGTTTCTCCTGATAATCAATCTCGTCACCTCTCGACACTTGTTGCTGGTGTACACATTGAGATGGAGACAGTCCTCAGAGAATCCTGTGATCGGACCATTGTAAATAGCCGTCTTTTGAGCACAGGCTGGGCCGAAACTGAAAGCATGTGATTTTCCATTGAAAATATTTAGCAGATGCCATTCGATCATCACTGATCGGAAACTGACATCAAAGAAACAAGTGAACACGAAAGAGATGAGGCGCGTGCTTTATACGCTTATCACTAAAAGAAAAGCCTGACAAGCCTGAGTTCCGGTCACTCCCGTGTGAGGGGAATCGCTCACAAGGTGCCGTCTATTGTCTCATTCCACGGCTGAGGCGGCTGTGGTTTCTTCCATCGTAGATCTCTAATCGGCGGAGATGCAAAAGGAATTTTCTAAAGAATAATAATTCGTGTTTTACCGTGAGAGCCAATTACCTACCTTGAAAATCTGCGCTTCAGTCCCATCTTGTGATGTGAATGCATAGCCTCTGATGGATCCATAACTAGTAGTGATCACTGGATACTCTATTGACCTGGCCGATTCGAAGACGATCGATGCAAACAATAAAGCAGACAAACGCATGTTATTTGATTGACTGGAGAGGAAGAGCGCTATGGTTGATAAGGGCAAGGACTACTCTCTGATAAGGTGAGCTAGAGAGAGGTATTGATGGCACTTGTTCCCTGTGGATGAATCGACTGCCAAAAGCACTGTGGTTTACAATTGATACGGAAACGTTTATTTACACATGATGGCACATTGATGAACTTGATTTCCTTTCGTTTACACCTTTGGGTAGACGGCGTCGGTTGCGATTCCGCAGTTTTTGTTTCTATTCCGGGCCATTTTAGCGTATCCCTCCTCACCCCAGGTAGTCCCCCAACTGAAATATCGATTGATTAGATGCGAAACTGCTGAGTTCCACAATGGATGATGTTAGGCAGATGCATGATTGGTTGTTCTTTTGTGGGTATGATGAACAAAAATTCAAATTATGTATTTGAAATGTCTTTTCCATTTGCGTAGATCATGAATAACTTTCATGATGTAAAATGAATAGCTTGCCTGTTCTTGATAAGCCAGTAGTCGCCGTGCGTGGGGTCGGTACCGTATCCAACGACGAGAATTGCGTGATCGAGGGCGGAGGATGAGCAGGAGACACCTACATACATTTAATCAATAGACATTATTTACCCTGTCATCAAGGTACTGGGCATGCAGGACTGTGGCTTTGTTTAGGAGGTTTTGGAATTTTCTAGATAATATCAAACCTTCAGTAGATTGTTGCAATGTAATCTCAATTAACATAGAATAGTCAATAAAGCAACACATAATCTCACCCGATGCATAATACGCGAATGAGTTGTGACTGGCATCAATACCTACAGAGACAGGTCCGATCGTCGCAACGGCTTCCTTAATACAATTTAGGTAAGTATTTTTCATTTATTTATTAATTATATCATTTAAAAATATAATCCAATTAATGTATACTAATATGATTTCATTGACGGAAACACCTACCTTTTGTGCATTTTCATCACCGCTTGTCAGTGCTACGTATCCCTTGTCTTCTCCACCGAAATTCGAGGAGGAATAGCGACACAATCCTTGCTGCAAGAGTGACTATGCTAGATATCTTTATGAATTTCACATTGGAATTGATAGGTACTCCGACTTCGAAATAATGCATGTTTTTTGCCAAATCCTCACATCCCCCCATTGGAAATTATGAAGGAACAATTGATTCAAGAGAGAAGAGGAATAGTTTTGACCCTTGAGAAAATGATTATATTTATAAGCTATCGATCATGAGATACACTGCTCTTTGATATTAAAAAAAATTCTAATCGACAAACGTTCTATGGCCTTGTACGGATAAGACGTTTCCTTATCAACTCCTCCATTTGTCTTCACGTAATTCATGGCTAATGCCGGGTTTCCACCATCGCATCCCAGATTTTGAGTCTGAAAAGCGCGCAAATTTTATTTCGTTGAGATCTGATTTGTCCTCACTAGTGAGTAAATCTAGTTCTCACTGAGCAATCGATGAGATTATGTTCACTGAGACTGGTGAGGTTCTTTCCGGCCTGTCGCTCGATGGATCCCGTCGTTGAGAAGGACCAGCAAGCGCCGCATTGACCCTGAATTTAATTATATATTCTGTTTTTATTTAGATAATTTTATTGCAATAGATATAATACTGTGTTATAGTAATACTGTAATTTTCATGAACATCATGCGTCTCATCCCTCGTTTCCCCTCTCCGTCTCTTCACCCTATTGTCTCCCTTTCTCCACCTGATTTTTCACAGCCGTCACAATCCCCTTCGTTCTCCAGTCCACAGTTTCCGGGAGTCCATCAGAGGCTCCAGAAGAGGAGGAAGGAGTGGATTCTTCTGAGGAAGACCCTTCCTCCTCTGATGACGAGGAAGAGAATGAGAAGTAGAATTGTCTCTTTCGCCTCGAAGAAGAGGGCATCGGCATGAATCCCAGTCGCTTTCGGTACTCGTCGTGGGACTGAAACAATGTATTATAATTTTTTCACATGATATTTAACGCGAACGATAGACAGGTATTTTTTTTAAAGATATGAGGAAACATGAAAAATAAGCTTTCGAATAAAATTTAACGAATAAAACTTAATCGAGTTATATATCGTCGCCTAACTTACCTTATCTCCCATTTCGTTGACTTTCCTCGAAAACGATGCGTTTCCTATATTGTGCTGCTTGTTCCTGAAATACGAACCGTTTGCGTCAAACAGTCGTATCTTACCAACTGTTTGACTATCGTGCCTTTTTTTACTGATCGCATGTGATGTGAATTTGACTATTGCGTAAGATATTTTGTAAATAATTGTGCAAATTATATTCACGCCAAACTCACTCATCGATAATCTCGCACAGTCTCTGTCTTCTCTCGTAATCCTGCTCCTTAGAATTCTTTCCTAAAGCAGATTTTTACCGGTGATACCGGCGAGATGTGCATGAAGCGAGAACAACACCAGTGTTGTGATGTCTTCACCCCTCACCGTGGTCGCTTGGAACTGCTTGAAGGACTCCTCATCGCAGATGTCGTCATACACTTTTGACGCAGTCAACCTGTGGGGTTTAAGAGGTCAACGTTCAGAGAATAAAAGGTCCAAGAGGTCAAAGATCAGCGGTCAACAAATTCGTATTCGAGTAGTTTGTCCCAGCTATAGACTCACGCAAGTGCGTCAACCACGACCAAACCCAGAAGAACAACGATGGATGTCCGAACCATGTGTAACTAAAACGAAAAGGTTAGGAATGAACCGTTCCCATCTGTTTCTAAAAATTACATAAATAATTGCTCGAAAAAAGCAACAAAAAGGGTATGTAGATAAAGATATGTGTTGGGAAGTCTGAAGCGCAAGCGCTTATCCGAACTGGAAGAAAGAGAGAGGATCATTCAGAATCCGCTCTTGCCAATCGCCACTCGCTTCTCGGATGTGCGATTACGCTATATTTATATTATAACACGGAAAAGGTAGGGTGCTTCGAGGGACATGTTCTCGGTCAGACATAAAAGCTGCAATAAATGGAGAATGGTAGTAATAGATGCGGAAATGGGATCAGGGAAACGGTCGCTTTCTCTCCTGCTTATGAACCGTACTTATGCAGTCAATGTGTATGAGCAATGCGGCACATCGAAACAGTTGTGACAGCTGCGATATCATTCCTCAGGGGGTGAGAGGCTTTGATGCCGTTTCGGTTTTATTTCTCTCCGTTTTGCACACTATGTCACTGGTCAGACAGACGAGAGAGTGTGCTCAATATAGAGAGTCGAAAACCGAAACGACCTCGAGAGGTAGGGATCACCGTTCCGATGCTCGAGGCTATTGATGTCTAGTCTGCATCCAGTAGAGCAGGTAAGTCACCCGTTTGACTCCACTGGTAAACAAATCCCTTATTATAGTATAGTAGGTAAGACACACTTTTCACTCCATTAAAACACACCTTTTATTCAAACTAAAGGATTGTTAGTGACTTCAAAGGGGTTTACTATGTTTCTCGAAATACTTCTGTAATTTGTACCCATATTCGTCATTTACTCAATGACCGTCGTTAAAGTGTGCTCAATGGACGTAGTTCAGAATCTTTATTGTGATGATAATTATTTAATATTTCCTTGAAATAAATATGATCTTTATTGTGATGATAATTATTTAATATTTCCTTGAAATAAATATGATTCAAACAAATATATCACTCCATCTTGCGCTTAATTCGCACCACGCTTGCAATAATTCTCAGAACGAAAACAGATGCTTTGATAGTCAGATACGTTGACAAAATCGTGATTGCAGTGAAGAACGCTGCTACATCCCATCCCATTTGTACGAGAAAGTTGTGATTTGCTCCGGCTAGGCGGTAGTGAGACGAGAGGTTCTGAACATTTTTTCCAGGAAATCCTTCCATCCATCTCATGTTCATTCAATACACTACAACTTTCAACAGAAATTTGTTGACTATTCATGACAAATTTGTGAAATTTTTGTTCTCAACACAATCGTTCTGATTTATTTTCCGAATGACGTTACCTTCGTTGAAATTGCGCTCATAGGGAAGAATAGGAAGTATTTCAATACCTTGAACTTGGCCGCAAACTCGATGCCGTCAATGAAGATTCGCTCAGGATTGTCCGTCGTTGCGGAGATCATCCGAGAGATTTCCTTGGCTCTGTTACGGTACCTCAAAATCTCACTAATAATTATTCGCTTTATCAGACCACAAAACGTCGTGACTGATTTCGTAAATTCGTTTTTGAAAATTGTAATACCGAGACAAAATTTTCGATCTGAAATATTAGAACCTTCAAACAGGAAAACCAAAGAGTCAACAGAAGCAGAGTGTGGATCTCGCATGCGAGCGTTTAGCAAACAACTAGAGCGCCCGTATTGTTCAATGCTAGAGCGCCTCTCACATCGGCCAAGTGGTCTAGTGGTATGATTCTCGCTTTGGGTGCGAGAGGTCCCGGTTTCGATCACCGGCTTGGCCCTTACTTTTTGCTACTGTCCTGTCTTGCGTTTCATTTATCTACATCTGATGGTCTCTGCAAAAACTTCTCAAATACGTTGCTAACTTATCGTCAGGAGAAAAGCGAAATAATCGCATGAAGACTACCGAATAAACAACTCCCCAATCTGAATTCATATTAGCCATCGCGCGCCTTCAATCGAGTCTATCACTTTAAATCTTGACAACCTTCGATACGAAACTGATGATAAGAAGGAAGGGGCACTATAAGACTACACACATCTACTTCCGCATTGATTCTCATCTCACTCCATTGGAGATGATTGATTTGCCTTCCTCTCAATATCACATCAGTCACAAGATTTTCGAACTGGATATGAGACTGGACACATAAATCATGAAACGGGCTGTCATCAGAATTGACCAACTCTAGCCTAAATGTCGTTATTCTCAGATCATTCGGAAGCACGCACTGTGTCGGGTCTCAGCAGCTGCTCCTTTGACCGCGAATTTCTTGATTCTGGATCTTCTTGCTGAGAAAATCTCCTCTGAGTGACCCCAGCTCTTGTTTCGATGTGTATGTAAAGATTCTCTCAAAAAATGCTTCTGAGCATTCATTCCTAACAACATAACTCAAAAATTGAGGAAACGGCGCTGCTAATATTTTGATATTTTGTGTACTCCGATGAGAGCTATCGAATGAGCATGCTACGCTCAGAAACACGGACGTATGTGTCAGTTTTGACCCTCGACGCTGTCTAGATGATTTGAAGTTATTTTTCACCTGCGCGGCTCCCATCGGAGAGCGCGAAAAAATGTCCCCCAATCTTTGTCCTATCGTGACTAAAGAATTTCAATCAATCGCCTGATTGCTAAGTATTTGAACGAGATCATGTAACGAGTTCGTATTATTATCCTATCTGAAAATAATACTACCGCTGGTGAGGGTCTCACCTTTCTTCGAACAGCACTTTCTCCAGGGCTCTAACGAGATTCGCCTCAGTGACCTCGGATTTCCTGACGATTTCGCCGAAACCGAGAGCTTTCGCGCGTCGTGCGTTGTGCTGGCAAAGGAATGGTAACTGACTGAGTGAGGTAAAAAAAATATCGAATGATACCCATGTGATAACGAAATTATCGAATGGAAGATTACAGTTTTCAGAAAATCTTCGCTATTTGTGTAAAATTAGACTAATTACGATAAATCGGTTACATGCTACTTTGCATCGTATGCGATTTCTTTGAGAATATTGTCGTTGATAAATTCATGATCGCTCTTGTTCGCAAAAATTAGCTGGCTGAAATGAAACATAACTTACCACTTGATCGGCAAAGAGAGGGATGGAAACGACCGGGACGCCCGCGAACGAAGTCTCCGTGAACGAGTTGAGGCCCATGTGAGAAATGAATGCGACCACTCGGGAGTCGTCTGAAAATGGACAAACAAAAGTGAAATATGTAATCGTGTTCGCTCAGAGCGGAGATTATATGGGTGACGTGTTGTATCCATTTCGCACACTCCTCGCGCAAATCTACCAGTTGAGAAGCGGGTGCGAAATGGAGAAACCGTGCCCGATTTTCCATTAGTAGTAATACAAAAATATGGAGAAAAGAAAATAGTGAACTCACACAACAGATCGGTTTGCGGTAGCCAAGCAAAGTTAAAGATATTCGATGCGTTTCTCTGTGTCTTTCCATCGAATTTCCACAGGAAGTTGTACTCGGGGAATAGCTGAATTAAAGACTGTGACGATGTTTTTTTTATCGATTTTAAACACAAAAAATAATGAATCTAATAACCTTGAAAGTGTTCACGAATACTTGCTGAAGTTCGGCAGTAATCACTTCAGGTTTCACTTGAGTGCCCAACGAGAAAATGACGGTGCCTTTCTCAGCTCGGTCAAGCATTTTGTCAAGGTCCTGAGGATTTTTTTGGTTTTTTTTAGGATGAAAATTCAGTATTTTGTAGAGTGCAGTAAACCGTATCGACTAGGCACCTCGTTGAACCGTTATGTGTTTTCATTCGAAAATTTCACCTTACTCAGCGGTTTGGGCTTCGGAAGTCCGACCCCTCCAATGTATCTGAGTCTGAGAGAGATTGGCTTCGGTTCCTCCAATAGCGGATGAGAGTTGGAGAAATCGAGGGATGTCTGCATCATAATTTCCCCCACATCGGGAAAATCAGCGCCGAATCGAGCGCGAAGTTTTGTGTTCTGATAAAATTATGAATTATTTTGGAGATATACTCAATAATTCTTCAAGCAATGTTGTTTGTTTCATATTTTGAAATGAGATCGCACGGAGCAAAAGCAATGATCTATTATACTTCGCAAATTCAATGCCAGATGATGCTAGGTATACCACATGATTGCGCATGTACAGTACTAAGAAAACCAACGATCAGGGATCACGCACCCATATCATGCCCACTAATGTCATGCTTGCACTCATTTTTTTTATCAGACAGACAGAGAGGAAGAAGATTCACAGATCATCATTTGTTTATCACTAGCGAGAATAAAAATCAGGATGGGCTCTCGATTTAATCAGTCAGAGCACCTAGACAGAAGAGGTACCGAATGGGTGCACCCTTCATTGAATTCTCAACTATCATTTCCAACACTCACAATAGCAGCATGGGCGCTGATATGGTAGTACCGGTCCTTGGCCGTGCGCAGAAACTCGAAGACTCGCACGCCAAATTCTGATCGATCGGTGTGACTCGCATCGAACATAGCTGGAAATGAAAAATTGATTAGAATTTGCATGAGGCGCATTCAAATCTGCTCCAATTAGGAATTTGCTCGAAACAATACTCAGCTGGTTTCATAAAGCGGGATCTCAGGATGTCCAGAATAGTAGAATTGCGTTTGGAAAGAAGGCGTGGGCACGAAGCTTACAACGGGAGAAATCTGGAAAATATTTTTATCGCTCTGGGGTTCGGATCGCAAATTGGAGAAATCCTTATGTTGTAATAGTATAATTTATCAGTTAAGTGCACTCATAAAGCAGACTGAAGTATGTTGTCTAATGTCTAGACAAGCGTCCTCAATCCTAATCAGTCCACATTGAGTGCAAGCCGAGTCCAGTGCTTATCTTCAGTACGTCTGATGTCAACAATTACTTTATCTCGTTGCAGATTTAATTATAGTTAATCAGAGAGTCGAGCTGTACATATAATACTAATTAATCCGAATCGCAAAAGTTCATTTTCGGCAGATCTTATTTTTTATTCATTTGATGGTACTAAACTGGGTCGAAGGAAACATCACTCTCTGATAGTGCAATGATATCTCGTCGTTCAGAGACATAAACCAGAGAACGGTCAATATTATGAGGGAGATCTTTGATGGGCAGCAGCGGTGTGGACAAAATGTCTAGTACTTCTCATTTGCCATGCTCTCTCGTCTCTATGACAGGCGAGAGAGCAGGCTGATTGAGGAGAGTCTCAAGTGGACAGCACTACTAAAATAAACGCTAACCTTGTAGTGATGCGCGATTCCGAAAGGGCACAAATCGTAGCCACTGATGAGTGCGAGGTCGTACTTTCTTGAGGTGAAAATATCCGCCACTTCAGTTGAATTGAGAAGGTCTGAAATACAAATGAAACTGAAAACATGCACCGAGTTTATTCTCTCTTTTCGAATTGACGAGTACAAATGTATTTCTTTGGTGAAAACCACATGAAACTAACGTTGGTGTGCAAAATGAAGTTGCAGAAAGGGTGCAGTAACTTACGATCACACAGCTGTTCAGATGTTTCGATGAAGTTGCTGGGCGGTTGGGTCAATCGATTCCACTCGGAAAGCTCTTCGAAGGGACTGGTAAGGTGGACGGCTGAATTTTTTTTGAATCTCGATTGATTTTAATAATTAATTAAAATTAAAATCTAATAAATAGTGATTTTAGTTTCAACTCACCCTTGCCCCACGAGCTGCCTTCACCCGGGAAATGAACATCAACCATTTTTCTGGCACCGTAATTGCCAGAAACGACCACTCCAGAGTTGAGCATGCCCAATGCCAGGTCCTGAATGCCGATTATTGCGTTAAAAGCAATGAAAATGTAAGATCGGTCAACAGATTTAGGATAACATGAAGCTTATATGTATGTGTCTTCACCCAGGAATCATTGAAAATGATTCTAATATTGAACCCAGAACTAACCACATTGTGACCGTGCTTCGCCAGAAGAGCGATGATCTTCTCCGCGAACTGTAGATGACTCTTGCCGACAACATTGACGTACATCAGTATATCCAGGGAAAATGAGCATGAGAGAAGGAGGGGAAACAGTGAGAGTAACCGCATTCTGAAAATGAATGGCTACCGGTTCGTACAAACAAAACAACCGTGCAAAGTCGATAGTGATATTTGCAATGATAGTCATTTGCGGAAGGGGCGGGTTCAGAATAGTCTCAGACGTCAAAAATCAAATGAAATTTCGAGAGACGAGCTAGATAAGTGGAAGCGCCCCTTCAATCAGACCTCTGTGGCCCGCGGGTTGTATACAACACGAACGCGATAATAGAGAAGATGGTTCGAGTCGATTGGCGATACCTTATCTAATCAAGCACTGTTCCCTACGCCCCCTCTCCCCTTCCCGCCGGCACTTTATTTGATCAACCAAAAATCAGATTCAAGTCAGGGGGGGGGGGCATAACAAATCAGGGGAACACGCGTTTTTCGCAATTCAAAAAGTTGTTCTGGTCACAATGAGTCCGCCCTCAGTGCAACACCAATTGCAGTGTTATACGTGAAAAGCACGATTTCAAACCCCTTTGCTCTCACTGTTTTTACGACCAATTAGAAGCGTTATAGTCTGCGTTACCAGCCAGTGATAATTTTGCGACTGGCTACAGAAAGTGCACGTGCAAAGACAGTAAAACTAATGATTGATCACACTAATAATGATTGATCACACCGATTTCGGAAGGAAAGGAGCACATGGAAGTCCTATCTTGCGAGCAATCCATACTAGGTGATTACGAGTCTCGAATGGAATTGTCCAGTTATGCGTGGTCACTAAACTGTGGAACAACCTGTTTTTTTTTCAAAATGAAACCACGAATGTATTCGAACACATAAATAATGATAATACGGAAAACAATCATTTTTGGCATGATGTAGCAGTTCCCCACGTCCTCCCCTTCCCCCTCCCACCGGCACTGTATTTGATTTACGAAAAACCAGATTGAATTCGAGGGAAAGCGAAAATCCAGGGGAAACGCGTTATTCACAATGTTGAAGAGATTCTTTTCTCATTGGTTTTCGTTTCAATGAGCCTCAACACATTTTATGGCCTTACGTGAGTGGCACGATTTTCAACCCCTTTGTTCTTAATGTTTTACGACCAACGAGAGGCATCTGCAAACCGTACAGTGATAATTGCAACAGGCAGTGATATCGACGGAAAGTGCACAATCACGTGCAATAATTGTGCAAGAATGCAAATGTCTAAAATCCGGGCTCTAGTAATGCATAATATACGCTAATATGAATAAAACAATAGATACAAATTTGATGATGATCGACTGCACTTAGACACGCGACATGTGTATCGTACAGGTGACCAGATGACAGCAAGGTAAGATGAACACACCCAGAGGAAACGATCAATGATCAGTCTCCATGATGTTTTTTTTATATGAACAAAAAACCAAAACTGATCGATAACACCTTGTTTGAACGAGAAAATGTTGCAAATGGTCGAGGAAAGATGGATTTATTACAGTTCCCATTCGAAATAAAGCTCATTCGAACATCAATCTTCCTTTTCCATCATTCTACCATCCGAATGCCTCCACGCACTCCTCGAGAATACTCGTCATTCTGGAGAATATCTCGGCGATTCGATCATCATCGTCGGAATTCACACTCTTCAACACCTGTAATAGATTGTTACAATGATAAGCATTTGATTCAGGAGAGTCATCCCCCCCCCTCCCGCTATCCCTGTCATCATCACATGTACTTTAAAACTCGTCGCGCATCGGGCGTAGATAAATTAGTATTATTATTTGTATTTGCCTATTACTTAAAATAATAACACGGTCTGATTATTAAGTTAGATCCACTTTCAATTCGTCCAAATTATGCAAATTATGTTTGACATTGTTGAATACAAAGTTAGCACACGTCAATGGTACTCACCGGCGAGTTGCTCCACATCGAGAAGGCGAAGACTGCCATTCCCGCCGCATAAGGAAGCGAAGCTTTGTACTCCTCCTGAATCGATTGCTGCTAGCTCTTCCCAATTGAAAGTTACAACCTCAAGTTCGCAGAATAAGAAGGGGATCTCGGCTCCCTTCTCAGCAAGATTGTAGCTGAGTTGGGTGTAGTAGTAGTGGAGCAGAGTGGGAGTGAGACGAGCACGGATAGACGGAGAGACGCCAAGGGAGAGCAGACGGAGGAAGTCTTCCATCTGAAGAGAAAATATCAGATAGACGGAGAAGCACGCTCACTGGAGATGGCAATTTACCCCACTGATTGCTGTACTGGAAGGATAGTCTAAAGTGACCATTTGAGATATTTGAAAAAAACAACTTACGACGGATCCATGGTGAGTTAGTTGCCAATCGACAATAGCTGCAAGGGTGTCGCCCCTCCAGAGGAACTGAGGAGCCCACATGTCCCCATGGACGAGAACCGACTCTGGGTCTGAAAATGTATGATCAAAACCTGTTTTCTCGAGTTCTCCATGACCAAAACAATGCATTATGATATTTTAAAATATTTTATAATTAGCGAGATGAACTGTGATAATAGTATTGACTCACGATGCTCGTATTTATCGTACATGCCGATGAACCAGTCGCCATTCTGGAGCAAATTAGCCTGCACTTTCTCCAGACAAGAAAGCGGACCGCGCTGTGATTGTGATGATTACAGAACTAGTGGATGGTAGAGGTGCTGTTTAGTTTTTCAGCTTTCTCATTAAACGCGGTCTCTCGCATGTCTGACCGGTGTGATATATTGGGCCACTAGGAGAGGGATAACCCGAACGACAGCACTAGTGCAGAATAAAAAAGCACCTCTTTGAGTATCTGCGTCGCGAATCTATTGACGTTGTTTGTCATGGTAGTCATACGCACTTCGTCCTGATTATTCGATGATTTGTTTCTGGGAGTCACTCCTCCTCTACCTTCTTGTATTCGAAGCTCTTCCATTTCTCAGTGGTAAAGGACATGACATGAATATCAACCAGACTGTCGATGATAGTGTATAGCTGAATGGTATCTTATCAATCAATGATCACGTGTATTATGCCAACTTTGGGTCGCTTGGTAGGATCCATATCAAAGATACTATGGTGTCGAAATCATGGGTGCTATTTGAATATGAAAAATACAAAGAAGATATAACCGATAATTATGATTATAATCGACCGAACGCCTGGAGACAGAGAGGGGCGAATGAGTGAGGTAAGAGACGCGAACCAGTTCGGCGCACGATTCAGTACGGATTGGGATAAGTTTTAGAAACAGATCAAATTCGAGAATATTACTCAAGGGTGGTGAGCGGGGCTTGTGGATTGACCTGCTTCTCAGTCCATCCATCGACAATATCCGTAATAGTCGCCTCCGTGATATCCTCCATGACAATGGCCGGATGCTCATGGTCCAGTCCAAAGACAGCATACGCTTTGGGGATCGGGCAAGGCGCGGGATCTGATGAGGAGAAATGGAAATTAATTTCAATAATGCTAACAAATCGACATCCGACTCTCCTCGTTTCGCACGTTCTCTGGTTTCTCTCACCGGCGAGATATTGTGTGGAATAGAGAGAGCCAAAACCGAAAACATATCCATACTTTCTAGTCACTCAACTGGACAAAATATTGGCAGGGCTGGATATGTATATCTTTAACACGGATTTTCTGTAATTTTGTAGGAAAATCGAGACCTTTTACCACAGGAAAAAATTTTGTTACTCGGATTTCTACGAAACTAATGTTACTGACTAAAGTGAGGACGGGGAGAACGCCTATCTACTTCATTTGGCCAAATTTGCATATTGCAAGGAGTTCCTCTCCCTTGCCCGAGGAGTGTGACCCCTCTTTTCTCTCTCGCGTGTTTGTTTGTTTGTTTACTAGTCCCCCCCCCCCTTTTCTCCCACTCTTCTCTTGTTTATTTGATCTTTGGTCTCTGTTCTTCCACCATTCCACCCAAAAAGAGGGCCTCGACGATGTCGGCGGGTTCTAGTCCTGCGGCTAAGAAACAGGGTGGCACGCTCAGTAACATGGTCGTGTCCGCCCTCGCTCTTTCCCTGGAGGACGCCCCGTCCGGTGTCGACGAGGAAAAGTGGAAGACAGTCACTGGTCTGCTCTCCTCATTGGCGAAAGCTCTCGAGCAGGTCGCCGGACAGTCCAGTGGCAGTCTCTCCCTCCTCTCTCCCCCTTCCTCTTCCTCTCCCCACTCCTCACTCCCCTCGACCTCGCACACTCTCCCCATTTCCCACACTCTCTCGTCTGTCCCCTCTGCTTCTTCTCCTTTCCTCCTCCCTTCCTCTTCCCCTCCCTCAGCTGTGGACCCGTTCGAATTGCATCTGAGGCAAAGATCCCTTGTCGTTGCCGGCCTTCTGGAACCTGACGTCAGTCTGGGTCTGGAGGAAAGGTGCGAGGCTGATAGAAGGGGCGTGGCCCGACTTCTCAGTCATCTCAAGGTTGATGCTATGCCCAATCAGATCTTCCGAATGGGTAAACAGTCGGATCGCCCCCGTCTCCTTAAACTTGTGATGCCCGCCCGCTCTTTTGTATTCACGGCTCTTAAAAATGCCTCCACTCTCAGAGGTAACTCTGAGTTTGAGGGCATATACATTCGCCAGTCCATGAGTAGGGAAGAGTTGGCGAGGCATCAGGAGATGAGAGCGAAGGTTAGGGATTGGCGTGCTAAGGATTCCTCCTCTCCATTCGTTGTCTATCGAGGGGAAATCTGGCATAAGGGGGACATTCCCTCTCGTGTCCGCACGCGACTCCCGAACCAGGGAAACTAATTGCTGATACACCTCTAGTCCATCCATTGAGTCATCCATCCTATCCCTGTTCTGCCTCTCCTTTCTCTCCACTCTCTACCTCCATTCCTTTCTTGAATTGTTTGATGTTCAACGCCAGATCTCTCTGTAATAAGTTGCCCGATCTACACTCTATCTTATCAATTGACCGTCCCGATGTCCTCTTTATCTCTGAATCCTGGCTCACAACTCGCATTGTTGACTCCGAAATTCTCTTATCGTATCCCTACCGTATCTATCGAGCAGATCGCGCTAGACGAGGTGGTGGTGTGTGTGTAATCATTCGTGATCACATTCCTTGTTCTCGCATATCTCTCCCATCCACTGTCTCGTCTGACGTTGTCTGTCTCGATCTCTTTCCTCCTCTTGGTCTCTCTTCCATTCGAATCATTCTTACTTATCGTCCCCCCAACACTGTATCTAGTGACAACTTAGCTTTGTTCGACCTACTATCCATTCTTTCTTCGTGTGATAAGTCCGTTGTTCTTACTGGTGACCTAAACTTGCACATTGATTGGTCTAATCCTTCTCTTGCCACTGGACAATCAGTTTCTCTCGTTGATTTCGCTTCTTCCCTTTCTCTTCACCAATTTGTTTCCTCCCCTACTCTGGGTACCAACTTTCTCGACATTGTCCTTGCTCCCCCTGACCTAATCTCTCACTGTAATGTATCCTCTCCGTTCAAGAACTCTGACCACTCGAGTGTTACTTTCCATCTTTCCTGGCCTTTTATTGTTCCGATTTCAATTCCTTCCTTTGATTTCCGTAAGACTGATTTCATTGGTCTAAACTCGACTCTCTCTAGCACCGATTGGTCTTTGATCTTTGATAATTTTTCTGA
Source organism: Pristionchus entomophagus (assembly GCA_036245825.1). Lineage (NCBI taxonomy): Eukaryota > Metazoa > Nematoda > Chromadorea > Rhabditida > Neodiplogasteridae > Pristionchus > Pristionchus entomophagus. The sequence continues at coordinate 8,747,076 of BTSX01000001.1, forward strand.
TATTTCCCATATGTACTCTCAGTTTGTTGATTATCTTGCTCACCTATTCACTTCCTTTGTCCCTTTCAAGAAGGAACTCCTTCCATTCGAGAATTACCCTCCTCATATCAAGTCTCTTCTAAATCATAAACGTTGTCTCTTTAATAAGCTCTCCTTTGCACCAGTAAGATCCCAATTCATTATTGTATCATCTAGGCTTGACTCTGAGATAAGGAAGTTTATTCGTAACAAGGAAAACAAGCTTTTATCTGGCAATCGCAGCCGATCGTATTATCGTTACATCTCGACTCGCTTTAAACCTCGTTCCTCAATTGCCCCCTCCCTATTCGACTCTCATGGTAATACTCTGATAGATGACTCTGATAAGGCTGAAGCGTTTGCTTCCTACTTCGAATCTGTTTTCACTGCTGATGATGGTCTTCTCCCTCACTGCCACCTTACCATTCCTCAAACTATGCCTTTCTCTATTATTCTCCCTATTGATATTGCTCACCATCTTAGACGTGTTTCCGATTCTTGTTCTCTTCCTTCCGATGGCATTCCGTCAATTATTTTCAAGAAGTGTTACTTGTCTCTTTCTGAACCTCTTGCTCATATTATGAACTACAGTTTGATGCTTGGCCAAGTTCCTTCTCTCTGGAAGCGTGCTTTTGTTGTTCCTATTCCTAAGGTCACTTCACCCTCTTCCTTGTCTGACTTCCGTCCTATTTCACTCACTCCCATTCCTAGTAAAGTCATGGAACGAATTATTAAACCTAAACTTGTTCGTTGGTGTGAAATTCATTCTATTATTCCTTCTGAGCAACACGGATTCGTCCGTGGCAAGTCAACAGTTTCTCAACTTCTTGATTGTACTCAGACTTGGCGTGAATCTCTTGATAGAAATGATTGTGTTGACGTCGTTTATGTTGATCTAGCTAAGGCATTTGATACGGTCTCTCACTCTAAACTCCTCCATAAATTAAATTGCTTAGGTTTTCGTGGTTGTCTTTTTAATTGGATTTCTGATTTTTTGCTCGATCGTCGTTTACAAGTGAAGGTTGGAACCTCTCTCTCTTCTGAGAGAGTGGTATTAAGCGGGGTGCCACAAGGCAGCGTATTAGGTCCTCTCCTCTTTCTTATCTACCTTTTCGATTTACCCCGGGTTCTCTCTCCCTTCCCACTAGTCAACTTCCGTCTCTTCGCTGATGACATCAAACTGTACATCACGCATAAACCTAACGATCTTCCATCTATCCCCTCTCAACTTCAACAAGGGCTACAGGGTATCCTAGAATACTGCGAAACCTGGCAGTTATCGGTTGCAGAAACGAAATGCACCGCCCTTTACATAGGTAAAAACAATCCCCTTCACCAATACTCTCTCAACTCCTTCCTCCTCCCTCTCCCTTCCTCTGTCTCTCCTCCCCATCCAATTAGAGATTTAGGAGTTTACATTGATCCTTCACTCTCTTTCCTTCCACATATCGACATCATTTGTAAGAAAGCGAATATGCTTATTTATCTTCTGTTTAGATCTGTTTCGTGTACTTCTAGTGACCCCTATATCAGAGCATATAAGTCATTCATTGTCCCTATTCTAGAGTACGCTTCCCCTGTTTGGTCCCCTTCAGCTAAAGTACCCATTAGACAATTAGAAAGATGCCAGCATCTTTTCACTCGATTATTACATTATCGTACTTCTCCTCTTATTTCATCTCCTCCTTGCTATGATCAGAGACTTGTAACTGCTAACTTGCGTTCTTTGTATCTCCGTCGTGTGGTTTCTGATATTCTATTCTCTCTCAAGATAATCAATGGAATTGTTGATCTACCTATGTCACATTTCTACTCATTCCGTAATGTATCGACTAGACACAATGCATTTTCCCTTAATATCCCAATTGCTCGTAGGGAAAATTTACGATCCTCCTTTTCTCATCGCACTATTCGCTTCCTATCTAAGATTCATCGTATTGTTGATCCAAAATTATCCTTGCACACAATCAAGATTCACTTGTTATCTAATCCCGATACTGCCCGCATACTCCAGATAGACATCCCTAAACTGTAGATCCTTCAATCACTTCCCACACTCGCTCTAGATCCATAAGATATACATGGATGGAACGGTCCCCTTCCCGTTCTGAGGCCTCGTCCACCTCATCTGTCAAGAGCATCTGTGGGAGTACCAACTCCAACTGTCCCTTCTTCCGTCTCTACCCCCCCCCCTCCCCCTTACCCACTCCCCCTCTCTCTTTAAACCTTCCAATCTGTATATGTTATTCACATGTTGTCACACCCTCTGGGGTGTATCAAATAAATAAATAAATAAAAGTTGGTGACCTACCGTTCAAAAGGCTCGATCTCGGTCAGTTTTTGAGCTACAGAGTTCGATCTTTTTCCCATCGACTCGTAGTCTCGTAATCTACAAATAACTCAACTAAGGGTACGGTTTAAAATGTTATCTTTAATGTGTTTATGAGGAAAAATCAATTTTACAGACATAAAAGTCGATTGTTATCGAAATTTTTGGTCAAAGGGTATGGATTTTATTTTTGAATCTGATTCCCCATCCCCGAATTGAGGTACTCTCATATACCATTAGTTATAAAAGTGCGCTCCCGATAGTGCTACTCAGTAGGGAGAATCCGGACTTGGCCGAAATTGCACTCAAATCCTGTTCCGGGAGTGATTTCATCTTCAAATTATGTAAATGTGCAAAATAGGGTAGTCAAACGATAGCTCTCGCAGAAATAAAGAGAAAAGGTCTACTTGTTTAAGTTCTGAAAACCGACGTTTTTCGAGTTATCACAAAAAATGTCATAAACAGAGCTTAAGATTTCTTTCAATCCACTTCAGATGTTTTCGCCCGATAACTCGAAAAACGTCGGTTTTCAGAACTTAAACAAGTAGACCTTTTCTCTTTATTTCTGCGAGAGCTATCGTTTGACTACCCTATTTTGCACATTTACATAATTTGAAGATGAAATCACTCCCGGAACAGGATTTTAGTGCAATTTCGGCTAAGTCCGGATTCTCCCTACTGAGTAGCACTATCGGGATCGCACTTTTATAACTAATGGTATATGAGAGTACCTCAATTCGGGGATGGGGAATCAGATTCAAAAATAAAATCCATACCCTTAGACCAAAAAAACAATCGACTTTTATGTCTGTAAAATTGATTTTTCATCATAAACACATTGAAGATGACATTTACCCTTTGTTGAGTTATTTGTAGATTACGAGAAGACGAGTCGATGGGGAAAAATCGAACTCTGAAGCTCAAAAACTGACCAAGATCGAGCCTTTTGAAAGGTAGGTCACCAAATCATCGCAATATGCAAATTTGGCCAAATGAAGTAGATAGGCGTTCTCCCCGTCCTCACTTTAGTCAGTAACATTAGTGTCGTAGAAATCCGAGTCACAAAATTTTTTTCTGTAGTCAACGTTCTACAAAATTACAGAAAATCCGTGTTAAGAGACGTTCCACGATATTTCGAAGCTATTGGGAGGGGTCGACGGAGGACTTTTTTGCAACCTATGCCAATAAGTTCAGGGTGAAGTCCCCATACCTAGAGCTGATAGCTGGCCAATATGAGAGGTTGTGGTGCACCATTCGGGAAATGCCAGAGGTGTCCCAAAAAAAATCGAAAATTTCATCCCTGAGAAAACTACATTCTCATAGGTGTTTCAAATGTATTTTTTGATGAAAATAACGAAAAACATAGTTTGGAAGCGATAGGACATCGATAAAGAGTCGAAAACTACAATTTTCGTCATCTTTCGGTCGCCCTGAAAAATTAAAAATGTCCAAAATTACTTCAGAAAGTTAAAACTGTGTGGTTGAAGATATTAGCGAGTCAACACGAAATCACTCACAATTCTCGTTGAACAGTGCGTAAATTTGCGATTCATGAGCGTGACACATGTCTTGAACCTGAAAAACAGGCAGATAGCGGGCTCTAGGTTTTTTTCAAACCTGAGTCTAAATTGCGCTGAGTTTCAGGCTAATTGAGGATGGACAGTGGGATTTGGTACCTTCTAGTGATGACAATCCGGCATTGGCTCAACTCAATTCGCATGCTCTCTATTCGGTAAGATAATACACTATTACCCTCTTCTGGTGTGCTGTCATCTTGTCCATGGCCAGTTCTCCTCCACTGGCCTTCCGCCAAGCATCGGCCGCCGACCCGTCCACGGGACACTCAAAGGATAGAGTGAGATAAGGAAAGGGCGAAGCACCTAATGAATTTACCCACTAAACGTTATGTGTGTTTGTTCTACAGCTATCACTACCTGTCTTTGCGTGCTGTCTCTATTGAATTCAAAATATCGGTATACCTTGACCACTACCGTTCCCGGTAGATCTTCTCTTTGAATTGGCCATTCAAGCTGCACTCGTCTGATCTGAGCCATGTAGCCGTGGCTTGCTTCGCTGATTGGGCCACACTGAAGAATGAAAGGTCAAGGATAGTGAACGAAAAGTTGGCTCACCTCCCCTATCGTAGGCTTCAATCCGAACTTCTCCTCTAGAGCAGCAAGCAACCATTCGAGATTCATTATTGATGACGAAGAACCTGATTAATGAACGCAAAGATTGATACAATCAATAAGGCTGAATGATTGAGAGGAGTGACTCGTTCCCCTTTACGAGCTTGGTTTCTCATAATGATTGATATCATATCAGTCCCTCTGACCTTTCCCTCTCTTTCCATCTCCCTGTGACCTATAATATCGGTCCATTGAGTTGAAGTCTTCATAATTACAAATAGTGTTTCAAAAATATCGCTGAGACTTCGAATCGTTTTTTATCAAAGGTTGTTTCGACATGAGACTGTAGCCAAGATATAAATATGACATGATCTTTGTTGTTCATATTGCCCTTATCAATATCACTTGTCAACCCGCGTGTTTGTCCTTTTCTTCTCTGCAGTCGTCTCCAACGTTGCTGCCTCTTTAGTAGTGATTTCGGTTTTCGATTCTCTTCATTCAGCACACTCTCTCACTTCTTTTACCGTCGAGATAGCGTGCTGAATGGAGAGAGCCACAACCGAAACGATGCATTACTCAGGTATAACCCATCGCGATCATGCTCTTGTTATTGTTACCATGCCTGTTCTGCTTCTGGGAGTCAGTCGCATCTATTGAATACCCAGTGATAAAGACAAGTTATGGATCACTTCGGGGAGTTTCTTACACGGCACAAGACGGAACGGAAGCGCACATTTTCAAGGTTTGGAACCTAATCCTATTGTAAAAATTATGCCAGTGAATCTGCAGAAAATCCCTTTTGCCTCACCACCTATTGGAGATTTGCGATGGAAGAAACCAGTCCCTCCTCAACGATGGAATCAGACACTCGACAGCACCTTGTTGGTGAAATTCAACATTTGAGTCTTATCACTCATTATTCCCAGCTTCGGCCCGGCTTGTGCGCAGAAGACAACCATGTATGGTACGCGCCGAGATCCAGGCCCGATCACTGGATTCTCCGAGGACTGCCTCCATCTCAATGTGTTCACTAGCCGTAGGTGTAGAGAGGTATCACTTTTTATTCTATTTATCGTACACCACTGAAAGTGCTTCAACAAGTACAGGATGTACGAGAAAAGAGAAAGGTAGTGAGAATACAACTAAGGGAAAGATGCGTGAGGAAGGGGGGGGGGGGGGTAGGGGGTAGGAGGGATGGAAATGGGGGGGGGGAGGGATCGATTTTCTCATGTAGTCGCACATTGGAAGTTTTTTTATTCGAAGTTTTCGTCATGCCCAGTGTCCAGTAAGTTTTTGTCATGTCACCCCATTGAGTACAACCCCTGATTAGTGGCTATGAGATAAATGGAGTTTACTCAAAACGTGTTAATTGCAGTCAAACTCCACCTGCGCCGTTCTATTCGTCATCCACGGAGGAGTGGGCATCTTCGAATCGACGATGAAGTTTCCCGATGAAACTCTTGTCCGCAACTTCGTTTCGCAAGGTGACATTCATCCTATTAGCCGTTTCTATTGCTAGGGAGGAGACACTGTGGGTGATCGGAATACTTCAAGATATACATAGCTGTATGAATAAGATATTTATATAATTGTAAAACATAGTGACGAGACTTGTCTTGACAGCTTTCCATTGCAGACATCGTCGTCGTCACTACTGCTTATCGTCTGGGAATGTTCGGAGCGATAGCACTTGGAGATGAGAACGCGGTGCCTGCGAACCTCGCAACGTATGGTAGGGTAAACAAATCATTGCGTTTTGCTTAGCAGATGATAGTAATCCAATCATACTCGAAAGAAGATTTATGCATTGTTTGAATTTCAACATATTTCAATACACTCGATCAAAATAATATGTCCAAAATTACTTCAGACATGCTCGCTGCATTGAGTTTCACTCGCGATGAGATAGGACAATTTGGAGGCGACAAGGAAAGAGTGAGAGCAGTTGCGATTTTACTTCCGATTTCTAAATAACCAGAATGATCTTGACAAATTCCGGTCAGATCACTCTGCTTGGGCACTCCGCAGGAGCCAAATACGCACTCATGATTGCGTTTTCACCTGGAATCTCGAAACCCGGAGGTTCGTTTATTTTGTTTGCCTGTTCTACTCGGATTTTACATCAAAATCGAACATGCATTTTTGTAAATGTTGCGCTGGCGGGCAGACAAATAGAGGGTAGCTTGAATGGAGCCTTTTCGATGGATGTACATATATGAATAATTTGTGATTATAATTCCGAAGAAGGTCAGAAAATCTGAATAAAAAATCATTCAGAGAAACGTTTTGTCAACGGCGTCATCGCGATGAGCGGACATTCCGGATTAGAAACGCAGGAAAACACCGTTCAGAGGAGTCATGCGGTCGCCACTGAACTAGGGGTAGAAATTTAAGCTTTATGAGTTCATGTTTTAAAAATAGCGTGTCAGTGTTGACTTCTTTCAATGTAATATTTCCTGCATAATCTCGTAGTTTGGAATCATAATCATGTTTAGTGCGAAGGCACGGCTCGAGAGATAGTGGACTGCTTGAGACTACTTGATACTGAGTATGTTTAAATGTTTCAATGATATGATAACTTCGATTTTCTCAGCACGATTCTTGAGGCTGCTTACAAAGTGCATGGATGTAATATATTTTCCGAGAAGGTTATCGTTTTGAACGTCGCTTATCTCACTTTTACAAGCCAATTGCTGAATAGTCGTCTTTCGTGAGCATCTTTAAACTGTAAATTAATATTATCAAAATTTCAAAAGATTGCATTCAGACTCCGGTGCTAGCCACAATTGCGGGAGAACTTTTTCCGATCACTAATGAACGAGAAATGAGAGAAAACAAGGACCCAATTCGGTTAATGATCGGCACCACCATGTATGAGGTATCATTATCATCTCTCAGAACAATACTGTATAACATACCCTCAGATGGTAGGTGATGCCCCCCTCAACAGGATTTCTCGTGTGTTAGGAGTTGCGAATGCGAAAGAGTGCTATGAGAAGTACTTGAACGATACCGCTTCTGGAGCTTTTGGTAAGTTATCAGAAGAATCTTTCGCATACATCAAGCCCGTTCAGTAACGAGCTTCGAGGAGAAGTCTCAGGAATTCATACTAACAGCCCATCTTTACGCCAAATATCAGGCGGATATCGGAGGAGAAGTATGTTTTTTTCTTTATTTTAAGAATGCAGTTTCCTAAAAGAATACAACTTCTGATTTGACAGGCCTACCTCTATGAATACGACTATCCCGTACATGCAACGCACACCGACGATGCTTACTTCGTTCTTGGGTTCCACGAATTCGAAATGGTATGATTTTTCTTTCCTGTAAGTCTAGTGTAGTCAATCAGTTAAGTAAGCATTCCTATTGGTTAAATATTCATAACAGACTGTGCTTTTCAGGACGAAAATGAGAAGTGGATGGATCGGGCCTATCCTCGTTATTACGCCAATTTCATCAACGGTCGGAGACCAGCTCAAGGTAATTGCAATTTCTACAACCGTTTTTCTAGGTCGCAAGTGTGGCGTGTATCTCATGTATGCATCAAAAGGTTTATTGAATGACTGAATTACTCTTCTTCGTCTCACTTTCTCTTTCTTTTGAAAATATTTCATTACAGACTGGTATCCCGTCAAACCTAACCTCATGAACTACTATTCCGTCAACAGAAGCATTGTCGATGACGTGTTTCCGCACATGAAATTCGGTAATCATAATTATTTTGTTAATTAGTATTATTATTATTATTATTAATATTAAATTGTTTGAAGGATATCAGAATGATCTTGTTCAATACTATGATGGTCTTATCAAATACGACAATGCGCTGACCTTAGCCAACTTCATGGTTTGTGACTCGTTCAATTGATCTTAAAAATGAAATTATTCAGGCTGCAAATGCACCAGTGGAGTACAAGTCACTAAACTTCAACGGAGATGTCCAAGATTTCTTTGAATCTCTGACTATTGTAGATGGGCTCATCTTCTTCTGCTTTCTACTGGGCGCGCTCTGTCTACTGTGCTGTATCTGCAAATGCTTTACTCGAATCTTCTGCTGTTGTTGTAGATAGAGGACAGGTTGGGTGCAAGAGCTGTCAGTGCATAGGTAGATTGGAAGAGATCAATAAACAGAGTACTATCATGCTTGCGTATCACGCGAAATCAGATCACGAAGAATGATACAATCGATAGGAGTGAACGATAGCCATGTTCTCCCATGCCCCAGCTTGGTTTATGGTACTGACTGATATCATATCAGTTCCTCTGACCTCTTCTTCCCGAGCCTTCTCTCTTCGTCCTATCGTATTGCTTGGTCATCGATTCGACACATTCGGAATTTCTGAGAATATTCCGAAAATACAATTTTACGACTCTGAAATCCGGTCACCACATGGATTTATCTTTGCAACGTGATCCAAATACTGCTATCGTTAGATTCTACTTGTCACTCGCTTTGCCCTTATCAGTGTTGGTTCTTCTCATCCTGCACTGATTTCCAACCTTATTCCCTCTTTACCGTTCTAATACGATGTCTTCCGCAGGTTATAGCAATCAAGTCGATCTGATGCCATGCGATCATTCTTCTACTTATGCATCATATGTCTCTGGGAATCGGTCAATTCTGTCGAATACCCAGTGATAACGACTAGTTATGGATCTCTCCGAGGAGTTTCTTACACGGCGCAAGATGGCACGGAAGCTCTGATTTTCAAGGTTGGTGTTTCGCTAATCCTCAAAAACATTAATTCCTCATAGAAAATCCCGTTTGTGTCGCCACCGATTGGAGATTTGCGATGGAAGAAACCAGTCCCTCCCCAACGATGGAATGTGACTCTAGACAGTACATTGTAAGCTATTTTGAATCAAATGCTTCTTTTGAATCAAAAGATTCTTTTGAATCAATCACGCTTGACAGCTTTGGACCGGCATGTGCCCAAAGGACGACCTATTATGAGGGTCCAATCACTGGATTCTCCGAAGACTGTCTCCATCTCAATGTGTTCACAAACCGAAAATGTAGAGAGGTAGGCTGCTACGAAATTATAAAAAAAACTGTCCTTGACATGCAGTCTAGGAATGTAAGCAAGTTGTACTGTTCAAGAGTCTATAGGTGCTGTCGATAGATTTTGACAAATGCGTATTTGCAGTCAAACTCGAGCTGTGCCGTATTCTTCATTATCCACGGCGGTGCGGGCATCTTTGAATCTACGATGAAGTTTCCAGACGAGACCCTTGTTCGCAACTTCGTCTCTCAGAGTAAGATCCCTCGTTCACTATATAATCCTAGTGTTGATGAGAACAGATTATAAAATAGCAGATTTCTACCAGGCTAATGAGAGCAATCATTTTACCTTTTCGGATAGCATGTTGCTTTCTCACATCTTCGTACTATCAGAATACGCATATAATGAACACTCGTAATTTACATAGTAGACATCTGCAGATATTGTTGTCGTCTCTACTGCTTATCGTCTGGGAATGTTCGGGGCGATAGCGCTTGGAGATGAGAATGCTGTGCCTGCGAATCTTGCTTTGTACGGTGGGTTTGAAGGACCATTACATGTTTTTCGAGAAAAAAAAATGCTAGTTTGACCTTTGCTGAAATTGCATCGAAGGATGTCGTTTCAGATATTCTGGCCGCGTTGAGATTTACTCGCAGCGAGATCGGAAATTTCGGTGGGGATAAGGAAAGAGTGAGTGGTGGAACACTGGTCTGATACTTGAGAACACTTGCTTAGATTATGTGTGTGCAACATTTTAAGTGTTGGATAATTTAAACGTTCAGATCACTCTGTTCGGAAATTCCGTTGGTTTGAAATACTCGCTGATGATTGCTTTCTCTCCCGGAATCTCGAAACCTGGAGGTTTTTAAAAATATTGTATTTGCGTGTTTGTTATTCATTTTCACCCCTTTTCTCGACACATCCGTACATGATTTCACTAGACATATTGAAGTCTTGTGAACAAAACAAAAATCGATTTCGACATTTCAGAGAAACGTCTGATCAACGGAGTAATTGCGATGAGTGGCAGTGCTGGACTAGAAACTCAGGATAATGCTGTTAAGAGGGCCCACAATGTAGCGACTGAACTGGGGGTGAGCAGTAGTTCAAAGATTCGAATCTTAATTACGCAAAATTTAACCACTACAATTAGTCGATATACTTTTATGTGTATCTGACGTTTGAAGTTGTCCGACAAACATTTTAGTTGTGTCTAGAGTGTTGTACCTTTATTTTTATAGTGCGAAGGTACGGCTCGTGAGATTATGGACTGCTTGAGACGCCTTGATACTAAGTACGTTTTACAAGGTCTTTATTTGCGAAATCATTGCAATTTCAGTACTATTCTCGAGGCTGAGTTCAAAGTGCGCGGGCCTCGAATCGACTCCGATCAGGTTTCGTTTTAACTCGTGATTTTGCCGCTCTTTTGTGACTAATATGCTCCAGCGAGAGTCGTTCCAAAATTGTATTTTAAAAAGTGTTAACATCGTTAACACTTGCAAAGATAACAGTTCTACTTTTGCTTCAAAAATACGCACAATCAGACTCCAAACAGCGTCACGATTACGGGAGAACTCTTTCCAATCATAAACGAGCGAGAAACAAGAGAAGGAAAGGACCCGATTCGGCTAATGACCGGTACTACCATGTATGAGGTATCATCACCCATCTAACCATTCAAAATTATTACATTTAGATGTCAGATAAAGGATCAGGAAAGAATGTACAAACTAGCAAAATTCCCCGAATAGTCGGCGTGAGGAATGAGAAAGAGTGCTACGAGAAGTATTTGAACGACACGGCAGCCGGAGTCTTCGGTTGGTATTTGAACAACATCTTGAAAAAATAGAGATGACAAATCGGCATCGACTCTCCTCTCCTCTCTCGAAGGTTAGATAAACAAAAGTGCGCGCGAAATGAGGAAATTCGAGTTCCGCTTTATCGACACTAAAATAATCGTTATGACGCAGTTACGAACTACGATGAGACTTCCCAGCAATTTATCCTATCCTCCCATTTGTACGCCAAGTATCAAGCGGAGATAGGAGGAGAGGTCTGTCTTCTTTCCACTGTATTACAATTAAAATAGAAAAAAAACTGATAAAAAAGATTTCACAGGCGTACCTCTACGAGTACGACTATCCTGTACACGCAACTCACACAGACGACGTCTATTTCGTTCTTGGGTTCCATGAATTCGAAAAGGTTTGTCTCCTGTGCAAAAAAAGAATCAGCACTTCTACGTAGAAAAATTTAAAACAATTATGCGAAATCTACCGAATTTAATTTATCACATTCTAATATTATTTTTTAGGACGAGAACGAGCAGTGGATGGCCCGTGTCTATCCTCGGTATTTCGCCAATTTTATCAACGGTCGGAGACCAGCTGAGGGTTAGCTCCAAAAAATAGTACCTAAAATCCAAAAGAGACTCTCTTTACCGTTCCTCTCTTCTCATGCAGTAATTCAGTCACTGAAACTTACTTTTTTCTCAAAACTGATTCCTTCAGACTGGTATCCCGTCAAACCTTCGCTCATGAACTATTATTCCATCAACAGGAGCATTACTGATGATGTGTATCCGCACATGAAATTCGGTAACGGACGATATTTATTTTGGTGAAATTAGTTGTTTTTAAATGATTTATTTTAAGGTTATCAGGACTATATCGTCAAATACTATGATGATCTTGTCAAATACGACAATGCGGTGACCCTGGTCAATCACATGGTGTGTTTCTCGATAACTGATCTAAAAATGACAATAATTTAGACTCTGAATGCACCTGTGGAGTACAAATGAAAAAAAAAAAGTTTGGCGGAGATATATGTTGATGGCCTTACTTTTTTGTTTCTCATTTTGTCTATTTGCTGCTTCTGCCAATATTGCGATTGAATCTGATGTTGTTGATGTAGATAGTCGGTAGGAAAATACCGTTTTCTACCGGTAGATCGATAAAAAAGTGCTTTCATTATCATTTCGCTGTCACATTACATTTATCAAGTTAATGCCGCAGAGTGTGATGCGGGGATCGAAGTCCGGGATGCATCATTCTGAACTTCTCAAGCTCCAATAGATCGAAGGTGGACTTTTGTGCGTGCAAGATAATAGTTGCTCATCAGTTGAATACGAGATGCAGATAACGGCGATATGGGAAGGAAACTGTCAATGACATGAGTGAAAGATCTCGCTCGACTCGTTTAGACTCTCTGCTCCGTGTGTTGCCTTTTGGCGCTGATAAGGAAAGGCGTTTGACAGCGGTGACATAAACGATCCGCACTAAAGCAGTATAGAGTGCGCAATTCGGGTAATCGTCTCTTCATTCCGTGTACTCTCTCACCGGTCAGAGTGACGAGAGAGTGTGTGAAATGAAGAGACGATTACCCGAATTGCTCTCTCTAGTAAAGCACACGCCTGCCTGGGTCACTTTAGTAAAGCACACGCCTGCCTGGGTCACATAGACTCGAGGGTCGACTAGACTTCAAACGACAAAATAATCGAATCTTTTATTGCAGTTTGTTAGTCTTCAATTCAGCTGTATTCATCTGAATAATAGACCAACAACTAAATATAAAACAAAACAAGGGTTTGCGAATTTTCACGAATCAATTATCGGCTCATGTCTGGTCTTTTCAATAAGAGGTGTTCTTTCACTGATTGTGTCTTCCATTTCTGCTCTCTTGGAGTCACCAGGGAAATAAAATACTAGAATAACGTAGCAGATTGCGGCAACAATCGAGGCAGACGAGGTGCTCACAATCCCCTAAATTAGTCATGTCTTTTCGGTTTTCGACTCTCCTCATTCTACACGCTCTCTCGATTATCTGACCGGCGAGATAGAGCACGAAATGGAGAGAAAAAACTGTAATTACACTCCCTACTCTAAATGATCCAACGTTTTTTGATTCAAATGATGATCGGAGTAGGATCTTAGTCTTTTGTTCAGTTAACAAGCGACTTTTACCACTCACCAATCGATACGCTCGGAACTGATCGTAAGGCAGCGTTGAATCGCCTCGAATTGCGTCCGCTATCTGCATAGAAGTGATAAATGAGAAGATTCAGAAAATAAAACAGTACCATTCCCACAACTTGTGCGGATGGAATGCTGACGATGGCTGATATTAGTCGAGACAAAGCGACTGCGGCGGCGCGCGAATTTGAAGAAACGACCATCTGAAGGAATGAGAAATTTTTGTTAGATGCACATTTAGCTACTGATATGCCTAATCTGATCTTTGGTCCTTATTTGACTCAGATATGATTCAGGTTCTTGGTTGAAAAATAATTAGGTAATTAGTTAATTGAATAATTGATTACACGTAGGAGATAAATAATTACTAACCAGCATCATCTGCTGCGCTAAGCTGGTGTCTGTCGAGTTTCCGAGACCAATGAAGAAGGATACTACCTGAAAATGTCATAGACCTGAAGTTTCGACAGTTCAAAATACTATTCAAATCTAACTCACCAAGCACGCGATGTAGTTCACATCGAGCAAGAAGAGACTGGCCACGAACAATCCTGCATTTACCGAGAATCCCACGCTAACCACGATCGGATATGCGCGCATAAATTCTTTCCTTCCGGAGAACGGCCCGGTTCCGTGGCGCCAACTCTAAACTATTGAATCATATCGATTTGGATTTTTTGATTCATAAATTATGATTCAAAAGAGAGCCAACCTGAGCGAACCACAGCAGCGTCGGCATTGCGAGCGCCATCCCGATAACCGTTACGATTGTATTGATCGACTGGATACTGTAACACAACACTGAATACTGTAACACACAACAAATGGATTCTGTAAAAGCCAAATTCCCTTTGTAGAGAAGCCGAAGAGGCGCTTACACAGTGAAAGGCAGTCCGTAGAATAGGTACGGCATATTGGTCCAGACGATCAAATACATTGACTGGAACCAGAAATTGTTGGCTTTGTGCTTGAACGCCGCCAATGCGGCGGCCGCGGTAAGAAGCATGTACGATTTTCTGCGAAAAATAATTAAATAATCACTATTATAATAATTAATTACATGGAGAAGATTCCGAATGCACCCGAGAATGTTTTTCGTACACTTCGCTGGTGCGCAGACTGTTCGGCATCTCCGAGTGTCTTGTTGGCAAAGATCAGACAGAATAATGGCACGATCGTCAAGAGAGGAACGCCAATCAGTGCTGACTGCCAAGGAAGTCCGCTAGTGACGATCCACGAGCTAACTACCATAGCGACCATTCTGAAAAGTGGGGATAATATAGATACTGGCGAGCATCAAACATTACATGGTCACCGTATTGCCGAAAGAGACACACATTAGCGCCTCCCCAAGAGCTCGCTCTGTAAAGTCAATCCATATTATCACAGGAATTTTGATATTTTCAAGATAGGTCCGTACAACGATTTTGCAACATATGCTCAAAATTTGCCTCATGGGTGAACTTTGGACGTAGAGTTCGAAAATCGACCTTAGAAAGCCGTATCTTCAAAACCCCATTCCCTGTGGCACACTTTACGCTGTGCGGTCGGTTTTTTTTTTTCTCAAAATTATAGTAATTCTTGAAGATCTCGATGAGATAAGATTTTTTTCTTGTTGAAAGTGAAGAGCTGGCTCATCTGTGAAAAAAGATGAATCCGCCGAAAAGTTTGAAATGGTCACCCTGAAAAATTTTTGTTCGCCTGCTAGAAAATGACATACACCATTGAATTCCACTTGCAATTTTACTCTTTTCTGGTCATTTTGATAGCCTTTTTTTGATGAAAAAGTCATATTCTCAGAAATACCTGTCTATAGGAAATTTTGGTGTATTTTTGCAAGTAGAAACCGAATTTCCATACCTTAGGTCATGAAAATAAGTTATAAAAAAGTTACGCCTTGAAAACTTATTTTTTTGGTCAAAATCGCCTACTTGCGATCATTCGGTTGCACAAAAACCTACCCACCACCCTATCGAAATCCATAAAAACACGCGCCTAGGAGTAAAATTGCAAGTGGAATTCAATGGTGTAGGTCATTTTCTAGCAGGCGAACAAAACTTTTTCAGGGTGACCATTTCAAACTTTTCGGCGGATTTAACTTTTTTCACAGATGAGCCAGCTCTTCACTTTCAACTAGAAAAAATCTTATCTCATTGAGATCTTCAAGAATTACTATAATTTTGAGGGTCTCTGAAGCGCCGTTCTTGAGATATAAAAACTGACCGCACAGCGTAAAGTGTGCCACAGGGAATGGGGTTTTGAATATACGGCTTTCTAAGGTCGATTTTCGAACTCTACGTCCAAAGTTGACTCTAGTGCCAAATTTTTACCATAGGTTGCAAAATCGTTGTACGGACCCTGTTGGCAGTATCTCAATTATATCGAAAATCATGTGTTATGAGCCCGTTCACATAAGAGAGGAATCTCGAGAGTTTCGAGAGCCCTGCGGACGTAGGAAATAGTTTCTCCGATTCCGCTGAAAAGTGAAACTGAAGTACTTTGAATGATGCTCTTTCAAACTGCGTTTGACGATTTTTTAAAATTTAGGTCTCATCTTCGAGTATTGTTAGGTTAAAGTAGGGACACTATGAAATTTACGACCGAAATTGGCTCAGGAAAACAGCCTTCTCGCTTTGCAATGAAGCTAGAGACAGTTCCAAAAACGAATTCGAATCAGGAGGCAGAGGGGAAGATTTATTATGTTGATGATGCCATTTTCCGTCCACGCACTGGATCGGGGTGGTCGGTTATTCAACAAATTAATGTAACTTTACTAATACTGATTATTCCAAGAAGCGCCGAAAATGATTTGAGAAAATACTGTCACGAAGCTACACTCCAAAAATCAGAAGAATCGAAGGTGGGAGAAAAAATGGTGGGCACTTTTGTCCGATAAACCTGCGATTTTGACGTTTTATCGAGGTTTTTCAAACATAACTTTTTTCAATCATGGTTTTTTGAGCTCTCATATCGAAATTCGGAATCAGAGTGCAAAAATACACTAAACTTTCCTATAGTCATATATTTCGGAGATAATTTTTTTTCCGACTATGACCACTTTTTCACCATGTGGTCCCCCTTAGGTCTGATTTTAGGCGAAAAATTTTTGACTTAGAATCATGTCCCTTTAGGATTTTCTGACTTACAGTATCCTCCATAAGTCTTTGCACGCTTTTTCATTCTTTCATAACTTTCGACTCATGATAGATTTATGGGTCAATCTTTGATATGTCATAGCACACCCACAGAGTGATAGGGATATGCCATTGGGATATCACAGTACTCCCTGGTTGTTGCGTAGTGATGACACAATCAATCATTACTTTTTCAAACAATCAAAATTCTTACATGGATTTTTCCTCAGACTACTTACTCGGTGTGATAATAGAAGGCCTCAATACCTTTTCGATGAGAATATGTACTCATGCGAGGATGACGTACAGTGTCTTTTTTTTCCCACTATTTTCCTCCCACCTTCGATTCTTCTGATTTTTGGAGTGTAGCTTCGTGACAGTATTTTCTCAAATCATTTTCGGCGCTTCTTGGAATAATCAGTATTAGTAAAGTTACATTAATTTGTTGAATAACCGACCACCCCGATCCAGCGCGTGGGCGGGGAATGACATCATCAACATAATAAATCTTCCACTCTGCCTCCTGATTCGAATGATTTTTTGGAATTGTCTCTAGCGGTATTGTGAAGCGAGTTATGGCTGTTTTCCTGAGCCGATTTCTCTCGTAAATTTCATAGTGTCCTTACTTTGACCTAACAGTAATCGAAGATGAGACAAGATATCAAAAATCGGCAAACGCAGTTTGAAAGAGCAACATTCAAAGTACTAAAGTTTAACTTTTCAGCGGAATCGGGGGTGCTATTTCCTACGTCCGCTAATGCCCCAAAACTCTCGAATCTCTCGCGATTCCTCTCATAAGAGTCGGACAAGGTCGAGAACAGGCAAAAAACAACGTATGCTCAAAAGTTGGTCCTAGAGGTAACTTTCGATTCTGAATCGAATGGCTGATTCCGTTTTTCGATCTGAGCCTTCTGAATCCCGGTACTGCTCGACGTCAATTTTCCTAATATTTGGTTTTGCGATAAAAACTGGTCCGGGAAAGGCAAAATAAGCAGAAATCTCGCGTACCCGACCAGAATTTGATTCTCTACAAACTGAAAAAAAATTTAAGCGCTATCGTTTTCCTTTTTCGAGGAAAAGTCGATTTTTGATATACTGGCCATGCGGCAAAAATACTTATACACTAGAAAGAGCATTCTCCTGATCATTTTCACATATGGGGTCAAAGGAATATCACTGAGAAAAGTATTTTTATGGAGCATTTTCCGAAGCCAACTCGCTGTTTTTGCGGGTTTTCGATCGTATCTTTTTTAGTTCGTGGTTTGATGAAACCTAACATCGAAATTCGGTTTCTACGTGAAAAATACGCCAGAAACTTCTATTGTGAGGTGAATTTGACAAAATGATTTTTTTCACCCAAAAATCGACATCGACGACGACGTCAAGGTCGAAAAAATTATATTCTTCGAAAATACATGTCTATAGGAGTTTCTGGGGTATTTTTTCACGTAGAAACCGAAATTCGATGTTAGATTTCTTCAAACCACGAACTAAAAAAGATACGATCGAAAACCCACAAAAACAGCGAGTTGGCTTCGTAAAATGCTCCATAAAAGTACTTTTCTCAGTGATATTCCCTTGACACCATATGTTAAAATGATCAGGAGAACATGCTCTTTCTAGTGTATGAGTATTTTTGCCGCATGGCCAGTATATCAAAAATCGACTTTTCCTCGAAAACGGAAAAAGATAGCGCTTAAATTTTTTTCAGTTTGTAGAGAATAAAATTCTGGTCGGGTACGCGAGATTTCGGCCAATTTTGCCTTTCCCGGACCAGTCTTTATCGGAAAAACAAATATTAGGAAAATTGACGTCGAGCCGTACCGGGTTTCAGAAGGCTCAGATCGAAAAACGGAATCCGCCATTCGATTCAGAATCGAAAGTTACCACTAGGAACATCTTTTGAGCATACGTTGTTTTTTGCCTGTTCTCGACCTTGTTGAACCTTTGTTGACTCTTAGGCGAAGGGCTTTTATCTCAATCTAGCAGATCAAGGAGTTGCTGATAAAATATTATGTTTTCCGGATGCGGAATAAACCATCGTATGGGTCGGTAAAGTAAGTGACTGATAAAATAAAATCATTTTCTGGAATATTCATGCGAACCCTGGAACAGGTCTGCCAGCATCACAGGCACCAGCACTCCGAACACTTCGGATGCGGCCGCAGCGAGGGAGCGGAGAGCAACAAAGATCTGATACAAAAGATGATTCAAAAGTCTCTCGAAAGTTGGTTCAAAAGCTGGTTCAAAATACCATGAACGACCCTGATCCCAGTACGATGGAGAGAAGGGAAAATGAGATCCAGATCGCAGTGGATGACAAGAACAACCACCTGGAAAATCACTGTATATGATCAAAATCAACTAAATAATTACAGTTAAATTCACCGTCGCTTGAACGTGTCTCCGAACAGCCATAGCAAGACGAGTGTTGCAGTGTGTGCGATGGACGATGAGGTCTGAAATAAGTAATTATTATTTTTATATAATAATAATTCATTTTAAAACGCGTTCTCTGTACTAGTGCAGTGGTCTCCTACAGGGGGTGGCACAATGATTCAAAATGGTCGTATCGATCTCAAACTTGTTGTACTTAATGACTATGGGTAGTGATTGGTTCCACCACAATTCAAGATCCGAACTCCAACTTTTTTGACTTACCGAATTTGAAAAATATATGTTGGATTCAGGTCATCTGCTCCTGAGATAAGCCATAATAAGTGACTTTTCAATCAGTTTTCGAAGCCAGAAACTATCAAGATGCCATTTGCACCGGCTGATTTTGTGCTCATTAGATAACCCATAGAATTCTGAATCGAGTACTTATTTGCAATTGGCCAATATCGGTCCCCAAAGATGCCGTTCAGGCCATTTTCTGACATACAATCGTCGACGCGGGTTCGAATCCGCCCGAATGCACAATGTTTTGCAATATTTTTTTCAGACCCATTCATAATCCGAATCAATATTTTCGTCTGTTTGAACGTTGTCCAGGTGTGTTTGTACTTGCAATACTTCAATAGTCTACGAATAATTCAATAATGGACGCTAGAGGGTAGACAATAGACAATAACAAGAAATACGAAGAGAGCTGTGTGGAAAAAGGAGATAGAGAATGCGAGGATTGGGGATGAACGATGTGTAGAATGATAGGACACCTATCCTTGTACCTCGAGGTACAAGGAGAGTGCCAAGGAATTCATTTGTGAACTCTTTGATGAGGGCATTAGAAGCGGAACAAAAATCTCTGCCGAACTTTCTGAAAAACGAATGTTCTCTGCGCGCAATCCAGATGGATCAAAACGTTTCAGAGCAGAAGCGAGATTGAATAGTCGCCAGATAGCATATTTCTACAGTAGAATAGCAAGTGATCGAGAGAAGAAACAAGGAAAGGCGTCTATCTGCGAGAAGGCCGCTGCAGTGCCCGCTATAACTGCAGAGCCTCCGAAGAGCGGCGGAGGCAAAGGGAAAGGGAAGTGTAAATGGAAGAAAGGGAGAGGGAAGCGCCAGGTTGACTATTACGATGACGACCTCGATGTCGAGGAAGTCGACGAGGATCTCTTCTCAGATGCAGGCTATTATTCCGATGCCGAGTTGATTGCCAAGACAGTGAATGACTCGCTCCACGAGATATTCGATCTATCTCTTCCTGTGGAAATACTGGAAGGAGACGAATATCAGCCTCCAACTAGATGGATGGCAGACGGCTGGGCCCTTTTCGAAGAAGGAAAGGATGACCCAAGCGAGTAGTTCGACCCAATTGACCCCGATGATGACGCAGAAGCCTGCGAGATGGAGGAGGAGGAGGAGAGTACGACAACTCACGATGAATTCTGAAATTTCCTTCTTTCTTTCTCGTGTTCCTTCTTGTATTATTTTGCTTTCTACATGATGAATAACATTAATCCACTGAGCAAAACATGCTGTGAAAATCTACCCTCTAGCGTCCATTATTGAATTATTCGTAGATTATTGAAGTATTACAAGTACAAACACACCTGGACAACGTAAAAACACACGAAAATATTGATTCGGAAGATGTATGGGTCTGAAGAAATATTGCAAAACATTGTGCATTCGGGCGGATTCGAACCCGCGTCAACGATTGTATGTCGGAAAATAGCCTGAACGGCATCTTTGGGGACCGATATTTACCAATTGCAAATAAGTACTCGATTCAGAATTCAATGGGTTATCTAATGGGCACAAAATCAGCCGGTGCAAATGGCATCTTGATAGTTTTCGGTTTCGAAAACTGATTGAAAAGTCACTTATTATGGCTTATCTCAGGCGCACATGCTATTTGATATTTCGAAAGGATATTTCGAATTTACACATAACTTTTCATCCTCTTTCGAATGGTATACAACACATGACCTGAATCCAACATATATTTTTCAAATTTGGTAGGTGAAAAAGTTCGGATCTTGAATTGTGGTGGAACCACTTCGCATAAAAAACTCACTCTAAGTTGAAGCCAGTTGGACTAGGAACTCTTGTTTCCTGGAGTCGAACCTGCCTGCGTCGGCATGCCAGTCAGACACCATGCCCATTAAAAAAAACCCCTACCTAGCGCGCGCGCCTTTCTCTACCTCTTGCAAAACATCACCTGCGGACGGGAGTCGAACCTGCCTGCGTCGGCATGCCAGTCAGACACCATGCCCATTCAACTGTTCGACTAATGGGCATGGTGTCTGACTGGCATGCCGACGCAGGCAGGTTCGACTCCCGCCCGCAAGTGATGTTTTGCAAGAGGGCATGGTGTCTGACTGGCATGCCGACGCAGGCAGGATCGACTCCCGCCCGCAAGTGATGTTTAAGTTTAGCTCGAAAACTACATTTTTCAGTCAAAAACCGACGACTTGAACTCATTCGGCAGCAAAAATGGCCCGCTCCCACAGATCGGATCTTTGCGAAAATAAGCAACCAGAGGTAAGATTGCATGAGGAATCCAATGAAAAAGTTTATTTGGTCACTGCCGAACAAAAATTTTTCACGGTGACAATTTCAAAACTTCGGAATGCCATAACTTTTTTCACATATGAGATAGCTCTTCATTTCCAATAGGAAAAAGTCTTATCTCGTCGAGATCTTTCAGAATTACTATAATTTTATGGGTCTCCGATGCGCCGTTCATGAGATATAAAAAGCGACGGCACTGCATAAAGTGTGCCACAGTAAATGGGGTTTTGAAGATACGTTTTTTAAGGTCGATTTTCGAACTCTACGTCCAAAGTTGACTCTAGGGCCAAATTTTGAGCATAGGTTGCAAAATCGTTGTGCGGACCCTGTTGTCAGAATCTCAATTATATCGAAAATCCTGTGTTAAGCACAACAAGTTTGAGATCGATACGACCATTTTGAATCCTTGTGCCGCCCCTCCTCCGCTAGTACAGAGAACGCGTTTTAAGTGAATAACTCACTTGAATGGTCGCTGTTTGGGCGTCATTGACACTGTAGTGAGTTTGGATGAGCGGGATAACTCCTAAAAACTTGAATTAATCCAATGCCAAAATTGTAAGGTCACCGTTAATTCCGAATTGGTCAAAAATCGATAGAAGTTGAATGGCAATCAAACACGAAGCCACAAGCACATTGACAATCTGAAATGTCTCCTAGAATAGGAAACGTTGGTGATTTTGAGAACGTTGCCCTTTCGGAAAGTGACATGGCAAAAATCGTACCATCGGTTGATCCGTTTCTGTGGTGTGATACCATTCGTTTGCAGATAGAGCCGATTCTCTGTCCTGATCGTTGCGCTCAATGTACACGCACACCTCCTCATTTCGTGCCCTCTTTCACCGGACGGCTCGAAAAGAGAGCGTTTGGATTGAGGAGAGCCTCGCTTCATGGCTAATACTGATAAGAAAGTGCGTTTGGCGGTTTGCAACGATTCAATGACACCACGAAACTATGGGGAATGTCGCTAGAAGAAACTGATAAGGATATTGCACGTCGCGGAGTGGTGAACCGCGTGGACTCTGTGGAAACACAAAATTATACAATATATCTACAGTATTTCCTAAAATTCTTTTGCCGCCACTAAGCAAGACAGCAAAAGCGGCTGCTTTGGGATCAACACCGCACAATGTCAAACTCGAAACGAACCGAAGAGAAAATTGTGTAATATATGCGAATGCTCCTACTGGATGATCCAAAATCAACAATTTCGAAGCACTTCATTTATCATATGCTTTTGTTCAAAATTTTTCACATTGTTCGCTGTTTATTTATTTAATCGTATTTTTGAAACGATTTCTTCAAGCCAATCCAAGAAAGTGTCCAATTCGCTATTTTTTCGACTGCAAATAGGAGAGAAAGGAGAATGAGAAACGATAATACAGCAACGTCCTGAAGTTATAGTTAGTGTGAAACTCCAAAAATGAATCAATACAATGTTATAATACTGTAGAGCATTCATGTCGTACGATTGCGGCCTGAGTGCTTTCGATGGTCCGAATTCCGCAGCGAATTCGACTGTTCTGAAGAAAAACATGTTTAAACAATGCCCCCCCCCCCCCCTTTTAGGGTTAGTGCAACCCCTCTAGGAAAAAAACGAGGTGAAATGAAAAAAAAGAGGGTGATCGTCTAAGCATTTGATATGGGCATACTTGATCAGCAGTTCTCGGGCTCCGAACGGTTTCTTTGCCAGTCTGGCTCTCATTTCTCGAGCATTATTAGTATATCTGAACGATAAGGTAGATTTGCTCAGTCGTAGTCAATACCTCTCATTGGTGAGCACTTCTGATATCACCACTTCTAGTTTTTCGGGGTCTACTAAGTCAAATTTATCGATAACCTGCAATAATCGTATCTTCATTGTTCTGATCTGAAGCTGATTCAGAACACACCTTTCCAAGATCATTTTGCAAGACAGCAAAGAAATAGTGCCGAGCCGGGGACCGAACCCGGGTCTTCCGCAAACCAGGCACTATATCTTTGTTGTCTTGCAAAATGATCAATGTCTCCTGAACCTACTCGGCAATGACTAGAGTTTACTCAGAAACGATTCACCTTTCCCAGTCCATTGAAGGCCATCATTCCCGCATTTCTCGACTGATCTCCGTGGAGAGGTACGAAAATTCCTGAGATAATCATCTGTGAAGATGTTTCTCTAGTTTGGTAATGACCCGGTTTTCCGCGCATTGCGATCTCCTGTGTGCTCCCCATTCCAGCGTGAGTGATGAAGAGTGAGATTCGATCGTCGTTGAGTAGGTCATTCTGCGGAATCCACGGTGAAAGAATGAGATTTGGAAGGGAACAAAGCGTCTCCTGAATGAAATATTGATATTTCTTGGGAATACTTGAGAAGGATTACGTTGGCAAATGAATCATGCAGATCCTCATATTTCCAGATGAAAGTCACTTCAGGAAATCGGCCGACTACCTGGATCATATTAGAAAATACAAATCAAAAGTATTTGCTTCACAGTTGAAATCGATTGCTTGATCTCCAGCGGAAAGGTCGCAGCCTTTGCGACGGATCCAAATGAGATGAGAATATGCTTCGAACGCTGAGACAGGATTGCGTTCCATTTCTGAAAACAGATTAATCTTTATCTCTACCACTCAATCACGAAAATGGGTTTCACTTGAAGAACTATGATGTTGAGGACGCCAATTGGAGCGAAGCCAAAATACAGTGCATTTTGTGTTATAAAATGACGAAATGTCACCTCATCAAGCGCTATCGGTTCTTCCACCGCTATTCCTCCGATGTGTATGACTCTGTTGATAGTGGAAGTGGCGTAATCGATAAGAGGCTCAGAATTCACAAGCGTGTAAGCGGCATGCGATGAGATTTCCTGAACAAATACTCAATTTCAGACGGGATGCAAATATTAATCTCACTTCAAAACTGGGAAATCCATCGCCGAACTTATTCCGAAACAATTCCTCAATCTGAATCAAATTTGTATCCATATCCTGAGGTAAACGCCTCACCATAGCTCTTCTTGGGTAGAAATTCACGTGCGTTAGCCAGTTCGCATACAAGTTCTTGAGTCTACTCCACATTGAGTGAACATCCAAGTGATAGATAAATGCACCTAAAACACATTATATTTTCTGATATTTTGATTATCACAAACTGGGGTTTTCACTGAGAGCGAGCGGAATCCCAAAGTCCTCGAACATGTAAGAATACGGGTAGGAGGACGATGACGTAATGAGAGCACGAGGTTCGAGGAGGTGCGAGTAGGCTGAGAGGACGAGAGTTAAAGCTACTCGAATGAACGCCAATCTGACCTACTCCGCACATATCGAAATTTTCGACGATCATCACGTCAAATTTCTCTTTTCGAAGAATTTGCAGCAATTGTGTCTCATGAAGAAGGGCTTTACATTGCGATCGGAAGCGCGATGCGAACTTGTTTCTGTTCTGATGCATGAACATACTCATGTGTAAACCACGCTCACCTACCTTCAAAACCTCAATCAGGTTGAGATTATCGGCCATAATGAAGTTTGCCCGAATTCCATCTAGTCCTCGGGAAATCTGAATTCGAAAGTTGATTTTAAGCTAAACAATAATCTTACATCTAAAGTTTCCTGGCTCTGTGGAATCAATATTTTCTTGGATTTTACAGTGACGTCATTACCTCTTGAGCCAATTATCGGAATGAGAGATGTCTAAAATCAATAATTGTTTATCTCGAAACTGGGTAGTAAAGACGTCGCAAACTCACAACATTATGACCAGCATCCACTAAACCATCAGCGATCTTCCCAAGAAATTTGCTGTGCGAATGAGCATACCGGGAGTTGTACACAAGTACTTTGAATGCAGTTATTTCGAACACCAATGATGTGAGCAAAAGTGAGTATGCTATCCGCATTACCGTTCTGGAATAAGAATGTGTCAATTTTGGAACAATCAGGAAAATCGATAAATGTGCAGGAAGAATAGGGTGATTCCCCTCGAGACAATATGATAGCGTCTAGGAATCTCTCGCGCACTTCATTCCCACTCTTGCCACATGCATTTTATTGACACTAGATAAACATAATGAATTGTGGGTCCGCTAAGCGAGGAGAGACAAGATCCAACGATAATACGATGCAATATGATTAATGATTTATTTAGTTTCTTTGTCCTTATATTGTATGATATCACATCGATTGTTTCACTTTCGACGACTATAGGATGCTTTGGATGGTATCTGGAGCGTGTAAAACCTTTGTTTGGAATGATAACACCGCCTGACAGCTCTTCGCACTGATAACGCTCTTTGGAGGAGGGTTTACAGCAGAATTGAGACGGAATTGATAATGGATCAAACCGTCTAGGATGCCAGTCAAAATGACTGTCAAAGAGAGGTTGGCCATTGAACCAGCGATCATGTGTTTTTTTAACGAAACAGTCGAAGTCGTAATGAAGGGCGATATTACCAACAGTGCATGCAGCTTGAGAAAAATGCAAGCATAACATGATGTTGGTGGCTGATAGGAGATGCCTTGAGATACCCAAAACCGATGAGAACATAATTGACGATTTTTGATCCATGACCACCACCCGCTCGATTAACTCGTGACAGCCGTGATATCTCTGCTCACTGAGAACTGATGAGATGGTTGATTTACCAACCGCGGCTACCTGTTCTCATGTACCACATCTACTAGAATGAAACCAATCTATTCTCATGGATCAAGTCTTCACTAAGTTCTTTCATAGAACCTTTATATTCTCATGGAACATATCTATTCCTATGGAACCCTTCAACCAGTTCAGATCCGAATAAGTGACAATTTCGGATTCAGAATAGCAATTTAAAATAACGAGAATATTCTTATTTTACAACATTGACCAAATAAGCATTTCGCGGCAAAGATGACATGTTATGTAAGCACGATTCGGGAAAAAATCAATTTCTGATGGAGATGCTGCTGCTAGAGCTTCGTGTACTTTGAACACATCTGTAGATATACAATCTGATTTTCTGCATGACCCATCTCCGAATTGGACCAGGTAGAAGCACAGTGTAACTGAGAATGTGAATTTTTTTGAAAATTGTATTTATAACTTACAAGGCTGGTCCGATCGAGAAAAGGTCTGATGTGAATGACATCAGATCCGTAAGAAGATACGGATTCGATCGACTTGGAGCGTCATTATCGGAAAAGAAGAATACGAATGAGTAAAAGACCTGAATTAAAAATAAAAGCTCCCTAAAATATTGGATGGTGCTTACAACAATAGCAAGGTTCAGCACTTGCGCAATGAATATGCAGAAACTTATCAAGAAGAATGAGAACTCCTGCAAGTACAATAATTCGATTGTATTTGC
Source organism: Pristionchus entomophagus (assembly GCA_036245825.1). Taxonomy (NCBI): domain Eukaryota; kingdom Metazoa; phylum Nematoda; class Chromadorea; order Rhabditida; family Neodiplogasteridae; genus Pristionchus; species Pristionchus entomophagus. The sequence goes on from BTSX01000001.1 coordinate 8,773,949, forward strand.
ATTAGCAGCCGCACTTTTGCGATTGATATCTTTCTGCGCAAAATGATGAGCTGACGAAGCGAAAGCATCTGAAACTTCCGAAATGTCGAATCAAGCTCAACCCTTTTCCTCACATTCAACAAAGAACAGGAAAGGAATATAATAACTCCGAAAGCTAACTGTACGTTAGTAGCGAGAACAATATTCTGAAAATTACCATGATACGTCAAATATTTTTCTCAGAAACTGACATAATTTACTGTCTTGTCGTAAACTACAATGTAACCATTACTTTCGTTATTCAAGTTATACACTCCATCTATTGGGAGTCTGAAAATAAGTTTCATTTAGTTGGACTTGCAAAATTTTTCACCTCGTTTCCAGGTTCACAATCAAGCAAAGAATATGTAATGACACTGCTATGAATACGTAGAGATCATTCCACCACTGAATGATATGTAATTTTCTTCGGAAATGTGACAATACAAACCCGAGTGTCTCTGGTTATCGAGTATATCACAGCAAATCGGTCGAAAGTAAGCAAAAGGACGCAAGCATTTTGCGCATAGTAAAAGTGAGGAATGAGAAAGAGCAACGTATTTCTAAACCTTCCTTTCAAATCATTCAATTCAATGGAAATACTTGAAAATTGGGTTCTGGGATGCCCATACATAGTAGAAAAGAAAGAGTGGTTCATTTCGCAGACGAATGGTCACCCATGAATTAAGCCAAGTAGCGATGTTCTACAATTCAGGTTTGGTGAATATCAGTGCGCAATAATATTCCACAACTAAACTCCAAAACTTACAACTGCTACAGTAAGAGCGTAGATTATGATGAAGCTCTTGTTTAGAATGCGCCTCACTCGACGCATTACATAGATGACGAGAAAATACGTCAGTACGCCGGGGATTCCATACAAGAGCTGGATGGTGTTGGTTGAATGCATCTCTAAAAGTGTCTTTGAGGCGGATGAGGTGACATCAGGAGCATTATGAATACAAGAATATTATATTACATTTCTGCAGCTAGATGAGATCTTGTCAAATCTGAGATTTGACAATCAAGATTCAACGTGGATGAAGTGATCAGGAAACTATTCACACCTGAAGCACCTCGATGTCTCTCCATCTTATCATCAATGGAAAATCACCGCGCTTATTCAGCTAGTGCTTCCTTCCGACCAGACAGACCAGACTCATTTGCGCTGCTGATCAGAAATTTCCAACTCTGTACGACGTAGCGAAGTCAGTGCAGACAAAGATTGAAACAAAAATCGGTCTATGACGTTTTCGTTTCTATGATGAAATATATTTCAATAATCGCAAGACAGACAGAGATGCATTTCAGAAATGCAGCCGAAAGGCCAGCAGAAGACAATTCCTACATGTATATAGTATAACTTCCTTGTATTTTCTTCTTCCACCATGCATAGTAATGTATCGCTCTGTTCAACTCTTATCAGTGCGTTCGCGTAATTCTCGCCACTTTTTGGCGAAATCCGTACAGAAATTTTAGACATCCCGATTTTTGACAGATTCTGATAGCTCTCGGTATCCCTCATCGATTTCTGTCTCTAACTTTTTGTTCTCGTCATTACTTTGTTCGTCATCTTCGAAATTCTCCATTTCTGTCGTAGAGGCGATACAGAAAAGAGACCACTTCTGATTCGGTAATGGTTATTGGAATAAATAAAAATTCATTTTTTTCCATTGTTTTTCCATTTATTCAACAATAAATAACTGAACATTTATGTGTATCATTCCTCAGGTAAATTACAGTAACGTAGAAAAATAATTCAAACTAATTTTATAATTTAATCAATATTACAAATATATCATTCAGTGAATCAGCGCTGCAATGAGAAGAACGAGGAAGACAGAGTACATTACGAGCTCCTGGACTGCTTGGCTCTTCAGAGCGTTGAAGCATGAGCCCTGGGCATTGGCATCCGTTGCCTGTGTTTATTTATTTTCAATATACATAGAATTTTGAATTAATGAAAAATAACACTATCACCTGTACAATTCTATCCTCCACGCCCAGAATGGCTTCCCTTGCTCCGGACCAGGCATGGGGGCCGCGTAGCCGGTAGAAATACGAGGTGTAGGGAGCAAACGCCGCAGCGAATGCTAGTTTTGGATCGGACAGGAGGAAGGAGTGCCTGAGGATTATTATTTAATTATATAATAATATATTATTAAGATCAAAACATTGATGTGTGCTGATAGAGCGACTATGGTTCGTTCATATTTTTTGTATGAATCGGGCAATTTTTTTTCTCACCAAGCGGGCGGTTGACAGCTAATCAGTGCGGACAACTCGTCCATGTACGGTAGGTAATCTACCTGGAATTAGAATCGATAATTGATCATCGAGATACGAAAATATCTCAGAAGGTAAACCATAATTTTTTCGCATGGAGGATCTTTTGCTTACCTGGATAGTATGTCTCCTGGACACGGAGTACCTCTGCTTCATGTGTTCTCGGGTGGCTTTTATGTGCTCAGCGCGCTCTGCCTGAAAGTATTTTCTATCATTGCAATGAAAATATTAATCTTGCCAATTTAAAAATATAACTATGGATCGATTTGGCTTCATAAACACAGTTCGGGCTGATGGGCCATCGGAATCACCTTCGATGGGAGTTTCGACGCTCCTGATAGAACATCGCAGAACACGCGGGATTGCATCTCAGCGATCGGCATGATCGAGCCATACGGCTGAAAACGTTATTCAAAAGTTGACGCCGGCGCATAGCGCCGGCACCAAAAAAAAAAATTTCAGCCCGAAAACTCATTGGGGAGCCAAATGGCGGGTACCCTTGGGTGTGACAAATTTCGCTGTGGATATCTTCCTGGGTGTGACAAATTTCGCTGTGGATATCACGCGTGTCGCCTAAGGTGGGAATAAACGCTGGCACAATGGAAAAGTCGAAAATGAGCTGAAGCCATTTTTCGATAGCCCTATGGGTCCCTCACAAAATAGCGTCGAGTTTTGTTCCAAATTGTCGACCTCAACGACGAGAGACGACGTCAACTTTTTCAGATTCCGAAAATGGCCCTTTTCAAAGTCATGCTGCGCATTCCACAGTGGTTTTGGTGATCGATGGTCAACAGATAAAATGTGGCAAATGTCACGGAGAATGCGCCTGAGCAAATGACCCATCGATAATTTCTTTAGTATTTTCATAAATCGATTTAAATTAATAATTGTCACCACATATTCGAGCCAATCGAAAATCTTAGTGCATCTAATAAAGCTCGAAAAGACGGTTCTTTCGATTGGCCCGAATATGTGGTGACAATTATTAATTTTAATCGATTTATGAAAATACTAAAGAAATTTTCAATGGGCCATTTGCTCAGGCACATTCTCCGTGACATTTGCCACATTTTATCTGTTGACCATCGATCACCAAAACCACTGTGGAATGCACAGCATGCCTTTGAAAATGGCAATTTTCGGAGTCTGAAAAAGTTGACGTCGTCTCTCGTCGTTGAGGTCGACAATTTGGAACAAAACTCGACGCTATCGTGTGAGGGACCCTTAGGGTTATCCAAAAAAGAATTGAAACATATGGGTCAAAAAATGTGCCAATCACCCCCCGATTTTACCCGAATATTAGGCGACACGCGTGATATTTCGCCATTTTCCATGTCATCGGTCCATGTCATTGAGCCTGGGTTTTCAATTGTGGCAGTTAAGCTTTTTAGCTTTATGTAAGGTTCACTTCCTCACATGAACCGCTTGTCACCACTTTGAGCCGAGTTATCGGCACTTAGTTTCAAAAAACGCGTGAAAAAGGCTGATTTCCGGCCCAATCGGGTCTGTAAGTCTTTGCTTCGATGTCCAACCCCTGCCATTGTATTCAGCTAGTCAATATACCTATTGATAACCAGTTTCAACAAAATCTATAAAGAGGTTTCTGAAATATTGCGATCGAAAAAAAGCAAAAAAAATCGAACGCTGCAAAACAGATGCAACGGGCAGGATTCGAACCCGGGATCGGCAGTGTATTGGCCCGTAGTGATAACCAGAAGGCTATCGACGCCTTTCCAAGAAGGGCTCTTGAGGCGAGTGAGTATGATGGCGCGCTCGCATGTTATTGAATTATAATTCTTGAGTAGAAAATGCAGTTTCATCTGCAGTTTGGTTTTCATTTTCCATTCACCGGTCGCATACGGCATCGTTGAACATGTTTTGGAGTATCTACGGAAACATATGTAACCTCACAAGGGGTTCAAGGAGGGCTTGCCCCTCTTGCTTGCTATATAATTTGGTCACTTTTCACGGTATCCAAATCGTTCTGCGCGATAATTAATGCTACGCATCAATATAAATGAATCCACTTCCCGTGGGGAAGTGTGATTTTCAGTTTGTGATAAACTCAAACCCTGAGTGAATTTGGGTCCTCCAATCATCCTCTCTCGAGATTTCTCTCGCGTAATATAACAATCCCGTTCTCAATAAAAATATGATGAATCACTGATCTGATTTCAATAAAAGTATGGGAATCACATCTTGACCCAAATTCGCGCCTAGGGTTTCGAGCGAGTACGCAAATATGCTGATAATAGTTTAAGTACATTTTGTAGATGTTTTTGTTGCATATTACTGCTGAATGCGAAAATCCTCATTATTCTCTACGATTGATCATTTAGAATTGAGTTAAAGTGAGATATTTTCGAGTTAATATCTTACAGAATGGTTTGATTTTTCTAATAATCATCATATTGTAACATTGAACAACCACCACATAATGGCATTGAAATGACCACCTGAGTACAAATGCGAGGAGCCCCGGGCGCGGATTTGGGTCAAGATGTGATTCCCATACTTTTATGGAAATCAGATCAAAGAGTGATTCATCATATTTTATTGAGAACGGGATTGTTATATTACGAGAGGATGATTGGAGGACCCAAATTCACTCAGGGTTTTATCACAAACTGAAAATCACACTTCCCAACGGGAATTGGATTACTTTCTGCTATTGTACCTATTTAATAATAATTTACTAATTGATTTTTAAACATGTATTCTGCTACGGGCGTTGTCCGTTCGGACGCTATGAGGCAACACTCTGTGTGTTCTAGGTGTGCGATACTATGCCATGTTTCGAATCAGTGTGCTTTGAACTCTATGACAGTCCCTTCAATCTCGAATGCAACTTTTTGATAAGGCGAAATGGCTAGCACGGTATCAAACCGGAATGCACATTTTTACGAGGCCAGACCATAAAGTCCAACACACAGAAAGTAAAAAACTAGTTCGGATGCATTTTGTACGATAACGGAATTATTTCCGAGATACGAATATGGTGGATAACGGTCAAGAACCATTCATTTTCGGCTCATCAGATTGTTTACCTGGATAAGTCCGATGAACCCGAGAGTTGAGTGTTCGAGTATGGAAGGGTAGATAAACTGGTAGGCGTCCAATTCGTTATCGCGCACCTAAAATAATATTTTTTCGTCAAATGTATATATTGTTTCCTGCTCACATATCACAGATTAGCAATGACAAACTCTACAAAATAACTCACTTTCATGAGGTTTCCATTCTCCAGGAACGGGAACTCGATCGAATAACCGGTGGAGACGATGACCTAAAAAAAAAACGCATGAACGTATTTTTTTTACTGGATTGGATCCTGACTTTCATCTTTTTCCAGTAAAGCGATCGTTGAAAGACTCACGGTATCAACATTCTCAACTGCGGTTCCATCGACGAATCGCAGTCCATTGTCAGTGAAACTCTCGATCTGCGGCTTGACTCTCACAGTTCCCGAGGCGATTCGGTTTGGCAACTCATCATTGATCGTGGGATGAGCGCTACAAAAAATTTGGTTTCCATTAAACTCGCTTATTTGTGTAGAACAATCTTAAAATTCCAAAACTCGAACGTCAGAAATATTTTTAAATAAACATGGATCAACCTGAAAACGCCATGCTTCGGTTTGAGACCGAAGAGTGCGTGATCGAATCGCTTGTTCAGCTGGTCTTGCATAGCCTTTTCCATGATGGCTGGAGGGATGCCCTGAACTTGATTATGTTACCTTTTTGGACCACTTTATCTTTGTTTTTTCTACACTGCAAACACCTGGTACCAATGTAGTTTCCAACCTACTTTCTCTTTTGTCATCACAATGAAACATATCATGAGTATCGCAACGTAATATTGTTGTAATTTCCCCACCTTCATCAGTCCGCCATAGAATCTGCTGTTGAGGAAAGCGTCGATAGGCCTTCCGAAGTCAGCGACACGGTTGAACACCCACGTGCCCGATCGAGTGACGAGGTATACCTCAATACATTCAATTCTACGATTTTTAAACAGTTTCTGGCATAGTTAGTGTATTTTTTTTCATTCAGTGGAATATGATGTATGCCTTCGACATCGAACTGACCTGTTTAGCGACCTTGGAGAGCTCAACGGCGATATCGCCACCGGAGTTTCCGATTCCAACGACGGCAACCACCTTGTCGTCGTTCCCTAAATTTTAAAGTCGCTCGGTTTTGCGAAAATTTGAAAGGGAGCGATGAACTATTGGATAGTTTCCAATAACATGATTAGCTGATCTCACCTCTGTAGTCCTTGTATGAGTGCGCATGCATGATCTTGCCCTTGAACTCGTTCTGTCGCTTCCATGGTTCGGGCCAGTATGGCTTAGTGTGGTGGCCGGTGCAGAGAAGCACGCCGTCGAAAACCTCCGTTGTTTCCACGTCGGATCTGCAAAATAACTGGATTAACTCCAGTTAGAATCGGTGCTCAGATCTAAAATTGTCATGCCAAAATATAGCTGAAAAGATGTGTATTCACTTGAAATCTTTCACTATAACCGTCCATCTGCCTGTCTTGTCGTAGTCTTCGTGCCTGGCGATGTTGAGGACCTGATATTTCAAATATTGAATCGTCACTAGTTTTTTCTTACAAATTTTAACAATGATTTATACATTTTTTTTTAGAATCGTATTTACAATCCTTGCACATGCTTGTCAGGGACAATTGAACGAACCTTGTGGTTCAATTTGATGTGCTTGTCCAGTCCAAAGTGGTTACTGTAGCTGACGAGGTACTCGCACATGTGAGTGTTGTGCATGAAATTAGCGGCAGTGGGAGGAGGAGGGAAGTCCGAGTATGCAGTCATCTCCTTCGAAGAGTTGATCACCGTCGATTTCATGACTGATGACGCTGAATCAAAAATGGTGGGTTGTAGTGCATGCATCTTCGAACAATACGGCGCATAATATTTGTTTTAAAGATTTTTTTTATTCTAGAGTATATCTTAAATAACTAATTTCAATCATTTAAAAATAGGCGGGTTGTGTAAAATCGGGACTGACCGTCCGTTTCTTCCGGCTTGTACCTCCATAGGCCTCCGATGTCGCCCTGCGCCTCATAGCATACGACGTCGAATCCGTAGAGAAGTGCGTGACTGGAATCGTGCAAATAAATACAAATAAAATAAAGATAATAAATTCAAAATGTCTGAAATATGACCGAATTGAAGGCAGGCCTGCCGCTCCAGCTCCCACGATGCAAACTCGCTTGGGTGCCATCTAAAATGCCAGCAATCTTCCATAAAAACGATAGAAATGTGAAATCGTTGGTAAAAAATTCTTGTCCACAGTTAAATATCGCTCTGTTGAAAGCACACTCGAATTCCTTATCGCTTTTCTTTAGACTACATGACACGGTTTGAATAAAAGAAAGGCTCCTTATCAGCGGATTGTCGCTTCTTTTCAGAGGAGCTATGCGTGTGAAACCGAAAGGGCAAGGCCTATGATGTCAAGATTTGGTGTTAGAGATAAAAGGGCATTGCAGTGTTTGAATCCGTTGATAGTGCAGAAAGGGATAGAATGTTTTTACTAGGGGTATAAAACAAAAAAAGTTTTGTTGTAGTTTTCGGTGCTGAACTACATCCGTTGTCGATTACTATTACTTGTCGATTACTAACTGTTTGCTGAAATATTTTCACAGAAATCATTTTTCTACTGGAACCATAGCTAGCATAGGTAACAAAAACAATTCTGACGAGCATTGAGAATACGATTATCAAGAACATCCTGGATGTACAGTACCGTGCAAAAGTATCGTGATTTTTTTCAATTGCTTATAACTTCTTTCTAAATTGAGGTAGAGACCCAAGGTTTGAAGCATTAGGTAGTCCACCTGTAAGAACATAACCACATACTATTGAATCGTATCCTGCTCTATTATTGATTTTTAGACAAAATTGCAGCCTACAAGCTATATTCAAAAATGACAAGTCTCACATGGAATTTTTGTGCAACTTCAAATATTTCGTGCGGGTAGTACCACCTCAGGTGTGTACAATCCACATTGAAGCACATTGATCGCATTTCAAATAAGGTCAGCAGAACCATTTTCCAAAACATAAGAAAATTGTGAAAAATGATACCATTGTCGTTCTACTTGAGCTACAGCCTCGATATTTCGTAGGATGTGTCAGTAAATACAAGGACATCACTTGTTGAAATTTGGGCCCGATCGTGCACTTGCAGCGAAAAATCGTTTTTCGAAAAGTTTGATTTTGGGTCCCTCTTAATTCCCCAGCCACTGTCGATAAAAATCAATCAATTGATCATTTCTTTTCAGAATTTATCAGGGAAGATGCTCTCAAAATTTCATCTTGATTGAACACCTTTGAGGAAAGTTATTGATCGAGAACTTGGGTAGAAAACATCGTGGGAAAACTTGCTTCGATATCCAAATCAGCGTAATTATTGTTCTAGCTGAACTACTGCGCTCATAATTTGCAGGTAGTGTCAGGAAGAGATGGCGCATTCCTGCTTATGTAGGGAACATTCTACGAAATTTGGTTTTGAAGCATGGTTTGCCTGCACGCTTTTCTCCCCAAGTTCTCGATCAATAACTTTCCACAAAGGTGTTCAATCAAGATGAAATTTTGAGAGCATCTTCCCTAATGAACTCTGAAAAGAAATGTTCAATTGATTGATTTGTATCGACAGTGGCTGGGGAATTAAGAGGGACCCAAAATCAAACTTTTCGGAAAACGATTTTTCGCTGCAAGTGCACGATCGGGCCCAAATTTCAATAAGTGATGTCTTAGTATGTACTGACACATCCTACAAAATATCGAAGCTGTAGCTCAACTAGAAGGACAATGGCATCATTATTCATAATTTTCTTATGTTTTGGAAAATGGTTCTGCTGACTTTATTTGAAATGCGATCAATGTGCTTCAATGTGGATTGCACACACCTGAGGTGGTACTACCCGCACGAAATATGTAAAGTTGTACAAAAAAATTCCATGTGAGACTTGTCATTTTTTGAATATAGCTTGTACGCTGCAATTTTGTCTAAAAATCATTAATAGAACAGGATACGAATCAATGGTGGGTGATTATTTTCCTACTGATGGGCTTCCATAAAGCTTTAAACCGTAGGTCTCTACCTCAATTTAGAAAGAAGTTATAGGCAATTGAAAAAAATCTCGATACTTTTGCACGGTACTGTAATTGTTAGTTCTGTTCAGTTGTGAGAAGGTTCGGAGAATCGAGACTCTAGGATGAAAACACTTGCAAAGATAAACATTTGCGGTTTCTTTTTCTGATCGGAGTGAAGTTGACACCTGTCACTCTCTCATTTTATCAGAATCTCTTGCAAAAGTCATGGGGAGGCTCTAACCACGAAAATATCCAAAAATCATTCGTTATCAGTGGCTCGACTTCTCGAACGACTATTTGAAAGTGTTTGACACGCATGATGACCATCGAACCATTGGTCTTCGCACTGTTGCATCAACCTGCACGTCGCGCACAGCTGATATGTACGTTACGAATCAGACCGATTAGAGAAATCGAAGACGTGTTCTTATAGTCTAGTGAAACATGTGAAAACCATGTTCGAATACCTTCCACACAAATTCATCGAAAAGTCAAGATTCTGAACCACAATTGTCAATTATAGAGCCTCAAAATTCTAAACAATTGAAGCAGTTCCATAACGTGGACGCGTTCCACAATCAATAACTCACAGAAACAAGGTCAAGAAAAGCTGATAATACCGATTGCTGCATTCTCAACACATCCGTGCACAAATGATCTAATTTTCCTCTTGACGCATCTACGAATCGGTCCAGGCAGAAGCAGTGTGTAACTGGAAAATATTTTAAGACAATTAGAAAGTCATTTTGATGACGCACAAAGCAGGTCCGATTGAGAACAGGTCTGACGTGAACGAAGTAATGTCCCTAAGGACGTTCAATTGCCAAAGAAAGTGGACGTTCGAGTTGTCGCTAAACGCAAATATGATCGAGCTCAAAACCTGAATAAAATGTTGATAATTATAGAAATCTTGACGCTTACAACAATGACAAGGTTGAGCACTTGCGCTATGAATATGCAGAAACAGATGGGAAAGAAGGAGAATTCCTGGAGGTAAAATTGATCATAAATAAAAATAGAAATTGCAATTCGCATTTTTGCGACAGAAATCATTCTGCGAAGAATTTTTAGCTGTCGAAGGGAAAGAATCTGCAATATTCGAGAAGTTGGTTCGAGCTCAATAATTTTCTTTACATTCAGTACTGAGCAGGAAAAGAAGATGATAACTCCGAAAGCTAGCTGAACGTTAGCGGCGAGGACTAGATTCTGAAAAAAAGGCTAGAACTTCAAAAAAAATCATAATCAAAATATTTCAAAATTCACTCCCTTACATAGTTTACATTCTTGTCGTAGACTAAAGTGTAGCCATTTCTTTCGCCATTCAAGGTATACATTCCTTCTATTGGTAGTCTAAACATATGTTTCATATAGTTTCCAGGTTCACTATCAAGCCAAGGATATTTAATGAAACAGTTATGAACACGTAGATATCATTCCACAACTGAAAATGCATTCATTCAAGGCAATGATCATAAAAACAAACCCTCGTATCTCTGGTTATGGAATATATCGCTACAAATCGGGTCTATAGTAAGAAGAAGCACACAAACATTTTGAGCATAGTAAAAATGAGGAATGAGAAAGAGCAGGATATTTCTGTAAACATTCTTTCAAAATATTCAGTCAGAAAAAAATACCGAAATAGAGGATTGGCGGCGGCCCATTCATAGTATGAAAAGAAGAACGGTTCACTTCTCAAGCGAAGGGTCACCCATGAATTGAGCCATGCCGCGGTATTCTGAAAATCAATATACTTAAATTCACGGTAGCAAAAATAAACTCACAACTGCTGCAGTAATCGTGTAGATAATGATGAAACTCTTGTTCAAAACCCGTCTCACTCGTCGCATCGCGTAAATTACGAGAAAATACGTTAACACTCCAGGGATTCCATACAAGAGCTGTATGACGTTTGTTGTGTCCATCTCCAAAGGGCCTAATAAGTGAATGAAATCAGTGTGAAAATAGACTAGTGGATGAGATCTTGTAAAACTGGATGTGGATTTGTGCAATCTGGGTCTCGGCAAGCAGGAATTTATTGAAAGGAGTTCATCAAGAACCTATTCACTCTTCGTGTCCCTCAATGTCACCTTCACATCTTCAATTGCCAATCACCACGCGTATTCAGCTAGCGCATCTCTCCGGTTCAGTCTGTCAGTCTTTAATCAGTCGAATTTCTGATGCAGATCACAGGTTTTTTTTAAAAAAAAATTCACTGCGGCTTCAGTAGTAGAGTTCGCAATCCGGGGCGGCTAATTCCGACCCGCGCCGTGTCGCGCGAGCGAAGAATGAGAAATGGGATTACCCGAGAACTCGCTCGAAAAATGATCATTTACCCGAGACTTTCTGCGAAACTGCAACGTGTTTCGAACCGTAGCTCGCGCCAACCTGGATGCAATTTGGCCTCCTTTTCAGATCTAGATCAGCTTTTCATACTCTTTCGATTGGTACATGATAAGTGAGCAAACTCTAAAGTTTGAAAACATAGACTTGGTAGGTCAAAACTTGAGATTTCGCGTTCAATTCTCGGTTGAGTTCTCGTGACGCTCTAGGGATCGTGTTCCCAGCGTTTCATAGTAATCTGAAAGCGTTTAACGAAGTTTGAAACCAAAGAAGTCTCACAGAGAAGGCGTTGCGAGGGTCAAAAAGAGTGCGGAAGGAAGGAACCGCTCGGGACAAGAGATAGAAGTCGAAATGATAAGAAAAACTAGTCTCACGATCTAATTTCAATAATTACACAGACAATAGCGCGAAATTGTCTCCCTGGTCTCGGGTAATGGAGCAAATTATCTCCATTACCCGAGAACTCTCTCCCTGTCATTCCTCATTCGCGGGTACCCGAAGTCTCGGGTAGTGCTGGATTTCGCACTATTCAGTAGTCGATTAAGACAATAATGGAGCAAGAATCAACAGTTCTCGATAGAAATTCCAGAATAGGGGAGCATCGGTTTGCAATGCAGGTCGAAAGAAAAGATACAAAAAAAATTCACAGACTATCACCGATCAGATGATCAATTACCTCCTGGCCATTGACCTGATCGGATTCGGCCATCCGTTCCCATCACTTCGTCTTCCAATCCAATCATGGTCGGAATCTCAAAAAAAATTCGGAAGCCTCAGTCCACACTGCTTATAAAAATGCATGTAGTATCTAGTGTTTCTCTCTTGTTTTTGCAGTTTGTTCATTGTCATGTTATCTGCTGTAATCAAGTTGTTTCCATGTTCATTTCATTTATTTTGTCCAATATACTCATTTCAGATAATAAATCGTGATGCCTTTCTTGTCTCGTTTTACTCGTCGATCTGGCAATGCGACACCCATAAGTCGTGAAATGCGTAGACAGTATGAAGAGGCGATTATTGCGCACACTGAAGGCATCGACATGACAGATGAATTTCGAAAGCTCTCTAAAAGAATGCGAGATATCCTATACTCAATCACGTGGTATGGTGCATCTGGATTCGATGCTTTGTTGCGTACGGAGAATGAAAAGAACGAAGAAAGGTTTGCTGTTCATATTTCTGAATTCTACATAAATTCCACATAAATTCCACCAAAATGGATATCTTGTTTAAACCTCCCATGAATTCGATCATCGTTTTCTTCCTCATTACAGTGACAAATTCCGCTTCTCAAGAGCTTGTGGCATCTGTCGGACTAAGGAGCCTATCGAACGTTCTGTTCTCTCTACATGCGGTCACGCAATCTGCCGCCCCTGCGCGGATGGGCTGCTGACGCGCACGACACGCGCCTACTCCAGCGCACGGTTCGCGCGTCGTGTGTCCCTTCTGACACAATGGTCAAGTAATAATAGAAAAAAAAAAAAAAACGCAAGCCACTCAATCAATTTTTTTCGCAAGTTGGCAAACTTTTCAAGTAGACATTTCATGTAAGTGTCATATCTTTGTGAAAGCAACTTCTAATCTGTATAATATTTATTAACTATTAATAATAATTCTGAAAAGCCTATTCTCAAAAATAGTTTTGAACCTATTTTAAGTCTGTTCAATGACAGTTCACTCGTTATTGCTTCTGCTGTGCTCAATATTATCGATAACGCGGAGTTGCGATTGACAAGATACAAATAAGCACTCGAATAAAATATTTGCATTCTGTCTTCGCGTGAAAGATGTTCTCGTTCTCATTCGCATCTGAATCAAAATGTATCAAATTTTGAAAAATCAGAAAATCTATAATTGTACAGGAAGAATAGGATGAAATTCCTCTCGAGAGAAACTGATAGCGTCTACGCACTAATTCACCGCATTGCGACACATGCATTTGTTGACACAAGATACACATTATGCATTCTAGGCCCGCTTAGTGGAGAGAGACGGTCACTACGATTCCTCGACTACAATTCAATACGAATATTGATTTCAACCGTTTATCTGCACTTTTATTGTCACCCCGTAAATTTTTCGGGCTAAATACGAAGCTTGTGGATGGTCTCAGGCGTATATCAAACCCTTGTTTGAAATGACTGCGCTGACTGATAGCTCGTCGCAGTGATAACGCTCGTTCTAGGACGGTTTAGAGCCAAACGATACGCTTGAGACAGTACTGATAATCAGGTGACTTGGCAATGATGTGATACGCCACTCTATTTCTTCAACTATCTCGTTAATTCCTTCTATTCCTCTCGCTCAGCTGAAATCATTGAGATTAGATAATGAGCATCCATTATTCTCGTCAGAACAAGAACGAGTGCCGACGCTGCAATAGTTTGCCCTTTAGAGTGAGATGACTCGATTGATTGATTGCTCTTCTCCCGATCTACTGAGGGAACTCATGAAGAATCTCACTGAAGGAGGTAAAATTAATAATTATTCTTAGAACTTTCTACTTGTTTGATATTATGTAGTGGTCATCTGTAACGTGATGTCATAGTTCATTCTCAGGCAAACAAAGTCATCGATTCGAAAACTTCGTCATGCATAATGTCTCTACATGGATTCTGGCAGGTTTGAAAGACTTTCCCATCTAATTTATCCAAATACTTTGAACTTCAGGCGGTTTTCCGAAAGAGACGATGAGCATCTACGCTTTTCCTGCAGGGAAACCACTCTACATCTTCATGCTCGACCAAAATGACTTGTACAAGTAAGAACAAATCTCTTTCATGATCATTGCATATATCTCAGGCCGCATCTATTTGTGCGTACTCCAATTGAGGGACACAATTGGTAAGTTCCTGACATGATTCTTCTATTTTTCAGTAAAAATTAAAAGAAGAAAAAAGTTTATTCAGTGAAATTCTCGCTGATGGTCTCAAGGAGATTATCACTGTCGCTCTTCCTTCCATTCAACAACACGGACTTCTTCTACTCGATGCAGATACGGTAGTCCGAGCAACGGTATATATTCCCGCACATATCGTCTTATCGATTGATCCTTTCAGTTTTTCAAACTTCAAGAGACAGGGGAGATTCCATTCAAGACGAAATACACAGGAGAATTCTATGCTTTTTACATGGATGAGCGTCAAAGGAGAATTCTGACTGAGGTGAGATTACAGGTGATTCAATGGACAGTCTGCCTCATTCTTTCTCTCAGACGGAGAACAGAGTTCCCGAAGGATTCAAGATAGATCAAATCGATGTTGAGAAAGAATACAGTATCATTCACAACGCGTGGGCGCATGCGAAGAATGTCCCTCAGGAAATTACAAGGTTCACTCTAATAAAAAACAAGTTGATGCAATATTTTGTAGAATCAAACTGGCTAATCTGCCCTCGGTTTGTATTCGCGATTCCGATGGAAATCTCGCATCCTGGCAGATGTCCACTACTTTCGGCCAGGTCGGACAGGATATCCCGCGTATTCATTCCAATCCCTTATTTCAGCTGACCCATCTCTTCACATTTGAGCGCTATCGTGGGGCAGGAATCGGATACCTCGCAAAGAATCTCCTTATACAAACGTACATAAAGTGAGCAGTAAATAGAAAGCTATATGTTTAGAAGCTTCTCGATTGAAGGAACGGACTGCAAGTGTATGCGGGTGTCTACGTCGGCAATGAGAAAATCGCAACTGGCGGGAAAAAGGATTCACTATGGACCCTGTGGAAACCAACGAAGAATGAGGGAGACGAGAACATGTTGTGGTCTATGACCACCTTTGATTATACAAAACCGAAATTCAGCGCACGACTCTAAATTGTCTGCGTTTATCAGTGATTTTTTTCTGTCAGTTCTCGTTTGACTCAGTGCAACATAATCGGGACTATTATTGACATACATTTTCGATGTGTTCGTGGCTTTGGTGTCTCCATTCTGGATCAGTACCATATTTTCCTGTAATAAAACCCACATTTTCAAATGTGTTATTGATGTTTCGAAAAAAATTAGGAATAAAATCCCTCTACGTGAAGATAACACACCCTAATTTTTTTTTCTTTTTTTCTCGTTTTCACACATTCATTTTGCAAACGTAATCCATTCAACATAATGGATGAAAGTATTGTTTTCATCAAACGTGCAATTATTAGTGTGATGATTTGTTTAGGCAAACGACGTGTCCGCTAAGGTTAATGCTGTTTCACTTTGCCCATTGCACTATAATTAACGGGTTTGATTCGAAGAAGAAAAGTCGTTAAAAGCGGCGTATTTTACTATCGATAAAACCGATAAGAGCGGTTTAGTGTACTATTGATAACGGGTTTGCATCGAATGACACAGTCGATGCAACCGGCTTATTGCACTATTGATAACGGGTTTGCTTCGAGGGAATCAGTCGATATGATCTGATTTGTATCAGCATGCCCCATTTGTGGGGTTTTAGCGCTAATGAATCATAAATATTATTCAGATGACGCTTATTGAATGGGATACATCCGACAAGCTGAAACTGCTTCTCCAACTTCTTCAGAATGAGGATGCAATGGGTGGAATCCCGAACAATCATGTCACTGACGCTGCGATTCGCCTTTCACTCGAGAATAGGTAGGCAGTGAAAGATAATTCAAATCAAACACACGTTAGATTGCAAAATCGTTTTGCATTATTATCTGGATAACTCGCAAATCCTGTGTTGTTTTTACTTTTTCCGATGACATTGCTGCAAAATAAGCTGTATTTATCAAGCTTGTGAAATAGTGCGGATCGATATTTTTTTAGATTGTTCGGAATGCGCTACTTATCTACGGACCATACGCTAACAACTGCTCCAACATACGTATTCGTTGTAGAGAAGACACGCAAAGCTGTGTTTGTATTTCAATTTCAAATAAATTAAAGTGAGAAAAAAACTACGTCTGTTTGTAGAAGTTCATGTGATTGCAACGAAACTGCAATGGGGTTTGGTCCCAAATTCCTAAAGTATTACATTTTCTAAACAAATAAATCTTTCAGCAACTGCTACGCTCGAGCTGCTACGCGTGAACATGATGCCATTCTGCTCAAGGCTAGTGCTTCATCAATCCTGATAGAGATTACCGTTCGGGCAGCTCCTTTGTTCGAAAAACGATCATCACAAATATCTTTTCCAAATCAGTAATTAAAACCCTTTGTTCTGATCATTTTCAAAATCTCGAACGATATCTAACAGACACCGAAAGCGTGTGCCTTGAGTCTCGTTCTGAAATGGTCAACTGCAGAATGCTCTCGGCGAATTGGTCGACCGGGTCTTTGATTGGATCAGTACGGAAGGAGGGGTGTTACATGAAACATTGTTCATTCATTCGGACAGCTTCACAGATAGTATGGTACGTGCTAAACTTCTTAATTTGAGATGATCTCATACTGACATATCAAATGAGGTTCCCCTATATCGCAGTTTTGCAGTTGTCTGAGGAGGTGGTTGCGAGTCGCGGATTTGCTGTCTCGTCCATCTTCTCAACTGAACATTTCTACATGACGAACGAAATGATGAAAATGATGGAACAAGTTATTCCTTGCAATTCGCATACGTAAAAAAAATGCAATTCAATCCAACTAAACATAGTTTAGACTGTAATTCCCCCGATCGATGGTTTTCACGTGGATTCTGTGGATCTTGAACGTGATTTGATGAGGATTCAGGATAATTGGGAATCAAGTCCGACGCTGGAGGATACTAAGTAAGTCGGCTGACGTTGGCTCCTAGGAATGCCGGATAGGAGATTCGAGGGCCTTTGCTTACACATGTGCGCACAATCACCCTTTTTCTTGTAAACCAGTGTATGCGAGTACTTCGAAAAAGTGTTGTGCATCTTGTGCATTGCAAAGCGTCTGGAGCCCCAGGCGCATCTAATAATGCTTTCTATATTCTGCACACTATCTTGCCGGTCAGATCAAACAAAGAGTGTACATAGTGGAAAGAGTAGATATTCGATCCGGCATCACTAGCACACACTATCTTGCTGCGTAGTACTCACACTATCAGATTTAACGTCATATTTGGACAGGGCCTACCTTCGTCATCTCCCGTCTGTTGTTGTTCGCTCTTCGTCTAGTGGAGAAGCAGTCGCCTGGGGGATGTTAACACCGTTTGGAACGGTCTGAATACTTTGTCTTCGAATAAATAACAAAGGTATTTTGCAGGTCTCAAACCTCTTCACGATGCCGAAATTTCGAGGCAAGGCAGTGGCTAAATTGGCTGGAGATTCGCTGTGCCAGTGCTTTATCAGGTGCTTAACCTATACCACTTGCGTTCGAAGAGCCCAACCATTTTTATGTAGCTATATGTATGTTTTGAAAGCGTGCCTTCCCATTGCGGATTTTGTTTTAGCGTAGATTGGTAAAAATAATTTCCACATTTCCTTACAAGATTGATCTATTAAGGCAAGGTCTACGTCCATTCGCATTCGTCGGAATTGGAAATTCGTCAATGCATACGGCGATGAAAAGAGGGCCGTGGCCACGTTGGAACGACGAGAATGGAGACGCCTTCCTAATGCACGTGTCTTCAATTAGGAAGATCGTAAAACCAGAACAGATCGGTAAAACCTCCTTTACTATCCATCCACGAGCAAACCTTTAGAAATGAATTAATTTTGTTTGATTTTTTTTATTAATCGTCCTGATTCAGAACCCTATTAATCCGCTCTTATGTTATCGTATATATTGTCGCAGTATACGTATGCATTGACGCATTTCCAATTCCGACGAATGGACGTAGACCTTGCCTTAATAAATCAGATCGTCTGAAATTAAGAAATTGATCACGTACCATGCTATCTGTGAAACTGTCCGAATGACTGAACAATGTGTCATGTAACACCCCTCCTTCGGAACTGATCCAATCAAAGACAAAGTCGACCAATTCTCTCAGAGCATTCTGTAGTTGACCATTAAAGAACGAGACTCAAGGCACACGCTTTCGGTGTCTGTTAGAGATCGTTCGAGATTTCGAAAATGATCAGAACTAACGGTTTTAAGGACTGATTCGGAAAAGATTTTTGTGATGATCGTTTTTCGAACAAAGGAGCTGTCCGAACGGTAATCTCTATCAGGATTGATGACGCACTACCCTTGAGCAGAATGACATCATGTTCACGCGTAGCAGCTCGAGCATAGCAGTTGCTGAAGAGTTTATGTGTTTAGAAAATGATATACTGTAAGAATTTAGTAACCAAAACCCACTGACGTTTCGTAGCAATTACATGAATCATTTTCTTCTACTAACAAACGTAATATTTTTCTCACTTTAATTTATTCGAAATTGAAATACAAACATCGGTTTGTGTGTCTTCTCTTCAACGAATACGTATGTTGGAGAAGTGTTGGGCGTATAGTCCGTAGATAAGTAGCGCATTCCGTACAATCTATAAAAAAAAATAGGTCGGCACTATTTCACAAGATTGATAAATGATTGATCAGCGTGGGAATCGTATTTTGCAGCAATGTCATCGGAACAGGATTTGCGAGTTATCCAGATAATAATGCAAAACGATTTTGCAATCTAACGTATGTTTGATTTGAATTATCTTTCACTGCCTACCTATTCTCGAGTGAAAGGCGAATCGCAGCGTCAGTGACATGATTGTTCGGGATTCCACCCATTGCATCCTCATTCTGAAGAAGTTGGAGAAGCAGTTTCAGCTTGTCGGATGTATCCCATTCAATAAGCGTCATCTGAATAATATTTATGATTCATTAGCGCTAAAACCCCACAAATGGGGCATGCTGATACAAATCAGATCATATCGACTGATTCCCTCGAAGCAAACCCGTTATCAATAGTGCAATAAGCCGGTTGCATCGACTGTGTCATTCGATGCAAACCCGTTATCAATAGTACACTAAACCGCTCTTATCGGTTTTATCGATAGTAAAATACGCCGCTTTTAACGACTTTTCTTCTTCGAATCAAACCCGTTAATTATAGTGCAATGGGCAAAGTGAAACAGCATTAACCTTAGCGGACACGTGCGCCTAAACAAATCACCACTCTAATGATGGCACTTTTCATGAAAACAATACTTTCATCCATTACGTTGAATGTGTAAAAATCATATATATATGATGCCGTTTGCGTTAGAATCGGGGTCCAACGGGGATCTGGAACATTAAAAAAGTCCGATATGCTCAAAAGTTGGTCTTAGGGATTACTTTTGATTCTGAATCGATTGACGTTTTCAGTTTTTCGATAGTACCTTTCCGAACTGAGTTAGGGCACCATGTTCATTTGGTCAAAATCGATTTATGCGATTAAAACTGGTCCGCGGAGGGTCAAAATGGCCACAAATCTCGCGTACCCGACCAGAATTCAATTCTCTACAAAATGAAATTAAAAAATAGGTTATATTTTTATTCGGTACCGAGTAATGGTCGTTTTTTGACACAAGAAAAGGTCAGGGTAATCACGATACATGAAGAAAGAGCATACTCTCCTGATCATTTTGAGACCCTGAATGAAGGATTTAAACTTTCCCGAACTGAATTGGGTTACTTTTAGTGCGACCAACTCGCATTTTTTGCGGGTTTTCGAGTGTAACTTTGTTCTTTCATTGTTTCATGATTTCTAACATAGAAATTTGGTTTCTACGTGCCAAAATACGTCAGAAAGACCTATCATGACTAGGGTTGTCAGAATGAAGAGAATGGGTGAGAATGAAGAGGCGATTTACTCTCTCATCCCCCCCCCTTCTTCATTGAACAGCGCGCGGTTAAGCGAGCTCTTCAGTGAAGAGCAAAGACGGGCTCATAGAAGGCCGTTTTACTTGGTGCAACTTGATCGTTTTGAATCCAGTTTTGTGCTAATCAGTTACTTATATGTTCCTGAAGTAGCTGCCAAAAACATTAGAAATATATCTCTTCTCCTGACCATGTTCGGGGGGCTCGCCGATCCCTCCCCCTCTTCAATGAAGAATGACACCGATTCGCGCGCCCGTGAGAATGCGAATGTCCTCTTCATTTTCGCTCTTCATTCTGACAACCCTAATCGTGACGTATTTTTGAGACTGTGATTTTTTTGACCCAAAAATGGAACCAGGAACCAGAACCGGGGTCGAAAAGGTCATATTTTCAAAAATACTTTACTATACGATTTTTGCACGTAGAAACCGAATTTTTATACTAGAGATCATGAAACTACAAAAGAACCAAGTTGTACTCGAAAAACAACAAAAAATGAGAGTTGGCCGCATTAACAATTCAGTTCGGGAAAGTTTAAATCCTTCATCCAGAGTCTCAAAATAATCAGGAGAGTATGCTCTTTCTTCATGTATCGTGATTACCCTGACCTTTCCTTGTGTCAAAAAACGACCATAACTCGGCACCGAATAAAAATATAACCTAATTTTTAATTTCATTTTGTAGAGAATTGAATTCTGGTCAGGTACGCGAGATTTGTGGCCATTTTGACCCTCCGCGGACCAGTTTTAATCGCATAAATCGATTTTGACCAAATGAACATGGTGCCATAACTCAGTTCGGAAAGGTCCTATCGAAAATCTGAAAACGTCAATCGATTCAGAATCAAAAGTTACCCCTAGCACCAACTTTTGAGCATATCGGACTTTTTTGATGTTCCAGCCACTTGTTGAGCCTAACACAAACGGCCTCATATAATAGGGTTTGTTAATTTCACCCAGAGGGAATTTAATCTGACTTTTATCCGAAATTTCAATAAAACATTTGAAAACGGGTTTTTTATTAAAGGAAAAAATGGCACTGATCGACAATGGAGATACCAAAGCCACGAGCACATCGAAAATACAATTATTTGTCAATTATAGTCCCGATTTTGTTGCACTGAGTTGGACGAGAACTGACAGAAAAGAGAAATCACTGTACTGTGTAATTCTTTAGAGTCGTGCGATGAATTCGGGTCTTGTATAATCAAAGGTGGCCATAGACAACAAAATGTCCTCGTCTCCCTCATTCTTCGTTGGTTTCCACAGGGTGCATAGTGGATCCTTCATCATACCAGATGCAACCTTTTCATTTTTGACGTAGACAAACGCGTACACGTGCAGGCCATTTCTTAAATTAAGGAAGATTCTAAACATATAGCTTTCTATTTACTGCCCACTTTATGTACATTTGTATAAGGAGATTCTTCTCGAGATATCCGATTCCTGCTCCACGATATCGCTCAATTGTGAAGAGATGGGTCAGCTGGAATAAGGGTTTGGAAGGAATACGGGGGATGTCCGAAAGTAGTGGACTTCTCCCAAGAGGCTAGATTTCCATCGGAATCGAGAATGCAAACCGAGGGCAGATTAGCCAGTTTGATTCTACAACATATTGCATCAATACAATTTTTTATTAGAGTGAACCTTGTAATTTCCTGAGGGACATTCTTCGCATGCGCCCACGCGTTGTGAATGATACTGTATTCTTTCTCAACATCGATTTGATCTATCTTGAATCCTTCGGGAACTCTGTTCTCCGTCTGAGAGAAAGAATGAGGCAGACTGTCCATTGAATCACCTGTAATCTCACCTCAGTCAGAATTCTCTTTTGACGCCCATCCATGTAGAAAGCATAGAATTCTCCGGTGTATTTCGTCTTGAATGGAATCTCCCCTGTCTCTTGAAGTTTGAAAAACTGAAAGGATCAATCGATAAGACGATATGTGCGGGAATATATACCGTTGCTCGGACTACCGTATCTGCATCGAGTAGAAGAAGTCCGTGCTGTTGAATGGAAAGAAGAGCGACAGTGATCATCTCTTTAAGACCAGCAGCGAGAATTTCACTGAATACGCATTGTTTTCTAATTTAAAAAAATATATATAAGAATCGTTTCAGGAACTAACCAATTGTGTCCCTCAATTGGAGTACGCACAAATAGATGCGGCCTGAGATTATCTGAGATTAGATTAGCGGCCAGAGAGACTGAGATTCATCGAGTATGAAAGAGATTTGCTCTTACGTACAAGTGATTTTGGTCGAGCATGAAAATGTAGAGTGGTTTCTCTGCAGGAAAAGCGTAGAGGCTCATCGTCTCTTTTGGAAAACCGCCTGCAGTTCAAATTATTTGGATAAATTAGATGGTCTTTCATTATTTTCTTAAATTAAAAGTCTTTCAAACCTGTTATGCTGAGCTATAACTCCAAAAGCTCCATATCTCAGCGGAAGAGCGCGAAATAGAGAAGAAGGAGGAAAACAAGTTTTTTTTGAAAGGACGATCTGTCAATGAAATGTTGAACAATTTTTTTAAAAAACTCGTGAATTTGCAGAAATTTCCCACGGTTTGGTCGTATATATTCCTTCTTGTCTCTCTTCAAACACACCATCATGAAGTGCTGCCTGCTCCTCCTCGCTTCTCTTTTCCTTTTCTGCACAGCGGATCCGGAAGATAAGGGGCCGGAAAAGGAGGCTCTGATGACCAAGCTTACCACCGGATTCAAGCACCTCAAGGCTCGCGAAATGCTCGAGGTAACGATTTCACAACTTATTGTCGGAACCGATTCACTCTGAACTCTAGCCTCTAGCCACTTCAGAAGCGTTCATTTTAGAGTTAAATCGAGAATATTGCAGGGAATCGAGGCCGCTGGAAGTGAGTTCATTGGCCCCTAAAATTATCGGAAAAGAACAAATGCGAAAGCATCAGCACTGTAAGTTAGTTTGGCTTTAAATTAATTACTGAAATATTTTTATAGGTACCGGTACTTTTACTGCCACGGGCAGAGCGACAAGAAATGCAACCAAGTGTGCGATGAGATCGCGCCGAAACTCGATTCCGGGGCTGTTGAGCGGCAGTTTGTTGGTAGGGACCGTTCAGCTGTCGCTCCCACCTTTCACGCGTGTAAGAAGGAGTGAGTCGAATGTTTTGTGATTATTTTATTATTAAATTTATTTTAAATATTTTATTTAGCAATCACCTTTAGATGCGAGCTAACCTGCGGTAAGAACGACTGCGGCAATGAATGCGCGTCGCTCGCGTCAATGTCTAGAACGGCGCGAGGAATCGAGAAGGTAAGATAGTAGTATAACTGAATAAAATGTGACGATTCTCAATATCACTTCGAAAAATCGGATATATAAAATACACGTGTATAAATGGTCACCATTGTCGCCATGTATGGTATGCTGAATATCATCGTAATAACGCCGACCAGGAAAAAATTGCGCTCAACTGTGTAGTTCCTGGAAATAACACCCGTCACACTTTTTTTTCGTGGAAATAACACCCGTCACACACAACACACTTTTGCGCAGATAACGATTTTCAGGAATCGCCGTTACTTATGTAGTTTACAGTAAACATTATATCCCATCACACTAGTGATGACAACGCAAGCTCGAAATTCCGGCTTCGACTAAGGATTATCCAGGCTTCACTGTTGTAAATGTTATGAAATACCGTGTTGTCATCACAACATCACACCTCGTCACAGAGATGTGTCGGAACTGAACTAGGCAGGCGACATAGAGCAGGAATGAGATGGAGTTGCATGTGACAGTGACGATGGCCATGGTCAGATACATTGAGGCCTGGAACGTATGATAATCAAATAATCGCTTGCAAAACTGTCGCTATGTTACCCCAAGATTCTGCGCATTAAACTACTAACCACCCGCACTCGGGTCGTCTATTGCGCTCGTTCGTTTTCCTTGGTCTCCATAACTGTTGAGTTCGACACATACACCAACTGGTGTTCTCGACCATCGGGTGCCTTGGGAGGGAGGGGGGTAGTTCGAGCATCCCTTCGCTCACGCCACTCACCTTGACGAACATGTGCGCGTCGTCGCCAATGAATGCAATGGGCACGATTGCGGCCAGGCATGCGACGCAGATGAGATAGGACCATCGGCGCCATACCTGAAAAATAGGTGTTTATACAGGCTTTTTTGATCCTGATAACAACGCTGAGCGGATAGTCATCACGGATTGAGAACTATCCACTGAGTGACTACAGCTATATGAGAGAAAACCTTGTCGTGATGGGCAGGCGCGCAGATGGCCGTAAAACGATTGAAGGCGAGAAGCATCCCCAGCAACTCGGAGAGACAATTGAGGTAGTATGCCACCCTGATGGTTCCTCACTTTAGTACGTCAAAACACCACA
Organism: Pristionchus entomophagus; assembly: GCA_036245825.1. Taxonomy (NCBI): domain Eukaryota; kingdom Metazoa; phylum Nematoda; class Chromadorea; order Rhabditida; family Neodiplogasteridae; genus Pristionchus; species Pristionchus entomophagus. Next base: position 8,798,809 of record BTSX01000001.1, read on the forward strand.
AAGACAAGCCAGATACATTAACTTCACATCAATTTTGCAACTGACGAGTTTGTAGCTTGCAACCATCCTTCGCTTTCTATCTCATCGAAGAGTTCGTAGAAGATTGGGTAGAGCGGTAGACGATATACGAACCCTCCGACGAGGCACGCGCTGACGTTCTGAAAACCTCACTCTATCAAATTATCATGGGAAAAAGTATTAATGCGGCGTTGACAATAACAAATAAAAAGTCGGTGATCTCACAGGACCATAAATAAATCCTAAACTTTGAGAAACATAATTTAAACCCACCACACCCACGATCACGATGAACAGTCGGTGGAAACTCGTGAACATTTTCTTCCTTTGTCGATAAATGCAGATAAGTTCAAGAATGTAGAGAGAAATGGTCAGGGAAATGTACACAGCGTACAGTAACAAAGCGCAATCTATACATGTCATTGTGGAGTGGAATCAACTAATAGTGCCTGACGAATCACTGATGGAAGAGATAAGACACGCGATGTTTTCATGCGAGACTGGCAACAAAGGTAATACTGAGGAAGTTGTAGGCTTCATGAGAAATGTTATGCTTCATGTGAAACGAATAACGCGAATTTGAGTGCAGCATTGGTGCATTAGACAGGGAAGAATCAGAAAACCGAAAACCAAACCAATGCCTTTTAGACTGGCGCTTGTTTCTTATCCATTAATGAAGGTAAACTGTGAAGGTCCATCCTGACTTCAACACAGGGCTCGCGGGAGATCACTGCTAGACAGACTAATACGAATATGATACAACTTTATATTCTGATTCTGCAATTAGTTAAATAGTCAGCTAAAGTTGATTTTAATTTGTCGCGATTCCTCTTTTTGTTAATTTCACTCCCCATTCTTTCACGACAAACAAAACACCAAAGATTAACATTAAATTAACTAATTATTCAAGTTAATTAGGTGCGGTGATATTTCACGGACGAAAAGATATATAAAAAAATCATATCATAAAATACCGTCGAGTAGTTTTCGATATTCTCCTTCTTATTATCAGAGGCGTCTAAAACATGACATAGCCATTATCTTCTAAAGATGTCGATATGCATTGTGTCAATAATTCACTTTTTAGCTCGATGTTGTGACTGGCATCAAACAAGTCATCACGTAGTTTTCATTGTGTTGGTCCAAACTATCAGCAATATCTCTAATATGTGAATATTTACATCCTAAACGTTTCCTTCGCGTGTTTAGGAACTAATACATGATTAATCGCAAATAGATGCGCTTTTAAATCTCTATGATAAGTGCTTTCAGTTCGAATATCTACGTCTACGGTACAGTATGCTCACTATTGTTAGTGAACAAATTTATCAAGTGAGCCATAAGCAAATAGTCTGCATTTTTTTCAATTTTGCTATCAATGATATGACAAAGTGTTAACAGCTTTATTCCATCACGATTACTGCTTTCTCATGCATAGTAAATGTATTTCTCATACATACACTCATCGTGAAAGATATCAATCCCGTTCGTTTTTTTATTTGTTTGTAAGACATTTTCTCCTGCTCGAGCTCAATACTGTGAAAAAGTTTTCATTTTTTTTTCAAAAAAAAAATTAAGTGTAAGTGACAAAAACCTTAACTAATGTATACCTTTATATTAATAACAGGTTGGCCACTATGGTTGGCTGCTGTTGAGTTTTGCCGTTATGGACGTCGTCATTTCGATCACTCATACGACATCGATTCCAGTGAGAGCACATACATTCACTATGCATGAGTGTCAGTCCAAATTAATTCGTGATTATTTTAAATCTTATAGATGAATAGAATAGATTTATCATGTGTGGTCACATAGAATATGGGGGTAAGTAAATAAGGAAATGTGGTCGAAGTTTCTTCGTTGATTCATTTCTTCTCGTCAAGCATTGCCATCATGAATTCTGAATGAGATGTAGGAAGATTACCTTTCTGCAAAATTGATATTAGACGGTTAGTAATTCTATGTGCAAATGAATTTTCTCTCAGTTTTAAACGCGCTGAATCTATGACAACTTTATAACCAGCACCACGGGTTCTTGTTTTAATAAGTGTGAAAAAGTCACGCATAGATTCTGCGAGCTTTCCGTTACCGAAGATCCTCTGGTAAGCTAGTCTTGCATCATTTGACATTCTTCTATACTCAAGGGAATGCAATTGTAATACCTTATTCCTCTCATAATGACTCAGTCTATTGTTTTTGTGTGTTCTCTCATTGAGAGGTTCTCATAAACCATTATCCCAAGGTCCCTAACACAATTTTCGTGCTCCAATTTTTGGTTGCCCACGAAATATATTTTCTTTGGGTTTTTCTTACCTAAATGGATAACACTGTATTTCTGATTTGCAATGTTTAGCTGCAAAGTTTTACTCCATTTCAATATTTCATCAATACTTTTTTTGCAAACTCACCGTGTCTATCTCTTTTGAGAAGCATTTGAATATTTTTAAATCATCAGCAAATGAGTAATTGTGACAATTATTTTCAATCAATATCCGAGGGAGATCCGATATGTACAGATTGAAAAGAATTGGTCCCAACACAGACCCCTGAGGAACACCACTCGTTACATTTTTGCATTCACAAAGATTATTTTCAACTCGTACTTGAAACGTTATTCCAGTTAGATATTCTTTTATCCATTTTATAGTCTTGACTGGAAAGCCCATTTTGGAGATTTTATGTATCAGTTTTGGGTGACTGACAGTGTCAAATGCTTTAGCATTTTCGAAATAAATGACATCGATATTTTCACCTCTGTCAATTGATTTAGTCCAACAGTTGAAAACTTCGAGCATTTGAGTTTCAACACTTCTATTTTCCCTAAATCCATATTGTGAGAAAATATCAAACATCTCACAGTCTTCTATTATTCTCTTGGAGAGGCATTTTTTTTAAAACTCTGCAGAAAAAGCTTGTAATAGAAACGGGTCGGTAGTTCAGAGAGTTACTATACGGTGGTTTCTGCCGTAAAGGAGTTATAATTGAATGCTTCCACCGTTTAGGAACCTCGCTGTTATCATAAACCTTATTGAAAATCATTTCAAGAGGTATCGATAGAGGGACTGCGACTTTCTTTATGAAGTAAATGTTTATGTTATATGGTGTTCTACACGATGAATTTTTCCACTTTTCTATCATATTACATATTTCGTATCTATTGAAAAGTTCATCGTATTCTCGTCCCGTAATCAATTCTCTCTTGTGACTGAAATGACGAGTAGTTCCATTATCCTTTGTGAAAACACTCGAAAATGCTTCGGCAAATGCATTTGACTTTCCAGGATTAGAATCACACAAAACACCTTGAGTGTCGACCAAGGGATTGATCTTATTTCCCTTGGTGTCATGTAACTTTGACTTTATGTATCGATAAACTTTATGTATCGATTTTCTTTTAATCAACCATTCAGGCTGTTCATATGACTGAGTTCGGTTTCATTTACTGGGGCTATCGATTCATCCGATATTCGTCCATCGTAGGAGTATATTCCGGTTAGTTTTCCCAACTATCAGAAAGGGAGACAACAGTCAACTCTCGAGGGTTTTTCTGGGCCGTATTTTTCTAACAAACATTCATTCTCATCGCCTTCCACTATGTCTACAGATACGTCGTGCTGTGCAAGTAAGTGGGCAGTTGAAGAATCGGGGATGACGCGACTGTTTGGACCGAGTCCTCGCATGTTCGCGTTACAAACAATATCAGCTGATTATAAAACTTGCCTCTCTCGAAAAGTCCGTGTGCACGATTTTCTATATTTTTCTTTTACTGACTTACTACGCATTCTCAGTCCTCCGTGGCTCGTTTGGATTCGAGGGGCGCAGACGACTCGCTATTGGACTTGCATCGCGATCCTGTCTTATTGCCTGAATGGAGGTGCGAGATATGTTAATATCCAGAAGTCATATGTAAAATGACATGCAACATTGGTCGGAGCGATAATTGTTAGTGGATGGGAATGCTCGAGGGCTTCCCGAGCCGCGTTCGTGCCCCTAATGTTGGAAGAATACAGGATCGACTTGAACGAGGCCGGTCGCGCCGGGCATCTGGCAATCATCTACTGGGTAAAAGAGATGATATTGTTTTGAGGGATTGTAACCCAAACGATAAGATCCGCAAATGTCTGATTTGTCTTCATTATTCAAAAATAACATCGTCTTCCAGGTGCATGATCAGACAGGTACTAAAGTATAGAACATGCGTTCAATCATCGCCGGTCTCTGTTTCGTTTGCTTTCACACTTTGTGCGGCATCTGCATCTTGGCGTGCCTCATTCAGATCATTTTTACGTTCAGATCAGCCAAGTGAGCGCCTGTTTACAGTAGGGGTTGCATTGCAAAAACACATCTTAAAATATGAAAATACTCTCGGAGCGGTGTATGAACTCTAGATCAATATTTGTTATTGCGATCCATACTCGCCATGGCATTGCAATTAGAAAAAAATTAATGTATGACCCATGTTTTCTAATTTCTTCTGAAGGTTAAAGTTAACGGTAGGCTACGGGCAAATCGTTTCAGATATCAATCTTCACCCAAGATTGTTCAGAAACTATTTGTCGTGAAGGAGACACGGGTGATTTCTGTATTCGACGCGACTACTATTCATTGACATACTACGTGTCAGTTAATACCAAAAAAATGTTCGTGCTTTCAATGATGATGTTTCACAACTATTAATACATCGCATTTTCTTATGAATTATAAATATCAATATGATTGTGACGCTTCACATTCTGTGATGTACCTTGCCGTATCATGCGATCAGTTTAACAAGTGCATGTGATGACTGGAAAATGCACTGATCTGAATTGTGAGTTTTTTTAGTAGTTATATATAATCTTCTCCTTACGCCCACTGATTTCACTAATTAGAAAAAATAATGAATGCGCATCTCCGATCGTAAAGATCATTATCTTCAATTATCTTCTCGGAATGTCAATTATTATTATCAATTATCTTCTCGGAATGTCGTTACGATCACAAACATGTATATTCTTTGAACATAATCCGTTTGTTTCTACAAAACTTATACAGCATTAAAATTGCTGTAGAGGGATAGACAAATGTGTAAAGAAACGGTGCGAATAAGAAAAAGGTGCGAATAAAAAATAGTCAAGCAGTTGATGCGTCTATACATTTCCTCTTCTCTCTCAACTCAATCTCTGCTGATAAACCATCTCTGCATATTTGCCTCTTCTCTCCATCAATTCATCATGTCCTCCTCTCTCCAATATTCGACCTCCTTCGATGAAGCATATTTCATCTGCATTGCATCATCACGACTCAATCCTTATCTTCGCATTTCTCACCGCAATGTCTGATTGTGTCTAATCGATGTGCGATTGTGATTGAAGTTCGTCCTCTGGCAGAAGCGAGAAGAGCTTCTCTAACCACCTCAATGGGGCTCGCTCTCCCTCTCCCCTTCCAACCCCCTCCTCATCAAATGGACTCACCTTCTCACTCTGAGTATCCAATGCACTGGTTGCCTCATCTAGTACAATCAAGCGTGGATTTCTCACTAGAGCTCTCGCAATGGCGATTCTCTGCTTCTGTCCTCCAGAGAGTGAACGACCCTTCTCCCCAACGGGAGTTGAATATCCCTGTAATGGATAGTCCCATTAGTCTCCATTCTCTACTCTGTGTTTCCTACCTCAGGAAAGTGTTGGATGAACTCATGAGCATTGGCCATTCTACATGCCTCCATCACTTGTTCTTCAGTCGCATTCTCCACTCCCAGACGGATGTTATCGCTGATGCCTGAAGAGGAATAATGAGAGGTGTGAGAGGGAAATTAGGGGAGGGGCGGAAGAGTGATTGGATGATCGAGGAAGGGAGAAGAGGGGACTTACTCCCTCTGAAGAGAATTGGTTCCTGACTGACGAGGGCGATGGTTGTTCGAAGAGAAGAAGAAGGAATTGATGAGAAGGGAATTGAATCGAGGAACTGAATAGAAATATGAAATGAATTACTTCTCAATGATGAAAAAAAACCATTTGTCCTTGAGTTGGATTGTAAAATCTTTCAATCAGATTGACTACCGTACTCTTTCCTCCTCCCGATGGTCCAACAAGGGCGAGTGATCTGCCTGATAGGTGGGAATTGATCACATCAGGAGCAGATTGAGTCAAATGTTCTACCCTGAGTCCCAAGTCTATGTAGATATAATATTATATTTAGCCTACCTTCTTCAACAGAAAACGATACGTCATTGAGAGTGATTGTATGAGGTCTGGATGGATAAGCGAATGATATGGAATCGGCTTGGATCGATTCACGCAAAGACTGAAAAGTGGAATATGAATCAGATAGAGAGAGAGGGAGAATTGACTGACAATCTCTTCATTCTTCGTGTTTTCTCTCTTCTGATTCAGAGTGGGATCGATGAGTTTGAAGAGAAGACGAGCGGCAGATGAGGCAGAGATTATATCCTGTAATGATAGAAATATAAAATGGAACAGGATGATGGTGATGATGATGACATTTTAAGGGGAATTATGCCATAATTGATAGTGTGACCTTGAAGGACTCGCTCGTCGCAACAGCAGTGTAACCCAGAATGGAAATACAGAACTGAAATACGTTTTATTGAATAAGACAATTTAGTTTATGCGACTGACTTCAGTGGCGTAGAGTTCCTTTATGTTGATTAGCCCACTATAGACGAAATATATACCCATTGCTGCAAAAAAATCATGACTATCACAGCAGAGGGAAGAGTAAAGTGCTGAATAAAGAGATCTAAACTTACACGTGGCCATGAAATATAGGAGCATGCTCTCGGATTCGTTGATCGCGTGAATCATGGAGAGACAGCGAATTTTCTGGATTAATGTTAGAATTATCACGAATTGGAAAAAACTAACCGTAGCTAATGGTTTCCTTCTCTCTGTCTGGATATCATCGAATCTCTTCTGGAAATGCGATTCGACTGCCAATTGTTGAATGGTAGACACATTATCGAAGATCTCCATTGCCAACTGAGAGAGGAAGGAGACATGGGATGGTATGGGATGATCACTTACCTCTCCTGACTTGTCTATATCCACTACTTCATTGTATGCTTTGTCACTGTAGTGTTCGACGATGCCAAATGTAGTGAAGAAGATGGTGATATAGGCAAGACCAACCTGAGAGTAGGGAATTACGTATGCCACTATGATGATCACACGACTACAATAATTTGACAATATCCATCGTTCAAACTATTCCTAAAAATTTAAGGTCCTAGTACAGAATTATAACTCACGAATCCATTGGGAATACATATGTAGAATGTCATTATTGAAATAATGAGACCAGCGAAAAGATTCTCGATCATATTAGACATGGAATTATGAACTATCTGAAGAGGGAATATGATGCATACGAGATTTATAATAGATTGATGATGATAGGGGAAATTAAAAACATCGTACAGCCATGGCGATGGGAGGTTGTTGAGATAGGAGAACGGAAGTTGCTGAGGGGGAAGTATCGAGTCGATCGAAGTATCTGAAGATATGGATGGTCACGAGGGACAAGAGAAGGATTGTACTTACTCGATTGGACGATTGACAAGAGAAGAGAAACATGAGACTCGGAGATCATGCATCGTGGATTCACCCGTGTATGTATGTACTGTTTGCTGTAATAGAAGAAACAATATCAGGAGGGGGGGATGGAGCATGATAGGTTGGGGGAGGTCTCGCATTCTGGGTTCACAAGCGAGTGGCGAGCGGTTGAGTCGCGATTTTCGCTCTCCAACTCTGGTTCCCTCCGCCTAGGATCTAGTCTCCCTCTCCTAGCCGCGTTGGCCAGCGGGAGTTGTACGCCATCCCCTGATGAGTCGCCAGCTCTACATCGGCACCATCAATGCCATAACGCTCGCCCCCAAGGACAAGCAGACCGAGATGGAGTTAGCCCTCGAGAGGATCAAGTGGGACGTGGTAGCTGTGCAGGAAGCGAGGATTGTGGGTTTAGGCTCGTTCAATCTTACATCCTCAGGCACTATCATGTTCCACTCGGGCGGTCCCACTACGTCCCATGGCGTGGCATTCCTGATTCGACCGCACCTCGCGCGCGGAGCCGCGTTCAATGGCCTCTCCCCTCGTCTGGCAACTCTCCATCTACCCAATGAGCGCCTCTTCCTGGTCTGCGCCTACGCTCCAACGTCGTCGTACGATGACTTCATAGACCAGGTAGAGTCTGCTCTGCGGAGAGCCCCGAGAGGCCACATGCCAGTGTTGGTTGGGGACTTCAACTGTCGAGTCGCGAGGGAGCCTGGCAATGAAAGATTTGTCGGTGACTTCGCTTCTCCCTCCCCGAACTCACGCGGGCGGACTTTCACGGAAGCCTGTATGAGGAACAACCTGCGCATCTGGAACACGTTCCCCAAGAGGCGAAAAGGCCGGATCTGGACTTGGCGGTCAAACAACGGCTTCAGTTTCCATCAGCTCGACTTTGTTGCAGCACCTATCACGGAGTAGTCGAGTGTGGAGTCGTGGGTTGTTTCGAATTCAATTCCGACCACCGCCTTGTCCGGATGCGCGTCTCTCTCCCTGACCCGGTGAAGCACAAAAGATGCAGGGAGAGGTTTGATCTCGATAGAGCCTCTTTTACTGCCAACGCGAATCTTCTCGCGTCAGTGCCTCTCACCCGTCCCACCTCTGCTGACGATGCCTACGATACCATCCGGGCATTTACTGAGACCACGGCAAGTGACTGTTGGAGAGTGCGTAAGTCTCCGCCCTGGATCTCCCCTGAAACGCGAAACCTCCTAGCCACGCGACATCGAATGCAGTCCATCACCACGAGAAACGTCGCCTACTCGATCACGTGCAAAGCAGCCCGACTAAGCCTCGTCAACGACATCAGAAGGCGCAAGGAGGCGCAAGCCCGACACGCAGCGACTATGGGGAGGAGTATTGTGAAAGTGATGCAGAACCCACTTGCCCCTTTCCTTCCAGATGAGACCCGACACGCCATGGCTCTTCTCAAATGCGGTCATTCGCCCGGTTCCGATGGAATTCTACCCGAGATGCTCTTCTACGCCAAAGATCACCTCGCTCCCATCATAGCTGATCTACTCAATCGCCTGGTAGCTGGAGATCAAGTTCCCGATGATTTGGCTGAAGCCGTAGTCTCCCTACTTTACAAGAAAGGAGACCCCAAAGACATCGGAAACTTTCGACCCATATCTCTCCTTACCGAAACTCTGAAGACCATCACACGGTGTATTCTGAAAAGATTCGAGGTGGTGCTTGAAGAGGCTGAGTCGCCCACTCAGACCGGTTTCCGGTGAGGGCACAGCACCCTAGACAATCTGCACGCCATCAAGCAGATCGCAGAAAGGACCACAGAGTACGGTATTCCCATCTACTTGGCGCTTGTCGACTTCATGAAGGCCTTCAATTGTGTGGAGTGGAGTTCAGTCTGGCAATCCCTCTGGTCAGCAGGATGCCATCCTACCCTCGTCAACCTTCTACGTCGCATATACGAGTCTTCGTCAACCCTCATCCGAGTCAACGAGGATCTCGTTCCAGTAACTGTTCGAAGAGGAGTCCGCCAAGGGGACACCTATCCCCTCGTCTCTTCAACGTGGTTCTTCGTTCGGCAATGGATGACATAGACTTGGAAAGCGACGGGATTCGGATCGATGGGAGATACTTGAGCCACCTGGAGTATGCCGATGACGTGGCTCTCGTCGCCAAGTCTCGACCAGAGCTGGAGCGGATGCTGAAGAAGTTGATGGAAGCCTGCAGTAGAGTTGGTCTCGAAGTCAATGCCACAAAGACCAATCTCCTTACTTCCTGCACCACTACCCGAGCCCCTATCATCATCGAATATCTGAAATTCGATTTCGTTGAGTCAGCCACGTATCTTGGAGGAAGAATATCCCTTCCCCTCGACCACTCTGACGGGATCGAGCACCGGATCAGGCTCGGTTGGTTTGCTTGGAGCAAGCTTTCTCATCTCCTCTCATCCCGCCTACTACCCATGAAGACTAGGAGAAGACTCTTTGAGAGCTGCATCACCTCTACCATTCTTTACGGATGCGAAGTATGGGCATTGCGATCGAGTGACAAGGAGAGACTAAGTGTGACTCAAAGGAAAATGGAGAGAAAAATTTCGCTGAGGGATAGATGGAGAAACGAGCGCGTAAGGAGATCACCAAGCTGCGCGACTGGGTTCACGAAGGATTGAAACACAAAGCGCGCTGGGCACTCAGAGTGCGAAATCAGGACTCGGAGCAGTGGAGCCGCGCGACTACTGTATGGACGCCTTATGGAAGAACCCAGGGAAAGCCACGTGTGAGGTGGAGAGTTGACCTAAAGCGAGCTATTGGCATCAACTGGTGGAGTGCAACCCGTGAAGAATATGGTCCCATCCTCATCTGAGCTTCTAAAGTCTGATATGATAAAGAATTGAATTAATTGAATTGAATTACCGATATGAGGACGATTAGGAAGGAGAAGAGACCAATGAGGAGAGTTCCTATCATCGTCCAGAATAATTCAGTCTCATATTCTTCATCTTTCAATGATGAGAAGACGAAATAGAACGAAGCCTGCAATGGTTATGTGAATGATTGATAAATTCAATGGAACGAACCGCGAGTAAGGGCATTTCGATACCCCTCAATAATGAGAGCATTGTCGTGAAGATTGCTCGTGTCTTGTTGTAGAAGTAGAGAGAGAAAGCGCTTCCCACTGTGATGGGGAATTGATTTGAGTCGGTCTGGAAATATGAAGAGGCTTCTGATGCAAATGATACACTCTTACTTGATAAACACTATATTTTCTCTTGACAACATCATCGTTTGCTTCATCTTCTCTTATCATCTCCATTTTCTTTCTCTCGTCATTATTCCTTTCAATCTCTTGATCAATAATCATTTGAGCGAAGATTCCATCGGGTCGAAGACGGAGCTCATTGTAGTCTAACGATATGATAGGGATATGAAGATGAGGAGGTTTAGTGAATCATAAGTGTGAGTACCTCCACTTTCGACAATCCGTCCTTCAGCCATAACGATAACTCTATCAACATTCGTAATCGTACTCAATCGATGGGCGACTACAATGGTGGTCCTTCCTTCTGATGCTGAGTCCAGAGCTTCCTTCAATCAATGAGTAGATAGAGGAGGAGGATGGATTCACTCACTTGCACAATCCTCTCTGACTTGGTATCGAGTGCGCTGGTGGCTTCATCCAGTAGAAGAACACGTGGATTGGAGATAATGGCTCTCGCTATTGCTATTCTCTGTTTCTGACCACCAGAAAGAGCGACCCCCGAAGGACCAAGCAGCGTTTCGTAGCCCTGAAAGAAATGACATATATAAGGGTGGGAGCAGCCCATGCATTGATACCTCGTCGAGAGCCGAAATGAAATCATGGGCGTATGCCACTCTGCAGGCGCTTTCCACTTCCTCATCTGAAAATAGTCGACCCAGGCAGATATTATCTTTGATTGATCCATTGAAGAGAGATGGTTCCTGTGAGACAACCCCGACCATCTGGATGAGCGCAGATAAGGAAGAGAGGGACGGACGGATCTAACCCTTCTCCACTTTTTCTTGTCGTATCTCTCCAATGGTTGACCGTCCAGTACAATTCTACCATGATCGGCAGAGAGAAAGCGAGTGACGAGTTTGAGCTGAAGAATCATAGATCAGAAGGATAGATTGAAGATAGAAACTTGCCGTCGTACTCTTTCCACAACCACTCGTTCCCACTAAAGCAATAGACTCGCCAGGGGAAAGACCGATTGAAAGATTTTGAAGAACTGGTTGAGATCTGAAGAGTTGTCATGTTTTTTTCATTATAAATGATAAATTTACAAAAAAAATTATAAAAATGTTGAAATCGGTTCACAATATTCTCGCAATATCCTAGCCTAAGTAATCCGCGATACGTTGTTATTTTTCTACATTGACTTGTTTTAGTTTCCTCAAACCTGGTAGGGAAAGTGTAGGAAACATTGTCGAATTGAATGGTCATTTCTGCATTGGATGGATCGAGTTTCTCTACGTGATCCTCTTCTTCCATCAGTCTCTAGAATGACCTCTGTCCTCCTCCACCTCCCTATTCCAATACCGAATCAATCGTGTGATAGACCTTGGCAGCTGCTGCTCGTGCCTTCACTACCGCCATTAGATGAGGACCAAGACGGTCTGAAGATGAAGGATGAGGAGGATGAGGAGAATGAAAGAGAGAGAAAGCGGTGGAGATCATAAAGGGGATGAGCTTGGGAAGACTGACTGAAGCAGGATGCACTTCCCATTGCGACACTCACTACAGCGAACACTGATCCGGCTCCTTCAATACGACCCGAATGATAGGAGATTGTTCCATACCTGAGATGGACTCAATTGATGAGCTGGGAACGGAGAAGGATATTCACCATAATCCCGCAGTATGGAAGATACAATGAAATGCGGAGGCATTGGCATCGCATAAAGCTGTCACAAAACCACAACGAGTAGACGGAGAGATAGAAGCGAGAAGAAAAGATGCGTATCTCTGAGAGCAGGAGAGAATGGATGGAGGAGCGATGGAGGAAGAAACCTCTATCATTGACTTCTCTCCATTGCAAGATGCGACAGTTTTGATATTGAGAATGGCCTCTTCGCTTATTCCGTTCGCTTCTTCTGATAGACGAACCAATTTTTTGTTAGCCTTCGAGGACAGCTAAAGAGATACAGATTAGTATTTGAAAAAAAATATCTGAATAATACCAGAGGAATGAGGGATGAATTGAGTAGACATAGTGGCCCACTCCAAATCAGAAGAAGGGAAATCCTCCAATCGAGATAAAAGCTCAGCATCGCCCCCGATACAAACATTGAAATTGATCTGTGAATAGATTGCAAACGATGAAACAGATACTGATGAATCTCACCGCACGAAAGTGCCAATGTTGTCTCCGATTCCATCCTTGAGTCTGTCTATGTTACTACAATTGCTATATTGGAGTCACTAGTATTCGATTTCATCTCACCTGCTCAATCGATTGCTCAATTCTCCCGTACTCGCTCCATCGTCATTAAACGTATCTCGGGAGAGAACAGAAGATATGAACTCACTCAATTCAAACGTGGATACCGATTCAAAAATATAAAACGCACCTTCGAACTCTCTGTGCAATTCTCTCACTCGCCCACACATGGAGCCAATTCTGTTATGGTTTTCTGTCAAATTCATTCTTGACTGATTACCTCAATATATCCAATTGAGAAAGTGAAAATGAAGAATATTCCATAGAGAGAAGAGAGTCTCCAGATGTGATGGAGGAATTCGATATTTCCCTTTGGCTGAGCGAATCATTCATTGCTCACTGAATTACAGTTGCATTCAACCTCTTTCACATCAACATAGAGAGTGGTGATGACTCCGCACAGATATATCTGGGCTGGAGTGCACATTCCAACTACGATGGACAATGTGATGGCCATTCCGATAGCTAGTCTTTCCCTTCGAGAAGCGAAGCGAAACTGAATGAGAATGTCACGAAGTCGATGCGCATACATTCATTGAAAATTATTCACTGAATCGTACCAGTTCGAGGAAGGACACTGGTTTGACTGAATAGATATCCTCAGCGTCATCTCCTTCTGATCTGCCAATCACTAATATAGCAGTAAATTGAGTCAAATGAATCTCACTTGTAGATGAGATTTAGAAAACGAGAGAAATAACTCTGTTCCCTCTCACTCTCATTGTTTTCTATTAGCAATGAAGTCGAAGTGGTTCGTTCCATTTTTTTGGTAGGATAACCTGAAACGCGAGAAAGATAACGAGATAGAGATAGATAATTAGGGAGTGTTTTATAGGTGCGAGCCCAGAAGGAATATTGCGACATACAAAGGAAGAGCGAAGATGTGTCGTTGCACAACAGAGAAGAGACGAAGGAATTAAAAGAAACAAGAGATAAGCATATGATAATAGATGGAGCGAGAGAGCCCTGAAGGAAGATTGCGGCATAGAAAGGAAGAAGGGAGCTGTTTCGTTGCACAACCGAGAAGAGACGAAGGAAGGAAAAGAAAAGAGAGAGAAGAAGATGAGAAGAGACGGGCACATGGGCGCGGGGGGAAGAGACTAACAAAAACACTCACGATCTATCCCACTGCGCGAGAGAGCACGCAATTGCTCCTCATATTGCGTGCTCTCTCGTTTCTCTAACGCAAGATCAGTTGAATTGAGGAGAATCTGTTGATATCGCTACACTCTACCCTCGTCCGTTGTGTCCACTTTTGTGTTAAGCGATCAGGCTACAGTGTAGCTTCTATGAGCTTACTCTTGAACGTACGTGACTGCACGCATGTATGCTGCCCTTCGTCCCACTGCGTATTGTGGTTGCACCCACCACTCGTCTTGTCACACGCTCGCGTCATCATGTTCCGTATGGAGATGAATCGCAACATCGTCGCCACATTGAGGCAACCGACACGAGGTCGCCCACCTACTTCTAACTGTCCCGATGGTTCAATCCTTCAAAAAAATACAAAGCAATATGATAAAGACAACATTTGCAATTTTTCTAGTGAAGACGATATCGTTTTCTACTTTTTTCTCATCGACTAATAAGACGATTAAGATTCTGAATCTGCGATTATGGTCAGCTAAACTTGTTGTGGATTTAAAATAAATTAAAACAATTTTCGTTTATTATATTATTATTGGGTTGATCGGAAAGTCTTTTCCGATTTTGCGTATGATGTTTGAGCTCAGATATTTTCCTTGTCTCCAAACACTGCCACATATCCTCAGAGCATTATCTGGAGACATGTTCGATTAATACTACCACAGGTTTAAATTGGGTGTCGCTTTCTCAATATGGGTGAAATCGAGGTTTCACTGATTCAGAATTTTCATTGAAAATTTAAAATAATTTCGGAAAAGCAATTTTTTAAGAAGCATTTTTTCTGAGGTACGACACAGCGTTTGCTGTGAAGCCCGATACGTGTTCTTTATGATAGTTGAAGCGGTTGATTCATAATGACCGTAATATAGACCCTTGAATCAGGGCTTATCGAAAAAATTATGGTTCGCGTGATCAAATTTAGTTCTTCAATGATCCCACAGACAGACCTGTACACAAGTGAGCTTCGTCCAGTTACCAAGTGGCTATGCGAACACTATTACGGTTTGAGTCTGGTTTTCCTCCTTTACCGGAAATTTGAGATTTTTCGAAATTGTATTTTTAAGCAAAAACATCGAAAAACGTGATTTTATGTGTTGTCGGTCACACCCTACTCCACAAAAAGTGGAGATCCCAAAATTCTGT
The DNA here is from genome assembly GCA_036245825.1 of Pristionchus entomophagus. NCBI lineage: Eukaryota > Metazoa > Nematoda > Chromadorea > Rhabditida > Neodiplogasteridae > Pristionchus > Pristionchus entomophagus. Next base: position 8,814,091 of record BTSX01000001.1, read on the forward strand.
CTTTTCAGTGAGTGATAGGGTAAGGGTTACTCGATCGTTTAACCACAAAATATCGGCTGTTCAATGTACAGGGGAAACGGAGAATAGTCAAATGTGCCAATTTCGATGTTCGAATTCCGATATCTATGATCTGATCAAAGCAGTTCCTGCCAGTGTAGCTATATTCTTTCACAACTTCAAATGTAAACAAATTAGGATATGCACTTCACAGTCCAACATTATTGGAGTCTTTAGAATCATTGACACGAATACTTGGCGAGTGAAACTAATGTCGACGAGATACAGTCGCAATGATTGTTGAAGTTGGGACCTCTCGAACAGGCTTTTAGTGTCTCCCAATTAGTAATGGTTTAATAGTGACACAAAACCATCGTACTTCGCACCTGTGCTATCCGTTTGACCATATCTTCGTTCACCGTTGAATGCCTACTCAGCAAATTGAGCCCCTGGTGATCGATCATTCCGTATTTGATCAATCACTGTACCCCTCCCACTGATAGGACAGATCAGAGATAGTGTGCGCTAAAACGGGTATACAAGTCCCTATCCATTATGGAAAGAACTAAGTTGATACATCGAATAGGAAATGAAAGAGATTCCCGAATCTTCAACTGTCAAAATCGGAAAAGACTTTCCGATCAACCTGATCGATATTCCCAGTTTTTTCTTCTATTTTCACGCACTTTTTTTGCTAGCTTCTTCCACGATTAACAAAGCATCAAAAGCCTACATTAAACGAACTAATTATTCGATGTTATTAGGAGCGGTGACATTTTTTTACGGACGAAAAGATGTCGAGGCATATCATAAAATAGCGTCGAATGATTACTGATATTCTCGTCCTAATTATCAGAGGCGGCGAAAACATGACATAGTCATTCTCTTATAATATGCATATCGTCAATGGTTCACTTTTCAGCGCAATTTTGTAAATGACATCAAACGTAATCGCGCAATTGTCCTTGTGCACTAAGTCGCACTATCAGCCATCTCTAATTTGTGAATAATGTTGTATGTTTGAGTCGCCTGTTTGCAAACAAATTGTATTTTTCAAATTGCTTAGCTTTTAAGTTTGTGTGATGTGTTTTCTGTTCGATTTTTTGTTTGTTCACGGAACTGTATGCTCACTATTGTTAGTGAACAAATTTATCAAGTGAGCGAGAAACAAACTAGTAGCATTTTCAATTTTCCAATCTTCTTAAATCATGACAAATTATGTATAGATTTATTCGTTCACGACTACTGCTTTCTCATGCATATTGAATGTGTTTCTCATAAATACACTCATCACGAAAGATATTAATCACGTTAGTTTTGTTAAGAAGACAAAGATAAAATATTTAAAATTTAATTATTATTTGCGTAGCAAGATTTTCTGTAAATGCGATGCCACAGGGGTAATGGCAACGTGGATTTTAAAATCTCAGAACTATCTGACTATATATTTATCTGTACAAGGGCCGAATTTGTATTAGAGCTCATGAAAACAGGAAAGAAGAGGAAGCCATAAATTACCCACAAACTCGACAAAAACAGGTTGGCCGTTACCGTTGGTTGTTGCTGAGTTTCGCAATAATGGACGTCGTCATTTCGATCACACATACAATAACAATGCCTGTGAGAGTGGCTTAATTATTTATTTAATTATTTATTTGATAAACCCCTTATTGTAAGATTCAAAAACTCAGTTAATGCGATCGGCTGTTTAGTGCACAGTAGGCATTGAGAGCGGAACGAAATATTCCCTATTTAATTGCCAAAATTCTTGTTCTTTCTTCTATGTGTTCCTGAACACCCAACGATCAGATTCAATAGAAATGTTAAGGCCTAGCATCTGTTATTAATGATTGCTAAACACAGTAAGTGTCACTTTTCTACCGTCGTCAGTAGTAATAAGTGAAACGGTTTATTTTCTTACAGTAATGAATTATTCTTATTAATTTCCTGACTTATACCACAGTGCATCCATATAACTTACCCCTTCTGGCAATGCGGTCAGAAAGTGAGTACATGACTGGAAAAATGCACTTGTTGGTATTTCTGTTTGGTAGTGTTCTCTAATCTACTACGCTCGTTGGTCATACTATTTATAAAATATAATGAATACGCTATTCAAAGCGTAAAGATCATTCATCAATTATCTTCCTCGGAATGGTTGTCGTTACGCGCACAAATACGTATGTTTTTGAGGTCTTTTTTTTCTAATTTTCGAGCAAAATCAGAGGGGCTTGGCACATTCAAAAAATAACCTATGCTCAAAAGTTCGCCATAGGGGTAACTTTTGATTCAGAATCGATTGGCTTTTTTCCGTTTTCGATCAGATGCTACTGAATGCCGATACGACGCGACGTCGATTTGACCATATTCCGGAAACGGTCATATTGGCCACAAATCTCGCGTACTCGGCCAGAATTTGATTCTCTACAAAAATAAAAATAAATCGATGCACGATATTTTCTTGTTCGCGAGTTATGGTAGTTTTTTGACCAAGCCTTTTGTACCCTTAGTAAAAATCCCTGCAAGTTGACATCACAGTTTCGAAATTTTTTTATCTGAATAATGCGTCGTTTTTTTCAATCACAACTTTTTCAGTTTTTGTCCAATCTTTTCAGGTTTTTTTCAGAAAAATTTTTCGTTATATTTTTCTGCGTTTTTTGAGCCCAATGCCAGCATTCTAGCTCATCTGGAAGCTGAGATACGTCAGAGCCGGTATCGCGACCGGGTATTTCCTAAAAGCCGGCTCTGAGGCTGTGACCAGTATTGTTCGAAAGTATGTCCCCATGGTATTCTCCCATCATAGTATGGAAGGTTTCATGAAGGTTTGAAAAAAAAATTCGCGAAGGAGCTGTTTTTGCTCGCAGCTCTCGCGATACACGTGTTAAAGAGAGCGGAGTAATCCGGGGAAGCTAGAAAAGAAAAACAACATCTTCATACAAAGACTACAGAGATGCAAGAGCAAGAATTTTACCATATTGACGCAGTGCTGTACCGGGATTGCGAATTTTCAGATCGAAAGATGGACTCCATCAGTCGATGCAGAATCAAAAGTTAAGACGAACTTTTGATGTTGCTTTTCGCCTCATCTCGACACTTCTGACCCTACAGCGTTCATCTGTGTGTACATAATTGCATAACCATTGTAAATACATACACCATTTTACCGTATGCAATTGTCCACAATATCCAATTCCAAAAAAAAATAAACCCTGGATTGAACCAGGCATCAAATCCACTACGTTCGAGGAATAACACATACTATTTATATTTAGCTCCGTTTCAGCATTTCAAAGATAATGACATGCTTACATTACACCCAGACAAAAATCTTGAGTGTGAGAAAGCGGAAACTCTCATTCGCCCTACAATCAGAGCAGAATTCCTGTAAACTCAACTAAATCATGAGAAAATACATGTGCTGAGAAAATATGTCATAGGAACAATTTTATCTCCATACCTTTTACAAGTGCATGCAATGCAAAACAAAGATGTCTCGGAAGAACTTTCCTTAAAAATGATTAATCGTCGCTCATGATGCTGATGTGTAGGGCATTAACGCTTTCGAGATCAGGAATGTAAGATGAAGGGGAGACTCAGAGACTAAGTATTTGCTCACGTACGTTTCAAATGATCTCGTGCACCGTTTGATCACTCCGCAAAATTAAGTCGTCTCATGATTAATCTCCTGATATTGCACATCTTCCTCGCACAGCTTCCAGCTCCCTCCCAGTATAGTGCCATCCCATATCTCGCTTTCGACGATGTTTATAAACTTCAATATTTCGTTTTTTTTCACGCTTTTATCATTTGTTTGTTTAGAGCACTACTGCCCGTGTTCATGCCGCCGTTCCGGGTCGGGTACTGGGTTCCCGTCTTCGGCGTTGTATTTGCATCAACAGTGCTCCATCTCAGACTGCTGCTCACTATTAGGCAACGACAGCGAAAGGGAGAGTACAAGTCGCTGTTCTATCGGATATTCGTGCTTCAGGTGAGCGCTTCTTGAGATTACCCCCCCCTTAGTATGTTCTTGCAGCGATGCAGAAGTTGAATAAAAATATTTAATTTTTTAAAATTTTTTTCCCGGATTTTTGTCTAGTGGAAATTCGTACTAACGTATGAGTTGATGTGCGAGATAAACATCTGAGTGTATCTAATTACCGTTCAAGTCACTCATATAACATTCTGGGCATATATTTCCAGCCGTTGCATACTGTAGAAGCGTTTGATTCCGGAATCAGATTCTCTTCGCAGAGTTTAATTGAACTCGTGCTGCTCTTCTTCTATCTGGCGTGCGCCATTGTGGCGAGAGATCAGCCTCAAGGCGGCGACGTTCTCCTCTCCCCCAACTTCGGATTCTTCGGCGAACTCTACTACTACGGTAGCGTCTACTACTTCCTGCACGTCCAAGTTAGCATCTCGAAAACCATGCCAAATCACGCAAAAGCTGCGTATTTGCTTTTGCAATTTTGATGTCAGAGAAATTGAAAAAAAAAAAAGAAAAGTGAGCTCAGCATAGATTGAAATCGACAGGCCAACTAGCCCTACTTCACTCTTCCAGGTATGGGGAGTTGTCGTGCAGTCGTTCAACCGCTGCTTCGCCGTCTGCGCGCCAGTCTCGCGCGTCCGACGCGTCAGTTCCTTTTGCTATGCCTGTATTGAAAATACAACGTATGCTCGTCCCGATTTTGTATGAATAATAAACCAACGTCAGTGGCTCGACGCACCTCCTGACTGGGCATGGTGTCTGATCAACCTTGCGGTGCCGTTGGCGGTACTCTTCCGTCTTCTGCTACTTGGTGACGTCGCTTTCGAGCGCAATCCCAACGGCGATGTCGTCATTCAGATCGCGCCCGAAGTCACGCAGGTCAAGCATTGTTTCCAGACCAGATTACAACAACACAAACAAATCGCGTATGGGTAGATGGCGACGTTAGGCATGGCCATTTTGAAAACACATTTGCATGTTTGAGTAATAAACTCGCGGCACTGTCAAGCTATTGAGTCCGAAATGCCAACAGCAAATAACGATCAAGCTGCGTAATACTGATCAACTTTATCTCGTAAGAAGACGAACACAAACACGATACAATCACCCTATCTCGCATATGATATATGCATTCAGGCATGCGCCGCTCAGGCTACGATTGTCACTTCCATCGGCACTGTGATTAGCGCCGTCTGCTACACAGCTATACTGAGAAAACTATTTGTTAGCAAGCAGCAAATGTGAGTTCGATGCACTCCTACAGCACTGCTAGTAGGGATGGCTTCTCAATAGACGATCTCTTAATTTCACATACTCTCTCTCTCTCTCTCGACCGTCTAATGTTGAATTCATAGTCACTCATTCATCATTTTGGGGGGGGGGGTCAAAAAGCGGTGTGAAAAGCACCCTTCATAGTCGAAATAGCTGAGGGATCATTTTCATCCCCCAGTCGCTCACGTCCCCTCCCCTCCCCCTCATTTCAAGCTCATTCACCTAGTTTTCACTCGTGAGTGGCGGTCGATGCGAATTTTCCACAGAGAAGTTCGATCGGCACGTGCAAGTACGTGCTTTTCTCAGTTTATCCTCTCTCAATTTGCATGCAAGTGCGAATCATTCCACGAGTCGGCCATTCCGACTGTCTCAAAATTAGCGAAGTGAGAGGTATAAACTGTGAAAAGCACATACTTGCACGTGCCGATCGAACTTCTCCAAGTGGAAAATTCGCATCGACCGATACTCACGAGTGAAAACTGGGTGAATGAGCTTGAAATGAGGGGGAAGGGAGGGGACGTGAGCGACTGGGGGATGAAAATGATCTCTCAGCTATTTCGACTATGAAGGGTGCTTTTCAAACCGCTTTTTGACCCCCCAAAATGATGAATGAGTGACTATGAATTCAGCATAACTGACAAGTGCGCGCAGAGAATTTAGATAGTCATTTCTTGCGGAGCCATCCCTTATTGTTAGTGGGCTTTTGATAGGAGCCGCCGCAGAAGACTTTATCGCTCTTACCGCACGTGCTCCCATGCAGGATGAGTTCGCGGGAGCGTCGCGGGGAGCGCATCGCAACGGCCGTCGGCTTCTCGCTCTTTCTCTCACTCAACCTGATGGCCGTTTACTTCCTCGTCGTCACATTTGCAGCGGTATCGCATGTGAGGACTTGGTTGATTAATTATGGCGATAAATTCCACAAACAGCTGGCATATTCAATATGTGTGGCCAGAACTTGATCCTGACATGCACGGCATCATATAAAACACAACAATACACAATGAAAATCTAACTGAAATAAAACAAGGTATAGACGCCATGATTGCAGCCGGAACTCGTGCTCTCCGTTCGCAATCTGTACATCATCCTGGTGCTTCTGCTAACTTTTGTCAATCCGTGGATACTCGCGATCGCGAGCAAGAGCTTGCGCAAAAGGTACGAATACTAAACAGGGGAGAGGGGGGGCCTTACAGGAGGCGAAATAAGAGGCAGAAAGAGATTGTGCGGTAATGAGATAGCGCGGGAGTTATTTTGAGAATTTTCTAAAAAAAAAAATGCAGTGCTGAAATGCTAGAATTCTGATATAAATTTCAGAATGCTCGGATGCGCAACCGACAGCGAGGTTGCGGTGCGTACGCTTCACACTTCATCGGGATCGAGAACGCCCGTTGCTGGCTCGCAAAGAATACACTGATATTGCAGACGCTTAGTGACGCTTAGTGACACATTAACAAACATCCTCAATTGTTTACGTATTTTATTTAAAGTGACTCGATGATTTATGACGCCGTTTGTGGTAGGATACATAAGGGTGTGACATTGCCGTCAAGAGGCGAGAACCAACGACAACACTTACCAATAGGACAATATTTTGAGCCTATTTTGTTGTTCGCCTGTCCCGATACTTGTTGACCCTACCGCATTCATCTGTCTGTTCACAACGTCATAACCATTGTATATACATCATATTTTTGTTTGTTCTATCAATTGTCTACAATAGTCAATTTCAAAACAGTAATGAAACCGGGATTGAACCCGGCAGTATTTAGTTTGATTCGTGAGCTTTCTTAGCTTGTTTTCACACTTCCAGTTAATTCCTTGTAGGATACAGAATTTATGGAGATCGGACGTGGGAGCGTGAGAGACAGAGTATGAGAGAGAAGCAGGTGAAAACATAATATAAAATCGCTATTATCTCGAACGAAATTCCCATTCGGCTATAAATAACGTTTGAGTGTATCGGATATTTTACCTGTTATAGAGTCCTGTTGATGCCTTGTTGATTCTAACGCGAACGGCCTCATATTTAGAATTGTTTGCGCTTTCTCGGTCTTCCGCATTTCAAAGATAATGCCAAGCTAACATGACACCCAGACAATAATATTGAGCGTCATAATTCGTGTAAACTCAGCCGACTCATGGGAAAGTATGATACATGTGAAGAGAAAAATATGAAAGCGGAACAATTGCATCTCTCAAAGTGTATACGATGTTTAAAAAAATACATGTACGAGCTCAGCTTAGACATTATTAATCATCGCGATGCTGATATGCAAGCATTAACGCTTATGAGATAAGGAATCTAATATGATGCAGATACTAGTTATTTGTCCAAGTACATTTCGAATGATCGCGTGCACCGTTTCACTCCGTACAAATAAGTCGTCTCATGATTCATCTCCTGATATTGCACAGCTTATCATGTTGTCCAGACTCGTGCCATTCCATATTTCTCTTCCAACGATGTTTATGAACTCACTATATACTTCTTTTTTTTATCAATTATTCACAAATTTTTTAAACAAACAGAATATGATTGCTCAGGGTTCTACTGCCCGTGTTCATGCCGCCGTTCCGAGTCGGGTACTGGGTGCCAGCCTTCGGTGTTGTAATTGTGTCGACCGTACTCCACCTCAGACTGCTGCTCACTATTAGGCAACGACAGCGAAAGGGAGAGTACAAGTCGCTGTTCTATCGGATATTCGTGCTTCAAGTGAGCACTTCTTTTCGATTACACTACCATAGTCGTTGATTCCGGAGGCATATTCTCTTCGCAGAGTCTCATCGACCTTGTGCTGCTCTTCTTCTATCTAGCGTTCGGCCTGGTGACTAGAGATCAGCCGCAAGGCGGCGACTTTCTCCTCTCCACGAACGGAAGATTCTTCGGCGAACTCTACTACTACGGCAGCATCTACTACTTCATGCACGTCCAAGTTCGATTTTTATGTATTACTCATAACATGAACAAAAAATCTGCGCCTTTGCATTTGTAATGTTTATGTCAGAGAAATAGAGCATTATTCGTGTATACAAGTACGATCTGCAAACAGAGGAATCCGAATAGTCCCCATTTTCATGAAGAGCGACGCCGCTCACCTAGCCTTTTCCTGAGATGTCACATGTTCATTAACTGTCTGCAATTGAAAGCCCCAATCATATCGCCAAAAGGCGATAGGTATCGGCGACGAAATGCGGAATAGCCAACCCAACAGTATCCTCGGAAAGTCACCGGACACATTTTCATTCGTTCATAACTTTTGACTCATGAAAGATATCTGGCTCATACATGGACATGTTATAGCATATCCATCGGGTGTTACCAATTTGCAATTCAGATATCATATAACTCACTGGTTGTTGAGTAGTGATGACCGATCCAAGCAATACTTTTTCAAACTATCAAAATACTATCAAAATTCAAATTTTCCATGCTCACCATACTTTCTGGTGTATTAGATACGTTGAAGGACTCCCCAGAAGAAAAATAGAAGTTGCTGCTTGGTCGCACTTTGGCTACAGAATGATTCAAAAATTAGTCTTGAAAACATGGATTTTCATTCATACGTGCTAGAGAGTCGTTCAAAGTCTCAAAATGATCCATACGATAATTCCTGATTACTCCCAAAGTTGGATAATGATTGCTCTTCATTTGCCCACAAGACACGAAATTTTCACTTTTTCACATAACCCAACTTTGGAAATTTGCAGTTCCAAGGGTGATTTTCGTACAAAGGTCGTTCCAGGGCACGATGGTTGCATATCTATGGAATATATTATTCCCAACTTTCTAGAGCATTTGAATATCTTTCCTGCCTCTTGCAACCGAAAATCCGAGGTCAATCGATTTTCGAGTCAAAACATGACCATGATATCATGGTTGAAAATTTTCCAACGTTGAAAAAATTTTCATCTCAGATCTTCTAAATTTTTTTCTGGTGTAACTTTGCGCGAAGAATCCGAATTTCGATATGACAGCCCTTGAGATAGTGAATGAAAAATCTTAAAATTCAAAAACGGTTGAAATCGGCAATTTTTCGGACAAAATTCATCACGATTTTTTTCTCAGATTTTGAATTTCTATGATTTTGGGCTGGAGTTAGGTACCAGTATGGTCTCAAAACACTTTTCGGGATTCTTGAAATATTGCCTTTTTGGAAAGTTACATAACATTTTTGGAAAACCGACCACTCCGACGAAGCGCAAGATCGTGGAATGATATCATGAATGTATGAATACTACTCTCTGTCTCATGATTCGAACGATTGAAATGGTTTGCCTTTAGACTTACTTCGAAGCAACTTATGACCGTTCTACTGAGACGAAATTGGTCAAAAATCTTGCATCAAGGCTCCAATGCCTTAGCCCGGCATAAGCAGCCGTCAATTGTGTGTCGCTCAGTTTCATTCCAGATTGTAAATTTATTACAGTATATAAATAAATAAATATGACACACGACTTATGCATCGGACAATTTGATTATAGTGACTCAACAACCAGGGAGATATATATCTCAATTGCATATTGGCAACACCCGATGGATATGCTATAACATGTCCAAGTATGAGCCAGATATCATTCATGAGTCAAAAGTTATGAACGAATGAAAAAGTGTCGGGTGACTTTCCGAGGATACTGTATATTGATCCTCCAGGTATGGGGAGTTGTCGTGCAGTCGTTCAACCGTCTGCGCACCAGTCTCGCGCTTCCCACGCGTCAGTTCCCTTTGTGATTCCTGTACAGTGGGCTACGATAAACGATAATAGAACGCGAGTCAAAAACGATTATTCGTTCTCATTTATCCAACTCGACCGGTCCATCTTGAGCGATAATTTTTTAATAAGAATGGATTCTTGACAAGAATTATTTCAAGAATCGTTCTCGAAAAAAAAAACAAGTTCATTCGTATCTATGGCATCGCCAGCTACGGGCGTGCTTGCTTACAATAGACAGTCATCGTCTTTGAGAGCATTATTCATTTTCGCAAAAATTTGATCAAGAATTTTATTCTTATTCAAGAACGACCGATCCATTCTTGTGTAATCATTCTTGAATACGAATGATGGGCGTTTTCGCGAGAAAATGTATTGTTTATTTAAGCCTACTATACAGAAAATATAGAAAGTATGTTCGTACCGAATTTGTTTGAGTCTGCGCGCCCGTCTCGCGCGTGCGACGCGTCATTTTCGTGCATTATTCTTCTATAGCCTTATATTGAAAATATGTAACGTACATGTGCCCCATTTTTTTGAAGAATAAACCAACGTCAGTGGCTCGACGCGCCTCCTGACTGGGCTTGGTGTCTGGTCAACCTTGCGGTGCCGTTGGCGGTACTCTTCCGTCTGCTGCTGCTAGACGACGTCAACTTCGTGCGCAACGCCAACGGCGACGTAGTCATGCAGATCCCGCCCGAAGTCACGCAGGTCAAACATCGTTTTCTGACGAGATTGCAACAACACAAACACTGACGATATGCATGCCCTTTTCGAAACTTCATTTTCACACATTTGAAAGTTACCCGTATATAGGACAATGCTCTTTTTCCTCATGCATTAATTCAGACTGCCGCCACTCAAGCCACGATTGTCACTTCGGTCGGTACAGTGATTAGCGCTCTCTGCTACGCATTTATATTGAGAAAACTCGTTGTTAGTAAGCAGCAATTGTGAGTTCGACATCTTACTACCGCATTTGTAGTGGGCTTTCGATATGAGAAGCTGCAGAAAACGTTGTCGCTCTGACCGCACTAGTCCCATGTAGCATCAGTACGCGGGAGCGTCGCGGGGAGCGAATCGCAACGGCTGTCGGTTTCTCGCTCATTCACTCTCTCAGCCTGATGGCCGCTTCTACCTCATCGTCACATTTGCCGCGGTCTCAAATGTTAGAACGTGGTTGATTAAGAAAGCAACTCTGATAATTTAGCATTTCGGCCGATTTCCGGACATGCCTCCAGGATTTTCGATTCAGACCTCCATACGCATACCATAGAGGCATGTTGGATACTTGTTTACAAAAACGACCAAATTGGGGCGCCGCGTCTACAAAGCGGCGCGCCAGGTGGGCGCCAAGTTTGAAAACCCGTTTTTCATATTTTCTCAGCCGGACAAGTTAGACTCGAAATTTCTTCTGCATTAGCTTAGACATGTCGAGAGTGCATGAAATCAATTTAGAGGTATGATTCAGATCGCTTCCTAATCTGTTTTCGCGATCCAGAAAATTGGCTTTTCGTTTCTATGACCCCACTTTCGCGAGGGGGAAATAGCCACCTATCACACAGTGAAGCCCATGCATCTCTGCGCCCAATGGTATGAAGAACATTCAACTTCATCAAACCAGCCGCGCGAAAACTGTAAAGAATCTGAAAAACCCTCGATTTCGACTATTTTTCTAACGTAACTTTTTTCTTTTACGTTTTCATGAGCTCTAATTCCGATATTTGGCTTCTACGCGAGAAACTACCCAAGATAAACTTATAGTCAGATTTTTCCGAGAAAAATTTTTCGACTTTTTCCATGACTTTTTGTCACTTTTTGGGTCAAAAAGTCAAAATCTGAAAATGTTTGATAATGAGTACATGAGTTGGGTTTGGGTGTGTAGAATATAAATTTATACATTAGAGCTCACAAAAACGGGAGATACTCAAGCTATGTTCGAAAATCCGAGAAAAAGTGGATATCGTCATTTTTTCGAAGATAACTTGAGTATTTCCAGTTTTTGTGAGCTCTAGTGTATACATTTACATTCTACACACCCAAACCCAACACATGTACTCATTATCAAACATTTTCAGATTTTGACTTCTTGACCCAAAAAGTGACCATGACAAAAAGTGGTCATGGAAAAAGTCGAAAATGTTAATTCTCGGAAAAATCTGACTATAAGTTTATCTTGGGTAGTTTCTCGCGTAGAAGCCAAATATCGTAATTAAAGCTCATGAAAACGTAAAAGAAAAAAGTTATGTTCGAAAAATAGTCGAAATCGAGGGTTTTTCAGATTCTTTACAAGTATGGTCTGAATCGAAAATCCTCGAGGCATGTCCGGGAAAAAGTAAAAAATCTCAGAGTTGCACTCTTAATTGTGGCGATAGTTTCCACAAACAGTATATTCAATACGTGTTGCCAGCACTTGATTCTAACATAAACGACCTCAAATCAAACAGAATAATGCATACACAAGATCTAACTGCCAGAAAACAAGACATCCGCGAGACGCTGGCATTGCAGCCGGAACATGTCCTCTTTTTTCGCAATCTAAACTTCATCCCGCTTCTGCTAACTTTCGTCAATCCGTGGATGCTCGCGATTGCGAGCAAGAGCCTACGCAAGAGGTGCGGCAATTTACAAGGAGGGAATTCGAGGAGGCGAGAGAAAAGATATCAACACGAGAGATCGTGTGAAAAGATAGCGCAGGTTTCGCAACGAGAAATATTTTGGAAATTTTCCAAAAATGCAGTTAACAGATGCTAGAAGCCTTGTTGATATAAGGCAACGATACAATACAGAATTCTCGGACGCACAACCGACAGTGAGATGGCGGTGCGCACTCTCAATACTACCACGGGAAGAGAGTCGAGAGCGCCGATAACGGAATCGCAGAGAACATATTGGCATTGAACTCGCTTGTAGTGATGAACAGTGCAATGATAACCATCATCATTTTAATCGAATTGCATCTTTATAATTTGACTTTTATGAGGCAGTTTGCGGTAGGATCAATGAGAGTGCAAAGGGACCAAAAACATGAAAAAAACATCCACATCCAATAGGACGATATGTTTAGATTATTTTCGCCTTTGTTGTCGGCACTGTGTGTACAGTTATCATTCAATCTTCCATATCATCCATTATCAAAACTTGGATTCGTGCCCAGGACATCCTCCAATAATAACATGGGATTTTTAAAACGTGTTTGAAAAAAAATGTTCCCGGCCTCCTTCAATATTTCGTGATTCCTGTTTTTATATACATCGGGGTGATGATTCGATGAGTTTATTATATCAAATGTGCTTTGCGTGCGTGGTGTGTGTACTATAGCGCCTCACAAACGATCGAATTGCTAAAAGTCCAATTTTTCATTTGTGATCAGATCAGAGCACTGTGACTGTTGTGTGAGTCGTGCTTGACTTGCTGTGGTGTGATCTTATCATCTGCCTCCGGCGCTTATTCTCTTCTACTTCTCGTTTCTGGTCTCTTCGCGATTCACGCTCAGTGATCGCGGTTTTTCTAACGAACAAAAGAAGTAGTAGAGCCTGGAATCGCATTGATGATACGATGCCGGAATCAACGATTGATGACGTAGTGTCGACGCTCGGGCGATTTCCAGTTCGCCATAGCCTCGAGTTACTGATAATTACCGTGAAAATCGGCAGAGAGAAAAATCATAGCAAACACGACATCCCATTTCGAACAATGTGTTTCTCGAATTCGATGACGCTCATCTCAGCACACCAGATAATATGCACGAGGCGCACACTTACCTTGACAGCACAGAGTGCGAACAGTCCGTAGCACGCGAAATACGATGGTAGAATATCGATTAAAGCGATACTAATAGCATCGAAACTCTTCTGAAAATCTCGATATAATCAGAATAGGAATAGGTCATATCTGCGGGAAATTAGCACTGGAGAGACACTCAAACCCTGAAGTATATTTTTAAAAGTACTCACGTCATCCTGCATTGGTACCCCGTACACTTGCAAATCGCTGCTATTCCTTCCATGAAGCCTCGATACAAGTACAGCTCCTCGCTCCCGGAACGATTCATTCGCCACGATATTTAACATGGCGACCTAAGTCTCGGTCTCATTGCTGAGGTACTGCCCGATCCAATACCCAAGTGTTCATGTAGAAAATTGCAGGATATTGCGTAAGCAAGCAGTATTTTCGAAAACTTGCTGTAATTGCCCCTCAAACATCAATATTTCATTTCACGAATTGAAAGAGAAAGAACGAAAGAAAGCACCTTGTCAGCGAAATCAATTGCAGAATGGCGGGCGCGGGAAGGAACTGGCAACGATTGATTTTCGTTTTATTTGGAATTTATTTACCTGCCACAACGTATGAACTTGAACAATGAAAGCGACACAGGCAAAATGCAGAGTCCATTGTGTCAATTTGAGAAAAAGAGGACCGTATGGAACTATCACTAACATCCCATCCGCTAGTGCACCTGTCTAGATAACGATTGCTGCTTCACAGGTGCGAATCCTAACTTAGTGTTTGGGTGACGACCGTCAGAAAGGATGTATAGAAAGAGAAAATCGCAGAAACAATGCAAGAAATGTAGTAGAGCTCGATTTTCGAATGAGTGAGATAATAGAAAAGGACTGCATTCAGCACCATTCCGGCAAGCCCTCAAACATGCTTGAATAATAGGGTTTGAGCAACTTGTGGATACCTTCACATGGAATCACAATGAAAGACACGTTGATCCAGGCACTTCCCATCGTTTCGTTACGATTGTGACTCGTTGACCAACGATGGCACAATGCTTTCAGCTTCTTGTCACAACTGACTCATAAGATGAAAATGTCAACCCCGCATCCTACGCAGTAATCATTTATGGTTTCATTTTATCAAAGGTCGACTGGTCATTGGTGAAGATCGCATATCAACAACTGATTTAAGACTACACATTTTCGAGCATATGCCCCGTCCCGTACACTAGGAGCTGGCATTAGTAACATTAGGCTCATGCTCTGTTTTTAGGCTATTGTGGTCACGAAATTGCATACAACTCATTTTGTTTTGTGTTCTTGAGAATCACCTAGGAGATACATTATTTTCAAGGTCTGAACCTTAAAAATATATATCAATTCAATTATTTATCACTTCAGGCAGTAATGCTCAGGTGAGGATGGGGCCATATTCTTCATTAGTTGCGTTCCACCAGTGGGGACCGATCATACGCCCGAGATCGTCGCGCCAGCGAGTCTTGGGATGGCCCGCAGGGCGTGCACGGTTGTAGGGCGTCCATACGGTAGTCGCACGAGTCCAGTGATTGGTTTGCATTGCCCGGATCTTCAGCGCCCATTTTGCTTTGTCTCTGAGGGCATCCTTGTTCCAGTCTCGAACTTTGGTGATCTCACGTATCCTTTCGTTTCTCATTCGATCTCTGAGAGTAACTCCGACCATTCGTCGTTTTCTTAGAGTGATATCCAGACGCTCCTTGTCGCTCGATCGCATTTTTTTTTTAAAGATTTTAGCGCTACTTTTCCATAGTGAGCTTTTCCTAGTACTGAATCTACTAGAACCTACCTTCAAACAAAAATCTATCAAGTTACGGTCGAATAGAGCACGATTACGGTTATACCTTTTCTTCGGATACTCTATGGTTGGTCGTTTCATGTTCGAGGGAGGTTGACTAATTTCACTGGAAGCATCTAATGGATCAATCCATGTTCCAGCATTAGTGTCATGACTCATTGTTTCAATCTAAATCGTGGTGAGGGCATTGTTTATGGTTTTTAATCCAGTCGAATGTGAGAGAACATTATATTCTATGAGTGTTTAGACAGTTAGATTTGCCTACATAACTCACTCTCTTCATTTTTCTATTCACTCCTTTTGCCACTGTCAGCAATAGATGCGATGAAATCGTCGACGCTCATCTCTACTATAAACACTCGATTCATTGAACACATTTATTCGTTCTCAACGTATCCAGTATTAGTTTTGTTTTACATTTTTTTCATCGCTCAGATGCGGATTTTACTGATTTGTGCACTACTCGCAAGGGGCGGAAATTCTCTCAATTTCAAGGAGCTCGAAGAGGGAGTGAAGGTAAGGGCAATATATTCAATTGATTGCATAATTTTGTTGCAGATTGCTATCCCCTCTTTTGCCCCTCTCAATCACACGGCTCTCACTCTGATTTTCAATGAAGAATCGAACAAACTCGGCATATCCGCACAGCAACATGTTGACATGTGTTCGGGTAAGATATTTCCTGGGAATTCACTTTAGCGCGAAAAAAACAACCAATCTTCGCAGAATGCATCTCTAGTTACTGGAAAATCAAAGAGGAGCTGAGAAACATCGGAGAAGACGGAATATCTGCGTTTGGGAGGATTATGAATAGTACTATTGAATGTTTCATAAGATTTTCATTAATTACAAAAATGAAAACAACAAAAATGGGGAAGATTGCATTACAGAACCATAAAGCGATGATTGAGAAGATCTCAAACGAGAGAAACCTGCATTCTACGTTAGAGATACTCGAGATCAGTCTGGAAATCACACAGAATAGATCAAATAATGTACGTTTTCAGTAATTTATTATCAATGACATTCAAACATTATATCATACAAACATACGGAATAGACAATCGCCGTTTAGATCATAAAACAAATCAATCGACAACTTCCGAAAATGTCGCAGTTCCTGAAAACAAAGATCAAGGAGTTGAAGCAAATTAATGCTTCCGAAGAAGTCATCAATCACATCGAGCATGCAAGATGAATATTTTATCCCGCTACTAAACCTGCATTTTCGGACAGTAATCGCAATCGTGCAAATATATATAGTAGAGCACAGTGAAAATTTGATAACGCCGGTTTTTGGAAAGCAACATTTAGTTAAATTGATGGAACAACATGCGAGTTTTTTTTTCATAATTTACGAAAACAAAAATATAATGTCATAATGAAATGTTTAGATTTTGTCCCTTGAAAGGCGTTCCCCCTTTTCACCTCCGAAGACAGAGCGACATTCAGCAAATATTTCTGCTCGAGAATATTGAACAGGTATTCATAAGGCAACGGCATATTTTGTTTTCATGAAAGAATGTTTTTTTATATATAGGAAAATTATTCGCAGGAAGATCATTTCTGTCAACGGCAATTCTCTCGATTTTGTAACTAAACTTACTGAGGATATTCGTGCGAAGCCATTTAATTTCAGCCGACTCATTGACAACCTTGAGGTGCCAACATAACAATTCAAATTCGAGCTATTTAAAAGAAACTCTTGGAACTATATCTTGTTTAGTCAATTCATCCCACTTTCGGCCAAGTCAATCTCACAGCTCTCCATGAAATGCTCATTAACGATGCTGCAATAGTCGCGATTGATGCAAGCAAACATTTGGAATTATGTGCAGGTGATTGCTTCCTATGTTCAGAACCATGCCACAAAAAAGTCTAATCAATAAATGAAAAATATTTTACTTAGATTGCGCTTTTGCATACAATCAAATTATTCTGGAGCACGACAAAATAGACGAGAATGGTCGATATGAAGTGGAGAAAATTCTGAATAACACTGACAGCGTAAATTGATACAAATTCATTTTCGAATATTCCAAAATTCGTTTTTTTAGACGATTGAAGATCTCGCTCGAGTTCTTCAAGTAACAATCGCGTTTGTAATGCCAAAGATTAGGGAGTTGAAGAAATTCGAGGATGACGAGAAAGAGGGAATTCGTCAACTTGGACGAAGGGTTATCGAGTTCATTGAGGAGGTGAATTAATCGAATTTCTCACAGAAATATCCATTAATTTATTTCTAAACACTTCCGTTGATGTTTCAGGCCGTATTTCTCATCGTTGAGAAGAACATCGTCGAAAAACGAATGAGAAAGACGAATGAAAAATCAACGACGATTCCGCAAATTCTTTTGATAGATTTCGATGTAAGTAATTTTTGAAGAAAACAAAAATATGACTTTTAAATGTCTGCCTTTTCAGGAACTAAGAGCAAGATTCCGATCGTTTCCATCGAACATGGACAATTTTGTAATTATTGACCGTCTATTTTGCGTGAAATTTCTGTAAAAGTGAGATAAGAACATCGGGATATTTATATTCAGCTGTATAATGCAGAGACATCATCGACCGCGCTATTTCGATGATGGACTGATGAAGGTCAAGGCGGTGAATGTGTAAAATATATGAGGCCGTTTGCCTATTTCTCGAGCAAGGGCTGGCACAGCTCAAAAAGGTCGAAGCCCTGAAACTGTCCGTATTGGGGTTCTCGAGAGTGCTGAAAACAAAAAAAAAAGGAAAAAAAGCATATCTATATTTCTCGCAGATCCCCCGTTGGCGCCAGACGACGTCACGTCGAAATCGCATTTGCAAGTACTTCTCGGCTACCGAAGGTGCTAATTTTAAGGAAGAGTGTTCTCTGGGGTAGAATTGGATGGCGAGCACGCTTGTACATTTTATTTTTCATGAAATTCGAAAATAATTTTTAAAAAGTCTTTTTGGTAGAATCATTTGCGGGCAGAGTGACCAACATAGATAGATCGGGCGTGACGAGAGGATTCTAAATCTATAATATCATTTTGATAAACTGCCAAAAACAAATTTAAGCTAAGAAAACGTGATTGGAATCAGCCAGAAAACGAGAGTCTCCATGCGCGCTCTCTCGTTTCCCCACACTCTCTCGCTCATCCGACCTCGCTCATCCGACAAGGGAAGAGCGGCGGGACGGAGAGAGAATCTCGTTTTCTGGCTGATTCTTATCACGTTTTCTCAGCTTAAATTTGTTTTTGGCGGTTTATCAAGATGATATTATAGATTTAGAATCCTCTCGTCACGCCCGATCTATCTATGTTGGTCACTCTGCCCGCAAATGATTCTACCAAAAAGACTTTTTAAAAATTATTTTCGAATTTCATGAAAAATAAAATGTACAAGCGTGCTCGCCATCCAATTCTACCCCAGAGAACACTCTTCCTTAAAATTAGCACCTTCGGTAGCCGAGAAGTACTTGCAAATGCGATTTCGACGTGACGTCTTCTGGCGCCAACGGGGGGCTGCGAGAAATATGGATATGCTCATCGTTTTCAGCACCCTCGAGAACCCCAAAATACACAGTTTCAGGAAATCGACCCTTTGAGCTGTGCCAACTCTTGTCGGATTCGCTCGACTCTAAGGCAAACGGCCTCATATTCATCTATTTTTTTTTATATCTTATCATTCATGTTGTTTAGCATAATACATTAGCTTTTTTGCTATCGTACGTAGAACTCCAACTATTCAACAAAGAAACACATACAAATTACTTCATGCCTTCATCTTCTTATTTTTGTTACTCATAAAAATGCAAGATGAAATATGAAAATGTAGATTACTTCTCAAGTGCGAATTCCAGTTTTTAACAAGGATTATTTATGCAACATTGAAGTACATGTGGACGTTTTCAAGATGCAGTTCTTTTAGAATTAGTCATTCCTTTTGTAAGTGATTCTCTCGTTCTGAATGAGAAGATCAGCATTACATCAACAGACCAAACAACAGACGTGAGAACCAGGCGATTCGATCATCTTCTTATCGTTTCGGAATAGAAGATTGCGGTATCGCAACTCAGGCGCCGATGACGGATATTCTTCGTTCTGAAATAAATGCATTTCTTATTCAGAATTAGGAAATATCTGGAAACATACATACCTTGCCATGCTTTTTCGTTATGACTTCAATAATCTTTTTAACAATAATGCCAAAAGTAGGAGCAGCATTTGCTACATCATGCTCGATGATCTGGAACATATCAGGAAGTTTAAAGATTATCAGTGATTGTTTCCACCTGCAATGAGACAGCGTCATTCCTTGCCCATTTTGAGAAATGTTCACAATTGTTCACCAGGACATCGTAATCAGTAGTATTGATCTTAGTGTTCAAAAGTTTCAAAATGAAAATGTTTGAGCCATACCAAACTGCGAGCCCTTTCGATTACCATTGCGGGATGGAACGGTAGGTCACTGAAAGGGATATTGGAGTTATTTTGAGCAAAGTTGGAGTACTATTTTATTTTTTAAAAACTATTATTACTCAATAATGATTTTTTCACAAACTAACATCCAGTCTTGCCGATTGTTGATTCTGCAATCGTGTCCCTTGTGAAACTCGTATGAATCAACCTCGTAGACCGAAAAAAAATAGAATATGCTAAGTACAAATTGTTTCTGAATTTTCGAACCCCATCTTTTGGCATGTTATGAATGAAGTAATATATATTGTTCTGCTTTCCAGAGAAAATACCCCAGTGCTGAAAAGTAGTGCCATTGAAAACAATTTAAATTGAAAAAAATCGCCTTCACAAGTTACCTCGTAAATTCCCAGCACCAATCGACTGAAAAAAATAAATTTATTTTATTCCTAAGTTTTTTGGTATACCTGCACTCAACTAAATCTCCTATCTGCAGTTTATCCTTGAGATCTTCAAATGTAAGCCACAGAGCTTTTTCCAGCGTTCTCGAATTGGAGAGGATCAACTCTCCCATCTATATTATTTTTATTTCGGAAATCGACATGATGTAAGCAAACCGTCTACAAGAACAAGCGTGTTCTTAGGCACCGATGATTTTCTTTCACTCCCCAGAGAACCTCTACTTGCTCGAATCTGTAAAAAAACGATATTAAAGGAGAGGTGACACGAATATTTGTTTGTGAGATTTTCATGAGCGATCGAGCCCCCTTCTTTAAATCAACCTCCGTAAAAAAGCGTTTTGCCGGAATCAGACTATTGACTTTTTCATATTATTTGATGCAAGGAAGAAGGTTCAGATCCAAAAACTATTTGATTCAAAATGAAAAGCTACCTAAGTGACCGACTTTAGCGCGAAGCAGGTTTTTAAATGTTCAATGCACTTAAAAACGTTACATGATCCTCGCAGTACAGCACAGTCACCAGAAGCGAAAAGAAGAGAAGAAACTTCATCTCTGTTGTTGCTAACATTAGACTTCCTCTACTTTTAAAGTGCAATTTCTAATTTGTTCTGTAATAAAACCAACGACAGTTGGTGAAAAGGAAGTTGTCTTTTGCTGGAATGGATTACTGAATCTGGAGAGGGAACGTTCGAAAAAGTAGAGCTCTTTCTCGCTCATTCAATTCTTCCGCACCAGACAATGTGAAACACATTTCACGAATCACCTTCCTGATGTGAGGATGTTGGCGAAATCCGAACTGTTCAGCACTCTTTCCATTATTGTTCTCGGATTCCTTTGACTGCGTCAGTTTTCAACGAAAACGTATCTGGCTGCTACGAAAAAACCGCGGATTACGTTATTGTGATTCACAATTCATTATGCTTAGTCTTTTGTCTGAAATTTCGTTTCCGATTCTGATATTTGCACACGCATCAGATCATTGTCGACAAAATCGCGTGATGATGCTCACATCGCACAAATTTTTATCATCATTATGATAACATACGAACACAAACAATTCAAAAATGCGCATGCTCAATATCTTCACTTGTTGTTCAGAAATGAATTTCATATCAGTGAATACTGCTGAGTTGAGTGACCATCGATTGAGAAGCCTACCTCATTATCGCCGCTATAAAATCGGAAAGTTATCCCCTCATCCTATCAGTTCTTATTTTTCAAGTATTCATGTTCTTCTTAATTTTCTCGAGGAAACCAATGCTCAAATATTAGCAGATGTCCCGATTAGTTATCTTTCTCGCCTGTTTCGCTTCATCAGTGCCTGTGATCAGCTCACAGTGCGCAGATTACGACAATCCCAAGTGAGCTTTTTTTTTGAATAATTATTTTGCCGATTACAAATAATTTAGTATTTTCCAGTTGTGCTTACTGGGCGGGAGCGGGTCTCTGTACCGATTGGACCTTTCCACTCTCGGTCTACCAGCAGTCAGTTATTGAGTTAAAGTCCGAAATTACATTTTGACATCACTGATTATGTCCGAAGACATGCATCAACTCTGGCTGTAACTGTCCCATCGGAGCAACGCTCGTTGGACCGATGAGTGTTTTCATAACTTATTAAGGTTTTTTTTATCGCATGGTTAATCATTTTGACTGCTATGTTTGCGAGAGAGTACAAGAAATGAGGAGGTAATATAATTCAATCACGAAATCATTTTCACGGATTCTTCTACGGGTTCAATATCTCTTACCAGAGAGAGAACAACCTCTTTTTTTAGGATAATTCACCATTTTTATTCACAGCACTTTCCAGCCAGTCAACGGCGTCTGTCCTTACGGGACGCAGTACTTCGGCGTACTTTGCTGCAATATCTACTGTCCGGCAACGGTCTCCAACGGCCCGTGCAATTCCGACAATTCCTGTTCCACGCTTGGCTACGCAGGCTCCACCACGAGCAACTACTGCTGTCCCGTTGTCGACTTCTCAAAGCCGGAGAACGTACTGGGTGAGTAATTGCTATGTTTGGTCAATCTGAGGGCTTTCTTTGTCGGTTCAGTCCCTCTCAAATTACCCACACTAAGGTCCGGCGGTTGGCGGAATCTGTCCATTCGGATACACACTAGTGATGGTGCCTGGAGGAGCGCCCGAGGGAGAATGTGTCTCGTTACAGACAGGTACCTTGATGAATAAATTAATAAGGATAACGTTACAAGGATAGTACTTCACAAATTTCACCATGAAAAGAAAAAAAATCATTCCAGTTCCTGGAATCTGCAATTATGCTGTGGCCGGAGGCAGTTGTAAACATGGCTGTGCACCTGGCTACCAGTGCAACACACTCGTTGACGTGTGCTGCCCGGCCACGTGAAAATTTACATGAATAAAGCATATCTTCAGTACAGATGTGATCAACATTAGTTTGATGTATTTGTGTACACATTGATCACTTTCATCTACAATGCGACACGCCCAGTTGTAGATTTATTTAAAATACACCAACAAGTAAAACATTGGTAATGAATAATTACAAAAAATCATTCATGTTAGTTGGTTCCTGGATTATTCACTTTCTGGTTTATCACTGTCGAATATCTCCTTGAGTATGTCTAGGTATTGACGTTGCTGTCTCATGTATATCTGGAAAAATAGGCTTACAAATACTAAAAAAATATGCATGCCTTTATTGTCCACATAATTTCGATGAGCGTCTCGTTGTTCGTCTCGTCCAATTCAATCCCATATTCGAACTGTGGAGTGAAGCGGAAGAACGAGCCCTTCTCAAAATTCAAATACATAGTCAAGGAACTTTTCAACTACAACTGATGGTGTTAGATCTCTCGAACTTCCATGGAGTTTCTGTTGACTGGTTTATTGGCTGTCTCAGTATGTAATATTTTAATTTCATAAAGAGACTCACGAGCGCGGTGGTTATCATGTCCGATTGATCTATCACATGACCGTCCGATCTTGCAATCTGTCATTGTGATATTTGTGATATTTCTATTTGAAATGTTATATTGGAATAGTTTAATTGTGAATACCAACCTCACCCTTCGCCTTCCACAGGAAGCGAAGGATTTCACGAATGTCGTGGCAACTCTCTCCAGGTGTCGACCGACCGAACATAGGAGAAGGCTCAAATATTTGATTATTGATTTTTATGGAAACTCAAGAGGAACAGATGAAAACTATACAAATAAATATCAGGTTGTTCAGAAAGTTTCTGTGAGGTTTTCTTTCATGCAATTGTTAGTTGCATTCACTTGCTTCCATCTCCAACATAGCAATGTTCGAGGGTATATTAGAGCATCATAAAATATGTTCGAATCGAATCACACCTGCGTAGAAAAACAGATAATCAATGTCATAGCCAAATTAGCCGATTTTCGCGAATTTCGGTATCTTTATCACTGACTTTTTTTCTGCCAAAAATTGCTAGCGCTGAATTTCGCCCAAAAAAGGAGTGACAGGGCTAGGGTTGATTGTTCTTTTGACGCCGAAATATTCAGCCTTGTGACAGTGCGGAAACGATAGATCGTCGATTTTAGCGTTTTTATCTCGAAAACACGCTTCATAAAAATGCAATTCTTCTCCGGTGATTCAGATCTTCTTGCAAATGATATTGTGAAGTTATTTGACATGTAACTTTGGTTGACGACGGCGCGCAGCGCCGTCGTAATTTGGGTTTAGACTTATTTTTTTTCTTCGTTATTTTCGGCTCTCTGATCATTCCGTCGGATCGAAATTTTCAAAATGATGGCAAGCTCGTGTAAGCTCGGGAACTTGTTGCCCATGGTCTGGAGATGTCCCAAAAAAAAGTTTCAGCCCGATAACTCATCGGGGAGCAAAATGGCTGGTACCCCTTGGTGGGACAAATTTTAGTGTTCACATATTTCCGATGTAATATGGGGCGTTGATATAAGCGAACCATTTCCCGAAGTTAAGCTAACTGGCCAATTCTAATGTTCACTTCTTCGAATCGTCCCGAATTGACTAATTTGAGCTTCTGTTTTGGCCATTTCCTCTCTAAAAGGCCTCAAAACCGCTGTTTTTGGCCCGTGCAAGCTCTGAATGTCTTTATTTCGATGTAGACTCCCCGCCGTTCGACTCAGCTGCTTAAAATACCCATGCAAGACCAGTTTCAGCTGCATCGACCAAGTGGTTTCTGATCAATTGAGACGAACATAAGCAAAATCAGCAATTTTTGCAAAAATAAGTCGCAGGGTATCGAACCTGGGTCGGCCGGCCGCCAGTCCGACATCTTCCCTCAACGCTACGTAGGCTGATGCGGCTGACCTCATCGTGCGTGTATGCAACTAGTGTGAGTGGATGGTGGCGCGCGCATAGTAAAAGCTCCCGAGTAGTTAAGATTGCGTGTTTCGTGTGAATATTCTCTATCTTAACATACCTAGCCTGATAGCGGGGGTTCAAGGGGGCATCAGCCCCCTTGCTTTAAAATAGTAAAATGATTGTGATAAATCTGACATATATCTGATGAAAGTGTAGCTACAAATATCTTGAAGAAATAATAAATTGTTAAATTCGCGTGATCTCTCGCCTGTCAGAGAAACGAGAGAGCAAGTACAAGTATCGTTTGGCATGGTTTCCCGGGTTGCATGTAGTACCGTTCAAAATAGTTTGGCATGCCCAGACGATCACGTATGACCCAACGGTAGGACTTTGCATGGAATAGTATATGATTGCTCCTCAATCTATCATAATATTCCGGTGTAAGAATTAATGCTACGCATCAATAAAAGTAATTGAATCCACTTCCCGTGGGGAAGTGTGATTTTCAGTTTGGGACAAACTCAAAGCCAGGGTGAATTTGGGTCCACCCCTACCCTTCTTCGAAGGCTTCGCTCAATCCTGATCTCAATAGAAGTGGATGAATCACTGTTAGTTCTGATTTCAATAAAAGTGATGGAATCAAATCTTCACCCAAATTCGCGCCTGAGATTTCGAGCAAATACGCGACTGTGATATGAAATTGTATGAAAATTGTTATTGCATAACATAGGCCTAGAGTTAGGTTTACCAAATGGAAACAGATAGAATAAAACTACTTTTTTTTATTCCCGGCGAACAACTCGAGAAATCTCAGGCGCGAATTTGGGTGAAGATTTGATTCCATCACTTTTATTGAAATCAGAACTAACAGTGATTCATCCACTTCTATTGAGATCAGGATTGGGCGAAGCCTTCGAAGAAGGGTAGGGGTGGACCCAAATTCACCTTGGCTTTGAGTTTGTCCCAAACTGAAAATCACACTTCCCCACGGGAAGTGGATTTATTATATAATTTAGATCTGTACGCTGGTCGACTAAAGAACAAAATTAGAAAATAAATTTTTGGTGACAGTTCTTCAAAAAGCGCTGATCCAATAACGAAGTGTATGTCATGGCGGAACTCTGCGAGTTTTTTGAAATTGTAGCCATCTTCCTTATTAGTGAGAACTGATACAGTGTGCGCTATGAAGATTATACCAGCCCTCATCGACTATAAAAAGCTTTGTAAAGATAGTTCAAATGCGAAGGACGGGAGAGGTCAAAATATTCGAAAACAAAAACTTCACAAAACTTTCTGAACAACCTAATAATTTGTGATCGCTTACGTCCTCTTTTTTCGACAATCCAGTTCCAATGGAAACAACTGAAACCAGATTCAGCTGCTTGTTTTCCTGAACAATACGCAACGTGAAGAGCGCAACGTGAACATTCTAGCACGTTGCGCTTGAGTAATTTCAAAAATCTTTCATTAGCGCTTTCGTGCGCACCTTCTTTTTCAGGTACTGCCGGAACTTGAGAAATTCCTCGAGAAGAATCACGGTTGGATTATTATTGGTGACTCCCCCATCTAGATATCCACGTTTTTTTATGATCGAAAAACTTCATCTTTTTGGTTTTTCAATCATAACTTTTTTCTTTCGCACTTTGGTGAGCTCTAGAATGCATTTTCGGATTCTACGTGCAATAATACGCCAGAAACTCCTATAGAGAGATTATTCTGAGAAAGTGATTTTTCGACCCAAAAACGGAACTAAGGGGATGGTGAAAAAATGAAAAAGTCGAAAAAAAATTCGTCTCGAAAAAATATGTCTATAGGAGTTTCTGGTGTGTTTTCGCACGCTGATTCCGAATTTCGAAATAATAGCACATGAAAACGTGTTTGAAAAAAGTTACACGCGAAAAACTGTTAAAATTTGCAAAAATCGCAGGTTTTTCGGACATAAGTCCCGCCTTTTTTTTTTCCTATCAACCGATTCCGCTAATTTTTGGGCTGGTGCAAGGCACCACTAGGTACTTCAAAACGCTTGCAGGCGCTTGTTGGGGAAATCGGTATTTGTAAAGTTACATAACTTTTTTGAAAAACCGACCGTACCGATCCAGCGCATGAACGAGGAATGACATCACCAACATATCGAATCTAGCCCTCTGCCTCCTCATTCTAACTCTGTTTTGGAAATCCTGATTGCATAATTTTAAAGCGAGTTATGGTATTTTTCGTGAGTCGAATTTGACATAAAATGTCAGAGTGTACCTACTTTGACCTTCCAATACTCGAATATAAGACCAGTTATCGAAAATCGGCAAACGCAGTTTGAAAGAGCATAATCGAAAGTACTTAATTTTTTCTTTACTGCGGGATCGCTGAAACTATTTCCTAAGACCGCAGGGCTCTCGAAAATCTGGCGATTCCTCTCTTAAATGTTTTTTTTTTGCATTTTCCTCACAAACCTGGTACGTCGCGCCACTTCCCACGCATAATCGTTAGGACTGGGATGAGCGATGCACCGATTTTTGATTTGCTTAGTACAACATTTGAAATCGTCATGTTTTGATCTGCTGTTTTTGTCTCATTTGTGTGTGTCTTTGAGCATACCGTTCGAGAATGAAATAATTTTTCTTCTTCGCCAGTCCTCTCTTTGCGGGATCGCAATACTCGTCGTCCTCCCATTCTCCATTGATCATGACTCCTTTGTCTGTATCTTTCTCCTGTTTCGACTCTCGATAGGTTGTCAGGTATGTGCGATCGATTCTCAAAATAATTAACGTAAATGAATATTTTCAAACAAATTAAAATGGGCTATTCACCTTGTAACTCTTAAAGACAACAGTCTCGAGTTTCCCTTCGAATTGTCAACAGCGACAGAGATAATCTTCTTGTTCCTGAGATTTCTGGAAATATACTCGTTAAAGATAATCAAAATGATCAAGAACTCACCCTATTTCTTCCATCGTAGGATCTCTTGTGCCATCTCTGAATGTCTTCTTGAGGAAATCTTCGAGGATCAGAATTTCGATCAATAGATGCCGTTTGTTCGCGTTGATGATGAAAAATAATTGTCATTGCTGAAATGAATTACCTCGTGATTGTAGTTTAGACCGCGTGAACGACTGAATACAACGTCCTAAAATTAAAATAATCTTTTTTCCAAAATATCTATTAATACCTTGAACTTGAAGTAGATGTTTCTGCAATCTCCAATAGTTTTGCCCTGAGATAGAGCCAGAGACAGAATCGAACCGGAAAAGAAAACGGTTAAATACTGTTCGTATTACATTAAGTTATTCACCAGTCGAGGTTCCAGCCGTCCATTGAACGCGGTCGAGAAAATCCGGAATCTCGCGCTCAATCTCCGCAAGAATCTGAAGATGATAAAAAGCATTGTCAAGTGAAGGTCTCATTTACAGTCAGGAGAGTTTTATGATAGATATTGTGGAGATTTTTGATTTGCTTAGTACAACATCTGAAATCGTCATGTTTTGATCTGCTGTTTGTGTCTCATTTGTGTGTGTCTTTGAGCATACCGTTCGAGAGGGAAATCATTTTTCTTCTTGTCCAGTCCTCTCTTTGCGGGATCGCAATACTCGTCGTCCTCTTCGGAGTACGAGAAAGTGTTAAATGATCTACAGATACTGTTAGACTCTCCCTCTAGCCGTGCTCGGCTACCGGATGGTGGGAGACGTCGAGTAATTATCTGTGGTGATTTCAACTGTAAGGTCGGATCACGGCAAGCAACCCATGAAGAGTGGATTGGAAGGCATGACCTAGGAGTGAGGAACGAAAGAGGACAAACCCTCGGAGACTTTTGTTGTGCGAACCGATTAAAAATTATGAACACGCGGTTTGAGAAAAGAGAAACACGAAAATGGACTTGGATTTACCCCGATATGAGAACTCGTAATCTCATAGATTTCATCATGAATCCAGATCCTTCCATATTTCTCGATGTCTCTATAGTCGGATCTCATTTATACTCATCTGATCACCGCCTTCAAATGGCGAGAATACGAATTGATTTGAGTGAGAAAATGAAAACCGACCTCCGAGAATAGATCAAAAACTGTCTCTTCCCGGGTTCGCTGCCTCAATGGCTACATCACAAGTAAATCTAACCAGCTACGCGGCAATTGTCAATACAATGAAAGGGATTATTAAAACATGCATGGTACCCGATCCGAAACCCGAAAGATTAAGCGACCAAACGAAACAACTGATGCGGAGCAGAAATGAGATGAGAAAGCAGCAGCCCACTCCACTGAATAGAATCAATCTTTCTCTGACAAGTAAAGCGCTCCGAATATCTCTCCACGAAGATCTGCACCGTGGACACGTCAAGTATGTCTCAGATGCAGTTGAGTACGGAAGGAGCACCAAATTGGCACTGCGTAAATCTGAAGTTAGTAGAACCCGACTGACAAGATTAAAGAAAGACGATGGAAGCATAGCAGCGAAACGCAGCCAAGTATCGTCACATGTGCAATCTTTCTACAACAAACTGTACGCGAGTACAATAAGAACAGTACGCGTGAACTATACAAGCGACGACGATTTCCCGCCAATCCTAACAAGTGAAATAATATTAGCGGTGAATCGTTTGAAGAATGGTAAATCGCCAGGACAAGACTCGATAACCGCAGAAATGCTTAAAGCAAGTTCAGAACTCATTTCAAACCAACTTGCGAAGCTGTTCAATGAATGGATAGACGGAAGAGTTGCCCAATTCTACGATTTCCCTGATATTCAAAAAAGGATGCTGTCTGGAAATCAAAAATTATCGACCCATCGCTTTAATGAACTTGACATACAAACTGTTCACGTCAGTAATTGACAACAGGATTGAGCGACTATTATCCGAGAATCAACCGATAACGCAAGCCGGATTTCGCCGTGAATTTTCAACAGTAGACCACATATTCACCATATCGGAGCTAATACAAAAATCAAATGAATATCAATTCGACCTCTACCTAATATTCATCGATTTCGTAAAAGCTTTCGACAGCGTTGAATTCTGCCATGTTTGGAATGCTTTGAACAGTCAGGGAGTCCATTGCAAAATTACAAAAATCTTACGAGCTATATACGAAAAGGCGAGCGTATCGGTCAAAGTCGGAAATGAAAAGGTTCCAATAGATATCCAACGAGGAGTGCTGCAAGGCGATCCAATAAGTCCACACCTATTCAACGCAGTTCTCGAAGGAGTATTTAGAACAATGGAGTGGGAAGAGTATGGAGTGAAAGTAAACGGAACAAAATTAAATCATCTTCGTTACGCCGATGACATTGTCATAATCTCCCATACAGCAAATGAAAGCAAGAAAATGTTACAAGAGCTCACGGAAAGAAGTTTAGAAGCTGGACTGAGGATTAACAGGAGCAAGACGGTAATTATGTCAAATACTGCCCGCATTCCAATGTATATCGGAAACGATCAACTTGAGTATGCCGACTCATTCGTGTACTTGGGCAGTCGAATATCCTTCCAACCAAATCTTGCCCTCGAAATTAACAGAAGAATAGGGGGAGCATGGCGAGCATTTAACAAATTCTATCCTTTTTTCACGAACCGGAGATGCGCGATAGCGTTGAAAGTGCGACTCTTCCGTATGTGTGTGGAACCATCATTGATCTACGGTTGCGAAACATGGAGCACGACGATGCGAGATAGAAAGAGGCTCATAGTCGCTCAAAGAAGTATGATGAGAAAAATGATCGGAGTGACTCGAAGAGACCGAGTATCAAATGAATCACTCGCTCGACGAGTTCCTTACCAGACATTAGAGTTCGAATTATGATACGAAAGATGAGATGGGCTAAACGAATTGCAGAATGTAGTGATAATCGCTGGGCTAGGAGAGCACTCGAATGGACGCCTTATGACAAAACAAGACCGGTTGGAAGACCAAAAATAAGATGGAGAGACGATCTCACTAAAACTCATAGCCCCCAATGGCAAACAATCTGCAGAGAAGACAATACTGAATGGAAGAAGGGCATCGTTCGACAGGCCTCATCCCTGATGCTCGAAAAAATGATTGATTGATTGATTGTGGAAAGATTGAATGCAGATGAAATGAGATCAAAATCTTATGAAATGCGTGTAGACCTCTCGTTCGTTCAGAATTTCGTTCATACATACCGTAGTGAGGACGAGTCCTCTGATTCCTCCACCATCCAGACTGAGAAGGTGTGTATTGTCGACAACTTCCTTCACTTGAAGCAATTGCTTGCTGTATTTATCTAAAGAATAAGTACAATCAGTCAGATTAAAAATACAAACAATACATTTTGCAGATGATAATGTTTTTCCATTAATTATGGTTATAGCTGTCCGATTAAAATGAAATAATTATTTACTATTCAGTTATAAGTGCATAATGAATATACCTGTGATATGCGCTGGTTTGGTAGATGGAAAATACACGATACTCATCACAGACCGCATTGCGTCACTCATGATGTACGCGTCTCCAGCTCCATTTAAACAAAATATTTTCCACGATATAAACGAGATTGAATGATCATACCAGCATAGTTCATCCTTCGTGTTGTCGTTGAGAACAATAGTATGATCAGCTTCAAAAAGGATAAGAGTTTTAGTGATGAGTAGATATTCGTTCTACAATGGAAATATTGATCGATATTTGTCGCAAGGAATAGTCATGACAGTAATTAGGAATAATACGGAAGAAGAAAATTATCGAATAAGTTTTCATTTTGCACTAATTTTTTTAGCAGAATGACTTACGAAAGAGCTAATATCCTAACAAAAAGCCAAACTCAAACATAATATTATTATTATTCACTCGGATTGCGTAATGGAGGGCTGTGAGATTCTTCCTATCTCTGCGGTTCACATCAACCCCGTGAGAGAGAAGCATAATCACCGCGTCCAAGTCTTGCGATCTAAACGAACGTTGATTAACATTATCATATTTAATTTTTGTTGAACTTCAGTGCACAACTGACAGTGGAGGGGCGATCCTTGATCAATTCCGAGGTCGAAGGCAACGACCACGTTCAGAAGCTTCAAATTCGATTCAATAATTTTATTCAATATTCCATTTGAATGGGATGCGATGAACTTTGTTTCGAAAAAAGCGCCTACCAACTGTGCAATCTTTTCCGTAAATGCACTGTTCTTCTTGCCGACGAGAAACGTTGTTAGCTGATCGAGGAGTTCGGTAGTGGGGACTGTGCGACGAATATCACTGCAGAAAAGTTCATGGTTTTGTGAAGAATTTGTGTTTTAATTCTTCCAATAGGCATGGAATTGTGTTCATTTTTCATTTTTTCTACAAATCATTTTTTTTTAAATATTGCACTACACTTGTGTGAGTGTGTTCAAGCAAACGGCAAATTGCTATTTTGTCTTCTGATGTTTTCACCTCCATTCCTCCTTCTTCTTTCTGACAGTGCTGCCGATAATGTAGTCGAGTTGAAATGGGAAGCATGATGCCCCTTAATTTATTCTTCTTTGTATAAATCGCAAGTTTTCATTGCGAAATTTACATTCTGCATGATCTATCACTGATCAGAATGTAGAAGGATCGGAGATAGTGAACTCTTGCCTTTATCATTGGCTTTGTTGCCGATGCTATTGATCAAATCGACGAGTTGTAGCGCGTAGAGTGTGCACTTACTCGAATCATGTAAATACATAATATTATTGAATGCTTTGAATGAAAGACGACGGCACGATACAAAAACGTACAATGGTGTCTTTTCCGAGATCGTTTGAAGAGACTATTTCGACTTGAAGACTTGGACTCCCATTCAACTTGAAAACTCCATCTATAAGCACGAGACTTAATTTTTTAAATCTGTATACATGCCCCAACAGTGCACAGCTCTCGTCTGAGAGATTTACCTCCACGAAGCTTCGATATCTGAAAAGTATCACAACTTCCCTTCGATCATATTATCTTCCGAACATTGTTGACATCTATCAATACAACATGTGAGATATTATACTACTACGAAGTCGACAATTTAATTATATTATATTAACACAATTTGTTTTAACATATCACCTTCACTCCTGCTGGCACTTTTCCTGTAGCATCTAATGCATTTGCCGCATAGACGAAGCACGAGATAGCTATAATTAAAGTGTTGTGTATGATATGTTTAAAAAAAGGAGAATCGCATTCTCGTACTACAGGAAGACAATGGATACCTGTTGACAAATAGATTTATGTTTGAGCAACTCTATCCATTCTCGTATAGCGCTTCTGAAAGGACAATAATCTCTTGACAATCGTTCTTGAAGTCGCTATTTCTAATCGTCCATAAAATGAATTAAAATATTCATAAACCAACGAATTATCGGAATCCGAAGGTGTTGAAACTGCTTTGGAAGGAGAATCTGCCATGTAAGCACTATGTGGCAGAGAAGAAATAAATGAATCGTATCTTCTCTGTCATTTTCCTTCTCCTTCTTTCCTTCTTTTCTGACACTGTAAAAACTCCTTCGATGGAGTTCCTGGTGTGGTCTGTGTCTCGAGGCTTCCCAGAATGATCGGGAATCTTCTTTATCGAAGCACAAATAACATACAACAATTGCACAATCTAGATCGCGTGTCGCCACTCGCTCGTCGTGCTCTCGGACCAATTAGTCGGAGCACGGAGCAGGGCAAGAAGCGAAGAAGTCTGGAACGGATGCTCTGATGGGTTTTATACCCCCTCGGGGAAGATGGGAGTGAGAGGGTTGGGGAAGTGAGAGGACGAGAGACTGGGTGAATTATGAGGTGTGAGGGGAATGCAGTGGATTGGGTGGGAGGGCGAAATACTATAGCCGAAGTGGAGGGGAGAAGAGAGACAGAGAGAACAGATGGAAATAAGCTGTGAGTCAGCTGGGCAGGGGAAGAAGAGAGATGGCAAGTAAGATAAGAAAGAAGAACTAAAGAGCACCGAGATGCGGTATCCTAATCGATCAATATTAACAATCTGATGTCGCTTCTGCGACAGACACTGACTAATCTGATTAAGTGCAGCGAAATTAGAAGATATCGTTCCGTGATGGCGTTTTCCAGTGTTGATGCTGCCCTGTACGATATATAGCCAGGAATATTCAGCGCTTTTGATGTTTGGTTCAAAAATTGTTCGGTATTGTTCATTTGTTCTGGTTTGTTTACGAAGTACGATTAGTCACATGATCGAATGGATGAATGCACTGAAAAAAAAGACTATGCATCAGTAAAGAAGAGTAAGGAAATTGTAGAATGCCAAACTGTTTCTGACATTTATTTTCTCCTTCTCCAGCGCGCAGTTTAATTGTACTCGATAAAAGTGTAATAGAAACTAAAAATATATTTTTTTAGTTTCTCAAATTGTACACATTCATCTAAACTTTTTTTTCTCAAACAAGCACGTTCCCTGAAATCCCTGATCGAATAGTGTCTTATTCCCTCTTTGTGTCTATCTTTTTCAATGACGAACTACAATTTTGCAATGCCATCTTTATCTGAGTACACAATACGATTCTTCAGCAGTTCTTGTGACCGACAGAACAAGGAGCGTACTGGCAGACGTAGGGAAGAGCGAGGTTGCAGTTGGCCGAGCCCCTGAAACTTTTTTCATTTAGCACATCTAAGATGAAATTCGACCTAGTCATGCCATCTAGATTTCACTACTTCCTTCAATATGAAGAAAGAAGACTCGTCATCCCCATCTCACCATGGTAGTTCGCTCTTGGTTGTGTCGACGTACGCACACCCGGCTACAGACGCACGGCTCGGTTCATTCTCTGACCAGTTCGTGAAGGGGTCGGTCGACTGACCATTTGATTATTGTTTATCTCGAAATGACCAATCTATCATTAGTGATGTCAAATCGGTTTCGAATCTACCCGTTTGCGTGATTTTTGTTCGGTTAGAGAAACGATAGAGCATACTAGTTTATTCGATTTATCATCATCTATCTCTCACCTCGTCTTCCCATCTCCACTCTCCCTCGTCAGCCTTATCGTATCCGATCCAGAAGTAGTCCGACTTAGAGTTGGGAAGTACTAGAAAATACATTAGATGCTCTACTGCATTTTCTTATATAAGATTGTCTAACCTGTATTTCTCAAAAGCTATTGATCGCGATATGATGATAATGCTCGATATCGAGATTGAATATCCAGAGAGACTCACATTGCTGCAGGAAAGGTCCCTTCTTCTCGTCGTGGACGACGGCTATGATTCCTCCGTCGGATGCACAGGACGTCTTCGCTTTGTCGAAGGAAGTTGTCGTTGAGGCTGAGGGCGTGTAGCAGCCACCTGTGAGGTCACTCATTCCCTCAAGCGTTGATTTGGAGCAATTCAAAATTGTTTCCGATTCGATGCGCCTATTTTGGTCTTCTCATCTATCAATATATATATCGTTTTTCATGAGATAGTATGCGAAACGTAGAGAGCGCAAGAGCACCAAGCTACATCGTTACTAAGCATTTACTGACCAGACGCAATTATGGAAGGATCGGGTCCTCCGAATGGGCTCTTGTCCGATTTGCAGAAACAGTTGGCTGAAAAAAAATGTCTTAATCCTACCTATCGTTCTTTTCATGCTGCAAAAGCTTTCAGTTTCCGAAAAAAAAACTGAAAGCTTCAAAGCAATTCATCTCAACTCTTTAAAAATCGCTCTCTAAAAATCGAGTGATCTATAGGCGGTTAGAGAAACGAGAAAGTAAGCAAATGAGGAGTTTGTGTTGTCTTTTTTGCCATCACTAAGATGAACTGACCTTTGCAGAACGACTGCAGGGCAGTAACGTAGCCACTGTTCACCGAGTAATATCCAACCGATGAGAGTGCCTCCAATCCGGGAAGTTCGCCCTCTCCGAAACGGAAATCTGAACATTTAGTTTTTTTTAAGAGACGTTCCCTGAGATATTGAAGCTATTGGGTGGGGTCGACGGACGACTTTTTTGCAACCTATGCCAATAAGTTCAGGGTGAAGTCCCCATACCTAGAGCTGATAGCTGGCCGAATATTAGAGGTTGGGGTTCACTTTCCGAAAAATGACAGCCGTGCTCCAAAAAAAGTCCGAAATTTCATCCCAGAAAAAACTACGTTCTTATAGGTGTTTCAGGCGTAGTTTTTCATGAAAATAACGAAAAACATACTTTCGAAGCGATAGGACATCATTTAATGGTCGTAAAGTTAGATTTTCGTCGTTTTTTGGACCTCCTGAAAAAATTTTCCTCGCATAGCCATTTTTTTTTATTTCAAATTCGAAATCTACATGATAAACTACTCCCTGTGTTATTTTTTTACGGCTTTTCATACCGGCGCTCGGATATTACAGCTTCCCGCCCGAAGCTCTCTCGAAGCCAGGTGAACCATGCCGAGAGGTTTCGCCATTTCAAGGCGATACAGTCTCTTTTTCATCAGATGTATATTTAATTGATCGTTATTAATCATTTGTGTTGATATTTTAATGTTGTGAAATCGATAAAACACGAAAAAAGTGAAAAGTTGAAAAATCAATTTTTCAAAATCTCAAAATTTCAAAAATTCATAAGTAATGTATATAAGCTTCATATGGTGTTTTCTCAACTGAAAATCACTTGACTGTATCGCGGCAACAATTTCTGAGAGTTATAGCCCATTTGGAGATATTTTTTGAAATGGTGATTTTTGATTGGGAATTTTTTTTTTTGGATCGAGAATTTTTTCGAACAAAACTTTTTCTTTGGAAACCGCCCCAAAAGCTCGGATATTGTTCATGATGTATATGAGAGAGGTACTCCGTTGAAAATACCCATATTGAAGCTCAGATATTTGACTTATGAATTTTTGAAATTTTGAGATTGATTTTTGAAAAATTGATTTTTCAACTTTTCACTTTTTTCGTGTTTTATCGATTTCACAACATTAAAATATCAACACAAATGATTAATAACGATCAATTAAATATACATCTGATGAAAAAGAGACTGTATCGCCTTGAAATGGCGAAACCTCTCGGCATGGTTCTCTCACCTGGCTTCGAGAGAGCTTCGGGCGGGAAGCTGTAATATCCGAGCGCCGGTATGAAAAGCCGTAAAAAAATAACACAGGGAGTAGTTTATCATGTAGATTTCGAATTTGAAATTTAAAAAATGGCTATGCGAGAAATAATTTTTCAGGAAGTCTAAAAAACGACGAAAATCTAACTTTCCGACCTTTAATCGATGTCCTATCGCTTCGAAAGTATGTTTTTCGTTATTTTCATGAAAAACTACGCCTGAAACACCTATAAGAACGTAGTTTTTTCTGGGATGAAATTTCGGACTTTTTTTGGAGCACGGCTGTCATTTTTCGGAAAGTGAACCCCAACCTCTAATATTCGGCCAGCTATCAGCTCTAGGTATGGGGACTTCATCCTGAACTTATTGGCATAGGTTGCAAAAAAGTCGTCCGTGGGGCATGTGCAAAATATCGCGTAACGTCTCTTAAGTCAATAGATTCTCGGGGAAGCGAGATACTAAAAAATATGGGGAAAAAGAATGTTCTCCCTCTAGAAAAGACCTTTCATTGATGTTTGAAAGTGTCCCGCGGACTTACTGTTGACCACAATGACTCCTTTCGATTGTTTGAACTGGTCGAGTGAGCTCAGATCTTCCTTTCTGAACATCTAGTTATTTTTTTAAATAAAAGACAAAGTGCATTATGGTAGTAGTATTGATACGTACGGGTTTGAGTTTGTCATGTAGTAGATCACTTGGCGGGTATTCTCCCTATCCGGTTTCATTCCATCGGTGAGCATCTTCTGAGCGGCGTTGAAAGCGCTGTAAAACGAGTAATGCTGTGGAAAACGTGGTGAGCGAGGAAAAAAATAAGCAATCTGGATACGAAAGAGCTGAGGAGAGAAGAGAGGAAAATTTTTGAAGTGTGAATTCGCGCAGTTTCACATTTAGTGCTTTCTTCTTGCGCCAATAGAAGCTAGGGGAGTAAACTATTTTTCTAAGGATGTCTAGGGAAAAAAATCTTTTAAAAAAAATTCTCTTTTCTCCAAAATTTATCCAACCAGAGAATACAGCATTTCAAGCTGGATCTCACGGAAACGAACACGGTACCATGGATCCAGGAACGATTGTGGCTATCTAATACGTTGAGAGCTTGTGGGGCATACCTAGGAGTGTCCAAATTTGAGAAAACCTCAACTTGGAGTTTCTAGCCTATACCCGAGAAGACTCATTTTAGCTCGAAAACAACGTGAAAAGCGTGATATTTGTTCTTACTCGACGACGTTGATCTCCTTGATTCCCTTCTTGATCGAAGCCTTTCCTCGAATCGTGTCGGTCTTAGTCAAGTTCAGGTTGTACAGAACCTGAAAGATTTCATGTATATTGTGAAAAGCGACATGGAAACCTGGGAATGTTTCAGTGTGCTAGGTATTGTCAGAAAAAGAGTGTGTTGAAGAAAAAAAGAGAGTGAAACTGTATACGTTTCAGTTGTTATATGAAATTCATTAGAAAGTGGTTTGCATTCTATGCGACTTAAAAAAACATGCCAACTTTTGCATCCTCGTTTCTTATTAATGTTGGCCATTCACTATGTTACTATGTGCCGCAATTGTGTCCATCGCTCATTGCGAAATTAGGCGACGGGATGAATTTTGGCGCCTAATTAACATTCCGAAAATCGTATAATGATGACAAAACGGACTCTTTGCTCGTATAATGATGACAAAACGGACTCTGCAAGCTGGCTTCAAGACGACCCGAAAATCCGTTTTGTCATCACTAACCTTAGCCGTATCAGCCATTGCGATCACTCCGATCCTCGTGTAGAATGAAGCATCGACGTCGGTTATGAGCAGATCGTGGAAGCCGTCGTTCAGGAACGATTCGGTCAGAGATTCCGCCTTGAATCGATAATGTCATCCAGGGCTGAGTGGTGGACCTTTGTCCAGGTTCTTGATATCCTGAGAACCGTACGCTAAGAAAATCGCATTATTATAGCCTAAGGCAATGGAAGATCAGCTGAGGCAATCAAGGGAGAGAGTGAACTAGCTGAGCGCGTATTTGGCAGAGGCAATTCAGGTTACTGATTTCGCCTATAGGGTTTCATCTGCATTCTGCAGTAATGATATTTGTTCAGAGAGTCTAGCGATGTTCATTGTACTTTATGTCATCTATGAAATAGTCTCACATCTTCCAGCGCCTCTTCTCCCATGGCTTCCGAGGTGTCGAGAATGACGACGACGTCAACCCAGATGTCGTTGAAGTCCCAGCCGGAGGGACGACCGACTTGGTCGACGTCGCAGTCGCAGTACGGACCAGAAGGCGTGGGCGCTGACAAAGAATCTCAGGTAAATGTGCATCCTGATTTCGAGACGGGCTCGCGGGAGATCACTGCTAGGCCAGTGATACAATGCTGAAGGCTATCAGCAAATTCGATATTCTTGTAGCCAAAATACTGCATTCTGTGGCATTCTGTGTCATTTTTCGAGTGGCATTTTGTTCGGGAAACGACGATGCATACCTCCGCTATCGATGGATATCTCGATGATCATGCTGTCCTCGCTCTTCCAGATCTCAGATGGCTGCTTTGTCATAGGCGCGTATCGAACCTGAGAATGGTTACTGTATTTTTTACTTTTAAAATAGCATTTTGAATGTTAAACCTCGAAATAATTCGTTGTGAACTTCTCTTTGTGCGAGCCGTTGTAAAACCTGTAAAACAAATCATCTTCAAACAATATATTTTTAAAATACGATAAATTAATTAATATTACTTGAATTCCGGGCCCTCCCACAGTTTCTGCAGAACGATCGATCCGGTGTTGGCGGAATCAAAATTGAGCTCCATGTCGAAAGTTACGTCATGCGTTTCCCTGCGTTTTACAGTTGCCGTTTCAAATAATGCTCAATTCTAAACACTCTTTCTTGTCAGAGGAACGAGGTCGCACTGAACTGTATTCTTCTTCATATTTTATGTGGTTTACGTTTAACCGTAAACGTAAACCATATAACATAGAAATGTGAATACAACACACACGGAGCAGTCTTCTGTCAGTTTTTGCTGATCCACTAAGGGAGCAACCATAACAATCATTAATAAAAAAAAATCACCATTCTCCGATGAGCACGTAGGCCCTCCTGTCGATTCCCTGGAGATTCTGGAGGTCGTCGCTGCGTCCGCTAGAGAGCACGGCGATACGATCTCCCGGAGTCACCATAGTCACTGGAATGGTGATCAGACTCGTTTAGAAGCAAGTTCTTACTAGTGATGACAATACCGACGCGGCAAGCCTGATTCGACATGGGTTCAAGCCGGCTTCACCGTTGAAAATGCAGTGTTCAATCCGGTTTTCAACAATTACCTAGTCCTAGCTGGAGACGCTTTAACAGCGACCTATCCATCGTTCATTCGCTTATGCAATCTGATTATCTGTGTAAAAATTAAATATCCTCAGCCGTGCTTACGTGCATCCAATTCGAGCAGACTCGAGCACTCCATGGTGAATGTATCCGATCGATGAGTTTCTATGGTGATGACGTTATCGAAGGAGAAAATCCAATCGGGCATCGAGTGGCAACCCCTGAATTACCAAAGGTCGAATCATAATGCACTTTCAATACTCTGCTCTTTCCATTCCACACACAATCTCGTCTGCAGGACAAATAAAGATATTGAGAAATGAGGGCATCCAAATAACAATAATGATAAAACTAGAATGATAATAACACTGCGTACGGCCATGATTGCACTTCGAATCGTTCTTCCTCATCTTCAAATCGTTCTCCGCTTCCAGCTCCAGTGTATACAGTCACCTCTCCTCTGCCCGTGCATCTTCTCTTGTGTATCCACATTCCGGTCCGAGGCACGGCTAACACGGTGCTACCCTGCAGCCGGTACCGGTACTCCTGCAATACCATAAATTATTCATAATATTTGTAGCCCAGCGTATCTGTGAATTCTCTCTTATCAAAAAATTGTGAAATACAGATTATAATGTGGGTCCTGAGGTCATTCACAAATGAAAAAGTATTCTCTTCAAATCACGACAAAGGGTCACTAGGTCGGATGAGAACCGAACATTTTATCATCTCAAAGTACTTTGTCAGTAGCCTCACTATGATTCTGGGACCCATCTCTTCCGACGGTGCTCATCCGGTCTAGCACCAACAAAGACAGGTCAAGGAACTGCTCGCCTCTTTCTTCGGCCTGATGATTCCTGGAAGATCGCTGGCGAGGATGAGCGTGAACTCCTGGTCGCAGTCGATGACGACGTCCGCGACGATGCTCCACGACGACGACGTCGGATTCTCGATGCAGCCGCTGATCTCGAGGGAGATGTCGGAGAAACTGGTAAAAGGCTACATGAAAGATCAATTACCGAATGAGAAAACAGCTATCTGATTATTTTTCTGCAATCAAGAAGCTTTAGAAAATAACCTGGTAGCTGCCTGGTCGGTCTTTGCGTAGATCTTCTTGAGCTGGTCCCAGTTCGAGAACTGAAAAATAGATGATCTTTCCGAAAAGAATTGAAAACATACTCCTTCCTCGGTGACAACACAAGCGTAGCGCGTGTCTTTGGTGAAAGTGGAGTTCACAAGCTGGAATTTGTCATTAGTGAATTTTTCATTAGTTTTTGTTGTTGTTAGCCAATTATTATTTTTTCATCAGTGAAAGCGTCAGCGACAAATGAACCCTGGAGATTCTCAACAATGAATAATGCATACAAATAAATTTCGCTCACTCTGTATCGGACTTCATCGCAAGAGTAGACGTACCCGTCGATACTTTCAGAGAGGAAGACAATCAGCAACATCAATTTCCAGGCTAATTCCATGATACTTAAATTTTTTGATTGAACAATAATATAAATATCGATTGAAGAGCTGTTTTGAGGTGATAAACTAGCAAGAGATGAGAAGAAGTGTGAAATCCAACTTCCAAGCCTTTTTATACACCATCTTATCTCCGTTAGATGATGCCTCAGATGACCATGAGGCTGCTCTTCCACACCCTGGACACCATCATTCTCGATTCCACACAGATCTGTTGATCGTTGCTGATAAGCCCACACCAATCTCGATCTAGTGATCTCTTTTTTCTCTTATCTGAATTTTCTTCGTATTTCGTCATTTAATATCACTTGTTGCTCATGAAGCATCACAATGATGGTCACACATTGCGCCGTTTCCTTCACGAGTGAGCGGGATCCCTCCTGCAGTGAAGATGCTTGAATGAATCACCACCTTCCTTCCGTTTTCCTTTGTTCATTCTTCCCACTCGTGTTTTCTCTCTCCAACCCTTTCTGTAAATACTACCTCTTTACAGTTGCGTTAACCAATTCTCTCGCAAAATAATCGTATAAAATAAAATAATCGTATAATCGTATCGTATTGATTGATACATCAATCGTAGTACTTCTTTATTTTCTTTTCGTTGGGATTGGTGCAACTTTTTTCCATCCGCCGCTATCTAGTATCTAGCTGAGGTAGTCGAATCTATCACAATTTGTCTAATAAA
Organism: Pristionchus entomophagus; assembly: GCA_036245825.1. NCBI lineage: Eukaryota > Metazoa > Nematoda > Chromadorea > Rhabditida > Neodiplogasteridae > Pristionchus > Pristionchus entomophagus. Next base: position 8,856,197 of record BTSX01000001.1, read on the forward strand.
TTAACTGTTAAATATGAATAGGCTTGCGAAGGACGCTGTCACTGCCATAAAAACAACTGAGAGGTACAGACTGGTTTTCGTAATTATCGATCTACCTCCACCAATCTTGCCGAGACTTATTCCCATTACCTTCGCATATCTAAGAAAGGTTCTCCTTTCGACACTATTTACATTGATTTTCGTAAAGCCTTCGATTCCATTGATCATAGATTATTACTACATAAATTGTCTAACCTAGGGATTTCTGATCATCTTGTGTCTTGGATTCATTCTTATCTCTCAAATAGAACTCAATCAGTATTTATTGATTCGTCCTTTTCTCCCCCATCACCCGTTATATCAGGCGTGCCTCAAGGCAGCTGTATCGGTCCCCTTCTCTTCATCCTTTTCATTAATGATCTTTGCTCTCAATTCCACAAGTCTATCTATTACTCTGTATATGCCGATGACCTTAAATTATTTGCTGAAGCCCCACTTCATTCCGATCATTTGCAATCTGCTCTAGATACTGTTGCTGATTGGTCCTCTCAATGGAATTTAGGAATTTCTGAGACTAAATGTCATATTATGCATTATGGTCTCCATAATCCCCGTAGGCGTTTTACGATCAATGATGTTGTCCTTACCGAACCAAGTAAATGTATCATCAAGGATCTAGGTGTGCATTTTTCCCCAACCCTTTCTTTCTCAGTCCATATCTCTAAAATTACCTCTAGTGCTCGTTCTAAAGCAAACCTCTTATTTAAATCCTTCCGTAGTAATTGTCCCGATCTGTATCTGAAATCTTTCACTACTTTCATCCTGCCTAATATAGAATATTACTCTATTATCTGGAACCCAGCGCACAGTGTAGATATGACTAGAGAGCTCGAAAGAGTTCAACGAGATTTTACACGTAGGCTTTATTATCGCTGTTCTCTTCCGCCTGTTTCTTATAAATCCAGACTTCGCGATTTGAATTACTTTAGAACGCCGTAGATTTATTATGGATATCACTTTTCTCCAGTCCATTGTTAATAACCGGTATTCTATGGATGTTTCCTCTCTGCTTCGTTTTACTCCCCTTACTCGCGCTCTTCGGAATTGTCATAATTATCGGATCTCATTGCCGTTTATTCCTCACAATTCTTCTTCCACCCTTGCCTCTAGAACCATTTCTATCTGGAATTCCCTCCCTCCCGAAATAGTTAATTCATCTCATAACGTTTTTCGTAATTTTATTCGTTCTCAACCCCCCTCATTCTTCCCCAATTCAATTATTTGTAACTGGCTCGATATTTAGTCTTTCTTCACCCCCTCCCCCTCCCTCCCCTACCCTTGCTGCCCGGCAAAAACCGATTCGACACCATCGACGGACATCCGTTTCTTGCAATCTTCACGATACTCTCTTGTACATTATCCAATGAACGGAATAAATGAATGAATGAATGAATGAATGCATGAATGAGAGACATCATACAACAACAAAAAACTTTAGGTCAAACCATGAATTGTTTAGCATTACCAATGCGATCTTCAAAAGGAATACCTATCCTCATCTTTCGAAATTTCTCAAAAATATACGTGTGAGTTCAAATCGAGAGCGAATGAAACCTTTCGCTTCTCCAAGCTATGCAAGCAACAATTCTCATGCCCTGAACTTCCGTGGCCAGTTGATATAACACCGAACGTTACCATCTCTCAACTTTATGATCTTTTCACTTCTGAACCTCATCACTTCCACACTATTTCTCTCAAATCTCCTCTAAATCTCCATGTGGGGGTGTTGACACGTGCCCGCTCTGTCCGAAGAGTATAAAGGGGACGAAATCGTGAAAGGAATCAATAAGCATCATGATTCTTCAGTGCTTCTTCATTCACGTTCTATTCACTGCAGCATCAGCCCAGGCTACGTTGCCGAGTCAGCCTTGTCGTGGGGGGTGATCTTGGGCGTAGTAAGTATTTTCCCAATTATACCCTCTCAAAACATCTCTGAGTCAAAATTAAGAAACCAGTCTTTTTAGAATTGAAATTATTTTAATCCAGCCTGCTCGACCGATTTTGACTGCTTTAAATTCGGCGCTGGTACCACGTGTGACGGCGGCTGTTGCAGTTTGCCTGAGGGGACAACTTGTTCCCCCACTGCTGGTACGTATAATGATTGAATTAGCTTGTAGTTCGTATACGAAAAGTTCATTCAGGTTTTGATGACTATTGGAACTACTTTTTTTTAAAAATATTTCTGAACGATTGGGAGAATTGCCCAAAAAAACTATGAGATGCGTTTTCGAGAAATAGTGTCTATTTCGGACATTTTCATACAAGCGTATTCCAGATGTCGCAATCGTGTGAGTTGTTGCATCTATTGCAGGCTGCTTGCCGATGATGACTGTTGGATGTTTGGACCTAGTGGAACATGTCACAAGGACTCTCCAACGGACTCTATGGGATGCTGCGACCCGCTTTTGACCTCAACAACTGTGTTGCCGCAGAATCAGAGTTTGTTGGCTTGATATTATTATTATTGTTATTTTTTTGAATCGGAGTTACTTCAAGTTTCTCTGTTCACCTTGCGTCTTTCCAACATTCAAGATGCAATTTTTTTCAGCGTGTGTCGACCTCATCGATCCCGTGCACAGCGCTTTCATCTGCTCCAACTTGAGGTCGGAAACCGAATTTAATTTAAATTAAATTAATAATTGAAAGAGAACATATCCTTTCAGAGCTTCGTGCACCTCTTCGTCTTTCGCGCCAGTGATGAGAGTGATGTGCCCAGCCACTTGTGGATTCTGCTAAACCATTCAATGATTCAACTGATGATAATTTTCAAATAATCGGAAATAAACTTGTAATTTCCCATAATGATTTAAACAATCACAGTTACGAAATGGTTTGTCCAATCAACAGACATGTCTCTTCGATAATCTATTTCTGAATGTGTCCCCCAATGCAATTCCACTTCATTTCCGTCTCACGAAACGAGAGGTATCTCTATCTCGCTCTTGCTTGCACACGAAAGGAGAGGAAGTAATAATTTGCACTTCATCGTTGCTATCGCAACATGGACGTGCCTTGCTCTTTCTCTCGTTCCACCTCTCATGTTGTCACTCCCGAATTATCTTGCATATTCTCACATGCGTTTTTCGCACACTACTTTAAAAAAAATCACTGATAAATAATAATCACAAGGACACCGCATGTGTGTTGCTTGTATTCGTTCTCCAGTTAATATCATATATTTAATGCTGCAAGCATTTTCTGTTGATTGTTGCTTACTCGTTAATAATATGATTCTCAGATTCAAAGCCATACATTGATGTGATTTCAGTCAGGACAAATGCAAAGGAGGTCCAGGTACCGGTATAAAGAGACCCAGCTCTCATTTCACTGTATATTTTTATTGAAACAGATTACATATTCACAGATCTATGATCGTTGTTTGTTCTGGAATACAGGGCGAATATCTGAAGGAAAAGAACGAACAAACAAGGATCGATTGGAAGTTGTTGAAGAGTGAGTATTTTTTTCAGAGCATCATCACAATTATATATATATATTTTTTAAATCATTATACAAGGCACATTATAAAACACGAGCCCGTGCTTGTGAAGTTGAACGAAATATGGAATATAACTGAGGACAAATTCCGAGAGATCGCTGATCGTTTGAAGTATGATGTACTAGCGTGAGTACCTTTTCAAATACGTAATTACTAATACAACACATTTTAGTATTGCCTACAAACCTGTGAATGGACCTGAATCGAGCATAGTCATGTTTCGATCTGCTGCGATTCTTGTGCGAAGAGACGCTAACGTTAGGCAAGTTGAAGCTATTCGATTGTACAAGATAACGAAAGAGCGAAATAATGAGCAAGTGGTGAATTTTCAGAATGGCAGAGAACCCCAGGAAAATCGCAACCAGTGATTGCGCCGAAGAACAAAAGAAGCGTTTTGTGAAATCATTCGCATATATTAAAGGTATAAATAAATCACAGTTTCTAGATTGATATTGTTTAGATGGCCATTACGCAATTGCTGCTGTGCACGACAAAATGCATAATATCCATCACGTATGCGTGTATATACATCATAAACCTCCGAAGAATAAGAAAAATCCTGAGGATACGACTGATAACACTGGAGACAAACTGAAGAGTGCAATCGATTTGATCAAGTCCAAATTTTGCGAGTATCTGAAAATGCCATCGATGGACAAGGATCAATTGAATGCATTGAAGAGTAAGTGGTCATTTGTTTAAAAAAACAGTCTTCTAATTATCAAAATCTGATTATATTTGAAATAAATAACATAATTTCAGTTATTGTCTCTGGAGACCTAAACTGTAATTATCGGATTGTTGACAGAGTGTGTCATCCAAACCTATCACATAAACTCTACTACAGATGGCGAACTCGTATTCTTAATTGTGATAAGGTGAGTTATTTATAATATAATCAATGTAAAATTCAAAAGTATATATCTTGAAATATTTGCTCACATAATAATGTTTAAGCAGAAAAAAGACAGACAGTGATTTTATAAATAACGAATGTTGCTACTAAGAGAACAATCGTAACAACAATCGACTACGTTCTCGGATCAAATGTATTCACGAAGATTCACAAGCCTATTAATAACAATTATGATCACTTCACGATTATAGAGGACGTATATTATCAAGGTTTTAAAAAAAAAATTCCTTGAACAAGAACATTTCACAGATTTTGGTTTCGAATATCCGTATTGCAACGATCCCATCTGTGAATTCAACTGCAAAACGGAACAAGATCGTGTCATCGAAGTTGGTTGATTTATGGAGAAGATATAAAAAATAATTCATGCTATTGAAGATGTCTGATGATGAGTCGGAAGAGAAGCTAGTTCAGTTGGTTAGATATTTTAAGAAATATTACCCTGCAAATGTGAGTGCAATTTCTCATAGATAATTCAATGCTCATATTCGTCGCAGAAACAAAAGGAACATTCTGTGTTCTATCATTATGTTCATTCGAAGGAAAAGAGTGAGATAACTGTTAGATCGTGTTTTAATTAAATTACATTCAGTACTCAAATTGTTCTACGCTCGCATCCCAGAAAGAATCAAAAGATTCCAAGCAGTGAATTTCATCGGTAGACTTGTGTTTGGAGACTCGTTGTTCGAAGATCAAAATCGAAGTTTAAATGCAAATTGGGTCATGTGGATATACGCCGTAGGTTATGTTTTAATATTTTTCTCCGATTGTTTTAAAACGCATTATCTGTAATACGAGAAGAAAATGGGGTGATAATGGCACAGTTTGTGAAAATTGTCGTACGGAGTTCATACTTCGGGCGTGTGACCACTTTGGGTCGAAAAAACTTTTTTCATAAAATGTTTGATCTTTGATCTCCAAAAATCGATAATTTCAAATTTGAGATTTCGCCATCATGTTACAAATCATTTTAAATGGTAGAAGGAAACTTGATGTGGGCTATTACTTCGCCAGTTATGGCTCAAAAAGTAAAAATTTCACTTTCCGTAAAAATCAATATGGCTATACTTGAAGATATCATCTCTAGGCCCCTATTTTCAGGTATTTTGTGTATTTTCCATCGTAGAATTGGATGAGACTTTTTTCGGTCCGAATCTATTCGGCAATTTTATCGAAATCACCAGTTTTCCGTGACCTACCCATGGTAGAATGCGATACCGCTCATCAAGTTATCAAGCACAACTTTTTTCATTCATGATTTCATGAGCTCTAGTATTGATATTCGGAATCAGTGCCCCAAAATACACCAGAAACTCCTATAGATATATTTTTTCGAGATAATTTTTTTTCGACTTTTCGTTTTTTCCAACCATGTGGTCCCCCTTTGGTCACAATTGAAAGCTCGAAAAAAGAAAAAAAAAATTTCGAAAAAATATATCTATAGGAGTTTCTGGTGTATTTTGGGGCGCTGATTCCGAATATCAATGCTAGAGCTCATGAAATCATGAAAGAAAAAAAGTTGTGCTTGATAACTGACGAGCGGTATCGAATTCTACCATGAGTAGGTCACGGAAAACTGGTGATTTCGATAAAATGGCCTAATAGATTCGGACCGCAAAGAATCTCATCCAATTCTACGATGGAAAATACACAAAATACCTGAAAATAGAAGCCTAGAGATGATATCTTCAAGTATAGCCATTTTTACGGAAAGTGGTCGAAATTTTTACTTTTTGAGCCATAACTCGCGAAGTAATAGCTCACATCAAGTTTCCTTCTACCATTCAACATAACTTTTGATGCTCTTTCGAATGATATGAGAGGAATCGCCAAATTTTCGAGAGAAATCAGTGATCCGCGGACTTAGGAAATAGTTTCATCGATCACGCTGTAAAGAAAATCATAAGTACTTTCGATGATGCTCTTTCAAACTGCGTTTGCCGATTTTCGACAACTAGTCTCATCTTCGAGTATTGGTAGGTCAAAGTACGTACCCTACGAAATTTTAGTCCCAATTCGACTCAGGAAAATGAAGATAGAGACTAACCGGAAATTGCATTCGAATGAGGAGGCAGAGGTCAATATTTCATCTGTTGACGAAATCATTTCATGTCCATGCGCTGGATCGGGGTGGTCGGTTTTTCAATAAAGTGACGTAACTTTCCTAATAGTGATCTCCCCAACAAGCTTTCAGTTAACTTTATGTAGGGGCTACTGATAGCTAACAGGACCCCAAAAATCAGAAAGATCGGAGGTGCGAAAAAAAAAGAGCATTGATTTTTCTCCGAAAAACCTGCGATTTTTGTAAATTTTAACAGTTTTTCGAGTGTAACTTTTTTAAAATACGTTTTCATGAGCTCTCACATCGAAATTCGGAATCAACGCCCCAAAATACACCAGAAACTTCTATGATTCCGAATTTCGATATGATAGCACATGAAAACGTGTTTGAAAAAAGTTACACTCGAAAAACTGTTAAAATTTACAAAAAATCGCAGGTTTTTCGGAGAAAAATCAATGCTCTTTTTTTTTCGCACCTCCGATCTTTTTGATTTTTGGGGTCCTGTTAGCTATCAGTAGCCCCTACATAAAGTCAATTGAAAGCTTGTTGGGGAGATCACTATTAGGAAAGTTACGTCACTTTATTGAAAAACCGACCACCCCGATCCAGCGCATGGACATGGAATGATTTCGTCAACAGATGAAATATCGCCCTCTGCCTCTTCATTCGAATGCACTTTCCGTCTAGTCTCTATCGTCATTTTAAAGCGAGTTATGCTCATTTCCTTGAGTCCAATTTGGACTAAAATTTCGTAGGGTACCTACTTTGACCTACCAATACTCGAAGATGAGACTAGTTGTCAAAAAACGGCAAACGCAGTTTTGAAGAGCATCATCGAAAGTACTCACGAATTTCTTTACAGCGTGATCAGTGAAACTATATCCTAAGTCCGCATGGTTCTCGAAAATCTGGCGATTCCTCTCATATGTAACATGATGGCGAAATCTCAAATTTGAAATTATCGATTTTTGGAGATCAAAGATCAACATTTTTATGAAAAAAGTTTTTTCGACCCAAAGTGGTCACACATCCAAAGTATGAACTCCGTAAGATTATTTTGAAGCAACTGTGCCATCTCACCTTCCATAGTACAGATAACGCGTTTTAACACGCGTTCTCTGTAATAGTGCAGGGAAATGGGGAGAAAGTGGCACAGTTTGTGAAAATGGGCGTACGGAGTTCATACTTTGGGAGTATGACCCTTTTGGGTCGAAAAAACTTTTTTCATAATAATTTTGATCTTTGATCTCCAAAAATCGATAATTTCAAATTTGAGATTTCGGTATCATTTGATACCTCATTCGAAAGAGTATCAAAAGTTTCGCTAAATGGTAAAAGGAAACTCGATTTTAGCTATTTCGAGGCGAGTTATAGGTCAAAAAGTAAAAAATTCGATCACTTCCGGTAAACATCGATATGGCTACCAATGAAGGCATCATTTGCGGGGTCCTATTTTAATATATAACGTGTATTTTTCAATGGAGAAAATGATGAAACTCTTTTCAGAGCACATTTTCACTGCCGTTGTATCGAAATCATCAGATTTTCATGCCTACTCACCTACTTGAGCTGTCGACTTTGACTGTTTTCCCCCCTGTGACTTTTTCTATTCCTAGTTTCATGAGCTCTAATGTGGAAATTTGAATTTAGCACACAAAACTAAGCCAGAAACTTCTATAGTTATATTTTTTTGAGATGAAAATTTTTTCGACTGACTTTTTTTGACCATATGGTCCCTCTTTGGTCCGTTTTTGAGTCGAAAAATAACTTTCTCAGAATAATGTCTCTAATGGAGTTTCTGGCGTATTTTAGTGCGTAGAAACCGAATCTGCTAACTAGAGCTGATGAAACTTCAAAATACAAAAGTTATGATAACAATTCCTAAAATTATTGGCTTTTTCGAGCATAACTTTTTATATTTGAAGCTTCATGAGCTCTAGTTAGCAGATTCGGTTTCTACGCACAAAAGCCAGAAACTCCTACAGAGACATCATTTCGAGAATTTGATTTTTCGACTCAAAAACGGACCAAAGGGGGACCACATGGTCAAAATAGTCAAAGTCGAAAAAATTTTCATCTCGAAAAAATATAACTATAGGAGTTTCTGGCTTAGTTTTGTGTGCTAATTTCGAATTTACACATTAGAGCTCATGAAACTAGGAATAGAAAAAGTTACAGTCGGAAAACAGTCAAAGTCGTCAGCTCAAGTAGGTGAGTAGGCATGGAAAACTTTTTTTTTTTTTTTTTTTTTTTTGATTTCGATACAACGGCAGTGAAAATGTGCTCTGAAAAGAATTTCATCATTTTCTCCATTGAAAAATACACGTTATATATTTAAATAGGACCCCGCAAATGATGCCTTCATTGGTAGCCATATCGATGTTTACCGAAAGTGATCGAAAGTGATACTTTTTGACCTATAACTCGTCTCGAAATAGATGAACTCGAGTTTCCTTCAACCATTTAGCATAACTTTTGATGCACTTTCGAATGAGATATCACATGATACCCAAATCTCAAATTTGAAATTATCGATTTTTGGAGATCAAAGATCAAAATTATTATGAAAAAAGTTTTTTCGACTCAAAAGGGTCATACTCCCAAAGTATGAACACCGTACGCCCATTTTGACCCCCCCCCCCTCACCTGCAGTATTACAGAGAACGCGTTTTAAATTTCAGACTGTGAGACGCCTGACTCAAAACGATATGAATGAAGATCTGGCTGAAAGTGATGTAGTACAATTCGCCCAGGGACTTACAACAGTATTGACCAAAGGAAGAAAATATGTGAGCTGGGTCTCGTTACCGCTTAAAAAGAATGTGATTCAAGGTAAGACAACCTCCCAACACCGGCCGTTCACAATCTACACCTGCACGACCTACTACTAGTTCCACTATCCGTCGTCAATGAATCGCGAATAACGCCTCACATAAATATAAAAACAAATCGCACCCTCAATCAGTTGATTCTACTGAGCTGTTGCATTTCGAATCTATAAAAAATATATTCCACGCTTATTGTCAATATATCGATCTGTTCATGACAACATTTCTTTCAATAAATTTAATATAAAATATGAGCTATCACTAAAATCTTAAAGACGAATGCTACAAAAACGTGATATTTAATGTGATAAAAAGAGGTATTTAGAATATTTAATGTAAAAGATATCGAGACATTTGTTATTTATAGAAGAGCTTACAAAATAATGTTCAACATTCACGATCGATTTATTTCAATAAATATTGGGCGATTCGAGCTCCTCATGGATGCACAGCCACTTCCCACCTTCTTGACGGAAAATCTGCTCCAAATTGCCTAAAATGTGTTACAACTTTCAAATAATTTGACGAACTAATTGCATGCATGGGAAACGGAAAAAACGACAGCAACACATTGTTAGCACTTCCCACCTCCGAATTCCTCTCCACTGCCCCTGACTTTCGACTTGAAAACTGATCTGTACACGATGTGATCAGATGTGGTTTCGTAGACTTCGTTGGAGACCTACCGGTGGAAGAAACTTTACTTTTGTACAACAAATTTGTCTAATAAAACGACGACTGACCGTGGTATCGACTGACACGCCTTTCAACTCAGAAAGTTCCTTCTTGATTTCTGCAAAAAATATTAAATTCAGTATCGAAAATCAGGGAACTGCCAAGCTTGCAATAAATTTTGCTGCTTTTAGTAGTGAGACAGCATGCAGTATTCACAGATTCTCGGTCATCAAGGTCAACTCACTATCTCTGCCATACGCACAGCTCTTGCCCTTGGTCACCATGACTCCGTCGACTGAGAAAAATGCCGCTACGGCGTCCATTTTACCCTGAAATGTTATCTCTTTAATGGGAAATTACAATAATCGTCGAACCGCGGCGAGATTGTCAGTGTACGCATCGTGAAGGGGCTTCAGAATCGCCTTCACCACTGAAAATTTAATATTACATGATTCACGATAAATTTCAATACCAAAATAGCCGAGTTTTGAAATTTTAATCATAAAAATAAGTCCAATACTATGGAAATTACTGGATACGCTCCTTACAAGGTATAATATTGAAATATTGCAAAAAAAATTAAATAAAACTCACGTTCGACGGTTATCGCCATGCCGCTTGTGCTTGTCTCCCTCGTCTCCTTCCTTCCACTTTTATACTCTCTCCCTCCGTCTCTACGCACTCATTTGCGCTCTGTTATTTTGCTCTCGAAGCCTAGTACACTACACAATGGAACCTGGTTCGCTCTCACAAGTTTCGAAATTTCTAATGAAAAATGTGTGCTCAATAATATGATTGATTAAAAATTAAGGTTGCCTCAATGATTTTTTCTTGGTTGCATGGCGAAACAGAGACCGATATGTATGCGTACAGCAATCAATTATTTCATTTAGCGAACGGAATATATGACACTTACATGTTTTTTTCCTCATCACAACAAAGCTGAAAATTAACCGAAGGGTTGACGGAAAATTTATTGAATAAATGTGCGTGTTGTTTAGAGTCTGATTCCGATTCTTGTTCAATCTCTAAATGTATGAACTTTATCTTCATATTGTATATTCAAAGATTGTTTAATCTTTAATAAGAGTTTAAAAAACAATTGCATTCAAATATGCCAATGGGCTCATAGCGCATCCGTTCCTCTCAGTGGCCCCATCCGCTCTCTTACTCTTCCTCCCCCAGAGGGCATGCCACCTGTCCTGATCTCGTCGGGACCCCCCAACCACCAAGACCGGAAGCGCCCAGCGAACCTTGCCATGCCCACGTTCCCACCGTTTTTACAATCAGTCATCAGCCTTCCTATCACCAGAGATGGTCTTTTTTCTGCTCCTTCTCGTGTCACTACCCTTCACCGCTACTTTTCCCATCTCCAAGTGTGAACTCTGCCCACTTCAATCGCAATGTGTCTTGGATTCGCATGGTACTTCGAGGTGAGTAATATTTCATTTGTTTTTATTCAATTGATAAACGATTCGATCATCTTAGAATAGAAAACAAGTTTAACAATAATTAATTTCATTATTATTCATACATTTCGCTTTTCAGTTGCGTCTGTGACGAGGGATTCAGTGGCGACAACTGTGACATTCTCCTCTGCCACGATTTCTTCTGTCTCGGAAGTCTCTCAATATGCGAGAATACACTCCAAGGACCGATTTGTCATTGCGAGGAAAGCAGAGCGGGATCGAATTGTGAGCTGCAAAGGTGTGAAATTTGCTTAAAATTTAAGGCGATGCTAAGTGCTGAACATTTTTTTCTAATAAAAAGTTACTTTACTGTTCCATTTTTCAGTGGCGAACAGCGCCCATGGTCTCGATGCAGCAACGCTACCTTCTGCGAGGCTTCATTCCAAGATGGAAAGTGTGATGAGGTGAGAAAACAAGCAAGAAAAAAAATGCATTAACAATGAAAAGCTCTTGAAAAAAAAACTTGAAATTCTAATATTCCAGATCTGCAACACTCCCGAGTGTCTTTTCGACGGAAATGATTGTCTCAACAATGATCATTCATCCGAGGAAGTTACGGCTACCACTTTCCCATCTAGCCATACTCCTACTATCCCTGCCCCGGAGATGTTATCATCTACCAAGTACGTCGTACTCCTTATCTTCATGATTTTACTAGTTATTGTTATCACAATAATTCTGGTCGTTACTCATTGTATTGTCAAAAAGAGGAAGAATGATGTGGCAGTTGATTTCGTTCCCGCCCTTCCTTCGTATACCCTTCCTCCTACTCCTTACATGCCTAACTACCAGATCCATATACCAGACAATGATGACGGCTATGCGGTTATCCCTTTCTATGCAACACTTCCTATTTTTGATCATTCCGAAGCCCAATCTTACCACATTGGTATCAGTGTGTGAGATACTCTCCGTGCAGTATACTTAGATGAATTGCATTTTTTTTTAAATTCGTGTTTCTGTATTATTTGTAAATATTTGATATTTATATTTTGTATGTATGATTTGGAACTAGGCGAAATGACTATGTTGAAATGAGAAGAACGACCACAATATGATGCCCCATCTTGATCAGCGCCCAGAAAGCGACACTGATAAATTTTGATTATTATCATGTACGATTTTATTATGTTTAATGATAAATACAAAAAACTGTGATAGGGAGAAGATAATGCGATTTAGAAATGTAATTCATGAACGAATCAAGTGTAGAGAATTCCAAGGAAATTTTTCGGTACATATGTTTACATATTTCTCAAACACGGTGAATCACTTGATCGAGTGACGAGAGATGAAATCAATACAACTTCGTTATCGTTATCAGTGAAACATGTCGAATAGCGAGCCAAAATTTTGTTTGTGGATAGCCGCTTATTTGTCTCTCCTTCTATACGATTGTTTGACTCACTATCATCTTCTTCTTTTAAAAAGTACCCATCCAGGGGAAAAATTACGCCATCTGTTTATTCCATTTAACAAAATAATTGAGCGGCATTTAAAAAAGAACATCTGAAAATTTGCCGGAAACAATTCTCTGGCTGTTCTCTTTTCTCAAACATTTCCGGTTAAAACTTTTTAATGGAGCTCAGTTAATGGAATAAGATAAAATAATCATTTTTCCCTTGAAGTGTACGTTAGCATGCAACGGGCGCACTCGTTCTCTCAGTGTTTTTTCACTTGAGCTGCTCTCTCTCCTTTCCACGACATGATCATATCGCAAAGCAATTCCGACTGGTGGCTCTTTATTCTTGTTTTCATCACTCGAGTCGATTATCGCAACTATCATATATATTTTAAGAAGCTCCATTCTCTATCCAGTATGGGCGACCAAACTGACTATGAAGATTACACAAATTGGGCACGGAATCAAGAGGAAGAAAATGGACAGCGTGAGTATTAATTTTTTAAAGTACTGACCCCTCTTCTTTTAAAGGAGTACTATCAGCACTGGGTGGTAGATACTCTCACCACGATTAGCCTGGGTTCATTACTGCGTTTAGTAAAGACATGGCTAAATATAGAGACTACAGTCTCCGCCCCCTTAGAGGCAATAGAGAGTTGCCAGAAAACCGCAAGAGCTCCGGCAAATCTGGTTCTCAACCAAATAGGACGATCAAAAGCATTTTCTGTAGGTCTAAGGATCCTGCACAAACTACGTGATGCGGAGCTTGATCGGTGAACTTTTAGTAGGTCAAAATCGATGATTTAAGGTCAAAACTAGTGATTTGAAGATGTTCTAGTAATCGTACCCAGTTCCGCACGTGATATTTAATTTATTTTAATTTTAGAGGAATTTTAAGATTTTTTTTTTAGAATTTTATGAATTTTCTCCGATTTGTCGCTCGAACGTGAGAGGAGAGGGGCGAGAGTGCGGGGGGAGCGAGAGAGACACACGCTAGAGAGGCTCCGCCCCTTTTTCTCTCTCGTCTCATTTCCGTATCGTTTTTCTTGCCAGCGCTCGCGTTGTTTTCAGGACATAGCTCGGCCCAGAGAGGAGACAGAAACAAACTCTAAAAAGCAAAAATGCTATTCATATCAAGACCAACATAATGAGCGTAATATTGAGTGTGTGCGGTCAATTTGGTAGATCAGACTGTGGTCTCTAACTAAATACAGCAGTGAGGGGGCGGGGCCATTCCCTAGTTGGGTGAAGGAGCCTCACTTGATCTACCCGTCTCTGCCCTTTGATCTGACCTTTGAACGACTCTCCTTACGGTTTCTGGTATCTCTGCCGCTCTAGCCATTCATGAAAGGGTGGACAGGGAAGGGACTGAGAGAGGAAGTGCGCTGCGCAAACATTTAGCAGCCTTTTCCCTGGGTTCCAAGCGCGCGAATTCAAACTTGAAACGCGAATATCTGGGCTCAGAGATGAGCTAGAGATCAACGTTCGAATTTTGGATTTTCATTATGGTTTAAGAACCTAATCTTGCTATCTTTACAGATTCTCCAATAAAATGTTGCTGTTACTCTTCCTTTAATGCATATTCTATGGTTCTGAAGCGCCAAATGCGCCAAAACGATATGTGTTATAGATATTTAGCCGCTTTTGCGATACTGTTCTTCAAAGAGCGATTTTGGGAACTTCGAAATCAGATGTACAGTATGAAATAATTGCGTGAGTATTTCGTTAGGTTTGTAATAAATATTCAAACGTATATTATTTAGTAACACATTCACAACGGCAAAATCGAATAAATGCATGAGTCGTGCTGCAGCTATTCCGTCCCGGCTCATGGGAAACCAACGACAAACGCTTCGTGGGAAAGATCGGAAGAATGGAGAGTAATTATCTTGCTGCTGACTGACTAAATTAGACTGAGAACATTCAGGAAACAATTTCACTCATGTCATTGTGCATGATACAATTCACGATATCTACCATACATGTTGTTATATAAATCATAAAAAGAATGATGAAAAAGAAGAGGAAGATCCATCAACAACGATTGAAAAAACTGGGAAAAATTTGAAGTTAGCAATAAATGACATCAAGAAACGTGTAAACTATGATCAGTCTTCGAAACGTGAGTTGACAATATTTTATAAAACATAAGATTAAAAATGAGATTTTTCACGTTCACGGTTGCTATTGTTTTACAGTTGTAATCTCTGGAGATTTTAATTGTTATTATCCTGTAACATAGGTCGTGAGGCTCGGAGGCGAGTCTACGTGTTTACCACCTACCAGTCCGCTATTACACACTAGACTCGCCCTCCCGTCATTCTAGTCCCTTCTCCCCCTGGGAGAAGCTCCCGATAAATGATGCTGAACATCTAGTTAGTAGTCCGCACCACAGACTAACGGAGGAGTAATAATCCTTCCGTTACATGGAGGTCAGCCGGAATGAACTCCCCCGGCAGGAATCGGAGCCCCAAGAGCCCAAGAGTGCAACGTTATTCGTCAGATTCCCGGCACACAACAGAGAGAGCAAGTGCCCATGACCACCCCACTCCCATCATAATCACCATAATCACCACGGAGAGTACCCTCAACAGCCAAGGAGCTGAAGCAGCCAAAGAGCTGCGCGCCAAAGGAGCGATAATTGGACGCAAGGACGTCTTCAAGGGAGTCAAAATGGAACGGAGAGAAGACAAGATAAGTCTTCGATGAGGAGTGAGGGAACTTCGGATAAGGGACAGCTCGTGTGCGTGAGTGCGGATTACTACATTCTATCGGACAGGACTTTCTTTTATCGCATTAAAAATTGTTCATGCATCACCTCTGACACTAGTTCACATTTTGTTGTAAGTACTGCTTTTGATATTGGGTCGACAAGGGAAGTTCGATTCAACCCGTTTCCATGTCGTTTGTCAGTAGGTTTTCTCTGTTACTGCTGATATAGGTTGATTCGACGCCTGGTATGTTCTATTCATGCTTCCAACCCTCAATTAAGTTAGCGGTGAGGACACTCGCTTGCCGAATTGTAGGATGTAACATAGGTCGTGAGGCTCGGAGGCGAGTCTACGTGTTTACCACCTACCAGTCCGCTATTACACACTAGACTCGCCCTCCCGTCATTCTAGTCCCTTCTCCCCCTGGGAGAAGCTCCCGATAAATGATGCTGAACATCTAGTTAGTAGTCCGCACCACAGACTAACGGAGGAGTAATAATCCTTCCGTTACAATCCAATTGTTGACGAAGAGTGCAATCAAACATTGTCTGACCGACTTTACTATAAATGGTTCACACGTGTTCTTGATAGTGAGAAGGTGAGACAATTACATCAATTTGGCATATATTATATAACAGCAATTTTCAGCACGATACGCGTATTAATTTTTTTTCGAACCCCCCAAGTATATATTTTTCAGTATTCTAGAAGAACCTACACGAAAATTGACTACGTTCTCGGATGTAATGTATTCACACAGATTCATCAGCCAATTGATAACGAAATTGATCACTTCACTATTATAGAGGATATTTATCATGAAGGTAAGAACGATTTATAATTTATAAAGAAAAAAACATGAAGGACAGATCATGGTTTCGAGCATCCGTATTGCACTAATGTTGACAACAACTGCAAACTGAACTGCAAAGCTGGGAAAAAACGTAACGTCAAGGTTGTTTTAAAGGCATCACACAACGTTTACATACTATTTTTAAGATGTCAATGCGGGAAACCGAAGATAAATTGAAATGTTTAGCCAGAGAGTTCACAGATACGTACCCTAAAGGAGTAAGTGATTGTTTTGAACGCCTTCTCTATAGTAGTGCAGGATAATGGGTAGAAAATGGCACAGTTGGTGGCACTGAGATCAAAGAGCATTTTTTATGGAAAAAAATTTTTCGACCCAAGGTGGTCACACACCCACAGTTTGAGACCCATGGGACCATTTTGAGCCAACTGTGCCATCCCTCCTGGAGAAGTACAGAGAACGCGTTTTTTTAGTATGAAAATAAAAATAGATTCTTGCAGCTACCTGTCGAGACAGTGCATGCACACTATAAAAAATGGAAAGCAACGAGTAAGATATATTCACGATACAGAAAATATTTATTTTCTTTAGTTCTTGAATTATTCTATGCTCCCATCTCTCAATCAGTCAAACAGACAACAAAAGGAATATCTCCTCTGAGATGTACTAGTGCTAGTGCTAGTGCTAGTGCTCTGCTAGTGCTGTGAGTTGAAATTGATGAATTCCCAATAGTCACATATTCAAGTTGTATGCCGGCATCTGATGCCTATGAACTGTTCGATTGTACATGATTTGTGCTAAGTTTGTACCTCATCGCCTGGAAATATTAGCATCATTGCATCTCTTCAATCACAGAGATATTACAAAAATGTGTTTTACAGGAGGAATACGCTCATCTAGTCGAAGTCAAGCACGATAAGATGCAGAAGGAAGTGAACGAGAAGAAGGAAAAGCGAATTCTTGATGCAGCCGCAGCAAGAGCAGCGCAACGGGAACTTCAGTACTGAGGTTAGTAAATAGTTTAGGCGGTTAGTAAACTGTAAACTGTCTGAAATTATCTTCAAACATACCGACCGATAATATCGAATCGAAAACTGATGTAGATGCCATTCCATAGTTTTCACACAGCTTTTGACCTCACAGTGTGTTTTCAGATGCAAATCTTCGATCAATCAACTATTGTCTGTACATACTAGCCGAGTAATACATCTTCAACTCATTCCATCACCGCCTCTCTTCAATCACTTATGTCAACGAAAATTCCTGATATTTTTAATACTGCCTGCAATAAAATTATTTTCTGAAGAAGACATCGTACTTGTTCAATGCCCAGCTGTTCGAAACAATTGAATGCTTTTTTTGACGATTTTTTTGCTGATTTAGGCTGTTTCCAGAATGAGTGTGTCTGCTGATGTTGATTTATCAAGGTAAGTAATCCAGTAGCATTGACTATTCATCTCGTAGAATGACAACCGTATTATTGAGTTAGTTTCAACCTAAGAACTCATCAATTCTGAAAGATTGGCAAACAGACATAACGATCGACTTGAGAAATCACCTTGTGAGCGAACCGATCAGTTGCGGCTTGCATAAATTGAATATTGCAGGTGGGAAAGATGATCAGGGTGATGATACCGAATGCGGATATTCCACAATTACCGAGGAACGACGACTACTATAATTTGATAGCGAAAGAAATCTACGAGATGCAGATTCAACAAGGAGAGAGAACACGTGTTGATGTGAAACCATTGACTCAAATAACAAAATTATCACTACTAGACAAACTAAAGTCAGTTTGAAATCAGTCGTTATGTGTTCATTTGATCAAGATTAGGATCGCACTCTGATGTGTAAACAACAATTTCAGGAGTGAACCATCGTCGAAATAATATCTAATAGTAAACAAACAAGACGATCAATTCAATCCATTCAAACGAATAATGAACACTACCTCCATTAAAATCACTCCTTTCCATTGAATGTTACTCAAAAATATTATTTGCACTGCCAGCGATAAATAAATTTTTAAGAATTTTTTTTTTCTGATTCATAATAGTTATTTGAAACAAAAGTAATACCTCATAAACACCATGTCTCAAATATTCTTCATGCATGGATACATCAACTGTTGAGTTATCGTTCCAGTATGGCTGATATACCTGACGATGCGTTAGAAAACCCGGGCTGTGCGAATTCCTTCGAAAAGGTCGATGGTACGAACAACTCTATAACTCTTCAGCTGCGAGAGCGTCTTCGGATATCCAGGAAATGAAAGAGCTCAAAGAGGTGACAATTTTTTTTCTGTTTGAGATTTTATTTCAATCAGTGCAATTCCAGTCGCTGGTTAAATTGACATATCAACTCTCTGAAGCGGAGACGAAATTCGGCAACATGCGGAACGATTTAGAGGAGAACAACCGTTTCATCGGCAACCTCCAGATGGGAGATGTAAGTGAATCAACCAGTGTTTGCATTAATCGTTGCACTATGACCCGGACAGAGCGATAATTGCTAACGGTTGAATCACTTGTCCTTGGAATTAACCTAATTAAGGCCATTTCAGGACATAGCGGAGCTCACGTCCCAGCTGGCTACCAGGCAGATGAATGAGAGACAGTTGAAGGCAGAGATGGAACAGAAAGACCGAGAGATCGAGAGATTGAAGCTTAGAGACGTGAGGAATAGACTATCAATCGCCTGTTATGAGTCGACTCTAAGCCAGAAATCTTTGGTTAAAGAAATGATATTTCGAGAGCAAAAGGTGTGTATGATATCAAAAAGGGAAGACGGAATATTTTTTTAATATTTACATTTTATATTTTTATTGTGTGAAAGTGATGACTGATCAGAAAGTCTGATTCGATCCATTCACTCTGAGGAAGTGCATGCTCTCAAGACTCAGATGTCAGAGGCGATCGAGAGTCAAGTTAAAGAGCGACGATTGATGGAGGAATAGAAGAAGGAATGATTGAGAGACTCAAAAATCAATTGGCGATAGCAGGGTAAGTAAATGTGTAGGCGCATAAATAACGTCATAATATCAGAATAAAAACAAACACACCTAAAGTATGCACCATAATGCTAACATTTGCAGCAGGAGTGCCGACAGTCAAGTTCAGCCCGTTCGCGCAAAAAGGCCGGCAACAGACCCTAGCCATAATTCGAATGATCCTCATCATAGTCACGATCAATTCTTCGCCGAGTACTACATCCTGCAGGGCTATGACCCGATGAGAGTTGGTAGTACCAATATCGGACTGTTAGAATTATATTTCAACCTTTTATGATGGAAATTAGCAATTTTGTGACAGCAAAATTGTACTGATCGCATGATAAATGGTTCAGAAAGAAGCGGACCAAGCCTTCTCCTGAAAAACTCGAAATAATGAAGAGAATGTACACAACTATGGTCAATTATCGATCGAAGGCATGCAATTGTGTGATGTGTTCATCAAGCACCCGGCCAGGGAAGACACGCCGGTTATGTATAAGGTGAGGCAAAACCATCATTTTTCACAGAATTTCACTTTTTGAGAAACGAAAAAGCTCTCAATTTTAACGTTTTTGCAGACAATCACAATGGATTTCTTCACAATCCAGGAGAGGATTGGGTCTGGTGAATACTGTTGCGTTGAGGAGATGGGAGAAGATGTTCTCATGATTTGTGCTAGAGCAAAAGTGAGCGATTATCAGCTACTATCCATAATAAGAATCCTTTATCAGCGTATTACAGTGAGTCTGAACAATCAGGTAATGAATGCATTCCCCACCCTGATGATCCAATGATAAATCTAGCCTGGCACAGCGCAGTAGAAGTCGAGAAGAGAAAGCATGTGGTAAGTAATGATTCAAACTGAGAATAATCAAATGCGATGAATATACATCTTTCTTGATGAACAAATAAATAAGATAATATTTCCAGATTGGAAAGCCATCTTCCCCTGTTCCAATCAGACTGTGATCAAGTTCGCGAAAAATACGGAGAGAACCATTTTCGAAAGTGCCGGAAGCAAGGTGTGATTTAATTCATGGCGTCTTAAAAGTCGCGCATAAAAACTAAAGTGGTTGGCGATTCAGGCCAAAGGTGTAGATTTTTTTAAAAATTCGTTTTTGTGCAATTACTGATTTATTTTCAGTCTGAGTACTACTCTCTTGTCAAGGACAAATTGGACCGTGCACCGAAACAATTGCTGGAGAAGGCGGCTAAGAGACTTCGAGAGTCCAGTTACCAAACAGAAAATCGCACTGCTGAAGGAGTCAAGGAAATATGAAACAAACATTTTAAAACACATCCGACTAATGAACATTCAGTTTATCCTAGTATTCGTAATCATTCAGATCTCGTAAAGCATGGTTACTCAGGAAAATACATCTATAGTGTCTTGATCTCTACAAAATACTGTTACTACCTCATCATATAAGCCACATATTTCTCTCGTTTCCATTTTCATCTATTCGATTTGTTGATAATTGCACTATTAATTATATCCCTCAAATTAAAATTGTGATTATTCACTTCTCCTCGCAATAAACCTCAGTAAATCCATGAATGCAATGATGATCAGCTCCCAAAAAAAGTTTATTTCAAGAACAACTTAATCTCATGGTATCTCTGACTAGACTGATACAAAAGATGACAGATAAACGGAGAAGGATAGAGGCTACGGTATATAGGGGATCTTCTGATATTCAGACTCGCACAGAAATAGG
The DNA here is from genome assembly GCA_036245825.1 of Pristionchus entomophagus. Lineage (NCBI taxonomy): Eukaryota > Metazoa > Nematoda > Chromadorea > Rhabditida > Neodiplogasteridae > Pristionchus > Pristionchus entomophagus. The sequence goes on from BTSX01000001.1 coordinate 8,877,322, forward strand.
ATGACGAGACTACATAATAGGTATTGATCGTGGCGATTTATTTTATTTTGTTCCATTTCTTCTCGGTCCTTCATCAAATTGAATCTGAAGAGGAAGCGATTAACTCTTTCAAAAGCAAAAGATTACCGTCATTCCTCTCACGTTGACTCCTCCACTGGGCTGCCAGCTGACACGCATTACATTTGTATCATTTGTCTGGATCCTCATGTTGTTGATCTCTCCAGTGAGACTGTAAATGAATAAAGAGATGAAACATATTTTCGAAAATCATTATATTAGATCTATTTCATCAACATTTTTCAGTATAAAAATACTCACTTCGCGATCACTTTTCCACCTAGGAGTCCATCGTAGATGATGAGACGATCACAGCAAGAGTTCGCTTCGAGAAAGACCTGAGTTGAATATAATGAAATTTAGCAAACATGGATCAACCAAGATATTTTGAACTAAATTGATTCTGCATTCTACTACATTAGATTATCAAATTCAATCCGTAAGTGCTGTTCACAATTCCTGGTTTCCAGAATGCATACCTCCGCTTTAACTGTCTTGGACGAATCAGCGATAGTTAGAAAATAGTCGCAAGGCATCGATGCACTGAAGGGAAAACCGGGTGAAGATATCTAGAATGGCAACTGTGCTGAATTCGAGGATGCATAATCGTACGATTCCAGCATCAATCCAGGGCCCACCGTTGCAAGCCGGTTCAGATACTTCCTTCTCTAAAATTATGCGAATCTCATACAAATTAAGAGACGTTCCTCGGTATTCTGCACATAGCCGACGTATTACTTTTTTGCAACCTATGCCAATAAGTTGTGGGTGAAGTACCCATACCTAGACCTGATAGCTGGCCCAATATGAGAGGTTGGGGTGCACTTTCCGAAAACGGGCCGTGTCCAAAAAAAGTCGACGGGCCGTGTCCAAAAAAAGTCCAAAATTTCATCCCTGAAAAAAGTACGTTCTTATAGGTGTTCCATGCGTATTTTGCCACAAAAATAACGAAAAACATAGTTTGAAAGCAATAGGACATCGATAAAATGTCGAAAAGTTAGATTTTCGTCTTTTTTCGGGCCCTCTGAAAACTGTTTTCATCTCTCGGAAAATTTTTATCGTAGATTCGGATTCTACGTGGAAAACTACCCCCCGTGTATTTTTTTCACGCTTTTCATCCACTCCCCCCGGGCTCATTCGACTTCCCGCCCGTAGCGCTCTCGGAGGCTGCTGAGAGAACGATGAGGTTAGATTTCGCTATTTCAAAGTGATACAGTCACTATTCCATCAGATTTATGTTTCTTTTATCGCCAGTAAGCATTTGTGTTAGTGTTCTGGGGTTGTGATCTCTAAAAAACGTGAAAAATCTGAAAAGTAGAAAAATATTTTTTTTGAGATCTCAAAATTTCAAAAATTCATAAGTCAAGTATATGGGCTCTAAATGAGGTATTTGCAACTAAAAAGGACTAATATAATATATTACATTAATTTCTGAGAGTTATAGCCGATTTGCGAAAATTTTTTAAAATTGTAATTTTTCGGTGGGCAAATGATCGAGAAATTTTTCGACGATAAATTTTTCTTTCGAAACTACCTGAAAAGCTCAGATATCATTCACAACACATATGTAAGTCGTTCTCAGTTGAAAATACCTCATTTAGAGCCCATATACTTGACTTATGAATTGTTGAAATTTTGAGATCTCAAAAAAAAATATTTTTCAACTTTTCAGATTTTTCACGTTTTTTCGAGATCACAACCCCAGAAAAGTAACATAAATTCTTACTGGCGATAAGCGAAACATAATCTGATGGAATAGTGACTGTATCACTTTGAAATAGCGAAATCTAACCTCATCGTTCTCTCAGCAGCGTCCGATAGCGCTACGGGCGGGAAGTCGAATGAGCCCGGGGGGACTGGATGAAAAGCGTGAAAAAAATACACGGGAGGTAGTTTTGCACGTAGAATCCGAATCAGTAATAAAAAATTTCCGAGAGATAAAAAAAGTTTTCAGGGGGCCCGAAAAAAGACGAAAATCTAACTTTTCGACATTTTATCGATGTCCTATCGCTTTCAAACTATGTTTTTCGTTATTTTTGTGGCAAAATACGCCTGGAACACTTATAAGAACGTTCTTTTTTCAGGGATGAAATTTCGCACTTTTTTGGACACGGCCCGTCACTTTTCGGAAAGTGCACCCCAAGCTCTCATATTGGGCCAGCTATCAGGTCTAGGTATGGGTACTTCACCCACAACTTATTGGCATAGGTTGCAGAAAAAACCTCCGTCGACCCCACCCAATTGCATCACTATACCGCGGAACGTCTCTTAACATCTTTTCATTGTCACCCACGTTTGCGTTTGCACGCGACAGGAAGCTTTGAACTGCAGTCTGTATTCATCCATTGCCCACTGGCAGTGGAGATGTCCATTGCTAGACAATCGCCGAGAAACTTGGAAGGGAAGCCTGAACAACATTACGAGATGGTTTAGTCCTCGAAAAACGATATTTTCTCTGTGGAATTCAAAATATACCTGAATAGAAGTTTTCATAGTCCCATTTCGAACCGTCGGCCCATTTGAAATCCTAGATGTTGTCTGCATGAGCTCCGACAAACAGTCCATTCACTACTCCCTTAGAAACGGCCAGTCGTCGAATAAACGCGTTCTCCTGTCCACGACTTATAAAGGATTCGAAAAATACGCAGAGTACCTGTGGATTGTGAATCGACGCCAAATCAGCTCCCAGACTCTGACAGACCATGTATGCATCGTGCCAACTCTCAGCGATTGTTCCAATCTGAGATGGTTAATTCATGTCTGACAAGTAGAAATGGAAATCAGGCTAGCGTATCATCAGTAAGCTCACCTGGTAGCAGACACCACTTTCATCCTCCTCGTCGAAACCTTCGCAGGTTTCTCCAGAGGGGATTTCCGGCAGAGAAAGAGAGGCAACACACGGGATATACAAATTCAGGTTATGATTGAAGCAATCTAAAATAATTACAAATATGAGCTGTATTCAGTGCATGAATCAATGCAAGATGCGATGATCGCACATATATTGCGTTTCGTAATATAAAATCATGTACCGATGCTCCATTTATTGTAATTTATATACCAGCCGCATCCCATAGTACAATCTTGATCCAAAACTGAAAATAAACAAACCGAAATTGTCAATACTTGAAGGATTATTTTCCCACCCTGATCGTAGTATCCACGAGGCGGTTTCACATCCACCTGAGATCCGTCTACCCATTCCCAGTGGCTCGTATTGTTGTTACAAATCAACCCTGACATTTTTATCTTTTTTTTATTTTAAAAAGTGAGAATTTGTTTTATAAAAACAAACAAAACAATTAATATTACTTACCAAGGCCGAGCGTCTTCCATGTTCCCTTCTCCATCCAATATGATAGATGCTGAGACATGAACTCATTTTCGTCATTTACACTATCATTGTTCGTCAACTAACATTTTAAACATCTTACATCATCATCGTGAATACTTGCAGGTTGTGCTTGCAGTTTAGAGCATTCGCTGACTGCCTTCGCCGCCATGTCTCCCATTACCAGGGACACAGAATCTGTCGTTCCACGGCATTCTCCGTCTCGAATTAGTTCGAATTTAGCTGGGCATGAGCAACGCACGAGGTCTGAAATGAGGTTTCTCACAATGGTGATACGTTATGATACACACACGCATAACCTAGCAAATGTAAAACAACATGTCACTTATATTTTTCAGGAAAAAACATTTAAAAAGAAAAATTACTCAGTATCCAACAGAAGAGCAGTAGTGGAAGCATTTAGAGAGAGAATAGAGGCCAGGCGGAGGAATGACCTATTCTTCCCAAGCCGCTAATATCACCTTTCTCTTATCAGTTCTCTGTCACTCTTCTGATCACAGAAAACGACGATATTTCGCCTAACCGGATATACACATTCCGGTACACAGGAATGATTACGTGTACGTGATTACCAAACTCTAGAGTGTAGTTTTAATGAGTAATATAGTATAATATCCATAATATCTGCATTTAGCTTCAATCAATCTTTTGAAATCGGTGACGAGATGCGTTGTATTATTGAGTAAAAATGGGATACCTTACAACAATAAGGCATAATCGAAATTCAAAGATAAGTAAATTCAGAATGCTCATGTTTCAGTCATCACAATTGAGAACCAATAAACAAGGATTATTTCATTTTATTTAGTTATTGAAAAGCATAAAAGTGCGACGAGTGTCGATGCTACCATGAGGATCATCGAAGAACTCGACGATGTGCCAGTAGTAGTGTCAATATTGACGGAGCGAGCGAAGCCAACTCGTGCCTGGATCATAACCATTACATGCAAATATAAAAAAAATGTGCAATAGACACTAATACTCATTAAATTCCAAGGTATCAATGGTCAAACCCCGAACAATGCTCAATTTTTCACCTTTTCTATATCATGAACAACGCAGAATTGCCTCATGAAAGGCGCTCCCAAGTACCAGGTCTGCTTGTCCATACTCTCTGCGGCGCCCTGGATTCAAGAATGATGAACACATTATAGTTTTAGAAGATTGAAAAAAATATTGACATTTAGATGAGTTATTGTAATTTAAATAAACGTACCGATACTGCCAATATACACTTCCCATCGGCAAGTCCATACTAGAAAAACATATTTGTAAAGAACTTCTGTGCGTCTATTCTACTGTTTACGACTCTTTACGGTTAAATAATAAAAAAAGCTGACGTCGAGCATGTATTCAAAAGCGGGCACTCGATACTCGATGCCACCGATCTTGAATACCATATCGGGCTTGCTACCCTTGCAGGGGAGAGTGTACTGAAACAGAAAAAAGTCAGGGTCATCGATGAATCACATATTTTAGCTTATTTGCCAAATAATGTTATCTTATGGAAAAGAGGCCATAGAAGAAGATGGTGTCATAAAAATTAAGGCTTCTTACCATCTGGTATGTTGTGTCCCACGAAGCTCCAGTTCCCACCAAGATGTAGTTCACTTCTTCAGGAGGAGCGCCGATGTACCACGTACTCGTGTCCAGAATCACCTAAGAAGCCATCCGTATTTATTCCCATATTTAATGAGAGCTGGACGAAGTTGAGAATGGGAATTTATGTTTTTAAGGACGTAGCTTTCCTAGATCCAAACAAAAATGTGCAGTACCTCAGAGTAGCTTCGCTTCGCTTGCCAGTTGCCAATGGAGAAATCATCCATCTTGAACTGCCAGTACATATCAGAATTGTTTGGCATATAATCCACCTGAAAAAGAGACTGTTTTTTTTCTTCAAAATAATTAGAAGTGAAAATTTAAAAAATTTCGCATATTTTCATCGATTTTGTGTGTAGCCTACATATGAGGCCGTTTGCGATAGGCTCAAGAAGTGGCTGGAACAGGTGAAAAATTAGATATGCTCAAAAGTTGGTCCTAGGGGTAACTTTTGATTCTGAATCGACTGACGTTTTCAATTTTTCGATCAGAAGCTTCTGAATCCCGGTATGGCACGACGTTGATTTGGCCAAAATCTTGTTCTGCGAAAAATGGTCCGTAATTGGTCTTATCGGCCACAAATCTCGCGTACCCGACCAGAATTTTAAGCTCTACATAATGAAATTTTTATCGAAGCTCTATCTTGTTTCGTTTTCGAGATAATGCGACTCTTTGACTCCTTCACTTGAGCGAGCTGTGGAATATACCATTCGAACCGTTATGAGACGTAGATTCCAACGGTATATACATGTCCGGGGTTTAAACGTGGGCAAAGATGGGTTTTGCCACTTTTTAACTTAAAATCTGGCTTTTTTGATGAAAAATAAGTATTATGATGGTTAATAGTAGTGTACAATAACATATTAGAGGCCCACTAACAGTTTTAAGAAGTTTTCGAGCAAAATTATTTTTGCAGAAATCAATGCATCCGTGGGGTGTCGAACCTGAGGTTCATGTTTCGTGATCAATCATTAAATTATGTACCGTAGAGCAGCAATATATGATTTTAAACTCATTACTAAATATAATATTGCTTATTTTCCATCAAAAAGCCTAAATTTTAGCTTAAAAAGTGGCTAAATCCATCTTTGTCCACGTTTAAACCCCAGACATGTATATACCGTTGGAACCTACGTCTCATGTCGGTTCGAATGGTATATTCCACAGATCGCTCAAGTGAAGGAGTCAAAAAGTTGCATGATCTCGAAAACGAAAAAAGGAAGAGCCTTGATAAAAATTTCATTTTGTAGAGCTTCAAATTCTGGTTTTGTACGCGAGATTTGTGGCCATTTTGACCCTTCCCGGATTTGTTTTTTTAACGCAGAACAAGATTTTGGGCAAACTGACGTCGTGCCGTACCGGGATTCAGAAGGCTCGGATCGAAAAACTGAAAACGTCAGTCGATTCAGAATCCAAAGTTACCCCTAGTACGAACTTTTGAGCATATCGAATTTTTCGCCTGTTCCGTTGAATCTTGTTGATTCTACCGCGAACGGCCTCATATGGTTAGAGGAAAAAGTGAAAACTCGCTTGACTTTCACAGTTGTCTGTGTCCAGACCGCCGAAAGTAATGCGCCCCCCATCCATTGCAGTTGTTTTATCAAGCCGCTTCTGATTCCTGAATCGTTGCATTTTTTACGAAAGCCTTGCCCAGGCGCGCTGATAGATAAAAAAAAATAAATAAAGAATTTTAGACGCTCTAATCAAGATATGATTAATAATATTTAATGATTGGATATACAGTAACTGCTGAAGTCAGTATCACCCCCATTGCTCGCGAGCACACGCAGCTAATTCGAGTTCCGGCTAACGCCGACAATATTAAAGAACTACTCAAACCTCGCCATGAATACAGTGAAGGTCTGCTCGTCCATCTGATCCTTCATGTTCCATGGCGGGGGCGTGAGCTTGTTCTGAGAGAGAGCTGGCCAACCAAGACCGAGAATGCCTTGAAAAACAGTTGTTTTTAAATGTAGCGTATACCCATGTATTTTTCTAAATATATAACCACTACCCACACTGTCTTTGATGTCCATCCCATTTGTCATAGCACTGTACACTCGGGAATGGAACACCACCGTTCATTCATTGATTCTGGCAAATGAGAGCTAATAAGATCTTACCGTCGATCGGCTGAGTGCCAAAGACCTGTGAAACCTTCTTCGCGACAAAGAAACCTTGCGATGCAAACTGAAATGGAACATCCGATTCATGCTTCGATAGGCATCCCCACATGTCATGACATGTCCCCCGACACGTACAGTTATTACGAAAGATTAACTACCGTCTATAAAAATATTGCTATTTGTGCTCACTTTCATTCCAGCGAGATCAATAGCATCGTATCCGGTTGTTCCCACCCACTTTGTGGCCGTTGTGCCTTTCACGAATGTGGACGATGCACTGGAATGACGTTATCATATTGATCATTCCAATTTTTAAAAACATCTTACGATATGTTAAAACGGCGCTTGGAGTAGCCTGATGACGGTTGCCCTCGGCAGTTCTGCAATGATTACATTCTTCGATAGCTATAAATACAAATTGTTTTTCTGAATTTTCTCACGATATAGTATATAAGAGCAGTGTAAGCCTGCTCCAGAGACCGAGTGGAGAATACGATATGTTCATCAACGTCAGGACTCAGATCTTACCTGTTCGTCCGAGGCATCGCAAACAGCGTCGACCACCCACGAGTCCGCGCCTCCGGTTGAAATGCCCACCGAGAAGGTCTGAGCTGAAAAAAAAACAATACTTATTTTTGTATTAGTAATAAAAATTTTTTTTTATAAATTGTGTAACAGTGCATACGTGGAGTGCCCAGCTTGATTTCGCCGATGTAAATTTCATCTGTGTAGTCCATCAGCGGCTGCTGGTTGACCCCCTTGGGTAATAAAGATGGATAATTTACTAGCTTAGTATCGTATTGTCAGTGATAATAGTTATGCCCAATCTAGTAAGAGCCAATTCGCGCGCTCTCTCGTCGGTCAGAAAAAACTAGAGAACACGCGAAACAGGGTGAGTTGGTCTTAAGAATCAATAGTGGATGCGCTCTGCATTGATATTGATTTAGTAAGGATCACTCACTTGAGCGCTATTTTGAGCGATCGAATGGCCATGAGACTGATGCAGAGCCACGAGTTCTTCCAGTCGTCCCTCTCTGAATATTATCTCGTATTTAGTGCGAGATCCTATCCTTTTTCCCGAATCAGCTTTTGAAGGAAATTTAATTTGAAAAAGGTTCATATTAAATACCTGATCAGTGTCTCTGCTTGAGAGGGATGGCGGCTAGTCTCAACATGGAATACTCTTCGCTCTTTGACCTCCGGAGCACCGGTCACGAAACAGAAAAGAAAAGCACTAACCAGCAGAAACTTGATCATCCTTCAAAATATTATATGAATGCAAAATAATCGCAAGAAGTTCTACAGGAAATAATGAATGAAAACCAATAATCTAGTCTCTGAAAGAGATCAGGCAGAAATATATCAAGAAATGAGACTGAGCTCGATAACGATTTATACCCGATCGAAAGAAAAGAGACACCCTTATCACACACCATGAGTCAGCACAACCATTGCGATGTTTGACACATTCTGGTCGTATGTGCATTTTCAACGAAGATCGTCATCTTTGTATTCGTTTCCTCTTTGTTCTTCGACCCAGCAATAGATGCAAATAAATGATATTACACTGTGTGTTTTTCTCAATACCTGTTTTGATCTTTCGATTTAGATGGTGATCTTTAGTTCAGGATATCTGATACAGATTGATGAGCAATGCGACTGATAACAATAGACCGGAGTATGAGAGCCATTGACGTCAGCTCTGAATACAATTACGACCAGCCAATCCATGAGCAATGGTCATGTAGTTTGAATGCGCAGAAAAGTACTCTCATGAGGTCATGATTGATCTGTTTCAAAAATGAAAATTTTTCATTTTCATATGATATTGAACTTTCAACAATGAGCACTTTGCATTACATATTCGCCATGCGATAATGAGGAATGAGGAGATGAGAGGAGTGCTGAAATATGCCACCTCAGAAATCAGTTCGTATCATAAATCTGTTTTCACAAATATTTCGGGTCTTGTGAGTGGACACACTTCACACATTGAATGGGCCCAGTTTCGAGGCAACCTTGGGCGCTGTGACCCGCAAGTTCTCGAGAAGACTCGTAGGAGTTGATTATTCAAAAATTATTATTAATAATCATGAAAAAAGAACTTGTCAGGTGTATTCGCCATTAAAATCTGCCCCAGAAATTATTTTCACCTAAAATTAGTTATCTCGATATTAGAGTTATGCGAGAAAATACGATTTCGACGCGACGTCTTCTGGCGCCAACGGGAGCTCCACGGGCAATATGCCCATCGTTCAGCACTCTCGATAACCCCAGGAAACATAGTTTCCGAAAATCTACTTTTTTTAGCTGTGCAGCGGTTGCTTGAAACTAATGCAAACGGCGTCATATCTCATGAAAATTTAACTGTGCTCAAATCTCAATCAAACCTTTTTCGTGCCTAGTGTTCTAGTGCTTCGATATGATACGATGTAATTGGCTATGTACTCTTATCGTCGCTAACAATAAAAGTCACTTCGCCTTTCAATATAATTGTAATTCAGTCTAATATATTTAGAGACCGCAGGCTCCTCCCCTTTCAAGAGAATATAGAGTTGCTCAAACATGGCACAAGCAACTACAATTCTAGTTCTCTATCAAATCGAGCGATCAAAGACGTGTTCGATATCTATTAGGATTCTTAACAAATGACGGGTGGAGGAGCATGATTGGCAAACTTTGAGTAGGTAAAATCGGCGATTTATGGTCAAAAGTAGGCGATTGAAGGGTTTCTAGTGGTCGTACACTGCTCCTCTACTCACATTTCCTTCATTTGTAATTTAGAGGAATTTTAAACATTTTATTGAAATTTTATGAATTTTCTGCGTATTGTAGTTCGACCACAAGAGGAGAGGGGCGTGAGGGCGAGGGTAGCGAGAGAGACACGCGAGAGAGGCTCCGCTCCTTTTCTCTCCCGTCTCATCTCCCTCTCTTTTTTATTGCCCCCGTGAGCGTTGTTTTCGAGCAATATCTCGGTTCAGAGAAGCGACAGAGACAAAATAAAAATCAAATATGTTATTCCGACCGAGACTAACACAATGCGCTTAGTATCGAGTCTGTACCGTCAATTTGGACTATCACCCTGTGGTCTCTAAATATATTTGGGTTCGCAGAGTTTTAACAGTGTAGAACTTTATCCAAACACTAATACTTCGAACATCAACATAAAATGTTCGAATATTAAAACATGAGTCGGGAGATCACAGAAGCTGCTAACAGAAGGATCACTGAAGTCGATCTGCTTTCATTGACGGACAAAGCCAACCCAATTCGTGCCTGAGAAAATTTATTGCTGGAACGTCGCTCAATCGCATTTTTTGAGATATTTTATGAGTGATTGTAATAAAAAAATTACCATGACATCTCAAAAGAACACATTCATGACAAATTCCTCTCACCTTTCCAATGTCATGCACGATGCAGTACTGTCGCATGATGGGGGCTCCCATTAGCCAGGTTTGCTGTCCGGGAAATTGATTACTCCCCTGGAATACTGGACAATTGAAATTTTTATTAATGTCCTATTGAAATCTATGTTCTCAGAGTGATGAGGGGTACTTTATCTCTTGTAATATGTGACGTCACAACTCACCGTTACCGCCAGGACGCATTTTCCATCTGAGAGACCGTACTGAAAAGGACTAGGGATTACCATTCGAACGTCAATGTCGGAAAGATAAATAGGAATCTCTGCTGACATCAAGCACGTATTCCGAGGCGGGAACACGGTAT